>OY757312.1:82569227-84969227 GCA_963583905.1 Stenurella melanura
AAAATGTAGAAATACAATCAGCACTATATAATGTACATACAGCTACATACATAGTAGACAGTGAAAAATTTCAGAATGTTTTGTTCTATGAATATAAACACCATGTTAGTGTTACCGAGTGGTAGCGATAGTACAAGAACATAGTATTGTTCACGTTCACGTACTGTTCACTTAGAACAGATTTCGATAAGTTTGTGCGTACGTCTTCAAAAGAATCATGATTTTTTTTAAAGGATTATTTGAATTAACGAAGCAAAATTTTCCTAAGAATTTTTAACAGATGAAATGTACACCATTGGGCACAACAAAATTCTCATGTGGTGCGAGAATCAAATTTCCAGGACAAATTTAGTTTTAACGTTTTCTGCTTATTAGTAGATAACAAGTATAAGTATCATATCTACTAGAAGAATTTAAATAGCAATAAATATGTGGAAATTTTGTGAATAGTTCTTACTTTTATTGATAATTTGCTCTTAAATATTTATAATTCTAATCATTATCAAATGGATGGTTGCGGTCCACATAATACATGGAAAGTGTATGGCGAATTAGTAGCATCGTTTGAATTTAGGTGGTTTGACTACCGAGGATCTTGGAGACGACCGGCAAGGTCCCCTGATTTGACCCCCTCAGACTTTTAGCTTTAGGGTAATATCAAATATATTGTATATGCCACCCCGGCTACTACCAAAGAAGTTCTCAAAAATAGAGTATGGGCTGCATTTCAGCAAATAAATTCACGGAGCCAATGTAAGTGCCGTCGATTCCAGGATATTGTTGTCATTTTGAACAGTTGTTCCATTAAATATTTATATTCAATGTGCTCATTAATTTTGTAAATTTTGTTCCAAAGTATTTGTTATAAATCTAATATAAAATGATCTCTTGTTTTTGATGTTATTTATCTTGGTAATAATCATCAACTATCTACATGATTATTCTCGTTTGTGATAAAAAAAGAAACGAGTTAGGCTACTAGCAAACATTACTTTGCATGTACATTTTACAAAAATTTGTCCATAATAAAAAAACAAAGAGAGATAGGTATAGGGAATGCTAATATTCATTGATGCAGAATTTAATACTCTATTAAATTATGTGAAAAAAAACTTTTCGACTTTTAAACTTAAACAATGTTTGACTGTGAAAATAAAATACCCTATATGATTTTGTGGAAATATAAGACAATTTTTAGTTATATCACAGCCACAGGGTACTTGTATGAATTTGAAAATAAAGGCTCTAAATCGGCCACAGGATACAAGATATTGATTTTTTTTTGGAAGGGTAGGAACTGTCAAAAATCTCCCAAAATATTAATTATCTCGAAAACTAATAAATTTAAGAGCATATTATGGTACTTAAAGCCAAGCTAAAATTTTATGAGGAATCCAAATATGAAATAAATTATAGGGTGTTCCATTTAAAAGAACAAAGTTAGGTGCTACATCCGGTGTAAATGGAAGTAATACATGTATGAAGATATTTTCGTTAGATCCTCCATATCCAAAAAACCCCTTGGATCAATTTTCAAAGATCTAAACTGAACAGATCCCAAGAAACGCCTAATATCTGCTTTCCCTGAATAACCCTGTATGTTCATCTAAATAAACATTAGTTAAAGTTTGTTGCCTGTTACAGTGTGTTATTGTCTTAGCATCCGATAGCAATGCAGATATAGATATGTAGAAATGTGTATATGCAAATAGATATGTAACAGAGGTTAAAAATTTTCCATTTTTTTTCTAAAAAGTTCTATTTTGGGTATCGTCCGTGGCAGTAAACAATCTTAGCTAAAATTTGTCAATTTTGTGTTTTTATGTTTATATATACATGAATATTTATTTATAAATTAAAAGTAATATCATAGAAAATTAATATTACGGCCCAGAATTTTTTGTCAACTAACTGTTCTCACTAACTCCTTGTAACATGTTCAATTTTAGGGAAAAAATGGTTTTAAACAAATAATAGAAGACAAAATAAAATTAGGGGACACAAAACAGAAAAATTGCGCTCGCTACTTTCCTAAAACTTGTAAAAATCTGCGTTTCAGTTTTAGATTCATTTGCTTTGCTGTTTTGTGTCAAGAGCATTTCAAAGTTATATATTTGCAAATAAATGTTTATCGGAACTACACTTCGTATTTTTCAAAATATGTAGGCCTTGATTTTGGTATTCTTTTTGTAAATCATGATTTAAAAAAATAAAAGTGATTATAATTATGACTTTAATCAACTGATTTAAATCATCTCAACCTTGTTTTTGACATTATTTATCACTGCTTCCTGACCTTTGTTAATTACGTAAATAGATGTTACAATAAAAATAAGGTTATAAAAATTATAAATTGTGTTTACTCAGATACTTAGTACACTTTTAATTTCCTAAAATAATTTCAGTGTTATGGCATTTTTTACTTAGATTGCAAACAATATATTTATCACTAGTATGTAATTTTCTTGATATTTACATTATAATTTCAAATGATTAAGTAGGCACAAACAAGTAAGGTTACTCTTAATAGTTTGAGTTCAGAAAGGTATAAAATAGGATCACGTATGTAGGGTTGGCGGAAAGGCCGAGCGACCCGGGCAGTCACCCGGGTTGTTTGGAGTCCTTAGTGCAAGGGACGCCACACGATACGACAAATTAAAATATTTAAAAATGCCAATCTGAACAGAACTCTTATTTAGAAATAATAATAACCACATCAATAATTAACTATTAATTCGCATATTAAACTATATTAGCAATTACCAGACCTCATCAGAATAAAATGCTCTAAAATTTGCATAAACATTATTATCCATTCTACTAATATCAAGCTGATAACCCTAAAACCATTGAGCCAAACCTATTGGGAGAGTCGTATTAATGCAGTCACTCCATTTCGTTTTAAAATTGGACAAATATATGATGCTCTACATGAGGCTTTAAATGACGATAGGATTGATGCTTTTGCTAAAAATACTGCCACTTTGACCAAGAAAATTAGAGGTGCAAATTTATTTGCTCTATTATCATTCGATATAAGATATCGTACAGAATTAATCTAGTTAGTAAACCCCTACAGGAACAGGTGGATACCCTATGAAAGAGGAAATGTTCCAGTAGTTGAACCAGAACAGACGTTTAAGATAAATTTATTTTTTCCATCTCAGACGTAGCTATAAATTCTTTAGAAGAGAGATTTGAACAGCTTTAAAAATGCAACGATATGTTTACATTTTTATACGATATAAATAGTGAAATGAACACCAAGAATTATTGAAACAATGTGAAGATTTCCAGCTATTGCTAACAGATGGTAATCATCGTAATGTTGATGGACTACAGCTTTATACCAGAGAGCCTATAGTATTGTCTTCACTAGTCGCCCCTGGCCCTGGAAGTTGTACTAAATTTTATATAAACTATTTAATCGAAACTTTTACTAACATATTTATTTGTGGCATTGCGTATTTTATTAACATTGCCCATAACCGTTGCGTCAAGGGAAAGAAGTTTCTCAAATTAAAATTTGAAAAAAATTATTTGTGGCCTTCGATGTCACAAGATCGCTTAGTTGTGCTGGTGATGATATCGATCGAGTACGACATATTAAGAGTAATTGACTATGATTCCATCATTAAAGACATTTTCAACGCGAAGGCTTGAAAGGCAGTTTTTTTCTTTAATATGTATTATATAAGTATGAAAATATGTATTTAAATAATTTATTGTATATAGTAAACGTAAATAGCTAATAATCTGCGCTTATTTTTTTACCTAATTAGTAATTAGGGGCACCCAAAAATGTACTTGCTCAGTCTAAATATTTCCCTTCCGCCAGCTCTGCCTGCATGCTCTTGTATGAAACAAGTTGGAAAGTCACATAAATTTATTTTATAATGATTATTCTGTTTCATAACAAATATTGCAAATACTTATAATTTTCATTCCGGTCTTCAAAAGTAGTACTGAGTAGTGACAAGTAGCAAAAATACCATCAGGTACCCAGTATTTTCAGTTATTTATTTATTTATTTATTTAGAGAATACTCCATTTAAATGCTAAATAATACATAGTAAGGATGACTAAAACACTAGAACACAATACAATAATTAAAGAGCAAGAAAAACAAATCTAACAGGAGACAATAAACGAGGGAAACCTGACATCAATAACATACAATACAATATACAACATAATAAAATCAAATAAGAATAATGCATATCAATCAATTTCTCGGGTACCTGACACTATTGTAACATTCCAGCTTGTAAGCCTTAGGGCTCGAACATACGGACTCCTGTGGCGCCAAAAAAACAGTACTTTAAGTAGAACCCCTTCAGATGAATGTGAGTGGTTCGCGACAGTCGCCTGCAGACGCTCGTCCCTACGTCTAGTGGCGGCCACTAGAGGCGTGAACCCTTCCACATGGGCCACTGTGTCACAATTTGACATGGATAATTTTCCTCATGTTTGTATTTCTGTATGATTTCAATAAATTAAAAATTCATCAAAGATGCCTTGTAAGATTCTAAAATAATCGAAAAATTTCACAGGGTCTGCTCTTGATTCATCCATTAATATGTAATACTGATGTTATTGAATGCATTCATTTTGATCGATGTTTACGAAGTCTACTACAACGTTGTAATATATTAAAGATGTCAAAAGCCGAGGACGCGGACGAGCTTGATGCGCCGAAAAAACTGTTTAAGTGTTGTAAATCGAAAAGTACAACTGTACTAGTATGTGTAACTTGTGGAAATGTCTTTCACAAGTCTTGCATAAAGAGAGATTTTCCTGAAATAACTAGTGTAGCAGGAGATTCAAGAATCATTTGCTGTAAATCAATTGTGGAGAAGCAGAAAGAAGTAAATTGATTGATTGATTGATTGATTTGCCAGCGTAAGGTGGGCATTGCTGCCAATTCCGGTGCAGGGAGATTTGTTCCACCACGCAGCCCGATCGCCCACCGATCATCCCACCGTGTGCCAGAACAAACCCCCAGTGCTTTTGTATACCGCCGGACCAGCTGCATACGCTGGATTGGACATTGGACATGCTTGTTGTCAGCAGCGAGAGCCGCATGACGCATGGGGTAGGAGTATAGGATGGAGCGTGTAGGTGTTTGTGAGATGTTTCTTCTTGTTTTCCTTCTGTCTTCATCGGATGGAAAGTGTAGGCGCTTGTGAGATGCTTCTTTTAGGTTTTCGTGCTTCTTTTTACTTTCAGGTTTTTGTGATATGCTTCTTCTTAGTTTCTGTCTGTGATCATCTTCTCTCCTATTCTACTTCTGAGTTTTCTGTTTCTTCTGTTTCTGAGTCTGGCAGTGTGTATATCCTTGATATTTCTTTATTGTATTCCATTTTTTGTTGTGCAAACTTTTCCCAGTGTGTATAATCCTTTCCTAGCTTATTCATAATTCTCTCGATTGTTGTAATCCATGTGTAGCATGGCCTCCCTATTTTCAGTTTGTTGCTGTTCATTCGCAGCGCTTTCTTCAGTAGGTGTGTCGTGTCCCGTCTTTGGACATGTCTCCAGTATTTCATCGCGTATGATTCTATTCTTTTGATTATTGTTCTTCCCTCTAGTAATGTTGACGTTTTCTGTCGTTTTTGTGGTTTTCCTGTTTTTGCTAGCAGTTGGATAATGTCCCTTTCAGCTCTTCTCAGGCTTCTTCGGTTGGCCTTTATCGTTGCTGCGTTTTTGACTCCATATATCATCGTAGTAGGCATTATGATGGTCGTGTATACCTTTTTGGTTAGGCACCATGGTGGTTTGTTGTCCTCAATGAAGGGTAGTAGAGCTCTTGTGACTCTGTAGGCTGTTTTGACTTGGTCCAGGACTGTGGTGAATAGTCGGGGGGATAGGGGACATCCTTGTTTGACTCCTATATTCTTCATTTTTGATTCCGTCGTCTGTCCAAACCATTGTATTGCAGTGTTTTCGTGTAGGCATGCTTTTATTATTCTGTTTATTAAGTATTGCGGTACTCCCCTGTTGAGCAAAGTGTTGTCAATAAACTAATTTCAGACAAAGAATTGTTGGAAATATTGATAAAAAAAATGTGAAGAAAAGTACGAATTACTGCTAGAAAATAATAATCTGCTAAAGGACAATAATACATTGTTATTAAAAAATAATCAACTGCTAGAAGAAAAAATTGAAGCCTTACAAAAAGTGTCTCATAAAAAAGAACATAAACATAAATACAGATAAATCCTACAGGGCTGTAGTTAATTAAAACTTGAAATAGGGGTCAAGTGCCGAGAGAGCTGAAATTTTTAACTCAGTGAATACAGGGCGCACCAAAATTGGCGGCAAAAATGGGCGTTATAACGAAGTCGCAAAACTACTGAGTAAAAAATGAACGAGATAATAAATCTCATGGAGAATCATATCAATGACATCGGACTACCTAGTAATGTCGAAAAGAAACCCAGAAGAGATGCAGATGAATTTCAACAACATGTACGCAAATCTTCTAACAAACAAATAGGCATCAGTAAATGATAACCAGGAGGTTTTAGACTTTGAGGGAGAAGAAAGGAAAGTTTGGCTCTACATATATAGGGGAAAGAGGCACGTTAACGCAGACATGATAACAAAATTTTTGCTCAAGAAGCCAGGTTATAAGGACCTCCCAGTGGAGGCTAAAGAACTCCCACTGTCTAAGAAAGATGAAATGTATAACCCAGAATTCTGGCCGAAGGGAGTTGGCATAAAAAGATTTAGTTTCACCAAACACAAGGATTTTATACAAGATAATGGCGCAGATTTTTTAGCTTTAAGCATACAAAGAGCAATAGCAATACACGCTTTGAAAAAAATACACAACAAATAAGCATTATCCATCAGAACGTTCAATCATCCATTATAATTGTAAATATACCTAATAAGCTAACTAGCAGAAAAGACAAGGATGTACAATACAGTAATAAAAAAATAGAAGGTATAAAGGAAAGAAGCACTAAATCACGTGACAGTTTAGGTATACTACATCAAAATATACAAAGCTTAAAAAATAAAACATATGAAATTGAGGCATACATTGAAATCCGAGATAAGAAACCAGATATCATTTGTCTGACTGAAAACTCAATGAAAAGTGAAGAAGAGGACTTTGTTAAACTCAATGGGTATGAATTAAAATCGTCATATGCGAGGAAAAACATGCAACATGGAGGTGTATGCATCTATGCCCTACTTAACAATGGATTTGAGCGACTTGAACAAATTGACAAAACAAGCATAGGACAGATTGAATGTGCAAGTATACAAGATAAGTCAAATAAACTAATTATTGTGAGTGTGGACCGCACAAATCTCGGCAATTTTAATGTGTTTATAGAAGGATTAGAAGAAATACTCTTATATTAAGGTACATTTCAGGCTTTTTGATGTAACAGTTTGTGGCAACTTTAGTGTTAATCTTTTCCAAAAAAAATAAAATGACTGATTCTTTCTTAGATCTATTAAAATCATATAACTTATCACAAACAATATTTGATGCAACTAGAGTTACAAAAAAGTCAACTACTCTTCTAGATAACTTTTTTGTTAATTTTGAATATAACAGCAGCTCAGTCGAAAACACAGCACTTTCTGATCATCATGCTCAGATCCTTTCTTTTAATTATCGGAAAAATCAGTATCAAACAAAAGTCATCAAAAAATAAATTAAACCAATATTACTTTGAATTACAATCTGAAATGTGGGAAAACATATTAGAGTTAAATCAGGTAGACTTAGCTTATGACACTTTTATTAATAAAATTAAGGAAGTAATGAATAGATTAATTCGCCCAAAAAAAATTCAAGATAATCAAAATAACAATAAATCGTGGTTAATACAAGGAATAAAAATCTCATGTGCAAGAAAAAGAATGCTTTACAGGATAAAAGTAGCTGGCGAGGTGAGCGAAGATCAATTTAAAAAATATTCACATGTTCTAAAAAAAAGTTGTTAATTGAGCAAAGCAGCTACATAATACTGAATATATTTTAAAATCTGAAAACAAAACTAATGCAACATGGTCGATGATAAAGAAAATCACGGGCAAGGACAATTCAAAGAACAACATATTAGATAATTATGACAGCAAACTGAAAAATTGTGGTAGATTGTAAGGCGAAGTAAACAACTCTTTTGTAAATGTATGCCCAGACACGAATAAAGCTTTAGAGGTAGATTTGTCAAAGATTACTAAAAATAGTAAGAAAATTTTCTTGAAGTTTGTGACTGAGGACGAGGTATATGAGTGCATCAAAAACTTAAGAAATAAGCAGTCGGTGGGAGAGGATGAAATTCCAATATCACTTCTAAAAAAAGTGACTGATCTGATTTCGGTTCCCTTGGCACATATAATCAATCTCTGTTTCGCAACAGGGGTATTTCCAGACAGATTAAAAGTGGCACATGTTAAAGCAGTATATAAGAATAATAATAAATAATAATAATATATTTTATTTCTTTCATTTAAATGTATAAAAACACTAATAAAAGAAAAAGTCAAAGAAATAAGTGTATAACATTAAGTACATATAAACAACAAGATAAACATACATATATATATTTAAATTACATGACAATAGAAAATCGCAAACACAAAATATATCAATGTAATTTAATAGGACAAATATATAAGCCAGTGAAGTTTCAAAAGCTGAAATTGATTTGTTTTAAAAAAATTCCTGTATGGTATAACAGTTTTTTTGTAGCAAATATATTTTTAATCTAGATTTAGAGGAGTTTTTGATCTCTGAATTTAAGGCATTATAAAATTTACACCCAGTTTAATGAGAACTTTTTTTGAAAAATGTTGTTCGAAAGTGATTTGGAATTAGCAAGCCTCTCAACCTAGTATCGTGACCATGATCTTGCTGATTCATTAAAAACTGTGACATATTTTTATACACATATGTACATACTTCTAAAATGTATGTTCCAGCTACTGTCAGAATCTAATCTTTAAATTTTTGAAAGCATCACGGCATGACTGACGATAATTTAGTCCGGTGATTATTCTTACAGCATACTTCTGTAGTATAAATAATCTCTCAACTTAGGCACTTGTTCCCCAATTGACTATTCCGTACTTTAAGTGTGAATAAAAATTTGCAAAATATAACGTTAATAGCACCTGTGGGCTACAATGTTTCGCCATGTAAGTGACTCGACATGTGGTGACCATATTAATTTGTAGTCGAGAATAACACCTAACATTTTAACTGACTTAGTACAAGTAATTTCTAGATCTTCGTTATCAAAGAGGCGAAATTGATTACCCTCTCCTCGTATTCTAAATAAAATTGAATTAGTCTGCTCTATTTAATTGCAAACAATCTTTTTCTGACCGCAATATTATATTTTGGTATCGTGTTCAGCTGTAGTTTTAAGAGTGTCTAAATCATCATCTACTACTAAGATATTAGTATCAGAATAAAGGTAAAAAAAGATGAGCTTAAAAACTATAGGCCTGTCTCTCTCCTGTCAAATATTAATATAATATACAAAAGACTAATAAGCTTTCTCGATGATAATACTGTGATCACAGGTTGTCAATATGGATTCCGTAGAGGTCGATCTACAACAAAAGCGATTTATCGAGCTTTGGTAAAAGTGTTAGAATCTATGAATGAAGATAAACATACGTTAACTGTTTGTTTAGATATATCCAAAGCATTTGATAGTGTGGACCATGACATGATGGTCGAGAAATTGGAACGTTATGGGATCAGAGGGGTTTTTTGCTTATTAAATCATACCTGACGGGAAGAAGGCAGAGACAAAAATGGTCATTTAATAAAATCTAGAACTATAAACATAAAAAAAGGTGTGCCACAAGGATTTACCCTTAATCCTTTGTTATATATTTTATATACTAATGAATTACCAGCAATTGTGCAACATGATGTAATTTTATATGCTGATGATGCTTCTCTGATCATTAATGAAAAGAGCAGAGAAGTGGCCAGCAGGGAACTCACAAATACTATTGACTTGCTCCAAACTTGGTTTGCATCTAATGATCTTCTAATAAATGTTGATAAGACCCAAATTTTAAACTATGTGGCTCGAGGCAACCATAGTATGGAAATTGAGATAAACGGAACTTTGGTAACAACAGTAAATACAGTTTCATTCCTGGCAACCAAAATAGATCGAAAACTTGATTGGAAACCACATATTGATACTCTTTCACAAGATATAGCAAAGTAAGCTTAGGTGTAATAGCAGCTCTAAACTCGTATCATGCATATATTGTATCAAAAATTCGATATGGAATCATATTTTGGGGCAATTCAGTGGATGCACAGAGAGTGCTGATTTTGCAGTAGAGATGCAGATGAGTAGAAATTTGGGCACATGTCCAATAATTGTAAAAGTAAAAATGAAATTTGTCCGAGCTGTGCGGCGGAACATAAATCTTGTGAAACTGAAAACAAAATTTGTACAAATTGCAAATATGCAGCTGAGGTACTAAAAATTCCAAATGTTAAATTTAATCATTCAGCCTGGGATAAAACAAACTGTGCAGCCTATCAGAGAATATACAAACTGATGGAAGCAAACATAGACTATCCTCAACCATATATACAAACTGGGAGTTTTTTATAGAAAACAACCAGCCTAGTGAAACACTACCAAAAGTAGAACAAAAAATAAATAATTCCTCTATTAAAAAAATGGAGAAATTAGCGGTAGCGCATGTGAACATGCGGTCACTCATTCCCTCTTTTGATGACTTCAAAGCGATGGTGCTAGAAAGAAAATTTCATATAGTAGCTGTGAGTGAAACATGGTTGCCGCCAGAATTTCCAAGCACATTAATAGAAATTCCAAATTATGTATTGTTTAGATGTGACAGGCAAACCAGAGGTGGTGGAATTTGTGTATATGTTTTATCAATATTTAAATGTAGTACTGTAGATATTTCTTTCCTAGAAGAGGGTGGTGAAAAATCAATTGAACAATTATGGCTGTGTATTAGTCTTAAGAATGATAAAATATTATTAGGAGCTCTATACAAACCACCTACAGTATCATATAGTAGCTTAAGTATTATAGAAAATGTATTAGCTGCAGTAAGTATTCAGTTTGATTACACTGTCTTATTAGGAGATTTAAATATAGATTTTCTTATTCAAAACAAAGACAGAAAGTTTTTAAATGACATTACCGCTACTTTCAAATTGACGCAAGTAATTAATGAACCCACACGAGTATCTAGAACAAGTAATAGTCTTATCGATCTTATTTTTGTGGATACAAAATTGGGTGTTTTAGAAACGGGAACAGTGGAAATGTATAATATGACTGATCATAGGTTGACTTATTGTGTGATTCAACTGTATGTTATTAAACCTCCAATTAAAACCTTTATTTATAGAGACTTTAAAAATTTTAGTTTGGATCAATTTAAAGTAGATATGGAGCTTGTTGATTGGTACAGATTATCCGAAGAGGCTGATATAAATAAAAAAATTGAGATATTCAATAATTTGCTATTAGATATTTTTAACGTACATGCCCCTTTAAAATATATTCTACCTACACGTCCCCACCGACCTTACATAACTGAAACAATAAAAGAGATTATTAAATTAAAAGATAAAGCATATAACAAATATAAGAAAAGTGGAAATCAAGACCACAAACATTTTTATCTAGATCTAAAGAATTATTTATCATTTGCAATAAGGAGTGAGAAAATTGCTTACTTTAATTTTGAAATTAACAAAATAGAAAAAAATTCAAAAAAGTTGTGGTTGAAATTTAAACAATGGGGTGTCACTACAAGTGTGGTGGCTGATATCCCAGAGCACCTAAAAAACCCTAATGAACTAAATAAAACGTTTGCAAACTCAAGCCACCTAGAAACACCAGTAAGTGAAGAGACTATATCATTCTATCAAAACAGCACTTACTCAAATAGAGAAACCAAATTTACATTTAATCAGGTAACAGAAGCTGACATATATAAAGCATTTAAACAAATAAAATCAAAGTGTATGGGCATTGATGACATCGGATACGATATGTTGGATTTGAGTTTGCCATTCATCTCAGGTTTTCTTAAAAATTTGTTCAATAAATCATTACAGAATGGAGAATTTCCAACTATTTGGAAAACCTCCATTATAAGACCACTGCCAAAAGTACCAAATGTAACTTCATTTAATGAACTGAGACCAATAAATATTCTTCCCATTCTAGCAAAAATGTTCGAAAAGATTGTTTGTAATATGATGATCGACGTTATAAATAGTTACCAGATGTTCAGTCTGGTTTTCGATCTAATTTCAGTACCGGTACTGCACTGACTGGAGTGGCAACAGATATTACTTGTGGAATAGACGAGTCAAAAGCAACATGCTTGGTGCTATTGGACTACAGCAAAGCTTTTGACTTGATAAACCACGATCTACTACTTGCTAAAATGAGATTTTATAACTTTTCTGATAGTGTCTGTGTGTGGTTTAGTAACTATTTATTAAATAGATTGCAGTGCGTTGAAATAGATGGAATTAAGTCAGATCCTATTGTAGTGAAACAAGGTGTTCCACAGGGCAGCATATTAGGGCCAATTTTGTTTAACATTTTCACATCTGATTTACCATCAATAATACATAACTGTAACACTTATATGTATGCAGATGATACTCATTTATTAAAAACGTTTGAACCATCACAGGTAAACATTGCCCTGAATGATGTAAATTCTGATCTAGAGAGGATAAACAATTGGTCTTTTGAGAATGGTCTTAAAATTAATGCTAGTAAAAGTTGCTTCTTACTAATAGGTTCTGCAAATGTTAAAAATAAAGTTATGAAGTTTAACTTCACTACGGTGCATATTAACAATAGAGATTCCACAAAAAGAGTATGCGAAAAACCTAGGAGTAATATTTGACGATAGTTTAAATTTTCAAAGGCATGTGACAAGTAAGTTGTGTATATTATACATGAAATTAAAGGCACTACATAAATTTAAATATATGCTGCATGAAAAAGTAAAACACAAAATTGTCGAATCAATTTTGTATCCCCAGATTGATTACTGTTTAACTGTATACTATAGTTTTCTGACAATGGAATTTAAAAACAAGCTACAGTTAGCTCAAAACACATGTTTGCGTTTTGTTCATTCAATAAGGAAATATGATCATGTCACCCCGATATATAAAGAACATTTGTACTTAAAAATAGATTATCTTTACAAATTATTTTTTGGCAGTTTGTTAATGAAAATTTATACCAGAGGAAAACCAGAATATCTAAAAGAGTACTTGAAACCAAGACAAGAGATGCATAATATCAATCTTAGGGAATTAAACAAATTTAATATATACAAACATAAATCAGCAAGATTTCAGTGTTGCTTTGCATATTTATCTGTTGAGTTATTAAATAATGATGTATATTATAAAATGATTGAGGGTGTATCTGTTGGTACATTTAAAAAAAATTATAAAGAATACTTATTGCAGGTACAAAATATGATTGTTTAGATAATGTAATTTTAGGGCTACTTGAATTATATGTGATGGTTAGAAGTAAGTTTTTCTTTTTGTTCCTTTGTTTGGTGGCGTGGAAGAACGTTGATACGAACGTCACCTTTTGTGTAGAATATTGTATCTATGTGTACACTTATATATAACACAATAAATATTTTTCTATTCTATTCTATTCTATTCTAGATGTTTACGAACTATATTTAAGATGAAAAAAACAGATAGCTGCCGAGTGGTATTCAAAGAGAACGGTTTACGCACGACAACTTCTTTATATGTATGTTATATTAGATTTGTATATGAGGAAATAAAATTTATAGTGCAGAACAAAGGTTGATTTACTGAGAGTCAAAGGACACATAGTTATAACACAACAACAAACAAACAAAAAAATGTTCATAATGTTTTGATTAAAATATGGAACAAAGTACCCTTGCAAATAAGAAGTTTGGCAGAAAGAGTTATGTTAAAGAGGTTGAAAAACCATTTACTGAATAACCCTTTTTATAGCCTGAATTAATATTTTAACAATGAAATTCTATAATATCTGTTATATTTATTATCTTAAGTACCTATATATAAATGCAGCTAGTGTATACATCATTGAAATTTCTTTTTTTTTTCTCTCTCTTTTTTATGTTTTAAAGTAGTGTGCTTACTTTTTATGCATTAGTGTTATATACAACGTGTCACAACACTTTGGTGCAGAATTGTAAACATGGACTTCTAAGGTGGAGAGAAACACGTGGAAGTAGGCAGAAGTTTACAAAACGTACATATAATTTGTAATTTGTTTCTATTTTCCCTGATGCGACCCCAATGATCAATGTAAAACACAGCACTGACCTACGGCACCATCGACAAAAACTATCATAATTTGAGGTGGTGTGACCTTGAGTTGTGGTCTATTATGTAAACAACTGTCTTCCTGGAAGCTACCTGTCCGATGATCTAATTTTATTCGCAGGTCATATCAGTTGCGATCGTGGTCTGGGTGTATTGTGTTTTGTGTGACAGGATAGTTTTAAATATGGCACACTTTACATCAAGTGAATATTTGGATATGATTCTTGTGTACGGATATTGCAACAATAATGTTGCCGCCGCTGAACGGGAATATGGATTAATATTCCCTAATAGACGTACCCCCAGTAGAAATACTATACTTGCTACAGTGCAACGCGTTCGCGATGCGGGTCGGTAGTACCACACTAAGGAAGCAAGGGTTTTGTTCAACGCCACAGAAATGTCGATGAAACCGTTCTGGATATCGTTGCTCAGGACCCTACTCTAAGTACGCGAGATATTGCTCGCAGAACTCAAACCTCACATCACACCGTATGGCGAATTTTACGAGAACATACATTTCATCTGTATCATTACCGAAAGGAACATGTATTAGAACCTGCAGATTTCTAATTACTCGTTAGGTTTTGTGAATGGCTATTAGAGTGTCTTCAGCAGGACAATTGTTTTCAAAGAAACATTTTCGTTGCGAACCAGTGGCGACTCGTCACAAGATATATACTTTTGCTCTTTTTTACTTGGATTCAATTACAATTCATGTTTCTAGATGTTTTTCGATGTATATAATCCACGGTTAAAGTTTTGCACTAAAGTGTTGTGACACGTTGTATATTGTTAGTTTTATAATGTTGACATGTTCTATATCCCTTGAGGGGTTTTATGTAATGGATCCAATATAGCAATATTCTATTCTATTCCAAATGAAAAACTAGAAGTACCTTTTCTTCATAATTTTAAATTAACTGTTGTTTTAATATGTTCACTTAGTATAAACTGTTTTTAAAGGCTTGTGCGGTTGTTTTTCTTTTCCATATGGGCAACTTTGTGGTGCCATGGAGTGGCGGTACCAAGTCGCTGGTACCTTCATCACAGTCTGTCTGTTTGGGCCCTTAGATTAATGAAGGCAATGCCACCTATGCACACAAGCAGGTAGAAGAATGTGTCATTTCCTCCCCGACCATTTATGCCCATGTTCACTATGCAGAGGAGGTATAACTAAACGTTTTAAATTTATTTTTCATCATCAAATTATGACAAACGGTTATCATATTATGTGATATGTTTTATATCTATTTTTGTATATGTATTTTAAACTTTAGTGTGTTTAATTATGTCCCTACCCTACCATATTGTTTTTATCTAGCAGTTAATTTTAATAGCTTTAACCTGTTGAATGTTGACTACTGTTTTTATTGACAAATGCAAACTATTTGGTGTATTAACGTGATTTGTATAGCTAAATAAATATTTTAGGTTCATCAGTCGTGCTTACAAAGATGGGTGGATGAAAAACAAAAAGGTGGTAACTTAGGAAAAGTGACCTGTCCCCAATGTCAAACAGAATATATCATAGTTTTTCCAAATATGGGTGTATTGGTACTTCTATTAGATACAGTCGATAGTTTTGTTTATAAGGGATGCCCCTTTTTGGCTGCTGGTATTGTAGTTGGTGCTATTTACTGGTGTGCTGTAACTTACGGGGCTATTACGGTGATGCAGGTATGATTTAAAATATTTTTAATTCGGAAAAACACGTCGAGTGCAAATACACGATTCCATTAAAAAAAAGTAAAAACAAAAACATAATTTTTTAAATTAGTACTAATGCCTTCACTATCTACAAAAAAATATGATTCAATTTACACATTGAAACTAGGGAGTGAAGCAATTAACATTTTTGCACATATGTACATGCTGATTTTTCTAGCGATTGATTACATATAATAATTGTTCGAAAAAGTAAAACAAACCAACAAATATTGTAGATTGCCTTCAAAAATAAAATCGTATGTTCATTATTTGCAGTTCTTAGTTTGTTATTAAACATCTTACAACCGAAAATATACAGATAAAAAAATCGACAACATGCCGCAAATTTCACATGGCAGAAGTATTGTGAAGTATACTAAGACTAACCGTGAGAGCTGGTGCAGCTTCTAACTGACCACAGAATTCCATCCACGTATTGAAGGCCGTTGTCTTCTATTAGGAAGCACTGCCTCCCATTAGTGAGGCAGTATAAACAACACACACAACAAAGATAAAATACAGGGAGTAGCACAATAAACATATATGGCTGCAGCATTGATAGAGCCAGATGGCTCAATAAAAAGTCATGCTGATGCCTCTGTTTCCCTGTATTTATATTTTCATTACATGACTTGTTAGGGAGATAGAGGGACACATTTTGATACTTTTGAGACATTAGTCTGGGAATGTTTTTATGAATTTCTTGAATAGCTCATGTTAACTACAGAGTGGTTAATCTTCCAAACAACAGAGGGGACGTCCTCCAAGGAGTTGGTGTGATATTATCAAGGAACTAGCAGAAAAGAGCTTTGGTGAAACTGTACACCTAACAAGCAATTGCAACTGATGGTCTGATGCTGTCATACATACCAATACAGCTAAGGGAGGCTAACTAGAATATATATTTGCCAAAATTGTATTACAAAGAACCTCAAAAAACAACACTCACTGTATATTACTTCTATGTGAACTCCAGGATCACATATGGATATATTTTCTGGGGCAACGATGTTGATTATCTAAGAATCTTCAGGCTGCAAAAATCCTGCATCAGAACTATCTTCCATTTAAGCAAAAACTGAGAAACATGTGGAGAAGTATTTAGAAAGCAAAATATTCTTACCCTGCCACCTTTACACATATACCAATTTGCAAGCTTTGGGAAAGAAAACTAGGAAGAATGAGCATATATTAAACCAATCATGCTTTCAATGCCAGAGGCTGTGCTACGTCAGCCACAAACTACTTTCACGCAAGTACAACAAAATACTTAATAATAATTTTCTTGAGCCTAAGAACATATTACATTTACATGTTAAAAGAATTAGAAACAGCATAAAATTAAAATGATAAAATATAGTACACAGTAGGACATGGTAAAGCGACAATATAGTCTGTGTGTCAGTGACAAACTTACATAAAATTACAATCTAGAAAAGTTTCCATTTTGAGCAATCAACTGGAAAAATGCCTATATATTATATAAGCAATTTTCTCTTAGAATTCCTTCAAGTTTACTTTTAAATCATCCAATGAGAAGATTACGATTGTGACTAGGTATTGTGTTGAATTAACTAATATGAAATTATTTTTTTGGACTCTGTGCTGAGGTGTTAAGAGGTTATGTTTATGTCTAGTGTTATTTATATTTTGTTTGATATACCTACTTAATATTCTGGTATGCTATAATGGAAAAGAGAGACATTATCCTTAGTAATATGAATAGTGATTAGCAACGGTCATCACATCATTTGGCACTGACTAACTATACTTACTGCAGACTTTTAAATGATATATTTTCTTTGTAATGGGTATGTGCTGCATTCCCCCAAGGCAGTACACCATACAGAAGTAATGAGTGAAACAAAGAGAAATAGGTAGTGACTGCAACATGTTGATTAACAATTTTTTTTATTTTTCTAACATTATATACATTTTTAGACAATTACTCACATAGTACGTTAGTGTGATCTACCCATGTTAATTTGATGTCAAGATGTACCCCCAGAAACTTAATTTTCATTATTCTGTTCTAGCTTTGTGGTAAACTTGGTTTCAAATGTTAATGTTTTAATTTCATTTAACACTAACTAATTATGTGCAAACCAAACTTGTAATAAAAATGGTGTCATCTGCGTACATAACAATTGTAGCATTCACGTTATTCATACTTGTAGCAGATCATTAATGTAGACAGGAAATAGTAGGGATCCTATAACCGAGCCTTGGAGAACTCCTCTTTTTATTTGAAGCAGTAATTTTTGTATTTATCTTAACCCTTTCGCTCATGGTGTCCACACTATAGTGGACATGACCTTTGTGATTTTTTTTTTAATTTACGCGCCATAATTTCCGCAATCTATCAAGTTCCCTATTCATTTGATATAATTGTTAAAAGAAAGTGACAAGTTTTGTCATCTAGATGCGAATAGTAAAAGTTCCCTTTTATGCAGAAGGTTCTTATTCACGTAAATTATTAGTGCGCACTGTAGTCTCCTAGATAATTTTATTTCAAGCAAGTATACAGTTGGTGAAACTCTTGTTGATTTTTCTGCGTGTTTATAAGTGTTCATTTTTTGATATCCTGGACTTTTCGTTGCGTTTTGAAGCAACTATGCTGTGTTTTTTGTCATTTGAAATGTGTGCACCATAGTGGACACTGTGAGTCAACGACATAAATTCCATAGGTGAATCTAATCTTACTTTTTTAAAACTTCCGCTATATTTAAAAATTTTGTAAAAGATTTATGTTAAAATGGCTCATAAGAGAGGGCTGACGGACCAGGAGCTTTTTGAAGTCCTTCAAGACGATACGTCGGACCTAGAGTTCCTTAGTGAGGAGGAAGGGGAGGGCTGGGAGAGTGACCACTTTCTTCCTCCAAGAGGTATCCTTATTCTGATTTTTTGCTTAAATCATCAGCTAATACATCACTCTTTAGGTTTTGATGATGAGGAAGCTACGACTGCATCAGAGTCCGAGGAAGACCCGGAAAAAGATATAAAAGAACCTTCGCCCGATATGCCAACATCGTCGACCGCGCCACCCAAGGTTAACTCTTTCAAAACAAGAGTTAGTGAATATCTTTCCAGAAATGAGATGACTGCTAAGAAAGATATCACGTGGCGGACGGGAATGACATATATTACTCCAAAAATAAAGTGTGACATTTGTAGAACTACCGTTGAGTCACAGCGTCCACTATGGTGGACGTCAATTTTTTTACAAACCGTAACAGATAGACACTTACAATTAAATAAATTGAATAATATGCATGCTGTATTTCAGAATTTACTCATAAAAACTAAAACATCGTGAGCGAAAGGGTTAATCTACTAGCTGGGATCTATTGTTTAGATAAGATCTAAATAGCTTTAAACAGTTGCCTCTAATTCCGTACAAACTTAATCTAGTAAAATATGGCCAACGCTGTCAAAAGCTGCTGTTAAGCTGTACATACCCCTAAGCATTGGTTTTTATTTTCAAATGCATTTTTTATAGAGGTTGTTAATTAATTAACTAACTCAAGGAATGTTCACAAACATTTGGTTGGGAGGTTTCAGCCACTACCAGTAGCTGCCCACTTTTTCATTCTAAAATTACTTCAAGATAATTTCTATTTGACTGAAGTTTAAAAATTTTAAAATTTGAACTTTTAACCTCCTTTTTCGATGATAAACATCATGTATTTATTTCTTTCAACGTTTTTTGTAGGTAATGAATAATTTCGTAGTTGTTTCCTATAAATCTATATTAAGGTGGCCATTCCCTAGAAAGAGACATTCGATAGGGAAATATTTATTATTTTTGCCTATAACATTTTTTTCTTAGTACGTATATTTAAAAAAACTATAAGAGTACCTAAGTAGAACCATAACAAGGCTATTACTATGAATTTTCACTCAATAATTTCGGTGGTTTGAAAAATAGCTAGATTTAAAACTACGAAATAGGAAGATTTATATTTATTGCTTACAATTTATCCCGAGCTCTTGTTTATGTATACACCAAGGCAGCCTCCAGTGTCTTCAAAAAAATACTTATAACTCATAATAAACTTTGCCCTTTGCGCATTTCGCGGTTCATGAGATTCTGAAACACCTCTACCTTGTTTTAATTGTATACTATTTTAATAGTATAACTAAATATAGGTTCGTTATTATCATTATTTATATATTATATATTTTAAATATGTGTAGTTTTTAAATGAGTTTGAGTTCAGAGAAGATAGATAATTCTGAAGTGATCCTGAGTGAATAGTAAAGTGAAATATCAAATAATAAACATTGTTTAAGGTTATGTTTGTTTAGTTAGTGAATAAAATTGTGTTAGTGGTTATCTTGTGTTATAATTTCTAAACCCACGGATTTTTCCCAAAGGCAGAAACCCGTGACAATATCTTATTAAATGCAAAGTATGGTATATAAATTAGTATAAGTAAAATATATTAAAGATATGATAGGTAATCCTATATCAATAAAACGATTTTAATTTATTTTCAGTGTTGCCAATGGTTAAGAACAAAATTATGCGCTCCCTCGTGCAACATTGTGCGATTTAACAAAGAAACTTTAAAAACGGTTTATTTATTAAATACGCGTAATGAGCGAGCGTATTTGTCTTTATTTAACTACAAAAAATAGAGAAACGTTAATTTTGCACCAGTCTTACCGATAGAAAGCATATTATTATGGTTGTATAAATTCGGTACTTTCTTATGGACTACTCTGCTGGGGTAATTGTTCAGGAATGCAAAAAGTCTTTACTATGCAGAAGAGAATTATTCGATGTATGTTTAAGCTTGATTACACCACATCATGTAGACCTTATTTTAGGCAGCATGGTATACTCACCATTTTCAGCATGTATATTTTACAGTCAGTGTACTTTGTGAGGAAAAATATAAATGAATTGCCAAAATGTAATGAAGTCAACAAGTATACCACTCGAAGTGCAAATAATCTTTATGTCCCAGCACATAGATTAACACAAGTAAATAAAGGACCCTTTATCACATCAGTTAAATTATACAATTGCTTGCCTCAGAAATTTAAAGATATAAATAGCTTAGATTCTTTTAAATGCTCTGTTAGACAATTCCTTATAAACCAATGTTTTTACTCACAAAATGAATTTTACAACTTCTGTGATAATGTTTAGAATTGAATAGTGGATTGTTATGTGTATATTTTAATTGTTATGTGTATATTTTAATTGTTATAAGAGTTTATTTGACATATATTATATTATATAACTGACTTGACTATGTAAATATTCTTACATTTATGTATTATCATAACCACTAGGTATTATTATTCAGACAGAAATAGTAGGTATCCACCTACTATTTTACATCCTTACTTAAATTTAATAATAGACACCATTTAACTTGTCCAATACTTGTACTAAGCAGGTCTAAAGGAAATAAAGTTATATTATTATTATTATTAAAGCGCCAGATGCTTTCTTCGTCAGATGGCGTATTTTTTGTAGCGATTTTTAAAGGATTTATTCTGATTTATTGTTTAAAATGACACGCAGTTTTGACAGACGCCTACTTTTCTTATAAAACTAAAAGAAAGTTACTTTTTTTCGCAAAATATTTGTAGAAAGCTTAGAGGGATTTGAAATTATTCGCATTTATGCGATTTTTGTGGGAATATGCAATTTTATTTAAAGTGCGAAAATTATTATCTGGCGATCAAATTATGCACAAATCGCATAATTATGCGCCAATCGGCAACACTGTTTATTTTATATTTATTTTAATGTTGGAGTTAGATATAGCCATTCAACTATCACTAATCACTATGAACATATGCATTTTCTATACAGATCATTTGTAAACATTTCTATTGTTAGAAGTCACAAAATAATTTTAGTAAGAATAAATGTTTTGTTATGCACATTTTTATGAACTCAAGAAATATATAATCAGTAAGTAAATCATTATTATTTTAGGTTATAGGGCAAAAAGAAGGTTTGACAATAATGGAACAAGCTGATCCTTTGGTTTTACTAATTGGCCTTCCAGCTATTCCAGTTGCTCTAGTCTTAGGAAAAATGATCCGATGGGAGGATGCAGTGCTGAATTTTATGCGAAAAAATCTTACAAAAATCCCTCTTATTAGAAATGTACTCCCATTTAGGTAATTTTTAGATAGCAATATAGAGTTTCTGAATAAGTATATTATCTGAAAATTAGTGAGTCACAGAAAACTAGAACCACAAAAGGGCCAAGAGAAAGCCATGGCTGGTGAGGATAAGTGTGTTTGTGCCTTTACTACCGTTTTGCTTGTAGTTCCTTCCAGTGATATATCTTGGCGTAAGATACTACCACAAAAAGTTTTGACCTCAAAATCTTCATAATATGAGAAAAATTTTTGTTTCGAAAATCGGAACTTGAAGTGAACCAATTAGTTTGTATTTCACATATATTGCGAATCTGCTCAAGACAGTTCGTTACTGATATTTTCAGGGGATCTTTTCATAAAAATAATAATAAAATTTGATGCTTTTCAATTTTTTTAAACTTTTATATACATACGTACAAGTTAGACACCAACCCCCATTTTTTCATTAATTATATACCGTACTATAAGCTGCAACATATATTTTTCACAAAACTATGATAGGGGTAACGTAATCAAAATGGAAAAAAGAAGTTAGTAGATGTAGCACCGGAAAACTATACAGCTACAATGAGGGGGAATTATCTCTAGGCCAATGAACCCTCTTTTTTGGAGGGGGGGGGGGGGTTCGGGGAGAGATTATATTATTTCGAGTCGGGTTTTGCCCTTGTTCGTAGTTTATGTGGAGAGTAGGCACGTGAACCAGGAGCCACCCCGAACGAGAGTGAAAATTGGTTTTTTTTTTTTATGATTTGATTGAGGATTTCGAGGAAAGGGTTTTTGTATGGCCCACATATCCGAATACCTTCCCTCGTAATCCCCACTCAAAACAGCAAAAAAAATTGGCATGTCGGCTCTGCCCAACATCTGTGGAAGTCAGGTAGTGCGAGTGGTGACTCTGGCCGACATACCGCTGTAGCATTTCAATAAATCAGTCTGAGCTCAGCACTGCAGAGAAGTGGTTGATATTTGCATGCGCCTGTAGTTAAGTATTGAATTTACGCAAAAAAATATAATAAATATCAGTCAGCTGCAACTGCCCCTGTAACTGTATCATCCCCTACCTGGGTGTCCCATCCACCTCGACAAATCGAGTTTACCGGACAAAGGGGGCTTCTTGCTGTTCCAGGTAGAAAGTTTTTCATTTCATTTAGTACATTTTCACTCTACTTAATTCAATACATGTTCAGGATTTGATTAACATTCTTCATTTCTTTTATAGGGAACAGGCCCATTAACTTTTTTAATCTCATGGTGGACGACAATTTTCACATTCACGTAGTGGAGTATGGAGTTTGTGGGAGGGCAGTCACAAAGAGTGACCGCAGCACCTAGGCCCCATTGGGCCCCTGGTACATCCTCCCGAGGGATACAAGATTCCACCTAGGCAAAAAACCTAGCAAAAACCCGACTCCGAACAATTTTTCCCCGGAAAACCCCAAGTAGGAATAGTTCCCCCTCTGCGAGATGAAGGGTGCTATCATATTCAGCACCCTAGAAAGTTTGGGGAGGTGATTTTGTAGCTATCCCCGATTTTTCCAAAATTACTTACTAACTTACTTTTTCTAATTTGACTATGTTATCCCTCTGATATAGAGTTATGTTGTAGCTTATCTTATAGTGAATAATTAATGAAAAAACTGTGGTGGTCTCTTAACTACTTCAGTAACCTTGTCATCAAAAAGGAGGGTTACCTGACATCAAATAGGGTATCTATGAGTTTTTAATATGTTATGTAGGATTACGAATTAATGTTAAATCCAAGTTTACGGCCTCCGCAAACCTCCGGATCTTGGTCAAAAATCCAGAAAATTGCGAAATTTTTCCTGTTCAAAGTTGGGTTAATTTTTCATATTTCAACATTTTTAGCTATTTTCCCGTTTTACTTCATAAGATTGGCCTCAAAACATAAATAATGTTTCTCTGAATTTGAAAACTTTCCAAGACTTTGAATAGCTGTATCTCGGAGACTATTTGGTCTACAGAATCCGTTCTGGTACAATTTGTAGCAAATTTAGTCTACTTTTAAAAAGTATTACCATAACAGTTGGTCTTAGGGGTCAAAATTGACAAGAAGTAAAAAAAAGTAAAATATCTCACAGTTTTTACTCGACTAAGATCCGGAGGTCTGCTAAGCCAAGCCGTAAATTTGGTTTAACATTAATTTATAAACATATACAACATATTAAAAAATCGTAGATACCCTATTTAATGTCAGGTAAGATGTATAAAGATACTGGATTAAACATGTAAGTATGTACCTATATACATTTTTCAAGAAAGGCAAAAGCATCAAATTTTATTTTTTTTTATCAAAAGATCCCCTGAAAATATCATCAATGAATTGCAATACATGGTTCACTTGATTAAGAAAAAAAACTTTTTGTGGTAGTATTTTATACCGAGGTACATCACAGAGAAACCACACAAAAATGACGGACACATCTTAACTTGCCATAGTCTTTGTGTATTTTAATTTCCTAATTAGCTGAGATCAGTTAGATTTTAAATGAATTGTAAGAGAAATTACCATTAAAACAAAATTTTGTATCAAAATTAAAAATTTAGTAGTCTGCCTGTCACTAGAAAATCTATTACAAACATTTATTCTGTGGTTCCCAAAATGCATATGACAAAATCAAAAGCTAATGTCGTAAATACTTTAAATTCATGTTTGTCAAAAGGGCAGTTACTGAAATTTTCAAGTCAATAACCTGAATAGTCGATTTAAATTTTTATACTTAATACTAAATTTTGGAAACAGTAACTGTGCTATTTAGGGGAAAAAATCAAATCATTTTCCTTAAAAATAGTGTTGCGTTCAGGAGTTTTGGCGTTTGTGAAAGTTCGTCTCGAGAGACAGCATCACACCTGCGGTTCCAACCCCCTCCAGAGCTATCAATATTATATTTTTTTAAATTCACTCAAGGTAATGTATTGTTATTTGGATGTTTTTATTTCTTTTTCTGTTACAATTGGAATTATCCCAGAAACTAAAAAATAATATATACAATTTGTATCTCAAATTTTAAACAATGTGTTTTATAATAATAATAATTATAGGTAATTACTAAAATAATATTATATTGTTATTTAATAGACAATGTTTTATAATAAAACTATACATTCGACTTAGGGCAAAACATGAGGCGACATAGAAGAGGGTAGTCTTAAAGCTCTACCAGGTTCATAGGCACTAAGATTGAATAATTTTGTTATTAAAAAATCGAATAGTCAAAGCCTTTACGTTGTGACAATCAATCATTATGATCTGTTAAAACAATTATTAGTTTGTTCTTTAATCACTGAATTTACTGTAACCAAAACGTTACTGCAGTTTCAACACTTAATGTGCCATTTTCAAATGTTCATTTTCACTTGTGAATGTTTGAAAATGGCACGTTAAATGCCATGATTGTGGTCAGGGCTGGCATCTTTTCAATTTAATGTGTAGTGCTCAGTCTAGTAGTAAATATTGAGAGAGGGGGAAGGAAGAAGACATTGGACGAGAAATTAACTTTGCAGACTTCTTTAGTTATTTATAGTCATACAAGTATAGGGTGGTCGCTGGAACGTTAGAACCTCTTTTAACTTTGTTAGTTTTGGAGTTCCATAAAAATAAAAGTTATAGAAAATCTCGTTTTTTTTTTCAGAAAAACAATTGAAAGTCGCATTTCGGAGATATGAACTTTAATTTCTTTTTTTTTTTTAATGGAATACTATTTTTACACCATTTGAAAGGCCCTAAAAAGCTTTTTAATGATATGTAAAACATAATATTTATCTTAAAAAATTTGTGTCTATTTTACCATAAATTGACAATTTATCAAATTAACTGTGTAAAACAAAAATATGTAAGTTAAAATAAACAGTACGTTAGTTACGTCAAGGCATTTGTTGGTAACTAATTTATTTTTGTTTTACAGAAAATGGAGAATATCAATGATTGCTATATATTTTTCGGACTACCATAACCTAATAGGGAGTTTTTAGGAAAAGTACTATGTTTCTCATATCGTTAAAAATTTTTTTTTTTTTTTGCCTTACAGATTAGATACTAACATTAACCTAATAATTTCTTCATTCATGTGGTTGTCGATAGCTGTGATAGTGATTTAGAACAATTGCATTTTTTCCAGAAACGTATCTAGTTGTTGCTGCAAGGCGTATGGTGCTCAGCACCACCACTTTGTTTTACATGTGTTGCTCGAGCCTGCGAGCACCACTATGGTCTCCGGCCCTGACTGTGGTAACATTTTGGTTACAATAAATTCAGTGATATAAGCAAATATGACAAATAATATGAGACATCATAGTAATCAGGAAGTGCATGATACAACAACTTCGTAAATAGAAAATTATTTATCTTTACTCCTACCTCTAATATTTACTGAGATATTGTTATTGTTGGAAGCTAAATATGAATATGAAGACTAGAAAGCTGTAGTGTTATTCTAATTGCTTTACCTAAATTTCTAAATTCTCTATTGTGCACCATTTACCTAAACTCAATTTTTGATAATAAAAACAATGGAATTTTATTACTTAGCATCATGCAAACAACAACAAATTTATGTATTATTCATACTATTATTGTACAATTTTGTTATTGTCTATCTATCTATACTTGTAATCTATGGCTGTGGCTGCAAAGCCATTCGCACAACACCGAATTTTGTTATTGTCCAACCTGACTATGCTATACTTACATTTCTGACTTGTGTAAGCATTTTTAATGTGTTGTAACACCAATAAAATATCTATCTATTTATCTAACTAATGTAACATAATTAATGATGCGTCTTTCTGTTAGTTTTAACATTTGTAATAACGTAATGTCATTCCCCTTCTCGGAATATATTTAGTATATCTAATACAGCAATTCTGAATTTTTTGCAAAGGGTTTTTATCTGGCAGAGTGAGGCAGGGACCATATACACAGTCGTCTCCATAGTTCAAGATTGACAACAAGGAATTCTGTCAACATAATTTTATTTGACTCGTTAATGTAATCGCGGTTTTCATATAGTTGTTTCAACCTCAAAAATGATGGCTGACACAATTTACTGACATGTGTGAAAGATAGTGTTCGTTAAATATAATGCCCAGAACTATAGTAGAATCCACATTTTGAATTATTTCATTACCAATATTAATTTCCAAATTTAAACTCTAAGTTTTGAACTCTATTAGATGTTCCAAGGTAGAGGTATGTACACTTACCAGGATTTAACAATAGTCTACACTACTCTGCCAGGGTTCGGACTCGTATGGAAAACCTGGAGAACCTGGAAAATTCAGGAAATTTGAAAATCTTAAAAAAAAAACTGGAAATATCAGGGAATTTTATAAATTGTATAAAAAATCAGGGAATTCTGCGTCTCGATATGGAAAACCAGAGTTCTTAAGAATTTTCATTGATTCAATTCAATTTAAGGAATTATTTTATGTCGAATAAAAAATTACATTAGTAAAAAATATATGAATATTAATATTTTTGGTTATGGAAAACCTGGAAAATTCAGGGAATTTTTTCAACTTCGCAAAGTCTGAACCCTGTCTGCGATTGTGAGCAGGTCCCTGTTAAATTGCAACACCTGTTCATCTACATTATATTTATTTACCAGGAAATAAATTTCATTATCAGCATATGCATGAATTTTTGTATCGATATTTAAGTTTTTTTTTATGTCAGACATGTAGATATTAATGTAGGTCCGAGAACTAAAGCCTACGGTATTCCGGCTCTGGTTTCTTTTGGATGTGACCACTGAACTCTACCATATAAATGGAATGTCAATTCTACACCTATTTATACATAAAATTGAATATTGCGCAAGTATGGCGATGGGTGATACCGGTACAATCGCATTGTGTAAAATGCCAGGGCCGGCTCTATTTTTATTGCAAGTGTTTTTAATTTGTTTTTTTTTTCAGAAATCATCAAAAATATGCGTGTATAGATTGACATTTTTTATATAGTTAACTTTTATCTTGTTTTGTTTTTTTACTATGGGCCATCTGTCATGCTGACTCCGAGGGCACTGCAGCCATATAGGCTTATTGTACCACTTCCCAGTCTTATCTATGTCGTGCTGGCCATTCCCTATAGACTTACGAGTGTTAACTATAGTTATATGACCGACCCGTGCGAGTCTGTAGTTAATTTCCTCACATCAGGTCAACAACGGTTTCGGCACGCGGTGTATCTTGATGGTCCGCTTACCCATCGAAACGGTGTCCTCTCCGGCCGTTGCTTAACTTCGACGAGTCTGTCTAAGTCGGACTTAATACCGATGTGACTCCTTGGCTTTAACTTTTATTTTTATTAAAGAACATAAAAATGTTCATTCCCAAACCATTTTTTTTTCTTCTAGTAATTAAACGTTCTTGATAATGCACGATCATATTGAGAGTTGAATACAGAGTCCACTAAAAAATGGAGTCATATTTTCTACTTCAGAGATCGAAATATAATTTAGAATAGAATAGAATAAAAATTTATTGTGTTACAAAGTTACACAAAAGGTAAGGATTCAACATACTTAGTTGATTTTCAACCCTCCCCGCACATAATAAAAGTTTACAAAACAGCTTTTAATGATAAATGCTTTTTCTAATTATTATTATGAAATAATAAGTAATTAATTGTAACAGATAATATTAATATACAAAATAAATTATTAAGATATGATGATAAATAAATACAAAATACACATAAGTACAAAAAATGGGATTGGGTAATGAAAATAATACTAATAATGCAATAAGAAGTACTGGGAGTTAAGGAAACACATGGTAACATCAAATATAATAAATTCATGTGTGAGACAAACTTTAACACAATAAATGACTAACATTGTAAATAAACTTAATAATATAAGGTAGCATTGTATGAAAAAAAAAAGCTGATTTACAAGACCAGTAAAACTTACCAGAATACATGGCATTCTATTATGAATTGGTCTCAATCAAAAACATGTCGAATACAATTTAAGGAGTTGGTATTAATATCGCATACCTCTGAAATAGCGTTAAAATTATTGGGCATTGGAGATAGTGGCGATCTACATAAAACATTCGTTCTAGTATTATCACTATAGAAAGTTGAAGAATATCGATCCACTAGTCTAGGATAAAGAAATTGACCTTATGTAGTAGATTAATGCAATCAATGTTATTATGCAACAAATTATACAAGAATGATATAGAGATCAAAATTCCCCTTGATTTTAAAGATATAAGTTGATGCTGGTTAAGTAGTAATGAGTATTCAATTTCCATTTCCAGATAGGTACCACTGATCTTGTAAGATAAATATTTTAAAAATTTTCAATATATCGATTCTATTGCATCGATATGGCATTGACACAATGGATACCATATCAGTGCGCCGTATTCTAATCTGGACCTGACATAGACAAAAAGCAATAACTTTAATGACAGAGGATTATGAAAATGTCTACAATTTCTTATAACAAATCCTAACATTCTATTAGCCAATGATACTATATTATTTACATGTGTAATAAAATTAAACGAGGAATATGCCAAGATCTCAAGGGATCTGGTAATGACGATATCGTTAATTTGGTATTGATATTCAATATGTTGCAATTTGTTTAGTGAATAACGTTATGCAGCATTTATATATATTTATATATATTTTTTTTATACATGTACCTCTTGGGGCTCGTTTGTACATTAGCCGTACCAAATATGAATCCGTTATTTCATTTCCTGTTAAAGTTATGACAAAAAACAGGTTTGGCCAAAAATTATTTAACACCCTGTAATTTCGTAGTGAAGGCCCAATGAGACATTTCTATGGGAGGTTCCGGTTACCACTGATGTTCTCTACCTCCTATTAAGCTATGTCCCTCTCATGATGCAACACCCTGTATATGTTTGAGTGCAAGTTATTTTTATTGCGCCACTGGGTTATAGTATTGATGCAGTTTTGTATAACTAGGTAGCCCTGATGTGTGGATATTGTATTAAAAATCTTCAAATCATCCGCATAGATAAGTTTTGGAATGTTTACTATATGAGCTAAGATGTCTATAAATATGAGAAACAGTAGTGGGCCTAAATTTGACCCTTGAGGGACTCCTGATGAGGGGGTAATATAATGTGATTAAAGTCCTTCACTTATAAGTATAAACACAAAGCAACAAGAACAAATTACTAATTGCATATTAAACCTCTTTTATTTTGTTTTTAAATTGAAATTAGAATAGATCAACTCAATATCAGTAACGCAAATAATGTTGGATTGTTTAAAATTATTTAGGTATAGATTCACAAATAGTAATAAACTTTAAAATTCGCAAAGAAAATTGTGGAAGAAAGGTGAGGTTAGTATGCTAAATTTCCTCTGAATTCTATATATTTATCATGTAGAGTCCAGTAGATATCACGGAAAGTATAGCCTAACGAAAATTACTCAGGCAAAATTACCCAGGTTAAAAGAAAAGATCCCAAAACTCGGAGTTGTCGCCGATATTTAGATAGTAGTACATTTTATAAAACAAACAGAAACAAGGCACTTACTTAAAATACAACAAATACAAAATAGAAAGTCCAGATTCTTGCAAATCAGTATAATACAATTCCGGACCATATTGTTTGATTAACTCATCATGAACTGTAAATGTACCTACTAAACAAAACCTATAAAAACGAGAGAAATGCTTGACGATGGCTTTGAAATTCTGCACTAATCCAAGACCTCCCGCTACGGGAGACAAATAATAATTGCGTCAGCTCATAATATCCTCAAGAAGCATTTTGTCTCAAGCACCAACATAATTTTAATATTAGATTTCTACTGCGGCGACGCATATACCGCTGACCTTCAATCGCATGTTAGCCGTATTTTGTTCACGCGCATATATCTGTATTGGTCTTCCATTTATTATGTAGAGTTCAGTGGTTCTGACACATTGTTCTGATTAACTGAAATTATTATTTTTCAAATGCTTTTGACAAGTCGAGTAGTGACAACAAAGTTACATTACTATCTTGTTCTTTCAGGACGTCATCTGCAAACTCTAACAACATAATAGAGATGCTATGCTGTTTATGAAATCCCAACTGCAAGGTTGTTAAAACATTGTTGTCATTTAAGAACTCTGTTGATTGTATACTACTGTTTCTGCTAGCTTAGATGCAACGCACAACATACTTACTATTCTATAATTGGAATAAGTAGATAAAGAGGGTGTTTTTGGATTAGGTTTACGAATTGACATTTTCCCAATAGTGGGAATTATACCTAATACTAAAGAATAGTTTACAATTGAGTTAAAGGCTATTTGTAACATTTTAGCTGATGTATTATTAACTCCCATATTCTGAGGTTTCTGCTTATTTATCAAAATTTTTGTTTCATTACAGTCTACTGGACTATAGTTGAATATAATATTTCTTCAGGTAATTTGCACCAAAATATCGGACTACTTTGGTACTAGTAGGCATCACAGATTCTGAATTAATGAACTGAAATGAATAGTATTTTTTAATTCGTCTGGTGTTTCTGACTGATTTTGCACTTTAACTGGTGCCCATTTTTTTAAATATGCCCAAAGTGCCTTTTGGTTGTTGGAGTATCTATTCATAAAATGCAGCTTTTAAAGCATTATTGTCTTAGTTCGCAAAAATATTGTCTGTGATCTGGCGATTTGGTTTTTTTACAATTTCCCCAAGCTCTTTGTTTTACTTTACGAATATGTTTTAATGTATCGGTATACCAAGATCTTGATATTTTGTTGTTATTAACAATTATGGTTTTATACGGTGCATGTTTATGAAATAGATACTCCAGGCTGCATTAAAAAAGTATACTTTTTCATCAATGTTTTCCATCTTATAGATCAAGTCCCACTCAACTATCAAGGCTTCTCATTAAAATTTTCCAGGTTGAAACAACTATAGTCTCTTATTATTTTGTATTATGATTATTTATTATTCTCTTCTCAAATACAAAATGAAGAGTATATTGCATTCGATCGGCACATTTCTAAAACCGGTAATATTGCTTGTAGAGAAAAAAATTTCATATCACTATGTTGGTGATCGAATTCTGAACAACTTTTAAAATGTCAGCCCGTCTGTCTTTTCTTGTAAGCACGATAACTTAAGAACGAAAAGTCCGATTGTATTGAAACTTGGACAGTAAATTAGTGTCAGAGTTAGGAAGAACCCTATTGTGTTTGAACAAAATGGATTGATAAATAAACATTCTGATAAAATCTGAACTCCGTTTACCGTTCCGTTTCCGAGATTCGTTCGCTCAAAGTTCGCAGTTTTTATCGACATTTAAGACTGCGCTTATGGACGCCATGAGAAATAAATTGATGTGATACTATTTTCCCTCTTATGACCGACCCTTATTTAACAAAAATCTAAAGGCGAGGTAAATTTAAATTAATTCCTGACGAAGCACGTGTATAAATTTCGAGATGATCCACCGTAAAATAACGTAATGTATTGTATAAGAAAGTAGAAGATTTACAAATTTCCATTCCGATTTTATTTATTTTATGTATAGTAATATATTTTTCCATTAATTTACTAAAAGAGGTAAAAATATATTGACATTAGTGACGAGTCGATCAGCTGGCGTCAGAAATTATATGCGGCGTTGCCAAATCTTTCCCAACTCTTTCCCTGTCTCTCGTATCTCAAGATTATCGATTCGCTAATAGATGTCACACCTGTCATGATGTAAATACCTTAAACAAAAAATGTCTAAAACTAATATTTACAAAAAAAACCCTTCGAAGAGTATCCTATAGAATGTGCAACAATTATAAGTTGGTGAAGAGTATAATGTTTAGTCTAGTTTATTGTAATATTTAATCCTTATTTCCTGCAATAAATCAGAGGATGTGACTGAGAAGTCACCCGAGTGGGGTCTTTTAGAATTTGTGAGAGTATTCAATCATCAATGAATGTGGTTAAATACTGAGATTCGCATGTCTGATTCAGGAGATATATGTTTAGATCCCCTACTATAACTATTTCCTTAAAATTAATGTAATATTTAACTCTTCATTTTTGAGAAAATGGCGAAAATGGAAAAAGGTAACAATATAAATTTCTTTTTATAACTCAAATGGAGATATGGGAATTTAAAGTTTCAAAACTATATGTATGAGATGATATTTTTTGAAAATGATTTGATTCTGTTCTATCTAAACTGCTGTTTAACAGATATTGTTTCCAAAATTTGGAGAAATAGAAAAAAATATATTATCTATCCATCACCATGTTATGGACTCGAAAATTTTAATAGTGTCCTTTTTGTATGGAATAATTTTTGTACAGATTTAAATTTAAGCCATTTAGATTTCGATTTTGCCATATGCAAGCTTTAGCATTTTGGACCCACATGGTGAGAACTTGAAGAAAGCATAACATGCACTCTTTTAAGAATTTAAAGCTGTAAAATTTATTGAAATCATTATTGTTCTTAATTCTATCCATATATTCTACTTACCAAGAGTTGCCACTAATCTTTAAATAAGTAAAATATGCTGTAATATTAATAATACTCACCATTATTAACATTATTTGAACAATTTGGCATGAAACACTTCTTAAATATATATTTTTAGCTGTTAAACACAGTTCTAACCTTCTAATAACTGATATAGACTGACATATAGAGTAGTGAGCAACTAGATAAGCGGCTAACGAAAGAATTAGGTTCCGTGCACCATATTACCCACATGGCAACACTGTCAAGTGTCAACCCCCGTACCTCTTCTAACTTAAAAATTAGAAGGTAAATTCATTGAAAGTAGTTTAAACTTTGTTAAAATAGCTATTGTGACATCATCCAAATTGATGATTAGAGGGCCCTCCAGAATTCACATTTTTCATATTTTTTCTCTGTGAATTTAGGCTGTAAAAAATTGAAAAAAAATGGTAGGGTTATTTCAATGAGTACTTGCTAAGAATGTAATAAAAAATTCTATTGAAATAGCCCATTCTTTTTAAAAAGTTTGTTATTCTTGTTAGTTGCTTTAAGTTATATTAGACAAGGCAAAAAACCCTCTCGTTCGTATTGGAAAAATGTCTCAAGCGATTCTTTATTTTTTTTTTTTCAAATTCACGTTCGGGACATGCCCCTGAATAAGGATCAAGATTTTGTCGGACGAGAATCTGGTCCCAATTTGTTTACACTAATTTTTTTCAAACAAAGCAAAAATCGTTTTATTGATCCGAATTATTTTTCTAGTTTTGTTTGGGTCATTTTAAACACAAAATGTCTTTTGTCATTTTTTCTTAAAGTCGGCCGTTTCTGACAAATAATTTAACGTTTGAAAAACACAAAAACAGTCATTTTCAAGGTTGAAATACAATATTAAAAAATGAATTTTTGGAGTTCACAAAAATGCTAATGCATTCTTTGAACACCCATTTATAAAATCCTGAAGAGTAAGTGCAGATTTTTTCATTCCAAAGCGTAAATTTTTAATTGTTAAATAGGCATCTTTAGCCGGGTGCGCGCTCTTTCAAATAAAACATCCATTTAACAATTAAAAATTTAAGCTTTAGAATGAAAAAATCTGCACTTACTCTTCAGGATTTTATTAATGGATGTTCAAAGGTTGTTAAGAATTTTGATGAACTCAAAGAATTCATTTTTTAATATTGCATTTTAACCTTGAAAATGACCGTTTTTGCGTTTCTTCAAATATTAAATTATTTATAAGTCGGAAACAGTTGACTTTACAAAAAAATTATAAGAGACCTTTCTTGTTTAAAATGGCCCTAAAAGCAATCAAAAAATAATAATAATTCGGCTCAAAAAAGCGATTTTTGCCATTTGTTCAAAAAAAATTTGTATAAACAAATTGGGACCAGATTTTCGTCAGGCAAAATCTTAATCCTTATTCAGGGGCATGTCCCGAACCCGAGTATGAAAAAAAAATCGCTTGGGACATTTGTTTCATATGAACGAGAGGTTTTCTCCTTGTCTATATAGTTCATAAACTAAGTAGGATTAACAACAAAATGATGCTTACGCTATGGAGGCAGTATACATATATGTGTAGCATGTCGGAAAATATTTGGTCAGTGCAATTATCGAAAAATACCACAATAACTTGAATTATTAGAAATAGAAATAGAAATTTATTTTACCAATTTTTGATACAAATATGTACATTTGGCACGTCAATAAAACAATATTTACTTAAGTTAATTCATACAAATTAAAAACATAATTAATTTATGTTTCATTATAGTATTAAAAGTTAAAATAAGGCACATAAAAACACAAACTTATAAAACACATAAATACAAAAAAATGTACAATAATAAAAGAATGTATAATATGTATATGTATAATACGTATAAAACAAATAAACCTCATATAAAAACTCTTTTAATGTAAAAATATAGTAAAATAGACAGGGAAATTAAAAAAAAAATAAAATTTTTATCTATTTAGGAATTCATCAACACTATAAAATGCATTTGTTATTAAAAGTTTTTTTATTTCTTTTTTAAACGACGGTAAGTTTAATTGTCTCATAGTTTTAGGAACGCTGTTAAATAAAATAATACAAATATAGTGTAGTGAATTTTGAAATGTCGCTGTTTTATGCACTGGGATCACCAACAAATCTTTATGTCTTGTACTATACAGATGATTATCTGCAGAGGTGGAGAATGTACACAAGTTATTACTAACCGGTTTTTGGTATCAGTGTTAACTGTTGGAAACTCCCTATAAAAACGATTTTGTGATATTTTAATCTAACAATTTAATGCTAATTTCTATAAGAAAGTAGAGAAAAATTATCCTATGTATCTTAGGAATTCTTTTATTTATTTATTTATTTATTTAACAATACACTACCCAACAGAGTATTCCAATTACAGGGTAGGAACCACATTCTCAAAATTTTGGAAAATTTATTAAATAACACTTATTTTACCTTCAGACAAATATCAACACATAAAGTGTACACATCGGGTATCTTAACAACACCTGAGTTATTACAGTTTAATGCTCTCTATGACAATAATTTTTTCAAGATGTGATGCTAGTGCATCTTGTTTCAGTGTAGAATAATCTTAACCTTTGCATCAACTGTTTTATTAAAGTTTTGTTTGACATTTGTTTTCCACAAGTTTTAGCAATATAGTCTGTTTTTAAACCAGAAGGAGTAAACATGGAAGTTCCATTCACACCATAAAAGTAACCAGAAAATACACTAAAACCTTTTTGGCGTTTTGGGCAACCAACAATACACGAGTACAGTGTTTTTTTATATATTTTATTATATTACATAATGCATCGACCTCTATTTTACCTCTGGGTATATCATACAACATCCATATCATTTATGCAACGGTACCAAGTAATTAGCCACTTTTACCTTCATATATATACAAAACGGATTAAAAACTGATATATAATGTGCAGACTATAAAATAGAAATTATAACCAAATATTTTATGACATGAAATTAAAATTTTTACGATGTCTAAATTTACAAATATTCCCTTGTGTAAAACTGACGAGGGCGTATCCAATCACAGATGTATGATTTAGCGCGTTAAATTTAAAACGCTCCTGGTTTAAAAACAGACTAAAACTAAATCCTAATTCTAACAAGAATTTTGTTGCAGGTGTGGACATAATAGACCCTTATTGTATCCACAATCTTTCAAATTGAAATTAAACGTTTAAACTGAACTTAAAGGTTACTGTAGCATAGTATAAAACGTACTTTGCAGACTTTGTCCTAAGCTGTAGTGAAAACACGACCTTTGTTAAAAATTTTAAAGTTAAAAAAAAGTAATTGGCAAAAAAACAAAAATGTGTATATTTGGAATGAACAGAAAAATAAAGTATAAGTCGATATTTCATATTTTAAAATAATTGACCATGTCAGTGGGCACGTGAAAAAATAAATTAAGAAAAGAAGACCATTAACACAGCAGATTTTGAACATTTTATGTTTTACATTTCATCACTTTTGTATCTTTATCAGTAGAGAAAAATGCTTACCATAAGGTTTGCTAGTTTGTTCCTTCATCCACTTCAAAAAAATGCTCCAAATCAGTTGTTAACTGTTTTTAATTAAAACTATAGGTACTATCATAAACTCCAAAATTCGTAGAAATTATTTTAGATTATTCAAGTAACAACTTCATTTACAAACATCACAATCCTCTGTACTGAACTATAGCGTAAGTACTCGCACATGCATGGCGACAAAATGAATAGATTTTTACACCAATGTGTTTTTCATGTTAAATTCATTACCTTATACACTATACAAGTGAAACTATCATTCATTGTTTTTTTAAATCTTATATTAATATAAGTTTTGTTCTAGAATTGAGGAAACCACAACAACTGAATCTTCAGGTGAGAATGATTTGCCTCCTCTTTCAAATCCTGTATCAGCAACAAGAGTACTTTGTGGAGCCCTTCTCATGCCAACCATAGCAAATATGTTTGGAAAATTCTTTTTTGATTCAGTTAAGTCGAATTTCCACAGAACCATTTTAGGAGGTTTAACTTTTATAGCAATTAAAGGATGTTTAAAAATATATCACAAGCAACAGCAATATATTAGGCAGTGTCAGAGAAAGATTTTGGACTATACTGAATCTAATATTTCTACCTATTTACATAATAACAGACGTGACGAATGAGAAATAAAGTTTTGTATAGCAACTTACTGAATAAATATTATGCCTAAAACCTCTTATTAAATGGTTATGTTGATTTCTAAGTTTTGTACAGTGTTTTGCTAATTGTACATTTTTTGGGCAATTGTTATAGACTTGAATGGTTAGAAACCATTTTAATGTTATCATTTATTTTTTCAATAAAATATTTTAAATTTTATGTGATATTTTTAGTAACCTTGTTAGTATTTGCTACTATATCCTCTTCAATCCTGAGAAGCACATAGGTAACCAATTCTATAATTTTGGCATGTGTTGTGTTATGTGGGATTCTACTAAGTAATTTTGTGCACATATGTGTGTTCTGGTATTGAACACTGCCAATAAATAAATAAACTAGGGGTAGTTTTAAATATTGGTACCAAAAATAAAGGTAAATGATGTCAAACTAACATTTTATAACAAAAAGTTAACATTCTATAGAAAATACAAAGTCTTGGATTAAACAGAAATGTTTACAAATGGACTTGTTTGAAACAATTCCTTTCTTTAGATTCACAAAGAAAAGCTTTACATGAAGTACATCTTATGCGGGATCTATATTTGCAGTTTGGCATTCTACATCGAGGAGCTGAACTGCAATCTGGTAAATGTCGGGCGCCGAATTTTTGTTGTTCTGGTGAAGGTATGAGTTGTGCAGGCAGACGACCTTTGAATCTTTTTTACAGGATTCTCTACTAGATTCAAATTTTCATCGATATCCTCCGAGTCATTTGGAGTATTTCTATTGCTGACTGATCCTCAATTTAAAGCAGTCAGCGACCCTAATTTGAATGTAAGGAGATCCAATACATTACATTTCGGTGTTTTCATGAATACATTATCATGACTGTACTGTATCCAACAGTTAACTACAACCATGTCCATAAAATGTTAAAAAAGTCTTACTGACTACTTCTTAGTTTGGTGGTATGAACGATAGCGAGCAATATGACGATTGAGGAAGTCCACCCCATATTTGTGTTAAATTTGTTGATCATTTCTGATTGGGGGATTTGTATGTAGGCACGGTCTGGTTTCGACTAGCGTTTAGCTGTTCTACTAACGTCAGGACTGTTTTATTGATGCCAAAGTCACAGATCTAATATCCATCCACTTTACAACGGCTATCTTTTTGTCATCCCTAACTTTGAATTCAATAGAGCCCCGACCAGCCTTTTTCATTTCATTGTCAGTTTTCAATCCTACATTAGGAAACCTTTTAGACATAATCGTTCCTGTACCAGAAATGCCTTTTTCAATAAGTTTATCCAGTAAGACAATGCCTGTAAAGAACTTATCAAAGTATAAATTGGTACCTGGTTGGCACGTCTCTGGTAAATGTAAAATGACACGCTCGCCGCCACCTAATTTATAGGTTCTATAAACTTCTGGTGGCAGCCTTGTTGACTTGGTACACCTCTAAGTCTAAAACTTGCCCAGAAGCTCCCTCCAAAACATAGATCTTGATGCCAGTTGGATTGGGTTTTCGGGGCACATACTGGCAGATGGCAACGGCACCAGAAAAATAAATCATTTGCTCCTTAATGTACATATTTCCTTCACGTGGCAAACCCAGAATTACATTTCTGAATGCATCAATCAGAGGCCTGACTTTCCACACGCGATCAGCTTCACATTCTTCGTCGGAAACTTCAAGATGAAGAACTGATCTCAAGTAATGTGTTCTGTAATTAGAGGAACTCTGTACGTCGCCTGCCAGTACATGGCGATTCGAGGGTAACCAAAAGCACTCATTGTCATTGTAACTCCAACAAATTTGCATCATTTCAGTTACATCTGTCTTTAGAAGATGTCCACGTTGTTGCAAATAGTGGTGAATATTCGTTTGTGAAGCCAATTGTACATAGTATTGCAAAAAATAGTCTATAGGCGCCCAGTTTTGTCGATCACCCACGTCATAATCGTTTGAAACAAAATCTGGAGTCTGCTGCAAAATTCCAGTTACCCCATTTATGTTGAGGTTGTGTATCAGTTAATTCTATATTAACGGGTTTGTATACCTCAACTACGTTTTCTCCCTGAATTTCCTGATCACTTGCGTATTTCTCAGTGTTAGGAACTTTTTCATCTTCACTTTCTTCCCATTCTTCTTTACTGTTATCTAAATCTGAGTAATTTGGTTGGCAATGGTTATCACAGACTGAATCATCATCAAAAGGATCTTCGATGTCACTGTTATCAAGATTTAAGATCTCCTGTTTGAGTTCCTCTTGAGTTAATGGTTTTTTTTCTCTCTGAAGAGCAAAATTTAAAAAATTACTATTAGAAATCTACCTACGTAATGTTAATAGATCCCTCACTGCACACGTGCACAATTTCTAACCTCATATTAGGCGCAGTAATTTAATAAAATCTATCTACAACTTCGTAAATGTGATTACTGATTACCTTTCTTTGGTTAATAGTTGTTGAGATTTTCTTACTTTTTGTTGGGTATTTTGCCACTGAAAAATATTTGCCACAAATAAGCAATTGTAGAAAATAGTTGTTGGGATGTTAAATCACTATACATATTCAAAGCAATCTGTATTACTTACCCAAGTAAGGGCATGCCTTTTGCATCCACTTGCACACGATGATGCCCTTTTTGTTTATTAACGTTCAACGCGATTTCAGTTTCTTAATACTAGAGGGAACTGTTTGACACAAAAAAGAAATCTATAATGGCAATGAGTGTTTAAAATTAACGCATTGAAATTTTGTGCACGCAATCATCCGCAGGGTCCGACGAGGATATGCTATCCACAGCATACAAATATACTGCTTATCGAAATTAAACCAAATATTGTTTTGAATATATTTAGATACTTCAGAAAAAAATTAATAAATATTGTAAAGATAGATTGCCAGATGGAACTTTTGAGTTTTTTTTTTTTTATATATTTGTTTGCTCTCAGTTCAATTCAAAAAGTCTTTACTCAAAGTTAATTATAACAAACAAAAATATTTCTGGAACTCATGCTCAGGGCCGTCGAGAGAAAATCGGAGCCCGGGTGCAGTAACATAAGGGCCCCCCCTCGCAATCAAATTTGCATATGCGTCTCCAACTTTTCTCAGATTTTAGAAATTCGGGTGGAATCTGGCTTCCCTTAGAAACCCCGAGCCTGGGAGGAAACGCCCCCAACACCCCCCTCTCCTCGGGCAAAAAATAAAAAGGAGGTAATGGCCAGGCAAATTAAAATGGTAATAAACAGGTAAACTTCCAAAGGAGAATATTTAAACTTATTAACTAAAAGTAAGGTGGAGTAGCACTGGTAGAAAATTCTTTGGTTGTTACTACAAGAAAAGACAAATAAGGGTGTGTCCCGGAACGCACAACTGAAATGACACGTATTTTGCTTTATTATACAATCATTCAACAGGTATTAACCCAAGTTGTACGAGTCGCATGTATATGAGATACACTCAGCCGTGTCGCTCTTGCCGATTTACTCCCAATAATAGTAGTTCACTAGGATGGGAGTGACAGTGCTAGTTGCTTAAGGTCGAGTTTGTTACTTAAATTTTTGGCTCTAAATAAAATGTTATGTTTCGGAAAAATAATTTGGAAAAACAAAGACAAAATCGAAATTGATGGAACAGAAGAAAAATAAAAATGAAACTTACAGTACTCAAAATTCAAATTCAAAAATGTATTTATCTTTTGTGCTATTGAGTACAATAGATAAGACAAGTCAAAAAAAAAAACTACAAGTGTAAAAGTATAAGACAGACATCATAATTAAACTAACAAATTGTTTTAAAATTGCAAATATTTAGTATACATGTAACGATAAAAGGAGAGTTTGTGTGATATATAGGCTAATTAATAGTCTGGATGAACTCGTCAATGGTAGTCTAACAAACTAGAGATTGGAGTATGTAGTTTTGGCTAGAGGCGTGTTTAATTGGAAATGGTGCATTATGCTATCTTGTTTATGTTAGAGGACTTTCGCCCAGTTTAAATTGGTGAAACTTCTGAGCTCTTAAAATCTAAATACAACAAACGAACAATAAAATTACAAACAGTATACAGTTAACATTCAATATTTAATTAAACATTTTCCTTATGTACTCTATACAAAGCCTCTTAAAAATGTGCTCTTTTTTACATTCTTTTAGTTCACCTGGTAAGTCATTATACCAAATCAGTCCTCTTCCCAGTACCTATAGTATTGGATTTTACATGTTCAATTTTTATATAGAAATCATTATTTACCATGGCCTTTGTTTTAAGAGTGTAAATCAATTACATAGATTAATTGATTAGTTAAGTAAGATGGCATCATTCCATTTTTCATTTCGGATACAAAAATTAACGTGTTATAAGCAATTCTTTATTCAATATTCATTTAATTCAACGCACTTAACATTGTATTGATTGATGTATATTTACTAGTTTAAAATCGCTCTCATGCCCCTTTTGAGCTTTTTATAACATTTGAATTTGTGGTTTATTAAGGAAAATAAATGAAGTACAACAGTAATAAATATGTGGGGAAATCATAGACATAAATAGTTAATTTAGCGAACATTAACACTTTATTAGATATCAAAATAACAAACCAGTCTTTTTTACCATTTTATTTTTTATATAGTCGCAATGTGCATTGAAATTTAACTCGGAATCAATAATTACACCTAAATATTTAAATTTGCTAACTTCCTCTATCAAGCAATCATTTATTTTTATACTAAGTCTTATTATGTTTTGTTTTATTCTCTTCAACTTATTTTTAATTGTTACAATCATGAATTTGGTTTTATCCAAGTTCATCTTTAGTCCATTGTCACATGCCCATTTATATGTTTTTTACAGCCGTCTGCACTGTTCTCGTTAAGGGTGGCTTAGCGTTAAGCTTTACTTTAAAATCATTTCGCCTGCACTGTTACCAAAACCTGGCTTTAATCCCCTAAGCCTCCCTTTAATTTAAGCCTCCGATTTACTTGGCTTAAAGTAACCTTAACTTTAAGCGACAAAGCACGCATGCGCATTGGATCCATTAACGACGGTTTTAATTGAAAATAGAAGTTAGTGACTTTAACCTAAAAAAAATTAAAGTAACCTTAACTTTAAGCCTCTGTTTTTTATTTTCAATTATGTTTTTATACTTATTTGTCTTATTTGTTACTCAAAAAATGCTGTTTTTCCAGCACGGTATAATTTTGAGACCTTATGCGACCTTTTCTTTCTATTTCAAATTTATTTTCCATTATCCGGATTTAATTTGTGGGTATTTTAAGTGAGATATGGCGAACTTTGGTTTGACACTACTTTATTAAACTAAATTTATCAAAGTCAAAAAGAACCGAACTGATGCTGGACAATGACTGTTTATAATAATAATATACCCGGCTATTAAAATATGTATATGATTATAATTAGGGAACATCTGAGCCTCAAAGCGTAGATACATTTTTGAAATACCTAATTAAAATATGGTAATTGGAGATTACAAGAATTTCGGAATTGAAGCTCTCTCTATATACCTACCTCAGTTTGGATTCAATTGGCCTTTTTAGGTACGCTATAAATTAAATTTATTTTAGGCAAAAAAAGTTTACATATTTTGATTTTATTTTACTTCTGACAGTGACAACTGAGGGCACTGAGGCAAACGTTACTAGATTCTCCTCGGTCTAACGCAAAATTCCCCAAACAGACGCTTAAATTGCATCGTTGCCATGATAACTCCACACTTAACTAACTGTACTTAAATTTTGAACGGTGCAACTGCAAGAAAGTTAAACCTTAGTTACTCCTAGCTTAAATACAAAACAATGCAGACGGCCGTTAAACATTTAATTTCAATATCTTCTAGTTTACCTTTCACATATAACATTGTATCATCTGCAAATAATTTGATGTTACATTTCTTACAACAATTACAAAAAATGTTAATGTTTAATAAAAAGAGTATAGGTTCAAGTACACTGACCTTTGAGGTATTCAATGTTTTATAGCCAATTTTTCCAATTAACTGTCATTAAATTTCACAATTTGCTTCCTATTTTCAAGGTATGATGTGAACCACTGTAATACTATCTCGTCAATTCAGAATTCTTTAAATTTCAATGCAAGTAGATCTTTATTTACAGTTTTAAAAGCCCTTTAAAATCCAGGAATACTACTCCTATAAAGTGAACTAGAAGTATCAAGTAATAAATACTGTTTAATGTTATATTAGGGTAGCAATACATACTGTTATAGTTAATAATAAATATTGTTAGTGGTATCTTGTGTTATAATTTCCAAAGCCACGGTTTTGGGGGTATCAGCCAAGGGCTGTGAATTGGTGTCAGAAGCAGAATTTTAACAAGATGATTTCGGAATCGTTCGAGAAGCTGGGAGAGTATTCTTCTTGGGAATTAGTGGTAACATAGAAGATTAATTTACTGGACATTATTCGTGGGTTATTTTTGAACAGGAAAATCTGTTAAATGCATTTTCGTGAAAGACTGACTGCAAAATAAACCGTTTTTTCGCCTCCTCTTGCAACTTCCATAATTTTGTATGAAATTGACCAGATTGAATGCAAAAGGTCTCAAAATATTCGTCATCTAATGCCTTATCCGATACTATAAACTTTTTTTTCAGGGGCAATGGGCAACCTCCGCTATAACAGCAGAATAAACTACTCCCAATAATGGAAAGATGTTTCAAATAAATGAGTGGGACTGAAGGCTTTATGGACGCAGTGGAAGGCACGTAAAATCATAAGTTCTTAAACTATAAGGCATTTGACCGTGTGTGTGTATTGTTGTGCTCTCCTTGTGATCGAATTTTCTTAGTGGAAAAGTAACTTTAAAAAATCAGATTTTTGATCATCTGTTAACTCCATTACTCCATAATAAGTTGGACGTTTTACTGAAACTATTTATTTCAGTAGAAGTGGTTAATTATTTAATTAAACAATTTGATCCAAGTGATAACAAAACTAATAAACATTGAAAAAACTTATCAAGCTACAATTAAAAAAAAAACAGAGCTGACAAAAAACAAATTTAATCTCTTGAAACATAAAAACCTGAACAGGACTGGACTATAAATCATGAACTGTTGTAAATGTAAAAGTTCTGACTCCAAAAAAGAATCGCTAGTCATTTGTGACAAATGTGGCAACAAGCTTCGCCAAACCTGTGCAAATTTATCGACTACAGAATACAGAGCGGTCACAATGAAATCTTTCAAAGTTCTAATATTCTGGTTCTCAGACTGTAGGGCAAATGTATCAACTTCCAATCAAGATATCAAGCAGACTATATCAGAAGCAGTAAGAGAAGAAATGTCATCAGCAATTAGTAACTTTTTTTCTCTCTTCACCGAATCTCTAAATGCCAAATTTGATTCGCTGACTAATGCGATTACTAATTTAAAGGACAGCAATATTGATCTGGTTAAACTTCTCACTAAAGATAATTCAATAAATTTCAAGCCAAGTTTATACTTTTGGATAAAGAAATTTCGACCCTCAAAAATCTAATGAAGGGCAACTCATCAGTTTCACGCCACGTCCCCACAGCTAATAATGACTTAAAGTCCTCAACAAAATCCAATGAAATGGGGAACAGTATTGCTTCTACTACTGGAAATAAAATACAAAAACTTGGAAATGTTAACTATAATAAAGAACCTGACTCCAAGAACACAAAGCAGCATCGGTTGCCTGTTACAGGTACCAGAAAAATAGAAAACACTAAAATTATTGCAGCTAAAATTGCACCAAAAGAATCCATCTTTGTTAGTAAACTTTCAACAGATGTCACTGAAACTGACCTACTGCATTACCTAAAAGAGACCTTTGGCAAGGATGAAAACTTTAAAATTAAACAGCAAAAAGTTAGATCGGGAATTCTCCCGATCAGTTTCCGCATTACTGTTCAGGCAGATCTTCTTAATGATTTGCTGAATGCTTCATTGTGGTCTGATGATATTCTGGTAAAACAATTTGAAAATAAACCTAAGTTCTTTCGTGCCAGGTCCTACCCCAGGACAAGAAAACCTAATCACTACAGATGGACAAAGTAATTCGAGCTTAGTACACTCCTGGAATGCTTTACATGTGAATAATCAGTGCCTTCACAATAAAATAACCCAGCTAGAAATAATCTCAAGAAATTGTAAACTGGACTATATTTTTGTCACCGAACACTGGATGACCTCAGAACAGGCGGATGTCACTCCCATTCCAGGATATTATCTCTTAGCGAAATTCTGTAGAAATCAACGTACCCATGGAGGCGCTGCCATATACGGACTTAAGAAAAATGGAAAAGTCTTAAACTTATTAAAACATACATTTGAACTTTCATGTGAATGTCCAGGTTTTAGTAGGGTACTAAAATATTTGAAAAGAAGGTAGCCCTGTTAGTTATTTATCGATCATGTGTACAAAATGTAGACAATCAATTTATAACCTTTATTAACTCATTGAATGCTATCTTATGCCAGGTAACGCTTAATCATGAAATAATTCTGCTCTGTGACTTGAAAGTCAATTATCTTGAAAATTCCGTGGAAAAAAAAAACAATTAATTGATATTTTAGGTGGTTTTAATCTGAAATATATTTTACCTTTTGAACCGACTAGGGAGGATCTTAATAATAAACCCTCAGCAATCGACTATGCTGTCACTAATGCTGAATGTATTAGTGCTATCAATTTAGATATGGATATTGCTGACCACAAAGCTCAACTTATTAGTGCCGTTATGCCCCCAACACAAGCATCAGAAAATCTGAAAACTTGTATCAAAAAGAGACATTTCTCAGAACAAAACTTAAGTAATTTGAAAAACCTTATCGCTAGAACTGATCTAAGTTCCTTATACAGCCTAATTGATGTTAACGAAGCTTGGCTCTACTTTTGGTCAAATTTCAAATACTGTTTGGAACTAACTAGCTGCCCCATCAAAAATGTCATGCTTTCCTATGTACCCCGCCACAACTGGATCGATTCGGATGTAGTTAAGGAATGCCAAGAACTGGAAAAACTGTTTTGGATTAGCAAAAATTCGAACACAGACGAACACAAGAAACGATATCAAATGGCAAAAAAGATATTTTCTGAAAGGATTCAAATTTCTAAGAACAATTTTTTTAAGAACAAAATTATAAACTGTTAACTGCACTAAAACGATCTGGCAAGTGGTAAATGCAAATCTTGGTAGGGTAAAGAAAAAACTACCCCCTCCACATTAACTTTAAATGAAATCAATATCAGTAAATCTTTGGACATTAGTAATGCATTTTGTGATTATTATACTACCAGTATCGAGCAGTTACTAAATCCAGGTGCTACAGGCTACATCCAGGTGCTACAGGCTGCACTCTTCCTAATTCGATTGTTAATTCTATTTTCGTTGAGGAATTAATAGTTGATCCCTGGCTATGTCACAATTGAAAAACAAATCTGCGTGTAGTGGTCTGGATGATATGCCGATTTATGCCCTCGAGTTCATCTGAGATTATATCAAATTTCCCTTGTGCTTTATTTATAACATTTCATTGAAAACAGGAATTTTTCCAAACAACTTAAAAATAGGCGAAATCATACCAGTTTATAAAAAAGGAGACCCTGAATTACTAGAAAACTATAGATCTATAACTGGCTTAACGACGTTCTCAAAAATTCTTCAAAAAATTAATGCCAACCGACTTGAATCCTTTTTAACTAAAGATAAAATATCAATAAACCAACATGGTTTTAGGAGAAATCATTCAACAAACACAGCAGCCTTACAACTTGTTGAATTTGTCTATAAGTCATTAGACAAACTTAATTACACTTTAGCCCTGTTCTTTGATCTCACACGTGCTTTTGAATGTGTGGATGCTGAATATCTGGTGAAAAAATTATACTCGATGGGCATTAGGGGCTGCACGAATGACTGGATTAAGTAACCGTAAAGTAAGAGTTAGAATTGACCAAGAATTATCAGATTGGAGAGAGCTGAAATATGGTGTACCTCAGGGCAGCACTCTATCTCCACTTCTGTCTACGCTATTTGTCAATGATCTGGAAAAACATATAGGCATTACAGTTAATATGCAATTGGTTTTGTATGCGGATGACACCACAATTGCATTATCAGCCTCGTCAGAAAATGAACTCGCCAAAGACGCACAGATATTGCTTTCTGAATTTGCAACCTGGTGCAACAAAAACAAGCTTATTCTTAATCCATCAAAAACGCATTATATGATTTTCTCTAAAAGACATAAAATTCCAAAACTAACATTAAAACTCAATGACACTTTGCTAAACAGAGTAGACAATTGCAAATTCTTGGGTCTCTGCATCGACTTTCAATTATCTTGGGAGGAACATGTCGGCTTTGTGGTCAGTAAATTAAATAGTGCCTACTTTGCTATTGTTAATCTTAAAAACATCTTAGATATTAAAAACCTAATAAATGTCTATTATGCCTTAGCTTATTCACAACTAAACTATATGGTACTTTACTGCGGCCAGACAACTGAACTTAATCGAATTTTTGTGATACAAAAAAGAATAATACGCAAGATTTTCTCTGTTGGTCCACTTAAATCCTGTAAGCCCATTTTCAAAATGCACCATATTTTGCCACTCCCTTGCATAGTCATTTACCAGCCGCTAATTTTTGTAAAAATGAACGAAGGAAAGTTTCCACAAAATAACTCGATACATCATCATGACACTAGGTCAAATACTAACATTTATGTTTCAAACATTAATTTATCTATGTATAAAAAAGTCCCTATTACTTTTGTAGTGATATATACAATCACCTACCTAACTCTTTTAAACACATTGATACGGTAAGCAAATTAAAAAATGTGTAAGGGGCTACCTTCTCGACAACTATTATAACTCTATTCAAGAATACTACAATAAGTAATTTAAACTGCATTATTGCATTATGTTTTTACACTTTTGGATACGTACTGTGAATTTTTTACCTGTCTGTTTTATTTATTTATTTTAATTGTTTAATTCATAAGATTCTATCTACATCTAGTGTTTATTATTGGTCAGTTTATCTATTAATTATTGCTATCTATCTTTTATTTCTAATTAATGACGTCAATATCTTTGTAAGATGATACGGCAATAAAGTTATTATTATTATTATTAAGTGGGCTGATATAAAGAGTATGGGAAAGCCCAGTCGGAAAGTAAGTTGTTATGTGTCTAGTGATTCCCAGGTGTTGAGTACCAAAAGTACTTCAGGAAGTGCATAATGGAACATCCAGTGGACACTTCGGCATTAATAACTCTGAATAACGTACGAGAATGATTTTATTGGATAAATAGTCGTCAGGATATTGATGTCGCAAATGCAGAATTTGTGCGGCCAGCAAGAGACCACAGACACAGGAAGTGGGGATAAAATGAAGCAATTTAACATCGGAGCTTGTTTTGAGAGGATTCGATCAATATAGCCAGACCATTCCAGTAATCAAGGATGGTAACAAGTACATACTGGTTGTCATAGTCTCAGGCGCAGATCCAGCATTTTGTTGAGGGACGGACGACAATTATTTAATGGGTAAAAATAAAATAAGTGCACAAAAATAAATTTATTTTTATATCAGGTTTTTTTTATCTAAACTTTGCTCCAGGAGGAGGCGACACTCCCTTCACCGCCGCCCCCGCCCCCAGTCCGCACCTGCATAGTCTATTTGAGTAAGTGGCCGGAAGTCTATGCTATTCCAAATCAAGAAGTGATCACTGTCGCCAAAGTCTTGGTAGACAACTTGGCGTGTCGGTTTGGTATACCTCTGTAGCTACATTCGGATCAAGGGAGAAACTCTGAATCAGAGGTGTTTCAGCAAATCTGCGCAAGTTATTGGCAATTCACTAAACACGGACAACAGCTCTTCATCCTCAATCAGATGATGAAGCGACATAACAAAAGACCATGAAAAAACAGGTTTCTAAGGTGGTTCATAAGAATGAACGAAACATACCATTTTTCCTCATTGCATATAGAGTTGCCATCCACGAGTCTTTGAAACAGACACCAGCTCGTGTGGTATTTGGACATGAAATCAGAGAACCGCTTTCTGTAAACAACTATGTAGCTGAAATGAGTGAACGCCTAAGAAATATTCATAAGTTAATTAGAGATTGAGCCACAATAGACTGGTATATGGTTGCAGTGGAGGGTCTGACAAAGAGCCCACTCACATATTAATCTAACAGTTAGAGATCAAATCACCATAGCTAGTGCCGAATGAAAGCTCGTTATAACCATAAGGGCAGTTCAGGAAGGTTGAAGATAGGAGATCTGGTTTAGCTGTACAACCCACAGCGGAAGAAACGAAAGTTCCTGAAACTCTAACTACCTTGGGAATGACTGTATACTGTTACTACCCAGATCAATGATGTCATCTATCGAATCCAACGAGGCAAAAAGTCAAAGACCATGCATTTGGATGGACTGATGAGGTATATTGTGGATACTGAATTGCCTGACTGGGACGTCAAGGCTTTAAGAGGAGGCAGTGTTAAGCTAATCCAATGACGTTCATTGGAACTAAGTACAGCTGGTATTAGAATCTAATAAGTAGGAATGGTAGACCACTGCATTCATTAGGAATGTGAATAGAGAAATTAAATGGATTATTTGAGAATTCTATGCCAGAAAGGACTTCAATGTTCGCCTTATAAACCTGCGAGGTTTATAACGCGAACAAGTCAACTACGGGAAAGTTGTCAGATAGGTTCAGATAGCTTTGAGTGAAAAGTGGGAAGAACAAGTGAACTAGACGTGAAGTTTCAAGTAATAAATAGTGTTTAATGTTATATTAGGGTAGTAATTCATACTGTTAAAGTAAGTTAATGATAAATAGTGTTATTGGTGTCTTGTGTTATAATTTCCGAACCCACAGTTTTGGGGATATTGGCCAGGGGGTGTAAAAGCGTAACAATATAATAAAAGGTGACGAGTTTGTCAAACGCATTAGAAAGAATAAAATTGAATGTCGTATTATAGGCAACAATAAAAAATAAAACAAAAGATCAGTAACAGTAAAATTTAATAAAAAAGAAAGGATTTTTAACTGAAGAAGCTTTTGTTTTTATAGCACTCTTCAGATTGTAATAGCAGGGTTCAGACTCGTATGGAGAACCTGGAACTCAGGAAATTTAAAAATCTTAAAGAATAATCTGGAAATATCAGGGAATTATATAAATTGTATTAAAAATCAGGGAATTCTGCGTCTCGATATAGAAAACTGTAGAGTTCCTAAGAATTTTCATTGATTCAATTCAATTCAAGAAATTATTTCATGTCAAATAAAAAATTACTTCACTAAAAGATAGCTGGAAATTAATATTTTTGGTTATGGAAAACCTATAAAATTCAGGGAATTTTTTCAACTTTGCAAAGTCTGAACTCTGAATAGGCTTTCTGCAGTAGTAACTGCTTAAGTTTGGGTTTTAATATGTTTCCGAGTGAATTTCTCAATTCAGATGGAAATTTATTAAAGACTTTAATTACTGAACATCTTTCATTTTTATTTATATATGTAAATTTTACTCTTATTTGTGTAAGATCGGTTTCAACTCTTGTCATATATGTGATTTCTGTTGCAGTCAGTGAAAAGATTTTTGTTTCCTTTTATAAATACGTATATATTATGTATATACTAGTCAGAGTATGTTTCTCAAAGAATACTGGTCTGCAGCAATCTATTTGTTTCATCCCCATGATACGACTTGTTATAAAATAAATATTTTGTAGATATCTGTAGAATTCCCCCAAAACATACTGTATCTGATTCTGTTTTGAATATATTTGTGGTACCCAGTTAAACCTACCTTTATATTAACGATTTTTGAAATTAATTTCAGTATATTTTCATATACTTCGATAACTTTTGTACTGGTGTATCAATGTGAATTTTCAGTCAAGCCTAGAGTCAATTTTCACACCCAAAAATGATACATTTTTCACTGTTTCAAGTGTTGAAATTTCATCAGTTAATGACAATAATTCATTATTTGTTGGTAAGAAAAAATGACTTGACTCTTTATAATGTTCAGATGTAATTATTTGAGGTAAAAAACATCTGCAGATCATTAATAGTTAAAGAAAGCAAATTCCAATACAAACACAAAACGATGGCAGTTGCTATAGCTGAAATACATGACCTCTTAAACAAAGTTGGAAATGACATGCCATCAAAAATGAAACCCAAATCAAAATCTACAATTTAGAGTTTCAGCTACTAAAGTTGTAACTTTAAATTGGTGAATGCTTTGGTCTCTAACTTTAGTGTGCAGAATATGAGATTCGGCAAAGAACGCAGATGGCAAAATTAGTAATTATTCAGTTGAGCAAAATTTTGCCTGACAGAAATATCACATAGTTTTCTCCACCTTTTTTTGTCTCTGAGGCATGGAGCATTAAGGAAGAAGACAATCGACGTATTTATGCCTTCGAGATGTGGGTCTGGAGACGTCTGCTAAAAATTCAGTTGACAGCTCATCACGCTAATTGCAGTGTTTTTGTACCGTTTTATATCGGCCCTTTGGTTTGTTAAGAACTACTTTTAAAAAGAAATATATTTATGTATGTTTTGCAATATGCCTACTTTTTATCTGTTCTAAGCTTTTATTGAAAGTGAGGGATGAGTCACAAAATTGTGAATTTACTGCAGGCACAAAAATCTTATTAGTGATGACTCTGTATTAGATACACAATGTTTCTTGTATTTCTCTTTAGAAAATAAAATGTATGATTTATGCAATAAAAATGTCATTATGCTTAATTGAATTAAACTGATTATGTCATGAATTTGGTATGTAATAAGGTTCAACACAAGCAATGATGATAAGAATTACAATGGTACATATGTTTTTATTGAAAATTTAATATACCTTAGGATCTCTATTGCATAGCAAACTATTAGCATTTCATGCCAAGAATAATATTTTTGCTACTTTAATATTGTTATAGTCGAGTTCATGAGGCATTTGAATGTTTGCAGTGTAACTTTTGTATAATTGATATACGACACTAAAAATTAGAATGTACAAATGTTAACAGTACTGAGAAAATTACTTATACAGGGTGTCCCAGAATTGAGTTCCCGGATGGCAACCTGCGATTCCTGAGTTCATATTAGGCCCATATAACCCAACTTACCTAAGTCCAAAAATGCATCCCCTGTGGAAGTACATTCTCTTAAAGTGAAACAGAAAAAAAAATCCACTTTCTCTATGTAAACTTGGCAACAACCTCTTTTATGTCTCAATTCTTTTTCATAACTATTAATGTTTGACTGGTTGTAATTTTTTAATCGCCCTGTAAAATTATGGAATACTTGAACATTTTTACAGATCATTGAATGGGCTGCAAAAAAGGTACTCTTAAAAAATTTTTTTTTTAATATCAATCAAAATACAAGAAATTATAGTTTTTTCCTCTATTTGTATTTAACATTTATATACAATTCTAGAACAAAATGTTGTAATAACAGAAAAGTAGTTTATTTAAAGAAAATACTGTTATGAATTACACCCCTTGGAAAAGGAGATGGTACGCCTATGCCTCTGATGGTGACTGGAAAGGCTCTAGAAAGAGCCAAGGACTTTTCTAGATTATGGCTGGAGAAGATTCTGGATTGATCTAGAGCTAATTTCGGAGTATATAAGGCGCGATTACAAGCGCGGGAAGGGAAGTTTATTAAGAAGGCAATTTATAAAAGTGAACAAAGTGAAAAGTGAGGTTAACTATTAAGTAAACAAGTATTGTACAGTCAGTAAATTGTTAAATAAAGTGTTAGTAGTGTTTAATCTCTTGTTAAAATTATTTAGAACCCACGGATTCATACAGGGTGTTCCCAAAAAGGTGGAAATCCGTAACATTTTGGTGTCGGAAGCGGAATTTTGACAAGTGGATTTTTCGGAAGTGTTCGAGAAGGTTTGGCAGTGTATTCTCGAAGTTGGTGCTAACACGGAGGACTAATTTACTGGACGTTGTTCGATGGTTATTTTCGAACAGGAAAATAGTGTCAAGTGCATTTTTTGAGACATTTTTTGGACATTTTATTCGGACATTAGAGGTTAAGTGACGAAGACTCTAGATAAGACTTTTTCGTGTCGTTTTGAGGGTTTTCTGGACAGTCCCATTACCGATAGTGACGTAATTATTAAACTTATTTGATTTCAACGTAATTGTATGCCGGTAACGACCAGAAGCATGGCATCCGAACAACAAATGCAGGACTTTATGGCCCAAATGCAAAAGATGATGATGGATCAGGAAAGAAAGCGCCAGGAAAAAGAAGAACAAGACCAAAAACGTCAAGAAGAATTAAGAAAAATGTTTGAGGATCAAGAGAAACGCCGTCAAAAGGAAAATGACGACTTAAGGAAAGTTATAGAGACGCAACAGAATGCCTTGTTTACAGTCGTTGAAGAAATAAAAAATGAGATTAAGGAAGATATGGGTAGCGTAAAGACGAAAGTTAATGAGGTCGAAGTAAAAATGGACAAAGTCGAGGAAAAAGTAGACAAGGTTGAAGAGAAAATGCATCAGGTAGAAGGAGAAATAGACCAACTTAAACAACAGTTGAGGGATAGAGGAAACCAGCAAGTGGTATCATCAGGCCAGCGATTAAAAATTCCCTCCTTTGATGGTCAAAATTCCTGGATGACTTACAAGACACAGTTTGAGGCAGCAGCGAGTGCAAACAACTGGAATGACGAAGAGAAGGCTAAGGCATTAATCGTGGCTTTAAGAGGCCAAGCGTTGGAGTTGCTCCAGACAATTCCGGCAGACCAACAACGGAATTTTAGAGTTTTAGAAGCTGCCTTAGATCTACGATATGGAGATCAACACCTTGCTCAAGTATACCAGACCCAGCTGAAAGTGCGCGTTCAGAAAGCTGGAGAGAGTCTGCAAGAATTTGAAGCTGCGGTGGAAAGACTGGCACACTTAGCATATCCTAATGCGCCAAAAGAATTTAAAGAACAATTGGCAGTAGGAGCATTCCTAGACGGGATAAGGGATGAGGAGATCAGGCGAGTCCTCAGGCTATCCCGACATAAAAGTAGTAGTGAAGCCTTGGTGCATGCACTAGAGGTAGAAGCCGTCTATAGGGATACCCCAAAGTCAAGAGTGCGGGCTATGACGCTTGAAGAATCGCAGCCAGAAGAGAGAGACCAAAACCCTATCTTGAATGCGATTCTCAAAACGAATAAAATGATCGGTCAATTACTGGCTCAATCGAATCCTCCAAGAAGACAGGAAAACCAACAAAACAGAGAAAGGCCAAGTGGAGGTATTAAATGCTACAACTGCGGCAGGATGGGACATATGAAACGAGACTGTCGACAGCAGAACTCGGACAGACGAGTAAATGCTGTAAATGTAGAAGAGCAGCAGGAAAACTAAAGATAGCCAGCACCAAGGGGGCTGTGCTGGCTAGGGAACACGGTGCCCCCAGAGAAATAAAGATTTCCCAGCTGCGAAGAATTCCAAGTAGTCTGCTGTTGCAAGGATATGTGAATGGAAGAAAGTGTGTGTTTACTGTTGACACAGGTGCTACGTCATCAATAGTGCGGCCAGGGTTTATATCAGGCTTGCAGATTAAGAAGAAGCAAAATGAAGTAATTATTCGGACAGCCACGGGAGACAGGGCTGCGGTCCATGGAGAGGTCAATTTGGAACTGCAGGTTGGACGATTGAGATTCAATTACAAGGTCATTGTGGCTGACATTACAGACGATTTCATTTTGGGACTGGACATCATGGAAGAGAAGAGGTTTATTGTTGACGTAGGGGAGCGAGTCTTGAAAATTGGAAATGAGGAATTTATCCTGGCAACCGCAGATGACCAATTCCGTAAAGCAAGGCTATTGACAACAAAGACGATTAAGATTCCTGCTCATTCGGAACAGATCATCGATGCTGCCTTGGAAGGAAATCCCGGAGGCTACCGTGTTGGCCTGGTGGAAGGTGACGAATCGATTAAGTCCCTAACCAATATTGTTGTGGCAAGAACTTTAACACGGACTAAAGATAAAATCCCAATTAGAGTCGTCAATTTAAATTCCCATGCAGTAACAATTAAAGAAGGCAAACCGATTGGCTCCTATGAACCGGTTATGTGGGTAGCAAGGTGCGAAGAACAAACAGAGGGAAATTCATCTACAAATATAGACCAGGAAGTTTTAACCTTGCTGAGTTCCCAGTTGGAGCATTTATCTAAGGACGAACGAGAGGAGGCGATCAAGTTCCTGGAAAAGGAAAGTTCAGTATTTGCCAAAAGTACGGAGGCCCTTACAAAAACAGATATAGTCCAGCATCGGATAAATACTGGTGACTCACCTGCTATTCGACAACAACCTAGGAGGCTTCCGCTAGCAAAACAAGAAGAAGCCTCGGCAATGATAGATAAGATGCTACAAGATGGAGTCATTGAGGAGTCAACGAGTCCCTGGTCATCGCCAGTAGTTTTGGTTGCCAAAAAGGATGGAACGTTAAGATTTTGTGTCGATTATCGGAAATTGAACGATGTGACGAAGAAAGACAGTTACCCATTACCCCGGATTGACGACACGTTGAGTACATTGGCAGGCTCACGATGGTTTTCGACGTTAGACCTTAGGAGCGGTTATTGGCAAGTTGGGCTTCATCCTGATGATAAGGAAAAGACAGCGTTTTCAGCAGGCAGTGGTCTTTACCAATTTACGGTGATGCCTTTTGGACTTTGCAATGCTCCAGCCACGTTTGAACGATTGATGGAATTTGTACTACGAGGGCTAACCTGGAAGACGTGCCTGGTTTACCTTGACGACGTGCTGGTTATGGGACGAGACTTTACAGAACATTTGAAAAATCTTCAAGAAGTATTTGGACGAGTCAGAAATGCACACCTGAAATTGAACCCGAAGAAGTGCCTTTTATTTCAGAAAGAAGTTAAATTCCTTGGTCACGTAGTGTCTTCGGAGGGAATACAAACACGGATCCCGACAAAATTTCTGCCGTACGAGATTGGCCAAGGCCATCTAACGTTCATGAAGTACGAAGCTTCCTTGGCCTTTGCACTTATTATAGACGCTTTGTGGAAGGGTTTGCAGACATTGCGAAGCCATTACACCGGCTAACAGAGGAGAAAGTTCAGTACCAGTGGACACCGGAGTGTGAAACGGCATGGAGAAAATTGAAGGCAGCTCTATGCACTGGTCCTGTACTAGCATACCCACAACAGAATGGACTTTTTATTTTAGATACAGATGCCAGTAATTCTTCGATTGGTTGTGTGCTGTCCCAAATTCAGAACGGAGAGGAAAGAGTGATCGAGTACTTCAGCAAGGTGCTCTCCAAACCAGAACGAAACTATTGTGTAACCAGGAAAGAGTTATTGGCCATCGTCAAATCAGTGGACCATTTTCATAAGTATCTCTACGGGCGACATTACAAAATCAGAACCGACCATGCTGCGTTGAAATGGCTGTTGCAGTTGAAAACCCCGGAAGGTCAACTGGCTCGTTGGATAGAACGGTTGCAACAGTACGACTTTAAAATCGAGCATCGACCAGGAAGATCTCATAAGAATGCAGACGCATTATCTAGAAGACCATGCAAGGACGACTGCAAGCACTGCCGCCACGTGGAAAAACAGCAGGGCGCGGGAGCAGTCAACACTATTAAAATAGACGTTCCGGATGATTGGACAACTGAAGCCCTGAGACAAGAACAACTGAACGATGCAGAGATTGGGGCTATATTGAGAGCAAAGGAAAAAGGAACTCGACCAGAGTGGAAGGATGTTTCGGACAAAGCAGTTGGATTGAAGGCTTTGTGGGCACAGTGGGACTCACTTAGAGTTATGAACGGGCTGTTAAAAAGAGCATGGGAGAGCCCGGATGGGAAGCAAGTTGTTATGCGTCTAGTGATTCCCAGGTGTCGAGTACCGAAAGTACTTCAAGAAGTGCATAATGGAGCATCCGGTGGACACTTCGGCGTTAACAAGACCCTGAATAAAGTACGTGAACGATTTTACTGGGTAAATAGTCGTCAAGATGTTGAAGCTTGGTGTCGTAATTGTAAAATTTGTGCAGCCAGTAAAGGACCACAGACTAGGAGTAGGGGTGCAATGAAGCAATATAACGTCGGGGCTCCTTTTGAGAGGATTGCGATCGATATAGCCGGACCATTCCCAGTAACCAAGGACGGTAACAAGTACATACTGGTTGCCATGGACTATTTTAGTAAATGGCCTGAAGCCTACGCAATTCCGAACCAGGAAGCGGTTACTGTCGCCAAAGTCTTGGTAGATAACTTGATATGTCGGTTTGGTGTACCCCTGGAGCTGCATTCAGATCAAGGGAGAAATTTTGAGTCAGGGGTATTTCAGCAGATCTGCAAGTTATTAGGAATACACAAAACACGGACGACAGCCCTTCACCCGCAATCAGATGGAATGGTGGAGCGACATAATAAGACTATGAAAGAACATCTCTCTAAAGTCGTTCATAAAAATCAACGTGACTGGGATCTCCACATACCGTTTTTCCTCATGGCATATAGAGCTGCTATCCACGAGACTACAAAACAAACTCCGGCTCGTGTAGTATTTGGACATGAGATCAGACTGCCGTGTGATTTGATGTTTGGAACACCAGGTGGAGAACGGCTTCCTGTGAACAGCTATGTAGATGAAGTGAGTGAACGGCTAAGGAATGTCCATGAGTTAGTTAGAGACCAAATCACCATAGCCAGTGACAGAATGAAGGCTCGATATGACCGTAAGGGTAGTTCAGAAGGGTTCAAGGCAGGAGACCTGGTTTGGCTGTACAACCCACAGCGGAAGAAAGGCAGGTCACCGAAACTTCAACCGCCTTGGGACGGACCGTACACTGTTATTACCCGAATTAATGACGTCGTCTATCGGATTCAACGAAGCAAAAAGTCCAAGATGAAGATCGTGCATTTGGACAGACTGGCGAAATACATCGATGATTCTGAGTTGCCTGATCGGGACGATCAGGCTTAAGGAGGGGGCAGTGTTATGAATTACACCCCTTGGAAAAGGAGATGGTACGCCTATGCCTCTGATGGTGACTGGAAAGGCTCTAGAAAGAGCCAAGGACTTTTCTAGATTATGGCTGGAGAAGATTCTGGATTGATCTAGAGCTAATTTCGGAGTATATAAGGCGCGATTACAAGCGCGGGAAGGGAAGTTTATTAAGAAGGCAATTTATAAAAGTGAACAAAGTGAAAAGTGAGGTTAACTATTAAGTAAACAAGTATTGTACAGTCAGTAAATTGTTAAATAAAGTGTTAGTAGTGTTTAATCTCTTGTTAAAATTATTTAGAACCCACGGATTCATACAGGGTGTTCCCAAAAAGGTGGAAATCCGTAACAATACATTAATAACAAATGCTCCACATGATGTCCATCTGTTTCAGTACACAATATTTTTAAAATTTTGTGTAATTTCATTCAGAAATCAAGACGTACAGATTTTTTTCTATAGGTCATAGGTGCTTGTGAAACAGGAAATATCCCACGTTCGAGAAACAAAAGATATTTTGCTGTTATCAAGTTTACATAGAGTACTTATAAAGATACTGTTCCCATCAAAATTTTGTCCTAGATATAACTGAAATTATTGGAAAAAAATTTTTCTGCCTAACTTTAGAGGATGTACTTCCTCAGGGATGTATTTTTGAACTAAGGTAAGTTGGGTTATATAGGCCCAATATGAACTCAGGAATCACAGATTCTTGTGCGGGAACTCAATTCTGGGATACCCTGTATATATATTATTTATGTTACATTATTAGTTGGCGCTGCTCATGCACAAGTAGTGTCTTTCTATAAATAGGTAATTTCTGAAAAGTTGCATTTAAATTTGTGTGAAATTATTTGAAAGTAGTAAATATTTTAAATAAGTAAGTGCTGTTACTCATTTGTAAAGAAAATAAAACGGCAAACCTTAATTATTAAGAGTACATATATAAAAAGCAAGTCGTAAATCAATTTAATGATGTTGCAGGTGTACTGCGGCATGTCAAAATGCGAGATGTGAATGAATCGTCGAATTTGAATTGCCAATAAATAAGCATTATGTTGCATACGCAGTCGCTCAGTGGGCGTGGAGAATATTACAAATTTAAGTTTGCGTTTTGGAGGGGAAAAATGCTGCATTCACCTCAAAACGTCCTGATGTAACTAGATAATGAAGTTACTAAGTTACACTTCAAAAATGTGAACAAAAGTTGTAAATAGGTAATGATTATAGCATAAAAATTTGACATTCTAATACCTCTACTTTGTTGAGTATATAAAACTACTTTTAAAGAAAACAATATCGTATAAATTTATTACATTTTATTGAACATAAAAATATTTTGTACAATTATTAATAAAATAATGCAATGTGATTTTCTGTTGACTTATGCTAAATTAAAATACTAAGGATATTTTTTAAATAATTTTACAATTAAGATATGTACAAATATTACTACTAGTTAATTATATATAAAGCTGCACTTAGTTATGTTTCATAGAAAACAAGTTTTAAGATGATTATTTAGAAATATACTGGTTATATATTTTCTGTATCACAAAGTATGTTCGCTGCCTCTATAAAGTAATTAGTGCATTATTTCTTTAATTATGTAATTTTACTTGCACTGTAAAATTTTAAAGACTATATCAAGTAATTGGAAAGGGTTAATCTGAGCTATTTTGCCAATTATTGAGAGCATATTTATGATCAAGAGAACAAATCTGTAACTATTAAGTAGTTTTGTTGTACCTAGTATTTTTATTGTATTCCTTATGTGAGGTATTTTTTTGTCTTTGTAAACAACTGCAATAATTCATTAATTGGAGTTCAATGCTAACAACCCTATGGAAACGCGATGAAGTAATTCACATTTTCCTCATAACTTTAAGAACTTTTTGTTTTCAACGCCCATAGCTGATATCTATGGTATTGCATATGCCTAGCCGGCAATGGACATGTGAATGTTTTGAATTGTATTTCTATCCATTAGTTCTTGATCTATTAAGATTTATAGGGATGTGCACTTAGTTTCACTAACTCAATATTAATATTGGCTACATAATTCTTAAATCCTAATAAAAATTGTATTCATGTACAAATGACAATAGATAAAACGAGAATAGAAGTTTTTTTATATCGTTGACTAGAAAATACATTTTCATTGAGAAGAGGGAGCAATCACAAACAATTTATTCACAATATGTGACCATTTGCGATTTGCAGGTTTTGGTGGTTTCAGTAACTTCAAATTTTTTGCTTCCATCTCTAAATTACGCATTACAAAATATCAAGTTCTTCGTAAAAAGATGAGCTTTTAAATACAAGTACTTTTTATGAAAAAAATTGAATATCAACCTTCATTATTCTAGTATTAATTTTTGTTGAATGCTGGAAAAATCAACAAATATGTTCGCAAAACAAGCCATTTTTGATCTTCCCTCGTCGTTCACTTTGTCACATTTTCAGTGATCCCCTCCCCATCCTAAAAGTGAACATATTTGTTAAGTGGCCCCAAATTACCTTACTCTTATCACGATTACAAGGGGCGTAAAATCACAAAAAAATGTTGCAAAATTTTTAATTGGTTTCTCTAAAAAAAAATTTTTGTCAGAAGGCCAATGTCTTAGTGGTAGATTTTCACTATAAGTACCAAAAATATAAAAAAATTATTAGCAATTAGTATTGATAATGGAAATTGTATAATTAATATTGATATACAGAGGACCTGTCAAAAACTAAAAGTTTCTATTTGTGATTTAAGCTCTTGTTGCCTGGCAGATATGCGGTAAAACCATATGAGCCAAAATGAATATTGATGAATGAAAAATATATTAGTTATGAAAAACTCATTTATTTTCATATTCATTATTCAAGAGAATGTTAAACCATTGAGAATTGTTTGATTTAATGTATGTAGTAGGCCAATGATGTGTCAGTGTCCCACGTGTAGAGGTGCGGATCATCTGAGTTTCACTATTAAAAATGTTAAAATCAGGAACCACACATATTATGATAATGTATATCAGCAAATATGTTGTAGATGCTATGCAATTTTAGGCGAGGATTGTGTAGTGGATATACTAATCTTTGGAGGGCATGTAAAGTAGTCGGCCCCATGTCTATTAAATGTTAGGGCATTCTTCTTATGACAAGAAACTCCTCAAATTTTTCAGGTTGGGGTTAGCTCGTCTTCTGGTGTCAGTGATTGGCCTTAGTAACAGTAAAAATTTTAAAACAAAATTTGGATACTGATATTAAGTATCCTGGTAGGAGAAGTCTTAACCATGCAAACTTGCTCCAATTATCGTTGGATAAGAGGTGTCACAGTTAAGCATAATATATCAGTTTTGTCCAAATGTACAAAGCAGGCTATTTCTGCATCTATGTGAAGATTCTAAATAGGATCAGTGCAGAAAATTCAGTAATTTTGCTCTTTTTCGCATTTGCTCAGTGTTCTGCGACGATGCGGATGGGTTTATCTTTGACAGGAGCCTTTGTATATGATAGTCAACGATTTTGTATAGTTCCAAACTTGAGGAAGCAACTTCCTTTTCGCAATATCCCCGTAAAAATGGCAAAATTGTGCTTTTTTATCATTTTTTTTTTTATTGTCTTATTTTTAATAAAAAAACGTGATAGTGTAATCTTGGAGGGTTTTAAACCAGTGTCAACGTATTCCTCATCACAAAATACATAGAATCTAATGATGAAGGAAGCTACTCGAGGTTGGTTTGTGATTCGACATGCTCTATCTCCTGCCAGATTTAAAAAATCCATTATTCAGGTAAATAATCGATACTAGCGACCTGTTACACTAAACATTTTTACACCAAAATTTGATGATCTTCTAATTACACCAAAGAGAAAGGTTTGCCCTTCCCCAATGGGCCTCCAAAATTAATGACCATTTTTTATTTTGTGGGCAGTCTAATATACATGCATATCTTTTTTTATTCTCAAACCAACACACTTACATACTAGGGAACACAATTCCGAGAAAAATCCAATCCTGGGATTTTAAGATTTGAAAATGAATAATCCCAATTACCGAGATTGATCGCAATGCAGAACTACTTAAAAAGTATTATACTACTACTGAGTTGTATTAAATAAAAAAACATGTATATATTTACTTTAAAAATACATATTCTATATCGATATATCAATTAAACATAAAAATTAAGACTGGGAAAAAAACACACTTACATGCATACTAGGGAACACAATTCCGAGAAAAATCCAATCCTGGGATTTTAAGATTTGAAAATGAATAATCCCAATTACCGGGATTGATCGCAATGCAGAACTACTTAAACAGTATTATACTACTATTGAGTTGTATTAAATAAAAAAACATGTATATATTTATTTTAAAAATACATATTCTATATCGATATATCAATTAAACATAAAAATTAAGACTGGGGAAAAAAACAAACTATATTACTTTTTAAAAAACGTTTTTTTTGTTTTTAACAAAAAATGTACGTATTCAATATAGCATTTCACATTGCTTTTTTCAGCATTTTCAGTCCAAAAGCAATGCCATACTGAACTCTTGTCAACGGCCATTTTAGAATAAGGCTAATAACTACATTTCGAGAATAATAAATATATATCGATGAAAAAAATTAATTATATAAATCTCACACATAATACAATAATAAATACTTTAGCTAACCAGTGATATTTTTAATAAATCATGCAACAATGGAACATTTAATACTTCGACGGCCGACTATTTGCTACTCTTAACGTGCAATGTATTTGCAAGAAATAAAAGTCCCCTCGGTGCAAAGCTGAGCAGAAAAGCATAAAAAAGTATTAATTTCACATCTACCATGATAAGAGGCTGACCCGAAAACCCTGGGAACTAGGCTATCACAAACCCGGAATTATTGGGTTAAAAGGATTTGTCAGAATCCCGGGATTGTATTCCCTAATACATAACATACTTCTTACGTGCATGTTCTCAAGGATCGCGGTGGTCAAGGTCAATCAGCCAGCTCCTCTTTTCTAAATCTCTAATCTACATGCATGTTGACATAATCACATTTATATTCAATGTTCATAATTATTGGCATATTTTATTTAAACTTAAATAGTCAGTTTTGAAAACTGTATTGAGATAAAAACAAACACTTTTGTTTATTTTGTTTTTATTGATAATGTTGCAGTTCATTTTGTTTATGTAACAATTGTTTATTTATAGCATTCTGAATAAAAATAAAAAATTACACTACACCCATCAGTTCACAAAAAATCATAGTTTCTTATCCAGTAAAATTAAATACAGACCATGAAGATAATTAAAGGCGTTTATCTTACTATGAAATTTCCCCCCTCTAAATTTAAAAACTGAACTAATTATAACATAACATTATTAATAATTATCAAGGCAGAAGGAGATCCCTGTGACATAATGGCATGTAAGTAAGGAGTATGTGCATGTTGTAAATTTGTTTAGAATTAAGAAAAAAATTATTGGGAGAAATATTTATTATTGATTTATCAGTCAACAACAATGCATTAATTTGCATCTGACATCTCGCAGCCACAACTACATCAGTCATAATTTTAAATTGATTGTCCGCTCATATGCTCCATGATTGAATGGCACTCGAGTACACCAATTTAGCCATAGCTTCACGTGGCTATTGCTATTGAACGGCAGTTTCTAAATTGTGAACATTAATCATTTAATATTATTTCTGACAGTTCACTCTATAATATATATCCATTACAATAGACTTTGCAATATTTTAGTAATTTAGGTAAATTCTTTTCTCTCCATTCACTTTTGTTATTTTAGTGTCATTTTAATTATTCAACACTTAAGTCACAAAGATAACCTTTTTTATATTTTAATACATCCTTTGTGCTTAACTGCTATGATATCAATTTTAGAATGTCTCCATTATCCATATCAATTTTCATAAAATAGTTTGATATTTTTTGTTTTCACAGCCTCGAAGATAAACAAAATAAATTGCTGAAATGTTGGTCCTTTATTAAAAATAAAGATAGCAATAATAAAAATTATTGCAAATATATTTTTGGTCTAAATTGCTTACAATCTTCCTCCTCTCAGGTTACCAACTGGACAAGAATATTAAGGGCTAAGGCATCACATTAAGAAATTTAAGAAACAATCAGAATCCATATTGCTTAAAGTTCATATCATCTGTATTAAATTAACTCACATATACAAATATAACAAGAAATTTTTATTTCATTTAAATCAATCACATTCCCTATAAACTTAAAAACTAGTGACAGTGATAAATAAAGAAAAATTATATTTAATGATAGGTACTTACAACAATCAGGCACTGATTTATTATTTAAGCAGTTACAAAACGTGACATGCTATAGGGTTTTTTATGAAAGTTTTGTAGGTACATGGTGAACAGCAGTTCATGTTGCATGGTGGGAGCAGTCAAATAGTTGACAATACTTTGCTATTTTTTTATTACTGTTATCCTCAATCGGAACTAAATGATGTTTTAATATATAAAAACCAGAGGAGCTCTAAAATGAGGCATACTTTACAATTACCATACTTACTGCTGTATAAAAACGAGCAATAACGCAGTTAATCTTTCCTGTGTAAAGGCCACTTTATTTAGTATAAGCTTAGCCTGTGTTACAAAACGTATATTTCTTTTTTGCTTCTTGTTATATAACTTTGGATTGCTGTGAAATATTTTAAAACTAGAAATACCTAACAAGTCTAGTAAAACAAATATAAAATATATGGTCTTAACGAAGATTAACAATTACTTAATTTAGGCATATGTGGGGCTAAATACATACAAATATGGGTACAGGAGCAAGTTTATATTTAAAACTGAAAATTTTATTTTACTTTATTATTAGACCAGATGACCAATATAAACTTCTTAAATTTTTCAGAACAGAAATATCGACTTGTAACTTTTTGCAATTTGTTAAGTAATATCTAAATAACAGAGACTGCACAAGGTTTGCATTCTTAGAAATTAAATTTTAATTTTATATTAAGAATTTGTTACCAATTATTATCAATTTAAGTTATGAGTTACTTATTCACTTTTAAGGCCCCAAAATATTTACTCGGTGTTTTTCGGGGTCGCTGGTTATGAAAATTAAAATCCAAGATGCTGGGTGCAAAATGGCTACAATATGAATGGCTGAAACTTTGCACAGATTTTCAAAATATTGCTCTCTGAAAGACAAAAATGTTTATTCAATATAGGGGCGCTTCACTGACCCAACTGAATTTGAATTTTGAAATTTTCGTTTTTCTTAATTATCTCGGGTAATATTTAAGTACCAGAAAAAAGAAAATTTAAATTCTTTTTTAAAGAAAATTCTTGGTAGACTAAAAAATGTCATACAACTTTTTCCTAGGATGAATAGTTTCTATGTAAAATGAGGTGAAAATGTGCTCTGGACTGCATGATTTACTTCATAAAAAAACACATTTTTACTTAAAATGTTTTATTTGGAAACATTGATTGGATTACATTCTTAATTATATTCTATATTTTAATTCAATAAAGGTGAAAACTGTCTTCCGTTTATGGATTTTAAAAGAAAGAACTTTGGAAATTAACCATAAAATTTCAATCAAAATAGTTGTGAAATCGCGAAATTTATTCATAACAAAAAAGATATAAATATAAAATAAAGCTAAAACTACATACTATATAACAGTTTTTAATTTCACAACACATTTTTTTTTAAATTTTGACTTATGAGGGCATGTGAAAAATGCGAGTTTTTCTACATTGTTAAACTGTATTTGGTAACGGTAAGACTTGTAACTTATTTTGACCCGGTTTCTTAAAAAAAAAGTACAATTATGTATTGTAGTTAAGGAGCCATCCATTAAATACGTCACGCAAATTTCATGTTTTTTCTACCCCTCCCTCCTCCTATGTCACAGGTTGTCACATTCGAGTCAACTCCTTCCCCCTGCTGTGACATCACATATTTTATAGCATTAAATTTTGAGGCAGAATTTTCTGATTTTTGTATTGTTTTGAATTCCATTCAATTAAAACAACATTGCGATTAAATTTTTATTCTTAAAAGCTTTTCAAACATCTAAAAAATAAATCACCCTAAAAAAACAAAACAATATTTTTTACTGACTTTCACTGGCAGTAATCATATCGGTTTTATTTGACAAAAAATGCTTGATTGATTTATCATAATAATTAACAAAAAAATAAACAATCAAATAATTAATTCAAGATCTTGTGTGCTTTTACTTTAAGCTGTTGTATTTCCCAAAGAAAAAAGAAATATAAGTGAAAATAAATTTTGAACAATTTATAGATACTTAGGTATTATAGGTATTTCTAGTAATGCAGACATAATTAATTGTTTCCATTTTTTAAATAACGTGATGTCACAAAAGTTTGACCCCCCTCTTCCCCTCTGTCACACTTGGTGGAAAAAGTGTGATATAATTAATGGATGATCAACTAATGTTATTTTAGAAATAAATATTATTAGGCGAATTATGGTTTTCATTTTTTAAAAGTTCATTTATTGAATTTTCTCTCACTTACCGGGTGGCTCAGCCAATAGGAGCACTCTTGTAACTTTTGAATAGGTGAATGGATTATTTTCAAATTTGGTGTACAGATATGAAAAAAAATCTCATTATGTGACGTAAAAAACCAACATCGCCGACTTCCGGTTTCGATGCAATTTACATGAAAATCAAATTTAACCCATACATTTATGCATATTTGGATTCTACTGGCCAAAATACATATGTATGATCCAAACCATCAGATATGATGTTGATTTTCAAAAAAAAAATTTTTTTCATTTTTACTTTTAATCATAAGAGGCCTTGAGAGACTTGATCATCAAATTACTAAAAGTTGATCTGCAAACACCTGTAACATATTATCTCTTTAAATATTAAGATTAAACAGGAATTCATTAAGTACCATGATTAGTTTATCATCGAAAACTATTTTTTTTTTAATGGAACCCCTATAGGACAACTTATAATTTAATTAGACCTTTGAATTATGAAAGAATGATATGCATAATGTCTACTTTCTCTTTGAAATAAATCAGTAATTTAAAAAAAAGTGTTTTGTAATTTTTTATAATATTATGTATAAGTTGGCCCTGAGTAGGGTTGATTTCTCAACCCTACTTAATGAAGAATAAATCGTATTTTATTGTATTATTTAAAAAGATAATATTTTACGGGTGCTTGCAGATAAAATTTTAACATTTTTAAAAAAGTCGCGATCATCTATGAATGAAATTACAAATTAAAAGAAAATTATTTTTGAAAATCCAAATAATATCTTACGGTTGGATCATTTGTATTTTGGCCAGTAGAATCCAAACATGTAAAAATGTATAAGTTGTCCCATTAAAAAATTAGATTTTCATGTAAAGTGCATTAAAATCGGAACTTGCCCTTTGGTTTTTTACGTCACATAATTGGAATATTTTTTCATACCAATACACCAAATTTGAAATAGTCCTTTGATCCATTCAAAAGTAACAAAAGTGTATTGGCTGAGCCACCCGATATATCCCGAATGAAGTTCTACAAACTCCATTCAAAGTCCTGCTGCTACATAAATAATGCTCTGACAAAATGGTTTATATATTTTTATTGCTTGTCTGAAAGCTGGTATAATAAATTAACTAGTATTTTAATTGCTATTTTAATTATTCAATAATAATACAAACTCGAAGCTATTCCACATATAAATCTCATATGTGACACTGAAAAGGACAGAGATATTTTGTGCAACACTAGCAGAGATACATCTAAGTTAAATAGCTGAGACTCATGCGCACATTGTACAGTTGACATCAACTAAACAGTTTAGCTGCAAGCAATAAAAGATTGAATTTTTTGTAAGACGTACAAGGTAGTGTAAGGAATTATGCAATGTAGGTAAATTTATAATATGATGCAGATATTATATTACCTACTTCAGTCAGGTACTAAAATTCCGATTCGAATTATCTGAATCATCCCGAGCGTTATTTAGTTTAATAATTTTTTTGTACTTTTGCTAGTGTTATGTGATAAATAAAAATATACTTTTGTAAAACAATATTCCGTGCATTATTGTTAGTAATTACCAACGAAGGAAAATGGAGTGTGTTTTACAAAAAGTATACTAGCAATACAACCGGCAAGACATTTTCTCTAAATATGAAGTCTTCTTGCCCAAACTGGCCATGTGTCACATCCACAGTAAATGTCCGAGGTCACCGGTGGCGTTTCTGCTGGATTAAAGGAGTGTCGCATATGGGATCTATATGTGGCTATTCTTACAACCCGATCATAACAATTTAAAACATAATGATTTTAAATGCCACCCTATAATTTGCACTATACGAAAAGAGGGAGAAAGTTAAATTGGCACATGCGAGTAGTAACGGATTGCATTCCTTCAATTAAGGCCTATTTGTCTGTGGACACTATTTAAAAAAACTATTTGACAGAGAACAGTTAAATTTAGTAGGTAGTTGACGCTACTGACAGCTAATGAATGGGTAGACTTTCCCTGGAAAATATACAGGGTGGACCGCCTAAGAATTAATAATGAAAAAATGTGAAAATGGAAATAATATTTGGCATATAGTAATCACAATTGGCACGACAATATTATACTTTTAATAAAAAATATTACAGGTTGGTCATCCTAAGAAATAATTCAATTACTTATGGTGGTTTGTAAAGATATTATGAATATGAGAGTTCGTTAACTTTCTCCGCAATCAGTGATCATACAGCGCAGCAGTTGAGAATCTATTCTGTTGAAGGAAAATACACAGAGAAGGAGACAGATAAGCAGCGAAAACATAAATACATTTAGGCATTATCTAACCAAGGAAAAGTGGGATACTATTAAAGGATATAACATAAATAGCAATTTTGAATCGTTCATGCAACTTATTACTTTGAGATTTGTTTCCCAGTTAAAAAAATGGAAATAAAAAATAAAAATAACCAATAGATTAACTATCTCTTCACGTAATTTAAAAAATCTGTATATTTTATCAGCTTAGGGGCCATCCATAAATGATGTCACATTTCTTTAGCCAATTTTTGACCCCCTCCCCACCTTGTGTTACACATTGTCACGCTCGCCTGATCCCTCCCACCCACCCCCTGTCTCTCATGTCACAGTAACTTTTATGTAAATTACTAATATCAAGGGTGCTGATAATGAATAATCAAGATATTAGGCATAAAATTATTTTCTTGTATTGTGACATTAGAGTAGTATTATTATGAGAAGATGCTTGCAAAAAATGATGCGCAGAAACGAGTTTGTGTGCATTCATTGATCTAAGCCAATGAGAGCGATTTGCGTCATATTTGACCTCGAATCCAGTGTCACCGTCAACCTGCAGTCACAGGGTCTGTGCTGCAGTATACATGTTGTGTTCGCCGTTTCTAATTGAATTAAATGAAATAACCTTATTTTCAGTAAAAAATATCTTCATCGTAAACACCAGAGTGTGACGATGTTTTAATCTACTGCATTACACAGCTCCTCGACCTCGAAAATTTGATTACAATTATTATACATCCTTCTACCCCAGATGATGGTGTCACTGGTAAAAATATTCGCGCACGTTGGTTCCGCCCCAAGCATCTTCTCATAATATAATACTACTCTACAATTGCTTTAGCCCCCTCCCCCTTCCCTATCACAAAGTGTCACAACTTTCAGAACCCCCCCATCTCCCTTAAAGCATGACATCATTTATGGATGGCCCCTTAACTGGTAATATCGATGACATAAACTTCTATAAAAAATATAAAGCTGTCTATAAAAAAGACATTAATTATGCAAAAATGCAGTATAATAGTGAACTAGTAAGTAAATCGACTAATAAAACAAAAACTGCCAAACAAAACCCATATAAATGAAATGAATTTAAATGGTGAACTTGTGAAATGTCCACTAGCAATATGCAACAACTTTAATGAATACTTTAGCAGCACATCACTTAACCTTCAAAATAAAATTGAGAAAAGTGACTTACCTCCTCTTAACTCTAACAATAATAAAAGCTTTTATATGGCTCCTATAACTTATCTCTGAGATAAAGGAAACAATAAAATCTTTAAAGCTATCGTACTCAGCGGGCGTCGATGAAATCAGTTCAAACTTGCTAAAAAAGGTAGCAAACCAAATAGCAGAACCTCTTGCATATCTCTATAATCAATCAATAGCAACTGGTATTTTTCCTAATCAGCTTAAACACTCCAAAATTATACCTATATTTAAAAAAGGCTCAGAGCTTCTTAAAAACTATCGACCTATCTCACTTTTATCGAGTTTTTCGAAAATACTTGAGAAACTAGTCGCAACAAGAATAATGATATTTTTCACAAAGTATAGAATTTTCACACCTCAACAGTTTGGCTTTCGACAAGGACTCTCAACTGCCGATGCAGTCACATCTTTTGTAAATCATTTGTATTATTGCTTGGATGCTGATAAGATGGGGAATAGAAACTTTTTATTGGTCTGTTCCTAGACATCAGCAAGGCATTTGACCTCGTGGACCATGACATTCTGTTATACAAATTGGAGTGTTATGGTATGCGGGGTGTGCCTCATGAGTGGTTTGAAAGTTATCTAACAGGTAGATCACATCATGTGGAACTTAATAATGTAAAATCTGCAACACTTAACTGTAAAATAGGTGTCGCACAAGGTTCGATACTAGGACCATTGCTTTTTAATGTTTAGATAAATGATTTTCCAAATACTGTCAAAGCCACTGAACTTGTAATGTTTGCACATGATGCCAATCTTCTAGGTAGATCCTCAAATGAGGGAGACCTAAGAATTAAAATGGGTGCCGTGGTCGATATCGCTAGCATGTGGATGTCGGGTAACAAACTATTCTTAAATCATGAAAAAACAATTTTCGTAAAATTATCAATAAAACATGCAGCAAATGATCAAAGTACTCTAATAAAATGTAACGATAGAAGTTTAGAACAAAAATTATCACATACATTTCTGGGAGTTGAAATCGATAATACTCTAACTTGGAATTGCCACATAGACAATGGTTGTAATAAAATCTCCAAATTATGTTTTACTTTGAGGCATTTAAAGACTATTGTCAATAATTTTATATTAAAAAAATTTCTATTTCACCAAGATACACTCGAAAATTTCATACTGTTTGATATATTGGGGCTCAGAATCCGCAATCCAGAGTGTTCATAATCCAGAAGCGTGCAGTAAGAATTCTTGCCAATGTCAATAGCAGAACATTATAGCATACTTCCACTCCCATGCATATATTATCAAATATTAATACATAGGTACACACAAAAACATCAATAACCATAATAGACTGGGCGATAACAACCATTGATACAAGGAATGTAAATATACTTGAAACTCCAGGACACAGAACATCTAAATTTGAGAAGTGCCCAAAATATAAAGGGATCATATTATATAGGTAATAAATTTAAACAAAAAGTAAAGAAACTGCTATTAACTCGCTGCTTCTATAGTGAGGGAGGGTTTTTACTGCATGATTTTCCATGAAAACATATTTTAATGTGTTGACGTATATTGTGATAGGAATGTATTACTATAATTTGTTGTGAACTATTTTAAATATTTTTTTTTAGTAATGTATTGTTTTGAAATTGTATTTTATAATTCTGAGATGCACCTTCAGTGCATCATATACTGTGACATATCCTATAACTGTACAAGTTCCTTGGATGAATAAATTATTATTATTTACGCAAATTTTCCATATTTCGCACCCTTTATTTTTTCTGTCGGATGAACACTCTGTATATTTTTTTAACAGGGTTCCCACCAAAAACTATTAGTGACATTCCATGACTTTCCAGGTTTTCCATGACCAAAATGACGTTAAATTACATGACTTCTAGGACGTTAATCAGAAAAATATGTTTATTTCAATTTTTTAACATATACAGATTGTCCCGCAATAACGCGCAAAAATTTAACTACTAATTCCTTATCGAAAATGAAGGTGGGTTCTTCATATAAAATTTTTCAAAATAAGCCTTTCCTGTCCAGCTGTACACCTTAACGAGGCGTGCAAAAGAACGGTTATTAATTCATAAGCACCAAATGATCATATCGGTACATAATGATGCCATGCCATGATTGACTGATCACTTAGGCAGATGTAATTTAGTTCTTTTTCCTCAAAGACGGTCGATTTTACGATATTTTTTCAGATAAAAAAGTTTCTAAATGAATCATGTTTAGTTCTTTTTTTAACATGTAGAAAAAATAGCAGACAGAAAGATATTTACAAAATTATAAGAAAGGTAGTTAATATCACTCCTTCGTATACACGCTAGATGGATGAAATCATTTTGTTAGATGCCTTTTCTTTAGTAATCGAGATGTGATGAATTTCGTCTTTTTCCGATTACTTTATTTTCGGATAGAAATTAAAAACAGTTTTTTGCATACCCCCTTAAGGGGGTGTAGCTTGAGAAAATAGGCTTATTTTCAAAAATTTTATATGATTAACCCATCTTCATTTTCGATAAGGACTTAGCAGTTAAATTTTTGTACATATATTTAATGAGTAAAATCACATAAGTAATATTGATCAAATTTTGACCATGTATTTTTGTATGATATTGCCATACAAATATTAGCCTACTTTATTCCTTATAGTGGAGTAAAAAAGGACATTGATGTGCATAGTTTTGTAACAACAATTTTATGATTCGCAATTAAAATTCCAACAAATCCTCGGTTTTGGGTTATTTGAGTACGAACATAACGTACAAAATTGAATCAGCTGGCTGAAAGGCAGTTTTCTTTTTTTCATTTTAACGCAAAGGGACGTCAAGAGTTCCGATCGGTTTCAAACTTTTAAAAAATATACCTTGTGTTGAAAACAAAACACGCTGTAATTTTGGAATCCAAATATTGAACCATGTGGACACAATTGAATTTGTTATGTGAAATTTGAATTGCCCACCATTTTGTGCTATAAGTCGAAAATGGATCACTTTATTTCAAAATGTAGATCTGGTCACCAGCTTTCCGATGAGATTAAAAATAATTTCTGTGAAAGGAATTTTGGCCACTTTTTGTCATTTATTTATGAACCAAATGACAACAAATGGATTTTTTCGACCTTTTGGCCAAAACATTTTTGAAAACATTTTATCAGAAAAGAAAGAGAATTGCGAGAACATTAAAAACAAGAAAGTTAATTTTCGTTTACCTGAAATGGCCGAAAATATTCATTTATTGTCATTTGGCTTATAAATAGATGCCAAAAAGGTGGCCAAAATGATTTAATTTTTTTTAATGTCATTCGAAAGCTGGCATCAAAATTAATAATTCCTTTTTCATAAAGTATTTTTGTGTTAAGTTCATTCTTTCAGCTCTTTTTGGATAATTACATATTAATGAAGGGTTTAAACATGAAATTCCGTTAACGATATCATATTTTAAATTAGATATGGAAAACATCTTCGAGGCACACGCTATTAGAAAAGTCCTACATTCTCTATAAGATACATTTTCTTTGAACCTGCAATTTTTTTAATCAACTTACGAGTTGCAAATCCTATATCAATTTTATTTAAAGTTAACAACATTTCTAAATCTGTTAAATTTATATTTAACATTTTTTTGGATCATTCAGAATTTTATCCTTTTTTGTTCAATGTATAACGTAAGACTAAATGTAAATTCCCTGACTTTTTCAGATAACATAGCCAATTCCATGACTTTATTAGAATTTAATGAAATTCCCTGACTTTCCATGACTTTTTTTGAACTACCCTAAATTCCCTGACTTTTCCAGGTTTTCCAGGATTTCCAGTTTGGTGGGAACCCTGTTTAACCAAAATTTATCAGATTTTCTTTGTAGCAATAGTGATAACATTCCGATTATTATTCTCCTATGTTGTTTCTTAATTAATACCTAACATTTGCAGGTAAAACAAAAATTTTAAAATTAACCTCATTTTTTTCAATGAAGCGCCTCTTATAGAGATGTAAATATTTTTGTTTTTTAAATACTATACTTTGAATATACCATGTGCTAATTTCAGCTGTTCTTTATTTTTCCCGAGGTTTGAGTACTTTTTCGTGTTTGGTAACTATAGTATTAAATATAAACTAGCTTTCTAGACAAAAAAGCACCTAGGCTTTTGTGCGAGTGTGTCAATCTGAATCAGAAGTATAAATTTATTTACAAAAACTATATGTTAACTTATATATAACCTTGTAGAAGTACTAAAACATTTGTATATATAATAATATAGTGGTTTGCGGTCTCAATATAAATAATAATTAGCTGCTGATCATGTTCTACATTTGTATATTACACCATTTTAAGCAATTAAAAAGGAAGATCATGTTCCTTTAATGATAACTCTCATGAGTGATTACCGAGATCACTGTCTTCAGAGTTTCCTCTAAACGCTTTCTATAAAAAACCCTATTTTTGTTCTTGTTTCGTAGCCATTAAGTTTTTACAAAACCTATAAAAATAACAAAATTTATCCTACACAAAATAACACTTTGGACATAAAATGGTAACAATAAAAAAGTACAAACCCTTAGATAACTAATTCTGGGCCTGTATATGGAAATGCATCAGTCCAATACCAAGAGGGGGATTTAATTTCTTGTAACCGGAAAACATTCGGTGCGGCTTGACTTAGAATGGAATAATAAGAACACAATCTTGGGCCACTATTTGGAATAATTGTCCCATAAGGAGGTGCCAAAATATCCAGGAAAGCTGCTGGACCATCAATACTCTGTATTTCATGCAAATTCTTCTTATTTGGTTCTAACAAGCAACTTTTACTAGCAGCGTCTATAATCTCACTAGAACTGAGTTCTGCAGTGAGTATTCTTTTACGAGTGAAACTTACAGGTACAACAAATTCGCCTTTCAAACTCCTTCTATCTAATTCAATGGTTTTTTCCGTGTTCAATGAGTAACTCGTTATTTTAACTTTACCAGCAATAATTTTTATTAACCCATGCATTTCTGGGTGGTTGTGTAAAGGAAGTTGACCTCCCGGTTTGAGAATGAATATACCCATTGTCACATTAGAATCTTCATATATATCTATACAGGTCACTGGGGCTTTACCAGGTTGACTCCAAAGTCTCTCTGTTGTGAACTGGGGATGAAAATTTACATCTTCGGCAGTAATCTTGTCAAGCAACGCCGTAAGGTGATGTAAATTAGAGTAGAAATACTCTGGTTTTGAGGTAAAGGTTGTTATAGCTTGTTTAAGAACATTATTTATATGACTCGGCATGATGTAAGGTTCTTGATGTCCCAATACATACTAATCATCAGCTACATACATTCAAACTGAACTATATTTTTGTTACATTATTTTCAACACCTTTTCTCGTACTGTTTTTATTATTAAAACGTAGCCACTTACTATTTTAAGGTTAAATTATTCTTCATCTTCTTCCCTTAACCTTGTGCATGGTCAAGATCGCTAAAGAGTAGGTTGAACGGATAGTGTTCGTCTGACGTTGTGACGTCATGTGTTTATAGGAAATACGCGGCAATATATGAAACTAGACATTTCTTCTAATTATTTGAATATATGGTGTGCGTTTACTATGACTAAATAAACCACTTATAACGAGTGTAACGAAGCAAATTTTATTTTATAAATCCGCATATTTATTATATACTATTTCTACACTCAGAAAGCAAATAGTTGTTTAAATTTAATTATCCGGTTGGAGAGAGCTCCGCTAGATGGCGCTAGTTCTCCAACACCAATTAATTATGTTCCACCTGTATCGAATACTCTGCCGAGTCAACGATATAGCAAGGGAATCAGGAGCAAGAAATTCTAAATTAAGAAGACCACCGGCAAGGAAGTGAGTATATTAGGAACGTTGGTAAACAACTTGGCCAGTGTTAAGCACAGGCCTGCTAATCATACTTTCTTTTCCAGTTGTGTGTCTGGTATGCCACGGACGTTCGAGCAAGTATAGAAATATCCAGGACAGAAAAAGGTTCTGCGGTTTCTGGCTGGCCTAGTCCCTTCAGCTGGTCAGATACCAACGGCTTTTAGATATCCTGGATATTATCTATCCTTACTGCCCGGAGCGTATGTACGCAGGGTGGAGGTATCCTGGGTAGACTCGGGTGTGGTTTGCTGGCCTAGTCCCTTCAGCTGGTTGACCACACGGGCTCGCTGATACCCCGCATCTCCTCCACTCTCGTGTCCGTAAACCCTGGAGGTTGGTCTATCCCTGCGGGTAGATTAATCAAGAGGGAACCGTGAGCCAGAGTGTTTCTGGTTGTAGACCGTCGAAGGGGATATCTGGAGTGATTCACTGGCCTAGTCCCTTCAGCTGGGTAATCACTTGAGATATTTCTTTCTAACTCACTGTTGAGTACGCACGCCTGGTTCTGAGGTGTTTTGGGTAGATAGGGTGACTTGCTAGCCTAGTCCCTTCAGCCGGTTTGTCACATAAGCCCTCGGCTACCCAAAATATCCCCCGTTCTGGAGTGAGTACATCCTAGAGGGCAATTTATGCCTAGGTATAAATTGGCCGACAGGGAACAGTGAGCAGGAGTGGGTGATTTATCTACGTGTGCATGCTAAATCTTGTATCTTTCTTTTCCGCTGCGCACTAGCCAAGTTGCATAGGTATTGTACCGTATTGCATGTAGATTTGGTAATTGCTTCCTCCCCGCTTGGTAAATCACCGCCGATAATAACCGTGCTTGTTGTTGTAGTAACTTAACCGTAGTAACCCCCTCGCTTACGCCGTCTAAGTATTGTTTTGTTTGTTTAAATTCAAATACGTTAGGGTAGTAGAATTGTAGATATTAGGATTTTTATTATAATAAATATGTATATTGTTTAAACTGTGCCTTTTACTGTGTGTGTGTGAAGTCTGATATCCCTAGACCCCTGGACATACCGTGTCTCCTCTGACGCTATCCCAGCCCTACCGAAACAGGCTGTGTTAAGAGGCTAGTGTGAGCCCTTTACCTCACGAAAAACAATTGTAAAGGTGGCGCCCGAGCTTACCGTCACCGCCGACTGAAGGCTCGAATGTCAAAGTGACGATTCACTACTTCTGTCCGATCCGTCAAACAGCCCAGTCGGGTACTGTTCCGTAGCTTCACAATATGTAAGTACACCGTTTTATCACCGCCGCTGGTTTCTTGTCGACCTTTTTATATTAACACCGATAAGAATAATTCGCTAAAATGTGTGTTTTAAAGCAATAATTTCAAACCGATTCCGTTTAAATGTATCAGAATATAATTATTATTTCCCGACTTTGCCGAAATTAAATAAATTTATTAAATTATTACAATATAGTAAGAGAGTCCGAGTTAGGACATGTCAACTTCTCCGATTTTATCCAAATAGCCATGTTCGCAAGAATTTCCAAAGGGGAAAAAGAACATGGATGATATTTCGAGAGAAAATGTGTACCGTTTACCGTTTATATTATTTTGATCCAGACCATTTGTGATGGTACTGCGATAAAATAATATGTGACTCTACCAAATGGGTAGAAGTTTTAATTACCGTAATTTTATTTTAGCTAGGTCGTAGCAAAATAAAATCTGTATTTGCAAAAATTATTTTTGTGAAATTTTTTGTAGTGTTAGTGTTAATTTACCGTTCATTTTGTTTCCTATATTTTGTACTGATACGAAATGGAACAAAATTCATTACTTTGAAATAATTTATAGAAATTTATTATAGTCCGGGAACTGAGAATAAAATCTAGGCTACCGTAAATAAATTAACTAACATTATATTCTGATACATAGACATTTTCCGCATACAATCCGACAAGATACCACGTGGCCGAACCGAAATGCATTTAATGAAGGCACCCAGCTGTGGGGTTTGATGCGCTTGGCAAACACCGCTTCAACATTTCCGAACCGAACCGAAATACCGCCGTTCTGATTATTGCTGTCTGTCCGTCTAGGCAGAATAATCTCCACCGTAAGCTGATACCAAATCCGATAACCGTTTTATTTTCCGAACCGAGTGTAACCAAGGTTACACACCGCTCCGAATCCGATAACCGTTTTACTTTCCGATCCGAATGTGACTTAAGTTACACACCGCACCGAATCCGAAAACCGTTTTATTTATTTGGTATCAGTTTTATTTCATTTTGCCAAGTTCTTCACACTTACACTCTGACCGTCCATGTAGGCATGATTATCGCTGTAGATAACCGCTTGCTTTTGCCTGGTATTTGCACTCTGTCCGTTTTTTTTTAAATTACTTGTGTAGTTTTTTTTTCCGATTACTGTTTTTTTTTCACCGCTTTCACCGTTTGCTTGCTTACCACCGCTTGCTTCCGCATTAATGAGTAGCTAACTAGCTTCTCACCGCCTGGTTACCCGTACGTCACATAATGGCGCCCTACCTAATTTAAATTAAATTAAAATGACATATCTTAAGTTTTTGTTATTGTATTTATCAGAAACTCAGTATTTTGTACCTAACCGTTTTTTATTGTTTTGTAAAAATGTCATTGTACGTTAATAAACTTTGTTATTTACCGACATGTGCCTTTTACTGTTGAATGTGAGTGAAAGTCTAATCTGCCGTCCGGACCCCTGGACATACCGTGTCTCCACTGTAGCTATCCCAGCCCTACTGCAACAGGCTGCGTTTAGGAGGCTAATGTGGGACCTTTGCCCCACGTAAAAATTGCAAAGGTGGCGCTCGAGATTACCGAATTTAACCGAAATATAGCTCAGCGCCAAAGTGACGCTTCCACTTGCCTATGCGCTAGGCAACTGGAAGAAAGCACGTCACAAAGTATGTGACGTTTCATTCACACTCTCGAGTAGTGAATCGTCACTTTGACACTCGAGCCTTCAGTCGGCGGTGACGGTAAGCTCGGGCGCCACCTTTACAATTGTTTTTCGTGAGGTAAAGGACTCACACTAGCCTCTTAACACAGCCTGTTTCGGTAGGGCTGGGATAGCGTCAGAGGAGACACGGTATGTCCAGGGGTCTAGGGATGTCAGACTTCACACACACACAGTAAAAGGCACAGTTTAAACAATATACATATTTATTATAATCAAAATCCTAATATCTACAATTCTACTACCCTAACGTATTTGAATTTAAGCAATCAAAACAATACTTAGACGGCGTAAGCGAGGGGGGTTACTACGGTTAAGTTACTACAACAACAAGCACGGTTATTATTATCGGCGGTGATTACCAAGCGGGGAGGAAGCAATTACCAAATCTACATGCAATACGGTACAATACCTATGCCACTTGGCTAGTGCGCAGCGGAAAAGAAAGATACAAGAGTTAGCATGCACACGTAGATAAATCATCCACTCCTGCTCACTGTTCCCTGTCAACCAATTTATACCTAGGCATAAATTGCCCTCTAGGATGTACTCACTCCAGTACGGGGGATATTTTGGGTAGCCGAGGGCTTATGTGACAAACCGGCTGAAGGGACTAGGCTAGCAAGTCACCCTATCTACCCAAAACACCTCAGAACCAGGCGTGCGTACTCAACAGTGAGTTAGAAAGAAATATCTCAAGTGATTACCCAGCTGAAGGGACTAGGCCAGTGAATCACTCAAGATATCCCCTTCGACGGTCTACAACCAGAAACACTCCGGCTCACGGTTCCCTCTTGGTTAATCCACCCGCAGGGATAGACCAACCTCCAGGGTTTACGGACACGAGAGTGGAGGAGATGCGGGGTATCAGCGAGCCCGTGTGGTCAACCAACTGAAGGGACTAGGCCAGCAAACCACACCCGAGTCTACCCAGGATACCTCCACCCTGCGTACATACGCTCCGGGCAGTAAGGATAGATAATATCCAGGATATCTAAAAGCCGTTGGTATCTGACCAGCTGAAGGGACTAGGCCAGCCAGAAACCTCAGAACCTTTTTCTGTCCTGGATATTTCTATACTCACTCGAACGTCCGTGGCATACCAGACACACAACTGGAAAAGAAAGTATGATTAGCAGGCCTGTGCTTAACACTGGCCAAGTTGTTTACCAACGTTCCTAATATACTCACTTCCTTGCCGGTGGTCTTCTTAATTTCGTATTTCCTGCTCCTGATTCCCTTGCTATATCGCTGACTCGGCAGAGTATTCGATACAGCTGGAGCATAATTAATTGGTGTTGGAGAACTAGCGCCAGCTCCGTCCGCGATACCGTCTTCGTACGTACAGACCGGAAATATGACGTTGGACCCCTTGAAAGTACGCAAATGGGGCATCAACTTCAACGGGAAAGGAGATCCCGCCGCCTTCCTAGAGCGGATAGAAGAAGTCTGCTCGTATACTGGAATCCGTCCGGCACAGCTGCTACCTGTGCTACCAGAATTACTACAAGGTCCAGCTTTACTATGGTATAGGAATAACCGTAACCACTGGAGGAATTGGGAAGACTTTACTACCGAATTCAGAATTTTCTATTTCCCGGTTAACTACCAAGAGGAGATAGAAGCACAAATCAGCCGCCGTCTACAACGACCGGATGAGCCTGCGGTTACCTACCTGACCGATATTCAAACACTCATCCGCCGGCATGGAGATCTCACTCCTCAACAGGAACTCCGTTGGCTGTACCGAAACCTGCTTCCGGATTATAGGCAATATATTCCGCGATCCAGTCTGACAAACGTAGCCGCTTTGACCGCAATGGTCAAAGAATTCGAAACGCTGCGCCAAGAAATGCAGCAAGTCTATCATCCCATTACCGCTACACCATCTTTGACCTCAACGCACTCAGCCGCAAATTCCAAACGGCCACCACCACCCACGAATAATCCGCAGCCGTCACTACCGCCCACAAGCTACAACCGACCACCACCACCGCCTCGAATGGAGAGTAATACAACCGTGAATACCCGTCAGGATTCCCGAGGGTCAGTGAGTCAAACCCCACCTGATACCCGAGAAACTAACAACGCGGGTAGGCCAACAACCTCCGCCGGCACAGCCCCCATAAACGGAGGAACGACCTGCTGGAGATGCGGAAAAACTGGACATTTTCGTAGTCAATGCAGCTTTCCACCGAAATTATTTTGTTCCCGTTGTGGGCGACCCGTCACAATGACAAGAAACTGTTCGTGTCAAAGGTCGGGAAACTAGCCAGGAGCTGCACCGTACCGAGGCCAGTACAGCTCCGCACCGCCACCCCCTCGGAAAACACCGCCCCCAGAGATGACCGACCGCACATTCCAGTAGTTATGTATGGGTACACCTTTTCCGCCTTATTCGACACTGGATCCGTCCGATCCTATGTAGGACAACGCGTACAGGACATGTGCCGCCAACTGAAAATACCGACCGTCAACACCGCCGCTTCGTCTGCCCAGTTAGCCAATGGAAAATTGGTAACTATCAACGAGTCTTATGACTTAGAATTTACGATAGCCGAAACTCCGTTCTTCGAAAGGCTATCTTATTTGCCGAAACTATCATCAGATATTGTATTAGGAATGGACATCCTTCGAGCAAAAGATTTCAGTGTACACCTGCCTACGACAACCGTCTACTTGAATAACCGCCCCGTCACATCCGTACCTCCAAATAGCCCGTTGGGAGGAATAGCCCTAGCCCTATCACCGAGTGAGGAGACGAGACTTCAGGAGTTCTTGGACACTGAACTACCCAGTTTTCAGGACATATCAGGAACCACGAAGTTGACTCAACACCATATCAGGCTCTCACAGCCGGAACCGATTAAGCAAAGGTACCGTCCACAGAACCCAAGGATGCAGGAAGTCATCAACAAAGAGGTGGACGAGATGTTAGCAAACAGTATAATTGAACCGTCCAATAGTCCCTGGAGCTCGCCGGTAGTCATAGTCCGTAAAAAGGATGGAAAACCTAGGTTTTGTATAGACTTCCGCAAGGTAAATGAAGTCACCGAGAAGGATGCCTATCCGCTACCGTATATAAACGCCATCCTGGATAAACTCCGCAAGGCCCGGTATATCTCTAGTATCGACCTGAAACAGGGATACTGGCAAATACCGCTTTCTAAGGAAAGTAAACCCATTACCGCATTCACCGTACCCGGCCGAGGACTATTCCATTTCCGAGTGATGCCGTTTGGACTACATTCCGCTCCAGCCACCTTCCAGCGCTTATTAGACCGAATCATTGGACCTGACATGGAACCGTATGCATTTGCCTACCTAGACGATATAATTGTTCTGGGTGAAACTTTTGAGGAACACCTGAAGAATTTGCATGAAGTATTCCGCCGGCTAAGGATTGCCAACCTACAGCTTAACCCAGCAAAGTGTCAGTTTTGTAGGAAGTCACTAAAGTATTTAGGACACGTGGTAACCGCCGAAGGGATACAGACAGATCCAGAAAAAGTGGAGGCAATTGAGAAATTCCCCACCCCTAGGACCGTCCGAGACGTTCGTCGATTTCTTGGGATTGCTTCCTGGTATCGACGCTTCGTACCAACTTTTTCTGAAATTGTGACTCCGTTGACCAGGCTACTGAAGAAGAATCACCGTTTCAAGTGGGGTAACGAACAAGAACAGGCTTTCAAGAAATTAAAGGCCTGTCTCACCGAAGCCCCAGTACTAACCTGTCCGAACTTCGAACAACCGTTTACTCTTCAGACCGATGCGTCCGACCAAGGTCTGGGTGTGGCCCTGACCCAGGAAATTAAAGGACACGACAGGGTAATAGCTTACGCCAGCCGTACATTGTCCCCAGCCGAGAAGAACTACTCCGTAACGGAACGAGAATGCTTGGCTATTGTCTGGGGAATAGAGAAAATGAGGCCGTATCTGGAAGGATACCGCTTCACCGTATTGACCGATCACCAATCTCTGCGATGGTTACACTCTATCAAGAGTCCGACCGGCCGCTTAGCTAGATGGAGCGTATTTCTACAACAATACGACTTCGAAATAAAGTACCGTAAGGGAGCCCTAAACCGGGTAGCCGACGCACTGTCCCGCCAACCGCTAGACCGACCTCTTCCCGAATCTGAAACCAACGAACTATGTGCCCTGGATGAGGCACCAAATTGTTCATGGTACCGACGGAAGAAAACCGAAGTCGAACGGAATCCAGAAGCATTTCCGGATTACTGTATACGTAATAACCGGCTGTACCGTCACTTGTGGGATTCCAGTGATCTGAAGGAACCAGATTTGTCTGACCCGTGGAAACTATGTGTTCCTACAGCGCTCCGCCGCTCCGTCCTACAGGAGAACCATGATGCTCCGTCCGCCGGACACATGGGGATCGCTAAAACAGTTGCCCGAATAGCTCAGAAGTACTATTGGCCAGGGATGTTCCGTGACATCGCCAGATATGTACGTAGCTGCATGCAATGTCAGCGATACAAAGTCTCTCAGCGGCAGACACCAGGAACCATGCAACCGTCCGTCAGTCAACAACCATGGGAAACCGTCAGCACCGACCTAGTAGGACCACTGCCACGATCCAGTAAAGGAAATAACTACTTGGTAGTTTTTCAGGACTGTTTTACGAAATGGATCCAGTGCCGCCCCCTACGCAGTGCTACTGCCCGTACCGTCAGTCAAGCTCTCTACGAAGAAGTCATCACCCGTTTTGGTTGCCCACGTACCGTCATCACCGACAATGGTAGTCAGTATGACAGCCAAATATTCCGATCATTATTAAAGGAGTTTGGGGTGTAACGAAGCAAATTTTATTTTATAAATCCGCATATTTATTATATACTATTTCTACACAGAGAAAGCAAATAGTTGTTTAAATTTAATTATCCGGTTGGAGAGAGCTCCGCTAGATGGCGCTAGTTCTCCAACACCAATTAATTATGTTCCATCTGTATCGAATACTCAGCAGAGCAAACGATATAGTGAAGGGAATCAGGAGCAAGAAATTCTAAATTAAGAAGACCACCGGCAAGGAAGTGAGTATATTAGGAACGTTGGTAAACAACTTGGCCAGTGTTAAGCACACAGGCCTGCTAATCATACTTTCTTTTCCAGTTGTGTGTCTGGTATGCCACGGACGTTCGAGCAAGTATAGAAATATCCAGGACAGAAAAAGGTTCTGCGGTTTCTGGCTGGCCTAGTCCCTTCAGCTGGTCAGATACCAACGGCTTTTAGATATCCTGGATATTATCTATCCTTACTGCCCGGAGCGTATGTACGCAGGGTGGAGGTATCCTGGGTAGACTCGGGTGTGGTTTGCTGGCCTAGTCCCTTCAGCTGGTTGACCACACGGGCTCGCTGATACCCCGCATCTCCGCCACTCTCGTGTCCGTAAACCCTGGAGGTTGGTCTATCCCTGCGGATAGATTAATCAAGAGGGAACCGTGAGCCAGAGTGTTTCTGGTTGTAGACCGTCGAAGGGGATATCTTGAGTGATTCACTGGCCTAGTCCCTTCAGCTGGGTAATCACTTGAGATATTTCTTTCTAACTCACTGTTGAGTACGCACGCCTGGTTCTGAGGTGTTTTGGGTAGATAGGGTGACTTGCTAGCCTAGTCCCTTCAGCCGGTTTGTCACATAAGCCCTCGACTACCCAAAATATCCCCCGTACTGGAGTGAGTACATCCTAGAGGGCAATTTATGCCTAGGTATAAATTGGCCGACAGGGAACAGTGAGCAGGAGTGGGTGATTTATCTACGTGTGCATGCTAAATCTTGTATCTTTCTTTTCCGCTGCGCACTAGCCAAGTTGCATAGGTATTGTACCGTATTGCATGTAGATTTGGTAATTGCTTCCTCCCCGCTTGGTAATCACCGCCGATAGTAATAACCGTGCTTGTTGTTGTAGTAACTTAACCGTAGTAACCCCCCTCGCTTACGCCGTCTAAGTATTGTTTTGTTTGCTTAAATTCAAATCCGTTAGGGTAGTAGAACTGTAGATATTAGGATTTTGATTATAATAAATGTGTATATTGTTTAAACTGTGCCTTTTACTGTGTGTGTGTGAAGTCTGATATCCCTAGACCCCTGGACATACCGTGTCTCCTCTGAGGCTATCCCAGCCCTACCGAAACAGGCTGTGTTAAGAGGCTAGTGTGAGTCCTTTACCTCACGAAAAACAATTGTAAAGGTGGCGCCCGAGCTTACCGTCACCGCCGACTGAAGGCTCGAGTGTCAAAGTGACGATTCACTACTCGAGAGTGTGAATAGAACGTCAACACTCCGTCCGTCAACACACCGTCCGTCAACACTCCGTCCGTCAACACACCGTCCGTCAACACTCCGTCCGTCAACACACCGTCCGTCAACACTCCGTCCGCCAACACTCCGTCCGTCAACACACCGTCCGTCAACACACCCTGGAGGTTGGTCTATCCCTGCGGGTAGATTAATCAAGAGGGAACCGTGAGCCAGAGTGTTTCTGGTTGTAGACCGTCGAAGGGGATATCTGGAGTGATTCACTGGCCTAGTCCCTTCAGCTGGGTAATCACTTGAGATATTTCTTTCTAACTCACTGTTGAGTACGCACGCCTGGTTCTGAGGTGTTTTGGGTAGATAGGGTGACTTGCTAGCCTAGTCCCTTCAGCCGGTTTGTCACATAAGCCCTCGGCTACCCAAAATATCCCCCGTTCTGGAGTGAGTACATCCTAGAGGGCAATTTATGCCTAGGTATAAATTGGCCGACAGGGAACAGTGAGCAGGAGTGGGTGATTTATCTACGTGTGCATGCTAAATCTTGTATCTTTCTTTTCCGCTGCGCACTAGCCAAGTTGCATAGGTATTGTACCGTATTGCATGTAGATTTGGTAATTGCTTCCTCCCCGCTTGGTAAATCACCGCCGATAATAACCGTGCTTGTTGTTGTAGTAACTTAACCGTAGTAACCCCCTCGCTTACGCCGTCTAAGTATTGTTTTGTTTGTTTAAATTCAAATACGTTAGGGTAGTAGAATTGTAGATATTAGGATTTTTATTATAATAAATATGTATATTGTTTAAACTGTGCCTTTTACTGTGTGTGTGTGAAGTCTGATATCCCTAGACCCCTGGACATACCGTGTCTCCTCTGACGCTATCCCAGCCCTACCGAAACAGGCTGTGTTAAGAGGCTAGTGTGAGCCCTTTACCTCACGAAAAACAATTGTAAAGGTGGCGCCCGAGCTTACCGTCACCGCCGACTGAAGGCTCGAGTGTCAAAGTGACGATTCACTACTCGAGAGTGTGAATAAAACGTCACATACTTTGGCGCCCGAGCAGGGACCGTTAATTAGGGAAACAGTGTAGACTTCACATTCGGCAGTCACCGAATACAACCGAATTCTCCAAATAGGCACTTATAAGCGTGTGAGGTGTCATTTTCGACTAAACCAAACACGAGGAACCGATTCCGACTACTACCGAACCGCTCCGACCGCACCCGAGGGCGTTATTAACCATTTAATAACCCCTGTGGGAATTTTTACAAACCGGGGGCAGTTTCTGTGGAGTTGCCACACGAGGAGGCTGCACTTTTAGCAAAAACCCGAACTCCGACCGAACACTTCCGAAGTCCACCGAAGGTACCCGAACACACAAAATATCGTGTGGGGTGTCGTTTTTGGGGTAATTGGACCCAAGGAATCGATTGGTGACGTTTGCAACTGAATCCGACCGACCGTTCCGCGGAAAAGGGTGCTACAGCCAAGTTACGGGTCTGAATTGAGTAGGACCTATACTAGGTGATAAACAGCACCCCGACACACCTTCTGCACCGCCTTTCACCGACCGCCCGGATTGTACCCGGAATACTTACCGACTCCGGGGTCTGAAGTTACTAGGCAAGTGACCCCTCGTTTAATAGTAACTCAGGGACCCTGAATCGATTGCCGTTGGTTTCAACGCGATCCGACCGTCCGCTCCGGAAAAAAGTGTACCCTGGAGAAGTGGGAAGTTGAAATCCGGAAAATCCGATAGGAATCAGTTGTCTGCATCACCAGACACCTTCCAGACCGAGCTTCACCGGATTTTGCCCGGAGTCCTAGAAACTCCGGTAACAGAAGAGATATAGCGTGTGACCCCTCCTGAAATAGTAAATCGAGTGCGCAGAATCCAACGGAACTGGTCTCGACTCGATATATCAAGAAGTTTAGGAGTTGGCAAGGGGACTTCGTCTTGGGAGACCGCAGAGAACGGACCACTCTGAGAAACCACTCAGACCGTTCAGCCATACCGTCCTGAGACACCGTAGTGAACGGACCACTCTGGGATACCGCCCAGACTGTTCATTGCCATCTGTCACCTGCCGCTACCGCTCATCGACTTCGTCTTGGGAGACCGCAGAGAACAGACCACTCTGAGATACTGCTCAGACTGTTCATTATCCTCTGTCACCAGCCGCTACCGTCTAGGAAGATACCGTCCTGAGACACCGTAGTGAACAGACCACTCTGGGATACCGCCCAGACTGTTCATTGCCATCTGTCACCTGCCGCTACCGCTCATCGACTTCGTCTTGGGAGACCGCAGAGAACGGACCACTCTGAGAAACCGCTCAGACCGTTCAGCCACACCGTCCTGAGACACCGTAGTGAACAGACACTCTGAGATACTGCTCAGACTGTTCATTGTTCTCCGTCACCTGCTGCTACCGTTTAGGAATACCGTCCTGAGACAGCGTAGTGAACAGACCACTCTGGGATACCGCTCAGACTGTTCATTGCCACCTGTCACCTGCCGTCACCGCTCATCGACTTCGTCTTAGGAGACAGTAGAGAACGGACCACTCTGAGAAACCGCTCAGACCGTTCAGCCACACCGTTCCGAGACACCGTGGTGAACAGACCACTCTGAGATACTGCTCAGACTGTTCATTGTCCTCTGTCACCTGCTGTTACCGTTTATGAAGACTTCGTCTTGGGGGACCGTTTAGCCATACCGTCCTGAGACAGCGTAGTGAACAGACCACTCTGGGATACCGCTCAGACTGTTCATTGCCACCTGTCACCTGCCGTCACCGCTCATCGACTTCGTCTTGGGAGACCGCAGAGAACGGACCACTCTGAGAAACCGCTCAGACCGTTCAGCCATACCGTCCTGAGACACCGTAGTGAACAGACCGCTCTGGGATACCGCTCAGACTGTTCATTGCCATCTGTCACCTGCTGCTACCGTTTATACAGACTTCGTCTTAGGAGACCGTTGAGAACGGAACACTCTGAGAAACCGCTCAGACCGTTCAGCCACACCGTCCTGAGACACCGTAGTGAACAGACCACTCTGAGATTCTGCTCAGACTGTTCATTGTCCTCTGTCACCTGCTGATACCGTTTATGAAGACTTCGTCTTGGGAGACCGTTTAGCCACACCGTCCTGAGGCACCGTAGTGAACAGACCGCTCTGGGATACTGCTCAGACTGCTCATTGTCCTCTGTCACCTGCTGTTACCGTTTATAGGGACATCGTCTTGGGAGACTGCAGAGAACGGACCACTCTGAGAAACCACTCAGACCGTTCAGCCACACCGTCCTGAGACACCGTAGTGAACAGACCACTCTGAGATACTGCTCAGACTGTTCATTGTCCTCTGTCACCTGCTGTTACCGTTTATGAAGACTTCGTCTTGGGAGACCGTTCAGCCATACCGTCCTGAGACACCGTAGTGAACAGACCACTCTGAGATACTGCTCAGACTGTTCATTGTCTTCTGTCACCTGCTGCTACCGTTTATAAAGACTTCGTCTTGAGACACCGTAGAGAACAGACCACTCTGGGAGACCGCTCAGACTGTTCATTGTGTGCAGAAGCCGACACCACCCAGTCTCAAGCCGATATAGCTAGCCGTGCAAGAGTCAAGGAGAGACTCCGTTTTGGTACCTCGTAGTGAGCGGACCACCCTGAGATACCGCTCAGGCCGTTCATATCATCAGTCACCAGCCATTACCGTCCGTCAACACTCCGTCGTAGGATATCATCGTGAATAGACCGATAAAATGTCCGTTGAAGAGGACTTAAAGGACATGAATTTGGAAGCGACTGATGAACCAGCGGCCCCAGAAGGGGTAGAGAACCGTCTCAGCTGGATATATAAGCTGAGAAAAGAACAGCTTGATGTCGAACTAGGAAAATTCCGACTCGACCTTTCAGGAACCGTAGATGATAAGAAACGTCGACTGGTGAAATTCATCAGAGAAGGCTGCACTTCTCCGTTGCCTCAACACACCAGACCCGTTTTTCCGTTACCTCCGCCGCTGGTAATACCACCTCCGATAGCACCGACCGCCATACCGCCAGCTCCGTCCACAGTACCGTCTTCGTACGTACAGACCGGAAATATGACGTTGGACCCCTTGAAAGTACGCAAATGGGGCATCAACTTCAACGGGAAAGGAGATCCCGCCGCCTTCCTAGAGCGGATAGAAGAAGTCTGCTCGTATACTGGAATCCGTCCGGCACAGCTGCTACCTGTGCTACCAGAATTACTGCAAGGTCCAGCTTTACTATGGTATAGGAATAACCGTAACCACTGGAAGAATTGGGAAGACTTTACCACCGAATTCCGAATTTTCTATTTCCCGGTTAACTACCAAGAGGAGATAGAAGCACAAATCAGCCGCCGTCTACAACGACCGGATGAGCCTGCAGGTACCTACCTGACCGATATTCAAACACTCATCCGCCGGCATGGAGATCTCACTCCTCAACAGGAACTCCGTTGGCTGTACCGAAACCTGCTTCCGGACTATAGGCAATATATTCCGCGATCCAGTCTGACAAACGTAGCCGCTTTGACCGCAATGGTCAAAGAATTCGAAACGCTGCGCCTAGAAATGTAGCAAGTCTAGCATCCGAGAACCGCTACACCATCTTTGACCTCAACACATTCAGCCGCAAATGCCAAGCGGCCACCACCATCCACGAATAATCCGCAGCCGTCACTACCGTCCACAAGCTACAACCGACCGCCACCACCGCCTCGAATGGAGCGTATTTCTACAACAATACGACTTCGAAATCAAGTACCGTAAGGGAGCCCTAAACCGGGTAGCCGACGCACTGTTCCGCCAACCGCTAGACCGACCTCTTTCCGAATCTGAAACCAACGAACTATGTGCCCTGGATGAGGCACCAAATTGTTCCTGGTACCGACGGAAGAAAACTGAAGTCGAACGGAACCCAGAAGCATTTCCGGATTACTGTGTACGTAATAACCGGCTGTACCGTCACTTCTGGGATTCCAGTGATCTAAAGGAACCAGATTTGTCTGATCCGTGGAAACTATGTGTTCCTACAACGCTCCGCCGCTCCGTCCTACAGGAGAACCATGATGCTCCGTCCGCCGGACACATGGGGATCGCTAAAACAGTTGCCCGAATAGCTCAGAAGTACTATTGGCCAGGGATGTTCCGTGACATCGCCAGATATGTACGTAGCTGTATGCAATGTCAGCGATACAAAGTCTCTCAGCGGCAGACACCAGGAACCATGCAACCGTCCGTCAGCCAACAACCATGGGAAACCGTCAGCACCGACCTAGTTGGACCACTGCCTCGATCCAGTAAAGGAAATAACTACCTGGTAGTTTTCCAAGACCGTTTTACGAAATGGATCCAGTGCCGCCCCCTACGCAGTGCTACCGCCCGTACCGTCAGTCAAGCTCTCTACGAAGAAGTCATCACCCGTTTTGGTTGCCCACGTACCGTCATCACCGACAATGGTAGTCAGTATGACAGCCAAATATTCCGATCATTATTAAAGGAGTTTGGAATTCAGCACCGTTTTACACCGCCCTACACGCCCCAGGCAAACCCAGTTGAGCGAGCTAACCGTACCGTCAAGACCATGATAGCCCAATATTGCGAGCAGGATCACCGGAAGTGGGATCAGCAATTAAGCGACTTTCAATTAGCTATCAATAGCTCAAAGCACGAGTCAACAGGATTCTCACCAGCGTTTTTAAACTTTGGCCGTGAGATGTCCTTACCGAACACCGTTTTTCAAACTGAAAATGAAGATACCGCCGAACCTAGTGAAGAGAACGACATACCGCCCGCACATACTGACCGCCTGCAAAAACTGCAGGAAGTATTTGCATTAGTCCGTATTAAGTTAGCGCAAGCTTACGCCACGCAAAGCCGATATTATAATCTCCGCCGTCGGGAAATCCAGTATCACGTAGGAGACCGCGTCATGAAACGTGAACACCCGCTGTCGTCCGCTATCAAGGGTTTTGCAGCAAAACTCGCGCCGAAATATTCGGGGCCATATACCGTAACCAACGTCGTCTCACCTGTGGTTTATGACCTCAAGTCAAGTACCGGGAGGAAGCTCAAGCGAATCCACATTAAAGATTTAAAGCCCTATTTTTCAAACCGTACTGATACCGTGTCATAATAAGCAGATGCTGCAAATGCATTGACCAACCCCGTACCCGCCGCCGTCAATTCAGAATCAAGCAACCTGTTCTACGTCTGCTCTGCCGTTTTGCTGTTGCACCGACCCGACCTTGCTACAGATCACAAGGAGTACAATGCTACATGTTCCCTCCAGCCCGCCAAACCGACGCCACATCCCGGGAAACACAATGTGAGCTGCTGAAGTAAGATGCCTACCGAGTTCCCCGGAGAATGACCCGTAAATTTTGGTTTCTTTTTAAGAGTTGGGTCTTATTTTTTTTTTGTGTTCTAGGAAAGTATCCTCAATGTCCAGTACCAGGGAATGAAGGTTCACCTAGATAAGAAGTCCGCTAATTTTTCTGTTGGTATTTACACCCTCAGGAATGAAGGTTCACCCAGGAAAGAGGAAGTCCGTTTAATTCCGTTTTGTTTCTTTTTATCTGTAAATAAGGAATTGTAATCTGTTTATAGTTTAATTTTTGGAATTGTAAAAAGTGTACTTGCTCCCAAATAAAGTTTATTAACCGGTGTGGGGCAAGCGCTTTTTAATAAATAGGGACCGTTTATTTTTTAGAAAATGAAGTTTTTTCCATTTCTAGTGAGCAAGAGGACACATGGAAAAAAAATAATGTCATTTCATTTATTATTTTTTTTTAGCGAAGTAAGAGGGGGGTGTAACGAAGCAAATTTTATTTTATAAATCCGCATATTTATTATATACTATTTCTACACTCAGAAAGCAAATAGTTGTTTAAATTTAATTATCCGGTTGGAGAGAGCTCCGCTAGATGGCGCTAGTTCTCCAACACCAATTAATTATGTTCCACCTGTATCGAATACTCTGCCGAGTCAACGATATAGCAAGGGAATCAGGAGCAAGAAATTCTAAATTAAGAAGACCACCGGCAAGGAAGTGAGTATATTAGGAACGTTGGTAAACAACTTGGCCAGTGTTAAGCACAGGCCTGCTAATCATACTTTCTTTTCCAGTTGTGTGTCTGGTATGCCACGGACGTTCGAGCAAGTATAGAAATATCCAGGACAGAAAAAGGTTCTGCGGTTTCTGGCTGGCCTAGTCCCTTCAGCTGGTCAGATACCAACGGCTTTTAGATATCCTGGATATTATCTATCCTTACTGCCCGGAGCGTATGTACGCAGGGTGGAGGTATCCTGGGTAGACTCGGGTGTGGTTTGCTGGCCTAGTCCCTTCAGCTGGTTGACCACACGGGCTCGCTGATACCCCGCATCTCCTCCACTCTCGTGTCCGTAAACCCTGGAGGTTGGTCTATCCCTGCGGGTAGATTAATCAAGAGGGAACCGTGAGCCAGAGTGTTTCTGGTTGTAGACCGTCGAAGGGGATATCTGGAGTGATTCACTGGCCTAGTCCCTTCAGCTGGGTAATCACTTGAGATATTTCTTTCTAACTCACTGTTGAGTACGCACGCCTGGTTCTGAGGTGTTTTGGGTAGATAGGGTGACTTGCTAGCCTAGTCCCTTCAGCCGGTTTGTCACATAAGCCCTCGGCTACCCAAAATATCCCCCGTTCTGGAGTGAGTACATCCTAGAGGGCAATTTATGCCTAGGTATAAATTGGCCGACAGGGAACAGTGAGCAGGAGTGGGTGATTTATCTACGTGTGCATGCTAAATCTTGTATCTTTCTTTTCCGCTGCGCACTAGCCAAGTTGCATAGGTATTGTACCGTATTGCATGTAGATTTGGTAATTGCTTCCTCCCCGCTTGGTAAATCACCGCCGATAATAACCGTGCTTGTTGTTGTAGTAACTTAACCGTAGTAACCCCCTCGCTTACGCCGTCTAAGTATTGTTTTGTTTGTTTAAATTCAAATACGTTAGGGTAGTAGAATTGTAGATATTAGGATTTTTATTATAATAAATATGTATATTGTTTAAACTGTGCCTTTTACTGTGTGTGTGTGAAGTCTGATATCCCTAGACCCCTGGACATACCGTGTCTCCTCTGACGCTATCCCAGCCCTACCGAAACAGGCTGTGTTAAGAGGCTAGTGTGAGCCCTTTACCTCACGAAAAACAATTGTAAAGGTGGCGCCCGAGCTTACCGTCACCGCCGACTGAAGGCTCGAGTGTCAAAGTGACGATTCACTACTCGAGAGTGTGAATAAAACGTCACACGAGTGAACGTTATAAAATATAAAGTTTTTCTTCTAATTATTCATTTGCCATCAAATTATATATTTCTGAATAAACATAAAGTTTGAATATAGGTAGACCTAAACATTTTAAAAACTAATGTATCTTATTTGAAGAATTCCATATTTTGCAAATCATGAAATAAAAATGTATAGTTTAATTTTGACATAACTATTTATAATTACGACGTAAAAGAGTTTTCCATTGTTAATAACTATAGTTTATTTTTCTTGGCATATATTTTTTAATATTGCGCATAGTTTATTTAACGTACAATACATTTATTAATATTTGTAAGCATATAGTTAATATACATACAAGCAGCTCATACATACTATGTGGATGTTTTTAACATTTTCTATATTTTTTTTCTTCTAGAATCATCCTGAGCTTCTGATTTCCTTTTTAACGATTTCATTTTGGCAGATTTACTTAATTCACACTAGCAGGTCTATTCTGTAACATTTTTGTTAAGCTTTAAACGGCAAGGTCACTGTTAATAATAATAATATAATTAGCGGAATGAAGTTAATGGTCAGTGGTATTCATCTATATACTTATTTTAAGGTTAAATTTAACCAACATCGTTTAAAATTAGAGGCGACTTTGGACCTGCCACTAAAATTTAACGGTACCGTTAAAGAGGCAAAAACACCGCATTTTATTTTTTGGTTCATAAAATGTTGTATGTATATCATTCAGTAAATGGCACTTTATTTAAAAAACTGGCAGGAACATTCAATTCAAAATACAGAAACAAAATATTTAATCTAAACTTTGAAATGATTTGCCAACTGAAAAATTTTTATTTGCATAACTCCGGAGACAATACTTCAGAAATTTTTTGACTTTTCACATGAATAAAATGTTTGTCAATGAGTTTGAGATTCTGTTGATGACCCATTTTCTCATTTACATCCAGTTATTTTTTTCCGCCTTCAAATAATCGTGATCATAACCCCAAATAGAAGCGCGGGTCCTGTTTGACGATAATTTGCGGGAGGTATCAATTTTATCTGCGTGTATTATATATTTTGTGGGATTATTGTCCGTTGTAATCTAATACTCTACTCTTTGTCTTAACACTACCTACTCTCATTCGAAGACTTCGGATCCTTGCTCCCATTATAGGTTTGTTTTTAATTTGACCTTGAACATATAAGGGAAAGAAATAACCGGTCGTTAAAAACTATGACTGTAACAGGTCCGTTAAATGGTCGCATACAGAATAGAAAAAAAATTTTGAAAATTTTTTTGCGATTACTATACTTCCAATCCACTACGTGGATGTGGAAGTAAAATCAGTTATTTTTAGGATTCCGTTAAAATTAAAATTTTAGCAGGGCGTTTATTTTTAACCGAAACATTACAGAATAGACCTGAAACCCTCTTATTAAGATCGTTTTAAACAGGTGACGTCAGATAATTTCCCTTGCGTCTGTCGCACCTATGTTTCCGGCCAACCTATACTCTTTAGCGATCTTGGTGCATGGTCATCGAGTTTACCAAAGATTAGAGAATTAACAAGATAGGACAGCCGGCGAAAAACCTTTTATCTTTCAGCAATGACGCCATTGACCTCGACATTTATATTGGAGTTATCGCGCAGTTGCCACAATGTGACAATCAGACGGAGAAAGTAACATTAGAGAGAGAGGCCAATAGTGAAAAATCGACAACACTGTACTAGTAATACTAAATCAAAGATTAGAGAACGAACAAGATAGGACAGTCAGACGGAGAAGACGAAATAGACTCCAATTTAAAGGGACACGACATCCAGCGGAAACGGTTTCGGGATTTGTCTGTTACGCATTAAACGAATTTGACCCAGCTTACTAAAAGATAGGTTGGGTCATTAAAATGGACAAGTATTACGTCACGTATAGACCTCGATGATAGCTGCGTGTGGCTAGTTTTTCCTCATTTTATAGAAAAAAGTTTCAAAATTATACTTTCGATGTACAATTCTATTCTAACCAAACAGATGCCTTACATATAAACATAGAAACACTTCATGTGACAAATATGAAAAAGCAACCTGTTTTTTTAGTGACCTTGGCTATTGACAGTCAGCTGGGTTCGGTCGTTCTATCAAGATAAAAGGTTTTTCGCCGGCTGTCCTATCTTGTTAATTCCTTAATCTTTGACACAGGTCTGATAGAACGACCGAACTCAGCTGACTGTCACTAGCCAAGCTCACTAAAAAAACAGGATGCCTTGAAATATATATGTCACATGAAGTATTTCTATGTTTATATGTAAGGTATCTATTTGGTTAGGATAGAATTGTACATTGAAAGAATAATTTAGAAACTTTTTTCTATAAAATGAGGAAAAAACAGCCACACGCAGCTCTCATCGAGGTCTATGCGTGACGTAGCACTTGTCGATTTTAATGAGCCAACCTATCTTATAGTAAGCTTGGTCAAACTTAACGAGTAACCGACAAATCCCGAAACCATTTCCGCTGGATGTCGTGTCCGTGTCCCTTTAAATTGGAGGACACAACTGTCTTCGTCTATTTCGCCTTCTCCGTCTGATTGTTCTATCTTGTTAGTTCGCTAATCTTTGACTGTGTTGTCCATTTTTCACTATTGGCCTCTCTTTCTAATATTACCTTCTCCGTCTGATTGTCACATTGTGGCAACACTGGCAACTGCCCGAGAACTCCCAATTTTGTATTTTATCTATGCTCCCAATGTCCCAATGTCCCAAACTCCCAATGGCTCTCTGCTCCATTGCTAAAAGATAAAAGGTTCTCCGCCGGCTGTCCTATCTTGTTAGTTCCCCACAGACTAACATTTGCATTTTCAGACAAAACCATTTCAAAGATTAGAGAATTGACTCTAATCTTTGACTATTTTAGAGGTGTTTTAAAACCTCATGAGCCGTGACCTTCATATGCGCAGAGACATAATCCGTCCTGTTGACCCAGTTACACTTCTTAAAAATATTATATTTATTGTTTACAATTTATCCCGAGCTCTTGTTTATGTATACAGCAAAGCAGCCTCCAGTGTCTTCAAAAACATACTTATAACTCAGATTAAACTTTGCCTTTTGCGCATTTCGCGGCTCATGAGATTCTGAAACACCTCTATTAAGTGTTAGGTATAGTTGGTTAGTTCCTTTTATGTATGGTGTCAGCAATGGGAATGAGTAACCCAGGCGCATGCTCAATGCCAATAATAAATATAAGAACTCCATATTATTTTTAATAGTGATTAATTATTTATTTTATTAAAGGAAAAGTTAATAAATATGTTATTTTAGTCATTAGTTAATAATGGCTAACGCCCATAGTGATTTATAGTGGTGAAAAATACTGGTTAGATTTGAATATATATTGTAGTTACTTCCATATATAGGTAGGTAATATGCAAAAACCAACTTACTTATAATAGCTGTCCTTTTAATAGCTAATAGTTACCTCTCTGATTTCCAGTTAAATAGGATACCATAAAGTATGTACATATTAAGAAATAAAATTAAATAAGTACCTATTTACTGAAAATATTGACTTGTCAAATAATTTGTTCTATTAAGTATAAATTATCATTTCTACATCATGGATTAAGATTACAATTTTTAATTACATGATTTTTTACCAAGTTACTTTCTTAGTTTAATTTAAAATTAGTCTCAGACTTAAAATTGCAAATTGGCCTTTAAGAATACATTGGAGCATCTAGGCATACCTATACATTATATATTTAAAAGTTCACCTACCTAATGTACACAGTAATACTTTGTCAAGAGACTTTCCTTTTGCGAGAAAAGAAAACCCTTTTTTGGAATACTCTAAAGAATTCGTTAGTTTTTCTAAATTTTAACTTGAGCAACTTCCTTCTAATTGTTTGTGTCATACAATTTACAATTGTTTTGATAATTTCTGACATGTTTTTAATAGCAGATGTAGTGTCGTCTATTGTCTGTAGGTAGTTCATATTGGGGGACCGTATTCCCCTTTTCCCCTTGGCTCTTTGCACAATTGAAGTAATAATGATTTCTCTCTATTTTATACCTGTTACTATCTAAAAAACAGTATGTGATAATTTTTCAATACCAGAAAAAAAGTTATCAGTTAATAAAATAGAAATGTAAAGATTTATTGAATGGATACTTTATTAAACTTAATATAGGTATATAGATATATATTTATGTTTTTAAATCAATTTCATTCTTAGAACATATCTTGCAAATCTTTTCTGATTAGGTAATCATATAAAACCCACTTCTGGTAGTATTAGTAAATTCAATGTGCCATATTAGTAGAAATCTTAGAAATGATATTTAAATAATATTTTATGACAACTTTTTGTTATTAGGCGCATATACAGGGCGATAGAAAAAGATAGCTATAATTGAAAAAATGGTTTATTTATTTATTTATATATAATCACTTAGGTTGTTACAACATAGATGTGTGTCATTAAGAAGAAAAAAAAACATAATTCAGTATACAATACGGGACAATACGTAGTAAATATAAAACACAATAAACAACAAATATGACACAAATACAGATTAAAATTCATTGTACGAATATATACATTTCTCAAGTAAAAGTTGTTTGAGACTAGATTTATATTTGTTAAAATTGTTGACCTCCTTAATCACATTTGGTAATTTGTTGTAAAAACTGATACCAGATAAATGAGGTGATTTTTCAAAATGAGAGGTATTATGATGGGGCAGAGCTAATAAGTCATCATGACGGTATTATAATTATGGTAACTTGCAACAGTTTTGAATTGGTCAATGTTACTTTTAATGTACTTTAATAAAGAAAAAAGATATATGGATGGTACCGTTAATATTTTGACTTTTAAGAGTTTTTACATGATGTGGTGAAATCAAGATTAAAAATTACTAATTATGTGCTTTTGGCAGACAAAAACTCGCTGCAAATTTTTTGCACGTCCCCAAATTATGATGTAGGATATAAGGCAATAAACCATTGAATAATACAGTTGCAATAAAGCCTCAGTATCAAGGGAGTTCTTGAGCTTGCATATACAGTAACATGCTTTGTTAAGTTTTTTGCATACTTCATCGATTTGAATATCCCAGCTTAGTTTTGTATCTATTGAAAGACCTAAAAATTTTGTATCCGGGCTAAATGGCAGGGTCATGTTGTTAAAATTTAACAGAGTGTTGGAAGGTAAAGATTTTCTTTGTGAGAAATACATGCACACAGTTTTCTCAAGGTTTAATATGAGATTATTTCTGCAGCAATAGTCATCAAATTCTGTCATAATAGCCATACCATCATCGAGGTGTTCCGTAAGGTTAAAGTGAAACAGAGGGTGTCCCGAAAATATACCGATCTATTTTGAGCAGTTATAAAGGACACCAAAATAAGAATTTTTGTTAATATACCGATAGCCAAAAATGAACCGTTTTGGCAGTATAGTCAATTATTCGAAATCACAGCAGATGTTCAAAATGTTGACCATTTACTTCTATACATAGATTGTATTGTAGGTAGTACGCCATGTCTACACTCCCGTCGGATGGTTTCCGGTTGCGTTCCTGTCAGGTAGGTGACGTCGTTCTTATTGCGACATTGTGGCGGTCCATTAGTTTATAAAATTAGGTATAATCTTAACCTCAGTTAGTTGTTTGAGCGGGAACTATTGGTGTTTGGTGGAATATAATTCAGTCGCCCGTTGGTATCCGAGACGGCGCAAATGTTCTTTGCCCTTCTCAGATACCAACTTCTCTCTTCTTACATGCTTTTAGCCCCTGACGGGAGCGCAATAATTGAGATATTTTGTCTGCGATACTAATATTGCCTGCGGCACTGATAATTATTAACAATTACATAGCAACATAAAAGCCAACCTAACCTAAAGAAATCACATGAAAGAATGAAATTATTGTTGGAAAAAGGAAAAAAAAATTTCTGCCATCAAATCAAACCTGAGTTTGTGAAAAAATACATTAACCGTTACAAAATTTAAAAAAAGTTGAGTGGGTCTACTGGGATTTGAACCCGGGACCTCTCCCACCACATTATACATATGCCAACAATTCAACTGAAGGTCACCGGCTATAGCACGGAACAAATAGTCTCTCTTACAAACTTTTACCCACCGCCTGATAGGAGTGCAATCGGCTATCTTTACTAAAAAATATATAGAAATGAATATTTTTGGTTATGGAAAACATGGCAAATTCAGGGAATTTTTTCAGCTTCGTAAAGTCTGAATCCTGAGGAATCCTGGGTCACAGGATAAAAATAAAAAGCAAACAAAAATCTCTGATAATATGGTTTGGCAATAAAAATGATGAACTCTGGATAATACAATACCTATATCCCATGTTAATATTGCATGTCTTTGTAGTTGAAAAATGATTTAAAAATTTAATTTGCTATAGGACCATAATGGTTTATTAACAAAAATTGCTTGTTTTGGTGTCCTCTTATAACACCTTTGTTGGTATCTTTTCAGGACATCCTGTATAATGTCTCACTTAAAATCATAATCGATACTAAGGACCTCGCACTAAACCTTAAATAGCTATCAATATATGTTATTCCTCTCGAGCTTCTGGTCAAAAGTTCTCATGGGCACAAGGTCGGAAAATGGAGTTTTCCAGATATCGGGGTGCTCATTTCTTGTGGGAAGTGGCCCCCACCCTAGTGAAATTTGCTGAAATCAATATGTTATTCCTCTCGAGCCCCTGATCAAAAGTTCTCATGGGTACAATGTTGGAAAATGCACAGTTTTCCAGATATCGGGGATGCAAAGAGGATGCTCATTTATTATGGGAAGTGGTTGACTTTGCACCCCCGATATCTAAAAAACTGTGCATTTTTCGACCTTGTGCCCATGAGAACTTTTGATCAGGAAGTCGAGAGGAATAACTTATATCGATTTCAGCGAATTTCACTGGAGGCCATTTTCCTATCATTCCGTGTGAGATTCTTTACTATTTGCTTATATTTAGTTATAAGAAAGTATCCACATAATATAATATAGATTCATACTATAACTTTTTTAAATAATATTTTCATAGAGGATATCCCAGGTATTTGGTTGATACATTGAATAGTTTATTTACCTATTTGAGTTGTTAACCAAATATTGTTGAAGGCAAAATATTGAACTGTTGCAATATCCTGTTATAACGAAAATTTTCTATGATCACTACTATGGGAATAAGTGACGACAACAATTTTTTTAAGTAACATGATTTTTGTTGGGATGTGATAATTTTTTGTTAATAGCGATTGAAGGTTGTTAGAAAAGTGTGATGTATATTTTGCTTACATGCCAGGAGAATTGAAGATGAACCAAATATTTTTAGAAAAACACACAGGGTGAGTCACTAGTGTGTGTACCGTCAATATCTCCTCAACCATTTGAACTTTGAAAAAATGTTTGAGGTAAAAATTGTGGGAGATGTCCTAAAATTATTTTAAAATCTATAGGGTGTTTCTTTTATATATTTGAATTTGACTATTAATTCTCTATTCACACAGACAGTGTGTCTCTCTTAAGAGTGTAACAGCGTAGTAATTCTTTGGTTTTTTATCTGATTTGAATCAAACTGATCTTCAAAGATAGAGGTCACCAAAGTCAATTTAAGACCACAAAATCACTTTCCATCTTTAAATGCAAGGCCTTCTACAATACTATATTGTATGAAATTAATAAAAAAATTATAGTGGGCATTTTTTTATCAAAAAATGTATTAACAAAACTTGTTCAAAATATTCAAAAACCCTGAATTCGAAGTTTAGTTAAATTCTAAAAAAAAAAAAAAAAAATAGTTACAGAAATCGAATTGAGGCATGCATTAGGGCTAATGGAGGTTTGATAGAACATAATATTTAATTTTTTTGATTGTATTTATTATTCATTTGTATAAATTGTTTTAAAAAAATAAATTTATAAATAATTTTTATTTAAATGCCTCAAAAAGATTTTTTTCATCAAGACTTCATATTTTTTAGAATTGAACTAAACTTCGGATTCAGGGTTTTTGAATGATTTCGAACAAGTTTTGTTAACAAAATTTTTTCACTAAAAAATGCCTACTATGATTTTTTGATTATTTTCATTAAATTTAGTGTCATAGATGGCCTTGCATTTAAAGATGGAAAGTGATTTTGTCGTCTTAAATAGTGACCTTTATCTTCTGAGATCAGTTTGATTCAAATTGGACAAGAAACAAAAGAATTATTACGCTGTTACACTAAATTTTATGTTTATAGAATGGGTCTGCCATACAAAGTTTCGATTCTTACGTAAGATTAGACATAATGGGTTTAAAATCGCTAGAAGATCTTAGGAAACTTACTCTTCTCTATTTTCTACAGAAAATAATCTATCGACTGTCCATCTCTCTTGAGTAAAATTAATTTTCATGCTGACCCCCGCAACACTCGCTACAGGAGGCTATTTTTTATCAGACCTCATAGGACTAACTGTGTACAACAAGCTTTTTGCGATAGAATGACCGTCAACCTTAACGACAATTTCGCTGTATATGATCTGTTTAGCACCAGCTTAGTATAGTCTTGAAAAAGCTGTCATGCGCCATTAAATAAATGTGCTTTTTTCCCCTTGCATCTTTTCCACCTTTTTATCTCATAGTAACCTCTATCTGTGTGTGTGTTAGATATAGCTTTTTTTTAAATTAGGTATAAACTGATCCAAACACGCACTGCAATTTGTTAAACCGTAATAAGATATATATAGGATGGTCGAGAGGTAAGGCGTATGACTATGTTAATGTAATAAGATGCTTTAAATGCTTAGGCTTTAGCCATTTTGCAAAAGAGTGTAAAAAAACCAAGGTGTGTTACAAATGTTCATTGCAGCATGAAGGAGAATGCAAATCTAAATATAATAAATGCATAAACTGCAGTAATGCTATCGAAAAATATAAAATAAACATAAAAGATGATCATAGTGCCTTAGATCCAAATTGTCCTTGTTATATAAGAATTTTAAATAGTGTTAAAAGGAAGGTTAACTACCTAGATGGTCAATAGCAATCAGCAAATGATATAAATGTAATAATAAACCAAATTAGCTGTCATTTAATAAATCTAAATGCACAAGGTCTTCTGCACAATAAACATGAAATAGAATTATTAATATATAATTTGAAACCCACAATTATATGTCTAACAGAAACACACCTAACAGTGATATAGAACTATCAGAGATTGCAATTGATGGTTTTAAAACTAAAATTTGCTACACAAATAGCACACACATTGGTGGGGTCATATTTTACATAAAAAATGAAGTAGTGTTCCAAGTTTTAAAAAACTTTTCAATTGGCAAAAATATATGGTGTGTAATAGTACAGGTCCAAATTAAATTGAAAAATTATACTCTAATAGGGGTATATCACTCCCCAAGTGCAAGTACAGCAGACTTTTTACATTACGTTGAAGAAACACGAAAAATACAGCTTGATTCTTTTTTCCTTTGATTATACTGTTTCCCAAATCCTTAAAATTTTCCGAAAGTTGAGACTTAACCACTTCTCCAAACACTAATTGACGTTTAACTTCTTTAGAAACAGTTTGCCCTTGTACAAGCAAATCAACCTTCCGTCTAGGTGTAAGATCATCTATCTTCTTATCATGCTTCAACCTGTGATATTTAACTTTGTATCGGTTTGATTTTTTCTTATATGCGTCTAGTTCTTTTTCTAATTGCGCACAGAACTGGTTTATCTCGAATAAGCTAAGTTTAAATGTGACTAAGACTGAAACAATGATATTTGGTTTGCGCAATTTGGAAGAGGTTAATAATCCTGAGTCTGTTAAATTCTTAGGAGTTTACTTAGACCCCAAGTTATCTTGGGAAAGTCATACTAACTACGTCTGTAAAAAAATTTCCAAGTATACTTATCTGTTGCGAAACCTTATTGACAAAGTCTCACTGAATACTCTAACCACGACTTACCATAGTCTCATCCACTCTACTTTATCATATGCAATACTAGTCTGGGGACATGCCCCATCTTGTGCTGCTGTATTTTCTGCTCAGCGAAAGGCAATTCGAGTCATTTGCGGACTAAAATTTAGAGACAACTGCAAACAACACTTTATTTCCTTGAATATTATGACTGTGCCTTGTACCTACATTTACCAATGTCTTAGTTATATAAAGAAAAATGTAGAATCATTCGAAACTAGAAGCCACATACATTCTTATAAAACCAGAAACAATGATAAACTCAACATAAATTTCCATAGATTAAGTAAAACTAGGGATGGCACTGGATACTTGGGTTTTCAATTTTATAATGCTCTACCACCAGAGATAAAATTGTTGAATGAAACTCAGTTCAAAAACAGAATAAAAAAATATTTGCTCAATAATGCTTTTTATAGTACTAACGAATTTTTGCATAGCAACTTTTCCTCTATTGCAAACTAATATGTGAATCTCGTGCAGTATTCTAGAAGCTACAGTGATAAATTACCATACCATACCTCCTATTTATTTTATATTAATAGCTTCTTTTATATCTAGTTTGTCTTTCATGTACTATGTGCTCTCAGTCTTTTACTTCATATCTATTGTTTTATATATTTTTACCTTATATTTGAACTTTTGTTGTTGACGTGTGTAAACACTGTGTGTATTTTGACACCAATAAAGTATTGTATTGTATTGTATTGTATTCTAATTGCTTCAATCTTTTAACTGTTGCCGACCGGTTTCGCAAAACTCTTTTCCTACCTGCTACAGCTTGCCTAGAGGAGCCTGATGTGCTTGCGTTGTTTTTTGGATCATGTTCTAAAATCTGATTAACTGGACTAGAGGGTGGTGTTGTTTTGTGACGTTTCGTTCACTCGCTAGGTGAGTGAAAGGACGTCACTTTGGCACTTGAGCTTTAGTCAGCGGTTGACGGTATGCTCGGGCGCCACCTTCACAAGTTTTTCGTGGTGTAAAGGTCCCACACTAGCCTCCTAACGCAGCCTGTTACAGTAGGGCTGGGATAGCGTCAGTGGAGACACGGTACGTCCAGGGGTCTAGGGATAGTAGACTTCACACACACACAGTAAAAGTCACCTTTAGAGAATATATAAAATATTTATTTTTGCTATTCCTAACAGGTACAATTCTATTTAAATTAAACTACCTAAAGTTACGCTACTACAGAAAATATATACAGAGAAAAACAAGAAAGCGGGGTTAGGCGGTGCAAGAGGGGCGGCTCATGAACGGTAAAAATACGATAGGCAACAACGGTAATGCGGTGGGGTATGAGTCGGTGCAGAAAGCAAAACTACGGTCAGTACAGTACAACTACCAGGCGGGAGGAAGCAATACGAGAATAAGCTACGTGCAACAAACTACCAACGCAACTTGACTAGGGTGTAGCACCAGAATCTATGCTCATATAAATATATATATTAAATAATAAATAAATCCACCTATTACTGGGTCCGGTTCCCTTTTGGTAAAGTCATCCCTTGAGATGACTGTCCTTCCAGGGTTGGTGTATACCAGCGCCGACAATCCCTCAGGTGTCACGAGTCCACGTAGGGAACTAGTCGCAGGGGACTACCTAGAACAGTTACGTGGCCCGATTAGCCGGAGTATTGTCCGGGCGCTGTGGTTACGCAATCAACCGTTTGCTACACAGATATCGGAGGTGTCCAAAAGGTCCACGTGGGGAGCTAGTCGCAGGGGACTACCTAGCCCACTGTCACGAGGACTATTTTTCACCTTAGATATTCGGCAGTACCCTCCTTTCCGGTTGGTCAGTACCTGGAATCTTCCAGGCGTCCACGGGTCCACGTGGGGAGCTAGTCGCTGGGGACTACCTAGCCCACTGTCACGAGACCTGTTTTTGCCCGCAATATTCCTGTACTCACCCGGTGAGTTGCCTAAAAAGCTGAAAGAAAGGTATGATTATTACGGTTAGTGGTGTTAGTACACAAATGGTACTTAACTCCGGCCAAGTTGCTTATGAATTACTAATTTTAACTTACTCCTTGTTGGGCGGTGACGGCGGTGTTTCCTGGGTAATGCGGCAGTGCGGCGATCCTCCTGAATTCCTTGAACGGATCCAAGTGAATGGACCCAACGGAATTCAATAATTCACTGGCTTTGCTGAGACATCGGATAAAGGGAGTCAAATCTGGTCGGTAGTGGGGCATTAGCTCCATTTCGCAATGAGTATTCCGCTGGCTTGGCCAAGTGACCGATTACAAGGAACCAAGTCATGCGGCGGTGGGTCACTTGCTTCGCTTAACGGATATTTCTACCTAGAATTAATGCTTACTCCCAAAGCAATAAAATAAAATACCAAGTTGTGCCTTTCATATAAAGTATAAAATATAATATTAATATCCTATATTTTAACTACTAAAATAAATCATGAATTAGGAGTGCAATTTCCCTAGCAAATTTTGCTTCATTACAGTTTCCTCAAGCAGTTTTTGCAAATTTAAATTATTCTTTTGCTTTGTTCTATAATTCAAAGAACTTTTTTTCCACCGTTTCCTCATTACTCTTTTTTGTCTGTCACTAAGCTCATTAAAAAGTTCAATTTTCTTTTCATTCCGGCGTTTATGGTACCGTTCCCTTTCCTGTCTTCTTGATTCTTCATATAGTTCAGGATTGTTTTTTATCTTGTTCCGCCTCCTTTGCTCTGCTTCACGCTTCTGGTTTTTTCTTTTTTCCAAATTTTTAGCACACATTTTGCCCATTTTGGTGAATTTTCTATAAATAAGGGATACCTGTATATTTTTCTTTAAACTTTGTTCATTAAATTGAATTTAAAAAACAACAAATGAGATAAAATTAATATAAGTTTAACATTTCGACGATATAAATCAACTCCATGGACATACCGTCAACTCCATGGACTTCAATAGCCATGGAGTTGATGACCATGGAGTTGACGATCTAAACTAATAAAATTTATATTTTAGACTAGACTGTACTTAACCTCAAAAACTTATGACAACAGCAAAGGTATATAAAAATTTATATCATGTGCATTTTCAGGTATTCTGAATCAAGTAGTTTAGTTTTTACAAATGGCATGGAGTTGTTGGTATATAAAAATACTTACCACTTTAAATACTTTCCGTAATTAATAAAAATACACACATTAACCACGACAAGCTAACACTTTCCGACAATATTCTACTAATAGTACACTCTCTAACTAGTAAAAAAACTAAATGTTTAGCGACATCTAACCAATTTATAAGGAATATTAAAGTAGTGTCCATGGAGTTGACTGGGAAAGTGGTTACAGTTATAAAATGCAAAATATATGAGTAAAATATTTAGTAAATATTCCCGATTTCAATATTTCAGATAGCTTCTATTTTCAGCTTATTACATTTAAAATATTTTTAATACAATCCCTACGCAATTTTCATTTATATATTATTTCACTATCTATCAATCGCTGGTTACAGACCATGGAGGTGACGTTGCCTCCTTTCAAAAATTTCAAAATACCGAAACTTTTCATTTTACACATTAGTATATTAACCCATTAAGTTGTTAGGTATCTTTTTGCTCTATTTTTTAAATAACTTAAGTAGTTTTATGGCAGGTTACATTAATTTCACCCCGTCGTGAAGAATGACCCAGTCAGACTAGTGTGTCTGTTCGATTCATAAGCAATATCACAGATCAAATTTGTTAAATCAGATGTGCCACTTAATAATATTCTCTACCCATAAGTGACAAAACCTATTTGTCATCTTAAAGCCGCCATTTTGAATTCTTGAATTTCAAGTCAATATTGATAAGCTGCGATCTCCAAAGTACCCAGATACCGATTTTCAGTTGAATCGAACCATAAATTGCATAGCTTATCCGATACAATTGATGCCGCAATTTTGAATTATTAATTTTTGACCAAATATTTATACTGCAACCTCGATAATCAGACGATAAATGATAAAATGTATGCGCCATATTGACGCCGCCATTAAAAAATTTTGAGATTCGATCACATAATTATAATCTGCCACCTCACAAATCCTCAGACACCAATTTTTAGTAGAATGGAATATTAAATGACAATAAGCTGTCCGCTATTTTGGAAACACCATCACAGATTTTTATATAAAAATTGTCAAATTGTATTATCATGTGAACCATATACACCTGCAGAATTTCAAGTCAATATGACAACTAGAAGTGGGTGAAAATGGAGTTGCAAGATTTTCTGGCAACAGGGTTCCCACCAACCTGGAAAAACCTAGAAACCTGGTAAAGTAAGGGAATCCAAAATGTGGTCCTGGAGACCTGAAAAAGTCAGCGATTCCAAGAAATTTCAATAAAATCCTGGAATTTCAGACATCACATAAAATATTTTGAATTGATTTTCTACTGTACAAAAATTACCTATAGGATTTGAATTTTATATATTTTGCTAAAAAATATAGGTGTAATTTTAACTATTCATTATTTAAAATAAATTCTTATAAACAAAATAACGACAAACATTACTTTTAATGGTTTCCTATATTTTATTTCCATACCGATCTGAAGATAATACAATTACATTAATATCCACTTATATACCTAAAAGTTTTGTTAGAATGTACTATATTTTCATATTTTGGTCCTGGAAAATTAAAATTTGTGCAAATTTACAGGTCAAGATAATAACAGCGTATTAAAAATTATTGAGTATTCCATTAAAAAAATCCAAGTATTACCACCACAGTGTGAGATACCCTCTAGATTTAAAAATAAATTTAAAATATGCCACTCTTGACTTATATTTTTTCATATTTTAGACGGTTTAGGAGATATTGACAGTCCTCACACTATTGATTCATATTCTTGTTTGATTTTGATAAAATGAACCATTTTCGAGAAAGGGTACTAAACCTGTCAGGATCGTTACTTTCGGTCTCCATTAAACGTAAACCGCCAGTCAGACTGATTCAGATACCATGGAGGCAATTGTACTTTCAATGGCAGACGGTTAAAGTTACACTGATAGACAGATAGATGTTATTGGTCATAAAATGCACCATAGTGCCTTGACAGGTCAAATGGTACAATAAATACAACAAATAATTTGTAAAAATGTGCAATCTTACAGAAAGGTGTATATAGCAAACACAAAACATACATAGATTAGATTAGATTAAGAAGGAGGAGCTGGATGATTGGCCTTGATCACTGCGACCCCCATGGATCTATTGTGGGGCTCCTGATTGTTTTCCTTAGAGCTCCTTATCCAGCTTTGTCCTTTCTATCAGATTCCACAACCTTGATAAGGGCCCCTTAGTGTAGCTATCAGCTCTTGGTTTTTCCTCACCAAGTAGTTGGAATCTCAGTCTAGCAAGGCCTTCACAATAGTACAATACGTGGACTGAGGTTTCCTCTGCCTCTTGGCAGAATCTGCGTGTTGCGTCCTCTGCCAGACCCATTAGACTCAAATGTATATTAAGTCGGCAGTGGCCGGTTAGAAGACCCACTATTATTCTAATGTCTGTCTCTGTAGTAGGAAATTTTTCCACCATTCCAGAGATTTGGTTTGCACCCATTTGTTAATGGATGCTCGTATGCATTGCTTGGCCATACCACAAAAGGGTTCGGGTCCTATGAGGGCGCTACCCAGGCCTTCTCTGGCCAGTTCATCAGCCCTTTTATTTCCCTTGTGTCCCTTGTGTTCTGGTACCCATGCCACAGTCACTTTATTCTGACTTCCTAGGTCTAAAAGGGCATTTATGCAGTCCCATATAAGTCTCGATTTGACTTGCATGGAACCGATTGCTTTTGGCGCAGCCTGGCTATCAAAAAAAATGGCAATAGACTGATTTACAGTTCCTTGCTTTATAATTTCCTTTGTGCACCAGTGTATTGCGACCACTTCAGCCTGAAATACTGTGGCGTATTTTCCTTATTGGGATTTTCGTTTTTGACCTTATCCGATAAATCCTTCAACTCCCTGTCTTATCGTAGAGCCGTCTGTATACCAGACTGATTATGCCGGTGTTGGAGGACCGTTTGTCCAGTCTTCCCTGTCAGGTATTTTGATTTAGAAATTCTTATTAAAGTTATACTTTGGGACTGTAATGTCCGTGGGCATTCCTAGAATGGGATCCGCTGTGGGCTGTTAGGTGCTGCTGCTTTATTGGTGTAGGGCCTTGCATTAGCCTATGCAGCACTGAACGAGCTTCTCCTTGGATAAATATGTGTAGTGGTGGCAAGTCCAGAAGGACTTCCAGTGCAGTCATTGGAGCAGTTTTTATGGCTCCCGTGGCGCATAGGCAAGCAAGCCCTTGTACGCAACTAACAGCCTTACAGCTCCCAACTGCACTGTCTTAGTCCACATGCTACTGATCCGTAGGTTATGATGGGTCTTACTACCCTAATGTATAACTATAGTCATTTTGGGATTTAAACCCCAATTTTTTCCACACATTTGCCTACACCTTCCAAGGGCTATTGTTGCTTTCTGTGTGACTTTCTCAATGTGGGAATTCCATGTCAGTTTTTGGTGAAAAATGACTCCTAGGTATTTTACCTCACTGACAAATGGAATTTCCACAACGTTGAGCACTAGGGGTTTTAGGCCTTCCAAGGCTCTTTTTCATGTGAAAGTGTCGACTGTGGTTTTGTGGGGATTAATGGAGAGTCCTTCCTCATTATACCACCTGTCCACAATGTTTATGGCTCCTTGTGAACGCTCTAATGTCGTGTTTGCAAATCGCCGCCTGACAACTATTACTATGTCGTCAGCATATCCTAGGCAGTAAAAGCCTTCCGCAGAGTGCATTGTTGCGTTGTTAAACGCTCCTTCTATATCTAGAAAAGTGGCTACTGCAATTTCTTTGTCATTTAATGACTGCTAGTAGCCTATTTAAATCATCCACCGAGAGGTCTGTTGACTTTCCCGGCTGGTATGCATACTGACGTTCACTTAGAGGATTGTCTCTTAGAATTCCGTTTCTAATATACCTGTCCAGTAGTCTTTCCAGTGTTTGAAGCAGGAAAGAGGATAGGCTTACGGGTCTATATGACTTGGGTGTTTGGTCGGAAATCCTGCCTATTTTTGGGAGGAAGGTGACCTTCACCTTCTGCCATATACGTGGTATGTATCTCCAGGCCAAACAGGCTCTGAATATTTTAAATAAATGTGGTAGTAGTATATCCTGTCCTTTCAGGAGCAGGATTGGGTAAATTCCATCCATTCCAGGAGATTTGAATGGATGGAACTTACCAATTGCCCATCTGATTTTGTGAGGTTTTACTGCCTCATGGACAGTCTCCAATCTACAGGTCTGGGCCGTGCCGGCCTTTGATCTGGATGTCGATTGTCCTCCGAGCCCCTCAAAACCAGTGAACCCAGAAAGTGTGCCTCCATTAGCAGTTGAATACTTTCCGTTGGTGTTTCAGTGTAGGTTGCATCTTATTTTTTGAGAGAGCCTACTTTCTTTGCAGTACAACCATCCTTGGCCAGGAACCTATGAATTCTGGAGGGGCCATCATCGACCTCACAAAACCTCCAAGAACGTCTTTTGGCCTTGCGGATTTCTTTGTTGTGTTGCATGAGTTTTGTTTTGTAGGTATCCCAATCTTGGTTGGATCTGGCCTTGTTGAACAGTTTTCTCACCTCTGTTCTGAGGCCTTCTAGATGTTTATTTCACCAGATTGTCTTACCTCCATTTTTCCTTGTTTTCTTGGGACAGTTTTCCTGGTAAGCAGCTAGTACTGCCTCGTTTACTTGTTCCACTGCCACCTCACTCCACATCTCTCTCGGACGCTGTTCCTCTCTGCAGGTGCCTTCTGAGGAATTCTGTATATCCTGTATATCCTTCCCAGTTGGCCACTTGAGGATTTCTGAAGTTCGTCTCCATCAAGGCTGCAGTCGTGATATCAAATCTTATGTGTCTGTGATCGGAGCCTGACGGCTCTTCAGACACATTCCAATTTTTAATTGTATCGCTTATATTACTGGTACATAAGGTTATATCTAAAACTTCTTTACTCACCGAAGTAACAAAAGTAGTTTTCTTGCCTATATTAGCTAATAATAACCCTTCACCTAGAATTGTAACAAGTATTCATCCCTTGTGTTGATGTTTGTGCTTCCCCATACCACGTGGTGTGCGTTGGGAACACATCTTATTATAAGTGGAAGGTTCCTGTCCACGCAATATGCAACAATGTCGCTTAGTAGCTGCGGAGGACAGGTTTTTTCCTCGCCTGGGAAGTAGGCGGAGCACATGACCCAGGCTTCTTCCGTTGACGCCGTTAGGATAGCTGTAATAAAAATCCCGGTGCTTTGCACTGGGATTAGTACACAACTTACTCTACTACTATGTACAATACACACTTGAGGTCTGCTTGAGAGTGTATTGTATAGCAATTTACCTTGTACTGGCTTCAAGCCTGTTGGCCTTCCTTTGACAAGCCAGAGTTCCTGCAGGAGGACAACATCTGTGCCTTCTTTTTCGAATCTCCTACATAGAATGGCCGAAGCAGCCTTGCCATGATGGAGATTCACCTGCAGGACCCTGATATCCTTCTTTACTTGGGTGAAGGTCCCTCCAGTGGCTGGGCCTCCCCAGTAAGCTCTCTGCTCTCCTAAGTAAGCCATGTAAACAAAAGTTATTTCAAGAGTCAATTTATTTTTTTTTCAGTTTTTTCTAGGTCTAATACAATGTTTTATTAGTTAAATACTGAACTAAACTATCAAAATAATAGCGAGTAGCCGCATTACACTGGGCTTTGGTTACGACTGATCGAATCTAGATGCACACAGTCGCGCAGAGATTGTGAATTGCGATGCGAAAGCAGACAAGGGCAAAAAAGTTATAAATATTTTTATATTTATTATTTATACTTTCAGTGAGATCACCAGTATAGAGTATAGTCATAATCGTATCATATCTAGTTTTTAAGTTCATTTTCAGCGTTCGGGGGCTACTTCAGCATCTGGGGCCCTGTACTTAAGCCCCTAAAGCCCCCCCCTTTAGTCTGCCCCTGCTTGGCTATAAGATGGGTTTTCAGTTTTTGTTTAAATAATGGTCATATCAGAAGAGAATTAAAGGGTGCAATCCAAAATAGTTTCTTTTTGTATATCTTAATCTTTGCTGTAGCATCAAGGTGATCTTTGATGTATATTAGATTGTAATAAATTATGCAAGATGGCAGAGTCATTATTTTATACTCTATAAAACACCGTTTACAGCTGTTGAACTGACTTATTCCCAATAAGGTTCTAATTGCTCTCTTTTGAACAGTAAAGACTTGCTGGACATATTAGAGGCACCCGAACTGATTAGACCATATGTCATTAAGTTATGGAATAACGCATGATATGCGACCATTGCTGAAGTTAGACCAATTCTGATATTAATTTGCCTTATAGCATGCAGTTTTTTTGGAGAGTTTCGTTGACAACATGTCAACATGCGTGCCATGTTAGCCAATTATCCTAAGAATTTAACACTTTCAGATGCAACTGGTTTAGTAGAGAATACCATTGAATTTGTCTTGCTTTTATTTATGTATAGAAAAGCTACTTTTTCTCCTCCATAATCGCCCCCTTTAGAATTTTGAATATTAAACGAAATAATGTTCATCTAATTTCGTTTTTCTAGCTACTCTTAATTTATGTAAATACTTTGTTTGCATTGTCTTAGCAGTTTTAATGCTTTTAAAATTAAATATTTGTTTTGTTAATATATTATCATGCTGATGTATTATTTAAATGTGGACCATTTAATAATAATAATAATAATAACACTTTTTTTTATTTTCTATCTAAGAATGCAATTATTTATTGATTTTATAAAACAAAATACGAAAAATAAATGGCGAAGTTAAGCGGTCACAAATTCACAAGAAATCATATCACTTTTACATATATATCACTTAATCATATTAATTATTTTGTGGCGTGCTTTCTTCCAGTTGCCTAGCGCATAGGCAAGTGGTGCTGAGCTGTATTTCGGTTAAATTCGGTAATCTCGAGCGCCACCTTTACAATTTTTACGTAGGGCAAAGGTCCCACATTAGCCTCCTAAACGCAGCCTGTTGCAGTAGGGCTGGGATAACTACAGTGGAGACACGGTATGTCCAGGGGTCCGGACGGCAGATTAGACTTTCACTCACATTCAACAGTAAAAGGCGGATGTCGGTAAATGACAAAGTTTATTAACATACAATGAAATTTGTACAAAACAATAAAAAAACGGTTAGGTACTAAAATACCGAGTTTCTTACGTATAAAATTAAAAAAACTTAAGATATGTCATTTTAGTTTCATTTGGTTTAGGTAGGGCGCCATTTTGTGACGTACGGGTAACCAGGCGGTGAGAAGCTAGTTAGCTACTAGTTACTCATTAATGCGTAAGCAAGCGGTGGTAAGCAAGCAAACGGTGAAAACGGTAAAGGAAAAAATAAAATCGGTAGAAAAACAGTAAGCGGAAATTCAATAAATGCATTTCGGTTCGGCCACGTGGTATCTTTTCGGATCTGATGCGGAAAATTTCTATGTATCAGAATATAATGTTAGTTAATTTATTTACGGTAGCCTAAATTTTATTCTCGATTATCGGACTATAATAAATTTCTATAAATTATTTCTAAGTAAGGAATTTTGTTCCATTTCGTATCAATACGAAATATTGGGAACAAAATGAACGGTAAATTAACAACAACACTACAATAAATTTCACAAAAATAATTTTTGTAAAAACAGATTTTATTTTGCTACGCACTAGCTAAAATAAAATATACGGTAATTATAACTTCTACCCATTTGGTAGAACAACATATTATTTTATCGCAGTACCATCACAAATGGTCTGGATTAAAATAATATAAACTGTAAACGGTACACAGTTTTCTCTCGAAATATCATCTATGTTCTTTTTCCCATTTCGAAATTCTTGCGAACATAGCTATTTGGATAAAATTGGAGAAGTTGACAGATCCTAACTCTTACTATATTGTAATAATTTAACTTTAAATTTATTTAATTTCGGCCAAATCGGGAAATAATAATTATATTCTGATACATTTAAATGGAATCGGTTTCAAGTTATTGCTTTAAAACACACATTTCAGTGAATTATTCTTATCGGTGTTAATATAAAAAGGTCGACAAGAAACCAGCGGCGATGATAAAACGGTGTACTTGCATGTTGTGAATCTACGGAATAGTACCCGACTGGGCTGTTTGACGGATCGGACAGAAGTGATTTCAAATGTGGTCTAATGAAACTAATTTACGCAGCTGACCAACGCTCTCAGTGTCAAATCTTGTAATTAATGTTAATATTACGAACAGCCTTCTTACTGCCAGGTTTATCAAATTTTCTATTTAAAGTAGAAATCTGTTTCGTGGTTTCAGCTAGCTAAATTAGGAGAAATCTATAATAATAATTTACAATACATATGTTCAAATGTAAGCGGAGCAAAATAACGAAGTATGTTATTAATTTAAACTGCATTTTTGGCAACGGAAAATTTACCTCGTTACAATTTTTGTCGATTTTTGTGTTTATAATATGGCGAATAAAATACTGTTGTTTAATTAAAAAAAAAAAAAATGTTTTCTGTTTTATGCCCAAAAATATGTTATTTTTCAGAATGTTATTTTTTTCGTATATGATTCGGCAGGAGCTTCGTGCTTCTGCAAAATATTCGGTATTCGGCCGAAGCAGAAAAAACCTGCTTTGACGCATATTATATAATATTTGCATGCAAAGATCAAATAAATATCTAATGGTCTCTCCCATTCATGACCATGATACAAGAAATAATTTGTGGTTACCAGTAGTAAATATGTACAAAATCATCATTCAGTTCAAAGTTTTTCCAATAAAAATTTACAATACCTTACTGAGAACTTAAGAGGTTTTCTCAGAAAATAAATTAAAATACACGATTAAAAAAACATTAATTAACCTGGCTCTCTAAGATGTAAATGAGGTATTTGACACCAGACAAATATATAATTTGTGATACAACAATAGACTGTCGGTAAAATGTCTACTAGCGCTGTGACGTGAAATTTCTCTCCACACAACAATAGACTGTCGGTAAAATGTCTACTAGCGCTGTGACGTGGAATTTCTCTCCACAAGTGTGCAGTGACAATTTTGCATTGTGTTCTATGTGTAGATTTGTTTTTTATGTTTTCTTGAATAAAAAAATACATTGTTTCTTTTTGCAATTGTTATTAATCGTGAGTACATAAAATTTCTTATAAAGTAAATACAATTTACATAAACATTATATTTTTTCTTTAACTATACTGCCTTCAATCATTCTGCAAATTTTCAGTTCTGCATCATATCATTTTTTATTTAAAGAAATTACATGCTAGACCAATCAACCACTCATCCAAACTTTCTTCTGGTTGCCGGGCTCTCATCATGTTGGTATGAATTGAACCTGTATTGGATAACATTTTGACAATACTGAGTCACATGCCCCCCTTTGTAGACTATTAGTGGTTTGTCACCAGTTTGTCTCCAACAATTTAATTCCTTATAACTATAGAATTGGTGAAGATTTGGTGAGACGAGGATTTACTGAACATAATATTTTTCCGCAGAGGACAGCTATTGGTTCTCTTTTGACCATATGTGTCACAGTGTAATAAATGAGCTATGGGATAGAGGTGGATTGTCATATGCCCCTAAAATTTTAAAACTCCAAAAAAGAACAATGAAAATAATTACTAGTTTTAATTGTAGGAGCATCAATTTCAATTTAGCTATGACACTAGCCACCAACAAATCATCGCTCCACATTTTCGCCTAACAGAGAACATGAATTGCTATAGATATTTATCGATAATACTGTACAATTGTTTACCAAATGATCGGAGAAAATCGAAATCTACCAAATTTGAAAATAGATTAAAAGTTTTTTGAAAGAGGGGGTTTTCTATGTTGTTCAGGAATTCTTTGATTATTTTGTCTCCCAGTCTGTTTATATTTTAGTATTTTCTTTGTACACATCATTTTAATTGTTTATGAACTAAGTAACCGTATTTCGTGTTCCAAACTCTTATGATATAAATTTTATTGCTTCATATATTTTTATTATTTTTTTTTAAATTTTAAATTGTATTTTATATATATGTTTCTAAAATTAACTAGTGTATATTATAGTGTAATTATCTCACATGAAATAAATCTATCTTTCTGTCTATTTGAATGCGTACACTTAGATGTAATAAACAGGGGACGATTGACATCCTAGAACCCATGTAGTTTCTTTGTGCCTTTTATGGGCAATAATTTCATATAAATGAACTGCATCTGGTTCCACTGATATGTTAATATATTTGAGAAGTTGATACACCCATGAGTTGATATCAGATAGTTTTGAAGGGCTACTGATGAACTTTAATATATTTGCAGGGCATTGGAACTTTTTGTTCAGATTTTTTTTACTGAAAATATTTGCAAATCTACACTTTTTAAAAAGTTTTGTTTTTTAAAATAAATTCCAAATACTCTACACATTGCTTTTATGTCTTTACAATTGTAATTAGCAAAAAAGTCTACACTGTGATGGGTCTAGTTAATGTTGTATAGTAAGGTGGATTAGAACAGATATTTTAACACATGGCATGTTATATATGTGGAATGAGCTAAACAAAGTCATTTCTCAAGCAAACAATATAAAATGCTTTTAAAATAGAGTAAAATGTACTATCAAAAATAATCATTTCAGGCATGTCTACTATTTAACTTGTGATAATTTTGTAACTTATGACAATTTGATAAATAAAAAATAGTGATAAATCAAAATTATTCACATTAAACATTTGAAAAATAAACTAAACCTATTACAATTATTATCTAACAATTTATTTAAGTACTTATTTTTAATCTATCTATACAAGTATACTATTCCACTCAAATACCTATTTATTATTTATCTATGGTATGCTCATTTTAGCCAGCTCATATTGTTTTGTAATATCCCATATATGTGTGATTTTTAACTACGCACATATGCTTTTAAAGTGGATTAAATGTCTAACAGAGATCTAACACAACAAACTTATGTATTTAGTTTCTTTTCAGTGTTAAGCAACTATGCCGGCGCCACCACCTCCTCCTCCAATGGCCCCGGCCGCTCCACCGCCACCTGCTTTTAATCTAACAAAAAGTAATCCTAATGAAAGGGGTGCATTGTTAAAATCTATTAGGCAAGGAACAAAATTGAAGAAAACTGTTACCAATGACAAAAGTGCCCCAGCGATCCCAGGTTAGTATTTGTATTTATCCTAATATGAATATGTTACTATAAGTAGATAAGTAATATCGGAAAATCGTATTCAGGAATATAGTCCAGTATACTTTAGTATACTTTTAGTTCTTAGGCTATTGATTTAACTTTTTGCGCATAACACTCATACAGAAGCCAAGTTAAGGTTTACTTGACTGTAGTTTGTGTGGATAATCAATCATCCCAAATCTTGAATATTTAGTTAAAGGTACTGTTCCTGTTACTATCCAATGTGTCCTCTCGTTCATTATAATCTATGAGTTTAGTTGCTTCTAAATAACAAAATGGACGATATGTCTATACAATGGTGGTCTAAAAATACATTGCAAAAATTTTTCTCGTGTAATTTGCTTCCAAATCCGAAAAAAGTGAGTATGTATTTTTTTGTGATGCCAATGGAGACCTGAAGTGTCCCATTTAAATTGCATGGAGAAAAATCACTTTTTGGGATTTTTTTAATAATTGTTTAGGGTTAGGAAAAATCTTACATTAAACTTATAGGAACCCTTAAATAAAAAAATGTAAATTATTCAATTTGTTTTTTATTTTCAAACAAATTTAATTTGCTTAAACAAATGAGGGTTTATCAGATAATATAGATAAGATATCTAAAACATAAAATGTTATAGTCTATTACAAAAAAGCTGACTTTTCTAGTTAACCCAGTGAAATTAGACTTTTCTGATCTAACAAAATATATCCTTCATTTTTTGTTCAAAAATCGATTTATTTTGGTGTTTAAAAAAAATATTAAAAATCGAGAATGAGATCACTATGGCATAAAAAATTATTCAAGGTCAAAATTCACAAAAACTGTTTTTGCGAATATCAAGCTTTTTATGGCTCGGAGGTCAATTGGAGGTTATTATGAAAATGAAAGATAATGAAATTCTGCACAGAAATGATCTCTTCCACTTTTTATGTACAACCAACGACTTAGACAAAAATGTGCTTCGAAGTTTCCGCGCAAGGCATATGATCCATTTCATATTATAGTCCATGCATAGAATACGTGCTTGTTCTATGTATAGTATTTATTAGCTGATCAATATATAACATAAAATAAATATATATGTTAACTATATTATATTCGTCAAGGACAGAGTATTGTAAGCAGAAGAAGGGTGAATATGGTGAAGATGAACAATTTCAACATGACGACGAAACAGAAATACATGATATTGATAAAGACGATGAGGCATAATTTTTTTACACATACCTACTGTTTTCATATATATAAAAATAATGTTTTCTCTATATTTCGCAAAGAGGCCATTGTACGTAAAAAATGAATAAAATATTTTTCGTTCAAAATTTGATTACCTTTCATTTTCAGAATAACCTTAGGTAATTATCTAAATGTTATTTGTGGCATTATCTTAATTTTTTCCTTCTTCGATTCTTTGGGACTTCCTGCCACATGTTATCGCGGATTCTTTAATTTTAACAAAAGAGGCAGATAGCAAAAAAAAAGAAAAATTAAAGAATCCGCGATAATATTATTGAATGAGGATAGATGTGTGTCGAATTGTTCCGTAGATGTCTGTACAACTTGGTTGCCAATGTTAAAAGAAGAACTTCACAAACTTAACATTGTATAAGAACTAAAAAAACTGTTAACTATATCAACAGTTCTATGTAAATAGTAAGTATCTATGGATATTGAATATAACAAACATTCTTAGAGCTGTGTATTTATACATACACAGCAAAAAAGATTTTTCAAAAAAAGACTTGAAAAAGGAAACAGATTAGATTTCCGAAACGTCGGCGAAATATTTTATTTCAAGTTTTTATACTTATTTGTGTTCTTTATTTAAAAAAAGAAACCTCTAACTGATCCTTTTAAACAGTATATCAGTTTTTTTAAACTATGTGTGTTTAGTTAATTCTGATTTTATCGCTAATGCATATAAACACATTTTTCATCAATTACTTAATTTTTAAATATAATAGAGATAATTATTAATAACCATAGCATATTATAGTTTATAATATATTAACTGTAATTTAAAAATTAATTTGTTTTAAGATATTAAAGAATCTACAAAATTTTAAAAAAATGTATAACAATTTTATATAAAAATATAATCCAGTCATTTAATTAATGTGAAGAAAATAAAATATTTTGATAATTACAATTAATAAATTTAAAAATGTTAAAAATTATTCCATTTATAATTTCTGAAAGTATGTAGTAAATGTTTAAAAAAATAAATTTACTAAAATTTAATATTTAATAATGCTTATTGTCTATACTATAATTTTTATTGTAGGGTACAGTAATTTTTATAGTTTAAATAATAAAATTTTCTTCAGTGGGAAGTTGTCAAGGACTTTCCATCATATACAGTAATATTTGCACAATTTTCTCATTAAAATGTATTGGTTATATATGTATAAATATCTTTCTTTATTTTATTTTATAAGATATCGATCAGCTAATAAATACTATACCATAATTAAGTATTATCTTCACAGTCAAAGAGATTTTAAAATTTGTGAAAATACCGAACTGTTTTATAGATTCTAAGTTTATTATTACGGTGAACATTTTTTGATCTTAATACGTGAATAGTGTGAAATAAACTTTATTAGCAAGGGTTATTCTTCTGAGTATCTGTCTTTCTTCCATTTCATCTGTGCTTAGTTCCACCCCCAGATATACAAACGGCTCCTGTCATTATCTACTGCAATGTGTCTGGCCCTATCTCCTCATTTTTGAATTAGTACTTTTGTTTTCATTGTATTTATTTCCAGTCCAATATTCCTAGCGTGCCTCTTCATTTCTGAGTATGTTTCCTCCGTTGTTTCTGTTCTTCGACTCATATTACTAATATCGCAGCCAGCTGTATACTTGAGGTGAGTTAGTACCTCTGCGCCAAGATTTCCCCTCGACGCCCCGAGTGCATGTGGTTTTTAATAAATCTGGTATAAATTAGTGGTTTATGAGGTGGCCATTATAAAACACTGACAAAACCTAAATAAATCTAAAAAGCATTTTAAATTGGGTATAATACATGAAAATCTTCATTGAATAGTCCTCTACAAGTCCTGTAAGTTTAATGTAAGATTATCCCTAACCCTGGATGATTATTCAAAAAATCCCAAAAAGTGATTTTTCGCCATGCAATTTAAATGGAAAACTTCAAGTTATTTAGAATCAAAATTTTTAAAAACCAAAAAATACATATTTACTTTTTTCGGATTTGGAAACAAATTGGGGGGTCCGAGATTCTCCATAAAATAGTCATTTTGGACCACCATACTACTTATATACGAATGAAACCTACACAAATTGTAAGCTTATGTTGAGACAAAAAAAAGTCTCAAAAAACGCTCAAATTGGCAGTTCGGAGATACAACCTTTACTGTTGGCACGTGACCTAAGCAACCTTATGGTGTCTACCTAATCATATTCAACTGACAGAATAGAACTGCACTTTAAGTCTCAAAAGCTTTTACAGCAAGTCATTATTATGGGAAAAGTCTTTCAATTCCAGTCTTACAGGGTTAATCATTTAATCATGAATATTGGGGCGCACAGGGTTAATCAACTCAAGTCTACCCGTTCAGCTTATGAGAAATAGTCATTGATAATTAGTCTTTCGAATTTTCAGATGCTTCTAGAACAATGCAATAGTGTGGCAATATGGCCGCAAGTGAGGTGTGTGAATCATTTGATGCTCCAAAAAATAAACCTTTTAAATGTTGTAAATCAAAAGTTAGTGCTAGTGTTGTATGTGTAAACTGTGGAAACATTTATTACAGGTCATGTCTCAAAAGAGAATTTCCAAATTTAGTGACTGAAACAGGAGATACAAGAATTAAATGCTGTGACTTAACCCTAGAAGAAGCTAAAATGACACAGTTGGAAATGAAAAACTTAAAGTTAGAAAATGAAATGCTGAAGAAGTTACTGTGTGAAAGTGAGGAAAAATACAAATTATTGTTAGAAAATAAAGTATTATTAGAAGAAAACAATCTATTGTTAAATAAAAATATTAAACTGTTAGAAGAAAAAATCCAAAACAACAAAAAAGATACAGATAGAGAAAAAAATACCATAAAAAAAAACACAAATAAAACTTATAATGTTGTAACCCTAGAAGCTAAAATGACAGTTGGAAATGAAAAACTTAAAGTTAGAAAATGAAATTCTGAAAAAGTTACTCTGTGAAAGTGAGGAAAAATACAAATTATTGTTAGAAAATAAAGTATTATTAGAAGAAAACAATCTATTGTTAAATAAAAATATTAAACTGTTAGAAGAAAAAATCCAAAACAACAAAAAAGATACAGATAGAGAAAAAAATACCATAAAAAAAACACAAATAAAACTTATAATGTTGTAACCCTAGAAGCTAAAATGACACAGTTGGAAATGAAAAACTTAAAGTTAGAAAATGAAATGCTGAAAAAGTTACTCTGTGAAAGTGAGGAAAAATACAAATTATTGTTAGAAAATAAAGTATTATTAGAAGAAAACAATCTTTTGTTAAATAAATATATTCATCTGTTGGAAGAAAAAATCCAAAACAACAAAAAAGATAAAAATACCATTAAAAAAAACACAAATAAAACTTATAATGTTATAGTAAAACAAGGAACACAAAAAGATACCACTGATACTGATAATCACAAAAAGAAGTTAAATACAGGGTGTACCAAAAAAACGACCCATCAGATAATTATCATGAATTAAAAAAAGCATAAATCAGCAAAATTAATGATATTATAAATTTAGGAAATGATGACCGAGAACAAATTGAACAAAGTGAAAATAACAATAATTTTCACGTTGTTACCAATAAAAGGAAAAGAAGACAAGTAAACAACAGAAGTGTCAGCAATGCCATACAAAATGATTAAGATGGAGAAAATTTCACAGGTGTCACAAAGAGAATCTGGCTCTATGTAAATAGAGTGAAGAGGCAGGGATCTAATGAACACATTCTAAAATACTTAAAGAAAAAATCATCAAGTTCAAATAAAGATGAATTTAGCGTTAAGAAACTACCAACCCAGGCGTCTCAAAATAAAGTATTTATGGTTGGTGTACCAATTGATGCCAAAAATGAAATTTATAGTCCCAGTTTCTGGCCTAAAGGCATAGGCTACCACAGATTTGATTTTAATAAATACAGATCCCATTTGAGAACACAAAGAGTAAAGTTTTTTTATAAATGATATGAAAACTAAATGCAATCCCTACAAATCTCAGTGCAGAAGAAAGTGTAGTCAAAACAATAAAAGTCAAACATATCAATGAAAATGGGTTAAAGATACATTAAAATGGTAGTGAATTTAAATTAGTCCATCTGAATATACAAGGATTAAAGTCTAAACATGACGATTTTCAAATATTTATAAATGATTATTTGGCTGTATGGTCTATGACCCAAAGCCATAAAAAAAATTATTATAAATATTTAGATGTTCTGTGTTTATCAAAGACATGGACGAAACAGGAAGAACTGTATCAACTTGAAAAGTTTTATCTTGCAAGTACTTTCTGTTGTAAATTATCTCAACATGGTGGGACAACAATGTTTGTCAAACAAAATCTGAAATCGAAAAATTTAAATAGAACAAGCTAACCGTTATACTCTTCGCCGGTTTACTGCACTTTTTATATAATTGTTGCACATTCTATAGGATACTCTTCGCATTTTTTTGTAAGTAATATTGGTTTTAGATATTTTTAATTTAATTACAAAACAAAATATGTAAAACAAAAAAATTGTATTTCAAAAATTTATAACTTTTTTATTTATTCATCGATTTTGCTCAAAAACAATTGGGTTCTTTCTCTATCTAACACTAACTTACTGTCCAAATTTCAATACAATCAGACTTTTTGTTCTTAAGTTATCGTGCTTACAAGAAATGTGACGGACGGACATTTTGCAAGTTGTTTAGAATTCGATCACCAACACAGTGATATTACAATTTTTTCTCTACGAGCAATATTACCGCTTTTAGAAATGTGCCGATCGAATGCAATATACTCTTCGTTTTGTATTTACGAAGAGTATAATAACTGACATGTCAATAGAGCAACAATGTGAATTTTCTGTAATAGAGCTTTTAGATTCAAATATCATCACAGTATGTATTTACAGGACCCCTTTGGGGGATTTTAATATTTTTTACAATACTTTCACAAATCTAATGGAATTTTTAACTAATGTGAAAAAGGACAATTATTTGTGGTGATTTTAATATAGATTTTTTAAATAACTGTGACAAGTTTCTAGATAACCATTAAACAGCCTACTAGAGTTATAGATCTCAGTCAAACTTGTGTTGACAATGTTGTGAGCAATATAAACGCTCCTTACGCTGCAAGTGTTTGTCATTTAAACGTATCGGATCACTATGGCCACATATTTTCATGTAAACTGGTAATAAATAAGCAATTTCCAGTTTATAGGAAAAGTAGGTCTATAACACACAAGAAAGCTTATTTTCTGGATAGTTTATATAGAATTGATTGGAATGGAATACTTACGCATGACAATGTTGAACAAAATTTTGAAATTTTCATCCAACAACTTTATCGATGTTATCTATATGCATTTCCAGAAAAAATCGCAAAAATGGTAGATAATCAAACCTGGAAATAAATTGGTATAATGATGATTTACGTAAAATTAGAGAAACCCTTCATTTTCTGAGAGTTCTGGCTAAACAACACAAATGATATTAAACAACAAATCACAACCACTTGCTCCTTATATAAACATGAAATTAAGAAGGCAAAATTAATGGCAAATAATAATTTTCCTCAAAACTCTAGCAACAAATGTAAGTCAGCCTGGCAAATTATAAAACAAAGTCATAGGCCAAACGAACCTATGCAAAGCAATAATATTATATCTGCGGATGATTTTAATATATTCTTTTCAAATACTGCTGAAAATATTGTCAACCCAATTGCTGCAGTAGTCAAGGAACCATTAGATTACTTAAGTAAACATGAAATCCCCTAAAATATTTCACTTTTTAGCCTAGAACCAGTATCACATGCTGAAATAAGAGACTTTATTAAAAACTTAAGCACTTCATAGGCAAAAGATATGCATGGTTTAAGTAATAGGTTGATCAAATATATTATGGACGCCATTTTGGATCCTTTAGTATATCCGATAAACCAATGCCTAAGGAGTGGAATTTTTCCAGAATGCCTTAAATGTTCAAAAGTGATCCCTTTGCATAAGAAAGGCAGTTTAGACGATACTTCAAATGAATTAATGATATGTTTTCAACATGCTTTTCGTGAAAGTAGATCAACATCATCTGCAATGGTGGAGTTTGTTGATGTGTGACCTAAGCAAAGAATTTGATTGTGTTATCCATGAGATACTGTTCGATAAACTCAAACATTATGATATCACAGGGAGTCCTTTAAATATAATTCGCACATACTTATCCAACAGAAAGCAGTTCGTTGAAGTGGTCAAGGGAAAGTCAGCCTTTAAGGAAATTTCTTATGGGGTGCCGCAAGGATCCGCCAATTTTGTTCATCATCTATATCAATGATCTTCCTAGCGGTATCATGGACACACATCTAGTCCTCTTATCGAATGACGCCACATTAATAAATTGTAACAAGGATATAGGTTTAGCCGAGAGCATGTCAAGTGAAGCAGAAACTCAAGCACAAGAATATTTTTCCTCCATAAAATTAAAAATGAACACTGATAAAACCCAAAGAATCATTATGAGTTTGAAACCAAATAACATAAACAGTCCTTTAAATATAATTCGCACATACTTATCCAACAGAAAGCAGTTCGTTGAAGTGGTCAAGGGAAAGTCAGCCTTTAAGGAAATTTCTTATGGGGTGCCGCAAGGATCCGCCAATTTTGTTCATCATCTATATCAATGATCTTCCTAGCGGTATCATGGACACACATCTAGTCCTCTTATCGAATGACGCCACATTAATAAATTGTAACAAGGATATAGGTTTAGCCGAGAGCATGTCAAGTGAAGCAGAAACTCAAGCACAAGAATATTTTTCCTCCATAAAATTAAAAATGAACACTGATAAAACCCAAAGAATCATTATGAGTTTGAAACCAAATAACATAAACACAGAGCCGTAAAACTCTTTGGCTTTCATATTGACAGCAAACTCTTTTGGGGTGCTCACACGTCGAGCCTATCCTAGAAACGTGCATCCAATCTTTTCCTATTGCGAAAATTGAGTTGTTGTGTCTCTCCTGAGATGGTTTCTTTCACAGCCACCTACAATTTGGCTTATTAATTTGGGGTCATTGTGCTAATGAAGGAAACTCACTGCCGACCATATATATATTTTTTTTTTAGATTTTAGTCTGAAGCAGCTAGGACATGGTCCTTAATAGACTTCGAGTCTCTTGATAAGGGCCCTTTGGTATAGATATCAGCCCTTGCCGTTCTCTCGCCAAGTCGCCTCAGTCCAGTCAGGCCTTTACAGCTCAGCATATGGACTGAGGTATCCAACGAGAACTTAGGTTACCCATCCATGCGCCGGATCCGATCGACGTTGCTTAACTTCGCCGATTGAGTGCCGGCACCTAGACTGGTGACCGTACAAGGAGCTGTAACCATACTTTATACAATTACGAATGACTTGTTTATATGAAAACAAATTTTCAGAACTATGAACATCACACAGATATATACTCTTACAATATCAGAAATAAAACTAATATATTAAAAAAAAACATAACCTTACAAAAGCAATGAATGCAAAGAATTTATATAAATAGAAGCAGATACACATTTACAAGTGTGTTGACAACATAGTTCAGACATTACATTTTATAATCATCTCTTTCTTTAAGACCAAAATTACCATAGCCCCATCTTTGTTGCAGCCACCGTCATTTTGACATGACAAATAAATGTAAATATAACCTTAATCGCTCAATTAGTGAAACATTTTGATCTGTAAATAATCCGTTTTCAAGTGTTGAGGAGCCAAAATATGACTTGAAATTGCATCAAATAACGTTTAGGTATATGCTGTTTCTATAATGCGACGACAATTTAAAGACAAAATATGTGTCGGTCGTCAACCTATATATTCTGAGCTGTATATAGGTATATTTATTTTCCTAAAATTAACACTTTTATTTACCGTCAAACTACAGCAATACAATTAATTTTAAGGGGCCATGGATTCAGAAAAAGATGTGTACTAGAGTCGAATTAAGTAGTGTTTCATTTAATAAGCCGATTCAGAAATTTATTTGCATTCTTTACGAATCAGAAAAAAAGTAACATAATTTACAGGAAATCATGCGGCAGTTCATTTCTTAGGATTTGAAGTAAATGGCCACTTGGTTCATTTATATTTTCACAAATTGACCTAGACCTTTTTTGTTTAAAAAAAAAATACCTACTGTGACAAAAATAAAATTATTTACGAACTGTCCTTAATTCCTACAAGGCTACATGTAGTGGATTGTCTGGTAAAATGGAGTTCTACCCGACCACAAATTGGACTGTGAATTTGAGCATCTGCAAGGAATGTTAAGGGGCAAGGGAATAAAACCATCGTTTACAATACATATTTTTGTTCAAAAATATTTGCACTAAACGTGAAAGCAATTTAAAGGTTAGGTGAGTAAACATGAACAGCTGTTGCTAAATAATTAGATTTAGACATATGTCTATGACACACTCACTACCACGACCTTGGATAGGCTGCAACAGAGATAACGCTATACGCGTCTGAATTTAAGATTTGCAGCGCCGAAGCGGAGAATTCGTGAACTGATTAATGGGTCATTCTTTGTTTATGTGACAATTGTTGTTTCTATTCACTCGGTTATTTTTAGCATTCAAGATAATAATACAGGACCGAAATAGTTTTCAAGATTTTGTTGTAAGTAATTTGCAAGGTATTAATGGCATTACTTAGCAAAATTCATATTTTTTAAGATAAACAAATTTATTTAAGGTTATCTACTTTTCTCTTGAAAAGTACAGTTTCTTAGACGTAAATGTTTTCTGGCGATTTGACGTAAGTAAAATATTAATATACTTAAAATATTTGTTTTAAATTTATGTGCATTTGTAGTTTAAAGCACTTTTTTTCAGGAGACATGAGCGACATTAGGTTAAGAATATTGCAATATATGGAATATTTGGGAGGCACTAAAAATTCTAAGTGTGTGTATGAAGGGGAACATGTTTTAAATGCAGGACATATTATTTTGTGTGGTACAACCTATTCAACACAAAACTTGATAAATGTGTATGCTCTGTGTTTACAAACAAGTGCCTTAGATTGAAATCCCCATGAAATTAGTGGCACATTGAACATAAATGGAAAAATCGTAACTGTTGGGCAAATGTTGTGTTCATGCAAGGCAGGGAACAGTGGAAAATGCAAACATATTTCAGCGGTTCTGATTAAGTGTACTAGGTGTATATATAACTAAAACTTAAAGAGGCGTTATCGTGCCCAAGCAATTGAATTCAATGATATTATGTGCTTATGTTGTTTTCTCTTTTCTGCTGCTTGTTTTTGTTTTAGAGAAAATCTTCAAAATCTGGAAGAAATATCACAGACTAATGTTAAATGTGTTTGGTCAACGCAAACACATAAGCCGAAGGAAATGTACAAACCCGTGTCTATAAATGAAATGCCTTGTTTAGCGATTGGATGTATTGTATGTACATGCTTTCCTAATAAAGACTATTATTATCTATAGTTTCTCACTTTGCGTGGTATTCTGTAGTCATCGGCCGAAGCAAGATGAAAACAAACTATTGCAAGTTCAAGAACTTTCGAACAATATGGCAGGTATTGAGGATTATTGACTTCTGCATGTCAAAGACTAAGAAAGGAGAGAGGTCCAGGCTGGTTAAATTTTTTGCGAGAGAGCGAGGCACAACACCGGTGGTGGATATAACTATTGGGAGGATGACGACACTATCTTGACTCCACTGCTGTTTGATCTCATAAGCTAGGTCAGCGTACTTTGCTAGCTTGTTTTGTTATTATTATTATTATTATTATTACTAATGTTAATATAGAGGTGGATGATAAAAAATTATTGGATATGTGAATTGAATATATGAAAAATTAACAAGTGGGGTTTAGAGATTTTGACAACATATTGGTGAATTTGTAGGTATCATCGCCGGGTTCATTTGTTTGTTTTTCGCGTATAGAGGTACATACAAACATATACATAAAAAAAATATTAAATAATTCTTTAAGTAAATGAAACAATATTTTGTAAAATATTAAATATTCAATGATAAAACAACAATGGTGCAATAGTACATATTAGTACAACAATGGTGCAATAGTACATTATTGAGTGGAAGAAGAAGAGAAGAGAAAAGTCATCTGAAAATCTATATAAAGTTTATATGTGAAAATTGGCAAATTAAATTGCTATATTTGAGAAAAACTAGTGAAAATCACAAAAACCAGAAATCCAGTAAATAAATAAATAAAATTGGTAGAGGAAACTTATTATGAGTGACTAAATTTTCCTAACCTCAAATGGAACATGTGGTCTAATCTGACAGCGTTATCAAGAACTTAAATATTTGATTAAAATGAATTGTGCAATATGCAAAATATCATCAAATGAAAAAAAATTATATAAGTGCGATATTTGCAATGAATTGGTGTGTACTGAATGTTCACCGCTATCCGTGACTGAAGAGCGCTGCATGAAATTAACCAGCAGAATATTAAAATATGAATGCTCAGAATGCAAAATCAAGCTTGAGTTGGTAGAAAAGAACCAGATTATTGATGAAAACAAGCAACTTCTGCAAGAAAATGCGTCATTACGGCAAAAAATATCTGACTTTGAAATATTAGTAAATGACAGAAACAGTAACTTTGTGGGTGAGATCAAACAAGCTCTATCCGATATATGCTATCAAATGAAAAGCGAGATGGATAGGAAACTTGTCAAGCTAACACAAGACGTTACAAATATTAAGGAAAGTAATATTGACTTAATAAAATTACTAACAAATCCTATACCTCATATAAATACAAATGAAACACCCATGTATAGCAACATTGTGAAACAAAATCCAAATGGGAGAAATATAGAAACCCTTGGAAATAATGCAACTGTAGAACCTACAATATTAAATCATAAAGTGATCACATCATCTTCCAAAAAAAAAACAAATAAATCCTGGTAAAACCACTACGCATGTGGATAAAATCATGCCCAAGACCCCCAAGAGAAAGACTAAATTGGGCACAGCTAGTGATGGTCTCGATTCAAATGTAGATGGCGGTTTTGAAGGAAGAGAGGAAAGAGCTAAAAGCACGGTAAAAAAGAGATTATGGCTTTTTATTTCCAGGGCTAAAAACCACGTAACTGAGGAGAAAGTAAAGGACTTCATATACAAGAAAACAAATACGGCCGATATATCAATAAAGAAACTGAAGACGTTTTACCAAGTTGAAGATAACAATTGTTTTCTTGTTGGTCTTGATCCCAGTCTAAAAGAAACTGTGTATAAGCAGGAATTCTGGCCGAAAGGTGTTGCCTTCTCACGATTCGATTTTAGAAAGGGTCGGCATTTTCTAGACAACCCTGCTCAGGCTCGTACTGAGGGAAGTTGCAATGAGTCATTCTCTGAAATAAATAGGAATGATTCTTTTGGGTCACTGAAGAATCCCCCATTGAAAATCAATCCATCGAAAATCCAAAATGTACAGAAAAGATCTTAAATATAAATAAACTAACTAGGGATGTCTCGAGGGATGTCTCCATTTTCCATATCAATGTCCAATGCATAAGGAATAAAATATTAGAAGTTGAAAGTGTTGTCCATCAAAGTAAGATAAAAATTTTATGTATTACTGAACATTGGTTCACTCCATATGATTTTGGTTGCTACAGCATAACCAACTTTAACTTGGTGAGTTGTTACTGTAGGTCAAATATGAAAAATGGTGGTGCATGCATTTATGTACATAAATCACTGAAATGTGTTAATATTTTAAATATCTTAAATCTCTCAGTGGAGAGAGTCTGTGAAACTGCAGCATGTTATATTAAAGATCTAAATCTTCTCATAGCAACTATCTATAGATCACCATTTATTGTTAATGTAAATAATTTCATAGACATTATGCAACAAGTCCTAGAAGTTACTGTCACTTATAGAAACACAAATAAAAAAATTCTAATTGCTGGCGATTTCAACGTAAACTTCTTGGATCGAAACGATAATAACACACAAAAGATTGTTCAGCTATTTTCATCCTATGGACTGACTCAGGTAGTCTATGAATATACCAGATGTCAAAACAATAGAGGTGCTTGCCTAGATAATTTCTTTGTAAATTTTGATTATTTAAACTCTTCCGTAATTGAATTAGGTCTGTCTGATCATAAGGGACAATTATTGGAAATGATTCAAAATTACGAATTCCCAAATGATATTAGTTACAAAAGAAATGAAAGCGTGGTTAATATAAACCAAATGATAAACTATTTAAGTAATGAAAATTGGCTCCGAACATTCCAAGCTAGTTCTGCAGAGATGAAATATATCGAATTCTATTGTACCTTTGTTCATTACTATAATATATGTTTCCCACTAACTAAAAAACAATCCAGAACTCCATCAAACTGGATTACACCTGAAGTTGTGAAGGCGAGAGAACTTCTGTTGTTTCTAGAATCTGTGTCAAAACAGAATCCTACAATTGAAAACAAATGCATTTACAAAGAGTACAAAAAAGAATATAATCGAATTCTAAGGCAAGCTAAACAGAATCATATACATAAACGACTCACGGAATCAGACAATCTAAATAAAACAGTGTGGCACATTATAAACACGGAAACTGGTCGTACTATGAAACCTACGGTACATCCGGAAAACTTATCTGTTGATAATTTAAATGAGTTCTTCACGAATAATGCAAACAATTTAGTGAAAGATATGTCTAAGCAAGATCAGAATCTAAATAGAGACTGTCTAATCAATAATATCTCATTAATGTATTCAATGTTTTTTAGACCTGTAACTACGGATGACGTCCGAACAGCCATAATGTCTATCAAAAATAAAAAAACCGAAGATCTTGACGGAATTAATATATTCGACTGAACCTTTAACGGATATCATAAATGCAAGCCTCGAGCAAGGTCATTTCCCATCTATGCTAAAAATTGGAAAGATTGTGCCTGTGTATAAGAGGGGTGACCAGTCGGAACCTGGAAGTTACAGACAGATCTCTGTCCTTCCAACCTTCTCAAAAATCTTGGAAATAATTGTTTACAACAACTTAGCCAGCTATTTAAATCTGAATAAACTTATAAACCCTAACCAATTCGGTTTTCAAAAAGGCCTATCTACCGTAGATGCCATAATGTCACTCATTAAATTCATTGAAAACAGCTTTGAAGCAAAAAATAATTGCTTAGGAATTTTTACTGATTTGTCGGCAGCTTTCGACTGCGTGAATCACTCAATTCTTTTACAAAAACTATCTTTCTATGGTGTACGGGGCAAATGCCTGGATCTATTTGATTCATATCTAAGAAACAGATCTCAAATAGTAGTAAGTGGTAACAAAAGAAGTAAGCCATTGGAAGTCCTGAGAGGAGTACCTCAAGGTTCAGTCCTGGGGCCTCTCCTATTCCTTGTATATATAAATGATATGCCAAAGAATATAATATATAAAAATTCACTAACGATATTATTTGCTGACGATACAACATTTGCAATAAGTATTAACAAGGAAGAGGACTCTAGTGTTGTCTATGATAACATTGTCTATCAAGCAAAACAATGGTTTACTAAAAATGATCTATTCTTAAATAAAAGTAAAACTGTTTCCATAAATTTCAATATCAAACCAATCTCAAATGATGCCACTACAAACGTAAAATTTTTGGGAATCCATATAGATGCTCAATTAATATGGGAGGATCATATCAACTTTCTCTGTACTAGATTAGCTAAAGTGGTATTTGCTGTGAGAAGAATTAGAGACTTATCAAATCAATCAGTAGCGTTAACTACCTACTACGGATTGTTCCATTCACTTCTACGGTATGGAATTCTGGTATGGGGCAATGCTGCAAACATTCACCTTCAAAAATTATTTATTTTACAAAAAGCGGCAGTAAGAGGCATTGCAAGAGCAAACTGGGATGCCAGTTGTAAACCAATTTTCTCATCGCTAAAAATAATGACTCTTTATGCTATTATTGTGTATGAAAATTTATTAAATGTCAAAAAACATTGTGAGGACTATGTAACTCATGAGGATATACACAATCACAACACTCGATTTAGGTATAATCTAGTAATACCTCACCAAAGGTTAAAAAAAACCCATAGAATCGGAATTCAACTTTTCAATAAACTTCCTCGGTCACTTAGAAACTTGCCTTTCAATAAATTCAAAAACTATCTGAAATTAATTCTGTCATCAAACAGTCTGTACAGCACCGAGGACTTTGATGGACTATGCATGGAGAATGTAGACACCCCAAATATATGATTTTAATATATATTTGTTAATTTAAACTACTTTTAACTCTTATTCTTCTATTGTACTTCTTTTATTGTTATTTTAAATTGTGTTGGTTATATACAGTGTGTTTCACTTCTCGTGAAGACACCCCTGTATCTTCTTTATTTGTGGCCGAATTAATTTCAAAATTTTATGAGGTATACAACTCTGTAAGGCGACTTTAATCAACACATAAATGTCGTTTAGATATAAAACCTCGGCTTACTGCGATAAAAAGAAAATCGCAATTTTCGAGAAATCATAGTAGGCTTAGATATAGACGAAAATTTTGTTAATAAAAGTTGTCCAGAATCACTAGATATGCCACCCTATAAAATTTGGTGAAAATTGGAATACGTTGAAAAAAAATTTTTTTGTTTCACTTCTCGTGAAGACACCCCTGTATCTTCTTTATTTATAGCCGAATTAATTTCAAATTTTTATGAGGTATACAACTCTATAATGCCACTTTAATCAACACATAAATGTCGTTTAGATATAAAACCTCGGCTTACTGCGATAAAAAGAAAATCGCAATTTTCCAGAAATCATAGTAGGCTTAGATATAGACGAAAATTTTGTTAATAATAGTTGTTCAGAATCACTAGATATGCCACCCTATAAAATTTGGTGAAAATTGGAATATGTTGAAAAAAAAATTTTTGTTTCACTTCTCGTGAAAACACGTATCTTTTTTATTTGTTACAGAATTTCAAGACTAATTTATTTTAAAAAAATTATCAGTTACACAGCGATATTGTCCAAACATACGGAGAGAACTTTTTCCAACAAATGAGTCGTGCACAATTATTATTAAAATTATTTATTAAATAAAAGGTAATGAAACAGTATTTACAGTGAATGACTAAAATGCCACTTATTATACTATTATATTCGGCCCCTTTCTACTAACCCACCCTCAAGTGTAATACACTTCTCAATCCGCTTTCTGTTATTTATTACAACTCTTCGCAGTTCTTGAGCCGTAACTTCTAAACACGCGTGCCTTATCCTCACACAAAGCTGCTCCACATTTTGAGGTCTGGTCTTATAAACTTTATTTTTAATATGACCCCAAAAATAAAAATCCATGGGAGTGAGATCAGGAGATCTGGGTGGCCAATGTATTAGAGGGCTATTTCGTCCTATCCATCTTTGGGGAAAATGTTCGTTCATCCATGCTCTTACTACTACGGAATTATGGATAGATGCTCCGTCGAGTTGGAAATACAATTGTTCCAAAGGAAAATCGACTATTGCATTCCACAGATCATTATTTAAAAATTGTAGCATATGTAACGCATTTATATTTTGAAAAAAGAAGAACGGCCCTATTATTGTTTCATTAAAAATTCCACACCACACATTTACCTTCTGGGAATATTGCCTTTTACAATTTATTATCCAATCAGGATTTTCTACTGCCCAGTATCTAGAATTTTGTGATGATACTACCCCGTTGGTGGAGAAAGTTGCTTCGTCCGTGAAAATTACTTTCTTCAAGAAGTCTCTATTATTTAAATAATTACCTTGGATCCATAAACAATATTCTAGTCTTCTCTCTTCATCACCTTCCTCCAAGGTATGTACAAATTTTGGTTTAAACGGTTGTAACTTATGGCGTTTTAAACATCTCCAAATTTTTGACGCCGACAAATTGAGGTCACGAGCCATATTTCTAAGGCTGGTAGTGGGATTGGCGTTAAACGCCGCTAATATAACGTCATCCTCTCCATGTCTTCGACTGAGATGTACTCTCGGTTTAAGCACATTACCAGTTGTATTGAACAAGTGACATATTCTTGCAACGGTACCATGGTGTATTGGTCGTCTTAGAGGATGTCTTAAATTAAATTCTTCTGCAGCTTCTCTTGAAGACCGTACATTTTCACCGACTATCTTTATTATTTCTACTTTTTCATCAGTGGTTAAAAGAATTCTAACCATTATGATTAAAAAAATTAAATAATTAAACTTACGAAATGAACAATAAATAACAATAATCACTTCTGTCATAAAAGTAAGAATGGAGAAATAAACAAAATAGTTATTGACAGTTAATTTCACGGCACTCTTAACATTTAAAACAAAAAATCAAAAAACCCCTAATGTTCCTAAAATTCTGAGTCGATAAGAAGGATATGATGGAAAGTTACTCCTCAAGAACATTGACAACGAAAAAAACAAAAAAAAAGGAACAGTGTTACAACTTGATATGTAATAAAAAGTGGCCCTTTTAGCGTTTTATTGAATCATGATTTTTGTTCACGACTTTCGTTTGTTGGAAAAAGTTCTCTCTGTGGGTTGGATAAAGTCATTTTATAGAGTTGTATAATTGATACATTTTTTAAAATAAATTAGTCTTAAAATTCGATCACAAATAAAAAAAAGATGGGGTGTCTTCATGAGATGAAAAAAAAATTTTTTTTCAAAGTTTTCCGATTTTCACCAAATTTTATAGGGGGGCATATCTAGTGATTCTGAACAACTATTATTAACAAAATTTTCGTCTATATCTAAGCCTACTATGATTTCTCGAAAATTGCGATTTTCTTTTTATCGCAGTAAGTCGAGGTTTTATATCTAAACGACATTCATGTGTTGATTAAAGTCGCCTTACAGAGTTGTATACCTCATAAAAATTTGAAATTAATTCGGCCACAAATAAAGAAGATACAGGGGTGTCTTCACGAGAAGTGAAACAAAAATTTTTTTTTCAAAGTATTCTGATTTTCACCAAATTTTATAGGGGGGCATATCTAGTGATTCTGAACAACTTTTATTAATAAAATTTTCGTCTATATCTAAGCCTACTATGATTTCTCGAAAATCTCGATTTTCTTTTTATCGCAGTAAGCCGAGGTTTTATATCTAAACGACATTTATGTGTTGATTAAAGTCGCCTTACAGAGTTGTATACCTCATAAAAATTTGAAATTAATTGGGCCACAAATAAAGAAGATACAGGGGTGTCTTCACGAGAAGTGAAACACACTGTATGTACAAAAACTTTATTGTCTGAAAGAATGTCTATTGTAATGCTCTTTCTGTATAAAATTTTAATTATGTATTGACTTGTGTAAACATTTTACAATGACGTATTAACATAAATAAATGAATTGAATTGAATTGAATTACTTTTAAATATACTGGAATTACGTATTTTATTTTAAAAATTTCACTACATTTTGTGATTGCCAGGCCACTCCACTTCTGTTGTCACTCGAGCCCTGGACCCGGTTATTTACACCAGTTTTCTTCCTGTCGATGGCTAGTTAAACACTATCATATTTTTAATAATTTAATTTCAATTCAATTTATTCAATTCAAAATTCAATCAATTATAATTACAGATTTCTTAATGTACAACACTGTCATTCATTTTAGGGATTTTTCTGATATAGCACCTAGCTGATTAAACAGCTGTATGTGCTTAAAGATAATTAACTAAGTATAAATGATAACTATATAACATATTTTGTAAAACCCTAAACGGTAATTTATTAACATAAATAACTTGGTGATCAATACACCTTAACTAACTAATAACCTAAAATTAAAATTAAACTAATACTGGTAAATTATTTACCTATAAATATATTTATAGAATATTTATGAAGTCATTGTATCTCTCAGTAATATAAGTTCTGCATTTTTTGTTAAACTTTTTGTAATTTTTTATGTCTAATGTTAACTGGCAGCAAATTGTAAAACTTAGGTCCAAGATAAATCAAAAATCGTTGGTTTATATCTTTATGGCTCATAGGAATTTGAAGATTATTTTGTGTTTTGTTCCTAGTTTCATGCTGATGATTTACATAGTTCTTAATTCTTTTTTTATGAACATATAGACATGTCGTTAGAATATATAATGATCTTACATTAAATATATCTTCATTGTATAATAAAGCTGTTGGATAACGCTTTCCTTTATTATATATTACCTTTAAAATAAAATTTTGTATAACATATTTAACTGTCTTAATGCGTTGTTGTACAGACCGTCCCATACCTCTATACCATACCTAATTAAGGATTCCACCAATGTTCTATATACCATTATTAATAGATTTTTCGACATCATACCGCGTAACAAGTAAAATTTGTGAATTAATTTTCTAATATTATTTTTTAACCTAAAAGTATGATCTTCCCATTTTAAGTGCTTATCAATTATTATACTAAGTATTTTATATTTGAAACTTCTTTAATGCAATTGTCAAAATTTTTTATAGAGATGCTGGAAAAACTAGGTCGGTTAGCAGATGTAATTGAAAATGCAATGTAGTTAGTTTTAGTTAAATTTAGTGTTAGTTTGTGATGATCCAACCAATTTTTTATTGTAAGCAAGCCTGATTTTACCCGTTCCCTTACTTCATCCCAGCTTTTACCCGAAAAGAGCAGTGCTGTATCGTCTGCATACGAAATTATTGTGCCGTTAATATCAAGATTCGTTAGTGAATTTATGTACGCAATGAATAGAATGGGTCCGAGGACTGTTCCTTGGGGAACACCTATTTCGACATTAATAGAATCACTATACGAGTTACGAATTTTTACCATTTGTTTCCTATCAGTTAAATATGATTTAAAGACATTCAACACGACACCTCTAACCCCATAGTTTTCAAGTATACTAAGGAGTTTGTCGTGAGGTACGGTGTCAAATGCCTTTGCCAGGTCTAAGAACACAGCAATGCTCTTTTCGCCAACATTGAGGTGTGTAGTTATTTGACCCACAAGTTCACACATCGCATCACATGTACTATATCCACCAACAAATCCAAATTGATTTTTTGATAGTATACTATTTTCATTAAAAAATTTTATCAGTCGAAGTTTAAGACATTTCTCAAATATTTTACCAAAGTTCTTCATTACACTTATAGGCCTAAAATTATTAATATCGTGTTTACTTCCTGCTTTGTGGACAGGACTAACAATTGTCGTTTTGAATTGAATTGGAACTGTGCCTGTTTTGAAAATTAGGTTTATAATATGTAGAAGTGGTTTTATAATAAAAATATGCATGTCTTTTATGATTTTTGATGGCACTCCATCAATCCCAGGAGCACTATTATTCTTTAGTGAATGTATATGATTAATAAGTTCATTGTGGTTAACTGGGTAGAGAAACATAGACGAATTAGAGATGTGACTTAAGTATACTTCATTTACAGATTTGATTTGGTCTGTCATGCGTTTACCTATATTTATAAAAAAATTGTTACAATGATTAGCCATTTCTTTATCAGTTTCAAATTTAACGTCATCCAGTAGGATGTTTATATTTTCATTACTGTTAATTCTTTGTTCATTTGTTGCCTCTGAAATAAGTTTATAGAGTTTTTTTATATCTCCCTCATTGTTTTTAATTTCATTTTGATAAAAATCATTTTTGCACCTGGCAATAAGCTTATTTATGGAATTGCGGTATAGCTTATATTGATTTTTTAATTCTTCACTATGGTATTGCAATAATCTTTTTTTCATTTTATCACGTTGCTTTATTGAATTTATTATTTCATTGGTGATCCATGGCTTTTTTTTCTTTGTTCGGGGATATTTATTATTTTAGTGTTTTTTGCTTGCCCATAACAATGCAGGAATATTTTATAGAAGGCATCAGTTGCTACTGCCGAATTAGAAGTATTTATTACAGACTGCCAATCTTGAGTTTGTAGTAGATTTATTAATTTGTCATAATTTATTTTTTCTATTTTTATCTCCTTAGTTTTTATCAATTTATTAGTAGTCTGGTTTACTGGTTTTAATAATACGTTTAACATTATTGGGTAGTGATCAGTTAAGTCCGAATTTAGTACAAATGATTGATACCAAATACGCTCAGAATTTAATTTCCTTCTTACAAATATATGGTCAATACATGATGCTGTCGTTGATGTTACTCTCGTAGGACAAGTAATAAATGGCAAGAAACCATATTCATTCAAAGTAGATAGATATAAATTAATATGCTCATTGTTATTATCACATATATTTAGGTTAATATCTCCAATAACGATTTCTATTTGGCTTTTTAAATTTTCTGCTAAATGTATCTCAATATCTTCTATGAAATGCCTTTCATTTGTGGAGGGAGGTCTGTACACACAACTGATACCAACTGCTATATTTTGTATTGTAACGGTAATTTTACTTAAGGTAACAAGTGATTTTGAAAATTTATAATCAATTATATGTACGTTCAGATTTTGTTTTGTATAAATTATCATTCCATCATTTTTGTTCAAATTTGCATTATTATAATGGATATTATACCCAGGTATATTAAATTGATTGCATGTGTGCTGAAAACATTCACTTAGTACTATGATGTCACAATAAAACAATTCAAATGCATGTAAAAATACTAAAAGATTGTCAAAATTTTTTTTTATACTTCTTATATTAACATGTACTAGATTTAGAACCTTATCTTTAATGTTTATGTGAGTCTTTAGAGTATCACTACAAATACTATCCTGTGGGAGATTGATGTTTTCTTCCATGTCCTCTATATTATTGAGCACTTCTACTTCCCGCTGCATAGCCATTACCATTGACCATAATCTATTTTACTTCTCATCACTTCTATTAAGTATTTGTATGATGGACACTCGAAATCACTAGCTGTATGATTTACTTCATGGTTGGTTTTGAATTTTTGGTTTGCTATTACACAATTTACACATTTTTTTGTTACTTTTGGGCATTCAGCGATGTCATGCTCCCCCATGCAGTATACACATACTGTTTTCTTGTTGCACTCGTTATTTTTGTGGTAAAATTCCTGACATTTAAAACATCTAGGAATACTGATATCTTCATACACATTGTATCTTTCCCATTGCAAACATACTTTTTTTTCATACATAAATTTTTGGAAAAGCTCTGGAGAACATTCGGCATAAATAGTCTTAGAATTATTATTTTTATGTTTTTTTATGTATGTGATTTTTAATTCCTCATTATCATTAATATCTTTTTATCATTTTACTTAATATTGTAGTGAAGAAAACTATGTTGAAACTTTGTACACTTAGGACTGTGCTTAGGAAACAATGGCCTAGTAATTAGTTTAACTAAGTACCAGTAGGTGGCGTACTCGTTATTTTCGGACGCGTATAGGCAATGTTGTATCTTAGAACGAAATGGTGAGAAAGAGGTATGTTGGACATGTTGGCAACAGTATCGTATAACTTTTACACTTTATCTCTGCTTCTGTTTATATAAATTCTTTGAATGAATGGCGTAAATCACGTTGGACCAACATTTTTTAATAAATTACCTGAGGAAACCAAACAGATAGATTTTAAAACATTCAAGTATAAAGTGAAACAAATTTTATTTAAAAAAGCATACTATATGATATAGTTGAATTATTAAGTGATGTTTTAATATTTTTCCTTTTCTGTAAATGTTATTTTTAAATTCCTTTTCTATAAATGTTATTTTAAATACCTGTTTTAATGTAATGTAAAGTATGTAAATTTTAAATACCTATGTGATTTGACGAGTGTACACAATTTAAATATTGTATTGACTGAATAAATCTATCTACCTATCATGTACCTATGAGTAAGAATTTTTAATATTGTGCATCTGCCTGCCATAGTCCTAGTACCAAACAATGGTCATGATACGATACCTTCAGTGAATCTACCAACATAACCTGAGATATTTACAAAAATGCAAAGCAGATTCAAGAAAAAACACGTTTTTCCAGAAATCACAAAAAAAGATGGCATTTGTATCGCAGTCAAAGCAAAGATTTTTCTACAGATACTCTGCGATGTCTAGAATGAATAATTCCTTTTTCACAAAAATATTTGTTTATTTGCCTCCACTACTGGTAGTAGCGTCAACTACCTTCCAAATATCATTGTTCTCCATTAAATAATTTTTTAGATAGAGCACCAACAGACAAGATAGATGAACGAAATTGAATGACTTTAATTTTCGTAATCTACAATATTGTGAAACGTTAAAATCCGAAGAAATCTCGGAGGGTAATTTTTAACTTCTGATTTGATCAGAAATTAAATTTTGATTTATTTTTTAATAGGGCACCTTATATATATTTTCCTGAACATTTTGAGAAAATATTTTGAGCATTTTTAAAAGTCAAGAATTGATAATAAAAAAGTTAATAATAATAATAATATTGTCTCTATTAAGCAACTAGCAATTACAGTAATTTTATAAAATTATGTAGCTAATTTAAGTTCGCTTAATATTAAAAAGTTATGGTATTTTTGTTACTTAAATAAATTATATTGAAGTTCAAATATCTGGAATACCTGTGGTTATTCGAAAATTGTTCATATCATAAAAGTTGTTTAAAATGCAATGTTTCATCACTTGTACAACTTTTCAAGGTCCCTGGGATCGAAAAATTTATTTGTAGTGTACGCAATCTATGCCTTAATTTGTAGATTGTTTTTGCTCAAAACTAAAGTCTTGTGTATATAGTCTAGTGAATAAATACCCTTAATAGAATTTAAATATTGAGAAAATGGTCCCGGGAATTTTAAGTGGGACACCCTGTATAATGTGTTCTCGGATTATGACTTCAATAAATCCTTTTTCCTTGATTTTCATTAAAAAAATCCAATTGGAAAGAAAATGTTTTTAAAAAATCATTAATTTGGTCTCAAACAATAGGAATTTTGTATTACATTATTGGCAAGTACTCATTAACATACCACATATTTTTTTAAAAATTTTTGCAGCTATAGTTCACAGAAAAAAAAAATATAAAATTTAGCTCGCACTTGAAACACCGATTTGGATGTCGTTACTACTACTATTTTAATTTACATAACAGATGTCAGAAGGCTAGGTTAGGATTGTGTTTACCAGCTTGTTTAAACAAAATGCTTAAGGAGTGTTTCGTGCCAAGTGTTTCAAATAATAATATTAATACCCAAAATAAAATATTCCTTTACCTTCTCAAAGAGAAGAGTAGAAGAAAATTGTAGCTTAAAATAGTAAAAGTACAAAAAAGGTACCTAAGCTTGGAAACATTTTCTGCTATGAAGACACAAACCGACTGTCACTGCGTCACTTGTCAACTTGTCTTAGTCAATGCAGTCAACATAGGTAACTTAAAGGACGTAGCAGAATAAGCATGGTAAAATGGTCCCAGAAGCGTTTCGACTTAATTCGGCATCAGTAGATCGACAATAGGAAAAGAAATGTTTTTCTGGAGTTGCAGCCCCCTGTCACCACTGGTAACACCTGTACCCTAATAAATATAATTTTTTGTTTTCATTTTTTAATTCTGCACATCTTGCGTTAATTATTATGAAAAAAATTGACGATGTACGTGTGATTTAAATGCATCTTAGAAAAAAGAATCAGAAGAAAAATATATTAAAAAATTAATTTTTTTTTTGTTTTCATAAAAATAATGATTCGTGTACACAAAACTTTTACCAAAAATACATTGTTATGAGTAGTTTATTGTAGATTTTTTTTTTTATTTTAGAAGCTGTGCGCCATAATAAAAAATAAATAAAAAATTACGACTCAATGGTTAGTGGTGCTTAACCATTGACACTTTATAATAATAATAATACCACTTTATTGTATACAACAGACAATACAAAAGGATAAAAGACACAGACAGTGATTCCCACTTTACCCTTACACATTTTAAAATAATTCAGGTACCTATAATTCAAATCTAATGTTTTAAAGTTAAAAAAATTACTTACTAACTAATAAAACTATACATGCATAGGAACTAGGTGTGTTCATACATACTTATACAGCATTATGTATCCATATGTCTTGCGCTTAATTCGTTCAGATACTGCCTCTGCGTAAGAGTATAAATATCTTCAAAAAAGTTAGTTAAGTAATCGTAATATAAACATCACTACCCCATTATCAAGAAAATTTTTAGAAACAATCGCTGACTACAAGCAGCATATTATATTATTGATGTTGATACAAAATATCTGTAGAAATAATAAAAATGAAACAAATATTTCAACAATTTTTCCCCAAGATATGGATTCTCAAAGTAACTAATTAGATTATTGTGCTATTTTACATGTAATTATGCACTGCATTAATCTTAATGAAGGGACATATAAATTAAACACCCCTGCAGAAGTTGTCACTCAGTTCTTCCAAACATTACATTACATGTAAATATTAAATTCTAGATAACCGAGTATACTTTTCTCGTTCTCATTTAAAAAATTGTTTATCTTGGTCAAATAAGACATTTGCAAAACGTCAAGAAGTCAAAAATTAATTATATGGGACATTGGCATGCTAATATAATGAAAATATTTGAATAATGGTATAGAGTAACACTAATAATATTTCATGATCATGATGTATTTAACAGTAAAATTCTGATATATCTCTTGTATCAACTGTGATAAAATATATTTATATACACTTTACCGAAATCAATAAAGTTAAAACAATGGTGGACACTGATATGATACACAAATATGCAACTAGACAGCTGTTAAATCATTCTATCTAAATTTTTCCCTTCTAAAATCTCTAACTTTACAAAAATAATAACAAAACGATTGACTGTTTAAAACCCAATCAGAATTATAGTACTGGAAAAAAAAATACACACGGAGGAGGGTAACGGGCATGTTTGTAAGCGTCATTGTCGGCTTCAGTTACTTAATCGGTAACTATTTGATGACCCCTCTCTGTTTCATTGTATTTTTTTGTAGCAACTGTAATAGGAATCCTGATATTTCTTGTAGCTACTGTAATAAGAATCCTAAAAAAATCACGAACTATGGTACAAGCAAACTTCTTAGAATTTCAAGAAAGGCTTGTCCTTATTTAATAAATGAAAGCTACCGAATTACATGTGTCTCAGAATATCCGGTAATAATTAATTGTAAATAAATATTTAAATTAAAAAAAACTTAAAACAAGCTCAGACTATTATAAATGTAGGATTAGTTTGGTATGGCTTAATCGTGGAGGTGTCGAAATTCCGACAACGATAATATTTAACACTGAGCGACATATGCATCGCAATGAAGGTAAGTGCAGTGAATAATAATCATCAGTAGAAAACGACACCGTATTCATAGATAAATAAAATTTCAGGCGATACAGTGGCTAAGCGCCACTAGTCGTATAGATCAGTAGTTTAACGCATAACAATATTTTTTACTTTTTTTAATTATGGCGCACCACTTCTAAAAATTAGAAAAAAGTCAACAATAAACTATATCATAGTGTATTTTTGGTAAAAGTTTTGTGTACACGAATCATTATTTTCATGAAAAAATAAATATTTCTTTTCTAAGATACATTTAAATTATATGTACATCGTCAATTTTTTTAATAATAATTAAGACACAACTTGCAGAGATAAAAAATGAAAACGAAAAATTATATTTATTAGGGTACAGGGGTTACCAGTGGCAGCAGGGAGCTAGAACTTGAGGAAAACATTTCTTTTCCTATTGTCGATCTACTGACACTGAATTAGGTCGAAACGCTTCTGGGGCCATTTTACTATGCTTATTCTGCTACACCCTTTACTGTGCAGCTTAAATTACACTGATGTCATCGACAATCACGCGTTTGAAAAACGTTTTATAAATAAATATGATTTTCTAAAACTATGCAAAAATTTTATATGAAACATAACAGCTCAAGATGTGTTGTAATATTTAAACTTTCAAATAAATATACTTAGTTTAAGATTTGAGTACCTACTGACAGGGGTGTAGTGGTGTCGGAATGCATCGGACACTGTGGTTTCTGTAGTATATTATACCACCCACTTCAGAGCATGCTGGAATGGCTTATTTTACAACCACACCACTGCCTACTGAAAAGGCCCATTATACAACATGGAAATCCTTATTTGTGTATGGAACATTTAAATAATTGAAATATTTGAAAAATGTTATATAAAAAAAAGTTTATATTTGAGATATAGTCTGAAACACACTGTAAAAGAAATGTCATTACAAAAATAAGTTTAAAAACATCACATTGACATATGAATTTTTCAGGCAAAGTCAATACTAAAATAGGAAACAACAATGGTTTATCAGTGGTAGATGCATCCCCAAGTTTTCCTGGAACATTACCATCAAATGGATTAGGAGGATTATTTGCTGGTGGAATACCAAAACTTAAACCTACTGGTAAATTAGGTTAGTATATAAATAACAATAAAATTATGTATTTTTTAATATCATTTTGAATACATGACATTTTTTGGATGATTTTCCATGCTTTCTCCAGATAAAATGCAATAATAATAATAATGATAACATGATAGGTAATACAACCCCCTTTATCTTTGAAGACTTAACATTAGTTTGGGTGGGTGGGGGCTACATATCTCGAGACTAGGATGAATTTGTTACTCCGAAAGCATCACGGTGCTAAGGCCAGGAATCAAACCCTGGGCCACATGGTGAGAGTGATTTGACTATTGACCAAGCAGCCAAGCTTGAAATAACCTAAATCTTATAAAAATTGCCTCGGCTCAGTGATGTGACGGACTGTGGCATGTCCTTTCACACAGATGACCCTATCATACATATTGCAATCGGACCAAATCTATGAGTATATCTCATGAATTTCAGATACAATACAATAGTTTATTCATGTTAATATATAGAAATATTTACATAACTCAAAAATTATAGGGAATAAAATTATTACAATATACATGTATTATTATTAGGTAGGTTACAATTTAGAACACTAACACAGGTATATCAAAGTGTTAAAAATATATTTGTAAACAGCTATGTTACATGTAGTTAGGCACAGTGTTTAATTTCATCAAAAATATCCTCAACTGTAAAGAAAACTTTACTGATGAAGAACATTTTAATTGTAGCTCTAAATTTATGCATGGATAGCGCTCTGTGGGAGAAAGACTGTTAAAAAATTTAACCTCAAAGCGATTTATGCCTGTTTGTCCTTATACTAACCATGTGAATATCGTTCTTGAGCCTTGCTCCTGGCCTCTTGATAATGGACTTTTTTATTCGACATGTATTGATTAATATGTTTATCCAACACTTTCATATAAAGTGATTTTTATTAATGATATTTTATAGCCCAATCAATAGGTAGAAGTGTATACCAATATTAATACCCAGAAACAAAAAATATGGTTGTATAGAAGAAAAAATTGTAAGAAAGATTTGTGTTTCGATGGACTCAATCTGAAGTGGCGAACTTAACCTAAAAAATTGAAGAAGTTGAAAAAAAAACAGTTTTTCGTAAATAAAAAAAAAACTATGACTCTAATCGAAAAAAGTTGAATGAGAAAGTTGTACGTGCTAAAAAGATATTTCGATTATTATTTCTCTAAATATCAATTGCGATAACACTTTTCGAGATATATCGAAAATACTGGGTTATTGGCCCACTTTTATTTCTTTCTTATTTTCATTAACGACTTGCCAGATTATATAACAGAAGGTGAGGTTTTTATGTATGCGGATGACACATCTGTAATAATTCACAGCAGAACTGCTGTAGTCATTAAACAATTTGAAGACTGGTGTTACAAAAATTCATTAATTATTAATATGAAAAAAACAGTATTCTTATATTTTACAAATATTGTATGTACTAATAGGCCCAAAATAGAATACGTTCAGACCAGTCTGAAAACAACATTCTTAGGTTCCGTAATAGACGCTACGTTGAATTTTATCCCTCAAATTGATACTATCTGTTCCAGATTAGCAAAAACAACATTTGCCATTTTAAACTTAAAAAAGGAATTAAATATTAATGCATTAACGACATGTTACTATTGTATTCCCTAGTGTATTCAGTCATTAGTTATAATATTAGTATATGGGGTCAATCGACTGAGGCAAACAGAGTTTTTATAATGCAAAAGAGAATCATCAGAATATTATTTGATTTAAGTTATAGACAATCATGTACAGGGTGGGCAACTAAGAATGGAGGTCGGCCATATTTCAGAAACCAAGCATCGCACAAATTTAGGAAAAAAATTACCTTAAGTAAAGTGGCCACGAAAAATCGCTGGAAATTATTTTCGAGTTTCTAAAATGGCCGCTAGGGGGCGTAACAGCCATAGCAGAATAGAAAATCAGGTTTTTCTCAGTATTTTGCTCAATTAAGTGGTATTGAAAATACATGCATCGTAATCCTAGGACAATTTTGAATCTTCTTAGTTTTCCATTTTTTTGTATCTTCAAGAATAAAGTGGTGGGGAGATGCCAAAAATACATTTTTTCAAATGTCGATTACTCCGATTAGCCTTAACGGAATTTAACAAACTTAGTCTCATTGGAAAGTGCTTTTCTTGGTCTATCGAGTGCATGTTGTGCTATTTCCATTTGATTATTACTGTCGCCGCTAGAGGCCGTTATTTGACATGACAACAAATATCGCGCTTTTTCTTAAAAAATTTAAATGGAATGGTATATTTATTTTTACATGGTAAAATAGAGAATTAAAAGCCTCAGATATCAGTGAAAACCGCAACTAGATAGCTTTTCTCTAACGGAAGATATTAGCAAACAAAGTTGAAATTATGAATTATTATCAGATCTTGCCGACGGGATTTGCAAAGTAGCTGTTGAAAACAAGTAAGCTGTGAAAATGACACAATGAAGAAACAACATATTATGTCAAAATATTTAACTTGTCATTATTGTTATTTTGTGCAGTATTTAGTTTTTTATTTGAATTTGTTTTCGTTTTGGAATTAATTTTTCAAATTATAATGATTCTTACAAATGAAGCATTTGACATGTTAGCGATTTAGTTCGAATGCATGAGACATGCAACTCTTGCTGCCAGAGTCTATGCAGTGCAATATCCTGAAAGACGTCATCCAAGTGAAAAAGTTTTTATTCGACTGGCACATGGTTTTCGTACGAAGGAAGTGTACCGTGTATCGAAGACATCGTTACGAAATTTTAAATGTATTTTTGAAGTTACGAAACGTCCCAATTTTCATAACTGTCAGTTTCATTACATAACTAGTGATGTAATGAATTTTAATTAAACTGTTATTATTAAACCCATCATTTAGAGAAAAGACATTAAGGCACAAAAAACACTTTATTAATAAAATGCAAATAGAAACATTCCGTCATCTGCATTTTTAACAAAACATTTAAAGTTTTCTTCTGTTAAAATAATAAATTTCTTAGCGTGGTAACCTGAAGATCTTCTCTTTAAAAATGGTATTAATATGGTATATTTTTTGTCAATGTTTCTTTTAGCATTTAATTCTTTAATATTGATTCCTACTCAATATTCATATCGTGACGCTTTATAATTTTTCATCGTTTCGAAATACGCTAAGAGAATCTTTTCACATACATCTTTTTATTCACTTTTGTTGACACCAGTTTTCAAATTTCGTATATTATACTTCCTCATATATGCTTTTTGATTTACCAGGTAAGTATTATTGAATTTACTGCTACTCTTTTATATCAGATGGAATATCCACATCTAAATCAACAATTTCTGACTAAATTTGCTTAAAAAAATTCAGCAGATTGACAACTGAACTTTGTTAATACAAATGTCAACCTATACCTACTAATGCTCAGGTACGGCGATAAACACAAAATTCATTTGTACCACTGTAAGTGTAACAATGTTTGAAACCGCAAAATAAAATTCAATATAAATTGCAATTTCTTTTCTATTTTAGAGCAGGATTAGATAAAAACGTTATGAAACAGTAATTTTACTTGACTCGCGTAAGTTGCAAATATTGCATTCGTCAAGTAAAATTAGTCTTTTCATAACTGTCTACATAAATATATTGTTATTATTATTATTAGAATTGTTGTCTGTTATTAATTACTAATTTTTATATTATGTAATATATTCTACTCGATATGTTTGATATATGTTGTTTCTTCATTGTGTCATTTTCACAGCTTACTTGTTTTCAACAGCTACTTTGCAAATCCCGTCGGCAAGATCTGATAATAATTCATAATTTCAACTTTGTTTGCTAATATCTTCCGTTAGAGAAAAGTTATCTAGTTGCGGTTTTCACTGATATCTGAGGCTTTTAATTCTCTATTTTACCGTGTAAAAATAAATATACCATTCCATTTAAATTTTTTAAGGAAAAGCGCGATATTTGTTGTCATGTCAAATAACGGCCTCTAGCGGCGACAGTAATAATCAAATGGAAATAGCACAACATGCACTCGATAGACCAAGAAAAGCACTTTCCAATGAGACTAAGTTTGTTAAATTCCGTTAAGGCTAATCGGAGTAATCGACATTTGAAAAAATGTATTTTTGGCATCTCCCCACCACTTTATTCTTGAAGATACAAAAAAAATGGAAAACCAAAAAGATTCAAAATTGTCCTAGGATTACGATGCATGTATTTTCAATACCACTTAATTGAGCAAAATACTGAGAAAAACCTGATTTTCTATTCTGCTGTGGCTGTTACGCCTCCTAGCGGCCATTTTAGAAACTCGAAAATATTTTCCAGCGATTTTTCATGACCACTTTACTTAAGGTAATTTTTTCCCTAAACTTGTGCGATGCTTGGTTTCTGAGATATGGCCGACCTCCATTCTTAGTTGCCCACCCTGTAGACATACATTTAAAACAGAAAAAATAATGACTGTCACGGGAGTTTATATTTTATAAATTTCTTGCTTCATGTACAAAAATTTGAACAAATTTAAAACAAATAATAATATTCACAGTTACTCCACTAGAGGTGCGCGAGAAATACACATTAAAAGTTTCAGTCTTAGCAAATATAAAAAATCACCGTATTATGCTGGTAGTCATATATATAATAAACTTCCTGCAGTAATAACGTCCCAAATTTCGTTCAAATTATTCAGGAACAAACTGAAACTATTCTTAGCAGAACATTGTTTCTATAGCATGACTGAATTTTTTAATCGGTAATAGAAATTCTTTAATACTAAATATATATGTGTATATGTGTGTATATGTATATGTGTAGATATATTTTAGTTGTGTATGACACGTACTTTATAAGTACATTTATTTGTTAGTTTGTGCTTATATTTTTCTGTTTATTGTATATTTTTTACAATTTTGTTTGTTTTATACACTTTTAATCTTATTGTACTCCATTGTATTCCATATTGTATTTCACATTTTTAAATCAACTTTCTACTTTGTAATTTTCTCTTGCTTTTAACTTGACAAAACCAATATTGTTTATGTAACAAGATTTATGGCGAATAAATTTATATTCTATTCTATTCTACTGTAAAAAAATCGGCTTTTCTTGTTTTCCCTGTATCTTTTTTAAATTTACGTTTAAATATTTATTGTCAACCGTAAGTATAGATCACGGCAAGCCGAAAAATTATGTTTTTGAAAAATTTTAAAATATCTTTTATTTTTCGAGATATATCGATTTTGCGACAAAAAGACGTTCTCGAAAATCGACTAGTTTTGCGCAGCGGGGAGGGTTCTACAGTAACAAACTTGGGCAAATTTTCTTTATAAAGAGTTATACTATCATACTTTAAAAGAATTGAAATGGTTTTATCAATTTTAAGGGTAAACAAATGGCTATAAAATAATTACATTCTTTTTGGTTGTATTTTTTTAAATAATTTTGCCAATTTCAATTTTTTCTAGAATCCAATTTTTTTTTGTAAATTCGTTAAAAGTTGTCAGTAATTGATTCGCGTATAAGTCATTTCTGTAAAATTATTTTAAAAAACATAACCTAGAAAAATGCAATTATTTTAAAGCCATTTATTTACCCTTAAAATTAATAAAACCATTACAATTCTTTTACAGCATAATGGGACAACTCTTTATAAAGAAAATGATCCCAAGATCGTTACTGTAGAACTCTCAGTTGAACAAGACTAGCCGATATTCGAGTATGTTTTTTTTTTCGAAATATCGATATGTCTCGAAAAATAAAAGATACTTTTTAATTTTATTAAAACATACTTTTTCGGCTTGCCGTGAGCTATACTTAAGGATGAGAGTAAATATTTAAACATAAATTTGAAAAAGATACAGGGAAAATAAGAAAAACCGATTTTTTACGGGTTTCTCAATATATCTCGAAATCTTTTTAGCACCTACAATTTTCTCATTCTTTTTTCGATTAGAGTCATAGCTTTTTTGTTATTTACGAAAAACTGTTTTTTTCAACTTCTTCAATTTTTTAGGTTAAGTTCGCCACTTCAGATCGAGTCCATCGAAACACAAATTCTTCTTAGAAATGTTTCTTCTATACAATCATATTTTTTGTTTCCGGGTATTAATTTTGATAAATTTAACCTTATAAACCGTGACAGGTTGATTAGGCTATTAAAGGTATAAAGTGGGTCATAAGTCACTAGTAAGCTAAAGTATACTTTAGCTCACTAGTGAGGTAAAGTGATTTAGTCACTAAAAAGTAATTTTAGGATAAAAGAAAGTCCAAGCAATTTATTTATTATACGGAAAATTAACAAAACAAAGAATCCATGTACTAGCACTTATTTATTTATATTTGTTAACATTTATTGTCATCATGTTCCATTTTTCAAAGAAAACTGCTCCCCTGTACACAATTTTTCTGTATACTAATAACGTCGTCTGTATTGTCTGACTCATTGTGCTGCTCTCTCTGTATCTTTTTAGCAATAACAATCTTGTTTGAGACTGAATCTTCCAAATAACCCTCCACCACGTTGGATGATTTCCACCCACCATGACATTTAAGGGTGGTAATGTCACCACCAGCATTGGCCGAAAGAGTTGCCGAGGAACGGCACATGCATGGCCAGTATACAAATCTGCATCTGACAATTGCAAATAATCAGCTATAATTCTGTCAATTTTTGAGAGCTTTTTAATCCAACGCATTGGACAGTGCACTTTCCCCTTTGAAAACTTACGAAAAATCTTTTGTGAGACATATTTTGCGGTCTTAAAGACACATATTTCCTAATCAAATCAAGTGTGTTTACCGAAAATCCTTCATTTAAAACTGTGAAACTTCTTGATTTATTCGTCTTGGTATCTGGTATGGATATATATATATAGATATTGTTCTTTATCTTTTATATCTTCGACGCTTAAGTAGGTCAGTTCACCGCAACGGCAGGCACCGCAAACTCCCAATATCAACGCAACCTAAAAAACCCAAACAATTAAATACATAAAAGCAAGAACACCATAATAAACACCTACCTTAGACATAAGATGCTCATCGTCAGGGGCATCCATCAAATATTGTTCAATATGTGTTCTTACCAAAATTTTGGGCGTTTTTGGGTTTGAAATTTCTTGATCGGATTTTTAAGTATGCCACAAGTTTTCCATATCTTGGTATATCAAAGTTCCTTTATACTTTTAAAGTTGTATACAGTTAGTTTATCAATTAAAATGTTATGGGTAATACCAAGGTTATCTCCAATAATAAGAGAAATAAAGGAGGAGTCAAAATGTAATGAATAACCCTCTACAAAGAAAAAAATTGTTTCATTATTAACAGTTGCGTTCATTGTACAATCTACGTTAAAAGTACAATAATTGCATCACATTATTGATTTAATTGACAAAGAAAGTTTATTTTTGTACAAAAATATTATCGCATTCAACATTAAAATTATTGTTTAAAAAAACTAAGAAAACAGGATTTAATAGCAAACCAAACTAAAAAGTAAAAAATAATACAATACAATAATACAATATAATACAAAAAAGCATGATGTGCTTATTACTGTGAAATATTTATACCAGTTGATATCAAGCACCCCACGCTTTTTTGTATTGTACTATTTTTTACTTTTTAGTTCGGTTTGCTATTAAAGCGTGTTTTTTTAGTTTTTCAGTTTTTTTTTAACTATTTATTTTTTACTTTTTAATCTTAAAAATTTGGACCAGATAGTTCTAATCTGGAACCTCGATAACCCCACAGATACCGATTTTTAGTCGAATCCGACGATAATTGATAAAACCTATCCGCCATGTTGACTCCGCCATTTTGACTTTTTAAGTTTTGATGACATATTTGTTTTCTACTTGTCAGGCCCTTTTCTTCGATACCCATATTAAGGGGGTTGTAAAGAAAATTATAATCCGCCATCTTGGGGCGGCGGCCATTTTGAACATATTATAAAATTGAGTATACTATATTGTATTGTGATCGGAGCTACACACAATTGCCAAAAGTAATTTTCCCAGCATGAAATCAAAATTTAAAAATACATATTTAAGCATTTCATTTTTACAGCACTTTTGGCTGGGATTATGTGTGATACATTCCTTAAATGCTTGGCACCTTGTTTATTCTGATGTTTATAACTGTTGTTAATACCTATGCGGTTAACAATACTTATTGAGCCAAATTGACTGATTGACATTGCTAGGGGCAATAATATTAACTCTGACACTTAAAATAACGGTAAAGATTAGTTTCTTAGATTGGAAGTGTAACTTGATGGTCTCCAATTTTTTTGATGAATTCTGATAAGTTTTGAAACACTCTTACTGTATGTAAAGGTTATATTTTTCAAAAGTATTGGGGATAAAAAGGTTTGTAAATAATCTAATCTAATTGAATGTTACATTTGATTAAAAGGAAATCATTAAGTGTTTTAACATTAAGTTACGGACATGCATGATTCTAATAGCGTTTTGCAGTGTGCAGTATTAGGACCTCCAGTCAAAAAAAGGTCTTATTTTAAATTCAAATAAGACAGCTTTTTGTATGGGGACTAAACATCACAGTAAACTAAAATGTAGCTTGGGGAGACTACATTGTGAATTCAGCTAAAAATGTAGAAGTAGTTTTTGAGGGGCATGCAAACTCCAAATTAAGTTTACGTTATGCCAGGTAAGAATGTTTATATTAGTATACGGAAAGTATCCAATCTACTAGTAGAGCACTGTGGCGTGCATAGTTTAAAGATTCCCTGAGCCCCTCTAAGTATAGTTTTAAAAATGTCATAAAGAGAAATGTGTTACTCAGGAATAATGCCAGGTATATTTGAAAATCATCTACTGAATTACACCTCCTGAGTTTTGTAACTGCGTGTAAGTAAAACCTAGTTTTAGTGTGTTTTTTTTTTTAATTTTATTTTGATATAACGTATTAATTGGAATTTATTGTAAAATCATATCTGTTATATGATCTCAATATCCCAATAAACAGAAATTGGTTGAATAAACGTCTAATTATCATTAATACCGCAAGTATAACTATGGTTGTTAGTCAACCTCTAATAAAGGACAAAATGCCCTCTTCAACAACGTTTAAATATAGTATACAGAAAAAACATATCAATTGGAACATATTCTTTATAGGATTTTGCAAACAGCAGAAAAAATAACTATAACTAAAAGAAAAACATGGTGTAAAAATATTAATGAATTCTTTGCATTCTTTCGATAACCTGAATTATGGTTATGCTAGCAAATTAAAATCCTAAAATGAATTTGTCTAATTTCTTATTTGACAATTCTCATTTTAACACTAGCCTCCACACAGTCCCCTACGGCCGTGCAGATTAAACTAGTATCTACATAACCCCCTACGATCATGAAGATTCAGTTAAAAATGAGAACAAAGAAAATTAGAAAATTCATTTTAGGATTTTAATTTGCTAGCATAAGCAGAATTCAGGTTATCGAAAGAATGCAAAGATTTCATTAATATTTTTACACGATGTTTCTCTTTTAGTTATAGATAGTTATTTTTTCTGCTGTTTGCAAAATCCTGTAAAGAATATGTTCCAATACAATTATAAACAAACAAATAATAATTCATTTTTAAACAAACATATCATTGTTCACAATTTATGTTTAATATGAAGATATTTGGTATCCATTCGACGTTTAAATATAATATACCAAACACCAATTATTAATGTTTACGAAACAATTTAATTAACCTTTGACAAAAAAATGGTTATTATATTGTATAAAAAGTAAGAATTATAAACGTCTTTAAGGTACGTTTTTTCAGTAATAATTGAAAATGGTTATTTAAGGTACTTATTTAACTTTGAAATATAGTATAATATTACTGTGTATATACAGTATATAAATTATAAACGTGATCTAAACGCAAATATTTTAACCAAAAATGGGTATAGGTTAAGATAAATAAAACGTTAGAATGTAGAACATAAAAGTGTAAAAAACATTTATTTTTAATAAGTACTTACAATAAAATGTTAAAAACATAGAAATAAAAGAATAAATCAATGATTCATTTCACATGTAATGGTTCAAAAACCTGTTTTTCAGAAACACATCCGTCAGCAATTGCTTGATTAATAGATTCAAGAGAAATTTTACTGAGGATTTTTTTTTTGTAAGATTGCTATTTTTCTTCGAAGATGATGGCTTGAAATAATTTTTGGCATTATTATTCATCTCAAGCATTAATTATTGAACAGGTAGATACCTTAAATAAAAGCTGTGTTAAAATAAATGTTATTAAAAAATGTCATTGCATTGAGTTTATATTTTTACTACTTTTGCTATTTTACATTCCTACCTTACTATGTATACAGGGTTATTCAAATTAATAATAATAATAATCTGACGTTTCGTCAAATTATTATTTTCAATACGTTCCTGGTGATAATGTGGTTTTTTGTTACAGTTTATAATCTTAAATTCGACGTACTGGTTTAAAATTGTTAAATTTGTAGAATAGCTATTATATTTATCACACATTTTTATTGATAATATTTAAATAAAAAATGCGTTTTTAACAGATAGCAAATTATATCTTTACATATTATGATAAATTTCTATGATAATGTAATTGATATTCTCTCTAGGTGGTACCTCTGCAAGTTTTCTCATACATAATGCAGGGTGAAACTCCTGAAAACCTTTGAAATGACATAGCTTGCCTTGAAGATGGTTTTAGCTATGACGAAACATCAAATGTTACATATCGTCATATTTGGGATATCAAATCGTAACAAAAACCACAACATCTTAACAGGGCCGTATTGAAAATAGGAAATTTGATGGTGATCCTTCACTGTCAGGTTGTAAAGTATAAAAAACGGCTGGGTAAATGTGTCATTTGTTTTAAGATACCTTATACGGCAAGGAGAAACAAATAAAAATGAAAATTCAAAAATTAAGTTTTGAAAAAATCTCAAAAACCAAAATTATTTTTTCAAATGTTTGCACGCCGCATTAAGCTTAACTGCTGCTTTTATGAAATCCCATTGGTGAGCCTCTAATTTGAATACGCCTGCTACATTTTTACCAGTAAAAAATAAAAAGTTCTTTGAACTATATTAACATGTTAACAAATATTAAACGTTTATTCAATTATTATTTCCACTTTATCAACAGGTGGTGGTAGTAGTATTATTAAACGTTTATTCAACTATAATTTCCACTCCCTATTAATGGAGGTTATGGGTAATAAATATTAGGTACTAGTCTAGTCGCCCACTTGTTTTACCTTTGCTAACCTGCTAATAAAGTTATCATCGTACCTAGGTAATACCGGATATCACAAATATAATCTATAACCAAAATCAGAATTCGAAAAGCTTTATACTAGATAAAAGATAGGTGGATACAAGTTCCTATTTTGTGATTTTCTCGATGGTTTGTAAAGCAAAATGGCACACTATAAATTTAACCAAGGCATTATTTTGAATAAATTGAGATTAAAGCTAAAAAATGGATATTCTTTCTTACCTTATATTGACGATTATTCACAAAAAAAACAAAACCCGGCAAAATAAGAAAAACATGTCCACCATTGCCACCGTATTCACCTGAAATCACAGACCTAAGCAGTGTTGTCAGGTGCAAAGACCTAAATTCCTAGGAAAAGTTATTACTTTGGATAGAAAGTTCCCAATTTCTTTTTTATATAAATATTAGCCGAGGAGCTAATTGTGTTTAAATTTAAGTTACTTCATAAAAAATAAAGCATGTAAAATAAAGAAAATTTTTAAATATAAAATAAAAACAGTAGGTTCTACATTTAGTTATTAAAAATTTATTACGGTTCTTTTTTTATGTAACATGGCAGATGTAAGAAAATCCCCAGAATCTGCATGATTACGAATTTTTCCTTGGTTCTCAGTACTGACCGGCAATTGTCATATATCTGCATGGGTAATTTTCCCAGGCCTGGCAACGTTGGACGTAAAACAAGACGTGGGCCGGCAAGTGCTTCCAAAATCACTCGCAGCATAGCGGTGGCGCTGTGGTGATTTAATGACTATTGTAAACGTTTATTAGAAGTGGAACTATTTATTAAATATGTATGTTAATTAAATTATAAAATTATAGTTCTACGAAATACTGGAATTATTTCAATTTACCGACACCAACTGTTAATTGTCTTTTTTTTGTTGTCGTCGCCAAAGAGTTTGGCAAATTATATAAAAACAGCAACCTTTTGATATTTTACTTATTAATAATACGAAATTTATTCATGTGTCACGAACGTTTAATAATTTTCGATTTTGGTTTAAAAAACGAAAATCGTGTATAACAAAAATACTTAATTTTGTCCACGTCAGACTTTCAGCGATAATTATTAGGTAAAAAATTCAGAATAACAAAAATAAACAATTTTGTAGCAAAGTTCACAGAAAAAAGCATAACATTATAATGTGGCCTCAAAAAATGGTATACCATACACGTTTATTACACTTTTTCAAACATAGACATTCACGAGAAACGTTTAATAAATACACAATAACCAAAAAGTTACCAAAATATTATTGAATACACGTATATTAAACTATAATTAACATTCTTGTGTTTCTTGGGATATTTATTTATTATTTCTATTCATTTATTAATCCCAATCCTAATTAAATTTCAACTGGCCGCTGTCACATGGCCCACTTATTTACAAATACAAAAATTATTTCTTAGGACAAAATAATTAAGGTCTGCTTAATATACAGGGCGTCCCAAGTAATCTCCTAGATCTCTTTTTTATTTCTTGCTGATTTTACTTTTTCATTTGACTGACTAATGTAAAGCATTAGCAGATCGGTATACAACGTGCCTCAAATGTTCTCTCAGGGTTCTTCCTTGCACACTGTAAATACCTATTTACCTGTGGAACGGTTAATAAATAAAAGAACAATAAATCAAAAAAGCCCAGTGATTTTTTCCCGTGCAATTTATATAGGAAACTTCAGGTCTCTATAGGCACCATTTAAAATCAAAATTTTGAAAAATCAAAAAATATGTACTTACTTTTTTCGGATTTGGGAACAAATTGGAGGGGATCGGGACCCTCTACAAAAAAAAATGGTCACTCAACTGAAACTACAAAGCACAGACAAGTATGCTCGTTCTCAAGCATAGAAATCTCCTCCCTTAAAATATATAGCAATATGGTATTCTGATCTCTGAAAATGTGTGTGTGCCTGGGCTATTATTGATTACTTGTTTTTGAAAATTTTTAAACCATGTTCCACCAAACTGACCCCACTGCAATTTTTACAGAAGGCAGTTAGTTATGTAATAGTCGAAACACATAAAAACATTGATTTTTTTTTTGGTAGCCGTCACTCGAGATGTGGGTATAGAAAAAGCATCCACAATAATTAAAATAATTATATAAGATCCCTAATGATGTAAATAATAATGTGAAAAAATATGTTAATGCTATTGCATATAAAAGGTTTTACATTTATTTCATTCGATTATCTTTATTGGCTTTGAAGAGTTGTTACCTCCATATCTCTGATAGCATAGGGATAAGAGGCTAAAATATATTACTTGAGCACTTCTAGGCCAGAAACAACATTTATGTAAAAGAGTTGCCTAAAAATCCGTTCCGCCCAATTCCATATACTTAACCGGCTAAACTCTAATAATTAGCAAATTATAATAGAAATTACTTCGTTTTGAGCTGCAAGTAAAAGTAATAGTTTTAATGATTAATAATAAACTTCATATTGTCCAAATATTTTGTTTTGAATTGAAGAACTCCGTGCTGTACTGTAAAGATTAAAATAATTTATCACATTGAATAAGAGAAAAACAATTTTGGACACTATGTATTTAGAACACACAGCAACTATGTTTATAAATAACATGATGATGTGTTAAAAATATATTCTAAAAATAAACGTTTCTAATTTGAGTCTATATTTTCAACTTCCAAAAAATTGTGATACTAGAATTTTGACAGATATGTTTTCTTTATAGGAACTCCAAATAGTTCTATGAAAAGTGTCAATAATAATGAGGATGTTACCCCACCTGTTGTAACACCCACAAAAAATTTTAATAGCATACAGATAGAGTTAAAGAAACAATTAGCCAGTGATAACAGAAATCGAGGACCTCCTCCGCCAGCACCAAGTAGAAATGTAAGTAATACTAATAATGATAAGTATTGTGATTATCCACTGTTTGGTTTGAGTGAAATGACTCGCTTATTATTTTGTGTTTTTCCTATTTTATATCTTAATAAAAATTGTACCCAGGTATGTTTAAAAGTCATTGAGCAATTTTTATGATAAACAAAGTATGACATGACAACTTTTTACTTATGGAGAGAAACTTGAAAATGACGTTCTTTTACATTCATAATGGAAATCAGAAATCTCTAGAGCAATTGACAATTAGATTCCGGCTCTAGGGCTCTTTATAGATTTCAATAAGGCATTTGATAATGTAGACCATGAACTATTATTAGCAAAGCTCTTTAGGTATGGCATTAGGGGCGTAAATCTACAGTTGTTTAAAACGTACCTTCAGGAACGCACTCGGAAAGCCTGCCAGATGTCAAAACAAGTTCAAGTCGAAATATGTATTGACTGGTGTCCCTCATGGATCAATCCTAGGCCCTACGTTGTTTCTAATTTTTGCAAATGATTTAAATTTTTACCTACAAAATGTAGAATCTATTACAATTACACAATATGCTGATGATACCAATGTATTGATAACAACTGAAAACATAGACGATCTTATGACACTTGCAAGTACAGTTTACTCTATGATTACGGAGTGGGCTGAGCATAATCATTTGTGCTTAAGTCATGATAAAACACGGTGTATGCTATTTAAGTCGCAAAGATCTACATACTCTTTGAACAATAACTTTCCATTACAAACTGTAGGCTGCGTCAAAATGTTGGGTAACGCTTTAGATAATCATTTGCGATGGAACACACACATCGAAAATCTCTGTGGGAAACTAAGTAAGTCCTGCTATGTATTAAGATTTCTGAAAAATTACCTACTGTAATTGTAACATTCTTAAAACTCTCTATTATTCATCATTTCACTCCCACCTAAAGAATTAAATTGTAAACTGAGGGAGCAGTGGGCAAAATCAATGTGTTTTTATTTTACAGAAAGTTGCAATAAGAATCTTAGCAAATCTAGGTTATCGGGAATCCTGTAGAAATGCTTTTCGCCAATTTGGCATACTAACAGCCGGTTTTACAATCGCAAGTTAACTTTCATGTTACTTGACTTTTACTTGCAGGTTAACTATAACTTTACCGACACATGCGTTTTTCAATATAAAGTTAAGTGATGATTTGTAAACGAGAGGTTGTGAATAAAATTTATAATGTTGGTACTGGAAAAATGGGAAATATACATAAAATGTATGAATTTTGGTCCAAAGTCACGTCACCTGCTATCAAATATAAATGTCAGAAGCAATTTATGAGTTAGTGGTCTATTACTAAGTAAGTAGGTAGTATTTATTATCGATCTATTTAAAAAATCTCTTCCATCGTATTCTTCGAAAAAGTTAGGTCTATACAGGATTACCTTGGCTACTCATCACTGCTATATGCATTTACTTCGTACATATCCATTTTTAGGCTAAATATCAAAAAATTATTTTGTGACAGTTATTTTATAGGTTATAAATTGCCAGTAAACTGCCAACTTCTAGTTTACCCACACCTCATCTGCTAGTAAAGTTAACTACTAGATAACTACCACATCGAAAATGACCAGCTATTGTAAAACCCAATTTCTATAATAACCTGAACGTTAACTCTGACTGGAAGTTAACTAGCGATTGTAAAACCGGCTGTAACCGTTATTGGTACCTATGTCTATGAAGTCTGCTGCTGTTTTCAAAAACAGAGCTATGTTCACTTAAAATATAACTCCCCATGACCATGGTACTCGACATAAGTTTGAACTTCAACCTGATGCTCATTCAACCTCCTCATATCAAAGAAGCATAATATACAATGGCTGCAGACTATTCAACTTTCTACCTCCAGAAATTAAGAAATCTGCAAATCAATATGTTTTCAAAAGATCCCTCAAAAAACACTTAATACAAAAAATTGTTACACATTTAATGATTTTTTCTCCACATAGTCCTTTACATTGTATCTACATATGTATTTATATTGTTAGTTACTAGGCTTATTACTATTCTACTTTTTCTTGTGAAGTATATTTTAAAGCTTGTTGTAACGTGTCTCTTCAAATATGTTATACAATCTCTGTTGTATATATGTATCTGATGAAATAAATCTATTTCTATTTCTAATGGAAAGTAATTGCAAAATTGTCAAAAATAAATGACATACTTATTAGGACGCTGATGCAATTTCAACATAAAGAATACAGTATATGTTGTCAGCTGTCATTATTTAATCTTGCATCTAAATTACATTGAGTGAAATGAGAGTTATCGCATATGGTGGTTACAGATATAACCTCTGCTGACTGAACTACTCTGGAAAAACAATATAACCTGTAAATAAAATATAATACAAACAATTGACCATCCTCGGTCACCTGATTTTGACACCGCTGTCTGGAGGGCACACAAACCTCATCCAATCACACAGGAATGCAAATGAAAACAATTAGAGATGAGTTGCTAGCAGAAGCAGTTTAAACATATTATTAAAAGTTAACAGCTTTTACCCATCTCTACAAAACAAAACAATGAGTTGAGTACCCTACACGCCAAGAGTGTGACGTCAGCCAAAAATGATCTATAGGACATGTGCGCAATTTGACAACTGACAAGATTGGAGGGCAAACAACCTCTCTCTCCAAAGTAATTAATGTGAAATTAACAGTTTTTGTTTTCATTCTTAACTTTCCTATACAGCTATTGAAATAAACAGTTTAAAGTTTAGTTAGTCATGGCCGCTAAAACGTCTGAACTAAGATTTTATTTGATGCATAAGAAATGCCATTAGTACTCAAACAGTTCTCTCCTGTAACAGTAATGATGTCGCTAAATGATTATAAAAAGTTCCATCCATTTTTAAATGTTTATCATAATATTGTATTAGCCCAAATTAACTTTGTAGCGTTAAATTGACAGTGGTAAGGTGGCAAACGAATAACTTCATGTCCATTCTCGCGCAGAAGTTCGTCAACAAAGTACATTGGTACCTTCTTATTATTCCGAGCAAGATTTAACAAGTCCACTTTCAATGCTGTGGAAGGAAAAGGAATATTATTTTCAGTTAACCATTCTGCAATTTCATGCTTTTTCCATTGACAAGTAGGTTGTTTGTTTAATTGTCGGGTGTGATATGAAGCATTATCCGTTACAATTAAACTTGCTTCTTCAAGATTTAGTAGTAATTCAAGTATCCATTCCTCAAAATTGTCACAATTCATGAACTAATAATAATAATAATAATAATAATAATGATAATATTTTATTTGTCTTTGGGGCTACATTATTTGTAGATAAGATAAGTCACAAAAGTTATCATGATAATCCGTACTTTTATCGGTAGTAGAAAAAAATCTGATGTCCCAGTGTGCAAAATAATAAACCGTTTTTCTACAGTTGATTTTTTCTATTTGACGCTTTTTGTTGATAAATCTTTCCATGATTTTCGAACACTTCCATTGGCAAATACCCATGTTTCATCTATAAATACAATCTTTCGAAGGTTACTGCTATAGTTTTCCATGTATTAAATTATTAAAAATTGAACCCTTTGCTGAACTATTCGTATTTGTTCACATAAATAACGACGGTTACAATCTATTCTATACCTAAATCCACAAACTTTTAATAGTTTTAAGAGATTTACCTTACTTAAGTTTGATTCCCTTATTCTTCAGCGTTTCCTTCAACTTTACTAGTGTAAAATGGATTTTTGATTCATAAAAATTATAAATTACATCCCTTATCTGCATTTTAACACCTTCACATACATCCAAAGTTTTTGGTTTCTTTCTAATTCATTTTTTTTTTGCTAAGGATACATTATTAATTGTTTTGTGCTTCATTCTGCCAACTGTACTTAGACTTATGTTTAAAGCTGCAGAAACTCTTTTTTATTGGTTAAAATATAGATAAGCCACACCCATAATCAGGTGATAGGAACGAGATATTAAAAATGCTCCAGAAGCCCGGCTTTCTTTGGTATACCGCGCCACCACAGAATTGTGGGTTCAACTAGGTATTTATTTAACAAGAAATAAATAGTCGATTTTATTAGAGATAAACACGTGCTAGTAGCATTTTTGGGGAAAATAAAGTTTTAACAAAACTCATGGTGTGGTTCAATAACATAATTTTAGAAGGAAAATTATTAACTTAATAGAGCTTAATCATCGAACTCACAACCACCCCATTTACATTTATTGCTGCTCGAGTATCTTACCGATTGAGCTATGCGATCCTATGTTCATTCTATTCTAAAACGTGTAATAGTACGTACTAGAAAATTGTAAGACTTAGTGGTTTGACATGGTTTGTTTGACGGATGAATATCCACTATTTACCACTAAAAATAACTTAAATATTTCATATAAAGACGTTTGTCATGTTTAGAGTGGTGTTAGTTCACTAAAATAGATAATCGTCAAATCACACAGTTTGAGAGTCGCTGAGCTTATGACCATGTTTCTCACTCCTCAGTGTACATTTCATGTTTCCGTCTTAGAAGAAGTGGGAAAGAATCTTGGTAGACATACATTGACAATGTCTTTAGGCTATTGCTTTAAGTTTGTGTGCAAGAGATAGTTGTAATGTATGCGCAATATTAATTCATACATCGGTGATTTTAAACTAGACCCGACTCTATTTAGACAATTGCATATTTTGTATAATAATATTTCTTTTGATTTGGTGAGATGTGCATTGTTTTTAGTTATTTTCTTTATATTTAAAACAATTTACAGGGATTGAAATTATTATATATACTTATAGCATATTATATAGATTATTTAAGATTTAGATGCTGTTAATTATTTTGTTCCTAGTTTACATAAAAAAAAAGCCGTCATATTGTTTGGTATTTTGTTGTGGAAGTCTAGCCGAATGCCAATTTAAGCTTTTACAGGTATGTGTTTATTACTTAACATTAGAATTTAGTGTTTATTATGTAACATATTTAATAAACACATAATATACCTACTGCGTGCACAAACATAAAATTATAGTTATTTCAGATTACTATCGATTTAAACCAAAAGAAGAAAAGTTTGTGTTCAGTCAAAGGAGCAAAGCGAACAGAGCCTTAAAGATATCCGATCTGATTGAGTCGAAGATGAAACATATGCTGCAAGTAATCTTTATGATTAATAATTTAATTTAAATTTTATACTCTATAATTGTTGGGAAAACCTACTTTTGATTGAGCACAATATTTTCTTTGGTGTAACTTGATAACTATAACTTTATTTTCGTGCATGCAGTAGGTATACTACAATATATTTATTAAATATGTTAAATAATAAGCACTAAGTTCTAATATTAAGTAATAATCACCACATACCTGTAAATGCTTAAATTGGCATGCGGCTCGACTTCTACAACCAAATACCATACAATATGAAGGCATTTTGTCAATTGGTCAATAATCTAAATATGCTCTATATATAATAATAAGACCTATCCTTAAATTGTTTTAAACGGAAGGAAAATAACTAAAAATATGTACATCTCCGAAATCACAGGAATATTGTCACGAGTTTCCACCCTCTGGAAACCACTCTTAAAATCGATGGGTTCAAGAATTATAACAAGAGATAAACACTAACACACTCTTTATTGATTAATTTATCCTCACAATACGTTTTATTTACAACACACGTTTACTGATTAAAATAACCTTTAACAATGTTTGTTACTAGATATTTCATTCTACTGTTCACTTTGTATCACTTCGTATTTATCAGCTCTTCATTAATTTAAAAACTTATTTCTCACGTGTATACATCGCCTTATATACCTACAAAATGTCGTGGCCCGGTGTTTCTAGAATCATGTAGCAAAGACAATCCATTTTTTACAAGTTTCTAGAAGAAAAGTCATCCTACTAGTGCCTCAGAGATGGCGTACAGAGGTGACACATTACAGGTTTCTATGAACGGAATGAATCCAGGTATAGACATGCTACTCATGCTATCAGCCCCCAGGGGGCGTAAATGCGTAAAAATATTGTACAAAACACGTAATTGTCTATAGATAATGAGAACTAAATTTAAAACAGAGTTATTTCAACAGTTATAGGGGAGTTTGGTTTAAAGCTATGTTTACATTCATTAATTATTTGGTTTTTAGCCAAGCAAATAGCAGGGATACTTCGAAAGTAATTATTTATTCATTAATGAACAATTTGGTTTCAGACAAAATCGTAATACGGACACGACCATTTTAACACGTAGATAAAATCTCCAAGGGATTTGATGAAGTGACATATATTGGTGGAACTTTCTGTGACCTGAGCAAGGCTTTTGATTGTGTAGCACATGATACGCTAATTCTAAAACTAAGTTTATATAGATTTAATCAGTTGAGCACTAAAATGATCCAAACATATCTAACCAACAGTCAACAAATGGTCCACTATAATGACATGAATTCTAGCTCAAGTCCGATTTTATATGGAGTACCACAAGGGTCAATACTGGGACCATTGCTGTTACTCATCTACGTTAACGATATAACTAACTGCCTTCCAAATAGCGATCTAGTCTTGTATGCAGATGATACGACACTCTGGATGAACATAACAACTTAAATCAGCTTTTCAATGTAATAGATAATACACAATCAGATGCCGCCTCATGGTTTACAGTAAATCAACTTCACCCCAATGAAAGTAAAACTATGAAATGCATATTTACACTAAAACACTGTGAGTTTGATAACCCGCCATCAGTTAAATTTCTTGGAGTGCATCTAGACTCCAGGCTTTCATTGGAAACACATGTAGAACAACTGTCAAAAAAAAACTCTCCAAAAATACTTACGTTTTGAGAAATTTATACCCTGTTGTAGACAGTTCAGTTATACTAACTGCTTACTATGGTCTATTCCACTCTAACATGTGTTATGCAATATTAGCTTGGGGACATTCATCACATGCCGGGTATATTTGTAAACTTCATAGGTGTGCAATTAGAGCTATCGTAGGATCAGGATATCGTGAAGATATAAAACAAAAATTTATCGATTTAAAAATTCCCACTTTCTATTGTGTATATACACTGAAATGTTTACTATGCATAAGAATGCATAGTAAACATTTCAGTGTATATACACAATAGAAAGTGGGAACTTTTAAATCGATAAATTTTTGTTTTATCTTCATTCATTCATCTATTTCATATCATAATGATATTCACCACCACGATACGAGAAATAATGCAATGATTGAAATAGAGTTTCATCAAGTAAACAAAAGCAAATTCTCTATAAACTATTATGCACCTAAACTTTACAATTAACTTGCAAACCATATTAAATACTTACCTGATAATCAATATAAAAAGAGAATAAAAGCATACCTTACCAAAAGGCATTCTATTCTTTGAATGAAATGTTAAATGATGATTGCCATGTTGATTAATGCACCTATTTTTATACTTTATGTCGGTAGATTTTTAAACTGTAGTGTGTTTTATGTGTTTAGTGTTTTTAGTATATTTTCTTTTAGTAAATTTTTAATCACAATTTTTGTATTTCTAACCAATAATTTTACATATAAATTTTAGGTAATGTCTCTGTTGTTGTTGACGAATGTAAACTCTTTGTGTATTGACATGATCTTAATAATAAATAAATAAATAAAAGTAATAGTTTCAATGACATCATCGTACTGTGCATAAAGTTGAGCTGGAGTGATATTTTCAATTCAAGAACATGTAATGCAAATACCAAATTCACAATGTTCTGTGATATTTTTGTGTACTACTTTGAAATTGCGTTCCCAGTCCAAACTAAAATTATAGATATCAATAAAACTTCTTCTAAACAGTGGATAACAAATGGTTTAAAAATATCATCAAAAAACTTAAAAGCTTTATACATTCTGACTTTAGAAAGAGATGAAAATATAAAACTTTATTATAAAAAATACAAATCAATTTATAGACAACTTTTTAAAAAAGCTAAGAAAATGTATAATAATAATTTAATTGCTAATACTAAAAATAAATCAAAAATGGCATGGAACATAATCAGACCGAATAACAATAAACATAAGAATGAAATCGCTTTAGACATAATAAATGATGTTCTAACAAATGATAGTTATGTAGTAGGTAATCATCTAAATAAATATTTTAACAACGTACCTAATTTATTGCTACCTGATCAATCTCAACACAATTCTCATGATATTCACATAAAACAAAATCCCTTCTCATTTTTCTTTGAACCCGCAACCGAACATGAAATTTTAAGTATTGTGCAAAATCTGAAGAATTCAAATTCATCAGGTATGGACAATATTAGCACGAATTTATTAAAGAAATGTATAATGCCAATATTGAAACCTTTAACTGAACTATTAAATTGTTCTTTAAATGAAGGAATCTTCCCAGAGAAATTGAAAGTTGCTAAAATAGTACCATTATTTAAGTCAGGGTTTAACTCAAAAGTGGAGAATTATTAACCAATATCTATCTATATTAAGTTCTTTCTCTAAAATATTTGAAAAATATGTGGCACAGAAAATTTCGAAATTCTTTGATAAACATGAGCTACTAAATAGTAATCAATTTGGCTTTCGTGCTGGTCTCTCTACGACAACTGTTATTGTACACTTCTTAAACCATTTGTACGGTAACTTAGATAAAGATAAAAAAAGTGTAGGTATTTTTCTTGACCTGAGTAAAGCTTTCGTATGTCATACTAGCCTTATAAGAAAACTTGAGAGCTATGGTATAAGAGGTGAACCACTAAATTGGTTTAAGAGTTATCTACACGGTAGAACACACTGTCGAAATTAATGGCTTCAAGTCTGATATCCTTGAAACCTCAGTAGGAGTACCACAAAGGTCAGTTTTAGGTCCCTTACTATATATTATTTATGTAAATGATTTTATTGTATTCTATTCTATTTGCTGATGACTCATCTCTCTTAATATCGGATTCGAATATACGACATACTGTAAACAAAGCTAACATAAAGCTCTCACAAGCTAATGAATGGTTTACCGAAAATAGGCTTGTTCTAAATAATAAAAAATCTATATGTCTAAGATTTAGCTCCCTAAAGAAAAAATATGAGGAGAGTCTTTTAATAAAAATAAGTACTGGTACTGTTAGGCAAGAGCAAACTGTAAAATTTCCAAGTCTATATATATATCAGACAACTGTTCATGGTCTACACATATTGACAGTATTTGTAAACGTATTGCTCCAGTTTGCTATTACATTAATCAGTTACGTGATGTTGTTGACAGGTCTGTTTTAATTATGTACTACCACGCACATTTTCACTCTTTAATTTCTTATGCAATAATTGCCTGGGGAGCCGCAAGTGACAGTATTAGAGTTTTTAAATTGCAAAAAAGAGCCGTAAGATTTATTACCGGATTAAATAAGTGTGACAATTGGGAATATTAACATTACCCTGCACTTTGTTATTAAATTTATTAATGTATGCTAAAACGGAACTAAATATGAACACTCTTAATAATTACCATTCCCATAATACAAGAAGTAGCACAACACTAGAAATACCAATACATAGACTGACAAAATATGAACAAAGTCCCAAATATCTGGCTATAAAAGCTTACAATTATTTACCAAGTAAATACAAGAACATGCAAGTTAAATATTTTAAATTAGAACTTAAAAAATTATTAATAGATAAGAACTATTATTCTTTAAATGAATATTATGCTGATAGAAGTTTGTGATTATACATTCTCCCTTGATCTTTTTTTTAAATATTATTGCCGTAATCAACGTGTATTTGTTAACAGTTTTTTCTTCCATTGTTTTTATACTCTGTGCGTGTTCGTAATTGTTACCTTATTTGGAGATATTTTATAAGTGTTTATGTATAGCTTTACATACCGTTTTTTTTTTTTTCTAATGACATGCTTTATTAGTGTATGCATTTTTGATATTCTATTTATATTATATTTTATACTTATTTTGTATTCTATTATGTAATATTGACTTATCCTATATTATGTATTTGTGATCGACAGGATTAATAAATTATTATTATTATTGTTATTTTATTTAATTTTTTACCGTTTTTTAGTCTCCCCAATTCTCAACTTTTCCACAGTATTATGACTTGAAAAAAAAGTTTTTCATTTTTTCAGCCCAACCTAATGCATACTTCAGCTAGAGGGAGACCTCTAAATAAATATTTTTTCTAATCAATTCCAAAACATTACAGAATAATGCTTAATAGGTAACTGAAGATATGCTTCATTTTTTAAATAATTCGATTTGATAATTCTTCTTGATCCTTCTTCCATGATTCTTTACAACTAACTTCTTTTTAATATATTTTTTTAGATGTCTTTGGACACAAGTAGTCAAAAACAATCCCACAAAGAAAATGTTTCAAATGGCCTTCATTTAAGTCAGTTATCATTGAATGCAAATTCTTCCGCTTTACATTCTAATAATAGTACTCTACATAGAAAGGCCAAAAGTAATGCAAATTTAAGTACATTAGATAATAATGCTGATGATGTAAATAATGGTTTTCAACCTACCCGACCTGTGATTAATCATGGTAAACCAAACCTAGCTCCAAAACCACCAGCTTTAAATGGTAAGTAAGGGCCGGTTCAAGCCGGATTTACAATCCTTTCTAGTAAAATTGAAGTTAATTAGGGAGCTTAAATCATTAAAATGTTTTTATTATATTGTTTTATATTACTATGTCTTGTGCAGTAGTAAATTGCTATTTTAAATTGAAGAGTGATATTTAAACGTTTTATTAAATATGTTAAGGAATATATGAGATAAATTTTGTGTAGGTATATAACTATCACAGATATCAATAGTTAACCTCGCGACATATTCACTCATATTTGCATATGTATTTTATGTCTATCGTTAACCAATAACATTCAAAATTGTTGTGAATAAAATGAATAATTCCTAAATTATATATTTACAAGGCTTTAGTAATATCAAATGTTATCCTCAGTTTATGAACTTTTTTCCAACAATTTGGAAATGTTCCTGTTTCAAAAGATAAATTAACAATATAGGCGAGTGGTTAAAGAATCATTGTCCTTGTTAGAAAACAGAATGTCATCAAAACCTGATAATTTTTTTGCCTTAAACTTTCAAGTAAATTGCAATAATTTAAAGTAAAATACTAAAGCACTGAATATTTTTGAAATACTTTTCTAAGTATTTTAAGTGGTGCCCAGCTCTGCTTCAATTAATATTTTGTAAGATAATTTATGTATATTATACTAGCGAATGCAGTGAGGGCATAGTGTGCAACTTAATTTTTACCAATTTCCAAACTTAGAATTTCATGTATATAAATAATTGCATCTATTTACTTTGTTTAAGGTAAACCTGCTGCTCCTCAGAAAAAACTTGGTAAACCTGTTAGTAGGGCTCATAGTATGAAGAGTCCAAGATCACCTTCACCACAAAGTCCAGATGGCAATCCTGCTAGCAAGTTTAGCACCGTCAGGCATATGTCTTCCATTATTAGTCAGTCTTTATCAAATTCTACTGTACATAATCCAAGAATAAGATCTGCATTAAATAGCAGACCCTCTGCCCCACCTCCCTCAGTTCCAGCCCAGCAAATACCAATAAATTTCCCATCATCTCCTACTCAATCCCATATACCCCCTCCACCTCCATCAAAAATAAATGCAGTGAAACATCCCAATCATGCACCTCCACCGCCACCACCAGCTTCATTGCCTCAGGCTCCTAATCATGCTCCTCCTCCCCCACCTCCTCACAAAATGCATCTAGGGAGGCAACCAATATTGGTAAGTCAAAATGAGTTTAATGTGCTGTTGTGTGATTGATTGTATTATAAAGACAAATTGTTATTATATTCTGTAAGCCATCGGTCTAAGTAGTAACAATCTTTATTGGTTTCTCAAAAGGACATTGACCTGAGTCTCTTAGTCCACTTACAAAAAGTTTTGTTTATAAAAATATGAGTTATATAATATAATTTACATACCAAATTTATATATATGTAAAAAAAATAATTATAGATGTTCAACTTTTAAGGTAGTTATATCGGGAGAGGTGGGACATCTGTTAGCGAATCGATAAACTCTCAAATTTATAGATTCGCTAACAGATGTCGCACCTCGTGAGAGAGAGACAGTAGGGATTTGGCTCCCAGCAGAAACAAATAATCCTGCATACGCATTAGTGCTGCTCATAAATTGAGCCTCAGAGCGCACACTGTGTGGCATCCATGAACGCAATGTTAAATGTCAAAAACTGCGAACTTTGAGCGAATGAATCTTGGAAACGGTACGATAAATGGAGTTCATATTTTACCAGAATGTTTATTGATATGTGAATTAAAGTTGCTGAAAGTTTCGTGACTTTCTTAAATAACGTAAATTGCTATATAACTACCTTAAAGATTATTCAAAATATATATATCCTGTGTCGGGTGAGTTCGAACTCTTCTGATGTTTTCATCTCGCCTGGTTGTCAGTTGTGTATTATTTCCACATTTGTTGATCTCGCTTTCTTAGACAGTGGAGGCATTCCCTAATTGGCTGTATGTATGTTATGTTATAGATATTAATTCGATGTGTTGAATAGAGAATTATTAGAATGCTGGAGTTTGGTGATAATTGGAAGGCTTTGTCTTTCTGCTATTTCTATATTTTTTAGTGCTGGTGGTCTGCAGTTTAACAATATTTTAGCGAATGTATTTGTTAAGCGGCTCCTACTTTTTTTAAGATTGAGAACTTTATTAGTAAAAAATGTAATTTACACACGAGATATATAACATATATTCTTCAAGCCTTGACGTTGAGCTTGGTGTACCACAGGGACGCATTTTAGGAACCATGCTATTTATTATATATATATCAATGATATAAGTTACCAGTTTAATTGTGATTTCTTAATTTTGTATGCTGATGAAATAGGTCTGCATATCATATTATATATATTTGTTGTGTTTTTACATTAATTCCCTCTCTTTTATATGTTAGAGTCCTAAAGTGTCTTGCTCTTGTTATTATTTTTTTACTAATGATTTTTGTGCGTCTATTAAGTTTAATTTGTTATCTATATCTACTCCTAAATACTTTATATATGCTTGAGGTTTTACTATTGCATTTAACATATTTGGTGGTGAGGCGTTATTTATTTTGTGGTTAAATATTACTAATGCTGATTTATCTGAGTTGAGTATTACTCTCCATTTGTGCATCTAATTTGTGGTGTTATCAGCTAGAGTTTGCAAATTTTTTATGGTGCCATTAGTCTAATTTGCAATAAATAAGTGACGAACTGCTAGTTCTCATGTATAACTACCCTTATGAAGACACATAAGAAGTATAGAGCAAAATATGTTATTCCAGATTTTGCCCTGCCTATTTCAAGAGCCACTGTAGTCGGTTCAAAAATAGTGAAAAGTAGATTCAAAGTTCTGCGGGTTGTACAGCTTTCGCAAATTCCATAATTTTTTTTGGTTGTTACTTATATTCCACAATATGCGATCTACGACCGATAAGTGTTTAACTCGTAATATGTTATTTACTTAAATTTGGCAACAGTACATCTTCATTAACTAATTAAAAATCGTATACATAATATAAATATACAAAACTATCGAGAGCAACGCCACTGTAAGACAACTCGTACTGGCGGACTGCTAATTTAATTTTATAGCCTTTGTCAGTTGCCTGTACATCATGCAGAGAATAAATGAAAAACAAATTGTATGTTTTCTTGTCTTTGCGAGAAAAGACTATCTAATATTTAATGTACTTCTGGGACCCAATTCTTGAAATCGTAGGAATCATTCTCTCCATAAAATTTTCTCTGACTAAAATTCTCATGCGAATCGACAAGTCAAGAGAATTGCTATTCTTGTATCTCATAGGAATGAAATTCCAACTAGAATAGCAATGGGACGTATGACGATGTATATGTTCGTACAAGTATTTGCAACAGCCAATGAGCAGGTTGGATATTTAATACTTTCCTTATTTTGATTTCTGGAAACACTGAACACTGATGACGACAGTTGATAGTTGCTTATGTTGTAAATATCACATATTATTAAACTTTTTATTTAACTTTATTATATGACATTATTACATTATTTATTCCTTATAAGTTCTTTGTATTTAAGTTATAGAGGGAGAGCTGGCTGCAAAAAACCTGGCCGATCGGGCAACAGAATGAAATGTTTTTGAAATGTTAGTACTCACAGTGACCATAAGAAAAATCATTTTGTGCCTGGGCAGAATTTGTTCACAAGTTTTGTATGTGGTCTCTTCGGAGCAATTTTCATACAGCAATCATACCAATGGTTCATTACTGTTCCTATCTAGTAACAGCTTCAAACTACAACCAAATTAAAGTTTAAACATTTGTATATTAGAAAAGACATTTGTGCCATATCTGTGCCTGTTCGAAATATATGGCACAAAACTTTCTGATGCCTGGGCAAAACATTTATTTATTTATTTTTTTTTGGTTCATTCTTAATTGTACCTATTAAGTAGCAGTTTCAAACTACAACCAAATTAAAGTTTAAACATTTTTCTATTAGAAAAAACATTTGTGCCACGTCTGTGCCTGTTAGAAATACCTGGCACAAAACTTTCTATTTTTCAAAGTCTTATGGTATTACTAATAAAACATATTACAGTAGTATTTAGGGAAAAACAAATAATCATCCAATAAACAACCATAATGATTGCAAAAAAAGTAGTTTTCATTTATTTGGATATTTTACAAAGTTGTAAAGGCCCCTCTCCTTCTGATGTTCGTAGAGGGAGCGGTCTCCCTTTTTGGAGCACGTTGATTCCCTCCTATCTCCTCGATAAGTCCCTGAGATAAACGGGCAACCGAAGAACCCCTGCTCTCGGCTAGCTACTTGCTGTGAGTATGCGTGGGTTTGTCTTGGCTTTTGTGTGGCTTATCTAATCACCGGAGGAAAGTACACTGCACAATTAATCAGTACCTGTCACACAATTTGTTCTGATGAAAGGAGGGTGTAGAAACAAAAGATTTAATTTTTGGACGCCACCTGTAACGTATGACAGATACTATCCAACCCCCCCCTTTTTTTATCAGAACAAAACTATAGGTAAAAGTTAATCAGATGAATAAAAATGATGAAGTTATAATAATATAAAATTTATTCAAATTAAGGTTAAACATCAACAATTGAACGAGCAAATGAGTCATAAAGAAATATTTTTCTAACTCACTATCAAAATGTGGTACTTTTAAACTGTCATTTTAGTGTGAAAAACGTCACTTTAATGCACCAGTGGACCAGTGCGAAAACAACTGTCACTTTTCACACTCAATGCGAAAAGAACTGTCACTTCTCGCACTGGTATAAAGAGAAATTTATAACATAAAAAATCAAATCAAAATTTATTAAGTATAATTTTGTAAAAATTTATTGGAATTTTACATTAAGAAAATATCGTACTGTGACATTTGATAAAATTGATTATTCAAAGAAACGTCAAGATATTTAATATTTTTCAATAACTTTTTTTTAATATTTCTACGTTCATAGAGAAAAAATCTTGTATGATACTCGTGTGAAAATGCGTTTAAGGCAATATTTACAAATTTCAACAATCAAATGGTTAAATGGCAAATGAACTTAAAAAATAGGCACAAATGGTAATTTCAAAAAGCAAAGGCTAATTTTTCAATTAAATAATACGAATAAATGATTTTATACAACAAGGAACTCTCCCTGTGTTTTTAACACTCGCTGGGGCTTATACACCACGTTACTACTGCCCTACAGCTTACAGAAATTGAACAGGAAGGGTTGTTTCCACCTACATTCGATATCCACAATAGTTCGGCTTAGTTCTATATTAAATGACTCCACTTGAAATCGAGGTGTCTTGTCTTGAAAATACCACGGCTATGCTTCTACGTAATTGAGTCTATTCCACACATGTGTCTGGTGTAGAAAGCATGACCAGAAAAAAAAATTGTAAATGCCCTGGAGAAACCTGACTATTCCTCGAGATAATTGAACTTTTAATATTGAACGAATTAAATTTCAAATTTTATTAATTGTTAAAGTCCAATCATTCACAAAGATTTATCTTCCATACTTTGATCAAATATTCAATGGCGAATAAATAAATGACTGTAGATAAAGAAATGCTTGCGTAAAAATAAATGATTACGTATAAAAAAAATCTGCCACAACTATTTCGTTACCAAAAAAAAAAAAAGGAAACCAAAATTAGATTTCACAAATTCTTACATGGTCATCGAGCAAATATATCTAGCACAGAAGGTGCCTTTAGGATTAATAGAATAATAAATAAGTTAATTTACCTCAAAAGATGATGATGCACAAAATATTGAACGATATAACAAAGGTAGACTATGTCTGGTAGAGTTAAGTAAGTTTCAGTGGGCAGTCAAAATGGAACAATGAAATGCTTTTAGTATGAAACTTAAAGGCAACCTTTTTTAACAACAAAACGGGGAGAAGCTATCTCTGTATACCGACTTTGAAAAATAGAAAGTTTTGTGCCAGGTACAGGCACAGAGGTGGCATAAATGTTTTTTCTAATAGAAAAATGTTTAAACTTTAATTTCGTTGTAGTTTGAAACTGCTACTTGATAGGTGCAGTAATGAACCTAAAAAAAATAATAATAATAAAAAATTTGCCAAGGCACCAGAAAGTTTTATGCCAGGTATTTCGAACAGGCACGGACATGACACAAATGTTTTTTCTAATATACAAATGTTGAAACTTTAATTGTGGTGCTCCTGTTTGTTTGTCTTAGAGCTCCTTATCCAGCTTTGTCCTTTGTATCAGACTCCACAGCCTTGATAGGGGCTCCTTAGTACAGCTATCAGCTCTTAGTTTTTCATCACCAAGTAGTTGGAATCTCAGTCTAGCAAGGCCTTCACAATGGCCCAATACATGGACTGAGGTTTCCTCTGCCTTTTGGCAGAATCTGCATGTTGCGTGCTCTGCCAAACCCATTAGACTGAGATATCTATTAAGTCGACAGTGACCAGTTAGAAGACCTACTATTATTCTAATGGCCTTTCTATTTTGGCCTAATAGATCCTCCGTCAATTTGGCTGATCGTTCTTTAATGAACTCTTTAGCCTGTCTCTGCCGTGGAAAATTTTTCCACCATTCCAGATATTTAATTTGCATCCATTTGTTAATGGATGCTCGTATGCATGGCTTGGCTACACAGCAAAAGGTTCGGGTCCTATAAGGTCCTACCTGCGCCTTCTCTTGCCAGTTCATCGGCCTTTTCATTTCCCTTGTGTCCCTTATGTCCTGGTACCCATGCCACGGTCACTTTGTTCTGACTTCCTAGGTCTGTAAGGGCATTTATGCAGTCCCATACAAGTCTCGATTTGACTTGCATGGAACCGATTGCTTTTAGAGCAGCCTGACTGTCGGAAAAAAATGGCGATCGACTGATTAACAGTTCCTTGCCTGGTAATTTCCTTTGCGCACCACTGTATTGCGGCCACTTCAGCCTGGAATATAGTCCAGTACGTGGGGGTTTTTTTGAATGCAAAAGGTGGGGTAGTAGTGATTTTTTAGTATGTTGTTAAGCTTGGGGCCCTAATGAAAAATCCAAGTTTTCGACCTAGAGGCGCATGCGCTCGAGCCGCCATCTTGGATTTTAGGTACAAAAATTTGGTTTTTTGATAATAACTCAAAAACGGTGGCTTTCACGACAAAAGATATTCTATACAAAGTTAAAGAGGACAAAATTTCGTACATTTGTTGTTACAATTTTTTTTTGTAGCACACATATGTTAGGAGTTACAGCTCTGTGAATTGGCACTATTTGAAAAAAAAAGTATTATATTTTGTTATTTGGCTGTTAATAACTAAAATAAATGCTTCAAAAAGTATCGTTTCTGTGTAACTCGCCGCAAAACCCAACTATGATAACAGGTTGATGAGTTTTCTTGAGCCGAATTTTTTATACAAATATGTACTAACTTCGATTAGAATCAGCGACAAAAAAGATCTCGGTCTAGTCGCAGAGATCACAGCATGGGATAATGCTTCGCATATTCTATTCCATTTGACAAACGAACCGCGCTTTTTCTTTATAATTACTTCAAAAAAAACTTTCAAAGTTTGTGGAACTACAGAATTGGCCACATTTAAAAAACTGTCGGATGGTGGATATTTTGACATATCATAGTCCTGCGAACGGATATCTGCCAAAATAATAGCAGCTGCTTCTTTAACAACACGAAGCCGTTCTTCATCGGGATTTAACTTTTTTGCCGTATACCATTGGTCAGCTAGAAGTTTGTAACCTGTGTCCCGGAAGCAGACGACAGGCGATTGCTTATGTTTTTCAATGATAAGTATATCTTCTTCATATTTATTCATAAGACGAGCTTTTATGGTTCTCTGATCTGGACGGTATTCCCCTTCAATTGGGTCCATGAGCTCATCAAGCGAAAATTGACATTCTTCAGAATTCTCGGTAAGATACGAGTAAATATATTCAATCGCTTCGTCAAGATTAGTTGCAGGCCGATATCCTCTTTTTTCCCGATGGCACTCGATTATACAGACGCTTTTGACGTGACATATGATATCTTGCATCTACTGCAACCAAGTCTGCCACAAGTTGAATTCTTTTTATTATTTCCCGTTCCCAGTCATCATCCCGTTCTTCAGCTGCTTTTAACATTGTAGTTTTCACTCCCAATTGTTGCACCATACAAACGAAGTCTCGATGAGATGAGTGATATCCTCTCGTTTATTTAAAAAGTCCGGTGTAATTTCTTCAGTACAGAGAAAACACTGTGCTTTAAAATTAAAAGTCGGTATACTAGATCTGCGGGATGTCACCGCTACTTGAGGTTCGTTATCTTTTTTACTACAATTCGCGACGATCAGTTTTTCATTAATATAATTTTTTTGACATGCGCCATGCACAGTTACAGACGATAGTGTTCTCAAAATGCGCATATGTGCGCGATTACGTCGTAACTCACTCGATTTTAAAAGTGTCTTTACACCTCTCCTTTACAATGACAACGTCATTTTCACTTAAAGTTTTCTCACAAATAAAGCACAAATCAACTTGGGGATTTTCCATTATAACAGCATAACCTTCTGCAAGCTAGACAATAAGCACACTGACGCATACAGACTCGATTCACTGAAGGTCATTTATGACCCTCTCTCAATACCTACTAGATAGCAGCTGTTCTCTCGCTACCTGCCTATCCGTTAAGGTTTAGGGCAACCTATTAATATAAAATTAAAGTAGAGTCTCTTTAAAAATTATTTCAATATGATTGGCATTTGTTTAAATTATTTATTTTAGTTATTAACAGCCAAATAACAAAATATAATACTTTTTTTTCAAATAGTGCAACTTTACAGAGCTGTAACTCCTAACATATGTGTGCTACAAAAAAAGAAATTAACAACAAATGTAGGAAATTTTGTCCTCTTTAACTTTGTATAGAACATCTTTTGTTGTGAAAGCCACCGTTTTTGAATTATTATTAAAAAACCAAATTTTGTACCTAAAATCCAAGATGGCGGTTCGAGCGCATGCGCCTCGAGGTCGAAAACTTGAATTTTTCATTAGGGCCCCAAACCTAACAACATACTAAAAAATCACTACTACCCCACCTTTTGCATTCAAACACCCCTTTTTGATACCCACGTACTGGACTAATACTGTGGCATATTTTCCTAGCCTTACTGGGATTTATGGTTTTGACCTTATCCCATAAATCCCAGCTCCGACTCCCTGTTCTGTCTTAGAGCCGTATGTATACCAGACTGTTTGTGCCGGTATTGGAGGACCAGTCTTCCTTGTCTTCCCTGTCTGGTATTTTAATTTTGAAATTTTTATTAAAGTTATACTTTGGGACTGTAGTGTCCGTGGGCATTCCTAGAATGGGATCTGCCTTCAGCTCTAAGTATAACTGTGAGTACTAACATTTCAAAAACATTTCATTCTGTTGCCCGATCAGCCAGGCTTTTTGCAGCCAACTATTAGACTATTATATGAATGTTACCTACATACATTTTTTAAATGTTTATTTTTTTTATCCCTAATACGAAATTTAAATTTAATTTCTTTATTTCACATAATTTCTCCCTATTATTATTATATTTATAATTATGAAATTGATGGAATGAAATAATATTGTTATGTGTTACGCCTCCTAGGGGCTGGAGACTGATGCTCATGAGTAGTGTGGTAGCAATTCTGGTTTGACAACTGTAAAGCCTGTAATGCATGCCATCTCTGAGACATTAATAGTGGTACGCTTTCTTAGAAATTTATAGAAGATCGAGTTTCTACATTATTCTAGATTACCATGGAAGGTTTCTGGATTTTGTTCTAAATGTCTAATGAATTGAAGGTTAGATAGAAAATATGAAGTGATAAAAAGTGAAATAATAAACACTGTTAATATTGGTCAGTAAAAGTCTATCTTAGTTAATAAAAGTATTGTGAAGTTTATTTCAGTAAGCTATTCAATAAAGTGTTTATTTCTTGTAATTTTTGGAACCCACACATTTTGAAGGGTGGTTCCTACCAATATGAGAATAATTTACCCGAAATGCCAGCTTGAACATTTTTTTTTACAATAGTTATGAAAGAATTTTGAAAAATAAAAAAAATTGATTTTCTCAAATGCGAATTAGCCGAATCCGGGAGCTAAAATATATGTGATCCAGAGTGTTACGTCGATTATAAAAAAAAAATGATAATCAATAAGTTAGATGAATAGGGGGTAAAAAAAAAATATTTTTTAACGTTGCAACAATTTTTTCTTTATGAACTGTTTGATGGAAGACCACAATTTTTTTTCTGTGATGTGCTCATATCCTAAGTAACAACATATCTTTTTTGGAATAAGATTGGAGGATTACTTCATAGTGTAAAAAATAGAAAGAAATTTTGAAAAATGAAAAAATTTGAGTTTCCCAAATGTGAATGAGCCGAATCCGGGAGCTAAAATATATGTGGTCCAGGGCGTTTGCGTTATGTCGATTATAAGAAAAATTAATAGTCAATTACTCAAAATGCCATGAATTAAATGAAGAGAGGGTGAAAAAATTATTTTAATTTTGCGACCATTTTTTCTCTATGATATGCTCATATATAAGTAACAACATATATTTTTTGGAATAAGATTGGAGGACTGCTTCCAAAAATAAAAAATAAATTTTGGCCCCCTAATATTTATGTAATTCCATTGGAATCAGGAATCAACATTAATATTCACCTCGTGACTGAATAAAATGAGTATCATTTAAACAATACATTAAATGAATAGGGGGTAAAATAAAATTTAATTTTGCAACAATTTTTTTCTTTATGAACTACTTGATGGAATACCACTATTATTTATCTGTGATATGCTCATATCCTAAATAGCAACACATATTTTTTGGAATAAGATTGGAGGATTACTTCATAGTGTAAAAAAATAAAAAATAAATTTTGGCCCCCTAATATTTATCTAATTCCATGGGAATCAGGAACCAACATTAATTTTCAGCTTGTGACTCAATAAAATGAGTAAGTAATTGAATTCCATAATTGAGGAAGACTGTGATAAAGATTAAGTGTCTTTCACATTAGAGTAGGGTGTATTATTCAAATAATACTCATTTTATTGAGTCACAAGCTAAAAATTAATGTTGGTTCCTGATTCCCATGGAATTACATAAATATTGGGTTGCTAAAATTTATTTTTTATTTTTTTATACTATGAAGTAATCCTCCAATCTTATTCCAAAAATTATATGTTGTTACCGAGGATATGAGCATATCAAAGAAAAAAAATAGTGGTGTACCATCAAATAGTTCATAAAGAAAAAATTGTTGCAAAATTAAAATAATTTTTTTACCCCCTGCCCCTATTCATTTAATCATTGCGTATTAATTTTTCTTATAATCGGCATAACGCCCTGGACCTCAAATACTTTGGCTCCCGGATTCGGCTCAGTCATATTTGAGAAAATCAAATATCTTCAATTTTAAAAATTAATTTTTAATTTTTTTACACAATGAAATAATCTTCCAATTTTATTCAAAAAAATAAATGTTGTTACTTAGGATATAACCATATCACAGAAAAGAAATAATGGTGAATTGTTGCAAAATTAAAGTTTTTTTTACACCCATACATTTAATTTACTGGGTATCAATTTTTTTAATAATCGACCTGGACCACATATATTTTAGCTCCAGGATTAGGCTCATTCACATTATTTGAGAAAAACAATGTTTTTCATTTTTCAAAATTCCTTCATAACTTTTGTAAAAATAAAATTTTTGAAGCCGGCATTTGCAGCAAGTTATTCTCATGTTGGTAGGAACTTACCTCCCAAATATGAACCAAATCCAAGCTGGGATAGCTAACCCATGCTAATCCAGCTACGCTCTTTACGCTCTTTCTCAAGAGAATTAATTGCTACGATTTGAGGAATTGGGTCCTTGTGTGTCAACAACAGTATGGGTTCAGTAAGATAAACCTGCTATTTCCTTTGATAAAAATGCTATTCATTTTTTGCTCTTCTTTTCGCCCTTTATGAATCTGCTACACATGTTGAAAATTCGTTTACTATACAGGATATATAAATATTCTAGAAAGAGATCTATAAGATTATCTGGTCATAGCACATCAATACTTCAAGTTTGCTTGCCTGAGAACTGGGGTGTATAAAAAATTCTTTCCGCTCACTGTCGTCTTGTTAAAGTTTCCTTGTGATTGGTGCTGAAGGACATGGCAAATTTGTCCTGTAGATAAACTGATTCATTACAACTCTTTATAATACAAGCGTCTTAAAAAAAGTTATGGCATTTTTGTTACTTGAATAAATTACACTGAAGTTCAAGAAACTAATCATATAATAAAAGATAAAAAATAAATCAGGTAGAATGTATTACTTCATCATATGCACCTCTTCAATGCTCCTGCAAAAAACGTCTTTGCATCGCAACATCATCTATACCTCAATTTGTAGAAAGATTGTTTTTACTAAAAACTGAAGTAACTTGTATATTCTAGTGGATATTTTGTATATATTTCAAATATTATCTCTTAGTTATCCAGGAATTGGCCCAGGGAGTTTTAAGTGGGACACCCTATATATTTACTTAATTTTTCTTTTTTAGCAATAATAATAAAAGTACTTTATTGAGTAAAAACCCAAATTGTCATTGACCGAAGTCCTTCAGCCTTTTTTTTAACAATAATATAATAAATATTTTAATATGAGGTATGGATAATATAGACAGATAGTAAAATTTTGATATCATGTGAAAAATAAAATTCAAGTAAATATATATAGTATATCTCACTTTTCATGACTCCCATATAGTGAATCCAATCCCGAGGCAGAATTTTAATCCCGGGATTTCGGGACTAAAAATAAAAAATCCCGCATCCCGGGATTGATCGTGAGTCAGAGAACTACTTTTAAAAAATTATTATATTTAGAACTTTATTAAAAAACACATATATTTATTTAAAAAACGCATACCTGTATTATTTATATTGTATAAATATATAATATTAAGCATTAACAACAAAAGTTATCTCTTTGGTAAAAAACAAACATATACTATTTAAACATTTTAAAAACAAAAGCTATTATTTTTTAATAAAATAAAACAACAGGACTGGACTCATTTTTGAAAGTGACTGCGCAGAAGCAAAAGTTCGTCCAATACTTCATCACTCAGCCGTGATCTGATGCTGGTACAAAGTCCACCAACAGCAGAGAATACTCTTTCCGATTCCACGCTTATTGGCGGAATGGCAATTAAATAGTTAAATGAAATAATGCTAATTTTAAGTAAAATCCACAGATTCCGCTATTTTCATAGAGGTTCATTTCTTGTATTAACAAATATATATAATAGAATTAGTTTCTTTTCGAAATGTGAATGTTTCCATATTTTTCTTAAATGCATTGTCTAATCTCATTTTAATTGGTTGCTCATTCATCAATTGTTCTGAATGAATCATTTGTGCAATAGTCATATTGTCCTCTGCATCAGAATTCTCATTAATATTATCTCTATCAGTTTCCTCCTCGTCGTCAGTCATTCTTCTAATTAACTCTTCTAAAGTTTCCCTTATGACGTCATTTTTAGTAATGCTGAAGAGGTCGTCAATTTCCATATCCTTTGGGTTTTGCAAATAACGAAGAGCTTCGTCACTAAAGTGTCTCGCAGTCTCAGTCCCAGAGAAGATCTGACTTTCGCAATTTCTGTCAACATGAGTTTTAAAGCCATATCTGATGAACACAAATTTGCATCACATCTACATAAGGCTTCAACAGTTATTTTCACTGGTTCCAACAGCTGAACCAAATATTTAAGTAAGTTATAATCCGACTCCGACAGAAGCGTCATTTTATAGTCGGTCATTGCTTTATTTATGTATTTTTCCAAAAAAAAACAAAACGTTGAACCATTATCAGAAGACTACTCCATCTTGTTTTGCAGTCTAATATCAGTTTCAGTTCCTTTCCATGTTCTTCTATAACATATTTTTGAAACGTGTCATTCTTCAACGGCGATTTCCTAAAGGATTTAACTACTTTTCGCACCTTGGAAATGTTCGAATGAATGTCATAGTTATCAGAGAGTTCTATATTTATTTGATGAGATGGAACTGTAGAAATTTGAAATCCTTCTGCTTCGTAATCGACGTCATCATTAGAGTCCTCTTGGTCATCTTGTTCTTCATTTACATAAGTATAATAATAATAATAATAACTTTATTGTAAATAGGTATATCCTAATACATAAATATATAAATATAACACATACACAAAATGACAAACAAACATATTATAAAATTACATAAAATATAAAAATAAGATCAAAAACATAAGATCAGTCAGATATACAAATATAATACACAAAATAAAAGACATATATTATAAAATTACAAATAAATTTCCTACGATATGCCAAATATTTAAGTAATGTCTTTAAAAATATAAGATCAATCACTACTTACTTAAATGCAATTTCAATTCATGTTTAGATTTATTATCAGTGACTAAAAGTAAGACATGCTCATTTGCTCTCAAAAAAAGTATTAAAAAGTGCGGTAAATCATAATTAAAAAAATTGACGTTTTAGTGCAGTTAGATAATGAAGTGACTTTTAATATAGTGGTGTAAACAGACTTAAAAAAAAGAAAGCATTAAATATTGCCATAGTAATAAATAAATAAATACAGCATAAACATCAAGTAAAACAGTTTATAATATGTGATTGAAGACAGCAGTAAAAAATAATAAAAACTCTGAATACAAGAAAAAAGTTAAAAAATAAAGTAAGAACAAACAAAAAATGAACAGATCCGGACTTAAATCAACTGAACCAAAATTTAAATGCTGTAAAAAAGATTTGCATAATTACTGTTGCATCTCTTGCCATCAGATCTTTCATAAAAGTTGTTGGGAAAGGAAAAAAGAAGTGGTGGTGCTTGACAAACATAGAATTTACTGTTCGAAAATATGTGCAGAAAAAACTAATAATGAACAAGAACTGATAGCTGAGCTGAAAATACAAATAAATGACCTCAAAGTAGAAATGGAAGAAAAGGATATGCATATAAGTAACATAAAAAGGAGATCCCAAAAATTTGAAAATGATGTTTTCGAAGCTGAACATAACTATGTTACTGAAATAAGTGAACAGAAAGCAACAATAGTTAATTTAAAAGTCAAACTGGATCAAATGATTAAGAAAAATAGTGAAATCGAATAAGACTTGTGTAGAGAAATTAATAAAATAACTACATACGAAAGGGAGATTGAAATATTGAAGCAAAAGAACCAAGATTTGCAGGAATACGTAAATAATTTATCAATGGAAAATAGTAAAATTTTAATGCAAATGAATAACTTAAAAGAAGATAATATTTCAGAGAAAAATAATGGTGATATGCATGAAAAAAGAGGCAACACACATTTGAACAAACAGGACAACAGTAGAAAACATTTTAATGAACCAACAAAAGGTGTAAAAAAAATAGGGAGTCTCCAAAGAAATAGAAATAAAATTCTAATATTATCGGATGAGTTAGGAAAAGGTATAAGCTCTAACTTACGTTCGCTTATTGGAGGTACCCAAATAACCGCTATTGTGAAACCCTTTGCTAACCTAAGGCCCGTTATTGAAAATGTAGAGGTAATGTCCAAAGATTACAATCAAAATGATTTCATTATCATAATGGCAGGAAAAAATGATTTTTATAGAAAACAGTTTCCTTCTTTCAAATTTATGAACGAAAAATTAAAAAGGTGTTCTAATATAAATATAATTGTTTCATCTGTGCCTTACTCCAAGAGTAACTTTTTAAATCAGCGCATCTATGACTATAATAGTAAGCTCAATTTATTTATCGAAAAACTAAACTAATTAGTGGAGGGAAAGATCGTCTATTATGAAATAAATAAAGAGAATTATGTCATCAATAAAAATATGATTACCAAGGATCTGTGTGACATTATTACAGCTGATAAAGTCAGTATAAAAAAATCATTAATTTTTATTAAACCAAATGAAACGTATGTAAAACAAACATCTACAAACAAAAGTTTAGAAATAACTGACTTAACATTTCAGGTTGACAATAGTACAAATAACATAAATATACAAAGAAAAGCTAGACAAAATAGACAAAACCTAAATGACAAAATTCAAATTATTTCTGATATATCCTGCTGCATGCCAATAGTGGCGAATGAAATGGGAAATGTTGCTCAAAAAGAGGATACAAATAATGACAATTTTTTATACCCCAGACTCAGTCAGCTCCACTTAATAATTTAAAAGGCCAAAAATATAACAAAGGTATCAACAAAATTATGTTATTAAATATTAATATCCAGTCATTAACAAACAAAACAAATATATTCAATGCATGTTTAATAAATAACTACAATATAAATATAGTGACTATGACTGAGCATTGGCTTAAAGAATTTGAAATTGAGAAGCTTAATATACCTAATTTTTATGTTGGAACTTCGTTCACTAGAAAACAGTATATACATGGGGGTGTTATGATCCTCTTAAACAAATGTATTAAATCCACTGAAATCTCTGAAATAAAAGCTCTGTCAGTAGAAAAACATATAGAAATGGTTGGATTAAGGACAAAATATGGCATTATTTTATCTATATATAGATCGCCTTTAGGAGATATAGAAGTATTTCTTGACAAACTCAGCAGTGCATTAAGTCATGTTACAAAAACATATAAGGAAGAAAAAATATACCTATGTGGAGATTACAATGTTAACTTTATGACAGAATCAAATGTAAAGACCAATCTTGAAAATGTATTATCATCTTTCAACCTCTTCAAAATTTTTACAGAGCCTTCCAGAATCACAAATACTTCAGAGAGTTGTATTGACAATATTTTTACCAACGCATATACAAGAAATTATAAAGCAGCTACTGTGAATTTACATGTATCAGACCATTTGGGACAGCTCCTCGAAATTCCGATTGAAACCAATAATCCTAAAAAACAGAAAATCATTAACTATAGAAAAATTAATGATTATAACATTTACCAATTCAAATCCAAAATGGCTGCTGTAGACTGGAAAACATTATTAGAAGGTAAGAATGCCTCTCAATCATATCAGTGTTACCATAACATCTTCACAGAATTCTATGAAACTTACATACCTGAAACTAAGAAAGTAGTCACAGAAAAAAATAATAATAAAAGTAACAACAGAATTAACAGATGGTACACTGAAGAGTTGAAACGAATGCGAAATCAGCTAGATGCTTTATCTACTATACATAATATAAGAAAAGATCAGAACTCTCTGAACATATATAAAAATTTCAAGAAGACATATATCGAAAGGCTAAATGAACAAAAACAGACAGCAAATGCCAACTATATAGCTGTTTCTGAAAATAAGTCGAAAGCAATCTGGACAATAATTAAGTCGGAAACAAGAAAAAATCAAAACTGTGTTGAAAAGGAGCACTCTACTTTGACAGCTGAAGAAGTAAGTACTTTTTTTGCAAATATAGGATCAAATGTTGCTGCCAAAATAAAATCATCAAAACCAGCTGATGAACTGCTGAGAATTCACACAATTGACAACAGTAGGTCTATATATTTGGAGGAAGTAGACGAAAACGAGATTAGAAATGTCATAATGAACATTAAAGCAAAAAAAACTAATGATATATATGGAATATCAACTTGCATCTTAAAGAAAATTGGAGATGTTCTGGTGGAACCAATTACAATAATAATAAACAGATGTATACACGAAGGTATATTTCCCGATGACCTGAAACATGCAAAAATTATTCCCATATATAAGAAAGGAGACATTAATAATATCAATAACTATAGACTTATCTCAATTCTGCCAGTTATATCGAAAATATTTGAAATTATTTTGAAGAATAGGTTAATAACATTTTGTGAAAAATATAAAATACTGAATAGCAATCAACATGGGTATCGTAAAGGAAGATCAACTACCACAGCTCTAATAGAAGCAGTACAGAAAATAATGGAGGCGCTCGATAGACAAGAAGATGCAGAAATAATTTGTTGTGACTTAAGTAAGGCTTTTGACACAGTTGACCATAAAGTTCTACTTGATAAATTACACTACTATGGTGTGAGAGGAACTCCACATAAATTATTCACGTCATATCTGACTGGTCGATACCAGACAACATGGTGGAACAATGAAAAATCAGACCCAATGTTAGTAACTCAAGGTGTACCACAAGGCTCAGTGTTGGGACCTGTATTATTCATAATATATATAAACGACTTACTGTTTAATGTCAACAGTTATGGGGCTTGTTTATATGCAGATGATACAACTTTTATAACAAAAGGAAAAAATAAAATTGAACTAACAATTCAGTCACAAAATATACTGCATGAAGCAAATACCTGGTTAAGTGCGAACTCATTGAGATTAAACAGAGAAAAAACACAAAATGTAATTTTATCGACAAATAGGGATACTGAGAATGCATCTTTGAAATTTTTGGGACTAACATTAGACAGCAAGCTAAACTGGAAAGGTCATATTGATGAGCTGTGCAAAAAACTTGCTTCAGCTATTTATACTATCAGAGTACTGAAAAATGTGTCTACCTACCAAACAGCTAAAGTAGCCTATTACTCAAATTTTCATAGCATTGCAGCATATGGAATACTCCTATGGGGAACAGCACCTGATGCTCATAAAATCTTCATTTTACAAAAGAAAGCAGTTAGAATATTATGTGGTATGACCAACAGGGAAAGCTGCAGAGGTGCCTTCAAAGAACACGGTATACTTACCATTCCTGGATTATACATATACAGCTGCCTTAAATATGTGCACTCACACAAAGAGAAATTTACACATCATTCTGAAATTCATCACCACAACACAAGAAACAGGGAACAATTACAAATACCGCACCACCGTTTAAGTGTAACGCAGCAGGGAGTGGACTATTGGGGTCCAAAGTTATTCAATAAAATCCCGCTCGAAATCAGAAACAAAAATTTTAATGTGTTTTCCAACTGGGCAAAACAATTATTGACCACCGAAGTGTTTTACTCTTTGACTGAATTTTTAGAGCAGTGATAATAAATGTACTGATTATTTATGTGATATATTGTTTGTCTATATATATGTGTGTGTATATATATGTATGTATATATATATTTTTTTTATTGTGTTTGTAATATATAATACGTGTCTATATACATTTCTTTTACATTTCTTGTGACAAAATACAATACCTAGGTAGTATTGTTATTTATTTATGCTTTTTTATTATTATAATTATTATTGTAATTTATACACTGTATTGACGTTTCTTGTAATATTCCTTTTACAGAATAAAGCAATATTATTATTATTATTATTATTATTATTATTATTATTATTATTAAAAGTGTTTAGGGACTTGCTGTCTTTAATTTTCTTAGGTAAATTATTGTAAAATCGAACTCCTTTAAAAAATATATTATTCATTGCTCTGCAGTGGCGAGTTCGACTAATATGAATATCAGTATGAGATCTGGTATTATATGAGTGAATTTCATTATTAAATGTAATAAACCTATTCAAATACTCAGGTAGTAAGCCCTTTAGAATTTTAAATATAAAAACCATCGTAAAGTAGGTAATTCTAACAGATACAGGCATCCACTCCAGAACCCTTAACATGGTTAAAATTGGTGTATATCTATTGCATCTGAGAATTATTCTCATCGCCCTATTTTGCAATGTTTGTAGTTCATTAATACTACTTTGATCAAGTAAATACAAAATAGTAGCACAGAGATCAAATTGCCTTTTATACCATAATAAGATAATTTATCCAATAATACTTTTCGATCGATGGTTTCAAACGCTCTTTTTAAGTCTATAAATACCGCAACTATATATTTTCCTTCATCGATCATCTGACTCCAGCTAGTAAATGTCAGTTGAAGTGCAGATTCACATGAGTGCTTTGCTCGAAAACCAGACTGGTGACTTATTAATATATTGTTTAAATTAAAGTAATCCATCAGTTCATTGTATACTGCTTTTTCTAACAATTTTTCTATTGAAAGTAAAGTATTAATCGGCCTAAAATTCCATGCCTCGTTCGTGTTCATAATCTTAGGTATTGGCGTAATACAACTACATTTTAATCGATTTGGTACAACACCATTTCTAAGAGACATGTTAATGAAATTTAACAAACAAAAACCTACAACATCGATAACAGACTTTAATACTTTATTGTTAAGAATATCCCACGAATTACTTTTATTATCCAGATCTTTCACTAAGATTTTTAGATCCCTTAAGTTGAGTTGTTTAAATTCATTGATACTAGTTTCAACTACAGGTAAACCAATGGAGGACCATATATCAACTGCTCCAATCGTAACAGCTAACTCAACCACACTCTCAACAAAATATTTGTTGAAATTTTCGGCAATATCCCTGTTTGTTTTAGCAACGATGACTTCATCATTACTTAAAGCAAATTTAATTTCATATGTAATACCCATGTTCTTGTTTGGCGATACAAGTTCTTTGAGTACTTTCCACATGGCTTTTGGGCCCTTTTGATTCATATCTATTCTCTCTTGATAGTATTTTTGTTTCTTAAATTTTAAAGCATTAACAACTGCATTTCTACATCTTTTGTAATCATTCCAAAGCACATTTTTTAAAAGCTTGTATACCGTGTACCAAACATAGCTGCTGTTTCACTGGGGTTATAAGTTTACCTATTTTGACCATAGTATTGGTTCCATCTGTAGTTATACACACTGTATCACGTGAAAGAGAAAGATGGTGATTATTGAGTCGTTTTTCAAGAGTTTTAGCTAAGACTTCAGCAGCCATGGATCCTTTAAGTCTCACTAACCCAATATTCCAACAGATTTTACGGCCGTGAACATTTATGTTCATATAGTGTTTATTACGCGATGTTCACTCGTCAAAAGTTACACAGAATCGTTTGTTCTATGAGAAAACATCGGATTTTCTTGCTATATTCCATAACTTTATATCGTATTGTAACAGCGGAATTGAGAACCTTAAAACCTTTGGCTTCCAGCAACTCATCATCAGTCTTGTGATGATACAAAAACTGAAAATGGAAGTCCATCTAAAGCTGTCATTCTCGAGAGCAAAGCTTCAAGACTTTTATCGTTCTTCGGATTAATAAAATCTGTGATCTTCCTCTGTTTACTACGTGTACATTTGGTCTCCTCCTGTGATATATTGGTGCTGGTACCCGCCTCAGCCTCAGCATTTTTCTTTCGGTTTTCCTTTAAATCGATTCTGTGAATTTTTAATAAATGGACTAGTAAACCTTTTGTAGAACCTCCTTTTGTGAATGGTATAGTAGAACATTTTGCGCTGCTACCTCCAGCATTGTCAGGCAAAAAGTATTGCCACATTGACTTTTTGTCATCTGCCTTTTTAGAATGAGGCTGATAATTAGTTGACATTTCGAGAATAATTAATATCTATCAATGAAAAAAGAAATAAAATTTATTACTTGTATGTCACATGTAATACAATAATAATAAATACCTTAGCTAACCAGTGAATCTTTTAATAAAATAACAACGGAACAGCGAAACACCTACGAATGGTACACACTACACATCTATCTTCGAGAGCCAACTATTTACTACTGTTAACTTGCTTTCTAATTGCGTGAAATAAAAGCGCCCTCAGAGCCAGACTAAGCGCAAGCGCATAGCTATAACCGATACCGATAATCCCGGGATATAGGCTATTGCAGTCCCGGGATTGCCGGGAATAAAAATTTGCCGAGATCTCGGGAATCGGGATCCCAGGATTGGAGTCATCACGGCTCTCTTATTAACAATGTGATTGTTAAAAAAAATTAGGTGGAAGGTACTTACTGATAAGGAGAATGCATCACGGTAAAATATTTTAAAGTGGCGTCCGTCGTTATGAAGAAAAATGTACTTAATTTTCAAAAAAAAAAAAAAAAATAGGGATAGTTTTAACTGCAAAACAATCTCATAATCTTATTTGTTGTTAAAAACTCACTGAAATAGAATTTTAATAAGATAGTGTACTTGGTGTTCACGTAATAGGAAAAGAAAATTTCCCTTTTTAAAGTATCAATTATTACAGTAATAATTGTATTTTCGGACGTAATTTAGAGTTAATTAAGCTGAAGGAAGACAGGCAATAATTGACTTGGAAATAAAAAAAGTTAAATTTTAGACAAATTTGATTCATGAACAATTAAAAAAATAATAAAATTTACATAGATAAGTAAATCACGGTTCGCTCAACATATCACATGATTAATTCTAAATGGAACAGTTAAGTTAAAGGAAGACAGTTGTCTCCGAAAATAGAGTTATGACTAATAATTGCTATTTTAAAAAGGAAAATTTTATTTTCTGATCTTATTGAAATTCGGTATTAGTAAGTTTTTGATAACAATGAAAAAGATTATGAGATTGTTCTACAGTTAAAACATTGCCTAATATATTTTTTTAGAGAATTAGGTTCATTTTTCTTCATAACGACGAACGCCACTGCTGAATTTTTCAATATTTTACCGTGACACAGTCTCGGTATTGGTTTAAAATCGCGTTTTTAATAAGAGAGCTGTGATATGGGAGTCATGAAACGTGAGACATACTGTATATTACAATGTTGTAATCATTATTGGCTGTTTATCATGTGGTCCTTATTTCATGAATGTGTTCCCACAGGATTTTTTCCGGAAACTCCCTGTTATTGGGTTTTTCTTGATTTCTTGTTTTGCATGGAGGTCGAAGTATTTCTACGTTGTGGTCAGTCTTGGCGAACTTAGTGGATAATTTAAATAGTCTCTGTGGAATTGGCTCTGTATTAGTTATTTGATAAAGAAGAGGATTTGGTGGATTGTACAAGGGATTTCTTGGGTATCGATATTTAGTGATGGCTCTGAGAGGGGATGGCTGTAGTCTAACATTGGTCTGTGTATTGATTTGTAGATGTGAGCTGCTGTCTTTTTGCTGATTCCCTTATTTTTGTAGGTCATGCAGCGAAAGTGTTTACTTCTAGAGATAAACCTCTCTTTTATGAATTTGGTGAGGGGATTGAAGTTTAACTTTTGATCTAAGCTTACGCCCAGATATACCGGGTGAGTCACGAATTGCGCTCGCCCCGATATTTCCTAAAATATTTGGAATAAAAAATTGAAATTTAGAGGCCTTATTACACGACTAAAATGCCATCTTTTCAATAAAAAATCAAGTTTGGTGCACATCCGGTTTGACCGGAAATGCCCACAACTTTCGATTTTTAAATGGAACACCCTATATATTTTTACATTTTTGGAATCTAGAGGAAATTTTGGTCACTTTTTGATAAACATTAAAAATTTTATTAAAAAATCTATTTCTGAATCCAGAGTGCTGTGGTGCCCAAAATATATGAATGATTTTTTGAAAAGATGGCATTTTAGTCGTGTAATAAGGCCTCCAAATTTCAATTTTCTATTCCAAATATTTTAGGAAATATCGGGGCGAGCGCAATTCGTGACTCACCCGGTATATACACACACACATACATTATACATAATAACTTAATAATAAAATGCATAGTACAATCAATATACAATATTTCACTGTTGGTTGAGTGGTTAAATTGTGATGGTTGATAGCAACTTTACTGTTGACGAATTGTTGTTCGGTGCATGATTAAAAATAATGTATTGGGATTATATTGGGTTGGGTTTCAATCTCCAGTTGTTGAACCATGTCATTGTCCTGTTCATTAGGTCTTACAATTCAGCAATGGTTTTTTCCAGTGTGTTTCTTTTTTATTCGTAAAGATAAATTTGTGTCAACATAAATAACATATGCAGCTTGTAGTAAAAGTAAATCATTTAAAAAAAATTCTTGTATCATTTTCGGATCAACGATTTACATTTCAATGAATAATAATGGAGTACAGCTCATATCAAACTCATAGCATTCTAAGTCGTAAAACAGAAGTGCTCGATCTAATAAAGACATGACGTTCGTCTGCTCAACGAGCACTTGAAAATAGGTATTAGAATTTTGCTTTTACACCAAAGCTACAGATATTCTCTCGCTGATTAAATTGGATTGGCTGAAGTCTTATTGATTACTTTTTGTTAGTTAAATCTTATGGAACAACAGGCATGTACACTTGCTTGTAAACAAAATAATACATTATTATTTTATCTAAATTGCCAGCTACTGTGCCAAAAAAAAACACGAGTAGAATTGGACACCGGAACTTTTAACTCGAAACGCTGCCAATACCGTTAGAGTTACAGAAATGGACATTGACAGTTTTATGGAGAATTAAATTTTCTATAAAAAAGTCACTGGTGGCATATGTCTATCTTCAATACTTTAGGCGTAAGAGTGACTAAAAGTTGAATACAACATTTACAGTTGTCCAGTGCACAACTTCCAACCATCTTCTCGCCAAAAGCATTTAAAATAGACATATGCTACCACTGACTTTTTTTATAGAAAACTTAATTTTTTATAAAATTGTTTAAGTCCATTTTTTTTGTAACTAACGATTTTTGCAGCGTTTCGAGTCAAACGCGGTGGCATCCAATTTTTCGGAGAGGCTCACTCATTGAAAAACAGTCACTGAAAAAACCGTGGTGGAAAGACAATTTCTCCAAAAGTGCAAGCCAAACATTCGACAGTGTTGTACTTCTCTATCTTCGTTGTACAGCTGCATTAAAATGAAAAGGAAGGAGGTATACAGTTTAATGACAGACGTCGTTGTAATTGCCCGCATGCCGATAGTGTAAAAGAAAGAAATTCACTTGTTGACGGCATTTCGAATTTCGGCTGGACACTTTTACAACTTAGAATGCTATAAGTTTGATATACTCTTCTATATAGTGATGTTTAATAATAATAATAATTTGATTTATCTTTTCGAAATAAATAGGACATGTCAATAAATGAAGGAAGAAGAAATTAAATATATGAAATATAAAGAATGACAATATTACTACACTTATATACATAAATAACAAAAATAAATAGGTAGCCAAATATATAGTAATATAGTTATATTTTAAAGCAGTTAGAAGTGTATTATTATTTAATTATTATTAAATAGTTTTGCCGTTCTTTTTTAAAGAATATAAGGAAGTCTTTTCTTTGATTTCAGAAGGTATTATGGTATTATTTAGTTCTTATTAAGCATTTATATTACGATTACTTGACCAACTTTTTGATTATGATCATCCTCTTCCTAACTGACAGTATCTGACCGAATAAAACCTAAATTGACAAAGATTATTCCTATAAATTGAGCTGAAATGAATGATATTCGATATTAACACATTAAATAACAATTTTTAGAAAAATTGTGCTAATGTAAATTATCGCTGTAATTCAGGAAGTTTGTTAGGGCATTATATACACATGAAATAAATTGACATGTGTAATGTCATCAATGCTTTGAATTTTATCGGTCTCATTTTTTTTCACATAGTTGCATAGTAATATAAAGAGTGCAAATTGTCAGTTTATTATATGATGAAATCTCAAGCGCTTTAGCGTGAGGTATTTAATCTTTGATAATAAACTGTCAATTTACACTAGTTATATTAACTCTTTGGCAACTTAGCTTGATTGATTAACCAGCATACGGTAGGCATTGCTCTGCCACTTCCAGATATCTAATTTGGATATTTTTATATATTGCCGGACTGACTAACTACGTATGTCAGGTTGGATTTGGAACATGCTTGTTGCCAGCAGTGAGAGCCACATGACGCATGGTGTAGGAATTTAGGATGGGAAGTGTAGGTGTTTGTGAGATGCTTCATTTAAGTTTCCATCTATCATCAACACCTTGCTTATTTTGCTTCTGAGGCTTCTGTTTCTTCAATTCTTCAAGTCGTGTGTATATGCTTGATATTTCTATATTGTATTCTTTCTTTTTTAGTTCTTCGTTCTGTAGTAGGGAGATGTTTAAGGTGTCATTATTTGCTGTTTTGTTGTATCCTTTAACGAGCTTCCATTTTCGTTTGACCACATATGGAGTAGGATTTGTCCTATGATGTTCATGTTCTTATCCTCGTACTTGGTATATGTTGTTGTTTTTCTGCAGTCCTCACTTAGTTGTCCGTATTTGTTGTGTGCTCTTTTGTAATTTGTTCGCCATCAGCTTTTTCCTATTATTTATATGTTTAAATTTGTTGGCCAGTTAAGTTCTTTCTCTATTAATTGTTTTCCATTTCCTCCTGGTATTTCTGTTTTGTATTCTTCTTTCTATAGTAAGATGTTCCAAGTGTTATTTGGCATTTTATTGTATCCTTTACATACTTTCAGTTTCTTTGCCTCTTATTTATTTTATTTTTTAATTTGGGAAATTTAAAAATTAAGTTAAGGTTATTAGGTTGTTTAGTTAAACAGAATATTTTCTTAAAAATTAAATTAGTGCTCCTACAAAGAATTGTAATGAAGAGTGCATAGTTTTGATTCCCAAATTATTCACATGTTACTTTTTGATGGTACATTTTGTCAAATGAATGTGTGTAGTTTTTTGTCGTACAGTATACAGTATAGTATAGAGTCCCTACAGTGATCACATGGGAGCTCAAAAACCGATCTAGTTTGTTTTACTACTAATGATGGCATTTGTTTGGTGCAATGGTTTCAAAAAATCACACTTCATTGGCTTCCATGTTAACACTTTGACTGCTCATGACGCCTTGAGGCATCATAACGCCCAAGGAGGTCATGAGCAAAAAAGTGTAGATTTCATAACAAATCACTGTATTGTTTACGATATTTTATTAACAATATGTAATAATAACACAATATTCAGTAATCATCTAATTCTATTTATATCGTAACTAACGATATATATTTATTATTCTCATCTCAGTTGTTCTCCAACCAACCAACCCACTATGTTACAATACACCCTCTCTTGTTTTATAAATTAATCCGTTCTGGTGGTTTAACAACTCTCCCACTTGTAGTGTGTAAGCTCTTTCTTCTATTCGAAACAGGATCAGTTGATATCTCTGGTGGGCTTGACAAATTTAACTCTCTCTTATCTTCAATCATTTTATTTGACATTTTCCATTACTCCTGCATCTTCTCTTCTAAATTCTCCAATTCTTGCATTATTAACTGCTTACGATTTCTTCGAATTTCACCCTTTTCCGTTGACACAATGTATAACCTTGGATACTTAGCTTTTCTTACAACAGTTCCTAATCTTTTCATATATGGGATCCACACTTTATCATGTGTATTTAATTCTTTCAATAGTTTTGCTCCTTTTCTTTGATTAAAGTTTTTCCTGTTTCTTAATTCAGTATCTTTTCTTCGAAATTTCTCTACATTTTTCCGCTGTAGTTTTAATAACTTAGGTATCTGAGGTAAATTTGATCTTATTCTTCGACCAAATAAAAGTTCTGCAGGTTGTAATACGCTTTTCGCACTTGAAACACCTGTTTCGGCCATACCATTCGACTGGGGAAATTTAGGTGAGGAGGCTTCTAAAGAAAATCCATAATTCTTCGCAAAATTTTTAAAATATTCGCAATCAAAATATTTTCCCCCATCGAATCTAGTGTTTCTGTTCCGGGAATCCCGGGACGGGATTTCCCGGGAATTATGTCACTTTTTATCGTTCCCGTTCCCGGGAAATAACTGTCGGGATTTCCAGGACCCGTGGAAATAAAAATAAGTTTTAAAAATATAAAATTTCGTGTTCCGAAATTTTACCGAGCGTGCGCGTCGGACGGCATTTATGTTTTATTTCGTTTTTATGTTATTTCCTGTAGTTAGTGTTGTTGGGTCTTTTTAATCATAAATAAAGCAAAACTAAACAGACGGATTTATTTTTTGACCAAAGGCAGAAAAGAAAACAAACATTTAAAAAATGAATATTTGAATGGTGTGACATTTTGAAGCAAAAAATTTGTGTTTTTCAAGAAATATATGAAAAATTTATTACTCCCGGGAATGGCAAATTCTATTTCCCGATTCCCGGGAATGAAAAAAAGTCGGGAAATCAGAAACGATCTCAGGTATGCCATAACGTCCAAAAATATGTTTAATTACTTCTACTATCGATTCTGAGACAATACTTCTCAGATAAATTACTTCAAGCCACCTTGAAAAATAATTTTCTATAACCAAAAACATTTTCTTATTCAATTTTTATCCATGGGCCTACTTCGACGATTTTAAAGGCTCTGACTTATTTAATTTATGTTTAATAAATTTCTCACAATTTTTAACTAACCTAGCAATATTAGACGACAAACCAGGCCACCATACGGATTCTTGAGCTCTCCTTCGGCACTTAACTATTCCCATGTGACCTTCATGTATCTTTTTCAACATTTCCTGCCTCAAACTCACTGGTATAAAAATTCTGCAAAATTTTGACATTTTATTTTTGAAACCATTCATTTTTTTGTTTTGTTTTAATTCGATACATTCGGCATCTTCTTCTTGTGTTTGTTTAATTTTATTAAGTCACATGTCACTAAACGGCAATTGCTCAATAATATTTTGTACGTATAAATCATCTTCTAATAATCCAGAATAAGGGCGAAAAACGTTTCAAAGGCTAAGCATTTCCAACAAACAGAATGATAGATTTCATGAAAATATAATCCATTACAATGAACATTTTTTAAGACAAGACATGATCGTAGGGGGTTATGTAGATACTAGTTTAATCTGAATGGCCATAGGGGACTGTGTGGGTGCTAGTGTTAGAATGAAAATTGTCAAATAAGAAATTAGACAAATTCATTTTAGGATTGTAATTTGCTAGCATAACCAGAATTCAGGTTATCGAAAGAATGCAAAGATTTCATAAATATTTTTACACAAAGTTTTTCTTTTAGTTATAGATATTTATTTTTTCTGCTGTTTGCAAAATCCTATAAAGAATATGTTTCAATACAATTATAAGCAAACAAATAATAATTCATTTTTAAACATCTAATATGTCTACATCATCATATTTCTCTTCTACTGGACTTCTGGATAAAGTGTCGGGAATATCAAAATTTTTGCCTGACATGACATATTAAATATCTAAAAGATGACAGTCTCATTCTAAATCTTTGTAATCTTGCAGTTAATTCTGCAATGGGTTTCGTCTTTAATAAAGAAACTAATGGTTTATAATCTGTTAATATTTGAAACTCCTTTCCAATCAAAAACTGCATGCGTTTTTCACAGGCCCATGTAATACTTAATGCCTCTTTTTCAATCTGTGCGTATTTGCACTCGGTAGGTATCAAACTTCTGGAAATATAAGCAACTGGTTTCCAGACATTACCGTGTAATTGTTCTAAGACTCCACCTATCCCAAATATTCATTCAGTGTGACACCATTAGATTTTAATTTTTTAAATACACTTAATCTAGTATCGTGCTCTTTACTGGAACCAAAAATAAGTATATCATCTGCCTGATTGATAATACCTTCTTGACCATGTAATATCTGAAACATTTGTCTTTGGAAATGCTCAGGGCCAGAATTTATTCCAAAAGGTAATCGATTAAAAAAATACCTTCCAAATGGTGCAATAAAAGTTGTTAATTTGGCACAATTCTTAGATAACGGTACCTGCCAAAATCCATTTGAAGCATCAAGTTTTGAGAATACAGTTGTCTTATTAATTTGTGCTAAAGATTCTTCACCACATGGAAGCTGCAATCGCTCTCTTAATACATATTTATTTAACTCAGTATAATCAACACATCCTGATTTTATTGTTTTTCTTAGGCACCACAACGATAGGAGAACAAAACTCAGTAGTCTCTTCAATAGAAGTAATAACACCACTATCTAACATTTTTTTAAGTTCAACCTCAACAAGTTGCCGCAAAGGAATTGCAATTCTTCGAGAGGCAACTACAGAATAGGCATTATAATTAGGAATTAATTTTATTTCGTATTCTTGTTGAAATTTCCCTAGGCCTTTAAATATATCATCATATTCTGACAATAGTTTACATCCACTAATTTCATTAATATCTTCAAATTTAATATTTAAACCTTGACGTGCTGCCCTTATAATGACAATCTTCTTGTCCTTGCACCACAAATATTTCTTGACAAGAGTCAATACCTTTATATTTCATAATAGTTTTTGTAACACCTTCTACATTAATAGGCAGATGTCCTGCTCCAAATAATCTTTTGCAAGTTGATGTCCATTTCAGATTTGTTTTTCTAGCCATTTGCATTGAAATCACTGACACATCTGCTCCCGTGTCAATTTTTGCTTGAATGGGTACATTATTTAACTTTATTGAGACATACCACGGTTCAGTTCCAATTTCTGAAACTATTTCACCCATGTAGGTATCGATTTGTTCATTAATTTCATATGCTTTTCTATTCCTACATACTTTTGAGTAATGCCCAAGTTTTTGACATTTGTTACAAATTTTTTTATTGGCTGGACAATTATTAAACCACTGATGAAAGGGCTTTTCACCACATTTAGGACATGTCTTGGTATTTTTATATTTTGTAAAGTCATTATTGAAACCTTGTCTGTCTTGATTATCTTTTCCTTTATATTTCTTCATATTTATTTCATTTTACAAATTCAACTTTAGTTTCAGTTTGCTGTACTATTTGTTGCTGCTCGTGTACTGCCTCTGATTGACGTACTTTAACGATAGCTTTATCCAACGTTAATTCTGAATCTAATTGTAAAGTTTCCGACAGTTTAGCATTTTTCGCTCCAATAACTATAATGTCTCTAATAAGTTCTTCTTTCAATATTCCAAATTCGCAGGATTCAGCCAAAATGTGTAGGTCTTTAATAAAAGATTGTACCGATTCTTCTGACCTCTGCTTAAGATTAAAGAATTTTGCCCGTTCATAAACAATGTTCTTTTTACCACAAAAATATATGTAACATTTACTTTTAATAATCTCGTATGAAATTAATTCAGTTTTGTTTAACTTTTAAGTGGTAACTAATTCTTCTGCATGTTCACCCATGCAATACAAAAGCATATTAACTTGATTTTCTTGTTGTTTCAAATTTAATTCAGACGCTAAACTAAAGCGCTCAAATCTTTGAATTCATGTATTCCATGAATCTAGTTTGTTGAAATCAAACAACTTCGGAGTTTCAATATTATAATGAATAACATTATTGACTAATATTGCTGCACTGGTTCCTTTATCTTGTCATTTTTGAAAATTTGTATTCTGCTTTTTAGATTTACATATTCTTCTCTTCTTTTTTAAAACCCCACACACCTGACACCATGTGTTTTTTATGATATTTTATTAATAATATGTAATAATAACACAATATTCAGTAATCATCTAATTTTATTTATTTCGTAACTAACGACATATATTTATTATTCTCATCTCAGTTGTTCTTCAACCAACCCACTAAGTTAGAGTAGTATTATTATGAGAAGATGCTTGGGGCGGAGCCAACGTGCGCGAATATTTTTACCAGTGACAGCATCATCTGGGGTAGAAGGATATATAATAATTGTAATCAAATTTTCGAGGTCGCGGAGTTGTGTAATGCAGTAGATTAAAACCTCGTCACACTCTGGTGTTTACGATGAAGACATTTTTTACTGAAAATAAGATTATTTCATTTAATTCAATCAGAAACGGCGAACACAACAAGGGAAGATCACTATGTTTGCGGATGACGCAACTGTCACTGTGACGGCTGAAACTCCTGAAGAACTACAAGCAAACATAAAACTGGTGTATGAGGAAATGGATACATGGTGTCAAAGAAACAGGCTAATTCTCAGACGCTAAACTAAAGCGCTCAAATCTTTGAATTCATGTATTCCATGAATCTAGTTTGTTGAAATCAAACAACTTCGGAGTTTCAATATTATAATGAATAACATTATTGACTAATATTGCTGCACTGGTTCCTTTATCTTGTCATTTTTGAAAATTTGTATTCTGCTTTTTAGATTTACATATTCTTCTCTTCTTTTTTAAAACCCCACACACCTGACACCATGTGTTTTTTATGATATTTTATTAATAATATGTAATAATAACACAATATTCAGTAATCATCTAATTTTATTTATTTCGTAACTAACGACATATATTTATTATTCTCATCTCAGTTGTTCTCCAACCAACCCACTAAGTTAGAGTAGTATTATTATGAGAAGATGCTTGGGGCGGAGCCAACGTGCGCGAATATTTTTACCAGTGACAGCATCATCTGGGGTAGAAGGATATATAATAATTGTAATCAAATTTTCGAGGTCGCGGAGTTGTGTAATGCAGTAGATTAAAACCTCGTCACACTCTGGTGTTTACGATGAAGACATTTTTTACTGAAAATAAGATTATTTCATTTAATTCAATCAGAAACGGCGAACACAACAAGGGAAGATCACTATGTTTGCGGATGACGCAACTGTCACTGTGACGGCTGAAACTCCTGAAGAACTACAAGCAAACATAAAACTGGTGTATGAGGAAATGGATACATGGTGTCAAAGAAACAGGCTAATTCTCAATGAAAGCAAAACGAATTACATTAACTTCTTTATTAGAAAACAGCTTTCCGCACAAGCGCAATTACAATTTAATTTAAATTTCTCTGACAATGCCAAATTCCTTGGAACTTGGCTTAATTCTAATCTTTCATTCACTGCACACCTGGACTTTGTCGGTGCCAAATTAAACAAAGCATATTATGCCATTCTACAAATGAAACCGTGTTTGGATCAAAAGGGCCTTATGAATTTATATTATGCCTTTGCGTATAGTCATCTATCATTTAACGTTTTTTCCTGGGGACAGACTACAGGATGGGAAAGAATATTTATTTGTCAAAAAAGAATAATCAGACTATTGTTTAACCTAAGTTCTCGAGAAAGCTGCAGAAGTACATTTAGAGAAAAGCGAATATTAACGTTCCCATGCATTTTCATTCTAAAATGTGTTACTTATGTAAAAAATTACTATTCAGATTATAAGAGCCAAAAAGATATACATAATTATGAGACACGACATTCTAATACGCTATTGCTTAATAAATATAAAACAACTACATTCAGAAAATCGCCACATTATGGTAGTGTATCTCTGTATAATAACCTCCCTGAACATCTAAAATCAATTGCATCTTACACAAAGTTTAAATCAGAAATTAAAAAATTTTTGATTGATGAATGTTTCTACACATTGGATGAATTTATAAATAAGTTTAATTCTTAAATGAGTAAAAATGTGTTAGGAAGAAAGGAAAAAGAAATTATGTATTATGTGTCTATTGTCCCATATATAATCTTATCTATTTTATAACTAAAATAATCTTGTCTTAATATTTTAACTGTTTTTTTGTTTTTGTGATTACTATTTTATATACTGAGCTTTTATCTATGTACTAGTAATGTTGAATATTGTGACCTGCCCTTTGTACTGTGTATGTTAGTTTGGGCCAATAAACTATTCTATTCTATACTGCAGCACAGACCCTGTGACTGCAGGTTGATGGTACCACTGGATTCGAGGTCAAATATGACGCAAATCGCTCTCATTGGCTTAGATCAATGAATGCACACAAACTCGTTTCTGCGCATCGTTTTTTTGCAAGCATCTTCTCATAATAATACTACTCTACATTACAGCCTTTAGATGCCATGTTAATTTTTGCTTCAATTTTTTTAAAGATTATATTTTTGATAATATCTTGCCAAAACCAGTACACGTACAACAGAAAAACCATATTACGTCAGCAGTCAAAGAGTTAATGAGTGAAATTTAATTGTAATTTACTTAAGTAATCTCCAGGAAATTTTAGGAATGTTTAAAACTAGTATAATCCTATAATGACTAAACAGATCACGGTGTATACGTGTACCTGTTATAAAGTTCCCTAGTTGATGGGCCACAGTGTAAAATACCTCATATATGATAAAAAATCCAGTCAGTGTGTGGGGGCGTTTCTTAAATATGGCACCTATAATTTTATTTATTTTTAATAATGACCATTTCATTCGTTTGTGAAACATGATAATTTTTTAAGGTCTTAAAGCATACTGTTTGATAGTTTCTGTATTTAATTGTTTGGGAGCTGCTGTATTTGATTATTCAAAAATTCCAGCATTATTTCTAATCAATGTTTGTGGTGCCCTCATGATAGTCTTGTCTTTTCTGCCTTGTCTTTAGATAGTGTATTTATTTCCATCCAATATGTTTTATTTTTCTGTAAGTATTTTGGTCAAATTCGGTATTTTTAGACTTTAACAAATGGTACTTTATAATTTTGCTTGTAATTTTAATGATTATTTTATCTTTCATTCTTAATTTTCTTTAATTCTAAATTTTCAGTTTCCAGATGTGCAGTTTAATGTTCTCTCATAAATCTTTGTTAATGTCATAAACTTGTTTTCAAATGTAATTGGTTTCCTGCAATTGCTTATCTTTTTTGGTTTAATATTCTTGTATAGGGATTTTTACAAAAGACTACTGATTAAGTTATACATTTAACTTTTGTACTCAATACTGGTTTGTTACAAAAGGTGCAAATAAAATTAAATTTCACTTTAATCTTAAGCCATTTTGTTTCTTTCTAAGCATGTAACAAAACGAGCATAGACAAAGCTTATGTAGAGAATTTTTAGACTTTTTAAGATAATCAATCAGTCACTTTACATTGTCTTTTGACTCTTGGTTACGAAAAAACAGAAAGAACACGTGGGATAATAAATAATTCTATAGTTGCATTTAAACTGACAATTTCCAGCAAAAATGTTTAGTCAAGCCCATTTGGGGCATATTATGATATGTAGATAGATTAGATAGGAGGAGCTTGGCCGACTGACCTTGACCACCGCGAATCTATTGTCGTGCTCCTGTTTCCTTAGAGCCTCCTTATCCAGCTTTGTCCTTTGTACTAGACTTCATTGCCTTGATATGGGCCCCTTGGCCTATAGCTATCAGCCTTTGGCTTTTCCTTGCCAAGTAGGTGGAACCTCACTCTAGTTTCGGCCTTCACAATGGCTCAATGTATAGATTGAGATTCCAACGAGATACTTGGTCTCCCATCTAAGAGCCGACGTGGTTTAACTTCATCGATGGAGTATTGGAGATCAAACCGGTGACCGTACCTCGCCCCCCATTATGCTATATAAATACTGGGCTAAGAGTATGATGATATAATGGGCCAGCATATTCCTGTGTTTGCTAGATTTCCTGTCCTCACAGATGTCTTGCTGCCAAGCCTATAGAGATTGTTTAATGAAATTGTCACCATTATGTACTACCAATGGGCCAGAACCAGATAAATGTCATTTAAGTGGTTCATCTGCATGCAGATGCCCATCGATAAAAAACCATTGCAATTAATACGCAAATATAGATCTGCTGTATGAGCCAATGTCTAACCATTATTAAATTTTTAAATAGTTTGCAGAAGTGGTAAAATACCAATAATGAGTTTTACTCTTTATTGGGTATTTTGCCATTACAAAATAATTGCCTTAAAAACCCTAACAGCAGCCATGTATCATCCAAATATTCAGGCTTTCATGGAACACTCAGTATATTATTACATGTTTGATCTTAAATTGATTTAATAATGCATTAATAATTTGGATTAAGAGCAGCAATCCCTTGTTTTTTAGGTACCTGCTAATAACAACATTAATCCACCACCACCACCTCCTCCAAGGCATTCATCTATGAGGGATGCTCCAACAACGAAAAGAATAGCTGTTGATTTGGATGAAAAATTTAAACATGTATTTCAAACTCAAGACAAATTCCCTCAACCTCCACCTTATAAAAATGTTTTAAAAATTTATTCCCATAAACAAGGATTATATTTAAAACCTGGTGTTTAATATTTTTATTAATATTTTACGTTAATCTAAAGTCAAAAATATTGTTTATTATTTTGTTATTGTATAATACATTTTTTAATTATACTTATAATTATTGATCATTTGGTTTTACTAGTTATGCATGTAATAATCTACTTGCCCTTTTCAGTAAATTAATTTATCTTATCAGGAAATGAAAAATGTACATGATTGTTGAAAGTAAATGAAGTGAGTATTTAAGGCATAGTTGTACTGTCAATCTGAGTTTTGTACTCTGTAATATTGTCTGTCACATAGTGTTTATAATAATAATAATATCTTTATTTTCATAGGACCCTATTAAGGGTGTAGAAATATAGTCATAAAATTGTAAAATATAGTAAAACACGTAACCCAAGACGAAACCATAGTGTAGTAAACAGAATACAGAATAATAAATAAGGACGAGAATTGCTAATATTACTAAGTACGCTCCTGAAAACTAGTACAACTTAAATATTCTTTAATGGAATAAAAGCTGTGACTGATTAAAATGGCTCGAACTGTGCTCTTAAAGAGGTGAATGATATTTATACTTTTTGTTTTTAGAGAGTTTATTATATAGCTTGATGGACATGACATTGGGACCATTTGCTACTATTGACAGATTGTGTTGGGGAATCGTCAGATTTTGTCTGATCTTTAAATCATGCTGAGAATATAGTTGTCATAATGAGACTTTAAGAACACACATCTGAGTATGCAGAGGGATGGTATTGTTAAAATATCGAGTTCTTTGAATAGAGTTCTGCCGAAATGACATATTTTTAACATACGTAAAATCTTTTTCTGCAATATAAGGATTTCATTTATGCGACTGCAGTTACCCCAGCAGATAACACAATAATTAAGGCTAGATTGTACTTATGCACAATAATACATTTTTAATATATCTATATTGACAAATTTTCTCATCTGCCATATAAGAAAGCAATGTGTAGATAATTTGGATAGTAATAACGAATCAATGTGATCATTCCAAGTTAAATGAGAGTTGATATGTACACCAAGGTACATTATAGCATCGTTTTGTATGATGGTTTTATTATTAGCTCTTACTAATAAGTTGATGTCAAGCTGCATGCTTTGTTGAGAATACTATTAGGTTGGTTTTTAAATTATTTAAAGCTAAGCCGTTAGTCGAGCAATAATTCTCCATCAGGGAAACTGTATTTGTTTTTGTAGATAATAGATTGATGTTACTCTCACTGTCAGCGGTAACTGTGTCATCTGCGAATAGGGAAATAATTGTGTCATGCAAAGAGGGGACAACATCATTGAAAAATACAATAAATAATAAGGGGCCCAACACACTCCCTTGGGGAACCCCCATGGCCACCTGTCTGGGTCTAGAAACATAGTTTTTCCCATTTTGGCTCAAAATTACTTTTTGTTGCCGATCTACCAAATAAGTTTTTAACCAAGTTAGAGCAAGTCCTCTAACACCATATCTAAGTTTGTCCAGTAGCAAGTTTTGTTGGATCATGTCAAATGCGCGTGTTAGATCGAAGAAAACACATGCACTTTTATTTTTATCTTAAAAACTATTTAATATGAAATTTTATAGAGTTAGTACTGCATCTTGCGTTGCCACACCTTTCCGGAAACCGAACTGATTGTCGGTAAGTATCTTTTGATATGTTAAAAAATTGTATAGCTTATTGTGGTATGCTTTCTCATATAATTTAGAAAAGACTGACTGCAGGGCAATACCCCTATAATTAGAAAACAGTGATTTATCATTTTTCTTGTGTAAAGGAATAATTAGAGAGCCTTTCAAGACACGGGGAAATAATCTTTCCTGGAAAGACATATTTATTAGGGTAGTTAAGGTTTCAATTATATAATCTACAACACTTAATAGCAGTGAACAAGGTTTAATAAACGTATTTCTTATTTAAACCTTAATAGGTTATGGGCTCAATTAACGCTAGTTACTGCCAGTGAAGCAAAGAATAAGTATACAGTTGTGTTTCTGGTTCCGTCAGGTGAAATTTGAGTTTGACGTCTATCAAAAATGGAAAAATTTCAGGTTATTGATAAACTAAAAAGAGAGAAATTGGATTTCTTAGAAGTTTGCTGTGGGTCTGTACATAACAATGCACAAAGCTAGCAAGATTATCACAGGTGAAGTTAAGATGCCGGATCCTATTGCGGATGATGTAGCAGAAACTGTGAAGACAGCCTATATTCTCGACGTGAAAACTTTTGAGGAACCAGATGCCATTGTGCAGTGTATTATTGGTACTAGTTTAAGGCCAGTTGTGAAACAGCATATTTTTACCTGCAAAACAGGAAAAAAAAATGTGGTAGCGCTTGCACACTGTGTATGAGCAGAAAAATTAGCGCAGGTTAGATTTACTTTACTCACAGTTGTTTAATATCAAAAGGATTCACAAGTTGACATAGCAGTGCATGTTGCAAAGCTACAGAGAATTTGTCATGATTGCAGAGTTAAAAGCGGAAGATGTGAAGTTGTCATTGTCTATACTTTTAGACAGAATTTTAAATATGTTGCGTTGTGAATACTTGGAGTTTAAAAATGCTTGGGAATCTACACCAAGTCGTGACCGAACAATTGAATAACTCACCGAGCGTCTTAGGTTACACGAACAGCGTTTAAAGGAGCTTGATCAAGTTCCAAGTGCATCTGTTGCCAAAAATGGTGTGGCGTTAGTTGCTGAAAATCGTAAAAAGAAGATGGAAACTTTTAGGAAACAGAATTGGAGAGAGGTTCAAAAAGGACCTAAATGTTTCTACTGTAAGATGTTTGGTCACTTGAGAAAGGATTGCAGCAAATTGAAATCTGACAGGTCCACAAAAACAGGTGATGTAAATAAAAAAAATTCACAGATCTCGCAATCCTTGCAACCATCGGAGGATGTTGAAAACAAACACGATATATGTATAATGAACACGGTTACACAACTTTTTATTATAATTAAATTTTCATTTACCATTATTAAATTTTTCGCTCAGTGTACCATCAGTGGTGACCTGTGTAAATACATTATATTGTATAAATAACACGAATAAATTATCTTATTTTATTTTCTCACTTTAGGCACTTTATGGTTTTGATAGAAAACAAAATTTTGATATTCAAAAACAGTTTATTAATAATATAACTAAGAATGAAATACAGGATTTGCCAAAAAAGGACTTCATAACCAAACAAAAAGATATAAATACATTTTAAATTGTTTTAATTCTCATCGGAAACCGAAATAGTTTCCCAGGACTAACCGATTATATATTCAAAAACAGTTAATTGATAATATAACTGAAAATAAAATACAGGATTTGCCACAAAAAGACTTCATAGCCACACAAAAAGGTAATATATTTTAAATTGTTTTAATTAATGTAAATATTAACGCCGTCTCTTAAAAATACAAAATTTTCAGAAGTTTATTCACACAATAAAACAAAACAACATGTATACTACCCAACACACCTTTCATAAAGCAATTTAATGCGCGCTACAACCACTATGATAATACGATTAATATGGCACTCAGGAATGACTCAGGCACATGCACTCCCGCGCTGCCCCTCTCCAATCTCCACCGGCTGGACTGTTGCCAATTGCCGTGGCCCACGACTAACATGTCGTTACGCAATTTCGTTTTGGTAAAATCTCGAATTGGCTTCCTATAAATGTTTTCAACATTAAAAATTCATGGTCAAGCTTCTATTAATGTTGTAAATGGGGGTGATCTTTATCAGCAGTCTTTACTGCTGGCTGATTGACTCAGGTGCATCACATCATGTTGTGTCATGTTCTGATTGGTTTTCAGAATATGTCCCATTTTCTGCACCTAAATGTCTCCGCCTATGTGATGGACAGTCAATGATGGTATATGGTAAAGGTGTTATTATGTGGAAATGTTAGTTGATTCTGTATGGAAACCTCGATATCTCAACAAAGTTCGATTTGTACCAGACAGTCAACAAAATCTCTTTTCATCTGGGTCTGCTCTAGATCATGGTCTTTCCCAGTATTCAGATTACAAGGGTTGTTTGTTTAAGAACCAAGATGGAGAGACTGTTGCAGTTGGGCTTCGACAATCAACTGGATTGTATGAACTTATGGTGCAAGTGATATTGTCAGATCAAGTCTCTGTAGCAGTTAGCAGTACTATTAAAAATGAACTACAGGTATGGCACGAAAGACTCGGTCACCAGAACATGCGTCATGTGCGACCAAAAACTACCCCCGAAAGGAGTAAACCGCATATCCGCCATCTCCTACGAGCCAAACCCCCGGTTTCGAGGATGCTGAGCACGATGGTGATGTCGAGACCACTCCTCGACCACCGCTAATCCCCCAAACGGCCAAAAACCACCCCCAAAGTGGTGAAACGCCGATAAGCCTTCTTCTCTCGGCTAAACCCGCGAAAACCCCCCGTTTTAGAGGATGCTGAGCACGATGGTGTTGTCGAGACCCCCACCAACCCCTAAACGGCCAAAAGCCACCCTCGAAAGGGGGTAAACCGCGGATAGGCCATTTTCTACCAGCCAAACTTGTGTTACCCCCCCATTTTCGAGGATGCTGAGCTCGATGATGATGTTGGATCTTCTCCAGGAGATCAGCCATGTAGGCATTAACAGTAACTGAGTTCTTGTTTTTATGCCAGTGGATGTAGAGAAGGTATCTTGCTCGTGGGCCAGCTACAGTAAAAGTGTTGACGCGGAGATGCTGAAGTAAGAGTGTAATTATATTTTTGTCCATTTGGAGAGCGACGAGAGGTCGTGATATTTTTTTCATGCTCAGCATCTTCGAAAACGGGGGTAAGACAGGTTTGGCTGGTAGGAGACGGCAGATACACGGTTTACCCCTGTTGGGGGTAATTTTGGGCCATTTCGGGGGTGAAGTGACTGGAGAGAGATTTAACCACCGCCATCGTGTTCAGCATCCTCAAAAACGGGGGTGTGATATAGTCTCGTTACGTTAGAAAATATTTGTATTCCTGTCCGACTTACAGAATGCACCAATAGAGGAATTAAGGTTAAACCTGGTGAAAAGTTCTGTGATGCATGTATGTGTACCAATGCCTGAAACATCTCTTGGAGGTATTTTGTGGAATTCAAGGATGATTTTCGTAAGTTTCGTTCAGTTTACTTTATGAAAAATAAGTCTGAAGTAAAGAACAAACTGAAAATATTTTTGGCAGAAGTTAAAACTGTTGGGCATATAAAGCAGCTATTCTCAAACACAGATGTAACAAAAACTACTCAGGAGGTTGGTCTGCATCATAGATTGACCATGCCCTACACACCGAAGCAGAGAGGGATAATCGTACCTTGGTTGAGTCCGCCAGGACAATGTTGCATGCTAAAGATTTTCCAAAAAGGCTGTGGGTGGAAGCAGTACACAATGCCACTTTTGTTATTAATTGCACTGGTCCTACGCCTGTTGAGGGAAAGTCTTCTTATGGACTTTGGTTTGGTAAGCAGCCATATATAAATCATGTGAAAAACTTCGGAAGTTTTATTCATGTCCCTAAACAGAAACGAAAGAAATTCGATAGAAAAGCTCTAAAAGGTTACCTAGTGGTTACTGTGGTGACAAAGACAAAGATGGATATCGGTCTGGGTACCTGAGAAAAATGATGTTTTTAGTCCAGCCAAAACAATGTTTAACCTCCTGAAAAATCTGAAAGTTTTGAAACTTCGCATACTTATTTAAAGGTACCTAAGAATGAATATACCGAAAGTCCTTATGAATATGAGGTGAGCTCTAGCGGCAATTAGCGAAAATAGGGCACTTTCTTTGGTTTTTCGTTAATATCTCGAGAACCGTTGGTCAGAGGCAAAAGTTGATTATATACATAATTAAGGCTTATCAAATTTGCTGCAAAAATGATTATATACATTTTTCTCGTATTCCCAATGGTTCCCGAGTTATAGGCAGTAAAAGAGAGCGTTTTGTGAAAAACCACGCTAGGGCGTGGTAGGGATGCGATACGACTGCAGCTGCATATCGAAAAGAAAAACTTTCCTGTTTCAAGTTGTTCAAGAAGCAAGCTGTACTGCAAGGTATTGCTGACATATTTAACAGCCCAAGTTCATCCCACGAGGCTGTAGCTGCTGAAGGAAACAAAATATTCCTTTCATTGTACGATGCGCCCAGAAAGCAAACCTCTATTAATATGTACCGTTACAATGCTTTCACCAAATCTGTATCCAATACTAAACCCGACCTGCCGCCCACAGAAGGAGCAGCAAGACAGCATGCTTTTCGAGTGTACCACCAAATTCAATTTTGGCTTGGGAATGAACTTCCTCCTGTACAGTGAAGTTGGAAGGTGGAAAGCGATCGGCTAATCCCTGTGACAACAGAGGATCCAGCAGCACCTGAAGCTGTCCTAAACCTCATTTGTTGCACATGTACAACTGGATGTGGCAACAGATGTGGCTGTCGAAAGGCAGGAATAATGTGTACAAGCATTTGTCACAACTGCCATGGCGAATGCTTGATTGGTGTTACTTCCAACCTCGAAGAAGACTTTGATGACCCTGATGATCCCGATATCATAAACCTTGAAGAAGCAGATCATTCAGTGCAAATAACAAACACTGAACATTTGGTACATAAAGGCCAAAGCAATGTGTTTGCTGGAACCAGAAGTCAGGTGAGATTGCACATTTGTATTTTTTTTATTACTTATTTACCTTGGCAATAGTATACATAAATCGGTTGTCATGTTCATATGTTGTTTTACTGGTCGCTTACTACTTTCTTATATTTACTTCTTCTGTTTTATTTATTTCTTATATACTTTCTTTCACTTACATGTTTTTATTTGTATAATGGTTCTCTCACACCTTTATCTCATGCATACTTACCTATTGTTTCAGGCAGGCAAGTGTAGAAGCTGGCCAAGATAATCAAATTGCAGGGCCTTCTACCAAGAAGCGATTCAGAGCTGATTGATTTTTCTGTTCAAAATTTTCCTTGGATAACCTCAGGATTTTGTTTGTTCGTATATTTCATTGTTTAATATACCTACATCATGTGCCTCATCAATATACATCATAAGTATAACATACATCATGTGCTTTTTATACAAAGTTGTGAAGTTTATCTCCTCAATTATCCTTAGTATACAAAAATTTAGGTAAACCATAAGTCAAATATTATTAGAAATGCCATATTGTACCGCCCTAGCGTGGTTTTTCACAAAACGCTCTCTTTTAGCGCCTATAACTCGGGAACCATTGGGAATACGAGAAAAATGTATATAATCATTTTTGTAGCAAATTTGATAAGCCTTAATTATGTATATAATCAACTTTTGCCTCTGACCAACGGTTCTCGAGATATTAACGAAAAACCAAAGAAAGTACCCTATTTTCGTTAGTTGCCGCTAGAGCTTGCCTCATATTCATGAGGACTTTTGGTATATTCATTCTTAGGTACCTCTAAATAAGTGTGCGAAGTTTCAAAACTTTCGGATTTTTCAGGAGGTTGGCTCATTTTTTGAGGTTTCTTGACTGGACTATTTTGTGAGTCGAGATATTGTTCTCAAAGATGAAAAAACATCCAGAGAAATAATTAAACTTCCTGTTATTGATTGCAATGTTGATTCTGAGAGTGTATGAAATACAGAAGAATTGCATCATGATATTGACGAAGAGGATCGTATGGATGAACTTGAACATTAACAATGATTCACAATTGGCGTTGAATATTCCAAATTTGCGAAGCAGAGATAGCATCAGGATGCCATCAAAATATCAAGACTTTGTCATATTGGCCTACAGTGGAGAACCAGTTACTTTTAAAGATGCAATGTCATCAGAAGATTCTGTTCGGTGGAAGATAGCCATATGGAAGAAGAGATGGCTTCGCTGAAAGAAAATCAAATCTGGGAACTGGTGAGTCCACCTCAGGGAAAGAAATGTCTGAAGAGTCGCTGGGTTTTTAATGTCAACAAAAAAAACGGATGGCAGCATAGAGCGCTACAAGGCAAGGTTGGTTGCCAAGGGCTATCTTCAGGAACCTTTTGTTGATTTTAATGATATCTTCAGTCCTGTTGTTCGTTGGGACTCGATTAAAGCTGTTCTAAGTGTGGCGGCCAATGAAAACTTGCAAATTTGTTAGGTTGACGTTAAAACTGCCTTTTTATATGGAGAACTTCAAGAACTCTTTATGTCACAACCTGAAGGATACAATGATGGCACAGGTCATGTCTGTAGGTTAAAGAAAAGTTTCTATGGCCTTAGACAGGCACCCAGGTGCTGTAACCAGAGGTTTTCCCATTTCCTTGAAAAATGTCATTTAGAGCAAAGTAATGCAGATCCGTGTATTTTTGCAAATAAAGATAAAACTTTAATTGTGCTGCTGTATGTCGATGATGGGCTGGTAATTTCGAGAGAAGACACTGTTTTAAACAAATTCTTGAAAGCCTTACAGGACAACTTTAGTGTGAAAGTGGGGTCTGCTGACTGTTATTTGGGAATGAAAATTCATCGTCGTGATGGTTCAATTTTTGTTAATCAGGAAGCTTATGCTAAGAAAGTGCTGGAAAAATTTAACATGGATACATGCAATTCTGTATCAACTCCTATGGAGAAAGTCAACAGTAGTGATTTAAATGAAACTGATATAGTTAGTAATGTTCCACATGAAGCAATTGGGACTATTGTACTTATCTGATGTCTCAAGGCCTGATATTACATATGCAGTTATTTGTCACAATTTTTAGATAAACCTCAGAAGAAACACTGGACCTCAGTAAAAAGAGTAATGAGAGATATATATATATATATAAGAGGTACTCTTAACTGGGGAATTTTGTATCAGTCTGAATGTAAGAGTGGTATTCCCGAAGCTTTTACGGATGCAGATTATGCCGGGTTTGTTGCAACTAGAAATTCAACTTCTGGAAATGTATACAAATATAGTAGAGGAGCCATAACGTGGATGAGCAAGCGTCAAAAGTGCATTGTACTTTCAACCACTGAGGCTGAGTTTGTTGCTGCCTCCCAGACTACTCAGGAAGTAGTATGGCTTATAAGGCTGTTGAATAATAATAATAATAATAATAATTTATTGCACTTAATACAGACATTACAGTTACAGTTGTATAAGCCAGTCAACAGAATAAGAAAAAATATCATGTACTTATATTACTAATTACTTATAGGTACTGTATACAAGTTAAAATATCGCAATAAAAGAAAAAGAAAAAATCTTAAAAATACTATACAGTTATTACAATTAAAACTTACTATTTGTAGTTTAAAATACTTACAGCAATAATAATAAAACAAAAAAATAAAAAAAGAAACAAATAAGGAGGCTATACCAATATTGCTATTCAATCCTATTATTTAAAAACTCATTAACTGTGTAGGGTTCCAACTCACAAAGTAATGATAAAAGTGGTTTTTTTATTTTATTAAATGGTTCGTTGACTTTTATATGATTTGGAAGATGGTTGTAGAGTTTTATACAGGCATATAATGGGCTACTTTCACCATGTCTAGTGTTATACATCGGGTTCATAAGGTGTATTTGAAAATTGTCTCTATTGTTATATACAAATTTAATACATTCATATATGTATAAGCCACTAAGGGTTAAAAAGCCAAGGTTCCTAAAATGTCCTCGGCATGACTCTCTAGGCGGCAATTTTCTTAGTATACGCACTGCTCTTTTTTGAATTTTAAATGTGCTATTGCTATTAGTACTATCACCCCATAGAATTATCCCATAACGAATATGTGAATAAAAATTCGAATAATAAAATGTTCTGGCTATATTGTCATTAGCGTACTTGGCAAGTATTCTCAGTCCATAGCAGGTTCGACTTAATTTTGAATTTATATATTTGACATGTTCATTATAGCGCAATGTTTCGTCTAAGTATATACCTAGGCATTTCATATGTCTTGAGAAAATTATTTTATGAGAATTAAGAATAATATTAGAAGGAGTATCAATCCTCTGATTAGTTTTGAAAAATACTGCATTGGTCTTATTCTGATTTAATATTTGTTTGTTTTCATTGCACCAGGTTTCCATATCCTGCATAATGCGTGTACCATCAGTAACTAAGTCAATAAATGATTCATGATTTTTTTTATGATTATATTCGTGTCATCTGCATAGTTGATTAGGGAGATGTTTTCACTACTAAGTGTGTGAATATCATTAATGAATATCAAGAAGAGTAATGGTCCTAATGTGCTCCCCTGTGGGACTCCCCTGGTTACATTCAGCGCTTCTGAACTTATATAATCACCATTATTAATATCAAGCATTTTTACTGCGTGTTTTCTATCCGATAGATAAGACTTAAACGACTTTAGAGCTGTATCTCTTATACCATAATGGAATAATTTAGTGAGTAATATGGTGTGATCAATAAGGTCAAAAGCTCTAGACAAATCCAGGAAAATACCACAAGTAATGCAATCCTCCTCTAATGCTGAATATATATAATTTGTAAGTTCAAAGAGAGCAGTTTCTGTACTTTTGCCTCCCAGAAAGCCGTGCTGGGACTTACTAATTAATTGATGATAATTAAAAAAATGTATAACTCTATTATAAATGCATATTTCAAAGAACTTGGAAAAAACACTCAGTAAACTCAGGGGGCGATAATTTTCATAAAGACTTGGGTCATCCTTTTTAAACACTGGTTTGATAATTGCAAATTTTAAGTTTGAGGGGAAAGGCCAGTTTCTAATGATTTATTAATGATGTCACATAATGGAGCTACGATATATTTGAAACATTTTTTAAGTATGAACACAGAAATTTCATCATAACCTGAACTCTTTTTTGCCTCCATTTTATTCAGTATTTCCCACAATTCATTTATAGTGACTGGTTCAAATACAATTGAGACTGAATTCATAGGTATGCTACATGTGTAATTTATAGGTACTTGTTCGTTAGCAGTTAAGTTAAGTGCTATATTATTGAAATAAACATTCATGTTATTAACACACTCCTTAATGTCTTGGTATGGAGGTTGGTGGTTGGTTTTTACATTTCCTACTATATCAGATATGATTTCCCAACTCGCTTTGGATTTATTTCTGGATTTTCCAAGTTTATGTTCATAGTATTTTATTTTTTCATCTCTTATTAAGTCTTTATACCTCCGTTTATAGTTATCAAGTACATTTTTATATTCAGGGACATCATGAGATATGTTTTGATAAAGTAGCATAGCTTTTTTACATTCCAAGATATTGGGGTTATTATTTAAGTTAAGCTTATGTTTTTCATACCTAACAGTTCTGAGAAGAAAGTGTTTATTAAAATATGTTAGAAAAGTATTGATAAAATTTCTGTATTTAGTATCCAGATCTGTGGCTTGATAAACTGCTTGGAAGTACTCCCCTTCAAGATCATAGCAGAAATCTTTAATAGCGTTTTCAGTAAATATTCTTCTTTTATTACTCTGGGTTGTTTTGTTAGCAATATTAGTGGTTAGAATTTGTGCTGAATGGTCAGATATAGCAGTAAGAAGGTTTTCAGTTTCAAAATGATTTCCGGAATTGGTAATAATATTATCTAAGCATGTTGCACTCGTCTTGCCTTTACGAGTGCACTCATTGATTGTACAATATGCACTATATGATAGAATTAAGTTTATAAAATCATTCTTAATATTACTATTAGCCAGCAAGTCAATATTAAAATCCCCTGCTATAAAGAATAGGCATTTTTTCTGAAATAGAACATCAAGCATAACATTAAATTTGTACATGAACATATTAATATCACCGTCAGGGGGTCTATATACACATGCAATTAAAATGAAATATGTCAATTAACGTCTGTTCCAGATTTACAAATCGTTAATGAAAGTGCCATTCGGTTGTTGAAGAATCCAGAGCTCCATCAAGAGTCTAAACATATAGATGTCAGATACAAATTTATTCAGCAAAACTATCACATAGTGTTTAATAAACGTATTTCTTATTTAAAACTTAAATATGTTCGTATATTTAGTATAATTTAATTGTGTTGTAAGTTTAATACTAGAAAGATGTGCCATAAATCAAAAACTCTTGGTTTATGTAAAACCTTTTACTCGCTCTGTGCAAGGTCGACCATCACGCCACCATCCGCTGTTTTCCCCAATGTATGTCCACATAAGTACACACATAGATAGGAGTATTAATTATTGAAATTAATTACATCTTAATGAAAGTATAATAATAATAATAATAAATGAATTTATTGAACCAAAAATGATTCAACAGGCTATTGACCGAGGTCCTTCTGCCTATTGTTACAATATTATTATAATTTTTATTCTATTCTAGTGATTATATATATTTACATACAAAAAAAAAAAAAAAAAATTATGCATATTATGTACCTATATACATATATACAAAAAAAATGCAGTGAATGATTTCACTATCTTTAATTTAAGTAGAGTGCAATATTCTTTTTTTATAAATTTTCAAGTTTTTCTAGAGTGGTTTGTTGGGGATGTTTGTGCCTGGGTCTAATTCCTGGAGTTCTTATACAATATTTTCCTATTATTTCTGTGTTCTGGGGGTTCTGGGCAACCCTTGTAGATAATTGAATGAGACGTTCTTCAATAGGCACTACGTTAGTCTGTTGGTAAAGAAGGGGATTGGGCGGGTTGTGAAGAGGATTGTTGGGATGTCGGATCTTTGTTATTTTTCTGATTGCCGATGTTTCAGCTATTTTTAGTTTTTTTAATGCTTGGTTTTTGCAATTTAAAAACAAGGTGTGGCCATATTCAATCATGGGACGGCATATTAGCTTGTATATTTTGCTTGCAGTTGGTATGTTTATTCCATTCTTCCTGTATGTCAAGCTTTGAAAGTGTTTAGCTCTTGAAATCATGTTCTTTTTTTTGAGTTCTGTATGTGCATTAAAGTTAATTTTATTATCAAAGAGTATGCCAAGATAGGTGGTAGAAGATTCAGGAGTAATGGTATGTTGATACATGTTGATAGTTGGAGAATCTGGTGTTATTAGATGGTTGAATATAATAAAGTGTGATTTTAAAGGATTGGGTTTAAGCCTCCAAGTATTAAACCAAGTGCATGTCGAGTTAATTAAGTTCTGTAGGTTTCGAATTGCCTTGTTTATGGTGACCTCATGTGAAATTAGGGCCGTGTCATCGGCAAATTGCAGTACATATCCCATGTGAGAGAAAAACTCATGATCTTCATGTTGATAATTATATATGTCCGCACAATATAGATTGTATAATAGGGGTGACAATGGAGAACCTTGTGGGAGTCCCTGTTCTGGAGTGAATTCGTATGAATTGGCATTTAAGATTTTAACTTTAATCTTTCTATCGCTTAGCATGTTTTTGAGGAGAAATAGAATATATTTAGGGCATCCCAGCTTATTAAGTTTAAATAATAGACCCTTGTGCCATACGCTATCGAAAGCTTTGCTAATGTCGAGGAATACGGCGGCAGAATACCTCATATTGAGTTTGCTAGTTTCTATATTGTTACAAAGTATTGTTAGTGGATGAAGTGTTGAATGTCCAGTTTTGAAACCAAATTGATATCCAGGAATTTTGTTTCCTATAGTTTGCTGCAGTCTGTTTTTAATAATCTTTTCAAAATTTTTTCCTAGGACTGATAGCATTGTAATCGGCCTGTAGTTCGTCGTTTTAGTGTGGTCTAAATTGGGTTTAGGGATGGTGACTATTGTCCCAGTTTTCCATTCGATTGGTATGAAATGCGTTCTGAAACAGAATTCATATAACTTAATAATATATAGATGAATTCTGACGTCTAATTTTCTCAATATATTTTTTGTAATATAGTCATGTCCCGGACTTGTGCTTTTACCTTGTTTGAGTATCTCAAAATATTCTTCTTCTTCTATGTGATGTTGTTCATTTGGCAATATTTCTTCAAAAAATGTGTCGTACCATTGTATTACATGTTCATGATGATCTTCGTCAAAATTATTATCTCTGCTTTCTTTATAAGTTTTCTCATAATATTGGGCAAAAATATTTGCCTTTTCTGAAGCCGTTTCATATTTTAAGCCGTTTTCCTCGATAACTTTATTATTAACAAATTTATTTTTATATTTGGATAATTTTTTAATTCCTTATTGCCAGTAGGTTTTACCTTTTTTTTCGTTTATGTTTTCACAGACCTGTATCCATTTGTGGGTTTTAAATTCCTGAATTAGCTGTTGAATGTTTTTGTTAAATTGATTGATATTGGATTTCATTGCAGGATCCTCCATAGCTCGATATTCCCGGTACATTTGCCTTTTCTTTTTAATCAGTCGAATGATAAATGGTGGTAGTTCATATGTACAATACTGATATTTGGTTTTGGGCGTATTTTCTAAAATTTGTGATGTTAATTCGGTATTAAAGTCGGATATGCATTGCCTATCGATTTCTTTAGATTCAACACTTTGCAAATATGCTAACATGTTTTGGCTTACTTTCGTTATGTTAGTTTTGTGGAAGTTATACCTTAGAATATCTTTATGTTGGGTGTCATTTTGTAAATCAATTGATATTTTGAATGCTAAGTGATCGGAACCTAAATCTGGAGTTTCCTCTACGTTCAAAATATTGTTGGTTATGTTGGATGTGTATAAGATTATATCAGGAGTGGTGTCATTATTGTGTGGCATAATAAATGTTGGAGCAGTATCCCATTTTTTAAAATTACTATTATGTAAAAAGTTATTTAATTGTCTTTTTTTGCCTCTGTTGTTGATATTGAAATCTCCAATTATCAACGAATATTTATAAAGACTCGCCTTAGTGAATATATTCTCCTCAATTCTTGCATTCGGGTGGATATATACTACAAAAATGTGCAGTTTGTCATCTGTAAATGGGACCGTATAATGTATACATTCATTCAAATAGTGATTCAGAGAGGGAGGATTAGCTTTTCCAATTTTCAGATGGGGGTGTGCTTGTACAAGGGTGCCTCCCCTTGTCTTATTATGAATTTGGTTACCATTGTGTTGTATAACTGACCAGTCTCTATAGGAAGTGTTAGTGTTATTGTTTGTTTTAGATTCAACAAACATGGTACAGTCAATTTGATGTTTTTCTATAAAATTGTTTGTTATAAGTTTTCTTTGTGGGTAACTATTGATGTTACAGTATAAAAAATTAACTATTTGACGATTGAACATGCTGGATATTAATACTGTTGTTGATAGGTTCAGTTGGGGACACAGCGTCTTCATTATCAAGATCAAAGATAAGAATATACACCCGGCTACCAGAAAAAACTGCAGTCGTGTCGACTAAAATTATCTGCAAATCTTTTTCTTAGTTTTTCTAATAATTCAGTCCTGTTTACATTTTTAGGATTGTTGAGGCCATTAATGTAAGTGTTAATAATCAAATCGTGTATTGTCACAGGTTCATGTATTCTTGATTTTTTTCTCTCTGGTGATATGTCATGTGATTTTTTATTCAAAGACTTTATTTGAATATTTGGTATACCTGCAATTGGTCCCGTTGGTCTTTTGGGACACTTGAAGGACCATGCCTGATGATCTTCGGAGCCGCAACCTGTGCATTTCAGAGGTAGTGTGGAAGTACATTTATTTAATGGATGTGTGGCATAGCATTTTGGGCAGCTTGGCTGCGTATTACATGCTTCCGTTGGATGTGAGAAGGATAAACATTTGCTACAAGGTTTAGGGGTAGGGTTGGGTGGTTTGCTTGGATATACTGGGTAATGCCTATATTTATAGAATAAGCCTTCTTTAAGAAGAGTTTCAAATGTATGCAAGGAACCACTGATGATTCTAATAAGGGTTGTTGGTGATTGTGTTGCCTTAGATATAATTCTTTTACAGTAGCGATGTTCAAGTTTACGGTATTGCAGATGCTCACTAATTAGTTTGTCCTCGATTTCCTGTTCAACCGAACCAATTATGACAGAGTAGCTTGCTGTGGGGGTAGATGGGGTAGGTTTATTATTTGTGGAAGTTTCTTTGAAATTTTGTATTCTTTTTACTTTAACCAGATTTTGAAGGGTATTCACAATGTCGTTTTTGTCTTGGTTGGTTTTGAGAAGTAGCCCAGTTTTTGTTTTTAAGATTTCATCATCTGTTCTCGGATAAAGTTTTTCCCAAAGGTCACAAAATGATATTCTAGAACATTGTAAATCTGTTGTTAGGTAAAACATGTGTTTATATTTTTTGTGTGTTATTTCATTCATGATTGAGGAATAGTTTTTATGTTGAGTGTTTTTTGGTATTTGGGTTTTTGTAGATGAATTTATCTGGGTAGTTTTTGTTGGCTGTGTGTTAGTACTGGAAGTTGGTCCTAAAATAGCTTGCCTTATCTCTTCTGCAGTTAATTGTTTATTCTTTTTAGTTGTGCTTTTTTCTAGCCTATCCCTGGCTTTTCTTTTAAACTTAACTCTCCTCCATTCCCCTTGGTCATCCATCTCCATTTCACTATAAGATCCATCTGTGGACATTTTCAACTTTTCACACAAGTAGTTATCAAAGCTAATTAATAGGTCTACACTCTATCACTGTTTAGCTAGAACTGAATGAAAGTATATTTTTACTTAAATTTTCATTTATATGCGATACAATATATGAAAAATATTCAATGCCAAGTCAGATGAGTAATGGGTCGAGAGCTAACATCACACCATGGATACTATTTGTAAATGAACAGAATGTGCCTTAATACCTCGTCGATGATCTATTGAATTCCCGCCCACCAGTCAGCCGAGCTGGTAGAGGTGCATTGAGCAGAGAGAGAGAGAGAGAGAGGAATGGGTATGTATATTAATTTTTTTTTGTGTATTATTTGTGAATGAATGAAACTTGGTCAACAGTTAATTTCTAGGTATAATAAACTCTAATAAATAATAAACGTAATCAAATTAGTCGGCTACCTTGGTGGTGGTGCGTATGAATGTATAGATTTAAAGTGACGTGTTGCGCATTTTAAAAAAAAGTCTTTTTTGTTGCAATGTTTTAATCCAAGTAAACGAATTAAAATTTAATGAAGTATTTCAGCTATAAAGTTCTGTTATTATTGATATAAGTAGATACAATTATAATGGAAATTCTAAATACTTTGAATATTAATGCAACGCAAAATGTAAATAATAGATTAAATTTTCTATAGAAGATGTTTTAGCGCTCTTGTCCTGTTCAAATACCTTTTTGTGTTGGTGGTGCGGTGCGTATTATATGTCACTTTGTTTTTTTATGATAGATATATATATATATATATATAGTTTATTCGGTCAATACAGTATTTAAATTGTGTACACTCGTCAAATCACATATCGCAGGTGTTGGTGCCACAAAAAAAAATTATACCAAAAATTAAGAGCTTGACAAAACACGTAAGCTCGTTCTAAGCCGAACCAGATCGCACAAGTTGCGAAAAAATGAAAAATTAAATTATTTCTCGAGAAGGAGTGCAGTTGGGGCCTTAATTTTTTCTGAATAGAAGGGTATTGATGAACACTTGATGAGACCGGAGAGTGGGGGTGGTGGGACAATTAGAAGGGGAGATATAAGGGGAAACTAAAATTATTAAAGCGCTGATAACTTCCTTATTAATAGAGCTACAGCAATCTGGCTGGGATCAATTTCCATATTATTATTAAGATAGCACTGACAAAATTTTTTTTTTTAAATGCCTGGCGCGCAAAATAAAAAATGGCCGATTTTTTGCACATCTTTTTCGGCATGAAAGAAGGGAGTGGGGGAAATAATTTTTTCACCAATTATTAGCATTTTATTTATCTTCACTTTGCGACCAGCAAGATCGCGGTCGGATGATTAGGAAGGGAGATACAGGCCGGCAAAGTTTTTGCTGTATAGCGGGAGAACGGAGGGGGGTGGGGGGTTTGGGCCAGGATGAAAATTTTGAGAGAAGTCTTTTCTTTCGACTTTTCTATCTTATAAGTACGCTATGTCCATACATTGTCCGCCCGAGTTACAAGAGGAAAAACAGAACGAAAACGGGCGAGCGAGTCTGTTTAGCCGCTTACTCTTTCCCGCTCTCTAGCTCTCCTTGAATTGTCATCATCTGTCAGTGAACTGTTTATAATTACTTTGACATTATGCGGGTGTAAGAAGATTTCTCTTACTATATATAATATTGGAGTGTGAGAGTCTGTGAATATTTTGTTTCTTTTATATATAAACATCGTACAGCTCTTCGCCAAAATGGTTGTAGACAATAAGTGTATTGTGAGAGAGCATGCACATTCTGATTTCGATTTTTGCTATCCTTCTTTCCAGAAGCTGTCGACGTGAAAGATATGAAGATAGCGATGACGAATCAGCGTCAGACTCGTCAGTCTGTATACTCTACTTGGTACTGTAGTCAGTAAACAATAAGCTCGCCACTGCAAAATTAGGCACTCCCCAGCTAGCAAAGACATGTACTTTTCGTTGATTAGACGTCACCAAAATTTCGACGTCCTCTTGACGTAAAGATGACGATATATCACAGCGATTCGACGTCGATAGACGTCGCAAAGGGAGGTCAATTATTCGTCGCAAAATGACGTAAAGTGTACATTGTCAGAATTTTACAAATTTTTTAAAAAATTTCAAGAAATAATGAACTAAAAAGACTCATTTTACTAAGTTCTCTTTTACATATTACGTTACCTTAAAGTTTAATCCAATCCACATCATGTGCCAAATTGAATTGAATGTGAATGTGAAAAATTAAATTATTTCTCGAGAAGGAGTGCAGTTGGGGCCTTAATTTTTTCTGAATAGAAGGGTATTGATGAACACTTGATGAGACCGGAGAGTGGGGGTGGTGGGACAATTAGAAGGGGAGATATAAGGGGAAACTAAAATTATTAAAGCGCTGATAACTTCCTTATTAATAGAGCTACAGCAATCTGGCTGGGATCAATTTCCATATTATTATTAAGATAGCACTGACAAAATTTTTTTTTTTAAATGCCTGGCGCGCAAAATAAAAAATGGCCGATTTTTTGCACATCTTTTTCGGCATGAAAGAAGGGAGTGGGGGAAATAATTTTTTCACCAATTATTAGCATTTTATTTATCTTCACTTTGCGACCAGCAAGATCGCGGTTGGATGATTAGGAAGGGAGATACAGGCCGGCAAAGTTTTTGCTGTATAGCGGGAGAACGGAGGGGGGTGGGGGGTTTGGGCCAGGATGAAAATTTTGAGAGAAGTCTTTTCTTTCGACTTTTCTATCTTATAAGTACGCGATGTCCATACATTGTCCGCCCGAGTTACAAGAGGAAAAACAGAACGAAAACGGGCGAGCGAGTCTGTTTAGCCGCTTACTCTTTCCCGCTCTCTAGCTCTCCTTGAATTGTCATCATCTGTCAGTGAACTGTTTATAATTACTTTGACATTATGCGGGTGTAAGAAGATTTCTCTTACTATATATAATATTGGAGTGTGAGAGTCTGTGAATATTTTGTTTCTTTTATATATAAACATCGTACAGCTCTTCGCCAAAATGGTTGTAGACAATAAGTGTATTGTGAGAGAGCATGCACATTCTGATTTCGATTTTTGCTATCCTTCTTTCCAGAAGCTGTCGACGTGAAAGATATGAAGATAGCGATGACGAATCAGCGTCAGACTCGTCAGTCTGTATACTCTACTTGGTACTGTAGTCAGTAAACAATAAGCTCGCCACTGCAAAATTAGGCACTCCCCAGCTAGCAAAGACATGTACTTTTCGTTGATTAGACGTCACCAAAATTTCGACGTCCTCTTGACGTAAAGATGACGACGATATATCACAGCGATTCGACGTCGATAGACGTCGCAAAGGGAGGTCAATTATTCGTCGCAAAATGACGTAAAGTGTACATTGTCAGAATTTTACAAATTTTTTAAAAAATTTCAAGAAATAATGAATTAAAAAGACTCATTTTACTAAGTTCTCTTTTACATATTACGTTACCTTAAAGTTTAATCCAATCCACATCATGTGCCAAATTGTCCAGAGTAAAGCATGACTTTATTCTATTAATTACTTTACTTTGTTGTAGCAATTATGCATCCTAAATTATAACGTAGGAGCAGCATATATCATATATTGTAGGAGTATAAATAAAACAGTTATGTTACTTTAAATATATTTTTATTTTTTATTACAAAAACCAATTTCAATAATGAAAAACAATTGATTAGGCTAAAAATTGAAATTGGTGTTTTTTTTTTTAACTAAACAATGATGTTTGCAACTTATATCATATTTTATTATAACAAATTTGTTGCCAGTAAGTAAAACGCTCGTTCACGCATGTGTGAGTTCGAGGAGAGCGGGAGAGAGTAAGCGCCCCAGGGAGCTCAACTGACGCTCGCCCATTTTCGTTCTGTTTTTCCTCTTGTAACTCGCACGGGCGTACAATGTATGGACATCGGGTACTTATAAAATAGAAAAGTCCCAAAAAAAGTCTTCTCAAAATGTTCATCCCGGCCGGAACCCCCCCTCCTCTCCATTCTCCCGCTATGTAGCAAAAACTTTGGCGGCCTGTATCTCCCTTTCTAATCATCCGATCGCGATCTTGCCGGGCGGAAATTGAAGATAAAAAAAAAGCTATTAATTGGGGAAAAAATTACTTTCCCCACCCTCATGCCGAAAAAGACGCGCAAAAAATCTGCCATTTTTCTTTCACGCGCCAGGCGTGTTTCAGAAAAAAAATCCGTCAGTGCTATCTTTTAACAAATAAAAAAATACGGAAATTGGTCCCGGCCAGATTGCTGTAGCTCTATTAATAAGAATGTTATCAGCGTCCTAATAATTTTAGTTTCCCTCCCATATCTCCCCACCTACTTGTCCCATCACACCAACCCTAAGGCCTCATCAAGTGCTCATCCAGAAAAAAAATTGAGGCCCTAACTCCACTGCCCTTTGAGAAATAATTAATTTAATTTTTCGCAACTTCAATCGCGATATCTCACAAACTAATTATGCGATCGGGTTCGGGTTGGAACGAGCTTACTTGTTTTGTCAAGCTCTTCATTTTTGGTGAGAACAATTTTTTTTGTGGGACTAACACCTGCGGAGATATGTCGGAAGAACAGCTTTCCCATGCTTTTAATGGGCCGTTTCCCCCACCCCCGGCGACTCCGCCCTGTAAAAACTTGTCTGAATGATGAAGGGGACATTGGCGCAACTAAAGAATTTTTCTGGGGGTGGCCAGGCCCCTTGTGTTTGAAACGCAAAGTTTAGTGGCGGCTCGTGCATAAAGGTGTTCTGTGGATATATATGTACAGGGGACGGTTGTCATTTCAAGGTCATTTAATGACCTTTACCTTGACAAAAAGAAGTCATCGTGCTCTGGCAACGCTGGCCAAAAGGCGAACCGGCCATTGAACTTTCGATGCTCGGAGCCACCCCCTGGAATTAAAACAATTTAAACATAATTACGATCGATTCATCGTCGACTCCCTAAATCTTAACCTTCAACACCTAATTTTGCCTAATCGAAACAAATCGCTCGGAATATGCTATTATTTTCTTATACACTCACTCCGGCATGAACGATAGAACGAAAGAGATACAGCAGTCAAGTCAGCCAGCAGACAGGCGCAGACTCGAGACTCGCACGCTAACACGCATAGTTTAAAAACAAAACGGCTGAGCCTGTGGCTGAGCTGGCACTCCCCGACATTACCGTTTTAATCGACAGGCGAAAATGTTTGACCTCACTTATGTCAAATTGGTATATAGAAGTCGGGGATGGATTCCGAATAATTTAGTGATACATTAGTCGATAAATTTATTTATTTTTTGTTAATTTTTTTCTTTCCTCTGGGGTGGGCCGTGGCTACTTTGGGGTGGGCCCGGCCCACCCTGCCCCCCCCCCCCCCTAGTTGCGCCAATGGAAGGGGATCTAACTTTATAAGTTGGCAAAAAAATGTTTTTCATTCAGAGCAGTCACTTTTCGACCCTGTTTTTTCTCCAGATCTGCTCCACTAAATATTTAAAACAGGTATTTAAAAATAACATTACAGAAACGGATTTTTTTTTAAATTTTAAAATATTAAAACATCACTTAAAAATTCAACTGTCATAGTATGCTTCTTTAAATAAAATTTCTTTCTTTCTATGTTTTCTTGAATAAAAAACACATTGTTTTTTTTGCAATTGTTATTAATCGTGGACAAGTACAGTTTCTTACAAAGCAAATACAATCTGCATGAACATTATATTTATTGTGTTGAAGCTGTTGAAATTATCTTATTTATAAGTTACTGTTTGCAAATCCATTAGTCCATTTGTGATTGGACCCCATAGGTTGCATTTCCTGCATTTCTTACACACGAAGCCAATTCTTATTCATACTCCTCATAATTGTAGGGGATTATGGGGATTACTAATGTTCAAAAAGGAGCTCCTTTACTAAGACGTTAACATTTTTTAATACAGTGACACGGATGTGACTAATTATCGCTAAGGAAAACGTTAAAAATATCTGCCGAAAAGTTGAAAATAAATTTACAAAAGTATTCCCGTAATTATCGCCGAAAAAAGGCAAAATGATAAAGTTTTAAAAATTTAGAAAAAAGGTCTGCCAAGAAGTTTTAATTTTTTTTTAAGTACTCTGTTAACAGGACTCAAAGCCGGAAACCTCTTGGTTGTTGCTTAACGTGTTTAGCTATGGCATCTTGAATATTAAAGATATGATGTAAAAAAATTATAAAAATTTTATACTTATATACACATATATACTATTATGTTTTATCAGTGTGTTATTTTATTTTTTAATATGAATGATTTTTATTTTAAATATTTTAATTTTTTTTTTTTATACGTTGGACGCCAGACAGTGTAAAACACTGCCAAAGTTATTTATAATAGCAAAAACAGACTCATAAACACAATAACTTTAATAGCATGAGGTCTACTCGGAGTAAACTTACTCTTTCAGGGTTCATGTGAGTTGCTTAGCATCAAGTGATTTGAAAGCTTAGATTTCAATGAAACATGTTAGAAATTTTCAATAAATAAATATATTAACAAGAATATTATGATTTTCCTGGGATGGAAATAATAAATTTTACAAAACCTGAAAAAGAAAATACAGAAAACTTCCAATCTAAATAAAATTTATAAAATTGGCCTTTTATTTATTAATCTTTGTTAATTTGAATTTTTTTACTTTCTTATCTGAAAGATTTTGGTTTTACCATGTTTTTTTTTATAATCTGTATGAGATCATTTACCTGATCCGTGAAATCTTTTACATGTGTTGTTTCTATGAAGTACGCAGGCCTATTCCTTGTAACTCCACTCGAATATGGTTGATAGCTGTGGTTTACATCAGTGAAACCGGGTTTTCCAAACAAACTTCCACTTTTCTTATGAATACTCGATACTTCTTATACAGGTAAGCCGTTACCTTCTTGTAGCACTAGTTTAAAATTTTTGAAGCACAAATTTTTGCTTGCCTAGACTAGATATTGTTTACAAAGTTTTGTTCTTGTTGCTTCTTACAACAGAAATAGAAAATTTTTTAACTTTTCCACTTTAAATCCACTGGACTATTATTTTGTAAAAGGTGTTTACTAACCTTCATTCACTTTTAATATCTTTTTCAATATTTCTTCCTTTTTGTGGTACTTTTTATCCAAAATCTCCTTAATTTTGTTCGTTGACGCTGCTCTTTTAAATTTTTTTATCAACAAACTTTTTAGTTACTAAGCTCTCATCTGTCCAATTTGACACTTTTATAAAAATGAAATATTTTGATTTTATTTTGTAAAATTAGGAAACTTTTATCTTGATTTATTAAACTTATTATTGATTATATGTTTAAACTATTGTTATCTTCATTTTGAGCTTATTCCAAATTTTTTGATATACTGTTTGTAGATTTTTCTGATATTTAAGAAATTTTCCTTTCTCACATAATTTTTACAATCTTGTTTTTTAAAACTAATCTTATTCCTATAAAATCCTATCCCATAGTCCAGTCAAAAAACCTCAAAAAATTACCCAACCTCCTGAAAAATCCGAAAGTTTTGAAACTTCGCACACTTATTTAGAGGTACCTAAGAATGAATATACCAAAAGTCCTCATGAATATGAGGCGAGCTCTGGCGGCAATTAGCGAAAATAGGGCACTTTCTTTGGTTTTTCGTTAATATCTCGAGAACCGTTGGTCGGAGGCAAAAGTTGATTATATACATAATTAAGGCTTATCAAATTTGCTACAAAAATGATTATATACATTTTTCTCGTAGTCCCAATGGTTCCCGAGGCGCTAAAAGAGAGCATTTTGTGAAAAACCACGCTAGGGCGGTACAATATGGCATTTCTAATAATATTTGATATAAGGTTTACCTAAATTTTTGTATAGTAAGCATAATTGAGGAGATGAACTTCACAACTTTGTATACAAAGCACATGATGTATGTTACTTATGATGTATATTGATGAGGCACATGATGTAGGTATATTAAACAATGAAATATATGAACAAACAAAATCCTGAGGTTATTCCAAGGAAAATTTTGTACAGAAAAATCAATCAGCTCTGAATCGCTTCTTGGTAGAAGGCCCTGCAATTTGATTATCTTGGCCAGCTTCTACACTTGCTGCCTGAAACAATAGGTAAGTATGCATGATATGAAGGTGTGAGAGAACCATTATACAAATAAAAACATGTAAGTAAAAGAAAGTACATAAGAAATAAATAAAAGTAAAGAAGTAAATATAAGAAAGTAGTAAGCGACCAGTAAAACAACATATGAACATGACAACCGATTTATGTATACTATTGCCAAGGTAAATAAATAATAAAAAAATACAAATGTGCAATCTCACCTGACTTCTGGTTCCAGCAAGCACATTGCTTTGACCTTTATGTACCAAATGTTCAGTGTCTGCTATTTGCACTGAATGATCTGCTTCTTCAAGGTTTATGACATCGGGATCATCAGGGTCATCAAAGTCTTCTTCGAGGTTGGAAGTAACACCATTCAAGCATTCGCCATGGCAGTTGTGACAAATGCTTGTACACATTATTCCTGCCTTTCGACAGCCACATCTGTTCCCACATCCAGTTGTACATGTGCAACAAACGAGGTTAAGGACAGCTTCTGATGCTGCTGGATCTGTTGTCACAGGGATTAGCCGATCGCTTTCCACCTTCCAACCCCACTGTACAGGAGGAAGTTCATTCCCAAGCCAAAATTGAATTTGGTGGTACACTCGAAAAGCATGCTGTCTTGCTGCTCCTTCTGTGGGCGGCAGAGCAGAAAGGTCGGGTTTAGCATTGGATACAGATTTGGTGAAAGCATTGTAACGGTACATATTAAGAGAGGTTTGCTTTCTGGGCGCATTGTACAATGCAAGGAATATTTTGTTTCCTGCAGCAGCTACAGCCTCATGGGATGAACTTGGGCTGTTAAATATGTCAGCAATACCTTGCAGTACAGCTTGCTTCTTGAACAACTTGAAACAAGTTTTCCTTTTCGATATGCAGCTGAAGTTGTATCGCATACCTACCACGCCCTAGCGTGGTTTTTCACAAAACGCTCTCTTTTACCGCCTATAACTCGGGAACCATTGGGAATAGGAGAAAAATGATTATAATGATTTTTGTAGCAAATTTGATAAGCCTTAATTATGTATATAATCAACTTTTGCCTCCGACCAACGGTTCCCGAGATATTAACGAAAAACCAAAGAAAGTGCCGCTAATTGCCGCTAGAGCTCGCCTCATATGCATAAGGACTTTCGGTATATTCATTCTTAGGTACCTTTAAATAAGTATGCGAAGTTTCAAAACTTTCGGATTTTTCAGGAGGTTAAACATTGTTTTGGCTGGACTACCCAGGCTATTAACTATCTTAAATAAAACACAATTGTACCCCTAGTACATGTTTAAACAACATTTAACAAGGTGGCCATTCCCTAGAAAGAGACATCCGATAGGGAAATATTTACTATTTTTAGCTATAACTTTTTTTTCTTAGTACGTATATTTAAAAAAACTATAAGAGTACCTAACTAGAACCATAACAAGACTATTACTCTGAATTTTCACTCAATAATTTTAGTGGTTTGCAAAATAGCTCGATTTAAATTTAAAAATTGTGTTAATCTTCTTATTTCGTAGTTTTAAATCGAGCTACTGAAATTATTGAGTGAAAATTCATAGTAATAGTCTTGTTATAGTTCTACTTAGGTACTCTTATATTTTTTTTTAAATATATCTACTAAGAAAAAAAAGTTATGGGCAAAAATAATCAATATTTCCCTATCGGATGTCTCTTTCTAGGGAATGGCCACCTTAACATTGAAATATTTTTACATACTTTACATATTGGTACAACCATATCTTATGAAATTTAAAAGAGAACAATAAATCTGATTTGTGGATCTGTGTCCTACAACATATCGAACCATCATCTTTTGATGATGGTTGGATATGGAGATAGGCTGCGAGTGAAAGAGAACGCGTAGAACTTTTGTTCTACGCGTTCTCTTTTATTTAAACGTGGCATTGCATTCACTAGTTTTACACTGTCTCAGAAGTGTCATAAAACAGAGATTCCACACGTGCCAGGAATAAAGAAGTTATCAATAGGTACTTTACACAAAAAGGCCTGTATCTCTCTCTGTTGTTAAGGTGATTTTTTATTATTTCCTTTGTTTTGTTTTTATGTCAAATGTTTTCATGCTAGTTAAAACAAAAATGTAGGCAACAAGATTTATCAGTCCATAAGAAAGTGGAACATTACTCGTGAATTTGCGAAAGGTAAGCTATTTTTATATATTTTACATTATTTGTTGTGTTCCTGCAGGAACTAATTTTAATTATTTATTAAGGTCTTTAACAAAAGAAAACAGTATTTACTTAAAAATAAACACATAAATTGTCATTACATATTAAAATACTAGTGAAATTCAAATCAGAATCTTCAAAAAGTATAAATTTTAAAAACACGTAATGTGAGGTTATGTCATGGAGGAAGATTCAACGAAACTGTGTTTAAATTGTTCAGAAGATATAGGAGATGACAACTTATGTTATGAGTGTGATATGTGTAAGAAGAAAATACATAAAAAGTGCAGTAATATGTCAGCCTCAGAAACAAAATGCATGCCTCTGCAAAAAAGAACCCTGATGTTAATTTGTAAACGCTGTAAAGACATTATGGCTAAAGTACCATTAATATATGATATGTTCGAAATAATGAGAGCAGAAATGGTTGAAATGAAAGAATATATGAAGAAAATGTCAAATAGCGTAACAGAAAATGTACAGAATATATACAACAAAAGAGATGGAGAAGAACCTAATATGTCTAAATTGTATAGCTCAGCAGTAAAAAGGAATAAAGAAGTGATAATGGTAAAACCAATTAATGAACAACAGAAAAGTTTTGAAACACAAGAAGAAATAAGACAAAAAATTGATCCAAGTAAGTTAGGAGTACGAGTGGAAAATGTTAGAAATATAAGTAACGGTGGAATCATTATTAGCTGTACAAATGCAGATTCTAAAGGTAAATTAAAAATGAAGGTACAAGAAGAATTAGGAAACAAATACAAAATTGAAGATCCCAGTTTTAAGAATCCAAAAATAAAAATCAAGCATGCAGAAATAAAATTCATTGAAAAAGGAGATGAGGATATTTTACAGAACTTAATTGAGCAAAATGAATGGGAAGACGAATTTAAAGAAAAATTAAAAGTAATAAGGAAGTATGAAAATAAGCGAAGACGGAACAGTGGGAATATTATTATGGAAGTAAGATATGATATTTTTAAAGATATTATAAAAAGAGCTAAATTAAATGTTGGATGGAGAGTATGTGAGATAGAAGAATACCACAGTATAGTGCAATGTTACAAATGTGCTAGATTCAATCACTTTGCGAAAGACTGTGAAAATAGTATTACTTGCTTTAAATGTGCTGGAAGTCATAAAACTGAAGAATGTATGAATGACTATGTTAAGTGTATAAACTGTGTCAAAACAACAGAAAAATTAAAAATTAAATTGAATATTAACCATACCTCTTACGATAAAAATTGTCCGTGCCTCACTAGAAATATTGAACGTGTCACTAACCGCACCAACTATGGTTTATAGCCATTACAAGATACCAAGAATAACATCAAAAAGTCAGATTGTAGATACAAAGATGTCGTATATTTAAATTGTCAAGGTTTTCTAAATAACAAAGATCAGTTAATGCACTTAGTATCAGAGTGGAAACCATTAGTATTATGTTTAACAGAAACACATGTTGGCGCTGATGTTGGTTTAAATGAATTAGAACTGGATGGCTACTATATTGAAAATTGTATAACTGTGAATAGAAGAACTGGAGGAGTGTTAGTGTACATTAAACAGAACATTAAGTATCGAAGCATAATGAAACAAAATTTGGAATTATATCTATGGCTACTGGCAATTGAAATAATAATTGAAGATAAACATATTGGAATTACCGTGTTATATCATCCTCCCCAGGTTTCTGACAACTTATTTTTAGACTTCTTTGATAATTATCTGGAAAGTACATTTAGTAATAATAATGGAACTTTTCTTATCATAGGTGATTTTAATTTCGATGTTAGTAAAGACACATATTATACAAATAAATTTAAAAACATTATATATCAAAATGGGTTATACCAACTTGTAAACACACCTACCAGAATAACACAACATAGCTCCACAATAATTGATCTCATAATTACAAACGAGAAGAATTTAATACATGAAGTACATAGAACACCTAAAGTTAGTGATCACTGTATCCTTTCAGTGCAAGTAAAGCAAACGAACATACGCAAAAATAATACACTAAAAATTTGTAAAAGATCATTTAAAAATTACGATGTAAATATATTCCATGACTTATTACAGCAAACATATTGGGACAATAATATATCAAATGTAAATTACCTCGCAAATATGTTTACAACAACACTTACAAAAGCATTGGACGAAATATGCCCCAAAATTGAATTTAATATACCTGAAAAATATGTGACATGTAAATGGATAAATCAAGATATAATAAATATGATGAAGGAAAGAGATAACAAATATAAAAGAGCAACTTTTACACAAGATGATATTGAATGGAATGAATATAAAGAGTTGAGAAATAAAGTAACGAGTAAAATCAGAAAAGAAAAAGAAAGATATATTAATAGGGTTATAGATGGAAATAAAAATAGCTCACATAAAATGTGGAAAAACTTGAAAGCACTAATACCCAATAACAAAAAATCAGCTGGAAATGTAGTAAAATTTAATGATACTGAAACATCAGACACATATATGATTGCAAGCGAGTTCAACCGTTACTTTCTAGAAAGCATAAATGTTATTGCCACAGATATATCTCAATTTAATGACGCTGAACTTACACTAAGTAAAATAGATACAAAAGGTACTCTCGACAATTTTAATACCATAACATTAGATGAATTGAAAAAGGTTGTAAAAAACTTAAAAAACACATCTGAAGACGAAGAGGGCATTTCAACAAAAATATTAAAAGACGCAATCCAGATAATTGGAAATCGCCTGCTAGACGTCATTAATGAATCGTTAAGTAGTGGAATATTCCCATCTGAATGGAAAACCTCTGTAATCGTTCCAGTGCCCAAAGTAACTAATACTATACTGTGCGAAGAATATAGACCAATAAATACAGTACCTGTGTACGAGAAAACATTAGAGATTGTAGTAAAAGATCAGCTTTTAAATTTCTGTGATAAATATTCTATATTAGTGCCTAATCAATCTGGATTTCGTAAAGCTCACTCCTGTGAAACAGTGATAATGAACATTTGTGATATATGGTTAAAAATTTTAGATAATGATGAATATGTAGTGGCAGTGTTCCTCGACTTTAGAAGAGCGTTTGAAACTGTGGATAGAATTATGTTATTAAATAAACTAGAAAAATTAGGGATTAGGAAACAAGCCTTATGTTGGTTTAAATCATATCTCGATAACAGATATCAAAAAGTAAAGTTTAATAATTATTTATCAGATGCTTTAGAAACTAAATATGGAGTACCACAAGGTACGGTCATTGGACCAATATTATTTCTGATTTATGTTAACGATATAACTTTATATGTTAAGGAATGCAGAATAAATATATTCGCAGATGATACAATGATTTACATTACAGGGAAAAATATAGCAGAAATGATAACAATGATAAACATGGAACTAAATGGGATTTTTGAGTGGCTATGCGATAACAGTTTATGTGTAAATATAAATAAGTGTAAATATATGATAATAGGGAGTAGCAATAAGTTAAAACAGATAGATGATTTAAACTTTAATATACAAATTAATAACAACAGATTGGAAAGAGTTTCAGAAATAAAATATCTTGGAGTTATATTAGATGAAAACCTTAATTTTAAAAAACATGCCAATTATATTATGAATAAAATGTCAAAAAAAGTTTACTTTCTTAAACGGATTGGGAACTCCCTTAGTTTGAACACAAAAATTTTATTATACAAAAGCATAATTGCCCCACACTTAGAATTTTGCTCAACAGTACTTTTTAACCTAGATCAAGGGCTAATGCAACAATTTCAAAAGATACAAAATAGAGCAATGAGAGTAATTCTTGAATGTAATAGATATACACCTATTGTAATGATGCTGGATGTTCTGAAGTTTATGAATGTAAAACAACGAATAATATATAAAACAATGATATTTATATTCAAAATTAAAATGAAAATACTACCATCTTATTTATATGATAATTTAAAATATATTAATGATATTCATACATATTTCACTCGCAACAATAGAAATTTTTATATTGATACTTATCATAGAAAGTATATGGATAGATCTGTTTTTTCTAAAGGTTTGAAGATGTTTAACCAACTACCTAATACACTTAAAGACTGTAAAATGTTAAATGAGTTTAGAAGTAAATTATATGATTATATTATACACCGTTTTCCAAACTGAACCTCATTATATTTATATTATATAGTATATAAGTGTTATCAACTGTAAATGTAAAAAAAATAGCAGAGTGCTAATAAATGTTTTATTTATTTATAAAATGTCATTTCTCCAAAAGAATGGCTCGGGTAATATAATTTTTTTTTTTATATCACCAGAAAGCTAACGGAATATACCACCAAAACCAGTAAACAAAAATGTGTTTTCATAAAAAAAAATTTATGATGGCATCATAACTCAAAAACCAATGACACAATGTAGCATTTATAAAACTAAAATCTACCTGTCCGAGGATTTTTTTGAAAAATGACATACCAAAGATATGAATTTTGTGCGTTTCTTTAGGTTCACACTGTATATTATAATACGACCTCTAATAAAAGTGTCAAATAAAACAGGATTCATTTAAACTTATTCTTGCCTCCGGAATGCACGTAACCATGTCTGATCTCTCGCTACTTTATGTGGAAATAACGGATTCAATGTGTGAAATCAATAAAGTTCAAATGCGGAATTTGAGCTAGTATTATTGTAATCTATGACTGAACACTTAAATACACTTCTCATTTTTTCAGAAAAAAAACTTTCCTGCTGCTAATAGGTGACTTTTTAACCACTCTGCAGCTTACATTATAATGGCAACAAACATTATTTTTTGATCTAGTAATGTCGCTTTGGAAGTGCCTTACTTCTAAAGTCTATATTTTAATTTAATATTTTTTAGAAAGATAGTGGCATTCATCATGTACAATTTCACACTTCATATTAAAACACATTTTTTAATACATTTCTATATTGACCCAGATAAAGAATCGTTGTTAATAAAATTTAAAATAAATGATTCATTTAAGGAAACAAAGAACTAATAAACAATTCAGGGTGCCTTTTAAAAAAGTGAACTTTGACTTGTAAGAAGACACAATCACAGTTTACTATATACAATAACATAAAACAAAACAAGTTTTTTACAAAAATTCTTTGCATAAAACCTTTCACACGACCGTCTCATCAAGCGCCGAATTGCTTTTGCATATGGATGAAATGGCGCGTGTTGATAAATACTCAATTGTGCTTGCGCCATGTGTAAAAATAAATAAGACGTTACAATTAGAAGGCACGTCTTTACGGTTAACAGGTGACTTACCAACCATAGGTCTTTGAGTTTTAACCATTAAATAGTTAACTTTAACTTAAGGCACTTATTTACCGTAAGAAATTATTTAGTTACCCAGGGTGGCCACTTAAAATTGCTCCTCAAATTCCCTGACTTTTCCCTGACTAATACACTTCAGTTTTCCCTGACTAATTTTTATAACTGGGGTAGTGGAACATTTTTGGATGAGCGAGGGGGAGAAAGAGCCTGAGGAGCAGAGGGCGCAAAATGGGCTAGAAAAAAATTCTACACCGGACTCTCAAACGATTCCGGGCCTCCTCAAATGAGCCCTGGGGGAAACCACCCTCTTATCCCCCCACCCTCTCGTCGGGCCTGCCTTTTTATAACCAAAAAGTCAGTTTCAACTGCTTTTTACATTTTACTAATAAAGATTGTGAAAATAAAAATTAACAAAGTAAATTGGATAACAATAACATATAAAAATGTTTAAAAAACGTAACACAATACATGTAAATGATCCTCTAAGGGTGAAGTGAAAATACATGTATAAGCTTTAAAAAGGATTTATAAATAAATGAAGCAAAAATGTAAATTCTGTAAATAAACATCACTTGATAAAAAGAAACCTTGAAAAAGAAAACAAATGAAATAAATATAAATTCTATCAACATTAGGGTGGTCCTTACATACAGAGATTTTTTTTATTTCGGTTCACCCCACCCGCTCATTGTATTATAAGAAAATAAAATCACTAACATTTTAACTCCTCCCAACAATGTCTCTAAAGGGGTAAATTTTGACGAAATTCAGAATTCTAACAAAGTAAATAATGTGTAGAATAATATATACTCCCCAATTAATGATCTATAAAAATGGTTTAAGGGCGCCATGTTCGCAAAAGAGAACAACCTCGACAATGTCATAGAAAAGGGTAGTCATTAACCATCCGTTAAGTGGTGGTACCTAGCGGGTAGCGGACGAATCATTTATTATAGATGTTTATTCGTGAAAATTGGATAAAGAATCCTATAAACTAATCCAGTTGTAAACATTACTTCGCTTGAGCAATCCAAATAACAAGTATTCGAAATCGAAATAATGTAAACAACAAAAACATCTACCTGCTTTTAACCGCATGCCGATCCTCTTTCCCCCCTTCCATATCGAAACCCTTGGGTCGAAACATATTTCTCATTATTTTACTGGATTTTAATTTATAGGTCAAAGGTACATTTGAATGTTATTCTGGATCCAGAAGAGCTTTCATGTGAAATATTGGCATTTATAATATCTACTGTACTAAGACTCGAACAAAAATATACAGGGTGGACCGTCTAAAGGGAATAGATAATGAAAAAAAATTTTTTTCGCTCAAATTTAAAATATCCACGTTTCATGTCACTGTAAAAAAAGAGAAATTGACAATTTTCCACTACTATACTTCCACTCCACTACGTGCATGTACAACTAAAAATGTGACAGATGGCAATAGTATTTGGCATATAGTTAACAGAATTGTCACCTTTTATTTAATATTGAATTTTTGCTGTCGGAAGACCACTCTGTATATTTTCTTGGCCAAAAGTTATCAGGTTTCCTTTGTAATAATAGTGATACCTACATTCCGATTATTATTCTCATATGTCGTTTCGTAATTAATAATTTTTTAGAACGACCACCCTGTATAAATAAAGTTTTTTTTTCCTTAAAAAATCCCCTTGAAAATCATTAAAAAAATTTTAAATGTAAAAAAATATATACTGAAAGAAACCCCAAAGTATTTCAAACATGTTCATTGGACTACGGTTTAGAGCAATTATTTGTATGAAATCTAATAAGATGGCGATGGTCAAGAGAGGGACATCCCATACATAAATATTTATTATTTTTGGCAATAACTTTTTTACTTGGTAATGTATATTTAAAAATGAACTATAATCCCAATGAACAATTTTGCTCACTTAAAGTAACTGTTATTTTTATAAGTGGTTTATTAAGATTGTGAGTTTATAAAAGTGGTTTATAAGATTCCTAAAGAGTTGCGAAGTTGCATAGTAGGTATGTAAAATTACTAAAAGTTTTAAAACCTTAGGTTTTATAAAACGGCAACGGAAACATTTTCATCACAGACTTATACGACTTTTAGTAACTGTTACTATAATTTATATAAAGAGTTTTTATAGAAGTTGTAGTCAAAAATTTATAAAATTAAAAGTTTTCAATTCCTATACAGGGGTTGGCTCTGATGAATATAAAACTTCCTCGTCTCACAATAACAACAATAATTGTTAACATAACCGCAAATTCTACGTTTTTGTAAGTTTATTCTCCTTTTTAATGTTTTTATTCTCATTTCTAAACTAGAATCAGTGCGGCATTCATAAACTCTCATATAGTATACACATTTTTTAATATTGTTGATTTTTACAGGTTGGAAATTCAACTTATAATTAGCGTTCAGTCTCTGAATTTTCATGGTCATTGCAGGGCCGGATTTCGTTCTACTGCTATTTAATTATATTTAAGTTACTTTTACCCCAAAGTAATAATCGATATATATAAGTATAACGATGAAATAATTCACAAAACTTAATAACAATAAATATCTAAAATAACCAGGTACTAACGCAATCTAAAAGCTGCACTTTAAAATTTCACCTAAACCACTGTCTTTACTATACGTAAATACCTATAAGTAGGTAAACCTGGACATCAGTCTATAAATGAATACACACTTTAATAGCATTTGAAATTGCAACATATCTGGCTTTCTGTTTGTGAGCGTCCAGAAAAAGGTCGACGATTTTTCTGCCATTTTAATGAGTATTACCAATATTTCATCGCGTTGTCATATGATTTGTCAATCCATAAAGTTATATTTGTAGAAGGACCGCTAACGGCGCTAACGTTACATATTTTTGTGGAAACGCTTTAATAAATTAATTGAATTTTGATAAATTTTATTAGATATTGATAAATGTATACAAGTCCACCCCTGAAATGTTCAGGGAAAAATCCAACCACACTTCTTGGTTATATAGAGGCACAGAAGTTCTATAAGAATCCTAGAAGTTTCTTTTTAGATTTAGTGTCCTTTTGGTATTTTCAATATGGATGCCGTATTTTCGATCCTGTCAGTGGACGCCATATTGATACTTTTAAGAAAACTGTTGAAAAACAGGTTGAATATTTGATATACTCGGCTGATACTACATTTTATGTAAATATAAATATGTACCATAAGTTAAAAAGTGCAGTTTTCTAGGAAGAATCGAATGTTGTGAGAAATTTAAAAAAAAAATTTTTAGTTAAAATTTTTAAATATATATAATTTCGGTGGCGCCTTTATTTTTTTGAGGTACAAATGTCAATTTTACAGTAAAGATTCATTTGCATAAAAGTCAAGTATAATACATTTCTAATTGAAGGACGTATATTTCATATACAGAGTAAAAGTCTCCATATTGTTAGAAAGAAAGATGTAATAATTTCATCATCAAATAAAGAAAGAGAAAGAGGTTTGTGGTGAAAGAAAGAGCGAGAAGGAGAGGTTCTGTATTTAAAGTTTATAAGGAAGTTTATAAGAGTAACAGTTACATTTCTATTACTTCTTACTATAAAACTTGGAGATGGGTAATGGTGACCCTTATAGAGCGCGCCATTTAGGCTCTTTAAGTGGTATACAGTGGTAATTGAAAAGTTTTCACGGAAAATATACATTACTAAAGTTTTTATAATTCGGTGATGGTGATATTTAGAGTACCTTTACAAAACAAAAATTGTTCATTGGGATATTACCTAAGTATAATAATAATAATCTTTATTAATTCATTTGATCACATTACATGACATAGGATAAGTCAGTATTTCCCTCAAAAATAGCAAAATACAAATAAAATAAATAATATATAATTAGACTTTGTCCACACATTTTCAATGACATAAGTATGATACTACTAATAAAAATGTGGTGTGAACAACTAAGAATAAAACATACAAAAACAATTTAAAGAAAAAAAAACACATTACATACAAAGAAGATTAGACGTTAACTAATTAAAAATAATATCACAAATTATATCACAGTAATATTCCAGACACAAACTCGTTAATACTGTAGAATTCGCCTTCTACTAAAATGTTCCTAACTTTGTTTTTAAACAGTTTCGTACTGCTGATTTCTCGCACAGCGTTGGGCAATGCATTATATAAAATAACAGTTGTACCATGGTGAATTCTTATATGTTGTGGTTTTTTGACTTGGAATAGCTAAAAGTTCGCCATGTCTAATATAAGAATTATTATCCGATATTTGAATAAATTTATCAAGATTTGGTTTAGTGTACATTAAACATTTAAATATGTACACACACGGTAAGGCTAAAATGTTTTTCCTTGAAAATTGTTCTACAACTTTATTTCATCATCACATATTTGATACACATTGCATATATATATGAACGTCACAACATACAAAAATTTTAAAAAATAGTTAAAACATACAAAATTTGGATAAAATAGTTAAAAATTACAACTAATTAAAATCCTAACCTAACCCTATGTAACTGATTGTGCTGTGAGGCAATTTAGCATCACCGCGGCTCGTGATTCATGTACTCTTCAACTGAGTAGAAACAATTTACAGCTAGAAAATTTATCAAACAAGAAGTAAATTTATTTATAGAATTTATAGTTTCGATATGTGGTGGCAATTTGTTGTACATTATAATACCAGCATGATATGGAGATCTTTTATATAAAGTAGTGTTGTAATTGGTTATTTTTAATAAATGCCCTTGTCTTGTGTTATATGGATGAGTATCTGAGTTTGTTTCAAAGTTTCTTAAGTTCTTCTTTACAAATTTAATAGTGCTTAAGATATATATACTATGGGTGGTCAAAATGTTATTTTTTTAAAATAAGGTTTACACGATTCTCTGGGCGCTATGTCAAATAATAATCTGATGAGTCTCTTCTGCAGGATGAACACACGGTTTATGTTTGAGGCAGCACCCCACGACACGATATTGTATGACAAATGTGAGTATGCAAGTGCATAATAAACATTTGTCAGAGATTTAATATTAAGAACACTCTTCAACTGCCTTAGCGCATAGTACGCATAATTTATTTTTTTACAAATGTGTTTAATTTGGTGATCCCAACATAGCTTACTGTCTATCATTGTCCCCAGAAATTTAACTGGTTCTGAGAAGTTCTCAGTAAGTAGTATTTTAATTAAGTCCTCCGAAGGCAATCTTCGTTGTGAAAAATATATACATCCGTTTTACCAATATTCAAGATAAGCGTATTGTCATGACACCATTTTTGATAAACTTGTAATATTCTGTTTGTCTTATTTTGGAGTTCTATAGGATCACATGCTGAAAGCAGCATGGAAGTATCGTCTGCAAACATTACAACTAATCCTTCTTGCAGAATTGCAGGAAGATCGTTGACAAATAATAGGAATATTAATGGTCCTAGCACCGAGCCCTGGGGAACCCCTTGGTTAATATCGTAACTTTCAGACGTATAGCCATATATTTTTACATGTAATTTTCGACCTGTTATAAAGGATTTAATAAGATCCAATGCCAACCCTCTAATTCCTAATCTTTGCAACTTGTACATGATGAAGTCAATATTCAATATATCAAAAGCTTTGCTTAGATCAAAGAATAAGCCCATGACATGATTTCTCTTGTCCATCTCACCATATGCAAACTGCAAGAGTTGGATGGTGGCTGTTTCAATTGATTTACCTTGTTGATATTTTGTTATTAAGTTATGCTTGTTTAAAAATGACATAATTCTATTGAAAACAATCCTTTCTATAACTTTTGAAATTACACATAATACAGAGATCGGTCTATAATTCTCATGGTCGAGTTCATCACCCTTCTTGAACACTGGCAGAACCAATGCAATTTTGAAGATTTCGGGGAAAGTACCTTGCTCAAAACATTTGTTGATTAGATATGCTAGAGGAACTGAAATTATTTCACAAGCAAATTTCAGGGCTGTAGCTGATATACCATCTACACCTGTAGTAGGTTTATTTTTTAGTTTTCTTATGATGCCAATAACTTCTTCAGGTGTTGTAGTTAATAAGAATAATGTGTGCTCAATAGAAGGGCAGCCAGTGCATACTGTCGAAATATTATTTTGGAAATGTTCTGACATTTTCTCTACTGCAACATTCGAGAAGTAACTTCCAAAATGTTCAGCAATAGTTTGAGAGTTTGTTGTAGGTAAATTATTAATATTTATTTTTATTACTTTGCTGTCTGCACTTCTATTGAGTTGTTCATTGATGAGGCACCAAGTTTCTCTAGAACTGTTTGTTGCTGTATTTATCTGATGTGAGAAATATTCTTTCTTTGCTTTTTTTATGTTTTTGGTATATTGTTTTTTCTTTTCTTTGTATAGTTTATTTAAATTAGGATCACCTAGGTTCTTAGTTAGCCAATACAAGTTAAGTAATTCATTTCTCTCTTTATCTAAGTCACTGGTATACCAGTTCTTGCAATCAGTTTTCTTAAATTTATTACTACAATGAGTTACTAGAGGACATGTACTATCAATACAGTTTATGAACAGCTCAATAAACTTTCTCTAGATTTTAAATTGAATATTAGACGGACCAATCTTTTTTGTAAAATAAATACCCTATTCTTTTCTCTACCGCAGCCCCAACTCATAATGTTTAATGAAATGTGTGAATACGCCAAAGCATAATAAAGATTTAGTAGACCATTCTCATCCAAGGTGTTTTTTATTTGGAGGATGCCAAAATATGCTTTATTTAATTTTTTGCATACTGTGTCAATATGATTATCCCATGATAACTTCGAGTCCAGTATTGTACCAACATATTTTGTTTTATTATCCAGTTCGATGTCCAAAATTTTGAAATTTGCTGGTAGAGATCTTCTAATATGAAAATTCATTACTACCGTTTTTTTAGTATTTAATATTAATTTATTTCTAGCACACCAAACGTTTAGAGTATTAATAACATTTTCTGCCTGTAATTGAATTTCCTCTTCACTTGTTGCCGTTGTTGTGATAGTAGTATCATCAGCAAATAGTAACATGTCCTGCATTTTTTATGTAATCAGGAAGGTCATTTACAATTAACATAAATAATAAGGGCCCTAAAACAGCCCTGGGGAACTCCAAGATTGACTTTGTGCGCCCTAGATTTCATATGACTGTAATTCACTATTAATGACCTGTCTTCCATATAGGATCTAATCCAATTCAGGGCAGTATTTCTAAAATAACCAGTTGAGTGAAGTTACTGAATGAAAAGTCATAGTAATATTCTTGTTTTTTTTTTAAATATACGTAGTACGAAAGAATGTTATGGCCAAAAATGATTTCCCCATCCCATCTCCCTTTATTTGGCCACCTATTGAGAACCCAGTATATATTTTGTTCAAATTTGGTGAAAATGGGTTTTTGATGGTAGTGAATACAAATCTAAAATAAGACATTCTATAAAAAAGTCGCTAATATTTTTTCTTCAAATTTTCCTTAAAGCAACGCCACACTGTAATGAGCGATATCAAAGTTCACCACTTCAATGCAATCACATTTTCAGTCTGCACGTACCGCCTTAATTTGAAATAAATCCCGTTCCTAATTCGTGAAATATATATTGGTGTACCTATACTCATGAAAAGCGGATCACAGTGTAATTTTTTCAAACATTTCTATTGAAAACTCCCTAAAAAAATATCGGTCGCCTCTATGGGATAGTCGTAAGATAGAAACTTTTTCAAGCCACTTTAATTTTTACAAACTAATATGTTCATATCCTATATAATAGATAAAGATAAACGCAACAAATCAGTAATATTGACATTTGACCATAAATTCAAGGTAAAAAATTAAGATACTAAAATCAAGACATAACACATCTTAGTATTTTATTTAAGCTGGCCATTCCCTAGAAAGAGACATCCGATAGGAATATATCTATTATTTTTGCTCATAACTTTTATATCTTAGTACATATATTTTAAAAAACTATAAGAGTACCTAAGTAAAACTATAACAAGACTATTACTATGAATTTTCACTCAATAATTTCAGTGGTTTGCAAAATAGCTAGATTTAAAACTACGAAATAGGGAGATTGACATAATGCTTAAATTTAAATCTAGCTATTTTGCAAACCGCTGAAATTATTGAGTGAAAATTCATAGTAACAGTCTTGTTATGGTTCTACTTAGGTACTCTTATAATTTTAATAAATATTTCCCTATTGGAGATCTCTTGCTAGGGAATGGCCACCTTAAGCTTAATTTAAGTAGGTATGTTTCATACAACCTGCACAAAATGGCTACGGGAAGACACAATACAAGTTACTACACTATATAGTATTTGTAAATTAATTTGAATAATAAATATGAAAATTTCATAAATTATATAATGTATGCATCTTCCCCATTAAAATATGTGCACCTAACATATTTTAATGGGGAAGATGCATAAATTTTTAAAAATTTTGAATTATTTTGCCATAATAGTATTATACCACCTTATAAACTTTTTAAATTTTATCCAATTTGAACAAAATTTATAATAAACTGAAAAAACTAAAAAAAAAAAAAAAAATTAAATGAAAATGGTTTAGAACTACACAAAATGATTAAATCCAAAGTTTCATGAAATTTAAGATAATGATTATATAGAATTTTCAGAATACGCAAAAGGCAAAAATAAATTTACAAATTACTTCTCAATTACTTGACAGTTCAGGTTATATTAGTAAATTTTATTTGTTGCAAAAGAACTGTTATACCATACAGGAATTTTTCTAAAACAAATCAATTTCATCTTTTGAAACTATTATCATTTTTTTTGCAAATTCCATCAAAGATTCTTTTTCCAAAATAACATCGTCCAGACATAGCAAACAACATGTGAGTATTTTTTTGCAGAGGTTGCAATTAGTCTGAGAGTAAAACCTAGCTTGCCTACACTATGCTGACATATATTTGTCTTATTAAATTAAATTGAAATATTTTATGTTTGTGTATTTTACATATGTATGCATGTTTACCTTGTCTCTATGTACTACAAGTTATAAACTCACTTTCTTTGACTTTTACTCTTAGACTAGGAAAGATAGATGGTGAGGACTCGTAACAGCGCATAATCGCCACGCTAACAAGTTGTGCCTAAGACGCCATTGCGGTGGTGGCACACAAACGGTAGAGAGCAAAATGAAATTTTCCAATAGAAGTGATTTATAAGTGATTTAGTGCTAATTTATGTAATGTACCTACATGATGGTATCATATTCTATAAACTACTGTAAAAATCACAGCGGGAAAAAATTGAAAGGAGTGACGCTTTGCAGGTTAAAGTATATGCAGTTTTCACTTTACCTAGTTAAATTAACTGTAGGCCTATTATTTACTTAATTATGTCCGTGTGCATGCAATGATAATGAGAAGCATAGTATATCATTTTCTGGTATGCAATTTGCACGTTATTTGATTGAAATTTTCATTCATCTTTTCTTCATTGAATATAGAACAGTGCATCCGAAATGATACTTTTTCCATGGGCGTAGGTATATCGATTATGGTGTTATATTATATAGAATGTAGAATAAATTCTGGTATGTAAGATATGAGTAAATATATTTATGATAGTGAATATTAATTGTATTATTATGAAGCTGTTTTTGGAAAAATACCAGTTTTGTATCGTTTTATTCCTTTGATGTGATAAACTTGACACCTACATATTGTACATATGTTCCGCCACTCGCGCTTGCTCTCTGGTGGCAGGCGGCTTCACCATTGGCAGTAGCGTTACGACTCCTTACAATATATATCTTTCCTACTCTAAGCTTTTACTATAGTCTGTTTTTAAACCAGGAGGAGTAAACATGAAAGTTCCATTCACACTATAAAAGTAACTAGAATATACACAAAAACCTTTTTTGGCGTCTTGGGCAACCAACAATACACGACTACAATGTTTTTGTGTGTATTTTATTACATTATATTCGATGGCTTAGTGGACTTTTTGATTAAAATGAGTTATGTACAGCAAGCAGTAACTCTTACTCCAAATGTTCATATGCACAAGAGTGGTAAATGAAATCTGAAATTTGCAATGTCTAACGTTATCTGACATTTGTGATACTCATGAAGAACAGTATTCTACCTCAAATGTGCCATGCACAAATGTATTAATTACAAAGTAAAAACTACAAAAAAATGTAATTAAGGTCAAATTGAACATAATTATAAATTTTATTTATCAGTCTTTAAGAAAATCTCACCAGCTAATGCTGTAGCAAAGTTAAGACCTTCCTGCAAAATTTGTTGAATTGAAATAGAAGTGTAAACTTTTAAACGTTTTCTCAAAAACGTATTTTTTACACTTAGCACATTTGTGCGCTAAGGCATCGAATAATTGCATTGACCTCTAGGTGTTTTATACAGCGTCCATACCATTTACGCAATATAAAGGTACCAAGTAATTAGCCACTTTTACCTTCAGATTTATACAAAAGGGATTAAAAACTGATATATAATGTGCAAACGATAAAATATAAATTATAACCAAATAATTTAACATGAATTTTTTACAATGTCAAAATTTACGACTATTGCCTTGTGTAAAACTGGCGAGGGCCTGTCGAATCACAGATGTATGATTTAGCATGTTAAATTTAAAACGCTCCTCCTGGTTTAAAAACAGACTATAGCGTATTTTATACATTTAAATGGAAGAAATAAAACATTATTATAAGTTTTTGGGGTAAATTTTTTTTTCGATTTTCATTTATCCGCATGTTTGCATTTATTTAACAAGGCACGTAGTAAATGCACATGTTAACACAACCATTCAAGAAAATTTTAAGCCCGAAAACGTTTCGGTAAATGTTCAGGAACATGAGTAAATAGAATTCTACAAAATCGTCTTTCTCGAAAAAATATTCGATTTTTGCAAAAACTGATCAATTTCTTGCAACACTTTTATTGTACTCGCCAAGTATACATTAATTTTTTTTAACATATAAGCAATTGAAAGATTTTTAGTGTTTTTTTTTTGTTTGTAAATTTATTGATATCGAACTGGGCTTATTTTATTGCTATTAAAAACCACAAATTTTGTACAAAACTTTTCTAGATTTTTGTACAAAATACAGTTTCTTCGCCTATTTTGACATTTTGAATAACTTCTGCAATGGACTGCCTGTCCAAAAATAGTTTAACAAATTTTTATGCAATTTTTCCTATTTTTTTCCATATTTTATCTTGCAGATGGCTCGGTTGGCAAAAACGAGGTATTTTCGACAATTTGACTGGTCTAAAAACCACATACAAGCAGATTTTAATTTTGTATTGAACAGATAGGCTCTGGTCTCAGGTTAGGCTTACTCTTCGTGGTTGTAAGACATTGGTGTTACTATGAAAATTGTCAAATAGGAAATAGATAAACTAATTTTAAGAGTTTTTGAGTTTTTTTTTATTATATAACCAGAATGCAAGTGATCAATAGAATTAAAAGATTGGAAATTAATATTTTTATAGATAGTTTTTATTTCTCATAGATTATACTTTTCTGCTGTTTGCCAAATCCTGTAAAGAATATTTTATTACAATTATATGCAAACCAAAATATATATTATTATAATATTCACAAATATATTCATAAGCACTAATAAATATTAAAAACAGAACAGGATATTTTTGTCAATGAAAAAAAAAAATTAAACCTTATTGAAAATAAAAATTTCTTAGAAGCAGTTTTAGAAATGGGTTTTAGCATGTTTTATTAAACATAAACTTCCAGAAGCTTTTGATCTTAGGATATAATTCAATAAAATTTCACACTTTTTACACTTCAGAAATTTCATAAAATTCAGATAAATATTGAAACTATCACTTAAATTTTCGGCAATCGTGAATTTCCGCAAATTTTGCAACACTGGCCCCAGATGCAGCCAATCATATGGAAACCTGACCAGTCTGTGTAACAAGGTTTCAATTCGATTGCAATGCTTTTGGAGCCAGTACTGGCTTGTTTTACCAGTATGGGCAGCAACAGCTAGCTTAATAATTTAATAAGAGCAAAGTAGCACTAGGTCTTCCTACAAACGTTAAAAACATAAGTTCTTAATCAGAAATAATAGCCCATGTCACTTGTAATTATTGTTGAAAGCTCTATAGCAGTTTCAATGGGAAAACGTAATTTTTATTACCATCTTGTTCTATTATAGTAACTGTGGTGTATCTCAGATGTGTACCAAATAGTTATCCTTTAACAACCGATGTGCAAATTCCTGATAAGCTCTAGATGGAATAGCAGCTACACAAAGGCTATAATATGTTGAGTCAATATATCGATTTGATTCGCCCTCTCTAGTATCTATGCTCCGTTTCACTTCATTGTTTCCTAGGACAGAGTACACTCATACATAAAAAAACCAGAATTTTTTCTTACAGCTTAATTCTAACTAGGCTTGACACATCTAAAATTTATAAGTTTTATTACATTAATTTTCTGAATTTGAAATTTAAGTAAATATTTTAATTTTTAATGATCAACTGTTTGTATGTGAAATTTCGAAACTAAAACTACAGATTGTAATATATTAAACAATATTGTATCATATACAGAATAAGCAATACTGACAATGGATTTTCAACTACAAAATAAATTCATAGAAAAGAACCAGGGCAAAAATAATATTAACATTTACAATGAACAGTATTTGGGTTGTGTTGAGGTAATGCATCTTTTTTTCTTGTTTATTCTTGTGCCAGTCACATTGTTAGAACTTAAAATGGACTTTAACGATTTCAGATTATTTTTGTGAAAGATATTTCATTGCAATTTGCATCACAATTTGTTCACACAATGCAGCTTCTAATGCTTCAATAATTAGTGTTCTTTTTAAAACTCTAATTATTATTATTATTGAAAACAATTACTTAACAGGCTCGCTTGTATAAGAATAAGTACATTTATACAATGTGGCACAACAGATCCAAATTAAATATTTACTTGTATTTCAAATTTGCCTTCTATTTACATGATAAATAAAATATTATTTTCTTTCAAAATTAAGTTTACTTACCTTAACACATTCAAGCTATTAGTAAGATTGACGATGTTTAGGAATTTTTACATTGATAATTCGTTGACTTGCAACTTTTGTTGTTGAAACTGAGAGGATAGGTTTTCAGGGATAATCATTTCTACATAATTTGTTCATAAACTTTTATTGCATGGAAGTTATCGATAATGCCCTGGTATGAATATATCTGATGTGGGCTTGAACGGTCTTGTTTTCAATGCAATTCAAGATATATAGATGACTTCTAAAGAGACAAAAACAATTTCATTCTTCAAGAGAGTTGCAAAAAATTTTCTCAATTCTCTTGATGATTTTCATATTTTCATTCTTTATATTCATTGATGAATTCATTGACATAAGCTTCACAGTGAAGTATTATAACGTAACTTGAGAAAATTTCTATTTCTTAAACAAACTTCAATTTCATCCAAAACCTCTTGTTCTTAACCCTTTTTAAAAAACATAAAAAACAAAGATTAGTGTGGAAATTATTCATTTATTAGGTACTATCTAAATTTCACATTTACAACTAAAAAAAAATCATAAAATCTAAGACAATTTTAATAACGATCCTCCGTCAGTAATTTTTTTTTTTTTTTGGTAAAATTGAACTGGTACACAATAATGGCACAGATATTGCCATGAAAATAATCAATTGTTTAAATACAAATAAAAAAAAAAATGAAACGCGAGTCAAACAGTATAAAAGTGGAGAGAGTTTTAGCCAATTATAAAAATAATTATACATCTATATGTAATTAATACACAAAATGGAAAACCCTCTTAAAAGTCATTACATCTAATGATCTCCCCTTTAAATACGTAGTACCTCCACGAAGATTAATAACGACCTGAAATTAATATTAAGTAAACACGGATTAAAACAAATCGAATCGATCAAAAATCGAATTACATAAAAAAAATCGTTAAATTTGTATTATATAGTTTGACAATGGTACATATCATTTGTATAATGAGTCTGAGAGCCAAATTCTTTTTTTTTTTTGTAGATTTTTCCTCCAATATTATTAGGTCAATCTCAATTTTTATTGAACTACAGAGAAGGCAAAAGGAGGGCTATGGATTTCATTTTTCTGTACATATGTGGCTGTTTATATATTTTGTTGTAGAGTATATTATGACAATTGGACTGATTCTGAAAAATAAAGTGTGGAAGGTTCGTCTCAATCAAGCGAGTAAACACTGGGTACATGAATTTAAAAAAATATAGCAGATGTAGGATCTTACAAATATCTTTGAACCATTCATATAAATTTGAGCCAATTTATATTTTAATATTACTTCAAATTTTCTATATTATAGTTGAGGTTCAGAATACGAAAGTCGGATAGAAATGTATTCCATGGAATATTGGAAGGTAAAACAATGAGTACTTTATTATATAGTACTTAACATGTCTATACGCCCCATAATTTCGACTGGCGATATCATTGTCCAAATTAGCCCAACTAGCAGCAAAAACTGGGAAAAATAATCCACATAGCTTTTCATTTTTGGGTACGTCTTTAGTAGTAGAATATTTTAAACTATTGTTTTTGAACAAAATTGATCAATTGAAAAATTTATTTAAATTAAAATAAATATGGGACATTCTCTGGGAAAGTGCGACTTCCTTCAAAATTCGGAGCTACAAAAATATTGCTGCAGGCCATGAAAAGATAGGAAAAAATGTCTACTTTACGAATCTGAGTTGCACAATTTATAATTTTTATGTTTTATGGGCGATTCAGCCCTAAAAAGGCAAAAAGATTTTTCAAAAGAATTTCTGACAACATCGAAAATGTCAGAAAACTAACAAACATGCTCTGTTTGAGACATTTTTAATGTAACTTACTGCAAGGTATTTTATATCAATTTTATCTAAAGATAATGTTGAACACTTGAACTAAAAATAAATTTAAAAGAATGGCTCAAATAAAAACTTCTGATTTTCATGATTGTGATAGGCAAAAAAGGCCGATCTTTACCCACCTCCTTTAACTCTTTCATTTCGGCATTGGTATTTGCATGTCGAGCCCGGTGCATGGCAGGGGAAGGCGCTTGTGAATTCGTACGGCTCCCGTAATTAAATGTGGAAACTTATGCGTGTCTACATGATTTATTTAGCCATATAAATTCAAAAAATCAATTAAAAAACATTTAATCTGTTCAAAAATATAACAAAACATACACATTCACAAAAATTTCAAAAAAAATGGAAAATAAAAACACTTAGAAAAGTATTACAGTGGTAATGCTTGTAAAATTTGGGGGGTGTCTAAAGCAGCCAATTGCATGGAGGAGGTAGAAAAAGATGTGTTTAGTCTATCTTATGAGCAGATACCTCTGCCTCAACCATCCTCCGGATTCAAGTAAATATCCAGTTTCAACGGGAACACCAACAATGTTTGCAGATTCATCCGGTTCCAGGAATTAAAGGGTTAAATGGCAATACTAAGAATTTTCACGACTGCTTGAGCAAGCGAGTGAGAGGAAAAACAACAGAACTTGAGATAGTTGCAACAGAGGTGCCGCGAGAATTTTGTTAACAGGTTTAGTATTTCTTTCATAACTTTCTTATTTATAAGCGTAATATTAAAAATTAAAGAACGTTTATAATCTTCTACAATTTTTATTCTTACAAATTTTTTAAAATTTTCATTCATTTCCATATGAGTGAAATAAATTTGCGAAAATAATAAAATGAATATACTGCTTAATAATGGAGCTACATAAATTTGCATTGTCCATTTGAACTATAACAGTTTTTTTCACATATAAATTGTTATAACTTTGTTTGTTATTTCACATAGAACAAAAATTGCTAGAAAAAGCAAATTTTTTTCGGTTTTTCACCCCTGGGGGTTGTTTGGACACCGATATCGCCAGCCGAATTTAGGGGGTATATACAAGCGAAATATTATGCAATAACGTAATCAATACTTTTTTACCTTTCAATGTTCAATGGAAGCTAACATAGACCTTATTTTAAACTCTAACCATTTAAAGAATTTTTTACAGTAGTCAGATTTAAAACAATATATAGACGTTTTCCATTTAATGTATTCTTATATATTGAACACTATATTTTTTTCTTAACAAATTCCCACATGCTATAAAAAGATCAAATCTTAATTATGACATATTAACAAAAAAAAATCGCCTTCTTGCCAATAGAATTTTCTAGAAGATTTTTTTTTTGATATCACAACTTTAATCATCATAAAGAAAAATTCAATTTTTTTTCTCTAAAACCAAACCAGACAACTATTTTATTCAAAACTTAATTTATTTGATAATAAGAAGAAAACAATGCATTCTAGTTTAGAGAAACTTGTAGTCGAATGTTTTTTCACAAAAACCGCTTTCAGTAATACTTTGATGCCCTTTAGCGCCTAAACAAGGCAACTTGGAATAGAGGTAAATTTACTTAATTGAACTTATTTTCACGCCACATGGAGTATTGGGACACCCTGTACAGTTAGTTATATTTTAGCTTATTACATCAAATTAGCGAAGTCACGAATTTTCACTTTCGTCATATAACACATAATCCGACCTACATATCAGGACAAAACATAATTAAATCAATAATACAATAGTGAAAAAAGACACAGGTTTTTATTGAACTACTGAGTACGCGCAATCTTCTAAATAAGTATGATTTGCATAATCAATCACGTAGATAAAGGAAAAAATCGAACCAGAACTACCTCCCATTTTTTGTAATTTCGATCATGGCAGTTTAAAAAACCTTAGGCAAAGCGTTCATATACTGCTATAGGACCTATTCCATATGTTAAGTAATTCTGGTTTCAATAGTTAGGGATATACTGGTGACCTGGTCATAACCATAAGAGGTACACATGAGGTTATGATTGCAAATTTCACGAAATTATCCTAAACATAATATCCAAATGGTGCTCGCCAGAGATTTAGTGTCAATTTGAGCAAAACCCTTATTGTTCCATTTATCAAAAGGAGAAAATCATATTTTATATAGTGTAGGTGGGGTGGTCAGACACTGAACAAAAATTAACTCAAGGAAAGTTGCAGAAATTGCAATGCCTTGCCTTTAGTCAACAGGGGCAATGTGTTCCTGTAACAATCACAGCAGCTATGGAAGCAATGCTATATTTATAGTCGTTAGTGTCCTAAGGAAGCAGCAAACTATGTGATCTGGTTGGTCACTTAAGAATTTTGCATCTAACTCAATTGGGAGTCCATGACCAAAACTACTGACCCAATGCCAGCCAAGCAGGACTTCGGTGCTGATGGAGAGGCACCAAATGAGCAAGTTGGATTTAAGATTACTCTAAAGGTAGGTATGGGTGTAGCAGTCCCTAATTAGAGACCACTTAGAGCCCTAGGCAGCACCTCAACCATGTCCCAGGGCATGTACAAACAAAAGCATTCGCCTCAAGTTCGAAAATTCATTTGATTAGTCTATCAAACTTAAGAACTATGCCAAGTATAACATTTCCTTGACCTTTTGAAAGGTAAAACCTACTTATTGCTTAGAGTAATAGGAAAGTTTGGGAATTTTGCGCAACTAATTATAGAACGGGTTAAAGCACGACCTTACACAATCTAGTAATTATGTTTCGTCTTGATATGTGATCAGGTAGGATCCCATACGGTCGTCGCTTTGTTATTTATTTATATTTTTAAAACTGTTGTTAAATATAAAGTATATGACGGTTCCTAGAATCTTGTTCTTTCTTTAAAATTATTATTATCTATTTATAATAGAGCAGCAAGAGAATGTCTATCTCCATTTGCAATAACCGTAATAAAATTTGCAAAGTAACGATTTTCTTTATGTCCTTATTAATAAGAATAAATTTTATTAATAACGATACTTACGAGGTGAGTAGCTGCGTGATCTCGATCTGTCATAACGACGCCTCCTATAATAAGGTGAAGGTGAACGACGATGGTTGTATCTTGACCCTCTACTACTACCATAATAGTCACTGAAAAAAAAAAAAAAAAACATCAAATGAATTAATTGCATTTTGTTACATGATCTTTTTTATATTTAGAGGTTGTCTGTAAACCTGAAGTGATGAAGTTACTAAATTCAAAGACACAATTTTTTATAATTTGAGGTATAATTTTCAAGGCAGATGCAGTTTCTTAAGCCTTATTCAGGGTGGCCACCTACAACTGCTTTGCAAATCCCCTGACTTTTCACTGACTTCCCCGACTGATAAACTTCAGTATTCTCCGATAAATTTTTATAACTCAAAAGCCAATTTCAACTATTCTTACATTTTATGAATAAAAATTTTGACCGAACATAAAAATTAGCCAATGTTGCCCAGTTTGTGCAATTTTTTGTTCTAGAAATAACTTCGATTGACTCTCGTAAAATTTGCAATGAATAGAAAATTATTGACTGCGAGAAAGGAATATAAATGTATTAAAATAAAGGCGTTTTCCCCGACTATTTCTTAAAATTTTTAAAATTCCCTGATTTTACGTACAAATTAGTACAAATTCCCCGATTACCCTGACCAACATGAAATTCCCTAATTATTCCCTGTTTTCCAGAAAAGTGGCCACCCTGTTATTTCTCTAAAACGTTATTAGCGAAAATAAAACAAATGAACCCAAGAGGGATTTACCGTCGATACACACAAATTCACCAATACGTGAGAGCGATTTAGATATTATGACTTTCCGCTGTTACTATACCAACTTTTCCTTATAGGTGAATTCCTTTGTATCGAAGGTAAATCCCTCTTGGGTTCATTTGTTTTATTTTCGTGAATAGGTTATTTTTCAATTTCTGATATATCATTGCACTGTTAATAGAAGTCAAGTCAATCAAGGTTTTTACTTCAGAATCCACAACACCACCAATTTTTATTTAAAAAAATGTTTAATGTTGGAATTGGGAAAGGTCATTTATGTGATTTATCATTAGTAAGTATTAAAAATAATATAAATGTGTTTATAAATTCGTTTATTAATTTAAGAAATAAGTTATCATTATAATTTCATATGCTGTAGTAATATTTTTAAATTTTGAAATACACTCGGCCAGACGAGGTGCGGCAAAGTGACATTACCTCATGAGTATATGTCCATTAGAACTGCACCCTAGCGCTGAGGTTCACAAACAAAAGTAATTTTAATTGGTTAATTCTGCAAGGCACTGATTTTATTGGCAACTCTTTCTGCTCTAAAAGATTGTACCATTTTTAGATTGACTTGAACTTTTGTTAAGTTTTAATATACTAGAGAATTGCAACAAGTCTCTGTCAGTTGCTCTACGTACGAATATGCTTTGCATCTGCAAGAAGTAATCCTTAACAGATCCACAATTTTTTTAACAGCTTTGACTATTATCAGAATAGAACACCATTGATTTTCATAATCTGTTGACGAGCTATTTGTTGGTTTTAACAACGAATTTTGTTTTTATTTAATTTCTTGTATGTGTTTATAATAATTAGTATACTAACTACACTGACTCAGCTTTAGGTTTTATATTTATCTATCGCTGTCAAATCCTTGCTTCTCAAGGTAAACTAATAAATGCTTTATTTAGCATTGTCACATTTGTCTTTGTGTACCTAGGAACTACACATAACTTATGTTTTTTATTCATGTTAGCACAAAATCTTAATGAGTTTTAAGATTCATTACAACAAAATAAATGACTTCACTCTGCAAAGGAATGAACAATAAAATGGCCACATTATGCCTACAATAGACATTGTCTCTATATGGTATTCTCTGGGTGGTTGGACGAAGAGATGTCTTTTGAGAGAGTCAACTTCAATAATTTTTTTATACATGAGAGAACAGTTAGAAAATGTTTATTTTTGGCACAGCTACTACACTCATCAAGCTATTTTAGAATATGTAGAAAAAAATTGTTAAGTGGGCCTATTAATTTTAACACACTATTGATTCATCAATTTAAAAATGAACATTTTTTAATTAATATTTTGTTGATTTTTAACCTAAAATATTATTCCTTATACTAAATTTTCATTTAAAACATTCTTCATTGACTCTACTATATGATTTGTAGTTTTTATGGACTCGAAATAAGTAGATAATGGATTTCTTGTGTATTTTACAGGAGTAATATGTCTGTCTAATGTAGTTTCTACACACATTATAACACTTAAACACCTCACTCAAATACTATTACTGGAAGAGTGTTTCATCAACTATGTTCGTATCATCAGATAATGAAATCTAATGAGGAGTTCATGTCACATTACTTGATTTTCATTAATTCCTACCAGCGTATGAACACACATCAAAGTTGGTCTTCAGAGAGCTGGGCTAATATCAGTATAGTACTCTTTGCGATGTTACCAAGCCGGATCGAATATCAAGAAACCATAAAAGATACAGAAACCCGTAAATAAATGTATATTATGCGATACTGCCTTATTTACCTGATTACGAGAAATAAATCGTTTATTTATATGGACTATCTTATTTACCAAACCGAACCCCAAATGAACTACCCAAACAAAAAATGTTACATAATTTGGAGCCTGAGCAGGTCCACTTTGTAGGACGTTACAAATCAGTCTTATTTATCTATCTCCAAACGATGGTAACATGATAGCGAAACTAATGTCAAGTAATAGTGCTTGAGAATAATACTCATGTGTTTTGGTGTTTGTAAAACTATTTCAGATGCAATGTCACACCAAAGATAGAATCCAGAAAATGAATTAAATTACCAAACTTCCACTTACATACTCAAATTTAAAAAAAGAAACCATGCATTTCATTAATGGCAGTGTGATGACAGATATTCACGGAAAACAGGGGTAACGATAAAGTAGAAAAATTTCATTTTTTAAATTTTTTACTATTTTTCAATAATAAAGAATCCATTCTTTAAAATAAAAATAATTATAACTGTATAAAGTAGTTTTTCTAAGTACACACCGCAAAATGTGGTCTCATCGCAACTTTATTAAAAAATACTGTTATCAGGCCTTCACGCGACTTTTACATGAAGAGTGTAAAAGTACAACATACAAAAAAAAACCTTGCCAAAATAATGCACCCATGAGGCGCTTATTGATACCCCTTCTTATTCTCTTATATGCAATCCATCAAATTGGTTATTTACCAGAAACATCTAGTATATTGAATAGAACAGTAAATCAACACTCTGCAATTACTGCTTAACTTTCTTTTATCAACACAAGTACACCAGACACATTAACAGGACTTAAACATCATAATTTTCTTAACAAAAAGTTTTAAGAATCCTTTAAAAAATACGTAATATTTTTGAGGTTAAAGCTACAACAAAATAGAATAGGATTCTTTGTTTAAATTTTGAGCGAAAAAATTAAAAATTTGTATTTCTTATACAGCGTCCCGTAAAAACGTGCAAAAAATTTAACTACCAATTCCTTGTCGAAAATGAGTTCTTCATATAAAATTTTACAAAATAAGCCTTGCTTGTCCTCCTTAAGGAGGCGTGCAAAAAATAACGGTGTTTAATTTCTATCTGAAAATAATGTAATGGGAAAAATACGAAATTTGGCACATCTCAATTACTAATGAAAAGACATTCAACAAAATTATTCCATCCATCTAGTGTGTATACAAAGGGGTGATATTAACTATCCTTCTGATAATTTTGTAAATATCTTTGTCTTCTACTTTTTTCTTTCAATTAAAAAAAGGAACTAAACAATATGATTCATTTAGAAACTTTTTTACCTATTGAAAACATTTCGTAAAATCAAATGCTTTTGAAAAAACACAAAACACTAAGCAGACTGGTGTCAAATCATAATTTGACATTATTATGTACCGATATAATCATTTGGTGTTTATAAATTATTTTCAGATAAAAATTAAAAACAGTTTTTTGCACACTCTTTTAAGGGTGTGTAGCTGGACAGGAAAGGCTTATTTTGAAAAATTTTACATGAAGAACCCTCTTTTATTTTCAATAAGGAATTAGTAGTTAAATTTTTACGGGATACCCTGTATTAAAGACCTATTTTCACATTAAAAAAACAATGGGCTATTCAGTATGCATTTTTTATTCAGTTCTATTGCTACCATATGAAGATTTACTCCAAATTTTCTTACACTTCAAAGGGTTGTTAGACTGCAACAAAGGACTCAAATGTACATAAAATATTTTACATAGTCAAAATTTCAAGTCAAACTTTGGGCAGCCCTTTGAAAATTACCTTTCTAATAAATGACCTATTGTAAAATGAGCCTAAAATAAAGAATCCCACTGTTTTCCGTGAAAAGGCATGTGTTAGGACTCGCAAGTTTTTCTCATATGGTAGCTCCAGGACTAATTACATTACTATAGTCCGTTTTTTAACCAGGAGGAGCGTTTTTAATTTAACGCGCTAAATTATACATCTGTGATTGGATACGCGCTCGCCAGTTTTACACAAGGCACTAGTCGTTAATTTTGACACATTGTAAAAATTTTAATTTCACGTCATAAATTGTTTGGTTATAATTTTTATTTTATCGTTGCACATTGTATATCAGTTTTTAATCTCTTTTATATAAATCTGAAAGTAAAAGTGGCTAATTACTTGATGCCGTCATATTGCGTAAATGATATGGATGATGCATAAAATACCTAAAGGTCAAATAGAGGACGATATGATGTAATCAAAAACACTGCAGTCGTGTATTGTTGGTTGCCCAAAACGCCAAAAAGGATTTAGTGTATTTTCTGGTTACTTTTATGGTGTGAGTGGAACTTCCATATTTACTCCTCCTGGTTTAAAAACAGACTATAGCAAGTATTCATTGCACATTACAATAGTTTCTAAAAATTTTGTAGCTTTCATTCATAGAAAAAAATATTAAAAACGTGAAATTCGGCAAGTTGTTGAAATGCCGATTTGGATGACGTCACTATAATTATTTAAAGTTACATGAAGTTGTTGCCTTAACTGCTACTTTCTCACTGGTCTATTTGTCAGTGGTCATTTTATATCAGAAGTCAGAAAGTTAGGTTAGGATTGTTTGCCAACTAAAGCAATGTTTAAGAAGTATTTCATGCGAAATTGTTCAAATAATAATTTGTCAACTTGTCTTAATCAATGTAGCCAACATAGGTACCTTAAATTAACTGTCCAGCCTAAGTTACAGTGACGTCATCGACAAACACGCATTTGAAATACGTTTTACTTATCAACATATTTTGACAAAAATGTCATAAGAAACCTAATGAGTCAAAATGCATTGTAATGCTTAAACTTTGAAATATACTTAGTTTACGATTTGAGCACATACTGAAAAGGCCCATTGTAGAAATTGCCCATTATTCGTATTTTTTATCTATATGTAAGTACTCACTCTCTATCTCTGCGTCGGTCATACCGGTCACTGTATTTGCTGAAAAAAAATAAATACGGATGTCAGAAAAATGTATGAATTGAACCATTTCCATCTGCAACAGTTGATAATGGAACAAGATTTTGATTATTCAATCTTCTGTAAAATATTTATATGCAATAGATGATACAATTCTTTTTAAATTTTTAATTGTATTTGAATTGTACGGGGAAGCCTTTACGTGTGCGTAAACTTCTCAGCACACATTCTATTTTCCCCAAGAGCTTACTAAAACTGTTTGCGTTAGTTCAGCATTAATATACCAAAAATGAAGCAATATTTACTTATAAACAGCAAGTAAGTATGTTTCACTTTTGGACTCCCAGAGTGCAACAATTTAGGAAAAAATTTAAATAAGCAATTTTTACACGATATTCAATCAATTTATTTTTAACGTTTTGCTTATTTTTAAAATCTTTCCCTTTTCAGTTGTTTGTCTAATAAAGATAAATATTAAATATTTCATCATTTAACATATTTTACTTACTATGTGGGTTTGCCCATGTAGATTCCTGGGGTTGGTGTGTGAGCTCTTTCTGTAATCGAATAATCAACTCGTATGCTTTTTCCATTTATTTTCATTCCTGTGCACTGTTCTTTAGCAACTTTAGCATCTTCTGTACTTTCGAAATATACAAATGAAAAACCTCTAGAACGACCTGTCTAAAAAATTAGTACTATGTTACATATCAGTGTAAAACTAAAGAAATTAATTTTTTTATTCATACATTTACGTTTGATTTTTAAATGTTACTTCTGTTTTCTTCCAGCTTAAATCTAACTTGAGATTTGTGTCAGTTGTTAATTAGTTGTATGATTTCATGTGTTGCACTCAAAGTTATTTCAATTGTATAGAACACTATTAAACTGCAATAGGATTAATAACTCAAACAGATCTGAAATTAGATTTTCTCAGATTCTAAATTACAAATTACATACTACTTATATTAAGTACGATTATAACTAGCGCCTCAGTTTGAAGTGAAAATTGCTTGCTATACATAGTGAAATTGAACTTGACAGTAACAGACTTTTTACGTGCAGTGTTTTTTTTTTATGAATATTAACATTAAAATTTATTTAAAGATTAATTTTTTTTAAATTTTATGAATTTGGATTTGATAGTAATTTTTTAAATTTAAAAATATGATTTTAGCTCTAAAATATGCACATATTGCCCGTCGCTTTCATTACAAAATGAAATAAGTCGTAACAAAGTTACGACTTAGGCTGGGATCCATATTATACCGTGCTTTTACAAATCAGAGCACAACAGTGTATTATTTTCGACCATATGCATAAGTCTTAGGCGAAAATGTTATTTTTAAAGTCTTAAAACACAATAAAAACATTACATTGTATAAAAATTCTCACAATTTGGTGACTGGAACGATCTTTTATTGAAAAAAACTTCTTTAAATCTATTTGTTTACTATGCTCACAACGATAAATGTTCTAGGCTAGCCGCCATCTTGTTTAGGTGACATTAGTAGCCGCACGCTGCACATATCCCAGAGACCAGCAGTCTCAAAACAATTTTCGATACATACTTTTTTATTCGTTTAAATTACGAAAATTTCTATGCTAGAATGAATGTGATAGCTCAAAGGGTTGCCAAGTTATATACAATTGAAATGGGTCGTTTGCTTTCATTGCTTCAAGCCCCATGACCCTCGTATTTTCAACATAAGTGGTACGACTACTAGGAGCGGATATTATTTTAATTATAAGAAATGCAAATTTTGTTCATAACATTATCTTTTTCTAGGTATGTATCTGTACTATAATTTTCTAAGGCTTACCTTAGCATCAATAACAACTTGGACTCTCTCAACTGGTCCATATTTCGACATAATATGATATAGTTCATCCTCTGTAGTGTAGACACTGAGTCCAAAAACTCCTAGGCACCTGGATGGTTTCGGATTATCACGGGTTCCCATGTGACGCCTGCGACTAGACATAGGGCTATGTGAGTGTGACCGTCGGCCATATCCCGGTGACCGCGAATGACTTTGCGAATATCTCGAGGACTTGTAACGTCTGTCTGAGCGTGATCGACTCCGCGACCTGAAAGGTCAAATTAATTCTAATCTAAAGTGCACATTTTACAAAGTACTTATGTTATGTGTAGACACACAACAAGATGTGCTCTATCTATTAATTAGATAAAAAGTGAAGCATAAAAAAATCAGTAAAAAAAAAAGGTGGTTTCGCTTTCAACCCAGACAACGCCTTAGTCCAAAAAATGCTACAAGTGATAACATATAAAGTGATTCACAATATAATAATGACATACTAGTAAACTCACAGCATAATACTTATATTTTAAAATTAATATATTATTTTCTTTATAGGATTTTGCAAACAGTGGAAAGAAAAGCTATCTATGAGAACTAAAGGAAAAACTATATATATAAAAATATATTAGATAGCTTTTCTTTCCACTGTTTGCAAAATCCTATAAAGAAAATGTTTCATTACTATAAGCAAACAAATAATAAATAATTCACTTTTAATATATTATTTGTATACACAGGGTGAATACTGCAAGTAAATATTCAGACCTGTTAATCTGTGTAAGAAGTCCGATATAGCTCACATTTTAGAATGTTTTATCAACTTCTAAGTTTCAATACAAAAATATAACATCTTATTTCTCATTAAAACTTAACAGTGGATAAAAAATCCTGAAATAATTCTGTGAACTTTATTGGACTTAAATAAACGTTTTTTGATTCTTGCATTTTCTTCCTAAAGTTAATAGTTTCAAAGTGAAAATATGTTGGATTGCTAAAATTATGCAAATTATCTACTTTTCATCAGGAACATAAGGACTACTATTTATTAAAAGGGTTTAGCAGAATAAGTAAGGTAAAATGGCACCAGGAATTTTAAACCTAATTCGGTGCCAGTAGTTCTCCTCTAGTCCCTGTACCGTAATAAATATAATTTTTCGTTTTAATCTTTTATCTCTGTAAGTTGCGTGTTAATTATTATGAAAAAAATTAAGGATGGTATATATGAATTAAACACATCTTAAGAAATAAAATGTGCTGATTTTGCAGCCCCTTTCGGATAAAAAAATAATTAATTATTCATGAAAATAACAATTTGCGTACACAAAATTTTTACCAAAAGTACACTGCTATGAATCGTTCATTGTCGAATTTTTTCAAACCTTTAGAAGTGGTGGTTCAACCATTGAAACTTTATATATCCATATTTCTTACGTTTTATTAATTCAGATCTGCCACTGACGAAGAGAATGACCATATTCAAACAGTTGGTTATGTAATTGTAATGTAAACATCACTACCATATTATGGTTGATTATCTTCTCATTATTCATTGAAACCTAAATTGTTGGCACAAAAAAAACGTACAAGAAAATTTGAAAAATTATTCACTTGTACTACAAACTGCATGTTATACATTATGATGATAGAAAATTATCTAGTCAAAAAAGAAAATATACCGGGTGTCTCATTTAAAACTCCTGGGCTATTTTTTTTGATAACTAGAAGAAATATTTGAATTCTGTAAAAAGTATTCACTAGAATATATAAATGACTTCAGTTTATAAAAACGAATTCTCTACAAATTTAGGTGTAGATGATGTTGCAATGCAAAGAAATTTTTCGATTGGAGGTACCTGGAAAAGAGGTGCATGTAAAGAAACAATACATTCCAAGCACCTCTTACAATAATTTTCAAAACATCACCGATTTTCGATATATTTGAAGTTTAATACAGTTTCTTTTTAACTAATAAGCATGCTATAACGGTTTTAAAATAAATTTTAAATAACAAGTTCCTTTGGGGCATTTTTGATAATAAAATAGACTAGTTTAAATAATAATACAATAAATTCATTTCTGATTTGATTAGGAATTACATTATTTGTTTTTGAATGGAGCACCCTATATGGGGTTTCCAGTCCCGGGACCTTAAAATGTCCCAAAATTGATGGTAACACCATTTCTATTTTTTACTGTATTATATTATGATTATAACTACGTTTACCACATATTTTAGTGATGGCCAGTTTGACAACCTTTGCCTTATATCCAATGCATTCAACATGTAGGCTAGAGTCTATATTTCATCCTAGGAGCATTTCATATAACAATTAATCACAGGCTGCTAGATTCGAAAATATTATTCTGATGCCATAACTATTTAATAACCAATACCAGGGTGGAGTTAGAGGGCCATTTTCAATGGAAGGAAATTCCTGAAAGTCCGTTCGAAATTATAGGATGTAGGTATTCGCTCGTGGTCCTAAGATCTATTTCAAATTAGGGTTGCATATATTCCTTATTTACATGTGCATTTATTTATGCTTAGTTTATAATACACATGCTTTCTTAAATTTCATTTTTCATGTTTTATCAATAATGTTTAAATAAACATACCTATTTATCTTTTAGCTTATATTTAATCTAAATTTATTTAATATTTTCTTTTAAAATTACATTTAAGAGTTGCAGTGGAGCAGTATCGATTTTGGTACCATTTCGGGACCTTCGGAACTAGTCCCGAAATTTGATCCCGAAAGTATTCTTGGTCCCGGGACTTGGAAACCCTATTATACATACATTTTCATGAAAAATTTGAGAAAATATTATTTTTTTAACTTTTTCCCAAATATCGACAATTGACAATAATAAAGTTAATAAAACTGTAATGTAGCTAATATAATTTAAAAAACCTTTTACATGACGTGGATCTCTCTTCAAGGTTTCTGCGGTCAAAAATTTTTTTGCATTGCAACGTCATCTATTCCTCAATTTGCAAAAACAGTTTTTACTAAATTATATTACGATTACTTGACCAACTTTTTAAGATGGTCATCCTCTTCCTCAGTGGCAGTATTTGAACGAATAAAACAAGAAATATGAATACATAAAGTTTCAGAGACGAGCGAGCACCACTAAAATTCAAAACGGACTGCAAAATCATCAATTTTCTTCAGAAGATTAAATCACACCTACATCCTCATTTTTTTCATAATATTTAACACACAACTTGCAGAGGTAAAAAATGAAAAATTATATTGATTAATGTACAGGGTTACTAGTGGCGGCAGGGGGTTAAAGCTTTCTTTTCCGATTGTCGATCTACTGACCCTGAATTAGATCCAAAAGCTTCTGGGAACATTTTACCCTTGCTTATTTGGCTACATCCTTTCAGAACTTTTCGCTAAAACCCAAATTCAATTTAATTTGAGCAGGGTCCCGTTAAAATTCTTATTGCAACTTCTTACACATAAATAATTTTAATGGCTTTTGACAAATTAATTAGCAAGAACTTAGTCTAAAGTCAATCAACCTATGATTATCTTTCTTTGTTTTATGCAATTCTCGAGATAATTAAAACACGATGAGTAAAAACAGAAATTACCGAAATAGTGGATGTTTACGAACTTACTTCTTTAACTAGAGCTCTTTCTTTGATGATACTTCAACTATCATCCAAGCAGAAAAAACTTTTTTTCTTTGCAAAAATATTAATTATTATGCTGTGATGCACAACTTAAAGAAAATGATTTTCTTTATACTGCATCAAATTTGTAATATAAAACATACCTGTACCTTCTATCTCTATCCTCACGATCTTCTCTATCTCTACGTCTTTCTCTATCACGATCACCATCCCTATAAGAAATTTTCCTTCCTCGACTGGGACTTCTAAAAAATACCCATTGATCAATTACATTTTAATGAAATATAGTACAAAACACTATGAGAAATATTATTATTACATTAAAATTACATCGAAATCTAAGTACAAAATATAACTATTATATAAATGTTAAGCTTATATTAGTATTGTACCTAGATGAATTAAATCATCTGTATGTACAATTAAAATGAGACTTAAATTAGTCTATATAAACCTAAGAATAAAATATAAAAATACAATAGTATCAATAAACAAAAAAAGCACATATCATAAATTAAATTATTTCATCAAGTTAATGAAGGCATTATAGTTTCCAATTACGTATTCTTTGCATGCATTATTAAATTTTTTACGAATCTTAATTTTTTTTATATTTAGTGGAAGTTGTAAAATTTTGGAGCCAAGTAATTAATACATCTCAAATTTATACTTTTGTAACTATTTGGGATCTGTATGTGTTGGTTATTTTTTATTCTAGTTGCGTATTCATGTTTAATGTGCACTTTTAGTACTTCATTTTTGTGTACATATGAGCAAACTGACAGTATATATAAGGTGCGTATGTTACAATTTTCTCTAGAACATAATAAACTAGTGGGATGAAGCCTATCTTTTTTGTATATTATTTTTAACAATGTATTTTGTATAACTTCTAATTGTTTTAATGAGTTGTTGTACAGACCACCCCATACAACCATGCCATATCGTAACAAGGATTCTAATAAGGATCTGTTTACAATAATGAGAAGTTGTTTGCTTAAGATTTCTCGCAATAAATAAAATTTCTGTATTAGACATCTAATTTTTTTAGTTAAATATAATGTATGCTTATCCCATTTTAGATTTTGGTCTATTATTACCCCAAGATATTTAGTATAACAAGTTTCCTTAATATCATCCTCTAAGTTATCGGTCACTACAGAGTTAAAGCCTGGTCTATTGGCAGCGGTTATCGAGAAAGCTATATAATTTGTTTTTTTAATATTTAACGATAATTTAAAGCTATCTAGCCAGATCTTAACTTTTTGAATACCAATCGTAGCTTTATTTCTTGTTTGTTCCCAAGTATCTCCATTAAAAACTAGAACAGTGTCATCCGCATATGAAACAATTTTCCCATTTATGTTAAGATTTGTCAAAGAGTTTATATATAGTATAAAGAGTGTAGGACCCAGTACTGTTCCTTAGGGTACACCAATTTGAATAGTGGCAGGGTAACTTAATGCCTCTCTTATTTTGACATATTGTATTCTATTATGTAGATATGAATTGAAAATATTTAATACTGTTCCCCGGACTCCATAATGTGAAAGTGCATCAAGGAGTTTATCATGGGGAACAGTATCAAATGCCTTTACAAGATCTAAAAATATTGCTAAGCATTTTTTTTTATTGTTAAGATTGTCTGTTATTGCTTTCGTTAAACTGTACATGGCATCATCTATAATGTGTTTTAAGGGTTCTAAAATATGTCTATGAATATGTTTTATTATATTTGCCGAGATCCCGACCATGCCTGGAGAGCTGTTATTTTTTAAACTATTAATATGTTTTATTAATTCATTATTATCAACTGGCCTTAATACATTGATGATATTAAAAATTCGGTCATCAGAAATTTTCACTCGATCTTTAGGTTCCTTAATAGTTTTCCCATGTCTAGTCCTATTTTTGAAAAATAATTATTACAGTGATTGGCCATTTCTTGGTCATCTTTATTATCATCATATATTTCTAAATTTTGATTACGTTTATTTGGATATTCATTAGTGGCTTCAGAAATAACTAATTTTTTCTCTATAATAACAATTTTTGACATATTTTATAATTTTATTTAGGTTAAGATTGTCTGTTATTGCTTTCGTTAAACTGTACATGGCATCATCTATAATGTGTTTTAAGGGTTCTAAAATATGTCTATGAATATGTTTTATTATATTTGCCGAGATCCCGACCATGCCTGGAGAGGTGTTATTTTTTAAACTATTAATATGTTTTATTAATTCATTATTATCAACTGGCCTTAATACATTGATGATATTAAAAATTCGGTCATCAGAAATTTTCACTCGATCTTTAGGTTCCTTAATAGTTTTTCCCATGTCTAGTACTATTTTTGAAAAATAATTATTACAGTGATTGGCCATTTCTTGGTCATCTTTATTATCATCATATATTTCTAAATTTTGATTACGTTTATTTGGATATTCATTAGTGGCTTCAGAAATAACTAATTTTTTCTCTATAATAACAATTTTTGACATATTTCATAATTTTATTTAGGTTGTTTCTGTAGGTTTTATATTCTCTCTCTTTGTCAGCTGTATAATTTTTTGAAAGAATTTTTTTCATTTTATCACGTTTTTTTTATAGAAGTTACTAAAGCATTTGTTATCCATGGCTTTATTTTCTTATGAATTTGAATTTTGTAAGTTCTGATTATTTTTTATTGATCCACATTATTTTTTCATTGTTAATATAACATTGTTTTATTATGTAAACATTATACTATATTATGTTACCTTTGTATTATATACTATATAATATAATTATACTATATTATGTTACCTTTCAATGACCTGTCTTATATCATGTACATGATCAAAAAGACCAATAAATATTATTATTATTACAATGTCAGCAATTTCTGTTGTAAAAATATCTGTAGCTTCTTCTGGGTCACAAACGTTTAAAACATTTGTCCAATTTTTGTTTTGTAATTGATTATTTAAGAATGTAAGATTAATACTGTGACTGGAGAGATACTCATTACGTGTATGTTTTCTTTATCACCAATATTAATATCACCAGCAAATATTTCTATTATTTTGATTTAGTTTTTGTTCCAGAAACTCATTTATATCTTCAATAAAATATGTCATATCAGTAGCTGGTGGTCTGTACAAAGCGGTTATACCATACGTTATATTATTGATGTCAAAGTTTATTTTACTTACAGCAACTTTAGAATTTTTCATCTTATATACGGTAACATCCGCTTTTATATTAGATTTTATGAAAATTGACTTTCCATCATTTTTATTGAAGTCTGCATATAATAATAATACCTTTATTTTCCTTTCAGACAGTACAATCATGTATAGGAATCGTCACAATTTAGCATGCAACTATGCTACAAGAAATTCATCTAAAGTATAAAAACAATTGTTTAATAAATATAGTCTTAATTTTAGTTTAAAACTATTCACATTTTTTGCCTGTTTGATGTCGTTAGATAAACAATTAAACAGTTTCAGACCTAGACAGTTGGGTGCGTTTATCGATATATTGTATTTATAATAAGGAACATGAAACTCTTCTTTTTGTCTTGTGTTTCTAGCATGAAACTTTGTATTCGTCCAAAATTTAGTCTTATTACTGTAAACATATACACACAAATCATAGATTAAGATACTAACAAGGGTTAAAACTTTATATTTTCTAAAAACATCTCTGCAAGAACAGGTACTGGAAATCCCTGCCATGTTTCTTAAAATTCGTTTCTGTACAATAAAAACATCCGCTGATAAGGTGAAGTTTCCCCAAAAGGCAACGCCATACCTTAGTCTGGACCCGACCTGTGCGTGATATAAATTTAATAGTTGATCTTTTGATAGAATGGCTTTTAAACTTCTCATCAAATACGAGATCGAATTCAATTTTGATATTAACTGCTCACAGTGTACCTTCCAGTTGAGACACTCATCTAATGTTATTCCCAGGAATTTAACATTTTTACTGTTTGACAGACTGTTGTCATTAATTTTAATGTCTAAATCCATGCAACTTTTTTGTCGGTTGTGAAATCTTATATATTGGGTCTTATCAGCATTTAAGAATTGTTTATAAAAACAGTACCAGTTATAAAATTCGTTTAAGGAAATGTTGCATTTATGCTCCAATAAAATATCTAATCTATCAGATATCAGCAGAGACTGGTCATCCGCATACATTATCAAGTTGGCGTCCGATGTCAAGGTATCAAGTTCGTTGGTGTAAAGTAAAAACAGAATCGGCCCCAGAACAGAGCCCTGAGGGACTCCTAGATTATTTACCTTGTGTCCTGAGCTGACACTACCGACATTTCCATTGGAGGAGTATGTTACAGATACATACAGTTGTCTATTTTCCAGGAAAGAGGCTATCCAATCCCAAGCTCCACCACGAATGCCATAGGCATAAAGTTTTATTAATAATTTGGAATGTTAAATTGAGCACACGTATCTATTTGCCAGCACTCATTAATAAAATTACATCGCAAAAATCTAAATTAAAAGATTGTAGCAGTAGCAAAATTCATCAAAAATTTTTTTAACACTTCTTATATTTAGGTGTAATATATTAAGAATTTTTCCTTTTATATTGGCAATATTCGATATTTCTTCAGCGTCCGCCATCTTACACTTTATTTCGTCTGCGTCAAGAGTTCTGATAATTTCGACTTCTATAATTATTTATTTGTGGCATGGGATATGGGTAATGAATTATTATTCACGACCCTCAATGAAAAAATATTGATTAATGACAAATTTATGGCAACACAGGCTAACCATTATACTCCTGGTTGATTTACTGCACTTTTTATACAATTGTTGCGCATTCTATAGGATACTTTTCGCAGTTTTTTCGTAAATAATATTAGTTTGACACTTTTTGTTTAATATATATTTTTTTTATTTAAATAAATAACTTTTTCATGTATTGATCAATTTTGTTCAAAACAAGACCTACAGACGGATGTATAAAAATCTAATGCTGGAAACATTAGATTATAGTGTTTACAATTTAAGAACAAATATTATTAAACATATTTCTATTTCATTTTCTATGGAAACCAAGTTTTTTTTTAGATCAGAATAGTTAAAAGAGAGGTTTGGAGCTCAGTATGCTATGGTCAGCACTGTTGGTTGAGAAAAAATTGTATATTCTTAATTGGCTGTATTCTATGCCTTTGTTTCAATATCGTACTCGCTCTCACTATTTTCTTAGACTGATAGGACATTAACTCCAGTAAATAAGCCGGAAAAAAGTGCCAAATTTGTAAAAATTGGGAAACAGCACCCATTTTAAAAATTCCTTCTGCATTGTGTTCCTTAACTCTCATGATCATTCGTCACCACAAAACTAGTATTTTTTTCTCTTTTGGGTTGAAAGTGGAAACTCGGTGGTTCTTGTAGACGCTGATAACGAATTCGATGTCCAATTAGGGAAAATTTAAAACGGCAGGTAGAGTCATTTCCTCAGAAAAGACACGTTTTTCTTCTATTTTTGTGATTTTGAAACAAAATGTTATACATTTACTCCATATAAGCTGAAAAAATATTATTGTCTCTCTGCCAGAATCATTTTTTTCTTGATAATAAAATAAGTTTTAAAGAAAAAGTTTATAATGTTGGCGTTTCTGGATTAAAAGGAAAAAATATTAATATTTCTCTGCCAGAATCATTTTATTCTTGATAATAAAAAAACTGTAATGAAAAAGTTTATAATGTTGGTGTTGGTGCTGGATTAACGTATAGGAAGGAAGTTAAGAATTATGGGGCCATTATTTTCAAAATTCCTTCGTTAACAGTGTGCCTCCACCTATTGTTGGTATATTACCTTCCTCCAGGTTATCTTTTATAGGTAACGGGTCCGCGCGGATCCGTTCCGCTCATCTTTTCGTCTTTCCTTCCACTTTGAGTAAAAAAAAAACACTGGAAGGAAAGACGAGATATTGACACTACTTCCGGTCCGCCATTTTGAATTTACCAACCAAACCATCCATTTTCATTTTTTTTTTTATAATGGCCCGATTTCCGGTCAGTCATTTTGAATTTCCCAAATTGGACCTCAGATTCGTGATCAGCTACCTCTAAACTCCCGAGTAGAGATTTTCAGACCGAAATTTTCATTTTAAAAGTTTTTTTTAAGGCTTAAATTCTGATGCATTTTGAGGCTTATAACCACCATAACTCCCCCATTTTGTCCGTCAGTAAAGATGTAAGTAGTGACGAATGATCCTGAGGGTTCAAATAACACAACACAGAAGGAATTTTTAAAATCAGTGCTGCTTCCCAACTTTTACACAATTTTCGGCTTATTTACTGCAATAATTACAAAGGTACTCTGCAGGGAGTTGCATGTCTAGGAAATGTTGCTTGTAACCGAGATACCAGAATATTGTCATGTGCACAGCAACCTACTGTGTGCAGACCATTCATATACTGGCAACAGTAGCCTAAGAACGAATCGATACCATTCTATCAAAATGCAAATAAAATACTTAATGGCATCTGTGTGCCTGGATTATGCTAGCGCTATGCTGGACCATATTTTAGCCGAAACAATTATCAAAACATTTCTCTACAAATACACCATCCAAACATTGGCCGATACAACAGTGCTTGTTAGAACATAGAAAATGGTGAATTCGAGAATTTCTCTTGTGCAAAATAGGACCAAATTATAATGACCTTGTTATAATTCGAAAGTGAAATTTTAAATAACAGAAGCTCAATACCATTTAATGTTAATGTCATCAAAATTATTTCATATCATACAATACACTTATTCAACTTAAAATATGAAGTATACCAGTCATAAGTCATAATATAACATGTATATTATATTTAACAACATAAACAATCCATAAAATCATATGCTGAATGTCATATTTGGCTACTTTAGAAAATACCAAAATTTCATTTCAATATGTTCAACTGTATATTTCTGGTTCTTAGTTTCTTATTCTTAGTATACTCGTTTGTGTTATTGTGCGAATTTTCGTGTTAAATTCTGGAGAAAATTGTCTGCACAATATAATATAAAAGGGTGGCCAAGTCGTAAGCTGCTTCATTTGACAAATTATCTGTATTCATGCTAGTCGTGCTCAAGTTAATTAAAATTGAAAGTGAACAAGTGAAGTGTAAAATAAAAATGAGTGGAAGGAAAAATGACACAATTTGAAATTATTTTAGAAAAAAAAAGAAAAGGGAAATTCTGGTAGTAGTGCAATTTGTAAAACTTGCAGAAAAGAAATGCAAGGACTTGTTCAAAGATTAAAAAACCATCATGAAAAGTGTAAGACATTAAACGTAGATCTAGATGCCTCTGGACCAAGTAATGAAGTTGATTTACAACAGCTGAAAGTGTGTACATACTATACACTACATATATAACAATAATATTAATAATAATTTAGTTTCGTTTCGAGATACTTATTTAATATTTTATTAATAAATATAATGGAGTCAATAGAGGATGAAAATATGCATTATTTCGGAAGCGTAACTTTTCTAATACATCCCTGAACTGTCAGGAACAACTAAAAGTTATCATTACCAATAATAGTCCTTGAACGTCATTTATTATTAAACAAATTAGTTGCAAAACTAATTATGTCCAGAATTATTCCGAAGTGAAAACTTCTATTGACTCTAATATTTTATCTTATCATTTATCAACTCAAATATTTTCTCATTTTCTTTTACAGAAAATAAAGAATCAGATAATGCAACCATTGCAAGCAGAATTTCAACGTCTTCGATCTCAACCATCAGTTTTCAAGGATGACTACCAAGCTCAGCTTCATCAACGTCAGGTTTGTCTGGTTTTGATTTGTCAATGCTATCAACATCATCAAGACCATTTACTACTACCACGGATTCAGTCTCTAAAAAAAGAAAAACAGACGCTCCTGCTAACCTGATAAACTTTGTCGTTCGAACATCTGCAGAAAGAGAACAAGGAATACATAAATCGCAAAAGCTGTATTTGCAACTAATACTAGCTTCAGGCGTTTAGACAATCTGCATGTAATAAAGACTATCGATATGTTAAGACCTGGTTATAAGTTCCCTTCAGGAAAAACCATTTCCACGACCTTTTTAGAACAAACATATAAGGAGGAAAAATTTAAATGTTTTGGAAGTCTTTCTGGACAGAATGTAAACATGTCTATTGATGGTTGGCCTAATGTCCACAATGAGCCTGTTGTTTGTGCCACTATAACCATTGAAAATGGACAATCTTTTTTATTTGAAACAATAGATACGCCTGGAAAACCCCACACAGGCGATTATTTTACTGAAATTGCTTGCAATTTAATTATATCTTGTAAATCTAAATACAACTGTGACGTGAAATCTTTTGTAACGGATAATGCTGCGAACATGGCACTTATGAGTAAAACTAGACTCTATATTCATAACTCATGGATGCTCAGCTCATCTTTTAAACTTACTCTGCAAAGATTTAGAAAAAAAAATCAAACAGCATGTTTTGCAAATTGTTAAATACTTCAGAAATAATCATCTGGCTAGGGCAAAATACGTGCAGGCTGGTGGAAAACCATTAGTGCTTCCGAGTGATGTAAGATGGAATGGTATGTCAGATTGTTTAGAGGTATGTGTAAGCCGATGGTAGAAACTATTAAAAGTATGTGAGGAGAATAAAAAAGAAGTTGATTCAACAATATATCAAAAAGTTTCAAATATTGGTCTTAAACGATCAGCTGAAGAATACCTAATCTTAAAGCCTAGAGCTGTGGGACTTGATAAATTACAGAAAAAAATGCTTTTCTATCTGATGCAGTAGAAGTATGGAAGGAAATAGAAAGAATATTCCAGGAAGAATTAGACTTATCATTGTCTCAAATACAAATTTTTGAAAAACTATATAAACAAGCACTTATTCCTTTTCATTTTGTGGCTTATATTTTGGATACAACCAAAACCAAATTTAAATTGACTAATGCAGAAAAGATCAAGCATTAAATACCGTAGAAGAAATGTATGGAAATACTGGAAATAGTGAATTAGGATTACCACTCATTATAAAACTTGAAGCCAAAATGAAACCATTTTCAGTAGTTATGTTTTCAGAAGAGGTAATAAGCAATGTTAGTGCCTTACAGTGGTGGGTTTCACAAAAGAACATACCTGATATTGCTAGACTTCTTCCTTTCGTGAAGAAATGTTTATGTACTGTATCTTCGTCAGCTTCAGTAGAAAGAGTATTTTCTACATTTGGACTTGTTCACTCCAATTTAAGAAATCGATTAGGAGTGGAAAAGGCAGTAAAACTAGTATTCCTGTACAAATACTATAACGAGAACATTGAAAACCAGTAATGTCAATGGTTAATGTAATAATAATAATAATAATAATACTGGTAGTGTAAGTGTAGTTAAGTAGTTATGTATTGTTAGTGTTACATAATTTAAATTTTTTTAAACTTTTCTGTTAAGTGTTTATTATCTGTTATTGTTTATTAAGAATATAATTTTATTTGCATTTGTATTCTGACTATTATACAATAAAATAAATAAATGGTACTTTTTTAAATTTTAATCATTGATTAACTTTAAAAAATCACTTGATTAAAATCGTTGATTTAAATCCTGCTGTATTGTAGAACAGAGTATAATAATTGATTCCGTTGTGACAATTTTACTTCTTAACTCTTTCATTCCTGGAACCGAATGAATCTGCAATATTTTTTTCAAGCTCCAATTGCGGGACCCGGATATTTACGCGAGAACTTATCCACGCATAAGATAGACTAAAACACATCCTTTTATAACTCCTCCGTGCAATTGGTTGCTTCAGATCCCCCCCTTCAAATTCATAGAAACCTGGATAACGGATAATGATCAAGCTGAATCCACGATCATACAAGGATACAAGGTGGGTTCTTATTTTTGTAGGCAAAATTGTATGCATGGCGGAGTTATGATACTGGTAAAAAGTAACATCGAAATTATTCAATTAACAGAGGTTAAACATTTTTCAATTGACATGGTATGTGAGGTGGCAGCAATACAAGTAGTGCAAATAGACCTTGTTGTCGTGACCATCTATCGCTCAAACGTAAATGATAATACCGAAAAATTTGACTTGTTCTTAAGCATATTAGAAAAAGTTTTTAACTATATTAAAGTATTAAACAAAAAGGTCATAATAAACGGTGACTTCAATATTTATTTTAATACTCTAAACCCTAGAAATTTAGAGTTTGAAGACTTTCTAAATTCGTTCGGATTAGCTCCAATAATAACGGAAAACACAAGGTTAAATAGCTGCTTAGACAACATAATAACAAACATTGAGCAGACAAAACTCGATGGCTACGTAAGTGAAACATATTTATCCGATCACAAATCGGTGTCAGTTAATATCGCACTCTCTGCACAACATAGCAACATACAAAAAGTAACTTATAGACCCATCACTGAAACGGGATTAAACACTCTGTACAATAATCTCGAAAAGACTGACTGGGACTTCTTAAACACAAAGAACATGAACCTAAATCGAAAGTTCGAAAGATTGTTAATGATACTTGTAAATGAAATAAAGGCAGCTTTCCCATTAAAAACAAAAAAAGCAACTACTCAAAATAAATATAAAACAGATTGGTTTAATAACGAGTTGAGGGATATGCGAGAAAAATTAAATATGATTAGGGAATTTCATATGCAAAATCAGAATAATACTAATATTTTAGCCGAATATAAAAACTACCGTAAAGGGTATAGAACAAAAATTAAAGAAGCTAAAAAAGCTGCCAATGACAGATATATATTAAATTCCAGTAACGTGGCAAAGGGTACATGGAACATAATAAATAGCAAGCGTGAAGGGAACCTAGTAAAAACCGAAAGATTTTCTGACCAACTCCACCCCAATGATCTCAACCTATTCTTTGTAAATATCGTGAACGAAATCACGGCAAATATTCCCCATACAAATGTTGATCCAGTGAGCCTATTAGATTCGTTTACAAACAATAACCATCCTAACTTTCAGTTTGACGAAATCACATTAGTCGAAATGAGGGATACAATTAATTCTATAAAAAACAAGCCTAGTAAAGACTATTATGAAATAAATATAAAAATTATAAAATATGTGAAAGATATACTTATCTCCCCTCTCACTAAACTATTCAATTTATGTATAAAGGAAGGCGTGTTTCCCGACTGCCTAAAAACATCAAAAGTCATCCCAGTGTACAAGAAGGGTGATATAAATGACATGTCCAACTATCGTCCAATATCGATTATACCCATTCTTGGGAAAATTTTTGAAAAATTATTATATAAAAGATTAATGCACTATTTTGAAACAAATAGCTTGTTTTTCGTAGGGCAGTTTGGTTTCAGATCGAAGAAATCTACGTCAGATGCCATAAATCAGTTAGTGAAATATATTATAGAAGCATTTGAAAACAAAGACTACACCGGCTGCACTTTTTGTGATCTATCAAAGGCGTTCGACTGTGTTCGACATAATATATTACTTGGAAAATTGAATAAATATGGTATCAGGAAAAATGCGCTGAATCTACTAAGAAGCTACCTAGAAAACAGAAACCAAGTTACTGTATACAATGGTGTTGCATCGTCAATAAATAAAACGTATCATGGAGTACCACAGGGGTCCATCCTCGGACCCTTGTTATTCTTGATATATGTCAACGATTTGCCTCAGTATGTATCACATGCCAGTTTTGTATTGTATGCTGATGATGCAACCAAAATAAATACCCACAAAAACATGGTAGACTTAGAAAATATTATGCGACGAACACAGTCGACTGCTTCTGAATGGTTCCAATCGAACATGTTGTGCTTAAACACCAGCAAAACTGAAAATATAGTATTTTCCACTCGTGATTTTGGAAACTATCAAAACCCAGATAAGGTCAAATTTTTAGGCGTGGTTCTTGATCCCAAACTTTGTTGGGACCAACATGTCGATTATGTTTCTAAAAAACTATCTAAGTGTATATATATATGATAATCAACCTAGTCAGGGAGGTGTCCCTTAATGTCGTAAAAACGGCATACTACTCTATGTTTCAAGGAACATTTTCTTATGCAATACTAACATGGGGACATACTAATCATCTAAGCAGAATATTTGGTTTACAAAGACGTGTAATTAGAGTGATGTCGGGTATTGGTTATAGAGATGATGTAAGGCATAAATTCAAAGAACTCAATATATTAACTGTGCCAGCTTTTTACATATACACGTGCTTACTTTATGTAAGGCTAAATCGAAATGATTATACCAGTCACCTGAGCGTGCATGATCACGACACAAGGTTGAGAAACAACATAGATCTGAAATACTTGAGATTAGAAAAAAGCAGAAACGGAATTAATTATTATGGTCCCGTCTTCTTTAACAAGCTGCCATCTCATATTATCTCTCCCAGAGCAATCATTTGCCCGCCACATAAAAAATTTGCTAATAGAAGGAACTTTCTACTCCTTTCAGGAATTTTTGGCGACTGACCTTTCAAATGAAACCCAACACATGTAATACACCAATTATGTTTGTTTGTGAATGTGTTCTTATTTATATATTTGTCAGTGTCATTTTACAAACTTAAGCAGCGTATGTTTTATTTTTTTACTTCTTTGTATTTTTATCTCAAAACTGTAATGTGACTTATGTAAAACTGTATTGTTGATAACATCAATAAATTATTTCTATTTCTATTTCATAGTATGGGTATGCATGCAATTTTACTCTTCTCAATTGTTCAACTAATATTGGTGTGGATAATACATATTATCGTATCAATACGTCCTATCACAGACTGTATATTATGAACAACGATGACGATGAGGTGATCCTGGTACAAGATGATATGGTTGGAATAATCTGCTGTATGCGTCAGAGATCAGTGCGGAGGAAATATTTGAAAATGTAAGTGATTACGAAAGTATTTTTGGATACTCCGATGAAGATGAACAGTGTAATGCCTACGTTCTCGGTGTATTGTAAGATATTGTAAATCAAACTAACAATTACTATCAATACTTAATAAATAAAAAATCAGCAAACCCATCAAAAATTTTAAACCTATTGACATAAAAGAAATGTATACATTTTTTGGTGTTTGTCTACTCATGCTGTTCACGAAGAAACAGGTTGCAAGATTTACTGGACGAAAGAGTTCATTATCGAGACGTCTATATTCAACTAGATTGTGACATGACAGGTATTTTGAAATTCTGCATTTTCTGTATTTCTGTGAGAATGACAACATTAACAGAAATGAGAGACTATATAAAATCAGATATGTTGTCGACCTTTACAAAATGAGAACTGCAAGAGACAGCATAGCCACAACACCAGAAGTAGGTCTGATCTAATTATTAGTGATAAAATAGAAATACTCCATAACAAAAATCTATATATAATACATTACCAATTTCAATCGGGAATTATCCACTAAAAAAGGTAAAAACAATATCATACAATATTCTAGTACAGAAGGCCTACTACAAGAATTTTATAATGACTCTCATTTTTGCCCTAATTAAATCTGTCTCCATAATCAAAATGTTATGTTATATTATTGTACCCTTAATTTTAATGTAAGTGTTTGTTTACTTTATTTATTTATACATAAAGTTTTTTCTTATTTATATTTTATTAATTATCTTTTAACTGCTTGACATGTTCTACATTTAAGGGTATTTTTTGTGGACTAATAAAGGTTATATATTTAATAATTTGATTTACGTAAGAGGTAGATCATTGCTGTAAAACATAATAGACCGGCGGTCCATGACCAGTCAGGTGCAACGTTTTTAAAATGCATGCCAATCATATATATGAATGTAATTACTATGAGCAGTCGTTGCGTGCAGAAAGGTGTGCAAGTCAATTTTCCGTTTGCATGAAAAATCGATGTCTGTGAACAATTTTAAAATGGATGCCAACAGTGCCAAACGAAAAGCTGTGAAAAAAATCCTGCGGGAACTTATTGCCATGCAGTTTCCGTGCATACAACAAATTTTGGTGAGCACATTAAATCGTAAAATTTTTTGGTATCTCCGAACGAAGTTAAAATGCGTGCCAATATGTTTTATGACAAACTTGCACTCTAAAACGGTGATTTACCGATTGCAGTTTTCTAGCGCAGAACGTTATCAAAAGTTACTACAAACCGTGAAAAAATTTCAGGTATCTCTGAACGATTTTAAAATGCATGCAAATTACGTTTTACGATAAATTTGCACTGCGAGACGACGATTTACCGATTGGCATGCAATTTTCTGATGCAGAACGTTATTAAAAGCCGTTACAAAAGAAAAATTTCAGTTACCTCCAAACGACTTTAAAACGTACGTTAATCAGTTTTATGAATAATTTGCAGTACTAAACGACGATTTACTGATTGGCATGCAGTTTCAAGCGAAAGGGCTTATTTCTTCTAATATTTATGAGTGATATTGAGTTATCATGCACATCTGCAGATACCATGATTCTCTACGCTGATACAAATCAAATCGTATCAAAAAAAAATCTTGCTAGATAATGCTAACTTATGTACCAACAAATTATACCACTGGTGCATTAACAATGGATTGTTACTTAATGGTGACAAAACATTTTATATGATGTGTTACGATCTAAAAGTGAAGATCGTACACACTCTAAAGATTAAAAAGGTCCTAGGTCTTACAAATCCTATTTTGGTGAGTGTGAGAGGATAAATAAATAGAAAGAATGCTGTAAGGTAAAAATATTTATTACAACGATTAATTTTTTTCTTGGACAAATTAGAGAAACATTTAAGTATTAACAAAAATATGTACAATAGCACACTAGTAAGAAAAATATTTATAATAGAGGAAAAAATTTAAACTGTACAATAGGTTTTAATGACTGGGGTGAACTATGCCCCGGGTGGGTGTATTCACCAGTCCCTACAAACAAACAACAATAGCTCTAGGCCACAAATGTAATCTACACCCCACAGTATCTCTCTGAAGGAGTCACTATATCAAACTAAAGGAACGATAAGCAAAATGTTAACTACTAAATGATTAAATATAAAATATAAAAAGATTACTAAAAACTACAGGATGAGCACACTAATTTAAAATTGTACAAAAATAACTTATCTTTTGTTAACCCACGTGAAGAATCGTAGATCTCAGGTGCTCGGGATCTGGGGTCTGGTGTTATGCCAGAACATCCTCCAGGAAAACACAGCTCGGTATACTTCGCTTCAGAAAAACTTGTACCAGAGTTAAAATTATGTGGGGTTGCCCACGTGGCTATCAAACCATACCAAAAATCTAGAGAACTACTACTTTCGTTGCCCAAAAATAAATCCTCTCCAAAACCGTCTACGATAAAAACATGTAAATTAGTGTAAAGCTAACCTCAAAATGTACACATGGTTGTGAACTAAAAAGAAGTGAAAATACAACTTACCCAGATTATCTGGACGTTAAATACTTGTTGAAATATCTCCGATTTAAGAATCGATAAATTGAGAATGTAAAATTATCAAATAACTGGTGAAATTATAGTCTTAAACTCCGATACCAAGATCGATTTGCCTCAACGTGGCCTTTGACTTAATTACACTGAAAACAAGTGTCTAATGAATTTTCGGAATAGAAAAAGGAAGATTCACTCCGTCCTGCGTTATTTATAACTTCAGTTGATATGAAAAAACTAATTCATGTGCGCACTTTACACTAATTCAACATTTTTGGTAGGAGGTTTGATTCACGTTGTCAACCTTTAAGTTTTCTTACTGAGATCTTTATTATCGGCATTCGGACTTTGCGAAAACTGACATATGGAGTAAACATTTTTTTTTTTCGGATTAATGCTGAAATCAATGCATTTTAATGTGTTTAGCACTATAAAAGAGAATCACTCATTTATTACCATGATTAACATGAAATTCTATTTTATGTTACCAGGTTCGCCATCTATTGCCTGATAGGTTAACCAGAAGCTTATTAGTACCGACTTGTTTAACCCATGGTCGCTCTTGTCGATTTTATCACGAATAATGACGGATGTTTTCTTTTTAATCACATATACCGGGTGTCCACATATACCGGGTTCCCCGTAAATTAACTCCCTGCTTACCCCAGATGTTAATGCCAAATAGGGCGTGACAGATGTTTCAACAAAAAAATGTAAGCTACAATTTCAGTCCATTGATAAAAATCAACCATAAATCAATCAAACAAGTTGATGATATAAAATTCTTAGGTGTAACCATTGATCACAAACTAACGTGGGAAAAGCATACCGATAGTCTCATTTTCAAACTAAGTAGCATCTGCTTTGTTATCAGACAGTTAAAACAAACAGTTTTACAGATGTTTTAAAAATCGCCCACTATGGTCTTGTACATTCAATACTTAAATATGGCCTAATATTTTGGGGAAATTCAGCTCACATGCATAAAGTATTTGTAATCCAGAAAAAGATAATAAGATGTATGGCGGGAGCAAGTCCACTAGAATCATGTAAACAAATATTTATCAACTTAACTATCTTAACACTGCCATGTCTCTACATATATCTGGTCATTTTAGACATAAAAAGACATAGATCAGACTACATAAGAAATAGTGATATACACAATTACCACACCCGCATTAGAAATGATTTACGACTACCATTTTCACGATTAACGGTCAGCAAGAATGCACCAGCATACCAAGGGATCATCTGTTATAATCACGCTGTAAGAGTACTTGGTCCTATAGAGAGCTACAGAACGTTCAAAGAAGTATTATTTCAACATTTGAAAGATAATGCATTTTATTCCATAGAGGAATTTTTAAATAGTTAGTTTTAATATTTATGTATTAGAATAGGTATTACTCAATAATAATTATTATCTTTTTATTCTTCATCTTAACATTTTAATGTAAATCTGATTCTAATTTCTTTTAGAGCATCACTTTTGTGATTTATAATATTGTATGAATGTGTCATAGTGTGAATGTATTGTTGTATGTATGTCTGTATATGTATCCCTGGACTAGTCTGATAAGTTTTATACCTGTAGTGTGTTAAACTTAAATTGATGAATAAAATTCTATTCTATTCTATTCAACTTTGGCCGCTAATACATTTTTTTCAGTGCTTCGGAGAGTTTAACTATAAAGTCAATTACCAACGACGTCGGTTTTATTGCTGTGCAATAATTAGACCGCGAGGCATGAAAGTTAAGGTTCTCATTGAAGACCCTTTCAAATAAGCAAGGAAAAATTTACCCAAAATTTTTGACTCCCTATATAAAATTTGCCAATATGTACTCGGCTAATGGTCGCCCAAACACGTCACTGCTTCCATATCGCCCACCCCTTCCCTTCACCCAATATCGGTTCTTCGAGACAACCTATTTAGTTACTAAATCTTTGTAATCAAAAGTACAAATTATTAATCACGACAGCGAGCACGACGATGGTGGTAGGTATAATGATGAAAGTATTCGGGAGGATGACGGTTTTAACAATGAAGATGATGGTAATGAAAACATGCTTATGGAGTTGGACGCTGAATAAAAATAAATTGTTATATTTTTTAAAATGACTTATTAAAACCTACTAATTGTTTGAGTTAATTAATTCCCTTAGTCTATTAGTATTATTATTACTATTATTGTTGTTGCTGTTGTTTCTGTAATAATATTATCTTTTATTTTCATTGCCTACAACATACTGCAATGGCATGCATTTTAAAAACGTTCAGAGATACCTGAACTTTTTTGCTTATGATAACTTTTGATAACGTTCTGCACTACAAAACTGGGCTCAAGTGCACTTTAGTTCGTAATAAGGTATTTGTTGTTTTCACTTCAATTCCATAACAATGAAGTACAAGTTCACTTACGAGTCTATTTAGGTGAGGATGAGGATCACAATTAATGGTTGAAATATACAAATTTTATATATTTTCACTATGTTTTTATATGTTGAATACGACTTCCATGTTGACATTTGACAGTGTAACATAGATTGCACCAGTTTGGAAATGTTCGTTGGTTATTTCGGATATTGTCGTTATTTCTATCTTGACATTTGCAAGCATTACTTAGATTGTATTTGTTCGGATATTTACATATTTCAGAGAAATATACCTTTTAAATTACATTTTTCTTCTTCTTTCACAAAATAACTTGAAATTAATTTCATTCTTTTCTGTGATTTCTTTAGGATAGGTTAGTACGTTTTTATTGGGATATCTAATTGTTCATATTTATTTGCGCTGCAGGCACTATTACCGCCGCAGTTAAAGAAAAGGGGGGTGCGAAATATTTCCGACATTTGCTATGAATATATAGATTGTTGCGCGATTTTTTATTGCCTCTCTCGGGTTTTTTTTTTCTCTCTTAAATTTATGGTTCATCCAACAATTTTTTTTAAAATATATTCTATTCATCTCGTACTCTTCATTACCATTTAGAAAATTTTCAAAATCACGACGAACTAAAGTGCACCAGACCCCAAAACTGCATGCCAATTAGTAAATCGTCGTTCGGTAGTGCAAATTTATCAAAAAATATATTGGCATCCATTTTAAAAGTATTCAGGAATAAGTGATTTTTTTTCCATTTTTAGGAATAATTTTTATTAACATTTGCAATAAAAAACTGCATGCCAATCGGTGTGTCATCGATTGGTAGTGCAAATTTATCATAAAATTTATTGGCATGCATTTTAAAATCGTTTAGACATACTGGATTTTTTATTTTAGGAGAACTTTTAATAACATTCTGTACTAGAAAACTGCATGCCAATTGCCGTTTGGTAACGCCAATTATTCATAAAACTGATTAATGTACGTTTTAAAGTCGTTCGGAGAGATCTGAATTTTTTTACATTTTTAGGAATAACTTTTAATAATTTTCTGCATTATAAAACTGCATGCCAATCGGTAAATCGTCGTTTGACAGTGCAAATTTATCATAAAACATATTGGCATGCATTTTACAGGGTTCAGACTTTGCAAAGCTGAAAAAATTCCCTGAGTTTTCCAGGTTTTCAATAACCAAAAATATTAATTTCCATATATTTTTATTTGACAAAATAATTCCTTGCATTGAACTGAATCCGTGAAAATTCTAAAGAACTCTATGGTTTTCCATATCGAGACGCAGAATTCCATGATTTTTTACACAATTTATAAAATTCCCTGATATTTCCAGGTTTTTCTTAAAGGCTTTTAAATTCCCTGAATTTTCCAGGTTCTCCAGGTTTTCCATATGAGTCTGAACCCTGTTTTAACTTCGTTCGGAGATACCAAAAAATTTTACGATTTACTGTGCGCACCAAACTGCATGCCAATAAGTTTCTACAGAACTTTTTTTCACGGATTTTCGTTTGGTACTATTGGCATCCATTTTAAAATCGTTCACAGACATTGATTTTCCACACAATCGACTTCCACACCCTTCTGCACGCGACAATTGCATAAAATTAGCATTTCTGGCATATTCATAGTAATTACATTCATATAATATATGATTGGCATGCATTTTAAAAACGTTGCACCAGACTGGTCATGTACCGTCGGTCTATAAACAGAAAGTGCATCATAGTAAGAATATGTTTAAGCAAATAAAGATGCATTATTATCCCCATCAATGATCTGTACAAGTTTTGATACATTCTCTAAGGAATTACACTGCCCAAGATTACGGACACATTTTCGTTTACAAATTTCCACTCATGAACTTCATAAACATGAGGGTTTTCAAATTCCCTTGTTCCTTATATTATCCCTATTAAATTTTTCGACTGTGGGAACAAATCCAAAATTATTTCTTTATCCAAAAGTCTTTCGTCATATAATAAAACTTCAAAAATAGACACTAGTAGTTCCGGATTTCGTTGTGCTCATATGGCGCCGCATTACCTTCCCCGAGCCTATATGCTAGATTTACAAAATATCCTAACCTAGACCGTAGATCTCGTAAAGGGACAAGAAGTTTATGTTAGTTTATGCTTCTTAGCACAAGAAGGGTCACATAACGACATGAAGTAAAAGATCAAAGATGAGTGTTATTGTGATTTCTCAAGTACATTATGAATCGTTGCTACGATTTTTTGAACAATTTTCAGAACAGTCGTTACCAGTACATTTTTTATTATTAGTGAATAAATCGAAGTTCTTGTGGGACATTTGCAGCACTATTGTGTTTGCGTGACACATCATAAAAATGAGGGACAATTCTGCTTAATGCGGGATGTATGGTCACCTTAATTTTAAAAAAAAGTGTTAAAATCAGCAACACAACTTTCAGCAGAAAACCTTTGTAAATGTGTACCAGTCTGTTACGCAGAAAAAAATTATGAAGTTTAGAGAACTATATAATTATCAGCTTCAAAAGCGAATTCAAAATTGATATTAAATAGTGCAAGAAATAATTTGCTAACATCACTCATACTTCTTGCAGACGATTTCACATTTAGCAAGATTATAAAACAATTTAAAAGTGAGACATACTATAAATATACATTTTGCAAATAATTATTTACCTTGAATAACTTTTGCCTTTGTGATTCCTTGGTGAGTCTTCCCGCCTTGCATGTGGTGAGTGATCACGGTCATTCATCGTTTTATGACCTATAGGCGAACGGCTTCCCTAGCAACAAAAAAATGTTACATCGATATAAGTAAGAAATGTTTTAAATCTTAACAACGATTATGCTTTTAAATTAGGTACAAATCAGTTTTGAAATGAACCACACCAAATCAGTCTTCGTCCACCGGCGACATTAGCCAAACAATTTAACACAGTAAATAAAGGTTTAAACTTACAGATCGATTGATAACGGGAATTACTTACCTCTCGATCACTCATACCAATTTGAAATAATTAATAGGCACACAAACAACCTCACAGATTTTGTCAAATTCTTACAAGCCACACCGCTTACTGACGCCGAAAGAAAATGTAATGGCGACCAGGCGGCGATCTAAAACGACAAAACACCAGAATTGGCGCTGCAATCAGTAATAGTTACAGTGTTGCCGTGATGAAATCGGATAAAACTCAATACCAACTGGAACACTCACTCAATGCTCTAGGCAAAGAGTAAAGTTACCATTTGCTCTAAGGGCCAGTTTATCAATGCGAGGATAAGTTATCCTATGGTTGTTAAATCACAGGTTAATTAAGTAGGGTCATTTCCACGAGTCGATAGCAGGTGTAAGGCTATCGACGCGTGGACTACATTCAAAAGTGGAAGTGTATTATAAGTTATGCTTTAACTATAGAATAACTTGTTATCCTTGCATTGATAAACCTGCCCTTAGAGTCTGTTTATCAATGTGAGGATAAGCGTTATCCTATAGTTAAATCACAGGCTAATAATATAGTAGGGTCACTTTCCCTACTGAGTGTAGTCCATGCGTCGATAGCAGGAGAATGGCTATCGGACTACAGTAGGTAGGGGAAGCGACCCTACTCTATTATTAAACTGTGATTTAACTATAGGATTATACATATCCTCGCATTGATAAATCGGCCCTAAGTGAACTCTATGTTACTCTTAGCTCCTGCGATCGACGCGTGGACTACACTTAGTAGTTTTTTTTTTTTTTTTTTTTTTTCTTTTTCGGCAGGAGAAAATCTTTTAAAGACGCCGCTCTTTGCGGTGTGTGGGATTTCCACCCACTAAAAACTCCTACCTCACACGAGTCCATTTTGGAACCGCTTTTAAAAAGCATACCTTCAAAATGGCCGTTTGTCTTCCTCTAGATTCCTTTGTTTCACCGTCTCTCTTCTTGCTCTTTAATATTTAAAATTCTCTTTATCATTTCATGGATTGTTTCCCATTTTCTTTTGCTCTCCGTCATCTCTCTGATCATAGTCTCAGGTCTAATTTCTACGCCCAGTTCCTCGTACGCCTCCTGCCTATATCTCCCCCACCTGTCGCATTCAAATAGTGTATGTTCAACTGTGTCCTCCACTCCACAATGTAGACACCTCTCATCCTCTATTCTCCCTATCCTTGTTCTGTAGCTCTTGAAAGGACCATGCCCTGTCAGCGCTTGTGTCAAGTAATATTCCGTTTTTCTGTGTTTACACTTGACCCATTCATCAAGCACGGGTATTAATCTCTTTGTCCACTGCGCCGTTTCAGTGTTTTCATCCCATAAGGCCTGCCATGTCAGCATTGTCCTTTCTCTCGCAGCTTCTCGTATTTCTGGTCGATGCCCTTCCCCCATCTCGTACACGTATTTTCGTTCCCCAACTAATAGTGAAAGTGGTGGCGTGGCTGTCACCACTTGTACTGCCGCCGCAGAGACTGTGCGATATGCACTAGCCACTCTCAGTAAGGACTTTCTTTGTACTCCGTCCACCATATTCCTGTATCGCTTTCTCTGTAGGGCTCGTTGCCACACTGGGGCTCCGTACAGCACTATTGACTGAATAACTCCATTCAGTACCTCCCTTCTTCGGCTACTGGGTCCTCCTACATTTGGCATCAAGCGGGATAAAATGGCCGCTTTTCCTTCTGCCTTCTTCACCACTCTCTTGATATGCTCCCCGAAGGTTCCCTCGTTGTCTAGTGTAATTCCCAAATATTTCACCGATTTTGATGGTCTCACTTCAACTCCCTTTAATACGAAGGACACCTGTTTTCTTTTGCTCCGTGGTCCTCTCAGTATGACGGCTTCCGTTTTATTTGGAGCTAACTCCAGTCGGTGTCTTTCCATCCACACCACTATCCTTCTCACAGATTCGTTGGCCCTGAATTCTAGCGTATTTTGATCTTTCGCCGTCACCACTAGAGCTAAATCGTCCGCAAAACCTATCGCCTTCGTGTTTTCGGTCAGCTCTATTCTAAAAACCCCATCATACAGGATGTTCCATAATGTGGGTCCCAACACTGAACCTTGCGGAACTCCCGCCGTTACTGGAATTTCTGTTTTGGCTATTTTTATCTGCCGTTCTTCAAAATAGTTCCCTATAATATTTACCAGGTACTTTGGTATGTCTCTTCGTCGCAGTTCCCTAATAATAATACTCCACGAGGCCGTATTGAAGGCATTTTGAACGTCCAGCGTTATTAATGCGCACCACTTATCCCTTGTTTCTTCGGCTATTTCCAGGACTGTTTTCACCGCGTGTACTGTCGATCTTCCTTTCCGAAAGCCGAACTGCACTTCGGACAATCCTTCTCCCCTTTGGAGTTCGTTCTCCAATCTTTCCCTTATCATCAGTTCGTACAATTTACCTAATGTGTCCAGCAAACAAATAGGCCTGTACGACTTAGGAGATTCCCTTGATTTCCCATCCTTCAGTAGCAGGATCACTTTTGCCATTTTCCACTGTCTGGGGAACTCTTGTTTCCTGAGTAAGCTGTTCAGCATTTTCAGAAGAAAATCCGGGGCCACTTTAATCAGTTCTTTTACAATTTCTGGTGGGATGCCATCTATTCCGGGTGCCTTGCCGCTCTTCATACTCTCTCCTGCTTTTTCCAGCTCTTCCTTTGTGAATTCCGTTACCTCCTCTACTGGGTCCTCTCTTATCCACGTTTCGTCGCGTCTGGGGAAGAGTACTGCAACGATCTCCTGCTTCATTTCGTCCGTTAATCCTAAGGTTTGTTCCGTATGCATATATCTTGTGACAATTTTATATCCTTCACCGAAAACATCTGTATCCAGCTCCCTACATACCTCTTGCCATAGTATCTTTTTGGAGGCCATAATTAATTTAGCTAACTCCTTTTTTTTGGTCTTATACTGCTCATTTGCCACGTTTCTTTCCTCGATTGTCTGTCCTCTTCTACCTCCTCTAACTAAAATTCTTCTGGCGGATATGCATTCATCACGTTTTCTTTCTATTTCTTCACTCCACCAGTATGGTACCTTTCTTATTCCATTTCTGTTTCTACGTGGTTTACTCTCTACATACGCTCCTTTTATATTTTGGATACAGCTTTCCACTGAAATTTCGGCTCCGTTTAAACTCTCAATTTTTTCCTGCATTTTTATTCTGAATTTGGTTTTATCCATATACATTTTCTTTCGCTCTCCCTGTCTTATCTTTTTTGCGCCATCTCTAACTTCAAAGTATATGAATCTGTGTGGGCTCATAGATTCTTCCATTAGGACTTTCCAATTCTGTATGGCACTCGCTATTGCTTGAGTAGACAGTGTAACATCAATAAACGATGTACTATTCCCCCTCTCAAAAGTTGGGGTATCTCCATTATTGTGGACTACTAGATCTAAAGTCGATATCCACTCTGTCATATATGCGCCTCTATTATCTGTGGTTGGTGATCCCCACTCTGTGGATTTCACATTCAAATCGCCTAATATTATGGATTTCCCAGAGTTCCCCATTACATCTTCCATCAATACGTCCATGTATTGTTTGAAGTCGTCCAATGATATATTTGGCGAGCTGTACCCACAATACACGTTATAATCCTTAATTTTTATGCATACGTAACCTGCTTCCCGTTTGATATTGCCTATTTCCAGATGTTTGTTTCGGACATAAACCGCTACGTCTAACCTGCTGTCTGTAATCCATCTAGATTCCTGAACTAGTTTTTTATTTGGTTCCGAGGCTATAATAATATCGATCTCCTCCCTCATTGCAAAGGCGTAGGCCATGTCATGAGATGCCCGAGACCTATCTGAGTTTATTTGCAATACCTTCATTTTGTGCAAGTACTCTTCCCTAATTTACTCTTTTAGTTTTTTCTTCCCTTTTGTTTAGAAGCGTCCTCCACTAGTCTCTTATAGTGAGGACATCTAGTTGAATCCGTCCTGTGTTCTCCTTTCTGGCATTTAGTACAGTATGAAGCGTTTTTGCACTCTTTCGCCTTGTGACCAGTTTTTCTACAGTTCATACACTCTCCAGAGCGGTCAACCCCAGTACATCCTTGCTGAGTATGCCCAAATTCCAAGCATCGGAAACATCGAGTTATGGAGACCCTTTCTCGCACCCTGGAGAAGACCCATCCAATCTTGATTCTTCCTTTGCGGCTTAGCTCCTTTGCAGCCTCTCTTGGAAGTATTACTGTGGCCATGCGATTTTCATTTCTACTGGGTCTGAGAGATGTTATCTTAATCAGATTCTTGTCTATGTCAAGGTGTGCATTTAAGGAATCTCTAATTTCTTCCTCCGTGACGGTAGGATCCACATCGCTGATATGTAATGTCGCCTCCGATTTTCTTGTGGACACATCCACATCTTTTAGCTGAGTCTGTATTTCTGTTTTTAAACAACTTGCCTTATCTTCTCCTCCTGCTACACTTAATAGTAGATCACCTTTTTCCGTCTTTTTTATTGATTTTATTTTAACCCCTATTTTTTCAGGGTCTACCGACTGCTTTACTGTTTTCAGGAGATCGGCGTAGGATTGTTCTCCTTTCCTCACAAGCACCGACTGCTCAGTTTGGATTTTAGTTTTATTTGCCGATCTTGCCGCAATTTTCTTCTCCGTTTCTTTCCTATCTCCGGGTATCAATAATTTAACCTGCATTTCTGCTTCTTTAAAAACAAATTCCAGTATCTTCCTCAGATGAATTCTATTTAAGCCCTCTGCCGTTATGAACGCTATATTTTCCCTGTTATGATCTTTCATTAGATCCCTGCATCTTACCGATAGGTTATATACCTCCTGCATATCGTTTATTCCGGTTTTATCGATGTTATAGGGTATGACGTATACAAATTGGCTCGTTTCCTGTTCATCCTGTTTTCTACTGGAAGAGGTTCTGGTTGTTTTTACCAAGTATTCGATTTGTCCTACAGCGTCTCCGTCTTTTATCAGATCGATTGCTTCTGGGTAATTTTCATTCATTTGTTTGCTAAGGCCTTTATCGCATTGTTCTTCAGGGTCAATTATCGCCACGATATCGCAGGATGTCTTTACTTTTGAAATATTTCCCGTTTCTTGTTTTACGACTGAGTATGTCCCTTCAGGCCATTCCTTGTCCAGTACTTTCGCGAACTCGTCGAAGCTCTTGCTTTTTGTGATAACTTCTCTGATTTCCTGTTTGGCTTTATTTTCCCTTTCTGCCATTTCTCCTTTTATATCTCTAATGTCTACCTGAACTCCAAAGCTCACCATACTCTTCTTTTTTTCCATATTTGGAACTTCCCTTACTCCAATATCTGTCTGTACCCCTATGCTCACCAAACACTCTTTCTCTCTCGTATTAGTGTTTTTTTTCTCCTCTGTCCTAGTCACCTGTAGGGCTATTCTCTTATCCCTGACGTCCTGTTCCCACTCTAGGTTTTTTCTGTTGAGAACTTCCATCGTCTGGTTTAATTCTAGAATGGCCTTTTTTATGTCGCCCTTAGTGTTTGGTATGGCCTTTATAAGATCTTTTAGCTTCAGGGCATTTTCTGTGACTTTTTTTAGCATCTTTTTGAGATCATCTGTTCTTTCGCTTCCTTCGTCCTCAACGTCTCTTCTCCTTTTTGCATTTGGTGTTCCCACCCCGGCTTCACCTCCTACTATCTTAACTTGGTCTATTTCTCCTACTGACATACATCTTCTTGGTGGAGATCTCGGAAGGGAATCTCTCCTTTTAAAAGGGTCAAAAATATCTCCTACACCCTTGATTCCAGTCGCTTTTTCCTGCACATCAGCCTGGTCTCCTACTGAATGTGCTGAGTAGTCGCTTGCTGTCGGACGGGCGGGGCCTACTCGCACACCCACGACACCGACCGGAACTGGGGATCCGACCCCCTGTTCTGTAACTTGTTTTCCTTTTTCATGACCTTTATCCATTGCAGTTTTCTTTCTGTTGAGCTGTCCTTAGTTTTCACCGCTCACCCAAGACCTTACCGGCATGGGTGGCCCTTCCGGGAGTCATTTCTCGCGACTCCCGCCGGCATTGCTCTTAGGATCATCGAGGTTACTTAAGCCCCTCCACCACGTCAAGGTCTCACAGCTCATGGAGGGGACTACACTTAGTAGTAGTAGTAGTAGTAGTAGTAGTAGTAGTAGTAGTAGTAGTAGTAGTAGTAGGTGAAGTGACCCTATTGTATTATTAAACGGTGTTTTAACCATAGGAAAAGTTTATCCTCGCATTGATAAATCCACAGATCAAGAAGTAAACATAGATATTGAAAACAACAAGGAATGTTTGATGCCAAAGTCTTATTTGTAGTGTTTATTATTTTGTTTACGTTTTTCCGGCTTATGACTGGACAATTTGAACCATCATCCGGTCAACGTACTTGATGACAGTTGACATATCAACAAAAGCAATCCGTTCTGTGGTTTATTTTTAAGTTTATGTTTTTGTCTGATGTACTTTACAAAGTGTTTAACCATTGTCTACTGATATGTATACTATTTTAGCAATGCCTATAAGAAGAGCTTTGTGTGAAATGCGTATCAAATGAAAGAAAGTGTGCCATCATTTCATAAAAAAGTCAACAGACGCATTGGCGTAGAGGGCGGGTCATGCGTAGCCATGTTTATTTTAAGTTCATAAAATTATTATTTAAATCAAAATATGTATTTTCCTCTTTCTCATTTTTATATTTTAATATCTTAGATAACTCAGAAACATTTATGTAATATGTCTAGTGTAATATAACTGTTTCATAAGTACCAAAGCATCGAAAACTAATAAGAAATCCTTAGCTCATAATTAACCACCCTCAAACGATACGCCTCTGTAGGCGGACTAATGTAAACATAACCCCGCCTTGTCCCTTCTATCACTTTATTGTTTACTTTGGCTTCAAACGCAGTGTATACCATTTCTTTATTCGTTATCCAGGTCTTTTATTAATCTGTGGATAAGCCGGCCCCTACTTTCGGGATTTTTCGAGTACCCATTAAATGAATATGACCAAGCTTACTAAAAGACAGGTTGGCTCATAGGATTGGAATCGACAAGGGCCACGTTCAGGTGTAGGCCTCGATGACAGCCGCGTATGGCTGTTTCCTCTTCATTTTACAGAAAAAAATTTCAAAATTATTCTGTCAGTGAACAATTGTATCCTATAAATAAATACCTGAGAACATAGAAATACTTCATGTGACGTATATTAGGAAGCAACCTGTTTCATTAGTGAATTAGTGAATTAGGGTTCTGACAGTCAGCTGAGTTCGGGTTGTCAATTTTTCTATTGGCCTCTCTCTCTAATTTTACCTTTTCCGTGTGTTTGACACTTTGTGGCAGCTGCTCTACAACCAACACCTGCTATAACTCCAATGTAAATGTCGAGGACGTCGAGGTCAATGGCGCCATTGCTAAAATATCAAAGGCTTTTCGCCGGCTGTCCGATCGTGGTAATTCTTTAATCTATTGCTGTTATTGTTGGCGATATCGTGATTTTTCATCACAACGTGAATAATTACTGTGATTTTCTGATAACAGTGAATTTAAACCGTGATGTGATCACGACTTCTCATAATACGGCGTATGGGAAAAATTGTTAATTGTTCTCTATTCCTAAATAAGTGCCGACAAACAAATAGCGAATCACTACTTTGGTAATCTGTGCAGCCGTAGATATGTGTAATACCTATACTTATGATATTGTATATGATATGTATAGGGCCGTGGAGGGAACATCGGGGCCTAGAACTAGTAGCATACGGCCCCACCAATCATCGATATACTTCGAACGTAACTAAATGCAAATTTCGAAAAGCGGGGGGCGGGTAAATATTCCTTAATATTGAATATTTATCTTTATCAAAATTTTGAAGAGCGAGGGGGAGATTCCTCATAATTATAATATTTATTTCGATACAAAGAGTAATAATCCTATAACAATTAACTATTTATTTACCTTCATCAAAATTTTTATTTGAAGAACACTGAAGAGTTGTATTACTTGCCTAAAAACAATATTTATTTATATACTCCTTTTTGCCATTATTTAATGGACTGGTTTAAGAAATCAATCCAAGTATTTCTCCCCTGCCATAAAAAAATGTATATTTATGTATATGGAAAGTCGTGATCACATCACGCCTTTCTATAGCAACTCTAATAACAGTCATTACCTGTGATTTTATAACATCAGTGATTAAATCACAGCTCCTGATATATTGCCCCTCACTACTCAATGCCGAGAGTTTCCTCTCTGATTGATTGGTATTCTGTGACCTGGACCCAACTCAAAATCTGGATTTTCAAGAAGTTGCCTAGTGTAGTTTATCTATGATATTGCCTCGGTGATCTCTGCGGTTAAGAAAACATTTCGGTGACGATGCCACAGCATTTTATGCTGTGACAATGCGGTCAAAATGGCAACACTTCACTATTTGTCAATGTTGCCGTCATTAGCTTTACGCGCTGAACATTCAAACAGGTTCGGCTCTTGAGCTAGTGACAAACTAAATAAAAAAATTCCCCAAAATCACACCGACGCATGCGCAGATCCCGTGTACCTTGTGCACGCACTTTAGCGTCTGGCATTTGCCAGGAATGCAATCAAGTTTCGTCAGTAATTTCGTTTTAACCTTGTGGCAACACTGCTATTTGTATTTATTTCACTATTTGACAACATTGCGACTGTATATAATTTCTTGGTTGTTTGTTTCTACATTTCCTTTTCCGCTTTTCCTTTTGCTTATTAAAATTTCTATCAAGTAGTGTTAGTTATGGAGTATGAAATTCAAAATTTAATGAAGTTGAAGAATTTGGAACGTACTCTTTCAGATCTACTTGAAAAAATAGATAAAGATATTATTCAGACTGACGTTGAATGGTTACACTTGAAGAATATTTCTGAAGCGAACATTTCAGCTGGTGGATCTACTCGCCGCCCTCCTAGAACATCCCTGGATGTTAAAGTCTCATCGCAAAATGTTTTGGGGAACATGAAGAAGGAAATATCTGAAGATACGGCAATTAATTCAATGACTCTTAACTTGAGTTCTTTTGAAGAAAATAAATTTACTGGAGGAACTGATGAAGAATTTGATAGTGATTGAATTTTAGGTATGAACATCTTACGGTCAAATTTTATACCTAAAATTAATTCCATAATAAAATGTTTCTTTGAAGAAAATATATTGTGCTCTCCAACTTGAAAGATGATTGTTCAATTACTGTACCCCCAATAACTATAAATATTTTTATTATAGATATGAGAAGACAAACTATTATTTAATCAAGGTATTTTAGTCAAGCATAATACAAGGAATGCTGAATAAGAATGTCTCCGATGTTAACAAAACTGCGAGCCATTTCGCTAGGCGCCATTCTCACAGTCCAAATATCAACATTGAGGCACTGATCCTGCAATATTCCTTGGGTGACATTTTTGCTAAAGTACCTGAACATTGTATTATTACATGACACTTTTTAGTTATAGCAGAAATATTTTTAAAATCAATTTAAATAGAACGTTTATAGTCTTATCCTTATAACTTAATTTGGATTCAACCTTTTGCAAAATGGTATTTCATAAATAAAGACCTAGTTTCAAAAAATGATACAAGATTTGTCAGTATAATACGTAACTATACCATGTCAAATTAAAGTCCGCTCTTAAATTGCATGTAAGTGGAAAGAAATAAAGAAAATCATGTAAAAATAGTTTTTTGTGTGTATGCAGTTTTATACCTATAGGTATTATTATGTACTACATGAATTTATTTAATCACTATTTTTAAAAGTAAACAATACATATCTATATTGAAACATTCTTTATAGGATTTTGCAAACAGCAGAAAAAATAACTACCTATAACTAAAAAGTTTTTCTTTTAGTTATAGGTAGTTATTTTTTCTGCTGTTTGCAAAATCCTATAAAGAATGTTTCAATACAATTATAAGCAAACAAAAAATAATTCATTTTTAAAAATACATATCTATGTTCCCAAAATAATAAAGTATATCTCTGAGGTCCACAAACACCAAAGCACTTAAGCACTACACAAACATGGTTGATGAAACACACGTCGAATGATATTGTGTTCACTACGGTGGACTGAAACTTTTTTCTCAAATTTTCGCTACCCTATGTGATCAAAACTTGTCTATAGTAGATCTCAGATTACAACGCAGTTGTTTGCGTTATGAGCAGAGCACAGTTTACACAGGCACATGGGAATTCCCAAGTAAGTGGAATCCCCATCGAGGCCGTCTCGAAGCCACTGGCAGACAAAATAAAAATTAACTGTTTAAATTCACTTTCTTTTGGCATCTGGATCTTATAAATACACTGAATTTATTTAATTTAAATTACAGCATAAATGTTTTTATTTTATTCCAATAAGAATAAAATAAGAAATCTGTTCTGATTTACTTGTTTCCACTGCGTAAACTTGACTTGCAAATGTACCAATCAGAGACAAGGACACACGTTCCCTATCTTTACAAGCACTGCATTTTAAACTGAGATAAACTATAGTCATAAATTGAAGTTTATTTACAGGTGGCCTAGTTACCTTGAAAAACGATTTTAAAAAAATGTGTTTTTTTTTCCACTTCTCTTTTTGAAAGTTCATAAAATTGCATAATTCCTGTGAATTATATTCTTTAGGTTGATATTCCCACCTGTTTAGTTATCTCGTACCCTATTTTCATAATTGCAAATGGGATTACCTTTAAGGTGGCCATTCCCTAGAAAGAGACATCCGATTTTTGACCATAACTTTTTTTCTCAGTACATATATTAAATAAAAAACTATAAGACTACCTAAGTAGAACCATAAGAACACTATTAGGGGCCATCCATTAATTATGTCACACACTGAGGAGGGGGTCCATAAAGTGTGACAGAGTGTGACAAGAGAGGAGGAGGGGGTCAAACTTTTGTGACATCACATTATGTACATCTACGTATACCATTGTTTTAATTGAATGGAATTAAAAAAAAACAAAAATCAGAAAATTCTACCTCAACATTTAATAGCTGAGACACGTCACAACGGGGGGTGACTCGAATGTGACAACCTGCGACATAGGGGGAGGGAGGGGTAGAAAAACCATGAAATTTGCGTGACGTAATTAATGGATGGCCCCTTACTGTGAATTTTCACTTAATAATTTCAGTGGTTTGCAAAATAGCTTGATTTAAATTTAAAAACTGCTGCCTAAGGAACCACTACTTCCACATCCAAATTTTTCATCCAAGTCACTTTAAAGGAAACATCTTGATTAGATTTGCACTCTGGTGTGTGGAAATTATTGGTCATAGAATTTTAATAATATTTGTGGAAGATGTCAGAAAAGTTTGAGGCGTTGGTTTCTACCATATACGTTAAAAATGAAGTTTCTAGTTTACCCTGCTTATTTCCCCTATTCACAACCTACCAGCTCCCACCCCTTCAATGGAATCATCTCAATCAGATGTCATTACTCACTTTCAAGTGAATATCTCAATTTTATGTTATCAATTCCATTAATATGGAGCGGTGGTGGTGGGGTTTGAAAAATATTAGAAAGAAATCTGAGGCCTTGGTTTCTAGTATATACACCAAGTCCCAAATTTCTGTACTCTTACCAGCTTGATTTACTTACATTCCCCTATTCACTCCTATTTAACCCCCAACCCTTCAACTGAATCATCTCAAAATATAATCTAGTTTCAGATGTCATTATAATACATACGTCCACCAAATTTCAAGTGAATATCTCAATTTTATTTTATCAGTCCCTTTAATAATGGAATAGCGGTGGCTTGCTTTATTTATTTCCCTCTATTTAACCCCCAACCCTTCAACGGAATCATCTCAAAATATAATCTAGTTCCAGATGTCGTCATAATGCATACGTGTACCAAATTTCAAATGAATATCTCAATATTATTTTATCAACCCCTTTAATAATGGAGTAGGGGTAGTGGGGGTTGAAAGTTATTATAAAAAAATCCTTGACTTCTAGTACATACACCGAATTTCAAGTTTCTGTACTCTTACCAACTTGCTTTACTTATATATTCCCCTATTTACCCCTAAATAACCCCTAACCCTTCAACGGAATCATCTCAAAATATAATCTAGTTCCAGATGTCGTTATAATACATACGTGTACCAAATTTCAAGTGAATATCTCAATTTTATTTTACTAACCCCTTCAATAATGGAGTAGAGGTGGTGGGGGGTTGAAATATATCATATTAATAGTCTTGTTATGGTTCCACTTAGGTACTCTTATAGGTTTTTAAATATGCGTACTAGGAAAAAAAGTTATGGCCAAAATATTAAATATTTCACTATCGGATGGCTCCCTCTAGGAAATGGCCGCCTTAAGCTATTTTACAACAGCTTATGATGATAGATCATATCAATGTTTCCAACTCTGCATCAATTATAGCAACCACTGTTCTCTATGATCCTGGAATAATTACAGAATAAGCCCCATCTAAAGTTATAGATTGAAGTAAATTTAAACAAGAACAGCAAAAAAATTGTTTTATTTACAGACGATTTTTCTTAAGAATGATTTGTAGGGGCTTTATTTCGACAGAAGGAAGGACAAAACCTTAAGATAAGAAAAGAGAATGGAACAAGCTTCACTGGAATACTGTCGAAGAGTATATTGTTTTTGTTTCTCAACCTGACATCACATTATGTACATCTACGTATACCATTGTTTTAATTGAATGGAATTAAAAAAAAACAAAAATCAGAAAATTCTACCTCAACATTTAATAGCTGAGACACGTCACAACGGGGGGGTGACTCGAATGTGACATAGGGGGAGGGAGGGGTAGAAAAACCATGAAATTTGCGTGACGTAATTAATGGATGGCCCCTTGCTGTGAATTTTCACTTAATAATTTCAGTGGTTTGCAAAATAGCTTGATTTAAATTTAAAAACTGCTGCCTAAGGAACCACTACTTCCACATCCAAATTTTTCATCCAAGTCACTTTAAAGGAAACATCTTGATTAGATTTGCACTCTGGTGTATGGAAATTATTGGTCATAGAATTTTAATAATATTTGTGGAAGATGTCAGAAAAGTTTGAGGCGTTGGTTTCTACCATATACGTTAAAAATGAAGTTTCTAGTTTACCCTGCTTATTTCCCCTATTCACAACCTACCAGCTCCCACCCCTTCAATGGAATCATCTCGATCAGATGTCATTACTCACTTTCAAGTGAATATCTCAATTTTATGTTATCAATTCCATTAATATGGAGCGGTGGTGGTGGGGTTTGAAAAATATTAGAAAGAAATCTGAGGCCTTGGTTTCTAGTATATACACCAAGTCCCAAATTTCTGTACTCTTACCAGCTTGATTTACTTACATTCCCCTATTCACTCCTATTTAACCCCCAACTCTTCAACTGAATCATCTCAAAATATAATCTAGTTTCAGATGTCATTATAATACATACGTCCACCAAATTTCAAGTGAATATCTCAATTTTATTTTATCAACCTTTTTAATAATGGAGTAAGGGGGGTTGAAAAATATTATTAAAAATTCTGATGAGGCCTTGGCTTCTAGGACATACACCGAATTTCAAGTTTCTGTACTCTTACCAACTTGCTTTACTTATTTATCAATTTTATGTTATCAATTCCATTAATATGGAGCGGAGGTGGTGGGGTTTGAAAAATATTAGAAAGAAATCTGAGGCCTTGGTTTCTAGTATATACATACACATTATTTTTCCCTGTTTACCTCTACTTAGCTCCCACTCCTTCAACGCAATCGTTTCAAAATATAATCTAGTTTCAGATATCGTTATAATACATATACGTGTACCAAATTTCAAGTGAATATCTCAATTTTATTTTATCAGTCCCTTTAATAATGGAATAGCGGTGGCTTGCTTTATTTATTTCCCTCTATTTAACCCCCAACCCTTCAACGGAATCTCAAAATATAATCTAGTTCCAGATGTCGTCATAATGCATACGTGTACCAAATTTCAAATGAATATCTCAATATTATTTTATCAACCCCTTTAATAATGGAGTAGGGGTAGTGGGGGTTGAAAGTTATTATAAAAAAATCCTTGGCTTCTAGTACATACACCGAATTTCAAGTTTCTGTACTCTTACCAACTTGCTTTACTTAGGTATATATTCCCCTATTTACCCCTAAATAACCCCTAACCCTTCAACGGAATCATCTCAAAATATAATCTAGTTCCAGATGTCGTTATAATACATACGTGTACCAAATTTCAAGTGAATATCTCAATTTTATATTTTACTAACCCCTTCAATAATGGAGTAGAGGTGGTGGGGGGTTGAAATATATCATATTAATAGTCTTGTTATGGTTCCACTTAGGTACTCTTATAGGTTTTTAAATATGCGTACTAGGAAAAAAAGTTATGGCCAAAATATTTCACTATCGGATGGCTCCCTCTAGGAAATGGCCGCCTTAAGCTATTTTACAACAGCTTATGATGATAGATCATATCAATGTTTCCAACTCTGCATCAATTATAGCAACCACTGTTCTCTATGATCCTGGAATAATTACAGAATAAGCCCCATCTAAAGTTATAGATTGAAGTAAATTTAAACGAGAACAGCAAAAAAATTGTTTTATTTACAGACGATTTTTCTTAAGAATGATTTGTAGGGGCTTTATTTCGACAGAAGGAAGGACAAAACCTTAAGATAAGAAAAGAGAATGGAACAAGCTTCACTGGAATACTGTCGAAGAGTATATTGTTTTTGTTTCTCAACCTGAATGGAGAAATATTTCTACCATGGATACATCGACTATGTAACATCGCCATCTGGATTCATAGTACAGTAAATGAAGGAAATGGCATGGAAAATTTTGGATATTTGAACCCTTTATCTAAAAACATGCTCTGATCACGGGAAAAATACTTAAAGAATTCCAAACATGCCATGCCAAAAACCACCACCGTTAATTCTTCGGAAAATAAAAAAAATTCTAAACAGCGTCACTGTATAGAAAATGCAATTTTTTTGTTGTCATAATTTTTTTTTTAAATGCGTAGATAGCAAGATAATCAAAGAAAACTATGAATATATATGTTGCCGTTTTTCCGGAAAACTAAAGGGAAAATTACAAATCTAATACCAACGTCATATGGGAAATGCGATTTTAAACACTTTATTCTTGAATTAAAAAAAAATGCTTATTTTACGAGATATTTGCATTTTTTGCTAAAAACATACATATATATGTATTGTATATAAGAACATGTTCCGGCATGTTTAGAATTTCTTAAGTATTTTTCCCGTGATCAGAGCCTGTTTTTACATAAAGGGTCCAAATATTCCAAACTATCCAAAATTTTCTCATTTGGCCGCCATTTTGAGCTTCGTTTACTCTACGACCAGGAAAGTGTCGTGTATTTCTCGAATACAAAAATTACTGACTTTACCAATTAGTAAGGGGTCCAAAGCTTTAAAAATTGAAATGACCCATTCCATCAAGGTAAATGATTTTTGAAAACGAATTAAGGAAGAGGGTCCTTAGGGGCATCAGAAATGGCTTGTTGGACTTTTGTTGGCGCTTGCGCTACTTCTCCACAAGAAAAAAACATGGCCGAATGTTATTTCAAGAATTTGTGTTTTTAAACGTTTACCTCTTCCTAAAAAATTAACTACTTGCGATATCAATCTGATTTTTTATATCTATATACTACAAACACGAGCGCATCTATCTGTACTAATAGACCTTCAAAATCACTTACGGTTTTTTTCTAAATAAATCGAAATCACACGAACGAATTTTGTGGGTTTGAAATTTCGACGTGCGGGCAACTATATTAAATATTCGAATTTTGTATCTATTACATACGAGTGAAATATGGTCTAAAGATCAAAAAAGTTTTTGCAAAAAAAATTAGCTCGATATCTTATACAGTTTTCGAGATGCGGATTTTTAAATTCGACCGTAATAATGTCTTGTTATTAGCGCGCAACGTGACAGCTACGGCAGGGCTCGTTCTGTGCAATTGTGGATAGATCATATATTAGTCTAATACCTAATTTGATTTAGGTGTTATATTATTCTTGATCACTCATTGTCTGAAAATTATTAAACAATTATTTCGGTGCAATAAATACGTTGTTTTAAATTATGATGTAGGTAATTTGTTACATGTAATATACTGCCGTCCTAAGCCAAAATGACGTACTTCATTATACGCTCTTCTTGAGATATTTGACATTTTATGCTGCTAATCTCAGCACATCTTATTTTTTTAAATAGTTTCATTCTATGTTTGAATTTAATTCTATGAGGCAGACGCAAAAATAATGGTCTATTGATTATTGAAAAAAGCCGGTCATTTAACAAGGAAACTTTGAAGTACGTCCAATTTGCTTAGGAAATTTTAAGTTACGTCATTTTGGTTTAGGACAGTATATCTAGACTTGCAAATAGAGTACGAAATCGTTAATAAGTTTTAATAAATTGAGTTTAAAAATAAAAATTGACCTAAACTTCATCGGATTTAAAAAAAGTACGATATGACTTAAGAAAACAAGCCCTGAATATTGGTGTAAATAAGGACAAATGTTGCCCAACAATGTGAACTTGGATTCCTCACGCCTAGCATAAAATTTGAAGTGCAGCCATGAACAAACGAATACAATAATATTTACGAAAGGTATGTTTAATTTTTCCAAAATAGAAAAACTACAAAAGTTTTGTGGGTATACGACAACAAAGGCTATTTTATAGTATTCACGAAACCAGTAAATAATGGACTAATACACTTAAGATTTTTTAAATATTTTAATTATATGAACCCATTGGTAAGGTCAAAATGATACCAAAATAATTATTACCCCAAGTTTTTAATACCTGGACTAGATAAAAATTAAATAAATTGGTGGTCGTGACGTCATTATCCCCGGTAATTCTACCTGCATTAATTTGCCGTTTAATTACAATTATCCTATAATAAACATAATCTCTATGAAGTTTTTATGCATTTACTTTCTATTGATATCAAAATAATTTACAAATAAGGCAAATAATTGGGTTTTAAATTATTAAATTTTTATCAATTACAAGAATTGACAACATCGCAATAGATTCTGTGACATTGAACTACTTTAATATAACCTTACATTTTAATATTTAGTTTTGTCTTTCCAATTTTTGCGTAAAAGAATGGCACATGGCACAAAACATGATTTTGCTTCCATATTTTGAAATTTGAATTGAATTAATACAGACCCAAACTTAGTGTATTTTAACATGAAAAAAATCGAAAAATATTACTGACTCATAACCTCGTTAACACTGACAGAACTCTGAGAGACTTATTATAAATCTCTGATTGAACTACTGAAAAATTAAACTAAAATACAAATTTAGGCATCAGGACAATGCACTGTTGCCGGCTTCATATCGTGACGTCACGGGTAAATTGACGTCAGAGGGGAAAGTTTTTCAGCTTTATTATTTTTTTCCGGCTAAACGGTAAAGAAAAAAAATTCGAAAAAAAATCCGTAAGTCTCTTTTAGCAAACACTATCTGAAAACGTAGTCAATGAAAATTGGTGTATTAGTCCATTAGGTGAAAAACATGAAGAAGAAAATATTGTAAATATTGTTTATTGGCAGTCTATGTATTGTGTGACCTGTCAGTTATTCTTTCCGAAGGGGAAAAAGTGAGCAGTTACAGTTGCCTTAAATCAAACAGGCCATCTAAACAGTTTGACTAATCTTGGAGATAACTGCGATGCAATTGGTGATCGTGTCATTGAAGATGGTCGTAAGACATATGTGAATCTGTATGGCCATAGTGAGTTTAATTAAATTCACCAAGGTAGCATTTATTTTTCATAAAGTTATTAGACATACTTTCGCTAAGTCCTACAAGAGAGCTTACTTACTGCATTTGAAACGGTCATTTAGTCCAGTTATAGTTTGGTATGCTTAGCTTAGCTTGCAACTGAAGTACTTAGCGAAGCAGGGTCAAACTCTGCTTACTGCAAAATAATTTTAATTGTAAAAATTATTCACAAGAAGTGGTTTAGATTCTCCTATACTTTCCTTACCTAACACAAAATTCTGGATTTTAAACAAATTACCTCGGTGACTTGAAAAACGGTTAAGAAAACACATCACACTCTTCCAGAAAATTTGGATATCTGATAGAGAATAACCAAATAAACCCACAAATGATGACAAAAAACCACAAGTGGTTAAAAGAAAAACAAAAAGTGGAATTGTAAAGTAGAGTGTGACTAAAAATGTTGATGTTTAACAGACAGTAAGTTGCATGTGCATGTGGCCTTTCCTACAATTGTTTTAAGGGCAGAAATAATACAGAGCAGTGTTTAACAGACAGTAATTCTTACTAGTATAGTAGTGCTTTGCCGATGCTTACTGAGCTGTGTATAATTATGCATTATTATTATTATTACTTATAAATTACACGTTTTGTGTACGTGTTTATATTTTATTTCTATATTGTATAATGATGGTATATAATAAATATCTCCATATACAACACCTTCATAACCTATAGATCTAATAAATACTATGCCAAATGAGTTTCATTTTACATATTAATATTTTTGTAAAATTATAAATAATAATAACACAGTATCAAAAATGTATTGGCTTACTATCTTGATGCATTACAATTAACCACATAGCAGTACGTGAGATAATAGCCGCATGGTAATAGGAGTATCACAGACCTAAATTATGGTTTAATTTGAAAAGTCTGTATCTCAAAAATTGTAAAAGATATGGAGCTAATTTTTTTTGCAAAAACTTTTTTGATCTTTAGACCATATTTCATTCGCATATAATATATAAAAAAATTAAACATTTAATATAGTTGATCGCACGTCGAAAATTCAAACACACAAATTTGCTTCCTGTGATTTAGGATTTATTTAGAAAAAAATCCTAAGTGATTTTGAAATTCTAACAGTACAGATATATGCGCTCATGTCAGTAGTATACAAATATAAAAAATCACATCAATATCGTACGTAGTTAATATGGTATATGGTATATGTTTAAAAACACACATTCTTGAAATAACGTTCCGCCATCTTTTTTTCTTGTGGAGAAGTTGTGCAAGCGCCAAAAAAAAGTCCAACAAGCCATTTCGGATGCCCATTAGGACCCTCTTTCGATATGCGAGCTCAAAATTTATTTACCTTGCTGGAATGGGTTACTTGGCGATTTAGACGGCTTTCGAAGGTGTGGACCCTCTACTAAATCTTGGTTTAGTAAGTAGTGTTTATATAGTGGTGTTTTTATACTTTTATAACTATTGCATGTAATGAAATTGCCGTCAACACTGGTTTCAAAGGATTGGATGATTTCTCAATTGAAATAATACTAGGTAATCTACTATAGTACCTACTTAATTTGCTTTCTCTTCACTAATTAATTGCCATTACAAAAGTTTTTCCGATTTATTGATGGACCCATTTCTGGTTCTAATAACGGTACAGCTAGTTTTGGAAAACTATTGCAAACTTGTGAAAGAATACCTATTGTTGGATTTGCAAAATTTAAAATACGTTAACCAGAGACTTGAGTACTGACCAAAAATATTTATATGAAATATGTTATGCTATTTCAGAAGGAGCTGTAGGTACCTTATAATGTGGCACAGAAAAAGACAGGGAAAGTGGCACATTGCAGGTGGCAGAAAATGTTAAAAACTGTTAGTATTCTAGGTAGATTTGTAGTAAGAGATTACATTGCTTTTTGAAAAAAATATCCTTCATGCAAATATGGTCCAAAACACGTTGAACATGATCATTGTGTCATTATCTTGTCATAGGTCATAGAAATCTAGTATGTTGAATGAGATACATATTTTGAACATTTGTGTTTTGCTAGCGATGCTGCGAGATGAAAGAAAATAATAATCTTAGGATACAGCTATGTATGATACAAAAATTACGAACTTGATAAATGATGGAAATTATTCCAAATTAAATAAAGATCCTACAAATTCTTTAGAAAACAAAATATATAGAATCTTATTTAAACACAAAAACGAATTTACAGATATTGAACGAAAGATGTTAACTCCACATCACAGCAAGCCTCCTCATTTCTATGGTTTGCCAAAAATTCATAAACCTGACATCCCCTTAAGACCAATTGTGAGTTCAATTAATTCTCCATGTAGTAAACTCTCAAAATATTTATTAAAAATCCTAAATCCTTTATCAGGTTCCTCCGAGTCTTATATTAAAAATAGCAAACATTTTTTGGAAAAGCTGTCAGAAAATCATTTTAACAATAATCATCTAATGGTCAGTTTTGATGTAGTAAGCCTATTTACAAATGTTCCTGTAGATAAAACATTAATAATAATTAAAAACAAATTGCAACAAGATGGGAATTTGGCGAATAGAACTAAGTTAAGCATTGAAACTATAATGGAATTTCTTACACTTTGCATTAAAACAACATATACTTTCAATTAAATAATGACTTCTATCAACAAGACTTTGGGATGGCCATGGGTTCTTCATTATCTCCAATATTTTAGTAACATTTTCATGGAAAATTTCGAGGAAATTAATATTAATAATCTAGCTTATAAACCCATTGTATGGTGGAGATATGTAGATGACATTTTTGCTATATGGCCTTATAGTAAAGAATGTTTAAGTATAATTTTTTGAATCAGATTAACGAAAAAGAACCTTCAATTAAATTTACAATAGAAATAGAGAATAATAATGAATTACCTTTCTTAGATATTTTAATTAAAAAATTAGATAACACATACCAAACCAGTGTGTATAGAAAACAAACACACACAAACAGATACTTAAATTTCAATTCAAATCAACATATTAGTGTTAAGAAAGGTGTTGTTAAGTGTTTGTACGACAGGGCCAAAATTATTTCTTCAAATGATGTAATATTAAGGAACGGAAAACAATTTATAAAAACTGTCTTATTAAATAATCAATATCCTGAGAGTTTTGTTGATAGTCAGTTATTGAACATTGATAGTAGAGAGAATATACTATCACAACCTGAGGTATATTTAGGTCAATGGCAGTAATTCCATATATACATGGTTTATCGGATAAATTACGAAAAATTGGGAACAGGTTTTCCGTACGAACGGTTTTTCAAACGGGCTCCACGCTAAGATCGGTTTTATCAAGAACCAAACCTCCAAATATTGTTCAAAGTTCAAAAAATTGTATTTATAGTGTTCCGTGTGAGTGCGGAAAACATTACGTAGGTGAATCATCTAGACCTTTCAACGTAAGGCTTGGTGAACATAGAAATTACGCTAGAAGGGGTGAATTTGAATTTATGGCATAGTACGTCAGCGCACCAGGGATCAATTGTTTACGGATTGTAGTTCGCAACAGCCGGCGCCAGCCATTAAGCGATTAAACCCTGTAGTGTTGTGTGCATAGTGTTTATGTGTGATGGAAGTTAACTCTTTCTCATTCTCTGGATTTTATATTTGCTTATTACTATATTATGCTGTTACATTCGCATGAAGCTCCCATGATGTAAGAGTATATTTATTATAATGCAATTCTTTAGATTTGTAAATACATACTCTTTTAGGGTTAGAAAATTTGCAAGTTTCATATTTAACTGATTGTGGCAGGTGTGTGTTTAGTTAAGATGGCGGAAAGTGACAGAGGCCTAAAAATTTGCTGTTATGTCATATTGGGTATGTATTTTTATAAATATCGTGAATAAAAATTACATACGTTCATATTATATAACTTACCGGTGGTTGAGAATGTTTCAAACATATATGTAGGACATGAGTAACTATAGTAGGTATTATACATACATTTACAATTTGTTAAACTACCGGAAGGTAAAAAAGTATTTGACGTATACTTTGAAAATTTTAAATATTGTGTAATATTAGGTTATTTTGTAAAGTTTGTGTATGTTTAAAATAGTTATATAAAATATATTTCTTATTAAGCTATCTGTGTTTTATTACCTCTTATATGGATACTATTGGATACCTCTGAAGTAGTTCCCACGAACATCAAAACACTCGAACACTTTCATTCGATGCGTGCTGCTCCAATCGTGTTGGTATCATCGAGATGATTAAAACTGTTCGTTTTAATCATCTCCCGATGATGCTAACATGACTGGGGCAACACGCGTCGGGTGCAGTATTCAATAAGTGTTTTGATGTCCGTGGAAACTACTTCAGAGATATGTAATGCATATTCATAAAATATACGATTGTGTATATGATGTGGTGTTTCATATCCAGTGAATGTACATTGCATATGTTTATGTACATTTAATGGATATAAAATAGATATGGAAGTCGGCGACAAACGTATCTGCTGAGAATGTTAATTCCACATCCATTTAATGTACATTAGATATACTTTCTCCATCTTTGGATATACATATCCATAGATTGAAGATACAGTATATGTACATTGTATATCATTTTGTTATGTGGGTACTTCATAGACGATTTTACACAGAAGGCTTCAGGGACAATAGGGGAGTCATGTTAGATTTTTACTTGTCTCCGCGAGAAAGTGGGTGCTAAATTTTTTATTTAACAATTTGTATGCAAAAATGCAGTTTTTTGCTAATAACTTTTTAAATTTTACAAAAGAAACATATACAATACTTGTTTTTTCAATATAAATCGAGCGACCAGTAATTTGTTAAGTAACGTTCCGATTCGCGCTGCGTCAGCCGCCTGCTACCCTGAAAGTGGGCCGGTGCGAGGACGCGCGCGTCACTAAAGTTGCTGTAACTTTTAACTGGCTAAAGAAAACGACATAAAACCAAATGTATATTGAAAAGGATCAATTTTTTGAAGTATTACGTGTATTTAAATATTTTTTTTGTATTTCAAACATTTCTTACCTAAGGTGAAGTTAAATATTGCACGAATTTTCTATTATTTCATAATATTTAACGTTACTCGAATAAAATAGGCAAACAAAATAAACAAACAGCGGGATAGTGCATTTAAAGGGATTACTCAAAATACGTCTTTCGTCAAAAAAATTAGAAATATCTATTTTAGGAAAATCGGACCCTCAAAGTTGGTTGATTTACGAAAAATGCATTTTTCCACTTTGACTTTCTAACTTTGATTGTAAATAATAAAGTATTGGAAAATGATATCGGCACTATAGGGCGTTAACTTAAAGTTTATGATGAGTACTTTAAGATACAAAAATTTGTTTTATGATAATTATAATTTTTCGTAAGTTTTTTTAATGAAAAAGAAAAAAAAATTATACTGATAAAGTCTGAAAATGGCATTATAAATAAATTGCTGTTACAAAAAAAATTAACACATGGAGGTGGTAGCTGGCATATAAACATTGAAGGATAAGCTTTATAATATATTTTTTTATGAAAAAAATGAGCGGTAAATAGTTAAAATATACATGTTTTCAGTACGGCTACAACTAGCGCAGTGAATTTCAATGGAAGCTGACCTGACCCGTGTATGTAGGATGTATATGTATATTCTGGGATTTCTGGGAAGGGAGAAAGCTATATGTTCTCTTGTATCTAGAGTGAGCAAGCCTTATGATTCAGCTCAAAGCAGTACATTTTCTTTCGGCAAGTAGTTGCGTAATAACACGTTGCGCTTAACATATCCCGGTTTTTTTAACAATAGTTGGTTAAATAATTTAGTATATTATTATATGAGCGATTACGATAGCCAGTATTCACGAAGATGATGTTTGAACCCATGAGCCGTTAGGCGAGTGACGCAATTTTTTGTCTATTCATGGTTTAAGTTTTTCATTTTTATTTCATAAAAATATATTGCAAATTTTTCAAAATCAATGTTTACCCAATAATTTTATACTTCTTCAGTAGATACATCAACGATATTACAAGGTAATTTTTTTTCTTAAAAATGCTAGAATTATAATTTAAAACAAATTTTATTGTGGACAAGCCATCGCAAATTTCTGTTATCTAACGTTAAATTTGTAACTTCCATGCCTGTAAACTGTGAAAAAGTAGTAGTAGGGAATCTAAGACCTCCAATTCAGCAAGGGGGGGTCAACTGTGACATATACAAAAACCAAAAACGGATTCCCATGTAAAATTTCATGACTGATACGAATTTTGAGTTCACCCCTTCATCCCGAATTGCGAAATGGGAAAAAAATGCAATTTTGGGCAAATTTCTAAAAACTACGGGAAACATTTATTTTTTTGTTTCTCAGTCAATACCTCGTTAACTGTTCGAGATATCTGTTTCAAATTTTGACACCAATATCTTTGGAGATTGGCCTCACTTACAGTTTATGTGAAACTTTTTTCGGCAACGTCGTTTTTTGTCAAAAAAAATAAAAATCTTCGCTTAAGGCACAAAAACACCAAAATGCATTGCAAAATATAACATGCTAGAAACTTTTTTATTACTAAAGATACATGGGCATATGATCGAGAGAAAATAAAGCTTATGAATTATAGAAACTTTTTTACTTGAAGAATTTTTTTCTAGAATGCTTAGTTTGGCTGCTATGACTGTTGTAAATAAATAGTAGTGTAACGACTCATATATTGCGCGTTCTCCTCGGCCGGCGCGAGCGCTCTCTACTAGCCACTCGCATCCGTATTCAGTCATATCAGAGATACGTAGGTATTTTACTATTTAGTTCATGTATGTTTTATTTTAAAAATGGTACCAGTGGAAGTTTGTCAGTTACCAGTAGAACCGAAAAATACTGTTTTTATTATTGACATCATGTCTTTAATTCAAAGGCATCAAAGCTATGGATGGCTGTTCAACTTTCAAAGAACTCTTTGATAAGTCTTTCAAATTAGTTATAAACATGAGACCAAAAGGGTGTAACCTACCGACGGACCAAAGTAAGAAGAGTGTACTGTCTGTATAAGGTAAACGATGGGGTAGATATACCGAATTGGAAAAATATTATTTCTCATTCTGATAATAAACGAGAACTCTTGAACTTTTTTGCTTGCAAGTTTGAGGAAAGTTATTTTAGAATAGACCAAAACGTTCAGATTGTTATTGCAGGTATGTTTTTAGAAAATAGCAAAACTATTTTATGCGATCAAAATAATGTGAGTCATGAAATCCCTACATTTTTCCGATCATGAAGAAGCAGGTACCAGACTTTTTGCTCTCTTGTCATTTTTTAGAAATGAATGTACTAGAACAGTCATATATACTGTGGACACTGATATTTTTGTTCTTTCATTGTATTATGCTACTATACTAAACACTGAAATATGGCTTCAACGGCAAAAATCTTTAATTTTTTGTCATGATGTGATTACCCAAATATCTAGTACATTTGATTTCGACAAAAGAAATCTGACCAACATTTTACTAGCTGTTTACTGCCCCTCTAGAAATGATACTGTTAGTTATCCCTTTAAGAAAGGCAAAAAGACAGTAGTAAAAATATTACGTGAAAGGTTAAATATGTTAGAAGAATTAACACATTTTGGCGCAGCGAACCGAGATAGAACTTACAAACTAACTGATACTGTATTAGATTCCTGTAGGTTATTTTTTAGGGTTCTTTATGGCAGACCTTTATTTAGAGGAAATTTGGATGAGCTACGAGCACATTTATTCACTTCATATAAAACAGATATGAGGTATTGTTTTAATTATTTTATATAGACACTATACCGATAATGATGAGTAAACCACAAAAGCCAGAGAATATACACTTAAATTCATATTGCAAATGTAAAATGTACACTTGTACCAGTCGCTGTCGATGTCTAAGTGCAAAAGTAAAATGTGGTATAAGTTGTTTGTGCGAAGGCAAATGTTCCTCACTTTTAAATTAAACTAATTATAAAAATTAAACAGTTTTCTTTATTTACATAAAATACAAACATTTTTAATCGGACTGACACAATATAAATATGGTGCATTAAATCGCAGACCCTAAGCCTTTTTCTTACTAATATGGAAGCTTTTATCTTATAATAGATACACAATCGTTAGCAGAGCACGCAATGAAGTGTACACACCGAGCTAGACCAATTTGACCGGGCCGGGCCAACATGTGCGCCAACGCTGAACCAATACAATCTCCTTTTTTTCGCTATTAAGCCAAAGTATAAAAACATATTCAAATGCAAAAACTTCTTTGGTCTTTTATCATCATTTTATGTCGATTAACTACACCTCTATCTCTACTTATAAAAAAGTTTCTCACATACTATATTTTGCAATAGGTACATTTTTGAACTTTTGTGCGACATGTAGGACTATAGTTGTTTTTTAGAAAAAAATTATATTGACACAATAATTTTGCTCTATACAGAGCCCAAGAAGAAAGTTAAAAGATTATTCTCCTAAAATTTCAGATCGATACTTTTACCAGTAAATGAGATATCGAGTGGGGAATGAGAATACTAATGTTTATTGTGTTTTTCTTACTTTTGGAAATAAACAACTTTTTCTCTAATTTCGCAATTCCGAATTTAGTGGTGAACTCGTAATTCGAATTCGGCAGAAAATTTTACATAGAAAACTGTTTTTAGTTATTGTATACATATGAGTTGACCCCCCCACCTTTAAAACGCATCGTACGGCAAGCTAGATTCCCTACTATAGGTATTTGAAATTTTTTAAATCAGTTTTATATATACAGAGTAACCCATTTAAAAGCGGGGCACCTTTATTACTTTTTTCTTTCTTGTCCGACTTGAACCAAATTTTACCAAAAGATAGAACAAATTAGGATCTACTTATGACCCAAAAAACATTCGCGTCTTACAAATGCAAAGCCACCTGCGGTACCAAAGTAAATGGAAAAAATTAAGAAATTAGGCATTTTTTTATCGAAAAACTTTATTAATGAAAGTTGTTCAGAATTGTCCAAAATTTCAGCAATATTGAAGACTATTGAAATTTTGGAATAATAAATGCTATCTGGGATTTGGTCATAAGTAGATCCTAATTTGTTCTATCTTTTGGTAAAATTTGGTTCAAGTCGGACAAAAAAGAAAAAAGTTATAAAGGTGTCCCACTTTTAAATGGGAGTCACTCTGTATATACTAGGGGGCTTCATAATTAAAAAAAAAATAAATTAACAGCTTTATTATAACAGATATTGTTAAACCTACAAATTAAAATTTCTATTTTTCATTTTTTGAAGTTTCATTTTTGAATTAACCCGCTCTAAAAAAACACGTGATCTGTATTAACTAATCATACAATAAAGAAACGGGCTTCCTCACGTGACCCATCAATCTTTTAAGAAGGATATCCCAAAAAATCCAAAAAAATCATTTTTTTTCGGTTAATTTTGCAATATTTAATATTTTTACCTGGCATTTTGATTCCGCCATATTGAATTTCAAAAAATTCATATCAGATTCTTAATCAGCATACCCAAAACCCCTAGGAACCTATTTTCGAAATTTTTCATAGATTTATTAAATATTATATTCAATTCGCTACAACTAATTTTGCACAAATGAGCAATTAGCACCCATTTTTAAGAGGAGATATTTTTCATTGACACTATTTAGAAGTGAATGCAAAAAGTTTCATAAAAAAATATGGATCGAGGAATTATTCCGAGGTATATGCCCTTTTTTTGTCTAAGATGACTCCCCCTAAGGACATAACTATGTATTGAACTAACCATTTTTTGAACGAGAAATTGTCCAAAAAATCCATGACCACCATGACTATCCTGGAAAATTAGCAATAGTAAAAATTTTGTGTAAACCGGATAGATTTCGAGGAATGTACAAGTAGTTCAAAATTTAATATACCTAGTTGAAGTACGATACTCTTACAGAGGACTGTTACTAGATCCATCAAAATTTTACAACTCACTTTTAAAAACACATATTGATATACTTACTTAAAAAATATAAAGAGAAAATTAATGGGTTGTCTGGATGGAACTTCGATCGCCCATATGGTAATCATCAGATCTCAGAGGTGCACCAGGCGCGGATTCAGGGGGGTGGGGCGAAGGGAGTATCCCCCCTGGAGCAAAGTTTAGATAAGAAAACCTGATATAAAAATAAATTTATTGTAATGCATTTATTTTATTTTTATCCATTAAATAATTTTCATCCCCCCCTCCCCCCCCCTTGACAAAATAATGGATCCGCGCCTGTGGTGCACACTACAGTAAAAGTATAAAATGATGAATATTGAAAAGTTGGGGTAAACAATCACCTTGTAGATGTAGAGGTACGTTTAGGAAATAGGTGTGTAAGATAAGAGGTGAGGTATGGTATTGGTTTTAGAGGCGAGATCTCGATCGGAGAAGTTAAGGCACGGCGAGCGAGTCCGTCAGTTAGATGGGTGACCGTATCTCATTTCGTCGTCCTGGTAAGTGGTAGAGTAGCATTAGCTAAATTTCGCCAGGACGCTAAAATAAATAAGGCGTTAAAATTTAAAAAAAAAAAAAAATTGCATCAGAGTTCTTAACATATTCAATGTGAAATAGGCCTGTCGTCGGGTTGCCCAACACCTCCTGGGAATATTTAAGCACCCCTAGAGAAATTCAAATATTACCTATGTGGAACTATTTTGCATATTTTCCTAAATTGCACCCCTTAAAATCCGATGAGAATCTTCTACAATTTATAATTTATTTCTGGCTACAAGCCTGGGTGGTAGTTTGTGTTTCTTTTACTTCTTATTTTTGTAACAGTAATGAAGAATAGCATATTTAAGTGTTTTAAATTATTTATATGGTAGATCCACCTGATTTTTCTTATGAAATCAATGAAAAAAAGTCGTAAGTATTGTAAACATAAGTTGAAATTTCAATTTAAACTGTTTGTCGACTAGATACAAAAGGTTTGTTCTGGTTTTGAGAAATACGGACGTCAGGCTCATGCGCAGTTAGTAAAACGCGTCCTGGACTTACTAACTGCGCATGTGCCTGACATTCGAGGACTGGTATTTCTCAAAACCAGAACAAATCTAAAATATATACCTACCAAATATGTCTTTCTCATACAAGAGTATATTGAAAATGAAGTCATGAAGGATTTATCTGGCCCCCTTTTAAGGGAGATAGAATCTATTTGAATTAATCAAATATGTTAATTATACAATCTTCATCAAACCTATTTACAAGGTGTTTAATTAAGGTACTCCAGCCAGTACACTGACGTCAATTTGCCGTCATCGGACGTCAGTATTGGTCTAAGACGTCATTTGCCAAATAAATGACGTCAATATTACGTCATATTTTAGTACGTCGCAAAGACGTCGTTGACAGAACGTTGTTATGACGTCATTCTTGAGTCATTTTCTGACGTCATACACTGGATTTAAAAATGACGTCAAAGTTACATCACATTTTAGAACGTCGCAGAGACGTCGTAGACAGACCATTGTTATGACGTCATTTTTGAGACATTATCTGAGGTCATACACTGGATTTAAAAATGATGTCAAAGCTACATCACATTTAAGATCGTCACAGAGACGTCCTAGGCTGTACGTTGTTATGGCGTCATTTTTAAGTCACGTTTATGTTTTGGGTATTAGATATAAATACATATAAACGGTCAAATGCCTTTTTTTATATTTTAATCTTTTATAATAGCTACCTTCCCTAGTAGCACAGATATTGCACCAATATATAATCCATATAGGACCCCCACTAAACATGAAAACATTACCGAAATAAAACAGTAATGTATCACCGTTACTTTGTAACATTATTTAATAGATAATTTTAATGTTTATATAACAAGTATGTTATAGATTATGTCCCAGTCAGCAATATTACAGAGTTATATTATTGAAGACACAACATTAAAGCAATATCCTCTCAACATATCTACATTAATGTTATAATGTTATATTTTAAATACTACATTATGACTACATTTTTTAAATGTAACAAAATAAACGTTTTAATTTGATTACTACGATAATATTTCAGTACCTAATATTAAAAGAAACATAATTTAATTATGAAAATTATATTTAAATAATGTTCTTTTGATGTACTGTTTGTTAACATTTATACTATTTTATATTTTATAAATATTTACAGGGTGATCTTTACATAATAGCTACAAGATTCTTTAATGATGCTTCTCCTCTATGTTCTTACTTTTGGTTTGGAGATGACTGAATGACATTTACACAACTCTAAAATTGAATGGATAAAAAGTGGAAATATAGGCTCATATTTAAAAATCTAATAGCTCAAAATGCAAGGAATATAATATGCTACTGTACAGTATAGTCGCCATTACATTTCTTGCACTTTGTGGTGTTCGATTTTTAAATGTGATCAATATTTTCACTTTTCATCCCTCCAATTTTAGAATTGTGTAAATGTCATTCAATCATTTCCAAACAAAAAGTGAAACAGCAGAAGAAACATATTATGTGAAAGAACCTTGTACCTATCATTTAAAGACCACCCTGTAAATAAATATAAAATATAAAATTATATCATAGAATCATAAAACTTAATTTGAGAATTTATAAAACATAATCACAATTATTATATTTTGTGCCTTTCAGTGTTGTTTAGAATAGGTGAATTTAAAAAATTAGTTGATTACTTGAAATCCAGAATTACTTAATATATTTAGTTATATTTCGAATTTTAAAATCAAATAAAGTGCGACAACTAAACACAATTATCTAGAGGTTTTGGTATTGAAAATAAAATAAAAATTTGAAAATGCACAATTATGTGTAATTGTGCGTTTATACACAGTGTATTACCTGTTCTGAACCAGCTTATGAATAAAACCAGCAGAAATTTATAAATGTTTATTATTCAAACCCGGTTAAATTATTAGTACGGATGATATAATATTCACCACACAATATTTTTTCTGATGGAGTTTATCATAATCAATTTGATTTGTATTATGTATTTTGAGATAATGTGCATTATTTAATATACAAAAAATAAACATTGATTTATAAATTGTGTGAAAATAGCATAAAATATTTTATGTAGACATTCTTTGCTTTGAAAATCGTAGACACTCGAAATTTCGAAACATTCTTTGGTGGTATTCGGGAAGCAACTCTAAACCGCATCTGAAATTAAAACAGAGCAAATTGTTAAAATTATTGATAGTATATGGAACATTCTAAATTCGGTGTCATGGGAAACAGGAAGTTTAGAAACGAACGCTCGTTGGGGGGGGGTTCCATAAATGTTACAAGGGAGAAGGAGGGGGGGGGGGGTGCTTTTTGCAAACATGTTTTTTTGGATAGTCTCTTAAATGTAAAATTTATCACAACACAACCTATTAGTTTGACATATACTTATTAACAAATTGAATATTTAAAATTAAACCATGCATATATTGCATAATGGAGTAGGTATAGGTATATTAAATAAATGTGAAATATCAATCTTGCAATCAAAAAACTTTTATTAAATTTGTTTTAGTAAATATTAATAGTCAATTTGTCAGTTGATCCGAACTAATTACTATACGCAGGAGCAATGAAGCAAAAAAAAAAACTACAGTGAAGCACATATTTTCACCTTTGTAGTCGTAAATCTCAAAATATTAATAGAGAAAAAATGCTTAAATAAAAATTGCAACCTTTGTTTCCTACAATATTGGTAATAATTAATTTCAGGGTAGAACTAATGGGAAAGCAGAAAATCAAGAAAACATTATTTTGACTGACAATTTTCCAATATAAAAACTTATTAAAATGATTGTTCCATGTATATATAGATATATATAAAACCAAAATTTATTTTTAAACATTAAATACCCTAGTTTCACTTACCGATTCTCCATGTTATTATCTGTTTTTAGTTCTTTCAACAAGTCCTTTTCAGTAGTTTCACCACTTGCATTTACTGCTTCTAAGATTCGCTGCATCGTAGCTTTAATTGCCAAGATCAAGTAAGAGTTGGAATTTATATAAGAGTTGCTTGATCTAGATTAATTGCTTCCTAAAATAGGGATTTAAAACATTAGTTCATTAATTTCAAATATACATAAAAACACATTTTTACATTTTCAATAAGTGTGAACCGTTAGCTAGGTAAGTACCAAATTATTTTTCATCTCTTCTCAATGTAATTTGTCAACGTGAGCTTGATTTTTAAGGAAACCGAACCTTCGAACAAATGTTAAATATTAGGTACTGAAACTTAATTACAAAGTAGTCATGTGCAGCACATACAGTACATCTTTATGATGAAGGCAACAGTTTTGTAGCAGAATATATGAAATTATAGGTATTTTCTTAAATCTAATATTAATAAGTGCAATGAACCTTTTTCACTGGGTTTATCGGAAATTCCCACTTGTGAAAAGAAGAATCGCATTCGTTGCATAAATAAATAACTATCAAGTAGGTACGTGTACAATAAACATTTATTTACTTACCCTTTGTTTTCGGACGTATTGAACACTAACGTGACACTAACCAAAGATAATCTTTGACTAAACTATTATATAAAGTCGTCTTCGCGAACAGGACAACAATCAATTTGTTAATGACGAAATCAGGACTCAGGACAGCTTACTATTTTGTTTTCGGACGTATTGAACACTATTAACTATTAGGAATTATAATGCTATCAGAGAGTCATTCTCTCTGATGCTATCTTTGCAAACAAATTCGAGGCAAAATGGCGTGTGACTGACTATTCTCCTTTTCTTCTTGTTTAGCCGTCTCGGTCCTCGGATGCGACCGTTACGTTCGGTCTGGAATAGCCAATAAATAGCATTTAGGAGTATCACGTGACTATAGATGAAAACATTTATAATTATAACCTATAAATGTAACTTTAATTTAACAACAATGTTAATGACAAGTGTTTTTAATATAATTTTATAAATATTACATAATAACATTATGGAGCTGTTATAGAATAATATTGCATTATGTTACATTCCAGTAATATTATCAGAGTGTTTATGAACAATATGGCATATATGTTATATTTTAAACACATAAATAATATTGATTTCTTGTAACATAGCTGTTTTAATAAATAATGTTTTTTGGACATATTAAAATAAAATTATAATTACATAAAAACAATATTACAAAAAAACATTGACAAAGTAACTTTAAAAAAATGTATTTTAATATTTTAGTTATGTTTCATGTTTAGTGGGCCAATATATGAATATTAGAATAAATAGTCCGCCGGTTATGTATGTAACCAAACCATCCGTCGCGGCGGCTATGTAAATAGTTAAAGCAAGCAACTTGAGTAGACATTTTCTAAACAAAAAACGATTATTAAAATGGCAGTCTACCACCACTATATCAAACATTAGAAAATTTACTTTTATCTTTGACCATAACGCAAAATAGGAATGCTGCCATCTACATTAAGTGAAAACTCACTTTTTTCTTTTAATTTTAAAACATGCAACTCCCTTTCATGAATAAAGAATATTTTTAAATATTTTTTAGCACCCATATATGAACATAATATCAATTGCTTAATTGAACAACATTCACTATTCGCATAACGTAAGTATTTTATAGAAATTTGCCATTGCACTTGGTTTTATTAATGCACAAATTGTACACGGTTAAGGCTGAAATGGAATATTTTTTAAACCAGATGCTCAACTCTGCAAGTAATAAATACACTCTGTGAAGATGCCCTAACGCAGTCATAGATAACGCACATGCGTGTTTAGGACAAGGCCATCTGCCTGAAAGGTAAAGGAAAAGCTCTCTCGCTCAACGACCGTCGTATGATAAAGAACCATCATCTTACCTACTGTGCTTGAGTTATTAAGTTATATTATATGTTGTGTAAAATTTAAACGAACTGTGATAATAAACGATTTAGTGCATCTTGTCGTTTAATTACCCAGCCACCCGTATAGATATTACACTGGCGACGAAGAAAAATCAGGAATAGCGGCAAAAATTACACGTGCTTCAAGAAAATATGGCGGCAAACAGTCTGATAGGACAAGTACTGGAATTCAATCAGCAAAATGACTGCTGGGTCGTATATGAAGAAAGGTTGGAACAATATTTCTGTGCTAACAAGATTGAGGAAGAAAAAGTTAAAACAGCTACGTTAATTAGCTTAATTGGTACTCCAACTTACAAGTTACTCCGAGATTTATGTTTTCCGAAATTACCGAAAGAAAAGTCATATTCGGAATTATGTAAGCTCCTAAAGAAGCAGTTTAGCCCGCAGGTATCCGTGTGGCGAGAACGTATCAAATTCTATGAAGCAAGCCATGGCAGCAACGAAGGTATCGGAGAATGGTATGCTCGAATTAAGAGTCTGGCAATTAATTGTCAATTCGGAGCTACATTAGACGAAGTTCTAAAAGACAGATTCGTATCCGGGATGACAAGAGGAAAACTCTTGGATAGAGTTTGCGAAGAGGAAGCGACGAAATCCCTGGAAGAAATTGTGAAAGTAGCTCTAAAAAAGGAGTCAGGAATGGCTGAACAGGAAGTGTACCAGTTTTCAAAGTTCCCGCCAAGGGGAAATGACAGCATCAGAAGACAGGGTCCAGTAGTGCCAACATACAGGAGAGCGGAACGCACTTCCGCTACGTCATCGATGAATTCAAGATGGCAGAGAAATGTTGACAGTCGACGTGACAGAGACCAAACCAACAAAAGTAAAGTATTGTGTGAACATTGTGGTAAGAAACACCCAGGAAAATGTAAGTACGAACATTATAAATGTAATTCATGTCATAGGAAGGGACACTTAGCTCAGGCATGTAAAGTTCAAAAACATAAACATAATTTTGTGGACTTAGAAGTCGCGAATGAATGTGAAAGTGAGGACATTTTTGCTCTAAAACAATCCGGAAACAGACAGAATCCGTTTAGTATAGACATTTATATCGATAATAGAAAACATGACATTCAAATAGACTCGGGAGCAAGCATAAGTGCATGCAGTGAGGACACTTACCGAAAATTTTTTAGTAAATATCCTCTAACAAAAAGTAATACGATATTAAAAGGGTATAACGGTCAAAACTTTGAGCCAGTAGGACAATTTTGTTGTGAAGTCAGTTGCAATGAACGAATTAGGAAAGTTAAATTTCACGTAGTAAAAAACAGTGGACCATTCATTGCTGGCAGAGATTTCATGAATGAATTTAATATCTTAGTGCAAGCAATTAACAAGATAGAACACGTAAATGCACAAATTGACAAATTAATAGAAAAATATAACGATGTTTTTAGTAAAAAGTTGGGTTTATTTAAATATGGTAAAATTTCTTTACAGTTGAAGCCAACAGCTAAACCTGTGTTCTGCAAACCCCGGAATGTTCCATATGCCTATCGTAAGCAATTGGATGATGAACTTGAGAGACTTCAGAAGGAAGGTATCATCACTCCCATAGAGACCAGTTCATGGGGCACGCCATTGGTAATCGTGCCTAAAAACAATGGGAAAAATATACGTATCTGTGGGGACTACAAGACAACAATAAACAAACATTTGGAGGAAGTGACGTATCCATTACCTAGAGTGTCGGACATTTTCAGTAAATTACACAAAGGTGAGAAATTTTCCAAAATTGATTTATCTGAGGCATATGTACAGTGCGAGTTAGAAGAATCAGCTAAACCGTTATTAGTATGGAGCACACATAAAGGTCTGTTCCAGGTAAATAGAATGATGTACGGGATAAGCCCGGCATCAGCAAAATTTCAAAAACTGATAGAACAGTTATTCTAAGGTATGGAAAACGTATCGAATTTTCTTGACGATATATTGATTACAGGTGCAAATGATCAAGAACACTGGGAAACACTGGAAGCGGTCCTTAAAAAACTTAAAGATGCAGGCCTAACGGTGAGACGAGAAAAATGTGAGTTTTTCCGGGATCAGATAGAATACTTAGGACATCGCATAACAAAGGACGGACTGATGAAAACGGAAGACAAGGTCCGGGCAATCAGCATGGCACCAAAGCCCAGGAATGTGACAGAAGTACGCTCATTCGTGGGATTAGTAAGTTATTATAGTAAATTCGTAGAGAATTTAGCACAAGTTAAAGCCAATCTATAGTTTGTTGAAGAAAAATACAAGATTCAACTGGACGGAAGAATGCGAAGAAGTTTTCAACCAGATAAAGCAGATCATAGCAGAGGACATAACGTTGGTTCATTTCAACCCAAACCTACCCTTAATATTGACCACCGATGCCTCGGACCGAGGGATAAGCGGTACGTTGAGCCACCGTATGCCGGATGGAACGGAGAGACCTATTGGTTGTGTAAGTAGGACGTTAATGCCAGCGGAGGTACGATATTCCACGCTGCAGAAAGAAGCGCTAGCTATTTACTACGCAGTACGAAAATATCAAGATTACCTACTGGGGATGAAATTTACGATCCGTACCGATCATCAACCACTGTTAGCATTATATGCAGAACATCGGCAGATACCAGCGATGCAAGCTAACCGCATCCAGAGATGGTCACTATATTTAGCAAGTTTCAACTATGAAATCCAATACATAAGAGGGAAAGATAACAAAATGGCAGACTATCTGAGTCGATCCCCCCTAAATATTAAAATAATCGACTCGGAATTAGAAGGAAAAGGCGATTATTGCAATTTCATAAGGACGTCATGTGAAGATTGGCCGGTAGACAATAAAAAGTTGAAAGAAGAAATAAAAAAAGACCCAGAATTAAGGAAAATTCTAAGATATGTAGAGGAGGATAAGTGGCCAAGAGTAAGTGAAGAAAATTTAAAATCATACGAGTGCAAAAAGGAGGAAATTAGATCAGAAGATGGTGTTTTGCTGTGGGGGCATAGAGTCATAATACCCAAAATAATTCGGAAGAAAATGCTAGAAGAACTGCATGTTGCTCACCTGGGAATCGGTAAAACTAAATCGCTAGCTCGATCTTACCTTTGGTGGCCTAGAATCGACAAGGATATCGAAGACATGGTTAGTACCTGTATTTCTTGTTTACATCATAGAAGTAGCCCACCAAAATCTGAGTTTACGCCATGGGAACCAGAAACGGAGCCTTGGGTAAGAGTGCACGCCGATCACCTAAAATTGAGGGGCAGGAATTATTTAGTCATCATCGATGCATTCAGCAAGTATCCGGTGGTTTATGAAGTTACGTCATTGTCCGCAAACACCACAGAGGAAAACTTTAGAGACTGTTTCTCAACATTTGGTTTACCAAAAACGCTGGTTACCGACAACGGAACAGCTTTCGTAGCAAGCCAGGTAACCAGATTCCTCTCAAAAAATGGTATTAAACACATAACATCTCCTGTGCACCATCCTCAAAGCAACGGCCAAGCGGAAAATTTTGTAAAAACTTTCAAAAACAAGCTTAAAACAGCTATTCATACACTAAACAGAAACGAGAAGATTTCCACTCTAGTGACAAGATTCCTATTGAATTTTAGGAACGTAGAACATTGCACAACCAAAGAAACCCCAGCCAAACTTATGTTTGGTAGAAAATTAAGAACACGCTTAGATTTGCTTCAGGAAACATCAAACATCAATGGAAATCACCGAGAAGTCACTGCAACACTAAGGGAAGCAAACGAAACAAGAAAATCGTATTATAGCAGCGGAACGCCAAGGAAATTCAGTGAAGGCGACCCAGTTATGCTTAGAGATTACAGAACGGTAAACAAAAAGCTGTGGTCACCAGGAGTGATTGTGAAGAAGATCGGTAAGTCGACCTACTTGTGTCGAATGGAAGAGAACGATAAAATATGCAAACGACACAATAACCAGATCATAAGAAGGCAAACAGAGGGGCATAGCAGACACGCAGGTTTAGAAAACGAGGTAAAGGCTCAGCCAATGACAACCAAAATAGCATATTTTCCACCATGTGAACTGACATCAAATGTCAACATTGAGCCAATATCGGTGAGCGGAGAAGTAAGTGACAGCAGGCCGAAGGCCAAAGACATTAGTTCGGGGGACAAGAGTGTCAGTGCGGGCAACGAACGAGTGAACAATGACGAAACGCACGACATGACAGACAATAATTCTACCCAAACCATTGTCAATAAAACTAATGTAAATAATTTTTATAGGAGTACATCTCATGACGAGGGAACAGGTGTCCCAGAACGTAAAGCAGCAGCCAAGGAGGGAAGGAATGCGCAAGACAGAGGCAAGAACAAAAAACCCACCGAAGGCAAACAAGGAGGTACAAAAACCCCGGACTACACCACAAGGAAGTCGGTCAGAATACGAAAACAACCTGAAAAATTGAACGACTACATACTAGATTGTATCGAGTCAGAACAAGCACAGTAGATTTAATTATTGTATATGTATGTTGTATTAAATGTGAACAAAGCAGGTCATGGCGAGAGAGCAGTAACAAAATGAGGTCAGGAACTTAAATAGTAATTGAATTTTAGCACAGGCTTTAATAATATCGAGTATAAATTGTAACACATGTTTGGTAATTTTATTAGCTCAAGTAGGATAAGAGTTTGAATGTTAAGCAAGCCATAGGTTTACAAAAATGGTAAAAGTATATTATTGTAAATTGAAAACACTTTAGGGATAGTTTAATCAAAGGATAGGGGTGTGAAGATGCCCTAACGCAGTCATAGATAACGCACATGCGTGTTTAGGACAAGGCCATCTGCCTGAAAGGTAAAGGAAAAGCTCTCTCGCTCAACGACCGTCGTATGATAAAGAACCATCATCTTACCTACTGTGCTTGAGTTATTAAGTTATATTATATGTTGTGTAAAATTTAAACGAACTGTGATAATAAACGATTTAGTGCATCTTGTCGTTTAATTACCCAGCCACCCGTATAGATATTACACACTCTTTAAAGTAAAATTTAGATGAAGGACAATAGCCCAGAGGGAAGAGTACTGAACTACCAAAGGAGAGACCGAAAAACCTAAAGATTAAATAATATTCTCAAGTGAACAGTGATTTTTATTTGGGCCCGTATTCGTCAAATTAAGGTCATATTGAACGTGACTGTGACGTCAGGATATAACGTCATTAGGATGTGACATTAGACCGTCATGTAGACGTACACTGAACGTCGTTATATTGGAACTTACGACGTAAATCATGACGAATAAATGACGGAAAATCGACGTCAGTGTGCTAGCTGGGCTGACCATACGTCCCGCTTTATGCGGGATTGTCCTTAATTTTTATAGTGTGTCCCGCAAAAACTTCGATGTATTCACTAATGTGAAGTTGTTAAAAAAATTGCAGTTACTTTTCATGGTATGATTGAAAGAACACTCACTGAACTATTTCTTTATGTGACCCTACTTGGACACAGTTTAATAATATAATATACAGTTGGGTCACTTCCCCTCATTTTTGTCCATGGCCCCCCTCTTGCCATCTACGCGTGGACCTCACTCACAAAACAATATTTACAACATAAGACATAACCAACAAATTTGACATTGGTTCGGCACGCCGCGCGCCGGTGTTCACTACTCAATTTTATTTAAAATTGGCTCCATTTTCCTACGTGCGCGTGGACCATGCGCAACCGGCCTGGACTAGAGCATAGAAAACGAAACCAAATCCCATCGAAATACATGGAGCAGATAGGGAATGAGTCTACTGTATATTTGTCTACTGTGACTTGAGCAAGGTCCACGGTTTAGGTTAAGAAATTTTGAATATCTTGCATAGCTTTCTTCATTCCTATATACGATTAAAGTGGATATCTCTTTAATGTATTTTAGACCAATTCAATTAATTCCCATTTTCAATAGAAGTCGAGAATTAATTTAGGGCAGTTTATCATTTTCTAAAGCAATTAAAAATGTAAACAACTGAACTGATGCAAAAATATTGTCAAAGAACGGCTTGTATGGCTTTTATTTAATTCAACGAACAATACTATAGTTAAATCACAGTTTAATAATATAGTAGGGCCGCTGCCCCTACTGAGTGTAGTCCACGCGTCGATAATGTAGATACACTTTAGTATCGCGGGTCTGATGAACACGACAACAATTTTATATTAGACTAGCACCAGTCGCGCCGTCGCCACAGTATCTAGCAATATCTGCTCACAAGGGGGATTCTAGTAACCCTTAAGACTCCCCAAGATGAAAATAGATAAAATTTTATTTACTGTGATTTCTACAGTGTGCTCTCTCTGTCGTATTTGATGTCTTGCGCTGCACTTCTGAATATATCTTATAGCTAGCACTTTCTCAGAAACACTTCTTAAATTATTAAAACCGTCGATAGATCCTATGAGTATTCGGATAGCTACACAAACTGGACAGGATCAAAGGTGACCCGTGGTAAGTAATTATCCGACTCACGCCACAGAATCGCACGTAGGTCGTCAATCTTATAATTAATGGATCAATAAGAAATCGAATTCAAAATGTATTTTCATTAATTGAAATAAATTTCATAAAATATAAAAATATAAATACTCAATAATTAACTAGTTGTATAGAAGACAGCTCGTCAGAGAGCACCACCCTTGGCAAGGCGTTACGTCCCGAAGGATAGCACCTCATGCATCGGTGGGAGTTTAGGTAACAATCCACTGTACAAAAAGATTCAGACTCGTAGTCAATTATGATAATAAAATGTATATCTAACTTTTTGAAAATAATTCACTTTTAATATTGCACTGAAATTTTCTAATTGCTTGTAATTGGGATCAGGATGCTTCGAGAAGCTATATATATGAATTCATTGGTTATCCAACTTGAAAAAACGTACTAACGGCATTGAACCCAAAGTTACCTTTTTTCCGTCCTATGCCTTTTTATGAGGTACTTTGGGTCCGTCGGAATCGAATCCTCGACTTTGAGTTTTGTGGCTATTTTTGATGAATGTTCTCGTGGTTCGAACATGGAGTATTCTCCACAATTTTCAGAGTAATTAAATGTGGATATTGGTTTTTATTGGAAAAACCGTCCCACTGATTTTTTCTTAAATTTTGACATTTAAAATAGCTACTCGCTACATCCTGACTGAGAATTCGGCCCTGTGTAAATCTGTTCGTGGTACTTTCGAAAAATATTTCTTTGTACTTTTGAAAAATATTTCGTGGTACTTTGGAAAAAGTTGTCGGGCGAAGCGGTTTTCCGCCCGTCGCAGTTTCAAAAGGTCAAATTTAAGTCTAATTTTTGGCACTTTCGAAAAATAACTAATTTTCGAACGGCGGTACCCAAAGATGATTGACCGTCGTCCTCGAGCTGAAAAAATGTTCCTAAGTCATTTTTTAGGACATTTTTAGTGATATAATTTTGCGTGCAGATTTCAATGAAAAACAATGCTAAAGGCGGTTATCGGTCTTTTGTGAAGTGATTATTGTGTTATTAAACCGTGATTTAACTATAGGATAACAATTATCGGATTCATAAACTGGCCCTATAACTAGGGAACTTTTCCGAGATCATTTATTCTCTTCAATTTATGTATAAAACTCATCAATAAATTAAGCAACAGTGAATTGTGACTTGGATTAAATAGAAGCCGTGCCTTTTTCTTTGACAAAATTTTTGCATTAGTTCAGTTTACATTTTTAATTGCTTTAGATAATTATAAACTGCCCTAAATTAATTCTTAACTTCTATTGAAAACGGGAATTAATTGAATTGGTATAAAGTACATTAAAAAAATACACTTTAATCGTGTGAATCAACAAAGCTATGCAATATATTTAAAATTTCTTAACCTGAACGGTGGACCTTGCCCAAGTCACAGTAGACAAATATACAGTAGACTGACTCACTATTTGCTCTATGTATTTCGATGAGACTTGGTTTCTTCGATTTTTTCATGGTAATTTTGGCCTAAATTTAATTTTTCTTGATAATTAAATATTTTTAAAATGGAGCATTTTACAGGGTTTATTAATGCCCCCCTTTTGTTGGCGAATCTTTCTATGTACAATCGAATGTTTTTGATAGTTATAAGGAAATATACATTTTGACGAATTATCTTGCCAGGTTCTTCACTGATTTAATTATCAATGTGAAATTTTATTGGTCTTAACCACAAAGCCAATAATTATAAGCTTTAGAAGCAATATGTTTCAATACAAAAATAGAAAACACTACATTCGTAGCGAAGCGAGAATGTTCATGCTACTATCTCTTCATTTTCTGAGTTGTCTTCGATTTGAGATTGACTAAGGACTTGAATATGGGATTAGGTCCTTGATCCACAGAACAGCTCTTGGTGGCGATCTCTCGATTGCTAGGCCTGGAAGGACGCGCTCTTGCGTCGGATCCGGTCTTCTTTCCAATTCAGATCATGGAATATCTCACATCTATAACTCAGAGACACTTATAAGTATTCAGTTTGTTTGGTGATCAACACACATCGACATATGTGGACAGGAATTTTGTTGACTTATAAAGATTCAAAATTTGATAAAATGAAAAATTCTTCCATCTGGAAGGCTCTCAAAACTCGTTTGGAACCTCGTAGGGTGTATGTCAATTGTACTGACGGAATCTCTAAAACGGGATAAAAGCGGCTGTCGAAAATCGATAATTTTGTTGGCTTATGAAAGGTTGAAAAAATTATAAAAGAAAAATATTCTTCCGACTGGAAGATATGCTCGCGTTAGGAGCATGGCTCGTAATATCAATCGTGTTGACGTAAAACTTTAAAACTGGAACATCGGCTGACGAAGCTCACTGTTGTACCCCATTGGGTATGGTAGTTACGAATAATTGTGTTGACTTATAATGATTGAAAATTGGTTTTCTTTAATAGGAAGATCTGCTTTCAAAGCTCGTACTAGAAGACTTCTTATCCCAATCAGCACGCCTACATCTTAAAGACGTTTTAATTACGTGCACACTGGACATAGCTTACATACAAAACTTGTACGATTTTGTCCACAATACGTACATAAAACGTACCGGGGATGTTAGATTTACACTAAATTGTATGTACATAACACATACGTTTTAAGGTTCATGTAGGCCATTATAGGATAGAATGTGGATGTACGTAGTACATATTTTTTATACCCCAAATAAGTAAAAAAAAACTGAATTCAACAAAAATATTTATTTTATATACCTATATAATATAAAATACAAAAATATGTATACATCAATAACATATCTATAATATAAAATACAAAAATAAGAAAATATGTATACATACAGAATAAAAACAATCAAAAGGAATCACATTTTGTTCTAAAGAATTATCACTTAATTCCTTGATATCTTCTTTAGATAGAAAATTAGCTGGGATCTCCGGATTATATACGATTGTGTGCCTTTGGGCTTTTTTGTGCCACTTACTATTAGCATATTTTCTGCAGCTCATATAGTGAATTGAACAATTTCCAGAAGATCTGAAATTTAAATTTAATGGATTACATTAGGAAAATCCAATATATCAGGCAAGCGTTTATTACAAAGATGTCAGGCCCAGTGTTTAGAAAAAGTAATACAAACTTTATACAAAAAAATGGGTATACCTCTAAAAGGGTGGTTTAACAATATATGATTTAAAAAAATTTAAACTGACACAAAGTGCACATGATTTCTATTATTATTATTCCTTTTGATAAGTAAATCATTCCTTAAACATATGAACTTAAGTAATTTTGGATGTTTTTCAAGACTGCCTCAAATATGTGGCTGATTAATGTACTTAATTGTCAGCGCTTCAGATATCTGAGTTGCTCAATTGTTAAAATATTCGTAAGATCTTTTAATATTCGACAAAACTGGGTAGATAAAGTGAGTGATTTTCTACCGCATAGTAGTTCACCGATTAATTAAAAAATGTCTAACCTCTCATAGCATAAACTCTCAGATTAACAAAATGATACCATTTAAAGTTAATGTAGAGAAATATTCGACTTACCTTTGTCCGTACAGTAGTTAATTTGGCTATGCAAAACATAAAAAAAATAAAGAAATCACTATAACATAAACTAGTTCTATTCTCCACTCATATATCTCACACAAGTCACACTTTCACTGTCCGCGAAGTCGCACTGAGCGCTGAGCGTGAGCAGAGCATGCACTAAAAGCAACAAACGACTGACGCCGATTTCTGTTCATTCATTGGTTCGTCATATATCTATGCACCATGCAACTTCGCGCGCCATTTAAAATAAAGGTAGCATATTTTTCACTAATAATTTATAATATAATTGCGATTATTAATGTGTATTTATGCAAACACAAGTTTGTCAAATTTTCAGAAAATTTTATTTGCAAATATTTGTCTTGTTTTAAATACAAACAAATTTTTTTCAGAACAGGTGATATATTCTGTTTTTGCTTCAAAACATTCCTTATTCGCAGTTTCTGCCGACCGATTTCTTTTCACAGGGCAAAATTTACACGAAGTAGTTGTTTTTACTTTATATCCATGGGGTTCCAAAAAAGTATGTTTTTGAGACATAGTGCGTAAACATACACCGTACGTACATGGAAATACGTACTTAAGACGTACATATTATGCCTTGGGACGTACCGACCAAAATATTACCTAAAATGTACGTGTTACAGACGTCGAGTGCTATCTGGGATATCATCTTGGTAAAAATATCTACCCACGAAAGTCGTTGGGAACAACCAGAAAAGTTTTAAATAATTTTCCTTCGATAGGAAGATCTGTATGCGAAGCTCTTTCATTGGGTTTTCATGGAATTAACCAGAACGTAAATTTTGTAGACTGAAAATGGTTCTCGCTCTTGAGAAATTGGGTCGATACACATCGCGCACTTGCGTGTGAATCCACCGTCTATCTATATCTTTATGGATCGTCGCATAAAAGGTAACATTGCTAACTTTTCCGTATAAGGAATAAGTTGCTACAAGACTATTGAGGATTGTATAATTTAAGGGACATCTGAATTTAACCTGGATCATATTTATTTCTTCGTAAGCACTCGTGACTGCAGGATTGTTTGAATGCATTACGTACAGGAATTGGTCCTGCTTCAACTTCCACAATCGTAGGTATATGAATTTGTACCAGGGTCTGACCTTAAGTTCGTGCTGACCTGTCGGTCTGATACCGTCCACGTGAAACTTAGTTGTCGTCTTTCCTTTGTCTAATAAATATACTTCACTTGAGAGTCTTTTGAAGACCTTGGGCCCAGCCCACGATGGTAGAAATGTATGATCCTTCCTGATCCGTTTCGCCATCACCATATCTCCTACTTTAAATACTATTGTACATCGTACCTAACCTAACGTATTCATGTATGCCCGACGGCGGCCGCGGGCTCGACCATCGTACCTAACCTAACGTATTCCTGTATGCCAGCACCTATGTACCTATACCTGAATACCTAAGTGATGAGGTGATCATGAGGTGGTCATAGATGGTCATGAGGTGGTCATGAATGGTCATGATGGGTGGCCATGAAACCATATAAATATATGAAAATATTACAGCGAAGTTCTTAACCTCATAGATCCTAGTGAAGGCAACATGTCTCTTCTACTCAACATCGAGCCTAACAGTTATGGACTAAAACATGTTGGCTCAAATTTTGTAATTGGAGTAGTACCAGTGCACATTAAAAACAATGCTCTTCATATCGAAGGATCTAAATTTAACTTAACCAAAGGCTTAATAGAATTATTAACGAAGCAGCAGCCGCAGAATTTCAACAATGATGATCTAATGATTTATAAAGGTATACTAACATTAAGTAATGCGCATGTGAGAAAATATGGTAATAACCCAGTAAACAATTATGTAATACCTATTTACCTAATTATTATATTATTACATTACTTCCTATGTAACATTTTACATAACACGTGAGTTAATTCATGTATGAATGTAACATAATATGCCCGCCTCATGTGTACATAATTTTTATGTAAGTAATATATTACTTTATTATGTAAAAGTTATAGAACACTTTTACATACAAAATACTTCATTTTCTTATGTAAAATAAAGTAAGTAACTATTTTGCATAAAAAAAACATTACATTATAACGTAACATTTTACATAACATATGAGTTAAATTCATGTATGACTGTAACATAAAATGTCCGCCTCATGTGTACATATTTTTTATGTAAATAATATATTACTTTATTATGTAAAAGTTATACAACACTTTTATATAAAAAATACTGCATTCTTTAATCGTTAATTAAAAAAAAAATTTCACTTGCGGATATTATTTAATCTTTCGGTGTTTATTTATTTTACGTCTCTATTAATTAGGAATGGTTCGATATTTATACATATAATTAACACTGTAACAGAATATTAAACACTTACCTTCAATAATCCGCCGTCGTACTCACGCTTGGTAGTACAGTGCGCTTCCTCTGGGCTATTGTCCTTCATGTATATTTTGCTTTAAAGAGTGTATTTAATATTGGCAATTGAGTATCCTGTTTAAGCATAATATTCCCTTTTAACCTTAACCGTACAATTTCTTTAATAAAATCAAGTGCAATCGCTTTCAAGGCTTATGGTGCGAAAAGTGAATGTTACTTAATTAAGCAATGTATTTTATGTTCATACGGGTGATACAAATTATTTAAAAATATTCTTTCATGGAACGGAGTTAGATGCTTTAAAATTAAATTTAGAAAAAAATCAGTTTTTATTTAATGTAGATGCTGGTACTCCTAGTTGCATTCTAGTCAAAGATTACAGACTTCACTTTCTAATGTTTGTGGTGATGGAATGCCATTTTAATCATCGTTTTAATTCTTCCTCCGCTTTGAAATACAAATATACATATAGGCATGTTAAAGGTTAAGGTTTTCGAGGGTGCTGAATACCATGGTGATATTTTTAGGCCCCCCAGCCCTCAGGAACTACCCCTAAACGCGAAAAACCACCCACTTTTCGCGGTTTTTCTATTCTAGGCATGCAAGGGCTTGTCGGATAGTTTCTTGAAGTAGGACTTTGATCATCCAACATATTATCAACCCCCCGGGGTTGAAACTACCCTCTCACCTCTGATACTAAATATTGGGGAGATTTTACTCTCCCCAAAAATTTCAAAATTGATAAAAAATTGTTTCTATTTGTTTGAAGGGTGCTCAACACTATAGCAACATTTCTCCACTAACCACCCCTAAATCGCCGAAACCATTATTTACATTTCTGGCTACTGCGGGCATGTGGGGAATCGTTGGGTGAGATTTTTGAAAAGATTTCGGTATTGTAAAGCAAGTTGAGTGCCATAACATAAGCAATCGCCCCCGGGGTTAAAAACTATCCCCTCCCCTAATACTAAAATCTTTCCAAAAATTCAAACTTTGTGGAAACTGTTTATCCCCGTTTTCGAGTGTTCCTCCCCACCATTCTCTGAATCACCCTCAAATTCCCAAAACCACCCCTTCGTAATATTTCTTGCCCAGTAGCGAAGTTGGAAGGTTTCATCGATAAATTTTAGAATAGGTCCTGTATAATTGTTATAAATTTCCCGTCGATAACGACGAATATATAGCATCTTTATCGATTAGTTATACGGGCTACACTCGAAGTGCATTTTGTCAACCAATAAGTGGGCATCACGGGTGGATTCTTAAATTGTATTTAATCTTCTGATGATGCCAACATGGTTAGTGAAACGTACCTTGAGACAATAAGTATACTTTTGTCAAAATTGCCGAAAGACGATATAAGCACCACAAAAATTATACAGAATAAATAGTAAATAATTTACAATACTGCATAAGTGCAATTATTATAACATCCAAACCTACTGAGCGTCAAGTACATTGTTTATATTTTTCATATTTTTACTTTTTGTTGAATGATTCTTGATAGGTACTTATAATGGTCTTCCAATATTATAGTATTGATATACAGGGTGTTGCATCATGAGAGGGACATAGCTTAATAGGAGGTAGAGAACATCAGTGGTAACCGGAACCTCCCATAGAAATGTCTCATTGGGCCTTCACTACGAAATTACAGGGTGTTAAATAATTTTTGGCCAAACATGTTTTTTGTCATAATTTTGACAGGAAATGAAATAACGGATTCATATTTGGTACGGCTAATGTACAAACGAGCCCCAAGAGGTACATGTATAAAAGAAAATATATCCAGGTCCGGACTCACTATAATTTATGTTTCTTCTTTGCATCAATAAAACATCACCCTGTATATATTTTTTTGAAATTTCGATACGATATTCGAAAAGAGCAAGAAAAAACAAACAAAATGGCCTATTTCATTTTTCTGTTACACCTTCGTGGTTATTTAAATACGTTGTTAAATGTGCAAGAAAATGGATTACAGAACCCTATTAAATGAGAGGCACGTGAAATAAATAGTTTTATAACTAAAATTTGCAAAAATTCTATTGAGCCTAGGTGGTCTGGGTGAATCCTAATTCCGGCACGTTTTAAAGGTCCATTTTGGTAAAAAACTGTGGTCCTAATAAGTAATCGGGTATGAAATAACAAAATTTTTAATCAATCACAGTAGGCTTGTTCAAAGAATAAAAGTGACAGATAATTTAAACCATTTAGGCCTAAGCAACCAGTTACTTTGATCAAGAAAATCATCAACATTTTATACTTAATAAAAATTGGAAGAGAACAAACTAAAATCTAAATAAATAAAATATTTTCCATTCAATTAACAATAAATAACAAAACAATAACTAAATGTGTTTAAAAATAAAACGTAATTGACACTAAAGTAAATTTTCAAAATGTCCTCCCCCAAATTCTGTGCATTTTCTTGCGCGTTTAGAAAGGTCACCAATTGCTCGACGTATCATTTCTGGATTATTCCGTATTTCGTCGCAGGTTGTAACGATGCGCTGGATTAAATGTTGTCTACTTTCAATTTCAATGCTATAAACCTCGTTTTTTAAGTGGCCCCATAAAAAGTAATCACAAGGGTTACAATTAGGAGATCTTGGTGGCCATTCATGTGGCCCCCGCGTCCATCTATTAGGATACACATTGTTTAAGTGTTCTCTTACTTGAAGGTTAAAATGTGGTGGGGCCCCATCATGCTGAAACAACATGCCTCTTATACCGATATTTTCTAACATATTCGGTAAAATGTTTTGAAGAAAATCAAAGTAAATTTCACCATTCAATCTTTCTTCAAAAAAATGTGGCCCTATCAAATGTCTATTCACAAGTCCGACCCAAACATTTACAGAAAACCTGTGTTGCGAACGGCTTTGGCGTACCGCATGTGGGTTTTCCTGTGCCCATTTATGATTATTTCGTGAATTGTTTACTCCATCCCTTGAAAATTGTGCCTCATCCGTAAATAAGGTTCTGTAAATGACTGGGCGATGATTAGACAACCAACGACAAAATGCCAGGCGGGGGATATCGTCGCATTGTTGAAGACGCTGTACCTGCTGGATATGATATGGATGGTAACGTTCTCTTTTTAGGGTTCTCCATACTCGCCAATGAGGAATACCAGTTGCCAAACTGATTCGTCTAGTGCTCATATTTGGGTTTTCTTGAACTACGTTTATAATATTGTTTTGTTCCTGCACACCTTGTTGTAAAACACGCTCCACAACTGCAGAAGTAGGAAACTTTCCGTGTTGTCTTGCATACTGGAACACCGTACTAAAGGTTTTATGATTAGGGCATCGACGACCAGGACAACGCAGCCGATATTCTCTTTCCGCCGACCTACCATTTCCATTACAGAAACCATAGATGAATATTATGTCAGCATATTCCCCGTTTGTAAATTTTACTGGCATAGTTAAAATATTTTCACAAGTTTTCACTAACTAAATGCGGATTATTGACACATTAAATTACTAACAAACAATTATTCAACTGTTTAGGAGATTTCTTTTTATTATCTGTCACTTTGAACAAGCCTACTGTGATTGATTAAAAATTTTGTTATTTCATACCCGATTACTTATTAGGACCACAGTTTTTTACCAAAATGGACCTTTAAAACGTGCCGGAATTAGGATTCACCCAGACCACCTAGGCTCAATAGAATTTTTGCAAATTTTAGTTATAAAACTATTTATTTCACGTGCCTCTCATTTAATAGGGTTCTGTAATCCATTTTCTTGCACATTTAACAACGTATTTAAATAACCACGAAGGTGTAACAAAAAAATGAAATAGGCCATTTTGTTTGTTTTTTCTTGCTCTTTTCGAATATCGTATCGAAATTTCAAAAACATATATACAGGGTGATGTTTTATTGATGCAAAGAAGAAACATAAATTATAGTGAGTCCGGACCTGGATATTTTTTTTTTATACATGTACCTCTTGGGGCTCGTTTGTACATTAGCCGTACCAAATATGAATCCGTTATTTCATTTCCTGTCAAAGTTATGACAAAAAACAGGTTTGGCCAAAAATTATTTAACACCCTGTAATTTCGTAGTGAAGGCCCAATGAGACATTTCTATGGGAGGTTCCGGTTACCACTGATGTTCTCTACCTCCTATTAAGCTATGTCCCTCTCATGATGCAACACCTTGTATAATTATTATAAATATCACAAGAATGTTTACTGGTTTATTACAGTGTTATGTAAAAATATTACTTTTAAATGGAGTTTTATTTTACATATTTATTATATACAACTGACATAACTATTTTATATACTAATAAAATGATATAAAATTGGAAGAACATATTAATGTTCTTCCAATGTTATATTGTCGACGTCGATCGCGTTTCGATTGGGACAATTCCCAGCACGAAATAATTAGCGTGAATGCTACAAACTTATTTCGTATGGGCGCCAGTAGCACCACGCTTGGCTGGAAGCGATCTGATCGACTCTCAGGGTGAGTTCTTTACGGATAGGCACTGTGATCTTAGACTGCAGTCGAGGACCATCCCCCGCCAACTGTTCAATTACTATTTTCTGGTAAAAGTAAAAGATCAATTTTACTATTACAAGATTTATTGCCTGTCCTAGGCTATGTACAACAAAACAAAATAAAAAAAATAAATTTTAGGAAACAAAAACATACAGTAAAATAAAATAATTTGGCGTAATGTGAACCAATTGGAAAATTAACCAAAAGTTAGCAATCAATGGTGAACAAAAACAAAAAATGAAAACGAACCTATGAATAAACAATTGGGCGTCGTAACAAGGACCAAAATGAACTAGCCGTGGTTTTGAGATGATCTAAATTTCCCCAAAACAACAACAAAAATTAATAAAATAAAAAAACAAACGTTAACTGGGCAATTTGCCTTAACTTAATTATTTATTAATGTAATTAAAAAAAACTGTATTGTAAGAGTAGCTCTGGAAGTATTTACATTTCCCAAAACAAAAAGAAAATTATAACAATTTAAATCAAATACATTGACACAAGCCTTAACTGTAATAATTAATTAATTTAAAGTGCCCAAGACAAAAATTACTAACAAAATGTATTTATTCAAAAAAAAAAACAAAAAATTTTAATGAGAGTTTAGATAAGAAACAGTTTTTGAAGTAACATTGTAACTGGGAATGATTCTAGGTAGTTAATAAATGGATCGACGCAAAGCAACTAAACAAACTTAGAGAAAAAAAAAAAAATTAAATAAAACAAACAAAAAAATTAACCATAAGCGTGACGTAAAAAGAATTTAGTGAAACGGATAATGTAACTATTAAAAAAAAAAGAAGTAAAACATAGTCAGCGTGTAGTCCGTGACTGTCGAAAAGAAACAAAAATTAAACAAAATTGGAATTATCTCACCAAGTCCTGACTGTTAGCCCAGTGACACTATATTCACTGCACACCCTGTACACTTTTATAAATGTATATTTTAATTCACGGCGCGACGCGATTTAGTTTAGTTTTTTTATTTTGATTTGGGAAGCTAGCCCCGTTTCGGTCATATAATAAAAAGCACTCTGTATATGAATCTTAAAAAATGAAACAAAATTTTAAAATGGCACTACACAAAAAGGAAATCTAAGAAACAGTATCTTCGGAATTGGTTGTATCTGCGGAATCGGCGATGAGACGTTCAGGACTTACAAAATAAAATTTGTACGTCAATCTCTGACAAGATACATTTTTCGACTCCCAGAAAATCGTCTGTTTTAAAAATCGTGAGTTTGTTAACCACTCTTGATTATTTTGTTAGACGACTCTCCGGCGCCAATTTCCATATGCCTGGTAGTCAAGGGATATGAATGTGTGCCCGCAATTTGGGTGGTCGATGGGTCACTCTGGGTACCGTACATACCCCTTAGTTCAGCGATTTAGCATCTGCATTTCCCTTAATGCTATTTCTGTGTAAGCCACGTACCTAAGTAGGTACACAGGCATAAATATACTAGAGCATTTTTACCATATGGCTGTTTGTAAAGAAAATGTGATTTTAACTAAGTTGATGTACAGGGTGTGTGATGAATTGAAAATGTAACGTACGTTAACACCCCCCTTCTTTCGGAAGAGACAGGTCACGGCTAGGCGCTGGCTACGGATACCTTACGCCTTACATATAACAAACGCGTGCGGTAGTACATGGTACGTGCTTAACTAATACAATTTGCTCCTGTAGAGCTATCTTCCGTCGAGGAAGAGTGAATGCTTAACCTAGTTGTATAATATGACAATGTGCTCCCGTGGAGCTGTCTTCCGTAGAAGACAATGAACACTTAACTAGTAGTCTTTTTAAATATTTACGTTCATGGTTTATCGGGACATTTTCGCCCCGCGCACTTTGTCCCGGCTCCGTCGGTCACTGGACCCGAGGCGAGAATGTTGCGTCGTTTCACGCACTCGCGCACTTTGTCTCAGATCCGTCGTTCACTGGATCCGGGCGACTGTGTAGCGTCATTTCCCGCACTCGCGAGCATTTTTATTGTCTTTTGCTACGGTGGTTCCGTTCAAGTGTCTTCGCGAAGTCGCGCACTCGAATTCCCGCCGGAAAGGTGGCGGTTTCGCGATTGTCTCGGTGGATTTGGCGTCATCTGGTGGAGAAGCTCTCGTTCAGACGGCTCGGTCCTGGCTGCTGGGCTATTCCGCGGGCTCGGTCGTACTGTTCGCTGGATCCTGGTGGTTCGTCAGTTGCGTCACTCTCGACGCTATCAGTAATGGTTTTCGAATCTTGTATACCATCTGTCATGGGATTGACATTTCGCTCTGAGCTCGACCTACCTTCCACCGTATCGGTGAGGTGGTCAGTGGTGGCCTCTGAGGATTTGGGTCTGGCAGTTTCGTCGATTCCCTCTTCCTCTGATGAATCTTGTCCTCCCTCGGACGAGTCTTCGGAGTCTGGCGGCAAGTCCGACTTCCGGCGGTGCGGCACGGAGGTCATCCACGTGAACGTCGGTTCCGTTTCTTCCCTTACTTATATGGTATACTTCGTCGGATAACTTGTCCATCACTAGGTGTGGCCCTGTCCATGCAGCGCCGAAATGTCGTTTATTGGGGCGAAGTACCCTGGCCATCACCCGGTCTCCAACCTTGAAGGTGACTGGAGTGTCCTTGTTTGCTGGGGCATACCTCCCTTGGTATGTCCGCTGTCGACTTCGCACGCGATATATACGTTCAGCCCTGCTGGTTTCGGATTGTTTTCGGCGCTCATCTTAATAGGCTCTGAGAGCCCATTCTCCGGCCTGTGGTGGTTCATATCCCAGTACAACGTATGCAGGAGTTTGTCCCGTAGCGGCATTTCTTCGCGTACGTAGAATGCGCAACGCGTCGGTTAGATGACGATCCCAGTGCTCTAGATTCTGTTTGAAAATTAATGTACGGATGATCTTCTTCAGCTCCTGTACTCGGCGTTCCACCGGATTGGCTCGTTGGTGGTACGGAGCTGAATAGCGTATTTCCACGTGATTTTTCTCGCACCAGACGGTATAAAGCACTCCTTTAAAGTGTCCTCCACTGTCCGATATTATCACTCGCGGCGTACCATATCGCGAGACGATGTGTGTCTTTAGAAAGTCCACGAGCACTTTTCCATTGGCTGCGGGTACCGCTTCAGCTTCCACCCATTTTGAGAATACATCCTCTGCCAAAAGGATGTATCTGTTCCCGGTTCCTACGGCAGATACATACGGTCCCAGAATGTCCACGCTGATGGTCTCGAAGCACGTTGTGGGAGCATGTGTCCGAAATGGTGCTTGGGGTTGCAGGTGACGAGCTTTGACCGTTCGACACACTAGACAGTGCTTCACGTATTCTCGTACCACCTTGGTCAGCCGTGGGTGGTAGTAGCCTCTTCTTATCGCGCGCAGCGTCTCGTCTCTGCCAGGGTGAGCAGCGCCTGGTGTGTCGTGATGGTGGGCTATCACTTCGGTCAGTCGAGAAGATGGTACGTATAGCTTATGCAATCCTTCCGTCACTCTCCAGAATTGGCCGTCCTGGACGCTGTGGCTCCTCTCAAAATTTGCGTCACCTGGCGTGCGTGCTCCATCTTGAACGATGCGGTTCCAGCGTTCCATCGCGTGTTGAATGGTCGGTGATCGTCGTTGTCTGTCTGTCACGTCTGCTACTAACGCGGCTTGCGATAAAGCGTTTATTGACTCGCGCGCGTGATTTGCCAGGACAGTGTTCGATGGTAAACGAATATTCCTGCAATAACAATGACCACCGCATGAATTTTGTCTTTTGATCCCGATGTTTGTTGAGCCATAGAAGCGACCGGTTATCTGTACGCACAACGAACGGTTTGTCCTGTAAGTAAATCGCGTATTTCTTAATATATGTTACGAGGCTTAGACATTCTAGTTCGTTGATATGGTATTTTCTCTTGGTCGGCGACAATGTCGAACTCGCGTAGGATATTATCCTCCGTTCTCCATTATCCCCAATCTAATATAGCACGCCTGAAAGTCCTAGTAAGGACGCGTCAGTCTGTAGGACGAACGGCTTCGTGAAGTCGGGTCGGTGTAGTTTAAGGGGTCGTGACGCGGCGTCTTTCAGTTCGTCGAATGCCTTTTGACATTCGTTGTCCCACCTGAACTTGGTCTCCTTGGCCAACAACTTAGTCAGTGGTCGCGTTAACAGAGATACGTTAGGTACGTACTCCCTGATCCAGTTGAATAAACCAAGGAAGCTTTGAAGCTGTTTCTTGGTGACTGGAGGCTGACATTCACGAATGGCCAAGAGGTGTTTGTCTTGTGGCGTAGTCGTATAACCTCGTATCGTGTGTCCCAGGTAATCTAGCTCCTGAGCTGCGATTGTGCATTTCTCTGGGGACACGGTGAGGTTGTGGGTCCGTAGGCGTTCAAAAACGAGCCGCAGATGCTTACGGTGGTAAGTCAAGTCTTTACTGAAAATTATGATGTCGTCTAAGTATACCTGCACGAACTTATGCAGGTATCCGGTCAGAACGTCTCTAGTCATTAATTTTTGAAAAGTAGACGGAGCGGTCTTCAGTCCGAATGGCATTACCCGGAACTGGTACGCCGCTCCATCGGGGGTCGAAAATGTAGTATAAGACTTGCTTTGGGGGTGCATGGGCACTTGCCAGTATCCACTCTTTAAATCGAGCAGCGTGAAATACTGAGCGTCCCCGAAGTCTTTGATAGTATCATAAATTTTAGGCAACACGGATGCTTCATCGAGCGTTACAGCGTTCAGCCTTCGATAGTCTACACAGAACCTCGGCTTTTTTCCAGGACGTTCGATAATCACTGGAGGAAAACTATATGGTGAAGTACTGGGTTCAATTACGCCCGCCTCCAGCATCTCCTCAACCTGCTCGTTAAGGATCTGCTTTTTCCCTGGTGATAGAGGATAAGGTCGAACATGAATCGGCATGGTATCTTTCAAGATAATCTTGTGACAAGTCGTTATGGTCGTTGCCTGCGTTGGAGAGTCAGAGAAAATGTCCGCAAATTCTGCGAAGAGGGGTGTGAGAAGAGCGCGCCCTTCGAAAGGAATATCAATAAGAGGATGAATTGTGCGGTTTGGTCTGAGTATCGAGTCCCTGTCTGTTTGATCCCAGAAGACGGTTTGTCGGTTGTCCGTCCCTACGTATATACACCGCCTGTCGTAGTCGAGGAATGCCCGTTCGCCATGGAGAAACGGAGCCCCGAGGATAATATCCTCGTTCAAACTTGGAATCACGTTAAACCGCGCCGAATACTGAATGTCGTTGATTGTAAAATTTAGATAAATGTCCCCTTGGGAACGTATGGTTTTCGCGCCGCAAGCCATCCCGAACTCGATATGATTAGGTTCGGCGCGATGTCCCGTGGCTAATTCCTGGTCGCACCTGAGTCGATCAAGGCTGGACGGCGTTGCCCATCCATGTGAATATAAATTCGAGGGAGCTGCGTGAGCTAGGCGGCAACGAACAGCCTCTCTGTCGACGAGGGCAGTCGTTCCGAGAAAGTGTGTTTGTAGAGATGGGTTTCCGTGGAATCTGAATGGTCGCTAGAATCGCGACAAGAATTAGAGATGGGCTGAACGAATTCTTCCGATTCGTCGCCTGATTGGTGGCGGCTACTGCTGCTAGAATTGGGTGTGAAATTCTCCCTGTGGAGAGTAGAAGAGAATACGGTCGGCGCAACGCACCGGGCCCTGTTAAGATTTGGTTCAATTTTCTGAACTGTCGATAACGATTTAGATGGAATAAGGTTGGTCAAGTCGCCGGTGCTGGGCGAGCTTGCCTTAAGGGAGTTTTCGGTGACCTGGAGGTTGGTACCGGTGAAAGGTGAAGAGAAGGAATCAACTCCAACGGTTGACGATTGAATGTTAAGTTCGCTTGGCCTTGGTAAATGGGAAGGATCCCCTGAGTGAATATTAGGTTTACCTGGCTTGGCGAGAGTGACCATTGTCGCTTCGACAGAGATATGTTCGGGGTCGTTTCGAAAATCGGATGCTTCTCGGGGACGGAATTGGCCTGAAAAGAATGCCGGAAGCGAGGGCCATGGGGAAGGCGATGAGTGTTTGTCGACGCCATTCAGTTGAGTGATGGAACGGTCGTCGTACGATGACCCGGAACGGGTTCCTGGATTTTGGGAATGTCGGTCCTCTGGTGAGAGTCCTTGGGGGTTGACGTGAGCATTTAACACCTGCCGGTGGGGAACGTTCGAAGTTTGAACGGCTTGGCCCATGGTGGACCTGTGGGAGATTGACTGGGTTGAGTTTAACGCCCCCCGGCGGTTCTCGTCAGCTGCTCCGTGAGAAGGATCGTGAGAGGGAGAGACCTCGGAGAGCTGCCGATGGGAGGGCCAGGCTGAGTTTAACGCCCTCCGGTGGACTTCGCAGTTTTGGGTCTGCTTCACATATTGGAAGCCGCCTGATTTTGTGCGTTCGCCGAGGAGTCGCGGCTGGTAACTCCTTCGGCTCGCCAGTTTCCCTGGCGGTCATGATCATACGAAGTGGCGGTGGCATCTACGGTACGACGGATGGTACCGTGCCCGTACTCATTCTCTCTCGCAAGAGGAGGGTTATTGCCTCGTGGAGGGTTGCTTCTCCAGTTCTCCTGACTCCGAGAATTTTCTCGTTGGTTGGATTGAGGAGGGGGACGAGACCGACTCTCTTCCCTACTCGCCTCCGGACGGGTCTGCCGGTACGGATTTTTGGGGCACTCGTTGTGGTAGTGCCACTGTTGTCCCGGACAGTACCTACATGGGGTACTTGGCCCCCGACCTGAAGACCGTACCTGTTGATTGGTGTGGTGATTTTGCCTGTTGCGTAATGTGTCAGAGAAGCTTCGTTCTGTAGTCCTTTGAGGAGTGGACTCACGCATATCTTCCTCGACCTTCGAAGCTATTGCGACGAGGTCCTCGAGGGAGCGATAGGGACGGCCCCGGATGCGCGATCGCAATTCCGGGAGTAGCTGGTCTGGCACCACCGTGACTCGAGTTTGCTCCGGCTGATCGGGGGCGACCCGGTTGAATAGACTCATTTTTCGAGTCACAAATACGGCCACGCTCTCTCCAACCTTCTGTCGTTCTCCGTACAATACGGTGGTGGCGTGCGCCAGCTGTTCCGTAGCTTCGTACCTAGAGAACAGGCGCTCCATGAACACTTCATATGATGATATGAGGTACCGGTAGGGCTCATACCAACTTTTGGCATTTCCCCTCAACTGGTCTGTTGCCAGAGCCAGCTGTGCGTAAGGGTCGTTGATCTGGAGAGTATGGAAGTGCTGGTCCATGCGGTAAACGAATTCACGAGCGCTCTCATGGATAAGACCACGAAACTCAGGGAGTGGCAAGGGTCGAGGCTGAATTGCCGGAGGGTGGTTCACACTCCTGAGCGCTGAGACGAGAGCCTCCGACAGTTGAGCGAACGTGCGCTCTAATGGGGTCTCCCCGTACGTCGAAGGTGGAGCATCGCGCTCCATAGCAGTAGACAGACTACGCTCTGCAGACCTGTCCGAGGCAATGGTTACATGTCGACTCGTTCTCGGTATGAGAGGTGTAGACGTTTGATGGGGTACTGGTAGGTCCATCAACAAAAGATCACTACCTATTTCCGTATCGCCCGTCCCTCCGGACTGATCTACTATAACGGCTCGATTTTCCCGCTCCATTGGAAGATGCGCCTGCTTTGAGGTAAGCGCAGTGCCAGAGAAGGCTTGACGAGAAATTAGAAACCGCGAATTTGATATGGCTGTTCTCGAAACGAGAGATATGGGGACGAACTTTTCTATGACTGAAGAGGTGGAATGCTGTCAGACGTACTCGACAGATACGATGTAGGGTTGATGGGTAGATCAATAAGAAGGAAGAGAAAAAAAAATTGTAAGAAAAAAAAATTCCTACAAGGATTACAATGGGTCCCGGTGGATTGGTTAGCTGCGCGGTTCCTGAGCCGAATTAGTTAGATGGCCCCACGTTGGGCGCCATGTCGACGTCGATCGCGTTCCGATTGGGACAATTCCCAGCACGAAATAATTAGCGTGAATGCTACAAATTTATTTCGTATGGGCGCCAGTAGCACCACGCTTGGCTGGAAGAGATCTGATCGACTCTCAGGGTGAGTTCTTTACGGATAGGCACTGTGATCTTAGACTGCAGTCGAGGACCATCCCCCGCCAACTGTTCAATTACTATTTTCTGGTAAAAGTAAAAGATCAACTTTACTATTACAAGATTTATTGCCTGTCCTAGGCTATGTACAACAAAACAAAATAAAAAAAAATAAATTTTAGGAAACAAAAACATACAGTAAAATAAAATAATTTGGCGTGATGTGAACCAATTGGAAAATTAACCAAAAGTTAGCAATCGATGGTGAACAAAAACAAAAAATGAAAACGAACCTATGAATAAACAATTGGGCGTCGTAACAAGGACCAAAATGAACTAGCCGTGGTTTTGAGATGATCTAAATTTCCCCAAAACAACAACAAAAATTAATAAAATAAAAAAACAAACGTTAACTGGGCAATTTGCCTTAACTTAATTATTTATTAATGGAATTAAAAAAAAACTGTATTGTAAGAGTAGCTCTGGGAGTATTTACATTTCCCAAAACAAAAAGAAAATTATAACAATTTAAATCAAATACATTGACACAAGCCTTAACTGTAATAATTAATTAATTTAAAGTGCCCAAGACAAAAATTACTAACAAAATGTATTTATTCAAAAAAAACAAAAAATTTTAATGAGAGTTTAGATAAGAAACAATTTTTGAAGTAACATTGTAACTGGGAATGATTCTAGGTAGTTAATAAATGGATCGACGCAAAGCAACTAAACAAACTTAGAGAAAAAATTAATTAAATAAAACAAACAAAAAAATTAACCATAAGCGTGACGTAAAAAGAATTTAGTGAAACGGATAATGTAACTATTAAAAAAAAAAAAGAAGTAAAACATAGTCAGCGTGTAGTCCGTGACTGTCGAAAAGAAACAAAAATTAAACAAAATTGGAATTATCTCACCAAGTCCTGACTGTTAGCCCAGTGACACTATATTCACTGCACACCCTGTACACTTTTATAAATGTATATTTTAATTCACGGCGCGACGCGATTTAGTTTAGTTTTTTTATTTTGATTTGGGAAGCTAGCCCCGTTTCGGTCATATAATAAAAAGCACTCTGTATATGAATCTTAAAAAATGAAACAAAATTTTAAAATGGCACTACACAAAAAGGAAATCTAAGAAACAGTATCTTCGGAATTGGTTGTATCTGCGGAATCGGCGATGAGACGTTCAGGACTTACAAAATAAAATTTGTACGTCAATCTCTGACAAGATACATTTTTCGACTCCCAGAAAATCGTCTGTTTTAAAAATCGTGAGTTTGTTAACCACTCTTGATTATTTTGTTAGACGACTCTCCGGCGCCAATTTCCATATGCCTGGTAGTCAAGGGATATGAATGTGTGCCCGCAATTTGGGTGGTCGATGGGTCACTCTGGGTACCGTACATACCCCTTAGTTCAGCGATTTAGCATCTGCATTTCCCTTAATGCTATTTCTGTGTAAGCCACGTACCTAAGTAGGTACACAGGCATAAATATACTAGAGCATTTTTACCATATGGCTGTTTGTAAAGAAAATGTGATTTTAACTAAGTTGATGTACAGGGTGTGTGATGAATTGAAAATGTAACGTACGTTAACAATATCATGGTTATGCAAAAATATTGCATTTAAACTAAGTGTTTCATTTTATATATTTATTATTTAAAACTGGCATAACTACTTTATATTAATATGTCCTTCCAATTTTATATCATAATTATGTAAAAATATTACATTTAAACTAAGTGTTTCATTTTATATATTTATTATATAAAACTGTCATAACTATATATAGAAACTTTATTTAGTAAAGAAAACTAATACAAACAATGATATTAACATATAGTAAACATTATTTTTTGTCCTAAAACATTAATAAACTAACAATAAGTTTGGTCGGGATATTTAACAACTAAATAAATTGCACATTTGCATTTAATTTGCCAGGTAATTCTTTAATTTCCTCCTGAAGACAAGTAAATTTCCAGCTTCCATTATCTCATCTGGTACACCATTGTAATCTTTCCTACCATTAAATAATATGCTGTTCTTTAATAGGTCTGTTTTAACTGACGGTATATGAAAATGTTTGCCAGTTCTGGTGTAATGTTCATGCTTTTCACGATTTGTTATTAGCAAATCCCTTAAACCTAGTCCACTTAAATTACTGCCTGTGGCGCTGATAGTTATATTTATTAACAATTAGATAGCAAAATAAAAACCGCTGCCTAAGGAACCCAGACAGCACACAACATCCAGTGGATGTCCATTTTATGTCCAGAACCAGCCCGAATGTCCATGGACATATCTTGTACGTCCAGTGAACATCCATACCAAGATATCCATTGGATGTACAGGAAAGGATCGTCCACTGGACGTCCATTCTATGTCCATAAATTGTTCAAAGATGTAAGGATACACTTTGGACGTCCACTGGATTTATGAGAAGAATGCATCCACTGAACGTCCATGTTATGTCCATAAGTGTTCAGAGATCCATATATGGTAATGTTTGTTGATTCATATCCACGCGTTTATCGAAAAAGAAAATATAATTTTTCGACATATCGACGGGATTCTCGGCCTAGAATATGCGGTTTTTTCGCAAATATTTTGTAAACCGAGATTATTGAAAATATATGTAGGCGAGAAACTTAAAAAAGTCAAATTAAAAACACAACATTTGAAACTATTTTTTGTCCTTTTAAATTACAGCTAGTCACACACCTTAATTATTATTAATTGATAATTACTAAAATAAACACTTTTTTTTACCCATTCCATTACTATAATTATATTAAAAATATTTTTTAAATCCTGAATTAAAATTATAAATAAAACGTGCTGTAGGCTACTTGTTTTCAAGTTCGTGTTTCCCGCCTAAATGTGCATGAGTGCGAGGTATCCAGTTCTGCTTTAAGTGCCCACTTCAAGTTCTTTATAACATAAATAAATGGAGCATCATAGTAATATCTGTTCACAATATATTCTTTAATTTAATATTTTGTCGAATAGATAATAAATGTTATTACAATATATTATGTTATGGTAATAAATTGAAGGCCACGTATTTTCTTAAGTTTGGCCATGTCGGAAACGACTGCATGCTGATGCTAATCCCGGTGGCAAAAGTAAAACCTAGCCAGACATTTCTATTATAGACTTATTTGTGTTTGGCGATCTGTCGTGTGCTGAACTGTTTTAGTTTATTGTCTATGAATCGTACCCTTTGGAAAAGTGAAACAACTCTCAAAGTAAGTAATAAGTAGAGGAAAATGTAATATAATACAGTAGAACTTCCCTGCACAGAATCCAACACGGAAAAAATGTAGATCAAGGAAGAAGTTCCCAAGATAATAATATTTAATAAATTACTTTTCTATTTATAGTTCTTTTCATTCACCTTATGCGTATGTTTATTCCGAATGTACGTTTAAGGGCTTTGGTAATTTGCAGGTCAGCAAAAAAGCTTGCAGGTCAGCCCGTCTTATTACTACGGTCAACTTACAAAATCAGTACCGTTGGTAAGGAAGCACCCCTCTTTCCATTTCCGGCGTCAAACCCGACCTGCACCTATTTTCAAAACTACCCCTCCTAAGAAAGTCTGCAGGTCAACCTGTTTTATTGCTACGGTCAACTTGAAAATCGGTACCGTTCCTGAGGATGCATCCCTCTTTCCATTTCCGGCGTCAAAACCGACCTGTCCCTATTTTTAAAACTACCCCTCCTAAGAGAGTCTGCAGGTCAACCCGTTTTATTGCTACGGTCAACTTGAAAATGGGTACCGTTGGTGAGGAAGCCCTCTTTTTCCATTTCCGGCGTCGAAACCGACCTAAGAAAGTCTGAGGGGTACTTCATAAGAAAGTCTGCAGGTCAACCTGTTTTATTGCTACGGTCAACTTGAAAATCGGTACCGTTCTGAGGATTCACCCCTCTTTCCCTTTCCGGCCTACCTCTATTTTTAAAACTACCCCTCCATGGCATGGCGCCATCTATCGGACATTGATAGAAACTGACTTATCTTATTCCCCATTAAGAATATCTCTATGTATGTGGGCGCTATAACTGATAAATGTTGGGAAAGTATATGATTAATTAGCATGTAATGATACCTTAGCCAACAAAGAAATAAGCGGGTATGCATTTACTATAAAATATGCAAAGTGGACGCCCTAAAAATGTTTTAAAAATAATTACACATTACTTTTATGACTTAGAATACATCGTTGTTTCAGAAGATGAAAGGGGTATGCGCAGTAGTCAGGGAGTGATACTATTATTGCGCAGTAAATTGGTTGCGCGGATTTAGAATATTGACAGACAAAGAGGGGTGCTTCCTTACCTACGGTGTCGATTTTCACGTTGACCGTAGCAATAAAACGGGTTATCCTGCAGACTTTCTTAGGAGGGGTAGTTTTAAAAATAGTATTAGGTCGGCTTTGACGTCGGAAATGGAAAGAGGGGTGCATGCTCAGTAATCTTATTGATTTTCAAGTTGACCGTAGCAATAATACGGGTTGACCTGCAGACTTTCCTAGGAGGGGTACTTTTAAAAATAGGGGTAGGTCGGTTTTGACGCCGGAAATGGAAAGAGGGGTGCTTCCTTGCCAACGGTGCCGATTTTCAAGTTGACCGCAGCAATAAAACTGGTTGACCTGCAAACTTTCTTAGGAGGGGCAGTTTTAAAAATAGGGTTAGGTCGACTTTGACGCCGGAAATGGAAAGAGGGGTGCATGCTCACTAATGGTATCGATTTTCAAGTTGACCGTAGCAATAAAACGGGTTGACATGCAGATTTTCTTAGGAGGGGTACTTTTAAAAATAGGGGTAGGTTCTTCTTTCATGCCGGAAATGGAAAGAAGGGTGCTTCCTTACGAATGGTGTCGATTTTCAAGTTGACCGTAGCAATAAAACGGGTTGACCTGCAGACTTTCTTAGGAGGAGTAGTTTTAAAAATAGGGGTAGGTCGGCTTTGACGCCGGAAATGGAAAGAGGGGTGCATGCTCAGTAATCTTATTAATTTTCAAGTTGACTGTAGCAATAATACGGGTTGACCTGCAGACTTTCCTAGGAGGGGTACTTTTAAAAATAGGGGTAGGTCGATTTTGACGCCGGAAATGGAAAGAGGGGTGCTTCCTTGCCAACGGTGCCGATTTTCAAGTTGACCGTAGCAATAAAACGGGTTGACCTGCAAACTTTCTTAGGAGGGGCAGTTTTAAAGATTTGGTTAGGTCGACCTTGACGCCGGAAATGGAAAGAGGGGTGCATGCTCACTAATGGTATCGATTTTCAAGTTGACCGTAGCAATGAAACGGGTTGACATGCAGACTTTCTTAGGAGGGGTACTTTTAAAAATAGGGGTAGGTTCTTCTTTGATACCGGAAATGGAAAGAAGGGTGCTTCCTTACCAATGGTGTCGATTTTCAAGTTGACCGTAGCAATAAAACGGGTTGACCTGTAGACTTTCTTAGGAGGGGTAGTTTTAAAAACTGGGGTAGGTCGATTTTGATGCCGGAAATGGAAAGAGGAGTCTTTCCTTACTAACGGTGCCGATTTTCAAGTTGACCGTGGCAATAAAATAGGTTGACCTGCAGACTACTGGAAATATAATATGGGCCATATTTTATTGATGGTATACTGTGTATAATTCAGATTTACAATCTAGTTGTAGTATTGAACCCAAGCCAATATTTTAAACCATAACTACCAATGCTAAATGAAGGAGCTTTGCTAAACTAAAATTTTGATTGAAATTTGTGAAAAGAAGGTGCAAATTCAAAATATTTTTTTTCCTCGTTCTGAAGGAATAGTTCTTGACAGATTTGATACTTCATTGAAATTTAGACTGTTTACATTTTACATCTTTGTAGTTTAATTCCTTGGCCAACATTTTAAATTGCAATTTTAACAAATTTCCATTAACTTTTTTTTATGTGAAACTTGTTTATTTAGACTCGATAATTATGTTAAAGTATCGATTGCGTCTAGTGTTTCTACATAGTAAAGTGTGGTAATCTAAATCTTACCAACTACAACTATTAATAGGTATATAGCCCATATATGTCCGGATCTTCTATGGGCATGTTATGGACGTCCATTGGATCCAGATTTTTGAGGCTTCTGGACATCCATCGGACGTCCATGTTATGCCGAGTATGTCCTGTGATGGACGTGTTATGAACGTCCACCGGATACAGATTTTTGTGACATCTGGATATCCACTGGACGTCCAATGAATGTCCTCTGTGCAAAAAAGGACGCCCATTGGACGTCCACAAATTTATTGCAGGACGTCCACAAATTTATTGCAGGACGTCCAGTGGATGTTCATTGGACGTACTTGTGCTGTTTCACTACTTCCACATCCAGATTTTCTTTCCAAGTCTTTTTAAGGGTAAACTTCTTGACTATATTTACACTTTAGTATGCCGAAATAATTGATCATAGAATTTTAATAATGTTAGGGGCAGATGTCATAAAAACAGAAACAGAAAAGGCTTCGTTAAGACTTTGAAAATGAACTTGACTAATTTTCAAGCCTGACATGATATTTACAAAATCTGCAAAGTGTACAGGGGATAAAAATAAAGAACTTTTAGAAATTTTCAAACTTTTATTAAGCCGAGAATAAAAAATTTAAAAATTTACACAACTCGGAGTAATTGTAATAGGCCTTATATTAACATTTCATAAAAAGATAAGTCTCGCAAAACTGCGAGAACAAGAATCTAGGTATCAAAATTTATCAAATACACGAGTTTTACAAAAACGATGCTAGGCGTCGGTCGGCGTCGAGACTTAAAAATGCAAGAACATAAATTTAGATATCAAAATTTATTAAATACACAAGTTTCACAAAGACGACGCTAGGCGTCTGTCAGCGTCGAGACGTAAAAATGCAAGAATATGAATCTAGACATCAAAATTTATTAAATACTCAAGTTTTATAAAAACGACCCTAGGCGTCGGTCGGCGTTGAGACGTATTAAAAATAAATCTGAGGCTTTGGTTTCTAGTATATACACCAAATCCCAAGTTTCTGTACTCTTACAGCTTGCTCTGCTTATTTATCCCTATTTATACCTCTACCTACCCCCGCCCACTCCTTTAACGGGATCATGTTAAAATATAATCTAGTTCCTGATGTCATTATAATATATACGTATATCAAATTTCAAGCGAATATCTCAATTTTATTTTATCAACCCCTTTAATAATGGAATGGGGTGGTGATGGGGAGATGGAAAATATTATAAAAAATTTTGACGCCTTGTCTTCTAGTGCATACACCAGATTTTAAGTATATTGTACTCTTACCAGCTTGCTTCAATTATTTTCTCCTATTTAACCCTCAGTTCTTCAACGAAAGCATCTCAAAATAATAATCTAGTTCCAGATGTCGTTATAATACATACGTGTAACAAATTTCAAGTGAAATCTTAATTTTATTTTATCATCCTCTTTAATAGTGGAGAAGGGGTGTGGGGGTTGAAAATTATTATAAAAAAATCTGAGGCCTTGACTTCTAGTACATACACCGAATTTAAAGTTTCTGTACTCTTAACAGCTTGCTATACTTATTTCCCCCTATTTAACCCCCAATTCTTCAACGGAATAATCCCAAAATATAATCTAGTTCTTTATGCCAGTGTAACATATACGTACACCAATTTTCAAGTGAATATCTCAATTTCATTTTATCAACCCCTTTAATAATAGAGCGGGGGGTGGTTGGGGGATGGAAAATATTATAAAAAAAATTGAGGTCTTGGCTCCTAGTACATACACCAAATTTCAAGTTTCTGTATTCTTACCAGCCTGCTTTATTCATTTCCCTCTATTTACCCTTATTTACCCCCAACCCTTCTTCGGATATGTTCAAAAAACAGTCCAGTTTCAGATCTCTTTATAATATATACATGTACAAAATTTCAAGTCAATATCTTAAACCGTTCCAGAGAAATCGTGAGGACAAAAAAGTTACAGACAGACAAACCGACAGACAGAAAATTTTTTTCGCTCAAATTTAAAATCTTGACGTTTCATGACATTCTAAACCTATTTCAAAAAAGCAAATGTTTGAAATTTTTTTAGCGATTACAATACTCCAATCCACTACGTGGATGTGGAAGTAAAATCAACCTAACTAACCTAACCATCTAACCGTCCCATGAAAGAATGAAATCATTATAGGAAAAAGAAGGAAAACATGATTTCTGCCGTCGTATCAAACATGAATTTGTGAAAAATTCATTAACCGTTACAAAATAAAAATAAAAATTCGGCGTACCCAGGAGTTGACAAACAGCGCTATACGGAAGAAATAGCTGAACAGGCGGTACAATATACGATTGGCGCTGACCGACTACACCGCATCGCTTCCCACATAGTAACAGGCTCTCGCTCAGTATTACATCATCTGACCTTGATATTTTCATGTCGACGGCCTTGGAAAAAACTCTTTTGTCCTATACGCAAACATCAACATTTCCAATGTAAAAAAATTAAAAAGCTTTGGTAGAAGCTGAGAAATAAAATTTTAGATATGGCCACTTTTGTTCATTTTTCAACTTTTCATCGCCTGTAGTTAAAAAATGGCGTGTTCTGGAAAAAATGTCGAGACAAAAAGTGTTTATTTTGGCCCAATTAACCTAATGGATATGTTTTGAAAACGATTTTAACATTGGAAATGTTAATGTTCGCGTGTAGCATATAGGACAAAAGTTACGAGTTTTTTCCAAGGCCGTCGACATGAAAATATCAAGGTCAGATGATGTAATACTGAGCGAGAGCCTGTTACTATGTGGGAAGCGATGCGGTATAGTCGGTCAGCGCCGATTGATATTGTACCGTCTGTTCAACAAAAGGCAGTACGGAGAGAGAAAATCTTGTAGCATTGAGCCGGGAGGCATTAGTGCTGCTGCAGTGGATGAATAAAGAAGCGTGATATCATTTGTCTCGCTATTTATTCCTTACCATAGTGTTCATCATCAGCCGTACGGTTGACGCATAGGTAATGTTCTCGCTTACAGTGCGAAAGGTCCCGGGTTCAAACTCCTGTGACCGCTGATTTTTTTTTTCTTTAATTTTTTGACGATTAGTGTATTTTTTCACAAATTCTTTTCTATGATTTCTTTAGGTTAGGTTAGTAGGTCTTTATTCTGCTTAAAATAAATTCATTCTTTCGTGTGATTTCTTTAGGTTAGATTAGTAGGTTTTTATTCTGATATCTAATTGTCAATAACTATTAGCGCCGCAGGCAGCATTAGCGTCACAGATAAAGAAATGGGTAGTGCGGGGGCTGTCCCTCCCCTTTTTTCCACAGAATAACACAAATATAACTTGAAATTTTTGAAATCACTATGTTCGTAACGCGTCGTTAACTCTCGGTCCAACACTGCCGGCTGGATGCTACAAAATTTGCTCTCTCCGTACCTTCTTGCTATAGCGGTGTTTGTCAACTCCTGGGCACGCTAAAATTTTATTTTTATTTTGTAACGATTAATGAATCTTTCACAAATTCAGGTTTGCTTTGACGGCAAAAATAATGTTTTCCTTCTTTTTCCTAGAATGATTTCAATCTTTCATGGGATGGTTAGGTTAGTTAGGTTGATTTTTATTTAGCTATCTAATTGTTAACTTCAGCGCCGCAGGCAGTATTAGCGTCGCAGACAAAGAAAGGGAGTGCGGGGGGTGCCCACCGCTTTTTAACATTGGAAATGTTAATGTTCGTATATGGGGCCAAAGTTACGAGTTTCATCCAAGGCCGCCGACATGAAACAGTCAAGATCAGACGACGTAATACTGAGCAAGTGTGCACAGTATGAGTATGCACGGAGAACATGAAGTTTTAAATCCACGACCGCATTATAACTTGTGGTCAGCGCCATTCGTAGTCGCCATAGATTCACAAATTTTGACATATAGCGAATAGTTGTTTTTGTAACAAGTACCTAAAATCATGTTTTTTTTTCCGAGCGTCTTTTTGAGGGTCACCTATTAATGATTGTAAAGTGCTTCACCTTTTTTTTCTTCTACTGAATGTTTAATAGACACCTTCAATATACGTAGGTATACAAGTTGAGAGATAATTTGGAATATTGAAATACCTACCTACCTAATTCTTTAAATTTTAATGGTTCTCATAAACGTCACATCAGAAGGATACTATATTTTCTCTACGCCTATGTCAAGAATATCATACGTATAAAGGGTGCTGTGTTGTCAAATTGTGCAGATGCCAAATTTGATTTATCATAAATTGATTTATACCATTTGATAACTCTTGGTATCTAAATTTTACTGCATTAAAGATTTTCTAGTCAAGTTATATCGCATTTTGTAGATGGATTTATAGATATATTTATTTACCTACACTTTTCAAATAATAATTATGACACATTGTAACCAAGATACTATAGGCACTTATATCTGTTCAGCAATTTATTATTTTCTCGCATACAATTTTATTTTAGTGAAATTAAATATCCTTTTTACTTCCACATCCACGTAATGGAGTGGAAGTAGGTATAGTAATCATACAAAATGTTGAATTTTTTTTTTGTGAAATCGGCAGGTTATAAAAGAACTTGAGAGATATTGGCTTCTAATATACATACCTACCAAATCTCAAGTTTGTGGACTCTTACTAGCTTGCTTTACTTATTTACCCCTATTTACTGAAACTCATCCCACCCACCCCATTGTTTTTCTTATAAAAGTCTGGTTTATTATGGTACCAGTAAAACACCCATCTCCTCTGAGTGTATAATTGTTAATCTCTCTCTTTTTATTGAAATACAAAATTATACAAATTTGACTGTGTATCGTCTAATTTATTAGCGGGAGGACCCAAATTTACGTTTGTGAGAATTAAATTCCCTACAATCTTGTTTTAGATACTTCTTACTGAAAATCGAAAATGAAAAAGTTATAATTAAAAATATCCTAAAGTTTTCAAGGAAACATATCATTTAAGGGTAACTACTTTTCTATCGATTTTATTGAAAATTCACATCAGATGTTTCCTGTACACCATTTTATTGCGAACAATTTTCTCTACTCATTTTAAAAATGTATCTTCTTTGAGAGGTGTTAGGATGCTGCAAATGGATCAAGTGCACCAAAAAGGTCACTGGACAATTCTGAAAAAAAATGAGAACATTCCTGCAATGATTCCAAACTCTTTTTGCCTTCTTCAATTTTTGACCAAACCTCTTCTGTTTCGAGTAAAAAAATTGCAAAGTTCTAAAATTTTGATTTTTCCTCGCCAGATAACTAAAAAAAAATGACAATGTTCGAACAAAAGTAGTCTATTTTTAGTCAGACAATCCAAATTTGCAATAAAATATAGGGGTTCCCATTTAATAAACTGAATCTGACCTTGAATTACCTTAACACCTTCACCGAAAGTCAAATTGACATATACCGCCGAACTGTCCCCATCCAATTCTACAACTTCTGTTTCAAACATTTTTTCGTAGAGTGCTTATCACTCAAGATATTTGGAAGTTTCAGGTTAAAGAAATCACCCGGGTGATATTTTTAACCTTTTGCAAGAAGTAGACAGATTTGGAATCATCCCAAGAATGTTCTCAATTTTTTTTAGAATTGTCCAATGCCTTCTTTGATGCACTTGATCCATTTGCAGCGTCCTAACATCTCTCAAAGAAGAGACATTTAAAAAATGAGTAGAGAAAATTGTTCGCAATAAAATGGTGTACAAAAAACATCTGATTGATGTATTTTCAATAAAATAATAGAAAAAAACCCTTAAATGATATTTTTCTTTAAAATTTGAGTAGGTATATTTTTAATTACAACTTTTTCATTTTCAATTTTACGATAAGAAGTATCTAGAACAAGATTGTAGAGCATTCAATTATCTACATAGAAGGTCTTAGAACATTTGTTGTGAGACGGTTCTCAAGATATCGCGGAAAAACTGTTTTCGCCCCCTTTTTCAAGATAATTTATGATTTTTTATTATTAATAATCTGAATTCAAGTCATTTTAAATTAATCATTATAAGTCATTATGACGACTACAGAGTGAGTCACTATTGCGTGAATGGCCAATAACTCATCAACCGTTTGAAATTTGAAAAAATGTCTCAAATTAAAATTGTAGGAGATCAAAAGTGGCATATTATAAAATTGCTTTTAAATCGACAGGGTGTTTCATATAGCGGAAGCATATATTTATATTTGACTCTTAATTCTCTATCCAGGCATATATAACTTTTGAATTAACACTGCGGCGTCATTTCACTTCCAATGTTAATCAAGGCTATGTACTGATTTCAAGGTTTCTTATAGTTGAACCCATCTCTACAGGGATTTCTCCACGCTGATTCAAGTTTTTACATTTTTAAACTGCCATAACATTTTTTTTTCAAATGGAAGCCAATGGTGCTTTTAGTCAAAATGGTTTAGCAATCAATTATCTCCATAACCTCATAAGGCCAAATTTTTTCGATGTTTTTTTTTTTAATTTAAGAAAAATCAAGTCGACAGGGAAGTGTGGACAATTGATTACTGAAACATTATTCGATTCTAGTATATACACCAAATCTCAAGTTTCTGTACTCTTACCAGTTTGCTTTACTAATTTTCCCCTATTTAACCCTCAACCCTTTAACGAAATCATCTCAAAATACCATCTAGTTTCAGATGTCGTTATAATACATGCGTGTACCAAATTTCAAGTGAAATTGTCAATTTTATTCGACCAACTCTTGTTAATACTAATAATGTAATGGGAGGGGTTAAAAAATACTATAAAAGTCTTCGCTTCTAGTATATTCAAGTTTCCAAGTTTCTGTACTCTTACCAGTATGCTTTACTTATTTTCCCCTATTTACCCCTATTTAACCCCCACCGTTCAATGGAATCATCTCAACATATAATCTAGTTCCAAATGTTGTTATACATACATGTACCAAATTTCAAGTGAATACCTCAATTTTATTTAATTAAGCTTTTTAATAATGGAGTGGGGCGGGGGGGATTGAAAAATGTTATAAAAAATCTGAGGCCTTGGCTTCTAGTATATAAACCAAATCCCAAGTCTTTGTATGTACTCTTATCAGCTTGCTTTACTTATTTTCCCGTATTCACCCCTATTTAACCCCAACCCTTCAACGGAATCATCTCAAAATAGTATCTAGTTCCAGATGTAGTTATAATACACACGTGTACCTAAGGGCATAGCCGGGTAAGCATGGTGCAACTGCTCCCAAGCATCTGGCGCTTATATTTGTGCAGTAGGAAGCAATATTGGAAAGTAGCATTTTCACAAAATATTATTCCGAGGGAGGGACCGGTTTAGGATGAGCAGGAGAGGGTGATTTTAGCAAAATTATTTTTTCTAAGAAATGGCTCATTCAATCGCTTTGTAAAAAATGTATGTTAAAGACTTACTGAGAAAGTACTAAACAAAAAATTACGTTCAAATTCTGAAAACAGACACAATAAAAAAAACATGTAGGTACTGTATTTTCAGATTTTTTTTAGGGTGACTTATCCCTGGAGCGCCAGCTTGAAATTTTTTTGTAATATGTCTGAGGACTCACTTATGTTATATTTTTTCCCCAGCCTTGTCCGAGGAGTACACCATACTTAAAAAAAAATGCCGAAATGCGTAGTGCCGTATGCACTTGCAACCCCTTGCAAGTAAAAAAGGCTACACTCTAAAGTAAATATGGACACCTGAGTAGTGTACACATATTAGTGATTGCTGATTAGTAATTATGGAGACAGTCAACGTTGTAAGAGAAACCAATATAAAACTACGAGGCTTACAGTTAATTAGGTGATCAATAGAGGTGAACTGTCTTGTGCCGCAGAAATCAGTTTATAGCCTTAATGTCAAATATCATTAAGGGTAAAAACTAAAGTCAGCGGTAGTATCGAGTACCTTGTCAAGAGACTGCAATTATTTACATATTACCGTCGGCAGAGGTCAGAGCTTGGTCTTAATAGTCTGCCCCAAGAGAAGCATATGGATATTAATCTTCCTCACTGTCATCTGGAATCACTGCATTGATGCTATCCTTCTGAAACAATAGGGAAAGAACTTCTACCGGTTTAGGTACGCTTGATAGATATCATCCGTACGAAAGATAATACACGACAGCAGCTACATGGGAACAACATCCAACAGTTCGATTTCCAATGACACATTCACAGAAATGTCTTGTAACACCGGATCTTCCGAAAATGTCGGGAATATAGTCGACAAAACACCAGTAAACCTTCGTTTTGATGTGGCGTGAATGAACTTGCATTTTGAGTACATTGGACTGGTCCTTAGCGTACTGAAGATTAAGTGTTCCGTCTTCATTTATGACTTCGGCGAGGTACGACATCGCAACCAGCCATTCTCTTCGACTTCAGCTGACAACGTATTTTCAGTTACGTCTTTCTGCGATTGCATTCGGCTAAAAATGTCGTCTGCAATTTCTTGGTCAGAAGTTAGACTCCTCCCAAACTTATTTTGTAGAAATGCAGCGATTTTAAAATAAAGCCGGACTTTGCCCAACTAGCAATTTGATATTTTATCAAAGTTGTAGGAATGTTCCTGACACAAATTTTATCAAATAAAATTAGTCTCAGAAACACTTTCATAACGTTTTCACAGCAGCTATAAATGCATCATCTTATAAAATATTTCAGTCGCTGTTGATATTTTGTAACACCTATTGGAACCATTACAAAATAATTATATAAACATTTCCAGAAACCTTATGAAAATTTAGTGCCATCATTATATGGTAGTTTTATTAAAGCTTCATTTAATTGTACTATAAAACGCACTTCACTGTTTGTTAAATTACTGCTATAAAACAACTAAACAATTGTTTTATAAGAGCTTTTAAATAGTCATTATTAAAAAAAATGCTGCTTTATACACACTAATAAAATAAAATGATTTCTAAAATGTATCCTAAAAGTTTAAGAAGTATTTCTGACACTAAAAGCATATGGCATTGTGATTTAATACTAGGTACCTAATAACCTATAATCATTATTTAAGAGACTTGTTCTGGCTTACAACGACTGTAATTTTTGATGCGAAGAAAATTTTACTGTGAACTATGGCCATCTTTCTAATATATTTTTAACACGCCTCACATTTATTGATGATTTCTAATAATTTTTGAAATTTTATAAATACCGATTTTATGAATTTGAGTTTTTTTATAATGTGACTTACACTAATTTGTTTTAGTAGCCATAACTGTATAGTTAGCACGTTTCTGACTTCATAAATTCTAAAAAGCATTTGATATTTTCAATTTTCATAAATTGTCATATGTACCATCACGAATGCTGGCCTTTCAAGATGGCCTTCCTCTATAAAATACTTACCTACTTTTGTGTCAGTAGCAAGCATTTCACGAATTATTAGACGATTCCTATAAAACATCTCTAAAATAATGCGCCTTAGTGTAACTTTTTCGTGAATCTTATAAAATAGATCACTCCCTTTCGCGATACTTTTGTAGCTCTTATGATAAATCTGTTAGAACTGAGTTGTAAATGCAACCATCGAAACAGAATTGGTTCAATTTGCATAAATATAACCTAGAAATTAGTAGCAGTAAATCACCTTATCTACAGAGCTATTTATTTATGATTTATTGCCAAAAACAAGTAATTGCTTTTACTATAGTGGAATCAACAGACCTTTGGCATATGACCTGATACGTTAAGCAGTGCAGTGAGTGAAATGCGTCGTTTCATTTTACAGCGGTATAAACTGTACCTAGTGCCAAAACCACTACGCTGTTAATACATGTACCTAATATTTTTAAAACCACTTTTTAAGTTTCTCCATTGTCCTAAATCTGATGTTTATAGTTTGACCGTTATATAATCTGTTGAGATCTGCACCGCTCTTGTCAATGTTGGTAACCAAAATTTTGGTAGCATAATTATTACTACAATTATGACAAATTTTCTTAAAAGGCAGACTTTAATTATGACTAAATATAAATACACAGCTAACGGAGGAAATCAATTTTCTCAAATATGTTTTATTATATTGTTAGCCACCACATTTTTATGATTAAGTAAACAAATTTGTTTTGTAACGACTTTGTTGCTGTTTCCATATTACAGTGAATATAATGCTATATAATAATTATATAACATTTATTCTTAAAAGCAAAATTGTCACAAATGGATCTTTAATATAACTGTTTTGTAAGATGATAAATAATAACTATAAAATAATTCTAATGTATATTTATAACAGTGCCAAAAATGCTGCTGAACGATACTAAAAAATCGTTATAAAACGATATTTTTATAATCTGACATATTTTATAACTTAGTCACGAAAACATTTATAAAATAATTTCTTAACTCCATTATAAGGTATTTTATAATTTTGCTGTAGAAATGTTTTAATGATAAATTTATAAAATAGTTTAGTTGCAGACAACAAAATAGTATTTTCTGGAACTCTAATATAATCAATCGGCATTTAGAAGCATTAATAAAACAACAATAAAACAAAATAATCGTAGAATATTTAAATTATAAAACAAATTTGCTGGTTCGGTGAGCAACAACTTATTATCCAGGACTTCTTGTAGAAGCTGATATTTCTCCTTTAAGATACCGTGTATAGCTTCCATTGGCCAACGTACGAAACGGGACATATTTGCCTTGGCAGTGGTTAACTGTTTCCTCTTTCCTTTGAGTGGTGGCATAAGAACTTCGTAGCCTTTGCCTTCTAGCAACTCCTTAACATCTCTAAATCCTCTATCCAGAATACAAACGTCTTCCTTTTTAGTAAACTTTGGAGGCCATTGGCATCCTGCATAACATCTTCTATAATATTGGCGTCATTTTGGGTAGTAAGGTATGGTCCTAACATGTCAACAGTGAAGCCGTCTGTAGTGCAAATAGTGAATAGTTTGCACAAAGGAACTTTCTTCCGTGCGTATGTTTCATCACATATAACCATTAGTTTGTCGTCAGCATTGTATAATCTTTTTACAATAGTAGAGGTGTGATTTTCGATCAGGTACTCTCTAGATACGGAGTTGATACCAAAACGAGAAGGAAGAACATCATGCTCAAATGCAGCTAGAACAGACGCGGGGTAATCCGAAACACACTCTTCCCGTGTTAATTGCAAAATAGACGTAACCAGTTGATTAGAAATGTCAGTTCGAAGTTTAAATAAGAACACAACAATAGATTGCACTACAGAACGGCTTGAATTGTTTCGCATTGATGGCATCATATCTTTCAATTCTATAATTTCTTCCCATTTTAGACCCTTGAACATATGCAGGTGTTGTTCTGTAAGGCCAGTAGTTGCTACTCTATTAAAGATAGATGTTTCACGTTCTGCACTGCAAAATCGTTCATTATATTGCGAATTTCAACATCTTTCATTTAATTGTAGTTGGAGTAAATCTTTAATGCATTAAATATTCATCGTCCAAGCGGTTTTTTATTAGGTGTGTACGACAGCAGCGGTTGCCCTCTGGTATGTAAATTTTCCTCATCGCATATGCCTACGCACGAGCTGCTCTTGGCACCTCTGTTAGCTCCTTCTGGACATAACAGACACAGCAACGTTTATGGGTTGAAATTGTCCTTGGGATAGGTGCCTCTATGCACTCTGTATTTTTCACCAGTTCAGACTTCAGACGCATCTGCACCGTAGCGTCACCCGAATTGGATGAGCCAGGTTCGTCCGAACTTGACGCACTTGCTTCCTCAACTGACGAACATCCTGGTTGATTTTCAGCTTCATCATGTCCTTCTGCGGGTGGCTCCTGTTCCGCCCGTCTTCGCTTATAAAATCCCTTTCTGTAGTTCTCACACAAAACGTCACTAACAGAGAAGGTTCTCCCGAAAATCTGCGAAAAAATAGTTGCCTCTTGTACCGAAACTATCTCTTTTCACCGCTGCGACATTTTTTTCACAAAATGGGCACACGACGTACATTTTACGTTACGTACACGTCTCCTCTAATCGCTTGTAACACAGCTAATGGCGTTACCCATTAAAGTAGTTTAGGCTAGCCGTCGCTGATTGGCTGCTTCTGCGCCAGTGGGAGTACCCGCCCACAACGTGTATAAAAGCAACACGATCTGCGACGTTCGACCTCATCAGTCGAGTTGTGTTTACTGAAGCGAGCGGACGTATTATTCTAGCGGCAGTAAAGTGAAGTGACTAGTTAGTTGTGTAATAGTGAAGTGGCAGCCCCACAACGAGGTTAAGGAGAGAAGGGGAAATTCTAGATGTCTATTTCAAAGCGGTAGAATTAAAAGATAAATAATAGTCTCCCTCATTTGGAGACGCATTTGTTTATTTCTATTTTATTTATATGTACTTTTCTCCTACTAGTAAATTATAGGTATTCCCTTTCAGGAACAAATCAAGACGAACAACACTGTGGAGGACAGTGTTATGGAAGACGACTCCTCGAGTACCATAAGCTCCAATCGAGGGAACTGTTGGACGCCCAAAAAGCCCAACGGAGAGAGCTCCTCACCGCCATTCAGGGCTCTGACCTCCAGGCCTCCGCCCTCCAGGCCTCCGCCCTCCAGGCCTCCGCCCTCCAGGCCTCCGCCCCCATGACCGCCGTACCCCAGGAGTCAGCCCTCCAGGTCTCCGGCCCCATGGAGACGACCAGCAAGGACAAGCGGAAACGCAAAAAATCCGTTGACCAGGTTGATAGGGATGAGGAAGAGCCTAAGCAGGTGAGAACGCAATCTGCGCCAGCCACCACCCCGGCTACCACCGAGCCAAAAGAGGCCCAAGTAGCAAAGAAAATAAAAATTCCGCCAGTCATCCTCAGGAGAAAGGAGTCGTGGACGTCTGTCAGCCTCAGGCTGAAAAAAGTGAATATCATACGTACGCTCTACCTGAAGAGAAGCTACTTAGGGTGGTTATCAGAGGTATCCCCACTGGAGTAACCAACGAGGACATAAAGGAGTACTTCAAGGAGGAGGGACTGACACCCATATTAGTCCAAAGGATGGCCTCCAGGAGGACAAAAAGGGAGATGCCCTTTATCCTCGTTCAAGCCCCCCTGGACTAGGACAGAGTCCTGGAAGTCACAAGATGCTGCTCCCTGGTCGTCAGGGTAGAAAGACAGCGAGCCGCCCCTGCCGTCACCCAGTGCCACCGCTGCCAGCGCTTTGGCCACGCACAGGTTAGGTACACTGCACAGCCAAAGTGGGTGAAGTGCGGACAGGCCCACCACGCTGAGTGCCAGGAGAAGGAGAGCCCCGCCAAATGCGCAAATTGCCAAGAGCCCCACCCAGCCAGCTACAAAGGATGCCCCAGTTTCCCTAAGAAACCAGCAGGTCCCCAGAAGACAAACCAGGGACCCAGAGTCACGCCAGAGACCAGAAAGGTCACTGCTGGAAGGAGTTACGCAGATGTGGCGAACGCAAAGGGCAAAGCCGCACCTGTAAACAAGGCCAAGATAGAGCCAAAGAAGGGGGTCAAACCCCCGAATTCTGCCGTGGCAAATAATTTCTCAGCTGCGCTGGCACAGATGCAGCAGATGTGCTCAGCAATGAGCACATTCTTCGCTCAGATGCCAAAAATTCTCCAAGAGTAGATGGCTACTACACTGGTGAAGCCGAAAATCTTGCAGATCGCCTCATGGAACGTGAACGGCCTCCTACAGAGGAAGGTAGAAATAGAAGAAATCTTGGAGAGGTACAACATCGACGTGATGGCCCTAAGAAAAAACGAACTGCGCCAGGATAATACCGAACATCGAATCCCAAGATACGAAGTCTATAGAGAACAACGCAGAGCAAACGCAGGAGAAGTTGCTCTGCTCGTTAAGAGGACTATAGACCATCACCTCATCGACACGCCGGAACTGGAGAACATGGAAGCCATCGCCATAGTAGTTTCAACGGAACGAAACGGCCCACTCAAGATTGTTTCCTGCTACCAGACAACTCAACGTCCGCTCCTACAGCATGTCCTGGAGGCCCTCATAATTTGGGGTACTCAGACGGTGGCTATAGAAATTTCAACGCCAAACAGCCAATATGAAATAGAAGGCTCCTTGGATCACAACCCCATTTTCCTAAAACTAGGAGACGACGTCCTTGAAGAGGAAGCTTTCGCCAAGAGAAGAACGAACTGGGAACAGTTTCGAGCAATTTTGCAAACGAACATTGCACACGTCCCCAAAATCGACAGTGAAGAAGAAGAGGCCATCATCTCCCTGGAAAACCACATCCAGGCAGCGCTAACGGAAAGCACGACGGAAACTGTAATGAGAAGAGTTGCAATGCCGATGGGAGAACTCCCTGAGGACACCATGCAGCTCATTCGTGACAGAAGGAGGGTTAAGAAACTGGTGCAGAGGACAAGACTCCCAGAACATCGAAGGGAACACAATCATAACTCGGAGAGTTAAAGAAGCCCTGCAAGAACACAGGCAGAACAGATGGCAACGTCACTTGGAGTCGCTGGACCCTCAGAACAGAAGCATGTGAACCACCCAGAAGGCTCTGCGTGCCAGGCAAAAACCAGTCCCGCCCATCCACGGAGAGAACAGCATCGTCTACACTCGTCAGGAAAAAGAGGCTTTTGCAGACAGCTTGGAACTACAGCGTAGAGAAAATCAGATCGACGACGAGGACGACGACTGGCTGAACGACGTAATACGCAGAGTTAGAAGGCTGCGACGCCTGCCGGATGAAGAAATAATCCCTCCGACTTCTCCAGAAGAAGTCAGAGAAATCCTGAGAAGCCTCAAGCCCCGCAAAGCTCCAGGGTGCGACGGAATAGGAAACTACCACTCAAAGGAGTAGCAGCAATGGTGAACATCATCAACGCCATCCTGAGACTATGTTATTTCCCCACCAAGTGGAAGAAAGCCGACGTCATCATGATTCCAAAACCAGGTAAAAATCTGACCTTCCCTTCCAGTTACAGGCCCATCAGTCTTCTACCGGCGATGAGCAAAGTAGCAGAGAGGATCATCTTGACTTAAAACCCTGACATCGACAAGTCACAGGAGCGATCTTCCTCGATGTAGCCAAGGCCTTCGACAGGGTTTGGCACAATGGTCTTCTGGCGAAGATGCTGTCGATGGGTTATCCCGTCAGCATCGTCAAACTAGTGAGATCCTACCTTCACCTGAGGCAACTCCGTCTGTAGATTGCCGACAAGCTGTCCAACTACAGGCCTATGGAAGCAGGTGTACCGCAGGGATCGGTACTCTCCCCCGACCTGTTCACCAACTACATCTCCCACATGCCAAGAACCGCAAGGACCTCTTTAGCGCTCTACACAGATGACACGGCCATCATCGCAAGATCATGGAGCGCAAGACTTGCCACCCGCAACCTCCAGGAAGCAGCATCCCTTCTGGATGAGTGGTGCAACAAGTGGAAAGTCAGAATGCAGAGAAGAGCAAAGCCATACTCTTCAAGAGAGTGAGGAAGCAAACTCCCACAGGACACGTCTCCATGAACGGCAACAACATCCATTGGCACGATACCGTCAAGTACCTTGGCGTTATCATGAACAGAAGCCTGACGTGGAAACGGAATACGGAAGCGATTATACAGAAGGCGGGTACGAGAAAAACTCTACTTTATCCTATGATAGATAGACAGAGCCAACTCAACCTGAGGAACAAGCTCACGCTCATCAGGACCCTCTTTGCACCCATTCGACTTACGCCTCCGTTGCCTGGGGATACCAAGCAGCCATTTACTTGAAGAGGATACAATCCGTGGAAAACGTCGTACTCAGGTGCGCCGTGGATGCACCTTGGTTTGTCAGAAACGCCGACATCTTCAGAGACCTGGAATACATTTCGGTAACTGAAATCATCCAGGACAGAGCGAAGAAACTATACGCCCCTGCAGCAGAGCATGGGAATCCGCTGGTCAGACAGGCGACTGCCTACGACCCCAACGATGCTCCTAGGCACAAGAGGATGAAGCTCCAGATCCTGGACAATGGGTAAGCATAACTAACCTTCCTTTCAGCCCGATCTTCAAGCCACACCGCAAGGAGACAATGACCAAAACACCCAAATCGCCCGAACCCGGGGGTATCCAGCAAACAACCAGCGGGGTACCCTTACCCTAGCCCGTGCCGTCCTCCGACGCTAAAACAAGCGTTCTTGGCCGAACACAATCCTTGAGCTACACATGATGCCAATTGGCACCCTGGGCTCCGGCTAGTCACACACCCCCCAAACACTTTCAAACTCCGAGAGGGTGTGGCAACAGCCGTTCCCTCTCACGACAGACGAAAGACGCTCCCGGGAGCCGACATACCAGCGAAGAGAGAAATTCAAGACAGAAGAGCGCCAGAAGAAACGACCCAGCTGGCAGGGTCCAACAGCCAGGACCAGGGGAGGTCTGCTGACTTCGCCTACACCGTCTGCATTTGCAGGTGGGGTAGTCGTAAAAAGCAGGCCGACCCCTTACGAGTCTAGTCCAGGTCTACAGCGATGATTGGGGCAAAGAGCTCAACGCTCGACCCGAGACGGTCATCAAAGTCACCTCAGCCTTCGTTCCGCCGTGAACCACTTCAGACCTCGTATTGTACCTCTGCACTTTGTAATCAGAACTTTATAACCTGAAGGCTACTCGTTGGCTTAGAATGATGGAGCGCATCAACTTCTTTCTGCTCATATGTTTTGCTTCTCATAGTAATGCTACTCTACTTTATTTGTTATTGCTGATAAGTACTATCTGGCTATTTATAAGAATGTCTACTATGTCCCTATATCTTACGTGGACGGTAGCTCAGTGGTTTAGCGCGTCTAGCTTGCATACTAGCATGCCTAGCGAAGCAGGTTTAATCCCCGCTCACCGCAAAATAATTTTAGTTATAAAATTATCCTCAAGATGTGGTTTGGACTCCACTATAAACTGTAGGACCTCGTTTCTCTTTACCTAACACAAAATCATTCTGTATTTTCAAGGAGTTACCTCGGTGACTTGAGAAGCGGTTAAGAAAACATTTTCTTTGAACATCTTTTTTTAATCAGCCCGGCTAGCTTAACAAGTTACGCTAGTAGAAATACAAAGCAGATCCTGAAACACTTCCATCAGTAGAATAGCTATGAGGATATCTCGATAACATGTGTTCATCTGGAGAGACCAAGATGCTGCTGAAGACGGGGTGGGGTTGCTGAAGAAGTGACCAGAGGCTGCGCTGAAGACGGGATGGCAGGCTGAGGAGTGGATGAAGAAGTGACCAGAGAGGTGGGGAGGCGAATAAGTGTTAGGAGAGGTGAGCGAAGAGGCTGCTAGTGTTCGTTGGCAATGACCAGAGGCTGCTGAAGAAGTAACCAGAGAGGTGGGGACGAAGAAGTGTCCAGAGATGTAAGCGAAGAGGCTGCTGATGTTCGTCAACAATAACCATAGGCTGCAGGGTGGTGGAGGGGATGTGGGAATGAGATCTGAGAGAAAAGCATGCGCAGTGGTGAGGAAATCTGCATCACAAACCAAAAAGTCCTTATATCTCATGAAGGACTGGGGATACCAAAAAGATAAAGCGAAAAATCTCCCCCGCAGAGCCCCTTGTTGTCCCCGGTAGCCTACTATCTGATATTAAAGTTTCAACATCATCGGGTGAAAGAACAAAAAGAGTGACGTCATGAGGTGATGTAAGGATGAATTCCTTTTTGCTTATTAATTACCAGTTTTAATCAAAGGTTAGTACATACTAACAAGAACAAACTGGATTCATCATTACGAACAAATCATCAACCGATATCCATGGAGATATCGGTAACTACGAAAATGCACAGACCTAGGAACCCACTAATATAAAAGCCGATGCACGAGCTCAGAAATTCATTCTCCTACCGCAGAGAATAAAGAAAGGTTCGTGACTTCTAACTTCAGATATTGTCGTGACATCGCATAAGTGTCACCAGCTTGGTAGTGAGAGACTCGGACTAATGGGGTTCTTGAATCAAACCTAGTCCGGGAGATAACGTACACTTCGCGACCTTTTGACCCAGTCTAAGCGTGCGAAAGCGCCGCTGCCTTACGGGTGGTGAGAAATTTTGTACTCAGAGCTGAGGGAGTTAATTAACTCTAGCCTGATCTGAGGAACGCCTTACAGGTGTGTTGGTCCGATTTCGTTACGATGTTCACAGCCGCTACCATAAGCTGGAGAGTTTTTATGCGATAAGCGTCAGTATATGTGCAGTAGACGTTAAGAACTTATATTAATATTTTAACGTAGAATATTTTTCTGTCAAAGTGGCAAGCGTCACGACAGCTGATTTTTTAAGTGGCATGTTAATATTTTAACGCCGAGTGTTTTCCTGTCAAAGGACAAGCGTCGCGTCAATTAAATGTCAAACGTGATATATGTCAATTAAATCGATTATCGTAATGACAGCTGTGAATTAAGTGTCCAAGTGACAGAAGTCAGATTAATCATTGTTGCAACGACAGCTGTGATTCTATTGTCGAAGGGACGAATGTCCAATTAGTCGGTGTCTACGGTAACGTTGTGAGATACCAAAAGTCATTAAGAAATTCAGTTGGCGTACCGTAGCGCATTATTCACTATATCTTTTACCTGAACGTTTGTGATCGCAAACTACATTCAGATACTAGATTAATATAGTGAAGGTTGCTAGGTTTGATCAAAGTCAGGATAGCCATCGCCCCCTTTAATATTATTGTTTTATTTAATTGAATATTCGCTTAAACTGATTCCTTAATACAATTTGTAAACTGTGTCTTTGTTCACCATTGTGTAATTGTTAAATAAACTTTGTTAAATCGATATTATACTCATTGACTTTTATTGAACCTTGGAATTACTCCACTGTTTGCTACCTGAGCACAATAGTTATAAACTGTTGTAAAACTATAAAAAATAACGTTATAATGTAATTTTTTTACTAAAAAGTAAACATCCGGTACGTGTCATTTTCAAGGTTATATATTGCTTAGAAAGCGGTTGAGTCATCAGATTTATAGACTAAACAAATCTAATTTATTGCGTGAGAAATAAAGTCGATGATGCAGGATGATGTAATTTTTTGCTAAAAAATATAAAAATAAACATCCGATACGTGTTATTTTAAAGGTTAAATATATGATTCATCATCACCTGTGTCTGATATTTTTAGAAAGCGGCTGAGTCATCAGATCAAATAAAGTCGATGATGTAATCTTTTTACTAAGAAATAAACATCCGGTACGTGCCATTTTTAAGGTTTCATACACAGCTGCATAAATATATCTTAGAAAGCGGTCGAGTAATCAGATTTTTTATACTAAACAAATAAAGTCGGTGCTATATGATGTAATCTTTTACTAAGAAATATAAAAATAAACATCCTGCTGAAATATCAAAATTTCAACATCACTGGGTGAAAAACAAAAAACTCTGGTGAGTGACGTCATCACACCACATTTTCCCTTATAACTCAAGAACAGTATAAGATATTGAAATTCTAAAACTTGTACCAGTTTACTGAAGAGATATACAGAAAAATCATTATAGCGGTCAAAAGAAAGCATGAGCAGTGGAAACTTTTAGGAAAAAATATCTATCGTTAAAGAAAATCATGCGCAGTGTAGAAATACAGAATAAAAGCATCATGGACGTTAAGGAAAAAAACATTATAACCGTTAAAGAAAACCATGCGCATTGAAGACTTTTAGGGTAAAATGTCTGTCGTTAAAGAAAATCATGTGCAATGTGGAAATATAGAAGAAAAGCATCATGAACGTTAAGGAAAAAACATTATAGCCGTTAAAGAAAAGCAAGCGCAGTGGAGACTTTTAGGGAAAAGTGTCTGTCGTTAAAGAAAAGCACGTGCAGTGTGGAAATATAGAAGAAAAGCATTATTGACGTTAATAAAAAACCATCATAGCCGTTAAAATAAGTCATGCGCAGTGGAGATTTATAGGAAAAAGAACATCATAGACATCGCAGGAATTCTTATGCAAAAAAATATATCGTGAACATATATAGAAAACTATGCGCAGTGAGAAAATCCGCATCATAGCCTTTCTATCTCTGACGTTAGACTGTGGTGGTTCATCATATTTATTCTGTATTTTTAAAACTTATGAAATCATGAGGTTGAAATATTAACGCCACAGGGCGATGTAATCTTTTTACTAAGATACATAATATCCGGTACGTAACATTTTAAAGGTTAGGTTAGGTTAGGTTAGGTTAGGTTAGGTTAGGTTAGGTTAGTTTAGGTTAGGTTAGGTTAGGTTGGGTAATATCCGGTACGTAACATTTTAAAGGTTAAAATTATGACTCACACAGCTGCATCAATATTTCTTAGAAAGCGACTGAGTCATCAGATTTTTAGACTAAACAATTGTAATTTATTGCTTATACGTAACGTTAACTACGTGAGAAGTAAAGTGAATGCTGTAGGATGATGTAACCTTTTTACTAAGAAATATAAAAAGAAACATCCAGTACGTAACATTTTCAATGTTAAACGATTGGACTGATATATTCGCTTTGATTGATTACGCTAATACAGTATGCATCTTTAGATATCTAAGCAGTTTATTTACAAACTCAGTATTTTAGATGTACCGCTAGTTATTTTTTGTGGGGTAAATGAATTCCACAAGTACAGCAAAATATGTAATGTTCCAAAGTCATCGATGTAGGCGCGTTAAACGATGTAATCTTTTTACTGAGAAATGAACATCCGGTTCGTGTCATTTTCAAGGTTAAGCTTATAACTGATACAGTGCTGCATCAATATTTCTTAGAAGGTGCCTGAGTCATCAGATTTAATCGCTAAACTTTGTAGTAAATAGTTAGATAATGGATCTATAAAATACAGGGGGCGTTTAATATAAAAAGCAGCTGTAACCTTCGTATTTCACTTTAATCAAATATTATTAAAATTGTGGTGGCTGGATATTATTTGAAGATGTTTGTTTAAATAAACGACATATTTAAGCATACCTATATAAGATGGAAAAGAACATTATTATAGGGAAGCGTTACCTACAGAAAAATATTCTATTGTTGAACATCGAAAACAAATAAATGAAAACCTGTTAATGTCATCCATGCCCCTACTTCAAAGATAATGAGAAAGGATGAAGTATTGAAGTGGGACTCTGATACTGATCCTATTGATGCTGTCGAACTAATGAGAGTTAGCGAACGTTTAGATGTAGACTATCAAATGTGTGTAAACACCTTGCGAGATATGGGTTTTATTGACTAACTTATATAAGATATCGACTGAAGAAATCGTTTAAAAGTTCTGAGTGAACGTGAGCAAGACACGTATGAAAAAAGTGCTACTTTACTAGGATATAGTGCTCAAGTGTTAATATCTATTAAGTTATGAGAAATGTATTTTATATCACTTATTTACTGTTTCACTTTTAAAAAAATTTTATTTTCACAAAAAGTTACAATTGAAAAACTTTTATTTAACTTTGAATATTTGAATTAATTATATAATGGTGTATAATGCTATATAAAGCTGAGTACAATAATATGTGTTGACTGACGCTGATATGGTAATGGGTCGTATTTATAACATTCTATTTGCTGACGCTGGCATAAGCATTTCTTGGAAATTAATGCTATGCAAGCGTTTCACATGGGAATGTTTTATATAGGAAGCTGTTATCGCTTATCTCATAAAGATATCGAGTTACTTAGCATATAACAACTCCCCTTTTTTTTGAAAAGTCGGTGTTATTCGCCGACTTTTTGGGGAAAATCGGGCATTTCTTCTTCTTCCGTGTGTAGATGGGGTCTTCTTCTCAGGAGGGTGTTGATTCTGTTCAGCATCTCGTTAGGAGTTGCGTCCTTGGATTTCCCACAGGAACAGCATCTTCTTTTGCACTTCCATGCGATGTAGGAGGTGAGGATACAGATTCCGAGACCAATAACAATGTACATGCTCATAGAAAAGTGTTTAGTTATAAATGGTTCGTTTATTAATTTATCCTAGTCTCTGGAATATTGTTCGAGTTTGTGGTAGGCTATATCCAGATTTTCAACGTTTAAATGATCGAATTGAAGAGGTTCCAATTTGGGTAGTTGCATTTTTTCGGGGATGTCACTACAACAGTCATAGGGTATAACCACTGGGTGTGAATTGTCTGTAATGTTGATAGTATTGCGGCCTTCTGCTTGCACTTTCGTTATACCGACAAACGCGTAACAGTCCGGATGAAGTTTTAATATAGAGTTCTTATTAACACTGGTGATTTTTGTGTCCATTTGATTACAGTTTATGGTGATATGCATGGGTTCAGAAACAATTAGGTATTCACCACACATTGTCTTGTAATTTCTGAACGTTATAACCTTGTCCGTACACGAGAGAACTTTCACAATTTTCGGGAACTTTCCTGAAGTTTTTTAGTAATTGGGCCTCGCATGCTGCACTGCTGTCGATCGGGTAGGCGTAAAGGTCAGAGCATAACTTCTTGCGAGCATCTAGTTGTTTGCATGTGCTCAGATCTTTGACGGGGATGTACATTAAAGAATCATCGTTGCGTGCAATGAATTTTTGAGAGAATGACAAAACGTGGTGTAGGCCAGTTCTATTGTCTAGAATCGGGATGGGGTATAAATGATACAAAGTATAAAGTTGTTGTTCCACTAATGGTATTCTTAAAACAGAAACGAGATCTGATTTTGACTGAAAGGCTTCCAGTTCGATAATTTCCAAGTATTGGGGAATTTCTGAATATTTTACTGGAAGGGGTAAATTGTTTTTAACTAGATTTTGAGAGATTTTTTGAAGTGCGGTAATCAAATTTTCGGGTGTAATGATTGAAGAATGTATTATTTTCAGACGGGCAAAGGTGATTGAATTTAAAATATCATCTAAGTTATTCTGAAGGTACAGGTAACTTTCAGTTAATTTCTCGCATGTTTCGACAAATTTTAGTTCGGCTTGGACCAGTGCAACTCTATCATTTACATTATGTAATGCAATTTAAATTTTTCTCATGTCTTCGTTAAAGGTTTTTATACTGGTTTGCATATCTTGAAATGTTTCGTTAAAAGTCTTTATGACGGTAGAGGTAACAGATATTTGATTTTTCAGAAGGTTTTCTACTTGATGTTGGTCATTATTTAATTTATTGATACTGTCTGTGAAAAATTGTCCATCTTCAGCATCTAAATTACCGGTAATGGCTTTGAATACGCTACCAACTCCGTTTAGTATACCGCGTTTGAATCGTTTAGTGTTAACAAAGACTTCCTCAAACTTTACATTAAGAGAGTTCGATATCTGGTTTAGAAGCGTTATATGCGTTTTGACTTTGACTAGGAATTCTTTTGTTTCACGTGTGTCAACGGCGAATATATCGACGATTGATTTTAAAATTTTGTTGTTGTTGTTCTTCAAGGCTTGATAGATTTTTATGGACTAGCAGAGTCCATTTATCATTAGAAATTACCATCCTTGTTTCGTCGTGGTAATAGACTCCGACGGTGTTATTGATCGGTGTTATTTGGTACTGGGATATGGCTGCTCCGATCAGCAAGGTGAACCTATAAGGCAATTTAGACTTCAAAATATGGTTTTAACCTGTCAAAATTGGCTTTAGTTTTTTGCTTTATTTTTTTGTTAAGGAGGGTGGCTGAGTTTTTATGAAGTTCCAGAATCTCAAACGGCCCGTTAAATTTGTTACTTAATTTATCGGTAATTTGGGATTCCTTTACGTATACCTTTTGACCAATTTGATATTCGGGGGTTTCTTTTGAAACATGGGCGTCAAATCGAATCTTTGCTTTTTGTTTTTGATTTTCAGTCCTTTCGCGTGCAACTTTATAATAGTGAGAGAGGCGATTATTTAAGTCTCTGACGTATTTCGTGACTAGTTCCTCTTGATTATAGAGTGTCTCGGGCGGTCTGCTAGACGTGTGTCCGAAGACTAACTCGTAGGGTGTAAATCCGTGAGTTTTATTAGTGGAGGTGTTATAGCATATTATCGCGTAAGGTAATATGTTGAAGGGGTGTTCGTCAGGGTGCTCTGTCATATGTATTCGGATCATTTCTAATAAGGTAGCATGAAACCTTTCCAAGGAACCATTCGATTATGGGTGTCCTACACTAGAATGTGTTATTTTGATATCATAGAGGAGGCATAAGTCTCTTAAAATGGCGTTCTCGGCCGTAGTCGCAATGAATTCGAAGAGGTGTTCCGAAGTGTGAACGAGTAGAGTGTTTGCGATCGACTTCGCTGATTTATCTTTGATGGGATATGTTTGGCTGAATTTTGTCAGTTCATCGCGTATTGTAAGCGCGTAATTTCTTGTAGGAATTTCTAGAAGATCAATGTTAATACGTTCGAAAGGGGACTTAGGCGTTTCCGTAATTACTAGCGGTGAGTCTAGGTTTTTTCGACAGATTTTTGTTTCTTGGCAACATTTGCAAGTTTTTACGAATTTTTCGACATCCTTTGTCAGTCCTTGCCAAATCGGAATTTGGTCATCACTAGGTGTCTTAGTAACGTTCTGGCATATTTCGAGTTTTATGTCTTTTTCCGCTAGGAGAAATGACAAAATTTCGAGGATGGGGAGATCGATATTGTTTTCAATATGATACGTTTTGGACTCATCGAATTCTTCCCGACCGTTGTATTGTGAGATAAACAGGTTCTGGATTACAGTTTCGGGGTCGTATGGTAGAGCTACGATAAAGTAATTTCTATGTCGCACCGACTTACTGGATAATTTATTTATTGTTAAATTCCGAAAGTCTGCGTTTTCTTCGAACAAATCTTCAATGATTTTGTAGTGAAAATCTTTGAGATTGTTCTGTTGAAAAAGGTCACGATATTTTTGTTAGTTTTGTCTAGGAGTTGCCCGTTCGAGAATTCAATTTTGGAATAGTCGATAAGCGACTTTGTTTCGTACAGTTTTACGAAAGTTTCGAATTCTCTTAGGGTGTCTTCTTGTTCGTTGGTTTCTGTAGCGTCACTTTGATCATCAGAATCGGGTTCTGCTGAAGTTGAGGGCCTTTGGATAGGGTACTTTAATAATTTGGATTCCGCTTGAAAGTTAGAAAAATTTTGTATGTGATTTATTTTTATGCGGGAAAGAGCGTCTGCGTTTTTGTTAATGCGACCGGGTTTATATTCAATTTCATACTCGTATTCTTCGAGTTTCAGGCGCCAACGTGCTAGGCGGCTACCGGGGTCTTTTATTGAGAAAAGCCACGTTAGTGGTCTATGGTCGGTTATTAGTTTGAATTTTCGACCAAAGATGTATGGACGGAAGTGTTTTACAGCCCATACAATGGCTAGAAGCTCGCGCTCGATGGTTGAGATTTGGTCTCAGCTTTGCAAAGTGTTCTTGAGGCGAAAGCGATTGGTAAATCTTTTCCGATGGGGCCTTGCGAGAGAACAGCGCCGATGGCGAAGGCGCTTGCATCAGTGGTCAGTAGAAATGTTTCGTCGAAGTTTGGATAGATGAGAACTGGTGTCGAAGTGAGGGCTTGTTTTAATTCATCGAAAGACTTCTTGCAATCTGAGTCGAAAACAAAAGGAACATCTTTTTGTAACAATTTAGTGAGAGATTTGGATAGCTTTGCGAAATTACTTATAAATCTGCGATAATAACCTGCCAGACCGAGGAAGGATTTGATTTCCTTCTGGTTAGTAGGCTGTGGAAAATTTTGGATGCACTGAATCTAATCGGGGTTAGGTTTCACTCCTTCTTTGGTAATGAGGTGACCTAGATATGCGACCTCCTTATGAAGAAATTCGCATTTATCAGGCTGGATTTTTAGGTTTGCATTTCGAAGACGTTTGAATACTTCTGTGAGGCGAGAAATGTGTTCATGGACTGTTGGGGAATATACGATAATGTCGTCCATGTAGACTAGACATCCCTCGTTCTGTATACCCATGAGAATATTATCCATAACTCTCTGGAAGGTGGAAGGGGCGTTTTTAAGACCGAAAGGCATACGAACGAATTCGTAGTGTCCATTGTCTACACTGAAGGCACTTTTTGGTATATCTTTTGGATCTATCTCTATCTGGTGGAACCCAGATGCTAAGTCCAATGTCGTAAAGTATTGGCACTTGCCTAATTGATCCAAGAGATCAAGATATTTGGTAAGGGGTATTTGTCTCCTACAGTTACCTCATTGAGTTTCCTGTAGTCCACGACTACACGCCATTTTTGCTTACCAGAAGCATCGAGTTTCTTAGGGACGACCCACACTGGGGATGACCAGGGGGAATTTGAGGGACGAATAATATTTTGGTCTAACATTTTGGATACCTGCGTTTTGACCTCTTCCTTGTGTATCTGAGGGTATCGATACGATTTCGTGAAAATTGGTTTCGCGTCATTGGTATCTATCGCGTGTTTAATCTCGTTAGTGAAGGTTAGTTGATCGCCTTCAAGATAAAAGATGCCCGCGAATTCTAAACAAAGTTGAGTTATTAAATCGTTTTCCTCCTCGTTTAGGTGGTCTAGACGGAGTTGAGTTTTTATTTCATACTGTCTGTCGAGGCAAATTTGAGAGTTTTCTTCGCCTATATTATTTAATGAGAAATTTTGGATCGGTTCTAATTTTATATTTGAAAAATTAACAGTTTTGGGTACTGCGTTTGCATTTAATATAGAGGTAATAAATTCGCCTTTGTCGTTTATTTAGACTATCGCGTTCGGAAGTCTTACTTTGTCTACTTCGGTAGCTTGCAGTATAGCTTCCGTGTTTGTTAAATGACATTTGAGTTTGGTAATTTCCTCCGTACGCGGTTCAACTGAAATTATATTTGAGATGTTACGAATAGTATCGTGAGCGTTCGGGTTCGGGTAGTTTTGTACATTGATAGACCCTGATCTGTGACTTTATGGATTGGAATTGTTTTGAAATTTGTTATAAGTTTTTTGTTATTTATATCCACCATGCAATCATAACGTTCTAAGAAGTCAGAGCCTAAGAGTCCATCGAATTCTATGTCGAGATCGCATATGTAAATTTTGAACGGTTCGTTATTGTCAAATGGGATAAAAACAGATTCATTAATCATTATTTTTTGTTGGGTTATGCCTTGGATCGTAACATTTTCTGGACATCTCTTACTATAATTTCTACAAATTTTTGGTTTAAATATAGACAATCCGGCTCCCGAGTCGATTAATAGTCTATGCGTGTTAGTAGCATCATAGATATAAAATAAGTTTTTAGATTTGACAGACAACAAGGGGCTTATAGAAACTGTTGTTCCGGGAAATTGAGATTCAGGTTGAAATTGTCCAAGTTCATGTTGCCAAATTGGATTTGCAATACTGTCATATTGGAGTCCCTGGTTTTGTGATACGGTGGGTCCGACTGGGCATGAGGGCCTGATCGAAAATCCCGATTGTATACAGGGGTTGTGTCGAAAGTTGGTTCCTCGGCGTAATAGTTCTCAGAGGGATTATTAGCAGTATAATAATCCTCATTGGTGTTGCTATATTCCGAAGTATTAGCTGTATAATAATTCGGACTCGCGTGGGGGTCATTATCCGTATAATATCCCTCATTACTATTTTCGTACGAGTTGTCAGAGTAATAATTTTGATTTTGTTCTAGATTTTCGGGTTCAGTATTTTGATTAAAATGAAGTGTTTTCCTATTCACATTTGGTTTAAAATAGTTCGGATTCGGTTGAATCGCAGGGGGTCTCGCATTATTAAAATTTGGGTTTGGTGTAATAACCGGTGGTCTTTGTTGCTGGAAGTTTTGTAAGTTTCCAGGGTTTTGGTTATAATAGTTAGGTCTTTGTTGCTGGAAGTTTTGCGAATTTCCAGGATTTTGATTATAGTAGTTAGGCCTAGGGTAATTTTGGGGAATGCCAAAATTTGGAGGTCTAACATTTTGTTGTCTTTGACGGCATTCATTTGCGATGTGTCCCGCGCGTTTGCAAAATTAGCATTATTTTGCGGCTAAAGGTGAATTTAGGTTGCGCATAGGTGTAATGGCATTATTGTTACGACTGGTTTTTTGTGTCTCAAAATAATTTAATTGGAGCTCCCTTCGAACTCTTGCTATTGCCGTTAGCATATCTGGGGGATCACTCGCCCTAACAACATGCGCGATTTTAGGTTCTAATCCCGTGAGTAGAGTGTTCAAAACCATACCTTCAGTTAACTGTATTTGAGCTTGTTTTTGCATCGCCGTTAGTCTTTGTTTTTGAACAGAAGCATGCATTTTTGCTTCGTGGGTTTGTAGGCGTGCAATAAAAGTAAGCGGGGATTCACTGGGGAGCTGTCGCATCCTTTGCAAATCTTGTATTAGTGAAGTAAGGTCTCTACTATCTCCGAAATGATTTTCTAAGAGTGTTTTAATTTCGTCCCATGTAGTGGGGTTTCTAGAGTTCACTAGTTCAGCTGCACGACCTTTTAATTTGTTTTTTACATGAACGGTTAAAAGAACTGTTTGATTGCCAATTGACATGTCGTAAGCAATTTTGCATGAATTTAAAAATGTATTTAAATTAATTTGATTACCGTCATATTCCGGGACAATTGAAAATATTTCACTCAACTTATATGGTTCAACAACATCTGGTTGAGGTTCATTTGGTTGTTGTTGTTGTTGCTGCTGCTGTTGATGAGCCATATTTCTAGTAGTTACTGGCATAAACTAATTTGAATTTTGAGGACTTATTTATTTTACTTATGATGCAGACAACTGAACTGTTTTTACCACAATAATACGCAAGAAATAGTACGATTAATAATTAAAATAAGTTTTGCACTTGAATGATTCAATAAGTACTTACACGTAAATCTTTATTTAGACGTTGGTCCTTTTTCTGTTTTAAGGGATTGGAATCCGCCACCTGTTGTCAAAGGTCTCCTTGTTCCGGTGATCCTTTCCTGAAGTTAGGCCCTTTTTTGGAGTGCTCCTTGTTCTTCGGGGAGGTTTTCGTCAGTTAGGCTTTTCTACCAGGTGTTTTTCCAGATCCTACCGACTGCGCCACTTTTATATCACTTATTTACTGTTTCACTTTTTAAAAAATTTTATTTTCACAAAAAGTTACAATTGAAAAACTTTTATTTAACTTTGAATATTTGAATTAATTATATAATGGTGTATAATGCTATATAAAGCTGAGTACAATAATATGTGTTGACTGACTCTGATATGGTAATGGGTCGTATTTATAACATTCTATTTGCTGACGCTGGCATAAGCATTTCTTGGAAATTAATGCTATGCAAGCGTTTCACATGGGAATGTTTTATCTAGGAAGCTGTTATCGCTTATCTCATAAAGATATCGAGTTACTTAGCATATAACATGTATATTTATTAGATTATGGTATTATACCTTTTATCTTCCTTCCTACTGCAATGATATTTTATGAATATGCTAAAGGACTTTGCATTAAGTTAGATGTGAAGTCCACTAACAAAAGATCTAAGTGAATTATTAACGAAGAGAAACCAGGCATGAGGAAATATGTAAATAAAGCCCCCACTTCCTGAAAATATAAGAACACCAAAAGAAAGAAGCCATTCATAGATCTAAAATTCTGTGAACTGAAATTGGATAAATACACCGATCCAGACAAGAATAGCTACCATTATGTGTAAAGCGTGAAAAAATATGTTAAACAACTAGTTAATTTGACTATAATAATATTATAGTTACTTTATCTGTATATGCTAATAAAAGTATAATACTTAAATATGTCTTTTATTTAAACAAATGTCCTCAAATATTTTTCCGCCACCACAATTTCAAACAGGTCTGCACGATTTTCAATCATGCTCTGCACAATTTTCAAACAGATTTGAACAACTTTTAAACAGGTTTGAACAGCTTTTAAACGGGTTTGTATAGCTTTTAAACAGGATCTGTACGATTTTCAAACATGTCTGTAAGATTTTCAGATAGGTCTGTACGATTCTAAACGAGGTCTGCAAAATAAGAATAAGTGAGGTTAAAACGAGGGTGAGACGAAGGGTATTTAAGGGTAAATGAATGTGGGTGGAGATCTTCAATTAGTTAATATGAGTATAACAATATCATAGTTTCTTTATCTGTATACGCTAATAGAGTATAATACTTTTTCCTTAACGTCCATGATGCTTTTCTTTTATATTTCCACACTGCACATGTCTTTAGTTTCTTTAACGACAGACATTTTTTCTTAAAAGTCTCCATTGCGCATGCTTTTCTTTAACGGCTATAATGTTTTTCCTTAATGTCCATGATGCTTTTATTCTATATTTCCACACTGCGCATGATTTTTTTTAACGATAGATATTTTTTCCTAAAAGTCTCCACTGCGCATGCTTTCCTTTAACGGCTATAATGATTTTTTTGTATATATCTTCAGTAAACTAGTACAAGTTTTAGACTTTTAAAATCTTATACCGTTCTTGAGTTATAAGGGAAAAATGGGGTGTGATGACGTCAATCACCAGAGTTTTTTGTTCTTCACCCAATGATGTTGAAACTTTCATATTTCAGCCGGATGTTTATTTTCATGTTTCTTAGTAAAAGATTACATCATATAGCACCGACCTTATTTGTTTAGTATAAAAAATCTGATTACTCGACCGCTTTCTAAGATACATTTATGCAGCTGTGTATGAAACCTTGAAACGTTTTTCTTGGAAGTTTAACCTTGAAAATGGTACGCACCGGATGTTTATTTCTTAGTAAAAAGCTTACATCATCGACTTTATTTGTTCTGATGACTCAGCCGCTTTCTAAGGAATATCAGGCACAGGTGTTGATGAGTCATACATTTAACCTTTAAAATGACACGTACCGGATTCCGGTATTCCATATAATAAATTGCTCTTTTGTGACTAGCTGCATGGTCTATGACCCAAAGCCATAAGAAAAAAATTTGATTTGTTCAGTCTATAAATCTGATGACTCAGCCGCTTCCTAAGAAATATCAGGCGCAACTTTGTATGAGTCATACATTTAACCTAAACCTGAAATCTGAAAATGACACATACCGGATGTTTATTTCTTAGTAAAAAGATTACATCACCTCATGACGTCACTCTTTTTGTTTTTTCACCCAATGATGTTGAAACTTTAATAGCAGAAAGTAGGTTACCAGAGACAAGGGGCCTTGCGGGTTAGATTTTTAACTTTATTTTTTCGATATCTCCACTCCTTCATGAGATATAAGGACTTTTTGGTTTGTGATGCAGATTTCCTCACCACTGCGCATGCTCTTCTCTCAGATCTCATTCCCACATCCCCTCCACCACCCTGCAGCCTCTGGTAATTGTCGACGAACACCAGCAGCCTGTTCGCTCACCTCTTTGGACATTTCTTCGTCCGCACCTCTCTGGTTACATCCTCTGGTTACTTCTTCAGCAGCCTCTAGTCATTGCCGGCGAACACCAGCAGCCTCTTCGCTTACCTCTCTTGACACTTCTTCGCCCCCTCCACCACCTCTCTGGTTACTTCTTCAGCAGCCTCTGGTCATTGCCGACGAACACCAGCAGCCTGTTCGCTCATCTCTCTGGTTACTTCTTCACCTCCCCACCTCTCTGGTTACTTCTTCAGCAGCCTCTGGTCACTTCTTCATATACCCCTCAGGCTGCCACCCCGTCCTCAGCAGCCTCTGGTCACTTCTTCAGCAACCCCACCCCGTCTTCAGCAGCCTCTTGGTCTCTCTGGATGAACACATGCCATCGAGGTAACCTCATAGTTATTCTACTGACGGAAGTGGTCCAGGATCCGCCTTGTATTACTACCTACGCTGATAAGTACTACCTGGCTATTTCTAAGAATAGTATTACTAATTAACCACCAACTGCTTATAATATTCCTATCTGTTCAACAGCTGCAGTAGTCGAAATATGTTTGTAACTTCTCAGAATATATCTGCTCAAATTCTGATTATCTTGTAACGTCGTGCAGATGTTAAATAATAGCCATAATCATAATATACAAGTGCCCGGGCCGTTATTGGTTATATATTCTAATTTTATCAGAAATTATTTTTATAGGCACAGATGCAAGGTTGAAGATAGCATCTGTCTCGGCGAAAATTCAAAGGTAAGTGTAAATTAATTTATTAAAGTATTTTTAAAATATTTAAGAAAAAAATCGTCAAAGAAACTTATCCTTAACGAAAAGACAGTCGAAGAAAAAAACTAAATAATTTCAATTTCTAAACTAATAACAATATTCACTGTTTTAAATGTAATGATATATATATATTGTACTGGATGTCTTAAAATACTCGTACTGAACAGTTCAGTTCGAGCAACAAGGAGCAGCAGTAGCAGCGGCAGCAGCAGCGGTAGCAGCAGCAGTAGGCAGCTTTCAGTAAGAACCTCCCAATAAACACAAATACTTGCCAGAGATGTTTTCATTATATAATTCAGTTTACATAGGAAGTGTCTGACATATTAATTGTAGGATAAATGCAACTTACATGTGTCTAGAAACTTCCTACTCTCCTGATATGACATACATGTAACAAACATAACTCATGGAATAACTTTTGTTCTCTTAGCGATATATAACAGATACATATTTTGTAAAGTAAATACAATTTGTATATATGAATCCTGTATGTTTTCTACACATAATTTTTATTTTTATGCACCAGGTACATGGCATACAACAGTTTTATTTTATACTTATTATGTGTCAGACAAGTTATTTGTCTTTATTTATGTATATTATATACAGGGTGTAATTAGTTTCATGTCATTAAAGAAACTGGTGGTAGGGAACGACAAGAAAAACAAAAAAAAACCTTATATAACACGGGGTTTAGAGCTCATAGTTTTGGAGGAAAAAAATAAACAAAAATTTCGAAAATTTTCAATACAGTTTTTTGAGAACTGCTGGTATATTGAGGTAGGTTTAGATCTAGATCTGATCTGAAGAAAACTATACTGTAACTCTCCCTTGTGCAATATTTTAGTTACTGTCGGCGTTTCGTTATGTACACACGACCAACCCGCCGTTCGTTGTTTTTGTTATTTTTGAATTTTGCGTCATTGTGTATTTATAGTTAAGATTTATTTTATTGACTTACCGTTCAAGTTGTCATATTCTTGATTACGTACAGACACAACTTACTTGTTCGTTCTTTTTGTATTCCTTTTTGGCTTTTGTACCAAGTTTTTATTTTATTTTTCTTTATTGACAACGTTAGTTGATAGTTTAGTGTTTAGTGTTGAACGAAGTGTGCATGTACTTAATTCGACGTACCGAACTGTGTATTGATACAGATGCAGAGATTTTGAATCATTTAGGTAGGTAGTAAGCTTTTAACCCAGGACACTCATTTATCTTACAAATGTTAATAAACCACATTTAAATTTTCTAAATTATAAACAATCCAATATTTTGTTCCAAATTAAAAAACGCACATGTAAAGAAATGCTCTGTTTAAACCTCTATGGCCATTATTTGCTTGCAATTGTGCACGAAGAGAGAACGAATTATTTACCTCTTTATACTTGCCTCAGTTCAGTTGAGGCGGTACATCAAAGGCGGTCGATGATCTTTTGACACCGCGTGTGCCGGCCAGCACTTTTTTATGACAATTTAAAAGTTGTGTAATTGGGAAGCACAAGTCCATCGACCAAGAAAAGCAGTGGTTCTCAATAGTTGACTACCATAATATTAAATATGTTAACCTAGATCAGTGTTTTTGAAAGTGCTCCTAGAGAGAAAGTCATAAAGGTTTTTTGTTTGTCTAGTCGGTCCCCATTACCAGTTTTTTTTAATGACATGAAACTGATTACACCCTGTATATATATATATATATATATATATATATATATATATATATATGAAGTGTTGGTGTTCTTCCGGGTGTTTTCCCGAGTAGTTGGTAGGCTCCTGCGGGAGCCACGCTTGTCTGAACGACGTTTCGGCGGAATCTCATCTGCCATCCTCAGGTTCTAGCTGGAAGCTGCCTATTGCTGCTGCCGCTGCTGCTGCTGATGCTGCTGCTGCTGCTGCTGCCGGTGCTACTGCTGCTCCTCGTTGCTTGAACTGAACTGAAGTTCAGTTCGAGCAACGAGGAGCATAACATAATATATATATATATATATATATATATATATATATATATATATATATATATATATATATATATATATAATAAAACCAGAAAAGTATATATATATATATATATATATTTTATGCTGTGTATCCACACTGTGGAACACTATCCAAGTATCGTGTTTGAAATCATAAATAAAATTCACAAATTTGTATGTATTTTAGAAAATAATCATAACAGTTTTACTTTAACGGATCATACAGAAGCAGGAGTATCTGTGGTTTATTTAATTGATTCAAGTTCATTTGTTCTCAGCGAGTAAGATGCAGAGAATGAAACTTGGTATTGAATTAGAACGAAATATTTAAATAAACATAAAATGAAGTTATTTTAGTTTAACAAGGTTATTCTAAATAGTATATAATAAAACATGAACTTATAGAGAATCACAATCTCATTTAAAATGATTTAGAATGAAATTGGAAAACAAAAAAGTAAATTTTATAAAATCTGACATGCATGTCAAAACTTAGGGCTGAAAATCATATTTTGTGTAGAAACACTGTAAATCTACACAAAATGAATATAGAATGAAAGACTATTATCAGTATTTGCATTGCAGGGTGATTATTTTAGAAATAGTAAGTCCATATATTACAAAACACTGAATGACATTTTAAGTTTTCAGATATTTTCAAATATCATTGCAGAAAGGTGTTTTGTAAATGATATTTCACATCATGCAGAAAGAAAGGACTAATAGTATGATGTTAAATGTTTGTTGGCGTATCAATTTCTTGTTTTAGTTTATAATAACAGTATTCTGTCAGTATGAAAAACTGTAGTACGTTTTTAACTACTAGCATTTTGTGTTTATCATTGCTATTCATCTAAATGTATGAATTAGTATTTATTTGAGATTGGAATTGTTAATTGTAGTTATAAGTAGATTTTAAGAAAGTATATCTAATATGTCAATATATTTCGAGTAATTACAATTATTCACTTAATCCTGAAAAGTAGAATAAGAAACTTATCAGGAAAATCAAAGAATTAAAAACAATATTCAATTAAGGTGAAGAACAAACAAAACTGAATAGTTTAAATTTTAAATTAAAATTAAATTTTGAAATATTAGATCAAAATAGAAAAAAACAATTGAAATATTGGAAATTAACCCAATGAAACGAATAAAAATAACAAATCAGTTGATCACACACCGCTGAACAGCGAGCTGCGAAATATATTCATCCAAGAATAAATAATAAATTTAAAATAAAAGAAAAGTGGTGAATAATTTGAAGGTTAGAAAATTACAATCCAGATATATTGATATCAAGAATAAATTGTAAAAGTTGATTAAATATAAGAAGTGAGTATACTTTGAAAGTATTACGAAGTAGATTATCCGGAAAGCAGATTTAGAAGAGGGAAGTATTTGTTAATCCAGTTAGCAAATTTATATGGTGTAGAAATTTCAAACGTCAAGCAAGTGATAGAAATACTTCAAGGAAATCTTGAAAATAAATTGGAGGTTAGAAACAAACGTCAATCCAGTAAAGAAGAAGAAGAAGAGGCCTTGAGAGGTTAAAAAGTCAGTCAAGTGACATAATATTTCAAGGATCATAATAACCAGTTAGAGGTTATAATATAACATTACTCGAGTCGAAAGAAAGACAAGGTAAAGCTTTACAATATCAGAAATCCATGGTACATATTTATTTTAAATAAAGGCCATATTTATCATTTTAGTTAAGTTAGATTTTGTTATTTAAATTTGTTAATTACATTCCAAGTTCAAATTTGTTAATAAATTAATACTTTGTTCGTTCAATACTGAGTTTGATTTATTTAGATTGTTATCTTGATCGATGAGCATTTATTGAACCGACTTCGTTGGACCTTGAGTAAGAGTCATTCTATAGATTGTAGATAGTCATGCTAATGGTGTTCTATAGTCTATAATATTAACAGCTTTTAATAAACTGTTTGGCGCCCAGTAAACTTATTTCAATTTACTTTTAAGAAGTAAAATTCGAACGTATAAAAATATAAAAATAGATATCAGAATATAGAACAATATATATATATATATATATATATATATATATATATATATATATATATATATATATATATATATATATATATTGCTGTGTATCCACACTGTGGAACTCTACCTAAGTATCGTGTTTGAAAACATAAATAAAATTCACAAATTTGTATGTATTTTAGAAAATAACCATAACAGTTTTACTTTAACGGATCATACAGAAGCAGGAATATCTGTGGTTTATTTAATTGATTCAAGTTCACTTATTCTCAGCGAGTAGGATGCAGAGAATGAAACTTGATATTGAATTAGAACAAAATATTTAAATAAACATAAAATGAAGTTAATTTAGTTTAACAAGGCTATTCTAAATAGTATATAATAAAACATGAACTTATAGAGAATCACAATCTCATTTAAAATGATTTAGAATGAAATTGGAAAACAAAAAAAAGTAAATTTTATAAAATCTGACATGCATGTCAAAACTTGGGGCTGAAAATCATAAATTGTGTAGAAACACTGTAAATCTACAAAAAATGAATATTGAATGAGAGACAGTAGTTGCAGTGCAGCGTAATTAATTTAGAAATAGTAAGTCCATAGAATACAAAACACTGAATGACATTTTAAGTTTTCAGATATTTTTAAATATCATTGCAGAAAGGTGTTTTGTAAATGATATTTCACATCATGCAGAAAGAAAGGACTAATAGTATGATGTTAAATGTTTGTTGGCGTATCAATTTCTTGTTTTAGTTTATAATATCAGTATTATGTCAGTATGAAAACTGCCAGGGGCGCGTTTAGGTAAATTGGGGCCCTAGGCGCTATGAGATTTGAGGGCCCCTCGATTAAAAAAATATTATGCAATATTTGAAGGCAAGTATATTTTTACAAATACATATTATCATATTATTTTTTTCCGGCTTTATATGTTAGCAAACTTGTCAATTTGAACGTTTGATATCACAGTTTTGTTTCCTGTGATACAGTATCCAGAAGAGACAAATTTTGAAGTCGCTGTTGCCCCGAAGTACTTCGTAGGTGGTTATTAATTATTTTGAGCGTCGAAAAAGTTCGTTTACATGAGGGATTACTGACAGGAATGGTCAAGTAAATACACAAAAGGGTTTCAACATTAAGAAATGTCGCCTGCAACACATTGAGAATAAAGGACTCCGCAGTTTTTTATAGTAAGAATGTTCTGGGGAAAATATTCTCCTGGATCCCCTGATTAAAATTCTCCCTGACCACCAGTCCGACCGAATTCGATTTTTTGATCTAGAGGCGACTGAAACTGTGAACATCTTCGAAGGTCTGCGTAAATGTTCCATAAAAATTCTGAAAATATTCATGCTCATTTCTTGAAGAAAAATAAGCATCTTTTGTCTCTTGGCATTTTTTTCAAAGTGCTTCCTTCTCCCGGAAAAAAATAACAAACAAACAAAAATATTTTTGTATTTTTTTACGGGAAAAGGAAGCAACTTGAAGACAAACACCAAGAGACAAAAGATGCTTATTTTTATTCAAAGAACACGCCTACCGGTTTTCAGAATTTCTTAGAAAAAAATAATTTCGACCAAGAATTTCCCTAAAATTTTATTTTTTTCTACTTCAGAAAAATCCCAAAATATTCAGGCAAGTTCTTTAGGTAAAAATAATCAGCTTATGCCCCTTCAACTTTTTCTTCAAAGTGCTTCCTTTTCCCGTAAAAAAATTGCAAAAAATTATTTTTTTCTGTTTTATTTTTTTCCGGGAGAAGGAAGCACTTTGAAAAAAAAAACACCAAGAAACAAAAGATGTTTATTTTCTCTAAAAAATGAGTGAATATTTTCAGAATTTTTATGGAACATTTAAGCAGACCTTCGCAGATGTTCACAGTTTCAATCGTCTCTAGGTCAAAAATCGAATTCAGTCAAAGGGAATTTTAATCAGGGGGCCCAGGAAAACATTTTCCCCAAGTTTCAGAACTATCAACTGGTCCTTTATATATTTCAGCAGGCGACTTAAGCCGACATATATCAAAAATTGATGCAATTTATCTGGAGATAGCTCGGAATCTATGTCGCCTCTATAGGTTGATACTAATGCATTGATCATTGCAGTGAACTGATTATTAGCTTATTTTGCATCCTCATACTCTTTTTCCAAATTTTCTTCATTTTCAGATTCTTTTTCTATTTGTTCATCATCGCCAGATTCACTAGAATCGTTTCCTAATGGTTCTTCCTGTTCGCAGTCCTCATCACTGGTTTCAAAATCAAAATTTTCTCAGTTATTTTCTCGGGTTTTCTAGATTGTTTGTCTCAGGTTCTTGAATTTTCGCATCATCATTATCAGTAGATTTATTTTCATTAATGTGAAATAGACCGAAAAGCTGATTCGTCATCTGGCACGTGCTGACTGCCGAAACTTAAATAGTAACGTCTGAGGAATTGCCAACAAATTGGTCTGTTAATTGATTGCATCTTTTTTTAATACACTGAAAAAAATATGTTCAGTGAATGAAAGTTCATTGAGAATTTATGAATCTGTTTATTGATCTAATGTATATGTTCATTAATACAATGTACACATTTATTGTTACTATGTAAACGTACATGAACAGATTCATTAATATTACGAACATATTTTTTTCAGTGTGATGCAGTGAATAAAGATTAAAAAAATGAATATTCAAGAATATTCAAACACGATAAACACAAACAATAAATTCCTATAGACTTCTACATTGAAATATGAAAAAAATTGAAATGCAAAGGAAGAACTATAAAATGATTTCAAGTTCAAATGATATAAAATGTAAATAAACGACAAATGTTCGTGAACACATTCTCGCATGAACCATTCTTATTTTGTCATTTTTGTTGCAATTGAGATCTGATGAAGATGATATGGAAAAGGGAAAAAAGAAATGTATTTCATGATAGTAAATATCATTATTGCTATCAGTAAAGCGAAAATAAATAACGACATAACAAAGAAATAAAATTTTTACATCGCTTTTTTACCTCAATAAATCGGGAAATGGGGGCCCCTGGAAAAGTGGCGCCCTAGGCGCGCGCCTAGTGCGCCTAGGCCTAAAGGCGCCCCTGAAAACTGCAGTACGTTTTTAACTACTAGCATTTTGTGTTTATCATTGCTATTCATCTAAATGTATGAATTAGTATTTATTTGAGATTGGAATTGTTAATTGTAGTTATAAGTAGATTTTAAGAAAGTGTATGTAATATGTCAATATATTTCGAGTAATTACAATTATTCACTTAATCCTGAAAAGTAGAATAAGAAACTTATCAGGAAAATTAAAGAATTAAAAACAGTATTCAAGTAAGGTAAAGAACAAACAAAACTGAATAGTTTAAATTTTAAATTAAAATTAAATTTTGAAATATTAAATCAAAATAGAAAAAAACAATTGAAATATTGGAAATTAACCCAATGAAACGACTAAAAATAACAAATCAGTTGATCACACACCGCTGAACAGCGAGCTGCGAAATATATTCATCCAAGAATAATTAATAAATTGAAAATAAAAGAAAAGTGGTGAATAATTTGAAGGTTAGAAAATTACAATCCAGATATATTGATATCAAGAATAAATTGCAAAAGTTGATTAAATATAAGAAGTGAGTATACTTTGAAAGTATTACGAAGTAGATTATCCGGAAAGCAGATTTAGAAGAGGGAAGTATTTGTTAATCCAGTTAGCAAATTTATATGGTGAAGAAATTTCAAACGTCAATCAAGTGATAGAAATATTTCAAGGAAATCTTGAAAATAAATTGGAGGTTATAAACAAACGTCAATCCAGAAAAGAAGAAGAAGAAGCCTTGAGAGGTTTAAAAAGTCAGTCAAGTGACATTATATTTCAAGGATCATAATAACCAGTTAGAGGTTATAATTTAACATTACTCGAGTCGAAAGAAAGACAAGGTAAAGCTTTACAATATCAGAAATCCATGGTACATATTTATTTTAAATAAAGGCCATATTTATCATTTTAGTTAAGTTAGATTTTGTTATTTAAATTTGTTAATTACATTCCAAGTTCAAATTTGTTAATAAATTAATACTTTGTTCGTTCAATACTGAGTTTGATTTATTTAGATTGTTATCTTGATCGATGAGCATTTATTGAACCGACTTCGTTGGACCTTGAGTAAGAGTCATTCTATAGATTGTAGATAGTCATGCTAATGGTGTTCTATAGTCTATAATATTAACAGCTTTTAAGAAACTGTTTGGCGCCCAGTAAACTCATTTCAATTTACTTTCAAAAGGTAATTTCGAACGTATAAAAATATAAAAATAAAGATCAGAATATAGAACAATATATATATATATATATATATATATATATATATGTGTTGTTTCTTAGGTTTTCACGGGTGTTAAATGAAGTGTTGGTGTTCTTCCGGGTGTTTTCCCGTGTAGTTGGTAGGCTCCTGTGGGAGCCACGCTTGTCTGAACGACGTTTCGGCGGAATCTCATCTGCCATCCTCAGGTTCTAGCTGGAAGCTGACTATTGCTGCTGCTGCCGGTGCTACGGCTGCTCCTCGTTGCTCGAACTGAACTGACGTTCTCCGTGTTGTGCGACTCCTTATATATGTTGTGGGGTGGGGCGCGCCTGCGCACCTGGCTGCGTGTTACTGGCCCTCTACTCTCTGTAGGAGGCGTAGCGGGCGCCTGAGCTAACCCGACAAGAGGCCTCGTTGAAACATCACGTTTCACGTGACTTCTCGTTGATGGTCGTGCGTCCTCGTGTCTAGCCGGCTCTGGAGGTTGTCGTGGTCCTCCTTGGTTGGTTAGCGCTTGACTCCGGCTCCTCGTGATGGGTCCCCTTGTAGCTGGCTGTGGTGTCTCTTCGTGAATGGTCGATACTCGACGGTGCCTCGTTGCGATCTGTTCGTTTACCGTGGGTCGTCGTCTGTTTTCCGTTACGTAACTTCCTGACAGTGCGGGCTTCCATGCAGTGGGTAATCTTTGAGTGTCGTCTCCTTTGTTAAGATTTTGAGGTCTTTTTTCAATTTCTATGGCCTCTCTGGTAATCCTTGACCTCCAATGCTCGATATTGGCTATCGTTCTGGTGTTGTCGAAGTCTATCTTGTGTCCTGTAGTTTTTGCGTGTTGTGCTAGGGACGATGTTTTCTCCTCTTTTTGCACTGCATTTCTATGTTCTTCTCTTCTTACACTTATCCGTCTGTTCGTTTGTCCTATGTATGAATTGTTGCAATCTTGGCACGGGATTTCGTATACTCCTTGGTTTTCTAGGGCGATTTTTGATTTCGGGTTACGTAGAACTGCGCTGATTTTTCGGTCTGTTTTGAATATTGTGTCTATGTTGTATCCACGTAGAAGTTTTCCGATTTTATCTGTTGTCCCCTTCACGTAAGGTAAATATGCTTTTGCTACTGGTTTCTCAGATTCTTCCTGGATTCGTGGTCTGGATGGTTCTTGCGACTTCTGTATTGTATACCTTGAAAATCCATTTCTCATAAGTGCTTTCTGGAGTGATAACATCTCTTCGTTAATATGGTCGCCGTCTGCTAGCCTTTGGGAGCGTGTCACTAGAGTCTTTACTACTGAATTCAATTGCGCTGGATGGTGGTGTGATGCTGCGTTTAGATATCTGTCTGTGTGAGTGGGTTTTCTGTGTACCGTATGACCTAGTGTTCCGTCTTGTTTCTTCTTCACTAATACGTCAAGAAATGGGAGCTGGCCTTCTGCTTCTACCTCCATTGTGAATTTGATTCTGTCGTGAATGTTGTTTAGGTGGTTTAAGAAATTATTAAGATGTTCTCTCCCATGAGTCCAAATTACGAACGTGTCGTCAACGTATCTTAGCCAAAGTTTCTGTTTGAGTGGTGCAGTTTGTATTGCACGGGTTTCTAAGTCCTCCATGAAGAGATTAGCGATGACTGGGGACAAAGGTGAACCCATCGGTGCTCCTTCCGTTTGTTTGTAGCGCTGGTCATTCTACGTGAAGTATGTGTTGTTTAGACAGTGTGTAGTTAGACTAAGAATATGATCCTCTGGACTGTACTTTTGCTTGATCAATTCAAGTGATTCCTCTACTGGTACGTTTGTGAACAATGACACTACATCGAAGCTCACTAGAAGATGTTCTGGTTGGACAGTCTCGTTGCTTAGTAACTCGATGAAATGTTGTGCGTTTTTCACATATGACGTTGCTTTTTCGGCAAGGGGCTGCAACTGCCTAGCTAGATACCTCGCTAATTCCTGCACAGGTGATCCTACAGAGCTAACAATAGGTCTTAGTGGGGCTCCTTCCTTGTGGATCTTTGGTAAGCCATATAGTTTGGGGCATCTTGAAGATTTCACTAAAATGGACGTCCCGAAAACGTCCCAAGAACGTACTCACAGGACATGAAAACGTCCCGAGGACGTACTCTACCGACATAAGACGTACCGAGGACGTTTGAGGGACGTTCCGTGTCAGCAAAACGGGGTGTCCCGAGGACGTCCCACCCAGGACGTATGTGGGACGAATGTAGGTCTAGAGAGGACGTCCTGAAAACGTTGTTGGGACGTACTATGCAAAACATATAGGTACCTCCCCCTCCACCACTTTTAAGGTGTATTCACAGCAGAGGATATTTATGTTCCTTTTTGGGTTTTCTAACCACATGCATTTCTTTCGAAATAGAATCCAGTGATTGGATTCTATTTCGAAGGGAATAAATGTGAATAGAAAAGCCAAAAAGATAAAAAAGTGACTATAATCACCATGTAGAAAAATTATTCAAATAGATTGATTTTAATACTTGGTATTTTTATTTGTCAACACCAAATGACAAATTTATGCGAACATTTTATTTCTATTGTGCTATTGAAAAATAAGTTATGGCATTTGTATTTTTTTTAAATTAACTTCTTACTCTACAAATTCAAGTGTCAAGTGTCAAAAACACAATTTTTATGGGATTTAAAAGTTATGTATTATAATACCTAGTACAGTAGAATATAGTTATATATACATTAAGTCATATTGAATATTATAAAAAATAAGCCAAGTGTGCAATAAAACGTAAGATAAATGTATATCTCACCTTCTCTTAACGTTTTGCACACGTCGTCTTTTTATAATTATCTTATTAGTTTATATTATTTTCTAATATTCTCTCTTTTTTGACACCCTCTCTGTTCTTTTTTTTGCCCTCTTCAATCACGATGCAATAGCCATTTTGGTGTCCTTCCAACACTTTGAAGCGTTAACGACTTTCAGCAGCCCCTGTGCAAATAAAAGAAAAATTAACATTTCAGATGAAATTTTGGCAAAAAACATTAAAACTAATATATGCCATTTGATGGCAAGATTATATTTAAAATAAATTGTTATAATTTACTTGGTGTCCTATTAAAAAAAAAATCAGTTTAAATGTGAACATTTTTTTGTTTAACTGACTTTTGCATTTGAAAGGTTCCCTTGCTCATTTAAAAATTTTAAGAACACCTCTTTCTATGAATGATCGATTCTACAAATAATACCAAGGACCGCGAGACGCAGAAATATATGTTGTGACTAATGCTACCAGATTAATATAAGTTTAACGTTATATTTTTTGCCAATATTATTACAGAATTCAAGTAAAGAAAATGGCTACGGGTTAAGATGCATTAGGATTTACGGTTAGAAGCAGGTTTATTAGGTTGAACATTGATGATGTATAAAAAATTTTGTACGTACGTACAGCATAATTTCAGAAAAATATAACAAATAGGGCATATAAGTTACAAATTTGTAAATTTTCCTCAAAAAGTACCTTTATTAGTTTTTTCTTATATTAATTTACTGAAATCCCTAAATACACTTTACAAGTTTGTTGATGTGTTCTGGCAAATGTTTTTATTACTCGATGTATCAAACCTTACCTATTAAAAGTTTCATCACCTCCACTTGTTCATCAGAGATGTCGAACCATATATAACACTTTGTTTAACACACTAAGTAGGTACTTCTTTTCAATTTTTACTTCCCTCGCATACCGAAGGGAAGTATTGTATTTATAATGTTTAACCAACAATCTTCTTTTAAGTGAATAAGTTCGCTCCATGTTAAATAACTAAAAACTACATACCCAGGTTCACAGGTGATCTCCCATAGAATTTTCAGAGCCAAATAAGGTGGGTGGTGGTATAGTTATTATAACCTACAAATAAGCAGCACCAAATTTATCTAGAATAAAATATCGATCTAAATACCTACATATTAATAAATCAATTAAACAGACTTACCTATTTTTGATACTTTCTTTTGTAGCCATTAAAAGTGACTATAGTGGCAGTGGGCAGAAAAATTAAAAATGCAACTAAAATGATGCAATGCAATAACCAAGGCTGCCAAATTGAATTTCCCATAGTTTGACAGCAACTGAAATGGACCATGAAATATGAAAATATTTTGTTATCAAAAGAAATTTTGTTAATAAAACTTTTTAAGGATTTTAATTTCATTTTTACAGTTTTTAATTTCCTTTTTTAATCATATCCTCATCTGCTCAAAAAAAACATCAATCCTAGAGGTTATTTCACAAATGTGTTTAGGTTTGTCTTGACTAATGTAACGAGACAAATTTTCCCACACAGCACAAGGCTGTCCGAGAGACGTCCTATGGCAAAGACCATTTAGGATTTGGGCTTGCCTATGGACGTCCCAATATCCCAATATGTATGCTTTTCGGCACTCTTTTGGTCATCCCAATGTCACAACTTGGTACCAGACAAAGGCAATACGACGGACGTCCTGAAGGATGTCTGAAGCTCATAACTAGGGACATACCAGGATATCCTGGGATATTTCGGGACGTCGTAAGTACTACGAATGGGCATCCACAGGGACATTAGAGGATGTACAAAGTACACACTGAAACGTCCCAGAACATCCTAATATTATATTTTCTTATATTTCAATATATTAACCATCGCCAAAGAAACCACATTTTTACAAAAATGATAAACTATAAATATTTTATATGTATGGACCGAAGTCCTACCTACTTATAATTATATATAAGTAGGTATATAGTGCATAAATCCACATATATTTTTGTTTTTTGTAAAATTGTAGTTTCTCTGACGATGGTTAATACACTGAAACAATAGAAAATATTATATTTCTCATTTGAACTGACCGAAAAACCCAAGGAATTACTCATCTAGTTATTTGATATAAACGGTCAAGAAAATAAAATCAGATATAAGACAGACTTTAAAAACAAACTCACATTTGTAATGTCAAACTACTCAAAAAACACTACTTCGAAAAAATATAGAATAATAAAATAAATATGTTGCACATAACTCCATAAATATTGTTTTTTGTAAAATTTTATTTCTGTCGAAGGTTAATATACATGAAAATGTTAGATAATATCATAACTGACCGAAATATATAAAAAAATTACACATGAAGGTATTTGAATTATATCAGTGAAGAAATTAAAAACACCTAGGGGTTATAAGAAGCTAAATATATTCAATATTTAAAGACAACTCATTTGTAACATCAAAAAGCAAACTTCTTAGAAGAACATAAAATAACATTTTTCAAACTGAATTATATAAAAACATATTTCTTTATCAAGTAATATGTTCCTACTTCTCTACTCTCTTCATTGCCTTGCTCTTCTTTTTGCCCTGCTCGGATTCTTTTAAACACTTCTCTGCTTCGTACCTATTTCATAATATTATAGGTACCCATTCATGGTTGCATCTAAAATAAACAGTTACTTATTATTTGAATCAGCATTATCAACAAAAATTTAGTCTATATGAAAACTGGGTTAGATAAAGATAATATAGAGAACATCGAGGGATACAGGTTTAAATTGAAACACTAATAAGAATAACTTATTTAATCATACATCATCCAACAGTGTAAAACCATAATTTGTCGCATTATAAAATACAATCCTGTATTACGACTTCATTTTAATGCATTATATCTGTCTTCCATACACGTCACATATGGCTGTGGCTGCGAAGCCATTTACATAACACCATTCATAAACCAATAACCGTTTTGTGCAATTTACTCAAAAGGAAACAATATATCAGGATTAGGACAGATTTGCAAATTAACTGAAAATTTATCCACGCATGTCCTGTCTGATACATGTTTCCCTTTAAGAGTGTAATGAAAGTTTCAAACAATTATCTTGAACCAAAATTATTTTTACTTACCTATTTTCATACACTGTTCATCGTCAAACTTCACAACACTAAGTACGACCTGGTTCACATTCTCTCTCCAACCTGGCTTCGTAACATTCAATTCTTGGGCCAAATAAGCTTGATTTTGTAGGTTTGTTGGTCATTGAAAATAAGGGAGCCAGATGTTTTGTTTAACACTGTAAATTTTCTATAAAGTTTCCTCTTTTTAGTTTCCTTTGGCATCCTGAAAGTTTACAAAATTGTATTAAATTTGGGAACTTTTATAGGTTATGTTATTTTTACATGGCTTGTACTTACTTTCTATAGTGTCATATAAAACTGAATTAAACAGATAAAACAATCAAAAGTTTTAAAAATATTTCCTACAACCACTAATCATTTATATTATTTGATGTATATAAATTAACTGATATTCCAAGCTTGTTTTGAGTTTACACTAAAGAATACCAGATACAATAGAAAGTACAGAGTACAGGTTTGTGAAATTGGATATGGCCGCCGGAAATCGTAATGGCGCCTTATTTGAACATATTAAAGAAATAAATTGGGTCACAGTTTAAGGAGATTTAGGACCCTTCACTGGACGTCCTTTTTTAATCCCAATGTCAATTCACAGTTAATGCCAAAATGAAACCAGTTCAGGATATCCTCTTGGCCTCCTTTTGAAGGATATCCTGGGATATCCTAAATGGGACGTCCATTTCACTATCTACTTTAGGTACTGGGATATCCAGGTACTTCAATTTGACATCCCATATCCCGATTGTGCTGTGTGGGTTGTCTTGCAATTTGCACCTAAGTTATTATTCTGTCCTAGTATGTAAGAGGTTTTGTACTTATATTGTAATGCACAGTTGGGGTACATTGCGTAAATAATTGTTATATTATAATAATAAGTCCGTTAGATAGTTTTATTATTGTACATAATTATCAAAAGCTAGGTAAATATGTAGAGATACACCAGTTAGGCCTCCCCACCTGACCGGCGGCACAGACAGAGAGGGAATTAACTTTCCTATGCAAGCGAGACACTCTCACAGTTCAGTTGTGTCCGGACCGTCGTAGCAACCAGAAGTGTCGTGCAGAACCTGGAGACCGTGCGCGCCCAAGTAATAGAGGTGAGGTAAATTAAATTTTGTCTAAGTCCGTATCCGAAGCGCAATTTAATCGCGCAGATCCCCACTTTGGCCATTCTGTATTATTACCATTGCAGCTTGCCAAAACCGTCAGTCCGACCAGACCGCCAGTCCGTAGCAGAAGTGCACCGCAAGAGAGGAAGTAAGTAAACATACATATTGGAGTTTGGTAAGCAACTTGGCTGGTGTTAAGTGCCATGTTTATTAATTATACTTTGTTTAGTTTTTCAGCTGAGACGCCCGCCACCTTGCGACGTCCCCGAACGGCGTAGTTTTTCCGCTTGCTGAGGGGGAGTTGAGAGTGGCAACTTTCTGTGGTCCCAACTGGTCTTCCGTAGTTTTTCTGGAAACCAGGAGAGGACTTGTATCACCGGATTAAAATCCGGGAGGCAGCCGAAGGCGTCAGGGGGAAGACTGTCATAGGTTCGTGTACGCTTGCGGGATTTCAGCCAAATTCTGGTCGGGAGTAGGCCTCGTGAGTGTGCTGGGGTAGTTTTTCCCCCAGTATCACGCTGTCATAAAGGCCCCCTACCGTCCGGCATCCTGTCTGAAATTCCTGACAGGAGCGTTCCGCAGCCACCTGGACGCCGAATTTAGCTTCAGTGTTAAATAAGGCTAAAAGGTGAAATCGAACTAAGGGGAGACAGCTTGTAAGGGGAAGACTGTTATAGGTTCGTGTACGCTTGCGGGATTTCAGCCAAATTCTGGTCGGGAGTAGGCCTCGTGAGTGTACTGGGGTAGTTTTTCCCCCAGTATCACGCTGTCATAAAGGCCCCCTACCGTCCGGCATACTGTCTGAAATTCCTGACAGGAGCGTTCCGCAGCCACCTGGACGCCGAATTTAGCTTCAGTGTTAAATAAGGCTAAAAGGTGAAATCGAACCAGGGGAGGACAGTTTGTCATTGTAGCTAGTATCTTTTGCTGGGATATCTTGGGCAGGAACAGACCTCGTGAGTATGCTGGGGTAGTTTTTCCTCCAGTATCACGCTGTCATGAAGGCCTGTTAACACCTAAAATATTCCCAGGGAGGCTGTACGTGAGCTTATTGACCTTAATTTATCCCAAGGGATAAATTGAGGCAACGAGCCGGGACCGTAACCGTTTATTCTTGGTTTATTGTGTAGGCATATATGTGATTTAGGCGCTGCGCATTAGCCAAGTTGTATTCATATTTTCTTGTATAATTTGTGCTACGTACATTTTTGCTTCCTCCCGCCTGGTGACCGACCGTACCGACCGATCATACCGCACTACCCCCCCCCCCACTCGCTCACCGCTTCACTGCTTTCATTAACCGCTTAACTATAACCACCGTCTGGCTAAACTCCGTTGATTGCCGCCTAGCTTTAACCGCTTAACTCTTGGTTGTTGTGTTTACCGTATAGTGTTAAGTACTAGTATTGTAAATAGTAGGTAAAGAGACAATAAATATTTTATAGATTTTCTAAAAGAGTCTTTTACTGTGTGTATGTGAAGTCTACTATCCCTAGACCTCTGGACGAATCGTTTCTTCGCTGTAGCTATCCCAGCCCTACTGCAACAGGCTGCGTTAGGAGGCTAGTGTGGGACCTTTACACCACGTAAAAAACTGTAAAGGTGGCGCCCGAGCTTACCGCCGTTTGTAAGCTCGAGTGTCAGGGTGTGACGGGTGAATAAAACGTCACACTAAACTCTAGCAGGATGACCTCAAAACGTTTTATTCAGAACGTTTTAGGGACGATAGCAAACGGACGTCCTTGGGACGTACCATATAAACCCGGGACGTTCAGACCAAACGAGGACCTAAGTGAACGTCCTGGGGACGTTTGTTGTTATCAGGGATGGTTCGACATCTCTGATGAACAAGTGGAGGTGATGAAACTTTTAATAGGTAAGGTTTGATACATCGAGTAATAAAAACATTTGCCAGAAAACATCAACAAACTTGTAAAGTATATTTAGGGATTTCAGTAAATTAATATAAGGAAAAAACTAATAAAGGTACTTTTTAAGGAAAATTTACAAATTTGTAACTTATATGCCCTATTTGTTATATTTTTTCTGAAATTATGCTGTACGTACGTACAAGAACTTTTATACATCATCAATGTTCAACCTAATAAACCTGCTTCTAACCGTAAATCCTAATGCATCTTAACCCATAGCCATTTTCTTTACTTGAATTCTGTAATAATACTGGCAAAACATATAACGTTAAACTTATAATGTTATTAATCTGGTAGCATTAGTCACAACATATATTTCTGCTTCTCTCGGTTTTTGGTATTATTTGTAGAATCGATCATTCATATAAAATTTTTAAATGAACAAGGGAACCTTTCAAATGCAAAAGTCAGTTAAACAAAAAAATGTTCACATTTAAACTGTGTTTTTTTTTTAATAAGACACCAAGAAAATTATAACAATTTATTTTAAATATAAGCTGCCATCAGGTGGCATATATTAGTCTTAATGTTTTTTGCTAAGTTTTCATCTGAAATGTTAATTTTTCTTTTATTTGCACAGGGGTTGCTGAAGTCATCGCTAACGCTTCAAAGTCTTGGAAGGACACCGAAATGGCTATTGCATCGTGATTGAAGAGGGCAAAAGAAAAAATAGAGAGGGTGTAAAAAAAGAGAGAATATTAGAAAATAATATAAACTAAGATAATTATAAAAAGACAAAGTGCGCAAAACGTTAAGACAAGGTGAGATATACATTTATCTTACGTTTTATTGCACACTTGGCTTATTTATTATAATATTCAATATGACTTAATGTATACAGGGTGATTCACGTAGGCCATTCATTAGAAGTTTTTCAACTTGCACTTGGATTAGAAACTTGAAATTTGGTATACAGCCATAATCGATCATGCCAGTTCTATCTAAAATAATTTCAGTCCTCCAACTATACAGGGTGTGCCAAAAATAGGTACCAACTTTCTTATTTTAAATGGAAACCTATATTTTTCTTTACATGGTTCGATTGGTCTTCTAATTCTGTGTTTAGAGAGAACCTAAGTTATGGTAACTTATCTATTACAAATTTTGACATATGTCCAATTTTTTGAGCTGGAAGTCCAGGCTAACCTTTGATGTCCCATTGGTGGTGTCATTTTGTACCATATGGGCGCAGTCGATTTTCAAATGCCGCAATCAAAAATTGTCAAAAAGTCAATTTTTTCAAATGGCACCTACTATTTTTTTTCACACCATTCGAAAGAAAATTGAATTTTAGGGTGAGTTACTTAAGCATTCCCTATACCTAACTTCACCTCATATCGAGTTATTCAATAAAAATCAGGAAATACCTTATCTTGCCGAGAGATTCCTTACTTCATCAAGTATGCCATGGAAACAAAAGACAGTTGTAATAATTTTTAAAGAAAAATATGGATTCTTATTTAATTACACACAACACCAACAAATTATTATTAACGAACAAGAACAATGTTGACGCAAATTTGTTCGTAAACTACCCCAATTAGCATTTTCATATTCCTACGATATACTATACATATTCCAAAATAAAATTAGTATATTGCATAAATATTTGAAACTAATTCAAAATAAGTTGTATACTGGTTGTTTTGTCACAGGTTTTCACATTGTATACATACTCCTACAATATTCATATGTATGTTGCTGACACGTTGTAAACATATTCTGAAATGTACATTCATTCTACAATATAGTTACAGTATACACAAACCTTTTCCGTACATACATGCAACATTATCCATGTATACTTTCAATATACAATGTATATTGCAAAACAACAATGGTATATTGAATAAATATTTAATACTGATTCAAAATAAGTTGTATACTGGTTGTTTTGTCACAGGTTTTCACATATTATACATATTTCTGCAATATACGCACACATGTTGGTGACACATTGTAAACATATTCTGAAATAAACATTTATTTTACAATATAGTTATAATATACACAAATGTGTTCCCTACATATAGGCAATGTTATCCATGTATACTTTCAATATTGCAAAGCAACAATAGTATATTGAATAAATGTTTAATACTTATTCAAAATATATTATACAGAGTGTCCCAATAAAAACTCCCATGCTGGATATCTTCTAGATGAATAGAGATATTTTAATTCTGTAAAAGTCAGTTTGTAGTACATAAAGAGTGCTTCAGTATTAAATATAAATCATTTTTTAATACATATATGACACTGAGCAAGAAATATTTCGACGAGAGGAACTTTGAAATGTGGTTTGTGTAAAGGGAAATGCATTTCTAAGTAAATATTGTTAAAAAAAATCGTAAATCCAACTGTTTTTGAGATATTTGTATCCAAACGTTGGTATTTGCTTCTGTTAAATAATTATTTCCGAAACATTTCACTATTTAAGTGATTTAAAAAAAAATCACATTTAAGGCATTTTCATATAAATCAAAATTTCAAAGTTTATGATATACAGATTGTCCCCCTTAAAGACTAAATAAATCTTTCAGAGATTACAACTACAGGGTTCAGACTTTGCAAAGCGGAAAAAATTCCCTGAATTTTCCAGGTTTTCCATAACCAAAAATATTAATTTCCATATATTTTTTAGTGAAGTAATTTCTTATTTGACATAAAATAATTTCTTGAATTGACTTGGATCAGTGAAAATTCTTAAAAACTCTTATGTTTTTCCCTATCGAGACGCAGAATTCCCTGATTTTTTATACAATTTATAAAATTCCCTGATATTTCCAGTTTTTTTTTTAAGATTTTTAAATTCCCTGATTTTTCCAGGTTCTCCAGGTTTTCCATACAAGTCTGAACCCTGAACTATTCAATAGGAACAAATGGCAATATTTGGACACATCTCAAAAACGGCTAGATTTGCTTTTTTTCTTAAGAACAAAATCTACTTAGAAATGTATTTCCCTTCCACAGAAACCAGGTTTTAAAGTTTCTCCCAAAGAAATAAGATTTATTTAGAGCCCAGCACCATCTACACATTGATATATTCAAAAACCAATCATTTATATTCAAAATTGAAGCACTATTTATGTGCTACAAACTGGCTTTTACAGAATTAAAACGTCTCTATTTGTTTAGAAGATATCCAGCCTGAGACTTTTTACTGGAAAATCCTGTATACTAATGGTTGTTCTCATCCCACAGCATATCGTACACATACGTCCTGTAGATCTGCATGTATGCTGAAAAAATATTGTAAAGATATTTCGAAATATATATTTATTGCTTCTCACAATGTAGGTACACTGCATGGAAAATTTGTTTTTACCATTACTTTTCAGTTAAACTCAAACATGTTTTATTGATCAAATTTTGTTGAATGGAGCACACAAATGCTAAATAAACCTACCAATAAAACTGCATTTGTCATAACAATACTTTACAAAGGCCCAAGAATATCATAGCAAAAAAAAAAAACTTTTACGTTAATAATAAAATCTGTTAGAAACCATTTTAAAATGCATCACACATTTATCACTCTGAAAACTTCAGCTTTAATAGTCATATTTAACATGTTATTTACGAAAGTCTGATAATCATATTACGTTACCTTAAAGTTTTTCTAATTCAAATCATGTTTTAAATTGTTCAGAGCAAAATATGACTTTATTCTATTAACTACTTTACATCGTCGTAACAATTATGTATCTTAAATTATAAAATAGGAAGAGTTATAATTAAAACAGTTGTGTTACTTTAAATATATTTTTATTTTTTGTTACAAAATGAATTGCAGTAATAAATAACAATTGTGCCAAGAATTTAAATCGACATTTTTTAAACAAAAAAATGTGCTTTGCAACTTATGAACTGATTGATATTTTTTTAACAAAAAAATGTTGTTTGCAACTTATAAACTGTCATATTTTACTATTGGAAATATTTGGCCAGTAAGTAAAAAATAGTCAAAACTGGAGGGCTTACATTTTCAAAACCAGTATCCGGGTGTTGCCGATGGTGCTATTACTTGTAATTGCGAAACTCCACTTGGCATTCTGAACACATCACCTGTGATTACTCCTATTGGCTGAATACTTTCTTTTGGCTTTTCCAATTTTTGGGAGAAGGTATTTTTTTCCTGAGTAGAGAGGAGGTGGGGATACACGAGCTATATAGTTCCAACTATAAAAGAAAAAATAATTAATTATATTTGAATAGATATTTCAATTTAAAAACTGTCCTTGATGAAGTTAATAAATAAAATAATAAACACATCTTACAGAAAAAAATAAAAATAATCAAAAATAAATTAAACAAATTGATATTATCATAAAACAAAACATAGGTATAGGTATTTTTTTGAAATTCGGAAATGTTTGTGTTTGTGATTTTAAATGCCTACCAGAGTTATTAGAAGAACACATATTCTCTTTCAACTTCTAGTAAAGACAACATTTCTTTCACTTTGGGAAATCGACGGCTTCCAATACGTTCTTCGATATCACTATGTTCATCTGACAATAATAATATTTTCGGAGGGCTAATATGCTTTTTGTACATATAGTTACCATAGTCCCTTGATTTGTTTCTGTTCACTCTGAACATCAGATGTGATTTCTGATTTTTTCCATTTACCTAACTGCAGCTTTTTATAATCCTCTGAAATAGATATAAAGCAAATTAATACGAATAAATATAACAACTCGTATGTTGTAATTAAAACCAATGGCTGTGATTTAAATAAACAAAAGCACCTTAATATTGAAATAGATCGAACCTACCTTCTTAAAAATAAGATTTAAACACCCTGTAAAGTGTCCAAGTTTCATCTGGGATTTCTCCTGTTTTTCAATGATTTATCCTTTTCGCAGAGTGTTACCATTCCGAATTAGACTACCTCCGTTTCTTTTCAAAAAATTGGTGCCTACAAACGCCGCCATTATTATAACAACAGGTAAGTACAAAGGGATACATTAAACTTTAGTATCTGAATATAAAATATCTGCAAATAGCAAATGACAACAAAGGGGGTCATCCTTAAAACTATGTGGTAGGTAGTTGTATTGTGTACAATTGTAAAATACTTACTGCAATGCAATTAATGTACCCACACATGGACTAATAATTAATAATCACGGGAAAACAAAACACAAACGAATTGAAATCGACATTTGACAGCCTGTGCCCTGTGGTGGCAAAGAGCATGCGCTAATCTAAGGACGTGGCGCGCATTTAAAAAATTCGACAAGGGGACGATTGTAACTACATGGAAAGCGGAAATCTAATTATAACGATAAAATGTAATTAAATAATCATTTCTCAAGTCCGAACTACCTGCTTAAGAAATGCCGATAGCTATTAATTAATTAAATACAGTAGGAAAATTGAAAAAGGGATGAATAAGTTATCATTTTTATTATTCATTATTATTTAATAAACGATCACAAGTCCAAAGTCTGGATTCAAAATTTAAATCATATTTCATATCTACAATTTTAACCAACGATTTATAATTTATAAAACGTATGCCATTCACCACAGGGGATGATTATAAATGCACTTAAACCAAGCCTAGATAGAGAAATATCGATTTGTTTTTGTTATGAGGTAGATAGGTACTATATACCGACACTGGCGTAGAATTAATATTTAACTTACCATAATTTTTATGTAATATAGCCCAAATGCATGCAGCATTACGCTGTCAAAATCAGTCAAAAACCGCATAAATCTTGTTGGTACTTTGCAAAATGTAACTAGTGCAATATTACTAGAGCTATATTGTTTCAAGTTTCGGTTGCAATGTTGCTAAAACTGCTTTGTCGGTGGGTATACATAATTTACGTGTGCCAACGATTGGCTCAATATGTTTACACCCCATTCTAAAATTTAATTTGTGTTTTATTGCATACAGCTGTAGTGTACATGTGTTCAACTTTTGAATGTCATATTTTGAATATTAAAAATACAAACATGAATTCTATGTTGCAGAAATGTTCCACTGGTACATTATCAGGATATATATGATGATACACATATATTATCCATTAAATGTTTATGTGATATTTATTAAAGATTTCAAAATTAATATAGCTTTTTGTATATGTCTACAGTATACAAAAATATCATGTTGTAAAAATATTCCATTTGTAAATTGTAAAGAGATTGAATTAAGTACGTAGCATAAATATTGCCTATTGTATATCTATATAATATTTGACACATCAGTAAATTTTTGAGAAGATTCGTACAATATTCTGTGTATATCGCAGAATCAACATTATTTCATGTATATTATAGGTATATATATAGGAATATCGTACAACGTACTGGCAATATCTTTCCTATATTGATATAAGTACGTCGCAAAATGTATATTACGGCTATATGTAAAAGAAGTTCTGAATATTGTTTGAATGTAGACAATGAGTTTTGAATGTTCATTTCATATCGCGTGCTATGTGGGACTACAGCGGCAATTTTTTTTCAAAAAATTGGACATATGTCAAAAATAGTAATAGATAAATTAACATAACTTAGATTCTCTAAACTCAGAATTAGAAGACCAATCGAACCATGTAAAGAAAAATATAGGTTTCCATTTAAAATAAGAAAGTTGGTACCAATTTTTGGCACACCCTGTATAGTTGGAGGACTGAAAATATTTTAGATAGAACGGGCATAATCGATTATGGCTGCATACCAAATTTCAAGTTTCTAGCCCAACTGCAAGTTGAAGAACTTCTAATGAATGGCCTACGTGAATCACCCTGTATATAACTATATTATAGTGTACTAGGTATTATAATATATAACTTTTAAATCCCATAAAAATTGTATTTTTGACACTTGACACTTGAATTTATAGAGTAAGAAGTTAATTTAAAAAAAATACAAATGCCATAATTTATTTTTCAATAGCACCATAGAAATAAAATGTTCGCATAAATTTGTCATTTGGTGTTGATAAATAAAAATACCAAGTAAGTATTAAAATAAATCTATTTGAATAATTTTTCTACATGGTAATTATATATTGTCATTTTTTATCTTTTTGGCTTTTCTAATCACATTTATTCCCTTCGAAATAGAATCCAATCACTGGATTCTATTTCGAAAGAAATGCATGTGGTTAGAAACCCCAAAAAGGAACATAAATACCCTCTGCTGTGAATACACCTTAAAAGTGGTGGAGGGGGAGATACCTATATGTTTTGCGTAGTATATCCCAACAACGTTTTCAGGACGTCCTCTCTAGACCTACATTCGTCCCACATAAGTCCTGGGTGGGACGTCCTTGGGACACTCCGTTTTGCTGACACGGAACGTCCTTCAAACGTCCTCGGTACGTCTTACGTCGGTAGAGTACGTCCTCGGGACGTTTTCATGTCCTGTGAGTACGTTCTTGGGACGTTTTTGGGACGTCCATGTGCTATTAGGGATTATTTGACCCTATTTAGGTACCCCTATTTACTATATCCCCCCCTTCAACCCTTCAACGGAATGAGCTCAAATAATCTAGTTCCAAATCTCATTATAAGTAATACATACGTGTACCAAATTTCAAGGCAATATATTAAACCACTCCAGAGTAATCGTGCGCACTAAAAAAAGTTACAGACCGACTGACTGATTTTCTTCCGTTCAAATTTAGAATTTCTGTTTTATTACACACTAAACTATTTATACATACAAACATTTTTTTAAATTTTTACAAGAATAATGTACCTACTGTTATACCTACACATCCCTTATAAAAAAGGTACAATCCCCAATCGTCCTCAATGGAAGGAGATAATCAGAATCACCTAAAACCGCGTTCGTTTATTAGGCGCATATCATATAAAACTGCTACTGCTCTAATACGACTTGGCAACGTTGCAATGAGTAGCAAAGTATTTAACCGGTTTCACTTTTTATTTACTTTGCATTCACATCGCATTCGTGTTATTAAGTTTTAACCTTATTGACCGGTGGAGGTCTTTTAGTACGTTTATTGTGAAAACGTTGGTGTTTTAAAAGTAAGTAGTAAAAGTAATTATTTTCTGTTTTATAAATAACTTCTTTAAAATCTTACTTTATTTGGCTTAAATTTTAAGCTTATTAATAACAAATAATAAATGACTTATTATTTATGACGATTGTATTAATAATTGTGAATGTGTAAGTACTTATAAATTTATAATTAATACAGGTACACAATAACAGTATTACTTAAAACTATACCTAATATACCCACCTATCTTCAGAAAATTCAAGGTGGTTTTTAGGGAACATCTTAGGCATTTTATTATTTCTGTTATTTATAGGTACCTAGCTAGTAAAAATCTTAATAAATAGGTAAACTGTATCTACGTACGCTTACTTGCGAGTAAAATGTCACTTTTTGTATTATGTAGAAATCTTTTTTATAATACAATGAAAAACATTTTATATCTACGACCACATGAGTCTGTAATACCTATAAGTATGATAGTTTCTATAGTTTCGGAAATTGGTATATGTAAGATATGCTATACCTCTACGAATAATATTCTGTTATATATCGATTCACCATGGGCGGAGCGTTATGAAATGAATGATATATTTTAGAAATATTATATTTTTTCTATAAATTATACTCTTTTACTATTAGTTGTTATATTTCAACATTAATGAATTTTGTTCGTGCAATTTTATTACAGTACAATATTAATCCAACCTACTTTAACTCTAGTGTGTTTTAAAAATCATGTTCTGTTTTATAGTTTTATGAAGTTTTAATGATTTATTATTTCCAAGTGTCCGCGTACAAAGCACAGTTAATTTAAAAACTTAAAGGATACCGCTATTTAGCAGAGGGAAATAGTGCGGAGCGATACCTATAATTTCCTCTATTACAAAATTCAACGTATAACTATATAGGTGTACGTGTATATTATAATTAATAATAATAATAATAGTAATAATAGCGTCTTTTTTTCTATATGAAATAACAGAACTATTTAATAAGTAAATGGAAAAATAGGCGAAGTTCAGCTATACTTTAACCATAAAAATATAAAGCTTTCTAAAATTAAGCTGCTCTTCCACTTAAGATAATTGGCACATTACATTCAAATGCTAATAAAGTAAAAATAATTACACCTATGATTAATATAAAGAAAAAAAAAACGTTCATCCTAAACTAACGCGCTAATTACATTAAATATGTTAATTATAAATTAATATTTTTAAATTTTTCCTGAAACAGTTTACGTTCAATCCTTTCAAGTTTTTGGGTAGAGAGTGTAATCCAACTTCTTAAAAAAAAGTTTGCTTGTATGAATTATTCTTGAATCAGCAATTTTAACACAAAATCAATCGAAAATGGAGAACCACAACTTCCAGATACCTTATATTCGGATACTCGATTCTGGCATTATTATCCCCAATTACTATACCTACCACTAATATACGATTCAAATGTATTGACCCCTCACTTTAACCGCGAATATCTCAGAAAGGGAGGGGCAGAAAAAATAGAATCTGTTCATTATGAGTTTATTTATCAATGTATTTAAAAAAAAATGATAAAATCGTTAATTATAAAAATGTAAGCATTTTCAGAAAAAAGGATTGGTATTGTCATCGGCGTCGGCGTCGCGAACAAGTTATGACTTGTCTAGCGCGCTGTGCTCATGTTTTAGTCTTCTGCCGAAACAGAAGTCATTTGAGCACAAAAAAAGTCTATATAAGAAAACACTTTTTCTCAGCGAGCAAGTAGTGATCGATCCTTCAAGTAGTAATGTTCCAGCCTTCAGCAACTAATAGTCTTCTGCCGAAACAGAAGTCATTTGAGCACAGAAGCCAACGCCAATGCTGATGAGGTTATCCCTTCCTCTTGTGTTGTAACCAGACAGTGTGTTTTAATTGAGTTTTATTGTGTTGAGTGTCAAGTGGCAATGCATACCCGGAGTGGCAAGGCAGTAGGCACTGGGGTCGAGAGCGACGTCTCCACGTCGGCCCCCCCTCACTGCACGACGCCCCTCACAGCATCTGACCACGAAGTGCTCCGCCAACACGACGCCCTGACAAGGGGTACGGGGGTCACGCCCGACGTCTCCACGACGGTGGCCCCACACTGCACAGCAAGCAACACAGCAACCCGGCTCGGCGAGGTAAGCATGTCCTCTGATTTCTCCACAGGCACAAGTGCTACGCATGGCGTCGCGACGACGGCGCCCCACTACTGTGCGTCGCCGGGCTCAGCACCCAGGCATAGCGAGGCAGGACTCGCCACCAACATAGGACACGACACTGGGGTCACGCATGACGTCATCACGACGGTGCCCCCTCGCTGCATGGCACGCAGCGCAGCCACCTGGCACGAAGCCCAGGCAACAAATATGGAATGGAGTAGCAACGATTCTCAGGCGATGCCCCCCTACTGCATGGAGCGCAACGCAGCATCGTGGCATGGAAACTCGGCGATGGAACAGAGATTGGGCGGTGATGATGATATGGTGATGCCCCCTCGCTGTATGGTGGACCCAACAGCATCCCGGGCCAACGACGATTCCTCGACGCTGGGAGATCGCCGCTTCGCTGGATTCGCTTCCACACATGGGGAAGCCTCCCACTCTGGCTCAGGGCTGCCCAGCGGTCAGTACACCATTGCTGCCACACCCGACTGGCCTCAACTCTTCAGCGACGCCTCGCTGACACCTCGCCGCCAGCTGGCCACCCCTCCCTGCATGGTACCACCAACAGCAACCAGCCCAAGTCCAAGCACGCCGCCCAACGCACAGTACTTCGTCACGCCTACCTCGTCGGCCGGCGCCTACCACGTCACCCCGCCGTACCAGACGGCAAGACCTAGTGCTACGCCCCAAAGACAAATAGTGCTCCAAAACCAAACGACTGGAACGATCCCAGTCCCCTCTGCCGCCATAACGGACCAACCCCAACCGAGCTTGGGACTACCCAGCTATGAACAATTAGCGCAACTCCTGGCTCTGACCACTTCAAACCTAGCCTCCATTACCCGGCAGCAAGAAAATTGCCGGCCACCCATTACTGCACGTAACGAATCACAGCCGTACGCCACGGAAAAGGCTAACTTACGTGGACATGGCGACCAACAACGTGAGGCCAGATCTTTCCGGAGGGAAGAGGATCCACGACGACCCGACTACACAGATTCTGGGGAAATGGACCCCCAGTGGCGCCCAACACAAAACCTAGCAGAGAGCATGACAAGACTAATGGAGGGAAGCGTTCAAGCCGCAATACACGCAATACAAGGTCATCACAGGATGCCCACAAGAAGAACGAGAGCGCTGCCCACTTACTCAGGCCTGGAATGGGAGGATCCAGTCAACTTCCTGGATGAGCTCGAGGAGGCGATGCTCCATGAAGACATCCACGGCAGGGATAAAGTGAGAGTAGCTATAGAACAGCTCGAGGGTCAAGCCAGACGCACCCTGGAGATGTGGAAGTCCCACAACATCACATACGAGTTCTTAAAGGAAAAGCTCCTGCGGCAGTTCAACGACACTGCCACCCTGGGGAAGCTACGCTCCAGGTTACACGGGGAGAGACAAAAAGACGACGAACCCGCCGCCGTTTTTATACAACGCAAAATTGGACTCTGGCTGAGGGTAGAACGGTATACGCCGGAAGAAGAGATGGTTATGGAGGTGCGCGAGCTCCTGCGACCGGAACTAAGATTCGCAACTAGAAATGTCCCAGTGTCCACGATGGAAAGCTTGAGCCGAGTGGCTGAAAACGCCGAGGGTGACTACAGGGAATTTCAGAGGCAACTCCGACCGCTGCCGAGGCCAGCCACCATCCCGCCTGCGAGTAATACTACCAATAGTCTACCAAAGTGCCGCAAGTGCCCGGGATTTCACTATCACCGAGACTGCCCCACCAACCAAACTCAGTCAGAGCCCCAGCAAGGCAACTCCAATTTCCGCGGACACGACTCCAACCAGCGAGCCAACCCCAATTTCCGTGGACGCGACTCCAACCAACAGGGAAACCCTAACTTCCGCCAACAAAATGTCCAGACAGGGGGTAACAACTTCCGAGGGCATGGCACCAACTTAAACAACCCTAGCCAACAAGCAGGTCCAACCAATAACTCAGGCCCAGGACAGACATCCACGGCACCACCGCAGCAACGAAGTCAGGCAACCACCCGGCAAGAACCCCGCAACGCACCGCCATCGGGAAACTCCCAATGGGTCGGGCAGAACTAGGGCGCCCGGCCCCACCGCTGGAAATTAACAGCCTAGAATTACGAACCAAGACAGAGGACGCAGTGCTGCAACTACAAGCCCAGCAACAAGCCACAACCTTGGTGTCTCCACCACCGACCACGAAGAATGAGATTGACGAAGCTACAGCCAAGCAGGAGCAGGACACGCATCAACCACGCCCGTTGACACCACGGCAACAAAGCAACAGAGCCGCCGCCTTTGCTTTCCTTTGCCCGGGCCGCCTGGACAGGCGGTCACCAGTCAACACCGTGACGCAAGATGCTACCTCCCTCAGCTCAGACCAGTCAACCACGCTCATTCCTCAGCCTCAGCCAGGTGAACAGGAACCCAAGGAAGTGGCGAGTATGGACGCCTTCCCGGACCAGCAGGACGCTGGACCCTCCTGGAAGGATAAAAGGTCAGTATTGCCAACCACTGCCCCACTAATAGCCTCTGTATTCCTCGACAAGGTATTCCCGCCAATTCATACCCGAGATGTCAGCACGAAGCCATCTCCCCCGAGGTCACCTCCACTCGGCCTGCCAGGCCCCGAGCCGCCTCCCAGGATTCAGTCCAGCCAGACTGACCTACTCAGACAATCTCTGCAACAGACCACCGACATCGATGATGACGATACCGATGATGACGATACCGAAGATGACGATCTCGATGATGACGATACCGATGATGACGATACCGAAGATGACGATCCCGAAGATGACGATACCGAAGATGACGATACCGAAGATGACGATACCGACGATGACGACAGCGACGACGAGGATGACGATCCCGAGGATCCAGGACATCCAGCCCCACCAAGGCTCGCAGCTCCTACTGTCACAGGACCAGTAGCGCCCGCTGCCCCAGAGCCAGCAGCACCCGCTGCCCAACAGCCAACCACGCCTACTGTCACAGGACCAGTAGCGCCCGTTGCCCAGAAGCCAGTCATGCCTACTATCACAGGATCAGTAGTGCCCGCTGCCCAACAGCCAACCACGCCTACTGTCACAGGACCAGTAGCGCCCGTTGCCCAGAAGCCAGTCACGCCTACTATCACAGGATCAGTAGTGCCCGCTGCCCCAAGGCCAGATGCCAACGCACAAGTCTACATCCGTGGACCTGGTACCCACTTCCGTGGACATGGCGACTATCTACGTGGACATAGCACCACAGCCGCCGCTAAACCAAAATTTCCAGCCCGCCGACTGCCCCCAGTCGTGCCTGGCCCATCCACCTCAGCCAAGAGGAGACAAACAAACAAGAATGAGGAGTCCCCGGCGCTGTCAGCCGCACCGCCGCCGCCAGCAGACCCTGGTCCTTCTACGTCAAGACAAGAGCAGCCGCTCGACACGACGCCCATACTGTTCCCGATGCCGTTCTGGGCGAAGGCCGTGACCACGCCTGGCCACGACCGACAGCAGCCATCCGCCAGCCAGATGCCTGTCCCAGTCCGGACACGAGTATTCGTCAACTCGAACGCCAGCCCGAGCTCAGCCGGCTCCGGCGCACCGCTCCAGAATCCCGCTGCCTTAGCACGTAGCACAGCAGGACCTAGCAGCCCCCACGAGGCGCTCCAGTATCTCACTGCCTTAGCCCGCAGTACAGCAGGACGTTGCAGCCTCAATAAATCGCTCCAGTCTCCCGTTGCCTTAGCAAGCAACACAGCAGGACGTTGCAGCCTCACAGGTTCGCTCCAGAATCCCGCTGCCGTAGCACGCAGCACAGCAGGACTTAGCGGCCCCCAATTCGCAACAGGATCAGGCAGCCCCGGGCGTCGCGGAGACGACGTCCAGAAGAGCGAAACTTGCGATAATATACCAATGTAAATAATTCAACGCCACCGGGCGAAAACTTTGTTCAAACTAGAATACATTTATGATTTGTCACATAAAATACTTTAATTTTAAATATCTTATTTTACCTAAAATATCTTAGTGGACCTAGTATTAGTTACTTATTTAAAATATCTTACCACACTTAATCTTAGTTTATATATGTTAAAATATCTTAGTTGTTGAAATATCTTAACACTTACTCTTAGTTTATAGTTTTGAAAATATTGTATCCACTCACTCTTACATTATATAATTGAAATTTTTGCACTGAACCATAACCTGTATGCCTTTATTAATGTTCAATAAAGTCACAAAAAAGGGGGGTGGTGTCATCGGCGTCGGCGTCGCGAACAAGTTATGACTTGTCTAGCGCGCTGTGCTCATGTTTTAGTCTTCTGCCGAAACAGAAGTCATTTGAGCACAAAAAAAGTCTATATAAGAAAACACTTTTTCTCAGCGAGCAAGTAGTGATCGATCCTTCAAGTAGTAATGTTCCAGCCTTCAGCAACTAATAGTCTTCTGCCGAAACAGAAGTCATTTGAGCACAGAAGCCAACGCCAATGCTGATGAGGTTATCCCTTCCTCTTGTGTTGTAACCAGACAGTGTGTTTTAATTGAGTTTTATTGTGTTGAGTGTCAAGTGGCAATGCATACCCGGAGTGGCAAGGCAGTAGGCACTGGGGTCGAGAGCGACGTCTCCACGTCGGCCCCCCCTCACTGCACGACGCCCCTCACAGCATCTGACCACGAAGTGCTCCGCCAACACGACGCCCTGACAAGGGGTACGGGGGTCACGCCCGACGTCTCCACGACGGTGGCCCCACACTGCACAGCAAGCAACACAGCAACCCGGCTCGGCGAGGTAAGCATGTCCTCTGATTTCTCCACAGGCACAAGTGCTACGCATGGCGTCGCGACGACGGCGCCCCACTACTGTGCGTCGCCGGGCTCAGCACCCAGGCATAGCGAGGCAGGACTCGCCACCAACATAGGACACGACACTGGGGTCACGCATGACGTCATCACGACGGTGCCCCCTCGCTGCATGGCACGCAGCGCAGCCACCTGGCACGAAGCCCAGGCAACAAATATGGAATGGAGTAGCAACGATTCTCAGGCGATGCCCCCCTACTGCATGGAGCGCAACGCAGCATCGTGGCATGGAAACTCGGCGATGGAACAGAGATTGGGCGGTGATGATGATATGGTGATGCCCCCTCGCTGTATGGTGGACCCAACAGCATCCCGGGCCAACGACGATTCCTCGACGCTGGGAGATCGCCGCTTCGCTGGATTCGCTTCCACACATGGGGAAGCCTCCCACTCTGGCTCAGGGCTGCCCAGCGGTCAGTACACCATTGCTGCCACACCCGACTGGCCCCAACTCTTCAGCGACGCCTCGCTGACACCTCGCCGCCAGCTGGCCACCCCTCCCTGCATGGTACCACCAACAGCAACCAGCCCAAGTCCAAGCACGCCGCCCAACGCACAGTACTTCGTCACGCCTACCTCGTCGGCCGGCGCCTACCACGTCACCCCGCCGTACCAGACGGCAAGACCTAGTGCTACGCCCCAAAGACAAATAGTGCTCCAAAACCAAACGACTGGAACGATCCCAGTCCCCTCTGCCGCCATAACGGACCAACCCCAACCGAGCTTGGGACTACCCAGCTATGAACAATTAGCGCAACTCCTGGCTCTGACCACTTCAAACCTAGCCTCCATTACCCGGCAGCAAGAAAATTGCCGGCCACCCATTACTGCACGTAACGAATCACAGCCGTACGCCACGGAAAAGGCTAACTTACGTGGACAGTATATATCAAATATTAATTTAGTTATCAAGGGTAAAGGATAATATAATTGCAAGTTTGCAATAATATTATCTATTATTATGCTTGATAACTAAATTAATATTTAACATATACTTACCAATATTTTTTTCTGAAAATACGTACATTCTATAAAATTAATTATTTTAACAAAAACTTTTTAAATACAATAATAAATAATATAATAAACATGACGTCACGTTTTGGAGAATAACTGCAAAATTTGAAAATAAAAAATTATGAAAAAATTTCCTCGTACAAAAAATGCGATGCTTTATCGGTGTCTAAAATATGATTTACATAGTATGCATATTTTCCAAGATATAGCGGATTTAAAACTGGCATGGTCAAAATTTCCTTAAAAAGTAGGACATTTTTCAATATAACTTAGCAGAACTTCAAAAATATTTAGTGTACATTATTCAGATTTCAGTGATTGATTTAGAATAGACTCATAATATAATAGACATAGGTACAATTTTTTAAATTTTTTCTGCTCCTCCGTTTCTGAGATATTCGCGGGTGAAGTGAGAGGTCAATACATTTATATTAGTTCCAGGTTCCAGTAGTCGTGGACAATAAATAATAGGACAAGTCTTATAACATATTTTTGATGAAATTTTGGTGTGGTATATCCGATTTTAATACTTGTGATATTGTCATTTATTTGTCAAAATATATTGCAAGTGTGTAGGACCAATATGCTCCATATACGTGATTTAGTCAAAGCTTAGATATGGTTAGTTAATGAGTGTAATTTGTTTTATTGACCATCCATCTTCTGCTACAGCAGTAATAAGTCCAGCGTTACCATATCCGTTTTAAAAGAAAAATTAATAGAGTGATATCTGTTTTATTTCGGCTACTCATTATGTATTCAAATAATGATAGATTTACAATGGAAAAAAAGTCCTATTATTTATTGTGCACCACCACGAGATTGTAGTTGTCTCCATATATTTACTGCACATAAAAAAACCACAAAGCTGTACGCTGGACGGGAGAGCAGGACATGTTCAAATTTGATAGAAAATGGTAAATCATAAATATAATGTATTACTCACGATACACTTACACTTGTAAGTGTATCGTGGTATTACTTAATACACGGAACAACATTGTTCTCATGTATAGTACGTTCTGGCATAATTAAAATAAGAAACAAGGTAATCGTTATACTCTTCGCCGTTTCGGAAACGCACCATTGGCCACCATAATGTTAATTTTTTTAAATGTTTTACATATTAGCCAGCGAGTTATTTCAATTATTATTATTTTATTTTAGTATGTTTATTCCACTCGATTTAATGACGTGCACTTTATTCTGCTGGCATTTAAATAGATTTGAATGAACATCATATTTATTGACTTAGCAGCAGATCACCTTATTTCAAATAATGCTAGTTTTAAACATCTGATTGCCGATTATATGTGCATTAATATATCGGCAGAAACACCTGAGGCTCTTCAAATAATTATATGAACTTTTGATATCATTTTATGAGTGGTGTATAAAAATAAACTGATAAGCACTGAATACACAAAAAGATGTTTACATTTGTTCACGTTCGGTGTGAATAATAGCAGTTAAAAAAATCTGTAAAGATATTTACACAGAACTTCCCTCTTTTTTATATGGGGTGGCCATTTAAAAAATATATTAATTACAAAACGGTATTTGAGAATAATAATCGGAATGTAGTTATCACCATTATTACAAAGAAAACCAGATAACTTTTGGTAAAAAAATCATCCGACAGAATAAATTAATATTAAACAAAAGGCGCCAAATATGGAAGGCTTGCGTAAATACCTTTACAAACTTTCACCGTGGTTGAATTATTTCTTAGGATGACCACCCCGTATATTTTTCAATAAAACTATAATATGTGTGTTCCTTGCCAAGTATGTTAACTATATGCCAAATAATATTGCCATATTTTGTCACAATTTTAGTTCCACATCCACGTAGTGGAGTGGAAGTATAGCAGTCAACAAAAAAAAATTTTTTTAAATAGGTTAGAATGTCATGAACCCTAAAAATTTTAAATTCGAGCAAAAATTTTTTTCGTCTATTCTAATGGTAAAATAATGTTCAAAATTTTTTTTTTTATATATATAGAGTGTATCCCACTTTCCACGGTAACACCTACGTAGCTCAGTTATTAATAAATCGATTTATTTTAAACTTGGTTGTTATACACCTCTTGAAGGTAAATAAAAGCGCATATACTTATTTAATTTATTTCATAGACGCGCGGACTAAGTGGGTGAAAATGGGGTAAATTTTCAAGTAAATTGTATTAGGGATTTTTTTTTTAAAACGATTACCACCATCTTATAGGGCATCCTTTAAAACCCATTTGTGCCAAATTTTCTCAAAATATCTAGTAGTTTTGAACAGGTAAATATGAATGGCCTTTAGGTTATGCAACGGATTACTAATTCCAACAAAGTGGGGCAGCGCATTAAGAAATTGATCAGAATATTAAAACGGTTTTAAATTAACATAAAATAAAACTTAAATTTTTAGCACTAAAGATATGTTTGTAATTGAGTGTTCTATTATTTGGTTAATCAATATCATATGTAATACACAAATTAAACAAAAAAATACATATTTAGATTGTTAATAGCAATAATGATTTAAATACATATTTAATAATATAACTAAATGTTTATTATTTCTACTAAACCACCATTTAATCTAATACACTTTTCTACTAATTTTCTTTTATGATTTAGAACTCTGCGTAATTCTACTGGTGTCACCTCAACAATCTTCTGTAATCTTCTCACATAATTCTTGTCTGTTTCTACGGGTTTTGTAAACGAGGTTTTTAATTACTCCCCAAAAATAGAAGTCCATCGGCGTGCTATCTGGGGACCGCGGGGGCCACTCATGTAATGGACTGTTCCTTCCAATCCACATTTGAGGAAAATTAAGGTTTAGCCAATTTCTAACAACAGTTGAATTGTGAGCCGGCGCCCCATCTAATTGGAAAATTAAATTTAACCATTTGCAACAGTGGAAGGTCCATTAAAAATCCATCAAAATAATTATTTAAGAGGTTGAGAAAAGTTTCGGCATTTAAATTTTCAAAAAAAAACGGGACCCAAAATTTTATTATTCAATATGCCACACCAGATATTGATTTTGGCTACGTATTGATCCTTACAATTTATTACCCAATGTGGGTTTTCAGCTGCCCAATAACGAGTGTTCTCTTAGTTGAAAATGTGGCTTCGTCAGTGAAGATGATGTTTTTAATAAAATTCTGATCATTTAAATTTTCCCCTTGTAACCACAAACAATATTCTAGCCTTCTTTCCTCATCACCATCTTTTAGAGTGTGTACAAATTTCGGCTTGGAAGCTTTTGGTATGTTTCTTCCTAGACAACGCCAAACTTTATTTTTACTAACGTTTAAAATGCGAGCAACTGAGCGAATACTAGATGTTGGGTCATTTCTGAATGCCGCTATGATTCGTGGATCGTCAGTATATCTATTATTTAATATTTGATTTTTGTCTATGCTTCTTAATACAACCAGTTTCATTAAAAAGTCTATTAATACTACATACAATTTTTGCTGCTACGGGATTTCTTCGATCTGGATGTTTTGCATTGAAAATTCTGGCCGCTCTCCTATATTATATTTTCACCCACTATCCGAACTTTATCAGCTACAGAAAGATATTCCATTTTAAATAAGAAACTGAATAATAATTTAAACAACAAATAATGACACAAGTAAACTACAAAGACTGTCAAGTTAATAATTTTGTTTACGATTTCGAAGGTGACTAGATTTAAAACAAGTAAACTGTATTATCTTAGCGTTTTTGGCGAGTACGAAGATATTTTTGATTATTATTTGTAGCAAAAAATGTGACATAATTTTGTTTCTAAATTCACCTCGTTCCGAGTTGAAGGCCATTAATTCTTGACAAAACGTCATATGTACTGTTTATACCTCTAAAACTACTAGAGATATTTTAACAAAATTTGGCACAAAGGGGTTTTAAAGGATGCCCTATGAGATGGTGGTAGGTAATCTTTAAAAAAAAAAAACCTAAATTTACCTGAAAATTTGCCCCATTTTCACCCCCTTAGTCCGCACGTCTATGGAATAAATAAAATATGTATATGCGTTTTTAGTTACCTTCAAGAGGTGTATAACTTAACCAAGTTTAAAATAAATCGATTTATTAATAACTGAGCTACGTAGGTGTTACCATGAAAAGTGGGACACGCTGTATATACAGGGTGATTCACGTAGGCCATTCATTAGAAGTTTTTCAACTTGCAGTTGGATTAGAAACTTGAAATTTGGTATGCCGCCATAATCGATCATGCCCGTTCTATCTAAAATATTTTCAGTCCTTCAACTATACAGGGTGTGCCAAAAATTGGTACCAACTTTCTTATTTTAAATGGAAACCTATATTTTTCTTTAAATGGTTCGATTGGTCTTCTAATTCTGAGTTTAGAGAACCTAAGTTATGTTAACTTATCTATTACAATTCTTGACATATGTCCAATTTTTTGAAAAAAATTGCCGCTATAGTAGTTTACGAACAAATTTGTATCTCGCAAACCTTTCAAAATTATGAAACCAAATTTGTGAAGCAGTTAGCTGGAAGTCCAGGCTAACTTTTGATGTCCCATCGGTGGTCCCATTTTGTACCATGTGGGCGCAGTCGATTTTCAAATGTAGCAATAAAAAATTGTCAAAAAGTCAATTTTTTCAAATGGCACCTACTATTGTTTTTCACACCATTCGAAAGAAAATTAAATTTTAGGGTGAGTTACTTAAGCATTTCCTATACCTAACTTCACCCCATATTGAGTTATTCAATAAAAATCAAGAAATACCTTATCTTGCTGAGAGATTCCTTACTTCATCAAGTATGCCATGGAAACAAACGACAGTTGTAATAATTTTTAAAGAAAAATATGGATTCTTATTTAATTACACACAACACCAACAAATTCTTATTAACGAACAAGAACAATGTTGACGAAATTCTGACGTAAATGTTCAATGTGACCACCATATTTTTGTTCAAATATTCTATTATTCTACTTTCAACAGATTGCGTAGCACATCTTTGCGCCTACCATTTCTGACGCCAGAAATCAATGCAAAATTGAATTTTAGGGCCACTTTTATTAACATTGTGTATGTCTATCCACAGTCGTTTTTGAGTTATTGGCATTTTTTGAAAAAAATATTGTTTTTTTTTCTCAAGGGTAGTAGGTTTTGGAAACAATCATTTCATTTTAATTTTTATTCAAAAACCGTATTGCAATAATAAATAGTAACAACAAATAAACAGATTAACAAAATAATTATTTCAATACAAATGCTCAATGTGTGCACCGTTTTCACTGACAGAATTTCGCCAACATTGTTCTTGTTCGTTAATAAGAATTTGTTGGTGTTGTGTGTAATTAAATAAGAATCCATATTTTTCTTTAAAAATTAAAACTGTCTTTTGTTTCCATGGCATACTTGATGAAGTAAGGAATCTCTCGGCAAGATAAGGTATTTCTTCATTTTTATTGAATAACTCGATATGTGGTGAAGTTAGGTATAGGGAATGCTTAAGTAACTCACCCTAAAATTGAATTTTCTTTCGAATGGTGTGAAAAAAAATAGTAGGTGCCATTTGAAAAAATTGACTTTTTGACAATTTTTGATTGCGATATTTGAAAATCGATTGCGCCCATATGGTACAAAATAAGACCACCGATGGGACATCAAAAGTTAGCCTGGACTTCCAGCTAACTGCTTCACAAATTTGGTTTCATAATTTTGAAAGGTTTGCGAGATACAAATTTGTTCGTAAACTACTACAGCGGCAATTTTTTTCAAAAAATTGGACATATGTCAAAAATTGTAATAGATAAGTTGACATAACTTAGGTTCTCTAAACTCAGAATTAGAAGACCAATCGAACCTCGTAAAGAAAAATATAGGTTTCCATTTAAAATAAGAAAGTTGGTACCAATTATACTGAAAATATTTTAGATAGAACGGGCATGATCGATTATGGCTGCATACCAAATTTCAACTTTCTAATCCAACTGCAAGTTGAAAAACTTCTAATGAATGGCCTACGTGAATCACCCTGTATATATATTCTATAGTAGTAAAAAAATTCAAAAAAATTAATTCTTGCTTTTAAACAAATTTTCCAAAAATATGGTCAAATTTTTTTTTAAATAGGCTTAGAATCTCATGAAACGTGAAAGTTTTAAATTTTACCGATTTGTTCTTTCTATCTATTCTATAATATTGGTAAAAAAATTAAAAAAAATGTTTTAAACAAATAAATTTTACAAAAAATATTTATTTTCAAAATATTTTGAATTAAAAAAAAAAATAGGTTTGGAATGTCACGACACGTGGAAATTTTAAATTTGAACGAAAATAATTTTTTCCAGCATCTATTCTATAGTACTTGGCGGTAAAAAAAATTTACTACTTACCAAATTTGACTGTTCTCTGTCAAGTAGTTTTTAGTTATAGCGCCACAGACAGACAGACTGACGGAATTGAAAGACCTTCATTTTCCTAATCTACATGGTCTGAAACGTGGATATCTGAAGAAATCTCTGAGGGTGATTTTTTTACCAATACAATACGGTAAGCGAGGGAAGTAATTGACATTTTGCCATATACGGCATTGACATAATTGTCAATTTTGTAATTCACATTGCTGTTAGCATAATTTGGTATAACTTGCTTCAATTTAAAGTTAAGTGGCTTTAAAATGGAATAAAAATATTTAAACAGTTAAGTGCTTAAACAATGATTTTTAACCGAATTTTAGCAAAATTAGTAATATTTCATAGCAACCAACAAATTTTTTAATTGCAATTAATTTACTAACTTTACAAACTACAAAATATTTATTTCTCTTTTCTTCTACTTCGTGTTTCAGTTAAAGTGTATTCACGAAAGGCTGAGAGTAATAAATATGCGTGATTGCCTCGTGATCGCGACGTGTTCCATCCTCATTGGTTGCATTTTTCAGGAGATTGCCAACGGTTTTCTCAACTTCAGTTGTATGTAATTTGCGTAAGAGTGTATTTACATTTGTTCGAAAATTTGAATTATTATAACTCATAAACAGTTTAGCGCATCTATTTGAAGTTTATGGTAGTGTATTATCAAGTTTAAAAGAACAATATCCTACATGTTCATTAATAATCGTTCTAAAATCGATCAGGAAACTTCTTGTATTTTTAATAATTTTACGCATGAATGGCTCTGGTGAACTAAGCCCACATGAACAGCGCGTGACAGCACTGAGAGCTCGGCGAATATACTATAGTACGGCATAATATCATAAAACAACAGTTTTTACGATTAAAAAATGGAAAGCATGTTGTAGGATTTTGGTAACCTACAAGAAGAGTAATATTCTTTTATAAAAAAGAAATATATTCTTCGAGTTATCATGCGCCTATTCAAATAATTAATCTCTATCCATATTTATCGAAGAGAAACAAACAAATTAGAGATGTTACGATGGAACCGGACCTGTGACTTTGGAACAGGTATCAGCCACCTGTTCCACGGCACAGGTATCAATCCACATTAATTTCTTCTGCTAGTATCTTTTGTTGCATAGCACTTAAAGAGATCAAATCCTTGGGGTCATCTTCTAAGTCATTCTCATTTTTTGGTTTTAAAATCGTTTTCCAGCATTTTTCTAAGGAACTGGCTGGTACATTTTCCCAAGCATTGTGAAGCAAACATACACCATGTTGTAAGTTTAAGTTCTTAAGACACTTTATAAGATCAAAGAAGAGTTACCTGAATGAATTCGGATTACAAAATCAAGTAAAATCCGGATTACAGAATACTTCAAGAGAACAAGAAGGCAATCCGGATAATAGAAGCATCCGGATTAACGCGGGGTCGGATTATCGCGACACTACTGTAATATGTACATGTACAAAATTTCAAATCAATATCTTAAACCGTTCCGGAGAAAACGTGCGGACAAAAAAAGTGACAAACAGAAATTTTTTTTTCGTTCAAATTTAAAAGCTCGACGTTTCATGACATTCTAAACCTATTTCAAGAAAAATAATGTTTGATTGATTATGTACTATACTTCCAATCCACTACGTGGATGTGGAAGTAAAAAAACGAAACACTTATGAGAGAGTCTGTTAGTGCCGGAATCACCGAAACTGACAATTTTATTATAAAACAGTGAAAAACGAAGTATATCACTCAACGACTCAGAAAACTATGCCTAATGACATACATGCTTGGTTGTTTACTATACATGTATTAACATGTTAGCCGGTGGGCTCGTGTTGGTAGGGACCGTCGGCGTCGAGCCGAGCTCCGAGCGGAATGTTCTGTTCGGCGCTCGGTTCGACAATTCCTACCTATAGGAGCCCAGCGACGAACATGTTTGTACATGGATGGTAGATAGCCGAGCATGTGGCCGAGCCGTAGTTCCAGTTGAGTCGTTGGGTGATATGCTTCGTCCTTCTCTATTTAATGTAGTAATATTTCATTCTCGTATGTCGGTCGGCGTTAAAAAAAAGTTTAGATGGAATTCATAAGTCTATCCAGAGAACTGAGAACATTTTGGAATGTGAGAAGCAAATATTACATCAAGCAGTATACAAAGAAGGGATAGTTATGGTATACTTGTAGAAAAGGCCATGGAAATTAATCCTGATCCTGACGAAAAATTTGTAATAGCAAAAATAGAAAACCTAAGAGCTTCATTTCGAAGGCAGTTAAAAAAATTACTGATATGGGAAACTAAAACAGGAGCGTGTACAGAACCACCCACAAGGACCATTGAGATCCATTCTTGCCATAATGCAGTATGAGGCTCGCGGTATCAAGTTGGAATGTCGGTTCGGTCATGTATGGAAATCGACAAACATACTGGGTTCCGGAGTTGGCTCGTGACAAGTCGAGTATACTCCAGCGTGTATGAGGTTTTTATACAGCTGCAAAGTTTTTTAGTAGTAGTATTTTTATGTAACTGAAAATTATTTTTCCTGTACTATCATTGGATTAAACAACTAACGGGGTGTGCGCTTTTGGTTTTATCAAGCTTTTATTCGTGACGAGGTATGTAACGTGTAATTAAAGCTAAATAAAATCAGTGACGATAAAACGACAAAAAACGGTTTCTTTTTTCATTAAGCAACACTCATATCTCGAAAGCGAGCGTCACTCTTCCCCTGTGCTATTAGGTGAATTTTTTGATGAGTTTTTATATTTCATTATATCTCTAAAATGATTTGTACTTAATCTATTTTCCCAGAGTTTGTTGGTCTGATAAAGGTATTTATTAAATTATCGATATAAATTATTTACTACGAATAGATAATGTATTAACCATTTTAAAACTGGAACGTAAAGTATATGAGTGTACCTTAATCTGACGTTTTAAAAATGCATAAAATATGCGATTATAACCTATATATTTGGCCATAATCGCATATTTTATGCATTTTTAAAACGGATATACTTTACGTTTTAAAATGGTTAATACATTATCTATTCGTAATAAACAATCCCTAACAGCATTCAATATTTTAAAAATATTTTTAAAACATTTTTTCCAAAATATTAAAATATTTTGAAAATATTGAAATATATATTAAAAATATTATTAAAATATTGTCAGGGCACAGTAAAATATATTACTACAACATTTTCAAAATATTAAATTTTATGCAAGGAAAATATTTGAAAAACATTTTTAAAATATTTTTTAGATTATCTAATAATTAAAAAAATATTTTAAAAACGTTTTACAAATATTTTCCTTGCATAAAATTTAATATTTTGAAAATGTTGTAATAATATATTTTTCTGTGCCCCGGCGATATTTTAATAATATTTTTAATATATATTTTAATATTTCCAAAATATTTTAATATTTTGGAAAAAAATGTTTTGAAAATATTTCATTTTACATAACGAAAGTATTTTACGAACCATATATAAATATTTCTAAGGTGACCATATCCAAGAGAGGCTCGATAGGGAAATATTTAATATTTTGAGCCATAATTTTATATTTGTATTATAAAATAACTATTAGAGTACACAGAGTATAACCAGACTAATATTATGAATGTTCCCTTAATTGTTTTTGTTGTTTGCAAAATTAAATTTCAAAATTATGGCAATAATAAAGTCATACTTAAGTAGTATTAGACAATAAATATATTAAGAAGAAAGTCATTAGTCAAATAAAAATAATAATTATATCTCTATTGGACTTCTTTGAACATGGCAACCTTAAAATATTTAAAGTAATATTCTTACCATCCACAAAATCCAATGTTTCTTTAGAGTTTGTCAATTCTATATGGCATTATATTATTGGTAGTTATAGTTCTCCACATAAACTTAAGGCAAATAAAAAATGTCAGGGTCTTTGATCTTTACCGCAAAGTCAAAGGCGCCGACACTTTTTATGTGCCTTATATATTTGTGGAGAACTATATAGGCCTACCATGGCTAAATACAACTGAACAACGGCTGGTGGTCACATCTTTAATAAAGTATGGGACCCATCATACTATTTTAGGTGGTTATTAGGATATCAAACAAAAGTAAATTATATAAAAATTGTACAAAATGCTGAGAATGCCATTTATTTATAAAACAAAAATATGGATATGGAATTTTTTCTGTAGCCAGGGCCGGCCAAGTCAGGTTTCTTCATTATCATTATTAGCAGACATTAAGGCCCTAAAAAATTTACTTTTAATAGAATTAAACAAAAATATACTTCACATCTTACTTATGTTCGCTTCTTTTCATTTTAAGGTTTTCTCTAAATTTTGCTTGCACTAACCAACTTTTTATTCTTGTGACAATCTCGGTTTCTGTGGCCATGGCATGTCGTACTCGTATTGTTTCTAAAAACAGTTTAAAATTATCGATCGGTAACTTAATTAATTTAAGACTTGTTCAGTAAATTGAAAATTGAGGATGTTTTTAACCAACTTACTAATAATAAGTGATGCCAGTTTCAGGGATTTAAAAACTTTCTTGCCTTTTTGGCCTTCCCAGCTGTAATATGAGGCAAATTTATTGGTCATAATGTAATATAATAGTTTAATTGTCATTTCTTTTATACCCTCACCACCAATGAGTGCAAGTTCTTTCGACTAAAAGAAAATTTTATTTTATTATCATTATTATTAGCAAGAATAAACATATCTGAGACTTTGCTAGATTGGATCAATATTTTGATGTGAAATGGTATCCAGTCATTAACAAGTAATATGGTTAAGATGAATGAATGTAGTTTTTTTGATACATAATATGAAGATGAGTAGGTACACGTCGCAGTCGAACGGGATCAATACACAACCTATATATTTCTACATTGGGTTGATTCTACGGTTGGTTCCTTGTGAAACATTCTTCAATAATTTAAATATACATGAAAATTATGCTTTTTAATGTTTCAAAAAGTTTTATTAAAACTCTACACGTGTTTCGGCTTATTAGGCCTTTATCAAGAGTACAAGATAATACTAATTTATACCTTTCATTAGGTATAAATAAGTAAGGAACATATTTTAAATTTAGTATTATCTTGTACTCTTGATAAAGGCCTAATAAGCCGAAACACGTGTAGAGTTTTAATAAAACTTTTTGAAACATTAAAAAGCATAATTTTCATGTATATTTAAACTATATATTTCTTATTTTAAATAGGTATTCGCAGTTGACAATGTCGAAGCAACTTTCAGATTTCTTTACAATTTATTTTTTCTAAGATGATTATTAGAAATTTCTATCCGGTTGCAATACACTTATTTGATTAAATAAAATAGGTATATTACTTACCATTGCATCTAACACCACATCATTCTCCAGTTGTTCCTCTAGCTCAAGTAAATCTTCAGAAAAACTTAGGGGAAACTTTTTAATTAGGTCCATGGTAAGATTTTTATTAATTGCAATATCTTCTGCAGGGTGAACATAAACATCTTTTTTTGCCAATGCGACCAATACCTCACGATTTTCTTTTACGATGCACTTTATCATAAATATTTCTTTGATAACTTGCCTATGGAATTCTGAAAACAGAATTGAAGTGACAAATGTTTAAATTTAATAAGGCAACTTCTGTTCCTCTTTTTGTAGTTGTAGTCTCTTTAACTCCAAAAAAATAATAAGCAATTACTGCCAAATAATAATAGAACAAAGAAATTTGGATTTAATCATTTAATTAAGTCATGAACTATAGATGAAAATTTATAAATGATTTAAAACAAAAAACATATCCAGCCAATTATCATATATCATTATCATCCTATATAAAAATTAACTACATCTGGCTGCTAGTTGAATGTTAAAAAAAATCTGATTTTGGAAAATATTATTTAAAATTAAAAACAGCTTACCTTCACTTTTATTTATTAATTCTTGAATGTGTTTTATTATATTGTTATCCAAAGTCTCATGATCTGTAAATGGTAGGCATATGAAAAACAATTATATATTCAAATCTTTACTATTATTTCTTACCAGATGTCTCAGTTTGGTTGTGCTTTTTTGGTTGTTCCATATGTAGTGGAATTTCAGGAGTGTTGCCTCTACGTGACATACTTTTGGATCTATAACAATTTTTTAGTAATTAACAAATACTTATAAAATCAAGGGTTGTTTCTTATCAAATATTGCGTAAATAAAATGCTTAAAATAATTAATTTGACATTCTGTTCACATTTTTAAGCCCTAAAAAACCAAACTGTGTGAGTGTGAAATAGATATAAACATTAATTACTTATCCAATGAATGATTTGTTACGTAGACATTTTGTTTCAATATTTTGAATACAATATATTATAAACAAAATGAAACCCAGTTTTTAATCTACATTTATTAATATTGAAAGGGTTAAAATTTGCTTGCAACAAAAACTTTGTAGAAAACTTGGAATAATACTGGATAAAAAATCACCTATTAATTTTCCCCTTTTTAGTGTTTTGTACTAAAACGGAACACTTAAGGAATCATCTCGGTATCTGTCTGTCCGTCTGTCACAGGATTTGTCTCGGAGACCATTTCATATTATAAACAACTGAAATTTGGAACGTTGCAGTAAGTAGTACAAAAGAAGAAAGCATTTATTCCTAAAGTATTAATAAGAAAAATCTAAAATAAATTTAGCAAGTGTATCGTGAACATTGATCAAAAAGTATAGGCAACATTACTAGTCAGGCCCGTCAAGAGAAAATCCGGGACTGGGGAGCTACAACTTGGAAATATTTTTTAGCCATTTACATAACTTTAAAATACCTCATTACTAGGTATACTACATTATTAGTATTTCACTATGTTCAGTATCAAAGTGCCTTGGTTCGAGGCCCAACTCGCACTTGACCGCTTTTTCAAATGATGTTATCAGTGTATTAAAATTTACATTTCAAAGTGAATGGTGTGAGGTGAGCCATTGTTAGTGCTTAGGAGACAATGTAAGTCAACGCAATGACTGATAGGTATGTCATATAATAAAAAATAACTATGTAAACAAGTGATTAAATTAAAATGAAAAACTTACATTCTGGTATTTGAATAATCAAACTCGCTCTCACTTGATTCACTAATATTTTGGGATCTGTAATATCAATAAAATATAAATTAAAAATCTTTGAAGATCAAAGCAACAACTAATAAGTAGTGTTTTATACTTAATATGCACTAAAGATTCCTCTACTAATTGTTTCTTAGACTGAACATACAAGTTTTTCAACTGCATCCATTTTCTTTCTGAGTGGTTGATACATTTGACTTTTAATAGGTCTATTGTAAAGAAAATTATTGAATCTACTTACTTGGATTTTTTGGATAGAAATGACTTAGGGAAACTCGGTCTGTCAGGATCGTAATCATAAAGATAATCACTGTATTCATTTTGTTTTCTAAACCGTCGAACATTATCCCCAATCTCTTCTGAAGTGGACGACAGATCATCAGTATCACTTTTGTTGCGCAACTTGAAGATTATCTAAAAGTAAAATTTATGATACTCTTACCTCAAATCTCAAATCTAACCTCAAAAAATTATCCTATCTATTACTTTACTTACCTGCTTATTAGTTAACTTGGTTACTTTTAGTTTCACTTTTTCACTGTACTATACGCACTTGACACAGTGCACTGTAATAATAATGTAATAAAAGTTATTGAGCCAGCACAAAAACTCCAAAATTATGTTTGAAATAACGAATATTGTTTGTAACTGTCTTACTGTCTGCTGGTATGCAACCCGCGCATAGATGGTATTACTATCTCTGTCTAACACAATAATGCTTATGGCGAATTCAAAGTGAATCAGGTAAATCAAGTGATAAACGCGCGTATAGAGACTATATCCGTTTTAAATTTTTATTGTAATATAACTTATATAGTTCTATCTACCAGTTTCCGTTTAAAAATAAATTTTAAAGTTACGCACATATTATTTCTCCGAGAGAATGCGAAAATAAAAATGTTTTAAAAATATTTTATTAATAATACAGAAAAGCCTAACTGACATATTTATTTTAATATTTTTAAAATATTCTATGAATATTTTGAAACATTTTTAAAAAGTTTACAAAAAAGTTTTTAGAAAATGTTTGTTAAAATATTTTTAAAACATTGTGAGCATATCCAAAATATTGTTTGAATATTCAAAATGTTTTAAAAATATTTTTTAAATATTGAATGCTGTTAGGGATTTATATTGATAATTTAATAAAAACCTTTATCAGACCAACAAGCTCTGGAAAAATCTTGTACTTATCAAATTACAATCTGAATATTAATATATTTTTAAATTATAACAATTGTAATGAATGTTATTTTTACAGACAAGATGTCCTTAGACGAGGTGAGTAAATTTTGGTACTATACTTAACAATTTCGTAAGGTGGACGAGGTACTTCAAACTACAACACAAATTCTCTCAATTGAAAATAATGGTGTTAAAAATAAGTTAATCAGTGAGGTAAGCTAGTTCATGTTATAACAGAGCATTACATATTCAGGGTATACCTATATCGTTGTTTGCATGTATAAGATTGTCCAGATTTAAACCATAGGACGTCAAATATAGTATTAATTAGGCTATTGCTTCCACTTAAAATAATCGGTTTGAAACTTTGGGGATGTACATTATTGTATATGTATGTATATACATACATATATCCTAAGCATAAGCTTGGGAAACTCTAGATGCAGAATTGGAGCACTAAAACCTCTGACTGCTGTTTTAGCTTTAACCAGATACTCTACCAACTTTGTTATTTTAAATGAGATCTTTATCTTTGGACATTGCAAAGTTCTAGTCCGCAATTTTTTTTTTCATCGTGTATTAAATATGATGTCAATTTGATATTTATGGATCAAACAAACGGTCCGACACATCTAAATTTCTCATATTGTAGGAATAGGATTTGTACAGTACAATGTTTATATAATCTTTAACCCCTGCCTTCACAAACTCCTACCTGCACTTTCTTCAGGAGGAAACTGACAATTCCATCTCATACTCACAGCAAGAATGTATCCATGTGTTAATTTAATGGAATTTGTTACAGCCGTTTTAGAGGAAACGTATTTAATTTTTAAATCTTACCCCTAGCAGCCTCCTTCCCCTTATCCGTTAGGAGCAACTAGTCATGTCATCTCCTACTCATTCTAAGAGATTATCCCTATGCTAAATTTCATCAAAATCGTTACATTTAAGCTAACGCCGATTTTGCGATCTCTCGTAGTGTAACAATCTTGAACAGGTACCTATGCAAACTTTCAGCAAAATCGATCTAGCACAGTGATTTGGGCTCTAGGTGCGGCTTTTCAAAAACCTCCTATTTGAGTTCATGGAACTTGAAAACATGTAAATCCCTCAAGAAATTCAAAGTAAATTATTTGAACGATCCTCGCTTTTTTATAGGTACTCGTTATAATCCTGTCAGTAGGGACAAAAAAAACCTTTACCTTTCAAAAGATGAGGCAGAAACCATTTTGATATACATATATTGTTTAGGTCGGGACCGTGATGAAAAATCTAATCCCTTGGAGGGAAGATACGCGAGCCGCCGCCTTGGACGAAAAGTGCAAGAAATTGTTTTTTTCGAAATTGCTCTCCGTAGTGTTCCAATGAATATCTATCACTATGTATATGACAAAGTTAAAAAAGACAAAATCTCTTAAATTTTTGTTAATCGTCAATCTCTCCATTTTTGTAATTTTTCAAATTATTCTTGGCCATTCATTACATAATTATATTAATTTTGCGAATTCAAAATAAACTCATTTTCGCGCTACCCTGGACTAGAGTACAGCTGGTATTCCTTAATTTATGTTCGCGGTTATATTACTTTGTTCTGAGAATCCGGCTTTCCAAAATTTTCTCATCTTCGTCCTTGCTGTCGATGCGAACCTCTGGCGCATTTGCGCACGATTGGCCATTACAGAATCCTCTTACAATAGATTACTTCAATCCAATTTTCTTGCAGCAACATGCTCCGCCTTGTTCGTTTTTACAATTGCATGAAATTGATTCCATAAGGTTTCAGGTGCTGGTTTCTCTGTATTTGATACTGGAGCAAGCCTATTAGTGCCAAGTTTCCAGCCCCAGACTTCTGGGCTTTTTTGAATTCCATGCTACTTCTGGACTTGGTGTTACGTCCTAATGCATGATACCGTACAGCGTATTTCTATTCGTCAGTGGCAAGGGAGCAAGATTTTGCGAAATATTGGTAGTGGACTTCTTTTAAGGATTCGTCAACATACAAAGCAACGAGAAAGCGTGCTCCAGAGTCAGCGTTTTTTTCTGATGTTAAAAGATTCTGGCATTAATCGTGTTTTTTCGGACAAGCGAACAAAATTTTGTTTTCCCCTGGTTGAAGAGGGCGATTCACCAACAAAAATGGAGTATAATGATTTTTTGGAAAAATGTTTATCTTTCTGCCGATGCAACTCGTTAGAGGCGAAATTTGAGCGACACCGAATTAAGTTTTAAGCAACAGTGCGATAATGGAGTTGACATTGTGAAACAAATGAAAATTGTCCAACATTTCATTCATAACTACTTTAAATTCGTAGTTAAACCTACATTGAAGGTTATTATTGTTGCCAAGTTAAAAAAAAAATCTGTCTGTCTGTCTGTCTGTTGGTCGATCGGTCTTTCTGTCTGCCTGTCTAACTTTTTTTGTGCTCATGTTTTCCCTGGAACGATTTAAGATATTGACTTGAAATTTGGTACACGCATGTATTGTAACGAAATCTGGAACTAGATATTTTGAATTTACTCCGAGGAAGGGTTGGGTGTGAAATAGGAGTAAATAGGGGAAAATAAGTAAACAAGCAAGTCAGGAAGTTGGTGTTTGATGTATATACTGAAACGTTTGACAAAGTGCGTTTCGTGAGAGCAGTTGTTACTTGTATATACATCTACCTATAGTAATGAAACACTAGACTTCTGTACAGACTTTATTTAACACTACTAATATTATCACAGTCTTATTACACATATTACAGCCACGTCTGGCTTCGTCGATGGCTGCAGCATGAGAGAGATAGTTTTGTCTAGTCTCCTACTTAGAATCTAAGCTGATGCGCATGTGCGCCCTGTATACCAACCGAACACCCCTATTCTTAGTTAAAACTATATATTATAACAATGTTTCGTATTGTTGGTGTAGCTACTTCTAATATATATTTTACTTCCTAATTAATTGTATTAATTTCAAATTGCCTAGTTACATATTATTACATATTAGCTTAAAATTATCAATTTGGCCCCGTTCTGTAACTTCTAAGTTAAAACTTTTTTTTTTGTACAAAATGTTTTAAAACTCTCTGCTCATCTGCCATTCCTATCGTTATATAAAACAAAATTTTACTGTGAGTCCTCCATATCGTAATCGTCGTACTTGGCGGGCGGTCTTCTCCGCCTACCGGATCGGCGACCTACGCTCGACTCTGGGCTCGTCTGTCTTTCCACGCTCCTCGCTCGTGATGAACCTTCTGCTGCTGCCCTGGCAGATGTCGTCTTGGGTGGGAACCTATAAAGTTCATTTCCTACATTAGTGTGATTGTCCTTTGTCAGAGTAATGCTCTGTCGTTTGTCATTCAGGTCTGAGTTTTTATTAGCACTATCGTCTGTGTCATTGTTTATCGGAGTTGTTGCACTTTCCAGACAGTCTGCACTCTCGCTTATATTTTGTTCACTGTCTACGAATGGTGTTTGCCTAACTAAAGAATTATTGTCTATATCACTTACAGTATTAGGTGTTGTTGGCGCTCGTGTGTCTTCCCTAGTATTAGCTCGCCTTGATAGCCCTCTGGAGATGATCTGGTTGGTGTGTCTCTTCCATATTTTCTCTGTATCCGATATTTTGCATAGGTATGTTAATCTGCCAATTTTCTTTATAATCGTTGCTGGCACCCATGATTTCTGATTTGCTTTGCAGTAATCTCTTACCATTACCTCCTTCCCCACTTCAAAATTTCTCACCCGTCCGTACTTGCCTTGCTTGAGCTGACTCTTTTTAATGTTTTCGGTGACTTCGTTGTCCTTTCGGCTCTCTGCGTTCCTTAGCAGGTCGAACCTGGTCCTAATTGCCTCCCGAACATTAACTCACCTGGGCTTCTCTTCGTCGTACTATGCTGGATGTTCCTTAAATTAATAAGAAATCTTGCGGTTAATAGGGATAGGTTTGCGTTTTTATTGTTTTCATCTAAAAGTGCCGCTTTCATGTGATACTTAATATTTCGGACGCTCGATTCCGCCTGGCCATTTGACTAGGGGTGCCCTACCGGTGTCGTTATGTGTTTGATACCATTTCTGGACATGAAATCTTTAATATGCCTGGACACCAATTGGCTCCCATTGCCGCTTACTACAGTTGCCGGTAAACCAAACATGGAGAAGGCATCTCTTAATTTTTCTTCCAGTTCCGTTGCTGTCATTGACTTTACTTGATAAATTACTGGGAATTTTGAATATGCGTCCACTAAAATAAGAAAAAAAACCGCTGCCCAAGGAATCACTACTTCCACTTTAAAGGAAACATTTTGACTATATGTGCACTCTAGTATGTGGAAATTAGTGGTCATAGAATTTTAATAATATTTGGGGCAGATGTCATAGAAAAGTTTGAGGAGTTGGTTTCTACCACATACGTTAAAAATGAAGTTTCTAGTTTACCCTACTTAGTTTTCCACTATTCACAACCTACCACCGCCCACCCCTTCAATGGAGTAATCTCAATCAGATGTCACTACAATACATACGTGTACTAACTTTCAAGTGAATATCTCAATTTTATGTTATCAATCCCATTAATAATGAAGCGGAGATGGTGGAGTTTGAAAAATATTAGAAGGAAATCTGAGGCCTTGGTTTCTAGTATATACACCGAATCCCAAATTTCTGTACTCTTACCAGCTTGATTTACCTATTTTCCCCTAGTTACTCCTATTAACCCCAACCCTCCTACGGAATCGTTATAATACATAAGTCTACCAAATTACAAGTGAATATCTCAATTTTATTTTATCAACCCCTTTAATAATGTAGTAAGAGTAGTGGAAGGGTTGCAAAATATTATTAAAAAATCTGAGGCCTTGGCTTCTAGGACATACACCGAGTTTCAAGTTGCAGTACTCTTACCAGTTTGCTTTACTTATTTTTCCCTATTCCCTCTACTTACCCCCACTTCTTCAACGCAATCATGTCAAAATATAATCTAGTTTCAGATATAGTTATAATACATAAATGTACCAAATTTCAAGTGAAAATTTAAATTTAATTTTATCAAGTCTTTTAATAAGGGAGTGGGGGTGGTGGGGGGATGGAAAATACTAATGAAAAAACCTGAGACCTCCGCTTCTAGTATATACAGCAAATCCCAAATTTGTGTACTTTTGCCAGCTTGCTTTACTTATTTTCCCTTATATGTCCCTATTTAACCCCCAACCCTTCAACGGAATCATCTCAAAATATAATCTAGTTCCAGATGCCGTTATAATACATATGCGTACTAAATTTCATGTGAATATCTCAATTTTATTTTGTCAACCCCTTGAATAATGGAGTAGGGGTGGTTGGGGGCTGAATATATTATTAAAAAATCTGAGGCCCTGGCTTCTAGTACATACCGTACTCATATCAGCTTGCTTTACTTATTTCCCCCTATTTACCCATAAATAAATAACCCCCAACCCTTCACGGAATCATCTCAAAGTATAATCTATTTCCAGATGTCGTTATAATTCATACGCGTACCAAATTTCAAATGAATATCTCAATTTTATTTTATCAACCCTTTTAATAATGAAGTAGGGGTGGTGGGGTTGAAAAATATTATAAATAATCTGAGAACTCGGCTTCTAGTACATACACCGAATTTTGAGTTTCTGTAGTCTTACCAGCTTGCTTTACTTATTTTCCCCTATTTACCCCTATTTAACCCCCAACCCTTCAACGGAATCATCTCAAAATATAATCTAGTTCCCGATGTCGTTATAATACATATGCGTACTAAATTTCATGTGAACATCTCAATTTTATTTTATCAACCCCTTGAATAATAGAGTAGAGGTGGTGGGGGGCTGAAATATATTATTAAAAAATCTGAGACCTTGGCTTCTAGTACATACACCGAATTTCAAGTTTCTGTACTCATACCAGCTTGCTTTACTTATTTCCCCCTATTTACCCATAAATAACCCCCAACCTTTCAACGGAATCATCTCAAAGTATAATCTATTTCCAGATATCGTTATAATTCATACGTGTACCAAATTTCAAATGAATATCTCAATTTTATTTTATCAACCCTTTTCATATTGGAGTAGGGGTGGTGGGGGTGGAAAAATATTATAAAAAAATCTGACGCTTTGGCTTCTAGTACATACACCGAATTTCAAGTTTCTGTAGTCTTACTAGCTTGCTTTACTTATTTTCCCCTATTTAACCCCCAACCCTTCAACGGAATCATCTCAAATTATAATCTAGTTCCAGATGTCGTTATAATACATACGTGTACCAAATTTCAAATGAATATCTCAATTTTATTTTATGAACCCTTTTCACATTGGAGTAGGGGTGGTGGGGGTTGAAAAATATTATAAAAAAATCTGACGCTTTGGCTTCTAGTACATACACCGAATTTCAAGTTTCTGTACTTTTACCAACTTGTTTTACTTATATTCCCCTATTTACCCCAAATTAACCCCTAACCCTTCAATGGAATCATCTCAAAATATAACCTAATTCCAGACGTAGTTATAATAGATACGTGTACGAAATTTCAAATGATTATCTCAACTATATTTTATCAACCCCATTAATAATGGGGTAGGGGTGGTGGGGGGTTGAAAAATATTATAAAAAAATGTGAGGACTTAACTTCTAGTACATACACCGAATTTCAAGTTTCTGTACTCTTACAAGCTTGATTTACTTATTTTCCCCTATTTACCCCTATTTCACCCCCAACCCTTCACCGGATATCCTCAAAAAACAATCCAGTTCCAGATCTCGTTATAATATATACGTGTACAAAATTTCAAGTCAATATCTTAAACCGTTCCGGAGAAAACGTACGGACAAAAAAAAGTTACAGACAGACAGACCGACAGACAGAAATTTTTTTTTCGCTCAAATTTAAAATCTCGATGTTTCATGACATTCTAAACCTATCTCACGAATAAAAATTTTTGAAAATTTTTTTGCGATTACTATACTTCCAATCCTCTACGTGGATGTGGAAGTAATACCTCGGATGGGTCCTAGGTAATCAACGTATACTCTATTCCATGGTTTCTCCTCCGTAGGCCACGGGGTGAATTTCCACCACATTCTTCTTCTCGCCATAGCTTTGGTCTTACCAATTCCCAAGTGCGGTGTATGCAATTCTTTTAGAAGAGTTGCCCTTAAATATTTATGTATTATTACCCTATGTCCCCAAGTTAAAATTCCATTATTTACGGAAATTTCATCTCTTTTCCTAAAATATGGTTTTACAGTTTCTGATATGTTAGTTGGCCAATTATTTTCGCTAATAAATTTTACTATTTGTTTAAGTTCTCTACATTTTTGGGTCTCATTTCTAACTTTCTCGTTGTCTATAGGCCAATCGCTTTTTGAATTTACAAAATTTACGACCCTTACCTTCATACTCAGGGTCTATTACATTTACTTTTAAGGATGCTCTACTTACCTAAGTAATCTGACATAGTATTTAATTTACCTTTGATATACTCTATTTTATAATTAAACCCGGCTAGATAAATAGCCCATCTCTGGATTCTGCTAGCATACATTTGAGGAATTTGTTTATACTCACCAAAAAGAGTGAATAGAGGTTTATGATCTGTTCTCAAGGTAAAACGATGTCCATGTAGGTACTGCTCGAATTTATGAACGGAATAGTATATCGTAAGTGATTCCAAATGTACGGTACTGTACGATTCCTCGCTTGGCGTGCGGGATACGCATGCTATCGGTTTTTCCTCATCATTTTCCATGACTTAGCTCAATGTTCCGGCTATTCCCGTTCTGGACGCATCTGTAGTTAGAATTAATGACAAATTAGGGTTAAAATGTACCAGGGTTATATCTTTTGCAATTTCCCTTTTTATCTTGTCAAAACTTTTTATACATTCCTTACCCCCGTTAAACTTTACTCTTTTTTAAGCAACTTTATTGGTTTTAGCGAACTTGCTAATTTCGGAACAAATTTACCATAGTAATTTACCATTCCCACAAAAGATCTTACCTCGGATACTGTTTTGGGTTAGGGTGCTTCCAGGATTGCTTTTACCTTATCGTCCGTTTTTTGTGGTCCTTTTTCAGAGATTTTGTGACCCAAATATTCTATTTCCTCTTGGAAAAATTTACATTTTCCCCTTTTTATCGTAAGTCCGACAAGTTGCAATTTTTTCAACACTTTTTCCAGAGTAGCTAGGTGCTCCTCTTCATCTTCACCTGTTATTAAGATGTCATCTAGAAAATTGCTAACGTTGTCCATCCCCATGAATAGTTGCTCGATATAACGTTGGAACTTCGCTGACGCAGGGCTTATCCCGAAAGGCATACGGTGGACTTTGAAAAGACCCTTATGAGTGGTCCATACAAGTATTTTCTTAGCTTCCTCATCGAGTTCCATCTGTGAATATGCATTTGAAAGGTCAATTTTAGTAAATTTCTTACCTTTATGTAACTTCGAGAAATATGTTCTATCCTTGGCAAGGTATATGTCACTTCCTAATATGTATATGTGAAACACCCTGTTTGTTAAAACCAACACCAGCATGGCGACACATTTCAGTCATCTCGCAATACTGATATAGTGATATAGATATGAATAAGCAACTGACAAGTGTTTGTTATTCGCCAATAGGCCCTTTCATCATAGAGAATCTTTGTGCGCATGCGTTGCGTTCCGCCATGTTTCTTCGGACAGATTTAGCATGTCAACATTGGATTTTATATAAGCATTATGTTTTTTAAACAAATAATGATGAATCTGTTGCAAACTTTCTGAATATAAGTAGTACGATATCGTGTAGTTTATTTGAAAAATTTGAAAACAAGGACCTATGGGTAAAGAAGCTAATAAACGCTATTGTTTTGGCGTGTGTAATAGGAACTTTCGCTTCAAATCTTTCAGAAATTGTTTTGATTATTTTCTGCCATTCCCCAAGCCGTGTGCTGAGTACATAAAAGGTCGTACCTATAAATGCTCACGAAAAAACTAATTGCCAACAGTGCGGGAAATTCGAGTCGTGGGTGTAAGCTTGTGCTTCCACTATCCACAGAAAGATCTACATGAACCTCATTTTCAAGTGCATTTTTGACCCTACAAAAAATGATAAAAACAGAAAATATTATTACTGTATAATCAATTACTGCACGAAGAATGTCGTCAACTCTTCAACATTCACATGTTAACTTAACACAGTTGTTTTCTCTTAATGCTCTTGTACAAAAACTGATGTGTTGACAGTTGAATCCTAACCTTGTAACCAGTTCTTTCTTGTTTCCACTCACTTTACGGCCATGATAATTGAACCAGCGCCTTAATTGAGTGCAACTGTGTTCTTTCGCAACTTTGTGCACTAATTTTGCACCGGCAGTCATACTTTCATTTAAATTAATGTTAAAAAATGATGCCGGCCCAGCCATTTTGCTAGAAAGTGTCCGAAAATTTCATATTTCCCGCAAAAAAGATGGCGCCAGAGCATGCGCGCAACCACGATAAAATGGCCTTGAATAGGCCTATAATACAAATCGTCATAGACACGATAGACTGGAAACGTTTACGGTACGTTTTGTTTGACCTCAAAGCATTATTTAGTTGATGTGAAAGCTTTATGAACGTTTAACAGAACAGTTTTATTTAGCCTTTTGAATAGCCGTTTTCAAAAGCACTGCCGACATTCTTTGTTAAATTTTTAACGTTTCTGTAAACTGTTATTTTTCCAGTCATAAAGGAACCCTTGATTTTCTAACATAAGACGAATTATCAATCAGTGACACGTCGAGAGTACGTTTTAAAACAGTGGCGGCTCGTGATATTGTCTGCAGAGGAGGCTTGATATTCTGAAAGACAACTGATGTGCAATATGACTACAATTTGTACATTTCCCCACCACCCCTGAGGTATTACAACGGCGCGTTACATTTTTTTGCCGTGGGTTGTTCGCCAGGATACCGATTCACGACTTGAGAGAATAGAACTAATAAAAGAATAGAATGAAAAGGAAATAGAAAATATGATGAGATGAAAAAATCATTCTCATGAAATTCTCGTTCCTACGACTCGAGTATCGGTATCCAAAGGAGTCCTACTATCCCACTTGTAATTAAATTATATAACTTTTAATAAAAATAAAAATAGTTTTGGTAAAAAAATTAAAGTGTTTTTCTACAAACAAAAAATTGTATTCATTATCACTGCCAGGCGTGTAAAATTATAAGTTTTAATAGAAATTAAAATAGTTTTGAGAAAGAAGTTATATAAAAAAAATATAACCGCGGAACTCTATATTATGGAGAATTATAAAAAATATTTCCTAAACAATAAATAACACAAATAAATATTTTTTCTAAAATAGCAACTACCCATATTAATCTCTGCTTTAAAGCCTGAATATTTTTATAAATGAGTGGTAACCTGCGATTTTTGGAACTAGCAAAATGGTTGATTATTTCATCATAAAATGAATCGCGTTTACTCAATTCTGACAAAAAACGTTTTTCTATTGAAATAAGCGATACATTTGAAAGGCGGTCTTGACTCATTTTGTTTCTAGTAAAAATGTTTTTATGCGTTTAAGTGTTGAAAATGATCAGTCTACAGAAGCTTACCGGAATTGTCTCAAAAAATAGTGGCGTTATTCAAAAAGTTCTCTAATTTTGGGTCATAAGTTTTAAAAAAATCTACCAGCTCTTTGAAATTTCCTTTATTGTACGATTCTCGTTTTTCGTCATGTCCTCGGAAATAATTTTCTTGTGAAGATAACTATATAACGGCATCTATTAACCTCTTTAATATTTCCCTATTCTCACGGACCTTTTCGTTAACATTTTCTATTTCTCTCTTATGTGCAGAATCCAAGAAATTTACAATATTTTGTTTACCAAACATTTCGAATTTAATGCAAGATGAAATGTGCTCCTGGGATTTTTCGTGCCTTTCTAAACCTCGCGACAAATTTTGCAAATTATTAAATCCGGCCCTGCCCCAAATTGAGGATTGATCATTAGTAAATAATAAACATCTCCAACAATATAATTTGTTTCTAACTGTTGATGCCGTTAACCACTCGACTTTTTTATAATTGTTATCACAAAACCCTCTGTTTTGTTTACCACTTTTAAAAACTAACGAAAACATTGCTGGTGTAGGCCTGGCATTTCTTTTAATTCTTACCTTTTCGTCATAAATAAGAGTAGTAAATCCATTTAATAACAAATAATCCACCACGTCTGGACAACAAGACATGTTGTTGGGAATATTTTCACCTAGAGCACTTATTTCTAGCCCGCCTATCAAATGTTTTATGTATTTATACGTCAAGTTGTTCTTAACCGGTTAAACGCAACTGTCAGACTGTCAGACGTCAGTTCGTTTTCTTTGTGAATCACCTGACTCTTGAATGATCTGTGCACATGCGCTATAAAAACTAAGATCTGAGGCTAGCCTCATACTTGGCTATTCCAAGTGTTGCTATTTTACACAGCGCAAAGAAATTCAAGGTCATTCATGTTATAAGTAAATGCGGTAAAGTAGCTATTTCGTATTAGCCTCCAGCGAACCGCAGTGTTCATTCAGTAAAAGACCGGGAAATATGCATACAAAGACTATCCGGACTGTAACGTTATAGGTATGTTTGTGGAAAGGAAATGCAAAAATGTTATATATAAACTGAAAATTAATTAATGAATAATAAACAATAAAAAATATTGAAAATTGAAATATACCTAATAGAAATTTCTTAAGATATTACTTTTGAAGATATGGTGGTTCTTCCAAGGGGAGGCTCAGCCTCCCCTGACGAGCCGCCACTGTTTTAAAAACGTATGTGTTTACTGGGTAGCATTTCCATTGCAAATATCTCGACGTTTCATGACATTCTAAACCCATTTCAACAATAAAAATTTTTGATTTTTTTTACGATTATCATAAACACTTGCGTGGACATAGATTAGAGTCAGACAGAAATAGACGAAGATCGTTGTTAACTCCAAATTAAAGGAACACGACATCCAGCGGAAACGGTTTCGGGATTTGTCGGGTACGCATTAAATGAATTTGACCAAGCTTCCTAAAAGACAGGTTGGCTCATTAAAATCGGCAAGGGCTACATCATGTGTAAGCCTCGATGAGAGCCGCGTGTTGCTGTTTTTTCTTTATTTTATAGAAAAAAGCTTCAAAATTGTTCTGTCAATGAACAATTCTATCCTAATTAAATAGATACATATCTAATATATGAACATAGAAACATAGTACTTCGTGTGATGTATGTTGCGAAACAACCTGTTTCTTTTCTGACCTTGAATTCTGTCAGTCAGCTGAGATCGGTCGTTCTATTAGGATGGTGTTGTCGATTTTTCACTATTGGCCTTTCTCTCTAATTAACCTTTTTCGTGTATAACTCCAATATAAATGTCGAGGACAATGGCGCCATTGCTAAAAGATAAAACGTTTTTCGCCTTCTGTCCTATCTTGTTAATTCATTAATCTTTGACATGGATGTGGAAGTAAAACTACAAACACCATATTTGCATATTCGAGATGCAAGTAGGTAGATGTGTAGCATTGATTTCCCTTTTAGGAAAACGTGAACAAATGAAAGGTTACTCTTTGACAATTAAAATATGATATCCTTAATTATTAAACTTAAACTAAACTTTTAGGTGTTAGTATGCTGTAATTAAAAAGCAAATAAAAATCGGGTACAACTTTTGGGTCTCTTAGTCACTTGTTATGTGTAATATAGGTACACTTGTAATAAAGTAATCAATTATTGCTTTAAGGTTGTTGCTTGTGTAGGATCCCTAGTAGCATAACATATTGGACCAATATATGAATATTGGACCTATATAGGACCAATATGGATTATATATTGGTGCAATATTGGTGCTACTAGGGATGCTTTTAGCCTAGTTATTTTCTTAGTAAACGCACCAAAATACAACCATTCAGGGTGCACCAACAAAAACTCCGAGGCGTAATAATAATATAAATATTTGAGTTCTGCAAAAGCTAATTCCTAGAACGTAAACGGCTTAAGTTTTGGATACAGATTGTTTTTTAATATGCTAAGATGTAGATGGCGCTGTACTGTAAAGACATGTTTCGACGACAGGCACTTTCAAATTGAGGGCTTCTAAAATAGCTTTAATTTTTAATCAAATTCTGTTATATAAAATATTTTCGAAAATCAGTTTTCAATACATTTAAGTTTAAATGTAATTTTTTTTGAAAACTAAAAGTGTAACTATTTTAAGATAAATTTTAGACGATAGGTCACTGGAAACTTTCTTCATGGAAAGTTAATTCGAATCATGCTATAGTAAAATAAAATTTACAACTTTCGGTTTAACGAAAATGACCGTGACTTGGGATTTTTAAATGGGACATTGTATATTTTTATCACAAAATATTGAAGAAAATGACATTCAAAGAATTATTTAAAATATTTATAAAGACAGCGGTAAACTTAAGTAGCAATTTTCTTTTAATGGTTTATTGTATTATTTGATTAACATTTCCATTATCACTAAATTTACCACCATATTATATTATTTTCTTCAATATTTTGTGATAAAATACGGAGTGTTTGATTTAAAAGTCCAAAGTCAAAGTTATTTTCAGTTAAACCGAAAGTTGTTTTTGTTTTATTGTAGCATTATTCGCATTAATTTTCCATAAAGAAAAATTCCAGTGACCTATCGTCTAAAATTTATTTTAAAATACACAAATTTTAGTTAAAAAAAACACATTTAAACTCAAATATCAGGAAAACGCCTAGATTTTCGATAATATTTTATATAGCTAAACTTCACTAAAATTTAAAGTTTTTCAATTTCATAGTGCCTGCCATCAAAAAATGTCTGCAGCACAGTGCTATCTACATATTAAAAAAGATTTGTATCCAAAACTGAAGCCATTTACTTACATTCTAGCAATAAGCTATTGCAGAACTCAAACATTTATATTATTTTCCGGAGTATTACGCCTGGGAGTTTTAGTAGAGTTCAAAACGAAATCTATCTCGTCTTCCGTGGAACATTGAAAGGTAAAAATGTATGGATTACGTTGTTGCATAGTATTTGGCTTGTGTATACACCCCCTAAATTCGTCTAGCGATATCGGTGTCCAAACAACCCCTAGGGGTGAAGAAGCGAAAAAAATAGAAAATTAGATTTTTCCCCAGTCTTTCTAAAGGTTTCCAAATTTTTGTTTTACTATGTATAATAATAAAGTTATAGCAAATTATATGTGAAGAAATTGCATTAGTTGAAGCGGATAATGGTTGTTATAAACCTATGTAACTTCCTTATTACGCATATATTCATTTTACTATTTTCGCAAATTCATTACACTCCTAATTGTAGGTAGACGAACGAAAATTTTAGAAAATTGATAAGAATAAAAGTTGTAGCCTGTACTATCTAGATTATAATCGTTTTTTGATTTTTATATTCCGCTTATAAATAAGAAAGTTATAAAAGAAATACTAACCTGTTGACAGAATTCCCGCAGCACCCCTGTTGCAGCTATCGCAAGATTTGTCTATTTCCCTCTCACTCTCACTCGCTGCTCGCATAGGCGTAAAAGTATTGCCATTTAAATTTATTCATTAGAAATTAGCCTGGATAATGTGATATATCACATAACAATAATTTAGGACGTAATTGTCCTAACAAAAATAAGTTAAAAATACATTAACGCAGATACTAATGACCTAAATTACATAGTTTTTAAAATATAAAATAATGAATTTTGGGAAGAAAAACTACTTTTATGACAAATAATTATTTACCCACACCCTTTACTTGTCTTAATAATAATAATAATAATATAGGAGGCGTGTGAAATGCCACAATAATAATAAGACACATTGATTATTTATAACCCAATTAAGAATACTAAACAAATAAAATTGATGTTGAAGTTATTACAAGGTATTACAATTTTCATATTAATTGAAAAATGCACAATATAATAAATACAAAAGTAATGATCTCAGAAATCATCATTTTACTATTATAATTCATCGTCCGTTTCTTCATCTACAACTGTAATTTTGTCTGTGTATCAATTTATATTTTTTGCACTGGCACCTCATGGTTGAGCATCCTGAAATGACATTTATTAAAACACGTTGTTTAAACGATTTGCAATACTTTTACCTGTTTTACAATAACAAAATGACATTTCTGCAGTCAGAGTTGGCATTTGGCGATTTATTTGTCCATATAGGTAAATAAGAATTATCTTCATTTATTCTCCAGCCGTACTTCAAAGGATTCGGCATATTAATAACTGGGTTTAAAGCACTGCTCCATATAATAAATTGGTAAAATGCTCTCAAACAGTGTTGATTCAAGGCGTCACTTATAGGGGAGCAATTTGTCTATACTGAATTGAGATCAAATTGAGATGCCATCTTCGCCCTCAAATCATTAATATTATCGCAATTAGTGGGAGAGTACAGTAACATGCAAAACTTTTCCAACTTCTTAAATTTTGTTACTTCTAAAGAAACATACTTTTCACATGAACGCGATAACAGACTGCAATTTGTTTCAAAGATTTTCCACGAATAATATATTTTATTTTAAAATGTTGTCAATATTGATAGAATTTATATATCTATTATTTTCATTTGTGCTGTCTGCATGTAAACATTTACGTCAAGACTTTCTATAAAATGAAGTAAGAGAACCAGTACATCAGTATCCTTACAGCTTATATTATAATGCATTCTGTAAAACCTACAGATTTGGCTGATATGTGCAACAATATTCTAGTATCTGCCTTTTCATGATTAAAAGATAATAATTTCCTTGAATTAAGTGATTTTCAACTTTTAATCGGCAATTTAAATTCCGCATTTAATTCATTTTCGGTATTACTTGATGAAGACTCCATGTTTCACAATAATGTTATAAATATATAACAATATCTAATTAAACACCACTAAAAACATGTGATGAAACAATATTCTACACAGGAGTATGCATTCATATGTGAGAATATACAGCTTCGCGGGACGAGGTGACGAGCGGGAAGACGTGTTAAAGTGCGAGGGAAAACGACAGAGTAGAGATAGTTGCAACTGGGGGTTGAATTACATTTTTAACAACAACTAACAATTTTCTTCATAACTCGCTCATTTATAATCCAAAAGTAAAACCGAAAAAACTGGTCTAATCCAGATAGTATAGACTACAACTTTTATTCTTGTCAATTTTTTCAAATTTTCGTTCGTCTGCCTACAATCACAAGTGGAATAAATTTACGAAAATAGCAAAATGAATATTTGCGCGATAAGAGAACTATGCTAGTTTTTAGGAACCAGTGCACGCTTTAAACAATACACATCTCTTACTTATAAATAGCCATAACTTTGTTACCATATATAATTTATCGAAAATAAAAAAATTGGCAGAAAGATGTGACAAATATCTAATTTTTCGTTTTTTTCGGTTTTTCACCCCTGGGGGGTGCTTGGACACCGGTATCACCAGACGAATTTAGGGGGTGTATGTACATGTTAGGTACTATATATTAAAGTACTCAGTACATTTTTACCTTTCAATGTTCCACGGAACATGTTTCTAGACGACTTTTTCGTGTTCTGAGTCTCTACTATTTTTAATGGTGCTTTTTCTAAGAAAATAACTAGGCTAGATGCATCCTACATAAGCAACAACCTTAAAGCAATAATTGATACCTACTATATTATAAGTGTCTACACATAAGTGACTAAGAGACCCAAGAGTTCCTTGCACATTCTAGCAATTGGCTTTTGCAGGATCTATATTATTCTCCGAAATATTACGCCTGGGAGTTGTTATTGGTGGACACTATACATTCCATAAGTTAGTTTGTCAATAAATTGTACATGCCACCAGCAGTTGAGCTATGTGGTCTTTTTTTAATTTTACTTGAAACTGCAATCGTGTCAAAAATGTGTAACAATAATTGCGCAGTATTTTATTGCATACTTAAATCTGATTGGAAGCATTTTAGATGCATCCATTTATATCTATCTATTTAATCGTTCTGTTGTAGTTACGCTATGCTATTTGCTACTCTTTATTGACGTTGTGTAAAGTTTGCCTGACTTAACGTGAAATTAATTCAACTTAACTTTAACTAAAATGGAATTCATTACATGTTAATCAATGAACGTGAAATTAATTTCAACATATTTTTTTATGTGGTCCCTCTAGCTGCCGTAGCATTACTGCAATATTTGATTACGCTTCTACAAAATTTTCATTTTGCTTGTATATAATAAGAATTTTTTATTTAATTATATGGTTAATAGAAACCCTCCAAAAAATAAAAAAATTAAGAAATCTATTAAAACCAATAAATCCCTCTGAAATGGGTCTAAAATTAAAAAAAACATTTGAGGAATATATTTTAATTTACATAATTGAGAAAATAATTTAATTTACTCAGTTCGCATTTTTCCTCCTTAATGGGTATTACTAAGATCAGCGTATACATATGAGTATACTGCAGAGTTTAAATGATTATCTCTAGAGGTCCCTCTATCATGTTCAACATTATGACACTTTGGTATGATAAATCTAATCGTTCTTGAATAATTCATTAATTTTTTAATTATTTAATAACATCCAAAACATTCCAGATACAAATATTACTCGCAACCAGTGGTGTATGTAAGATTGTTTTAAGGGGGGCAGGTCTTCTCAAACATTTTATTATTATTAAGAACGCGAACAGATCTGATAATTTGCAGTACACAATACCCTTGTACTACACATCTAACAAATAAGGTCATCTTTCAACCTCATTGTATGTAAGGACTTGTTTAGAGAGCAGTGTCCTGTTTGCAGGCCTTCAACTCGTCTCATTCGCTCTCTACAGAACACAAGCAGCCACTTTATGGTGGAATTAGTTGAGGGCTTCTTTATATAGAGCTTCGACTGCCCCAATGGGGTTGTCGTTTACAGTACATACAAATGTATATGAAAGTATATGAGAAAAAACCAGCAGACATTTTTATTGCAGAATTTTGTGAAATTTCGGTCTTTTCAAAGTGCTGCCACATTTGCCCAAATCCACTTGAGCGTCTGCCAAACATATTTTCCCACCCCTCTCGTGAACCCCAAGACAGCTATCAAGGTTTTGAGCAGTTACCGGACATGTCACCTTATTCATGTAACAGTCGTATCCGGCAAAATTCTAAAATTATGGTTTTTCGGGCATATCTCTGGATCGCAACCACTTGTGAGGGTCAAACTTTGCAGGAGGTATGTCGAGGATCATATCTACCGATATATCAAAACGGCAGACAGTTACTCTGCCTGTCACAAACCGACTCTACTTCAAAGCACCCTCTCCCCGGGAAGTTGCCACGTAGAAATTCGAAAACCCTGACTTGGGGCGCTACCAGCAATGATTGAATGGCCAGCAGACAGTCCCCCATTACCTATCACAAAAACATATAAGCAGCTCTCTGACTATGACGACGAAACCTCTTGATAGTTTCGTTTGCGTATAAATAAAATGGCTTATACCCTACCTGTGCTTAGAATATAGTAAGATACTTATCAAGTCGCGCCACGCAATTTACGAGCTCTGAGCCTTCCATCCGTCTGTGTACAATAGGCTTGTTCGGCATTTTTTTAAATTTCATAAATCGAAGTATAAAATAATGGATATGCAAAAAAACAGAATTTTATTCGCACATTTACAGTGTCCTAAAAACAAGTACAAACCTCCACCTCGCGAAAATGGGTCGTGACCATCAGGCGCTACGTCACTATACACATAGACTCGGCAATCTCAGTCGACTCGATGCTTTTTAGTTACAATTATAGATGTTTTCGGAGTATTGTTTGTGCTACGTACTTCTTGTTTCATTCAGTACGAGTATAATGTTAAGTATTGTATAATTCCAGAATGCCCAAATACAAGTAGAAATGCTCCAGAAAATTATTTATTTGTTTACCATCCGACCAAAAGCTAAGAAGAGTATGACAATGTGGCTTTTCGAGGGGTCGGTTTTTCGGGACGGGATCGGTGCCGTTCAGTTCGGGAGTTAATTGCGATTGGGTTAGGATGAACTCGGAGGAGGTATTTCTACTGGGTTTTCTGCATTTAACGCGCAAAAATCGACTATATTGCCTCCCATTGTTAGGAACGAGCATTGGAGGGATTGTAGGGGAGTATGATTTGGAGGAATGTCAAAAAATTAATAATAATTTTCTCGCTTCTGTGGGGCCGAATTCTCGATTTTAACCCTGTAATTTACAATATCGATTCATCGACGACCTTCCCCTTTCCGTAGAGACACAGAAATAATTTCCACTTGACGTATTTATTAAGTTACGAACGTCTGAAAATTTCATCCTTTTCGACCTTTCAGATTAAATTTGAAAGGTCCCAGAAAGTCACTTTTCTCTCGCTCGCGTCGAGCCGAATTTTCGATTTGGCCTGTACAACTTGCTATCAAGATAAAGCTCCAATCTTCGTCTTTCCATAGAGACGTCGCGCGCCCTTTTAATCCAAGTATTTATTTAGTTTTGAATCTTTAAAGCACGAACGGTTTTTCATTTTTATGAAAATAGCCATTTTTCTTTCGCACAGGCCGAGCCGAAATTCCGATTTCCACTGTGAAATTTACGATGCAGATAAAACGCCAATCTTCCTCTTTCAATAGACACCTAAAACGACCTTCAACTCCATGTATTTACTTACTACTGAACGGCTGTATCTCAGTAGATCTTCGAGTTCAAAGTTGCGTATAGTGACGTCACAAACGGTGCACTGTTTTTGCAACTATTACTAATTTCAACCCCTTATCTCGAGAACGGAAACAGTTAATAATATGAAATTTCAAGTCATAACAAGAATATCGAACGTATAAAAACCATATAAAAACATCATGGAACAAGCCTATTCCAGGCCTCCGACTCGTAGATGCTTTATATCGCATTCCCACTCATCTCGGCTGAAACGTAAAAGTGGTTGTCTTTGGTTGTCTTCAACAATTGCATACATACTTATTACGTTTACGAATGTATCAGTAGCTCACGCGTAACGATTGGCCCTAAGGGCCAAAGGCCGTTTTGTCACAACCCTACATAATACGATACGCGGAGCGCAGGTTGCCAGTCAAAATTCCTCCACATATGTACATTTTTTAAATAGAATCAGAGAATGCGTAATTTTGTGAAAAATGACGATTACACCTAATATAAATTTAAAAATAGCACTGAAATTTTAAAAATATCCATGTCTGCATAATTGTAAAGTAGATATTGCCAGAAATACTTGACCGGAAGTGCAAAAATAGTTATTTATGCACCAAGTGCGTTATATGGATTATAACGTAACATGATGCAGCGTGGGGGCCTTTGGCCAGACTAATGCATTTTGCCCGATGGGCGTTATCATCTAATAACGCTCGTGGTGCATACAATATTTTATTTTTCACGAGAAATGTATTTTTTTAATGAAAAATTTACTTTTCATTTTTTAAATACATTTTTCTAGTAGTCTATGACATTTGATACTTTGACGTTTATTAATTGTATGTATCTGTCAGTATGGTGCGTTCTTTCAAATTTAGTAACCTAAGTAGTTCAATGCTGCTAGCTTTTTCTTTTTACCTTTTTTATCAAGTAGTCTATGACAGTTGTTGATATTTTGATGTTTGTTGATGTTGCTTTGCTTTGGACGTAGATAATACGTTTAACAAAATAAATGGAAAATTAATATTATGAAAATACCACAAAATCCCCTAAGCAGTGTAGAAAAAAACACAGAAAATGTATTGCCGGTCAAATCCAAACCATTATACGATAATATGGAATACTTATTATTTCTTTGTTTCTCATATAACAGGGCGTTATAGCCATAACGCCCGCTCATTATGCCTGTGGTCATTATGAGCGTCTTGATGGTAACCGTATCCAAGATATAATAAACAAATAATATGCAAGTGAAAAATAAAAAATATATATGTTTCTAAAGTAATCACTCAGTCCTAATAAATAATATAGCACATAATCATGTCATATTGTGAACTTTTTATTATTTGGTGTTATACCTACTTGTCTGATTGTATTTTTAAGTTAAATTCGTTGGAAAATGTTCCTTAACTGTGTTCCTGCAGTGATTTAAAAAATATATATATCCATATACATGGTGGTCTCCCGATATTTCTGTGGCTGATAGTACTCCTTGTATATTAGACATACTAAACACACGTACCTTGCAAAAATCTTAATATGAAGTACGTTACAGGGGCGTTTTTTAAACTAGAGCATTCTAGTAATTTCGTAATGTCCAAGTTCAACATGGATTTAATAATATCTCTATGCAAGATGTAAAGTCAAGAAGTACGTACGTACATTTACCTAATTTGTCTAATATATCCTGTAATATTAAGCAAATCACACTAAGCAGAAAAAGATATCGTTTTTTAGAAATAATTCGCACTAGAAAAAAAAACACTAGGATCATATTCAGTACAAGTAAAATATCAATTTTGCAAATTGCAGAAACAAAATGGCGGTTTTACGTACGAAGAAATGTGAAAAAGTCGGTTTTTCTCGTTTATCTGCGAATGTAACTTTTCCATCGAAAAAAGTTTCGAACAATAGTTGTCGCCATTTAAAATACATAAAGTGGCGCCCGCTGAATGAAAATCCGATTGTTAGATTTCGCGGAAATTATATAAAAATATCGAAAAATTACATTTTTTAATATTGCAGGAACTTTTGCAATAATTAATTTATGGTATGTAACAACAATCTCAGGTAATATGCGTCATAGTGTGCTTAAAAAGTGGCCATAACCCGAATTCCGACGGATGTATAGTTTCCGATAAATTCAAATGTTTATTAAAAAAGTGGTTTTAGTAACATTGGAATTCCCCAAAATGAGGAAGTCCGATTTCAATTTTGCAAAAAGCATTCTACTCTCACTGAGCTCAAGTCAGATATTTCAATTAAGGTGCTAAAAAGCGCCGTTGAAAATGATGCCATATTTCTTTGGTATAAACAAATGTCCCCCCCCCCGCCATCGCGACTAGCTGGTGCGAGAGCCTCACTTCAACAAGAACTATCTTATCAAAAAAGACGGTGAAATAATTGCTTGTATTTTTCTATGGAAAGTTGAAGTGCAATACCTGCAAATCTTATATTTATCTAGGATAGATGATCGTAAAATGGATGAGCAACATCTTGTGTCAATTAGTAATTGTGTCATATTATATATGGGTAGGTTTCGATTAGGTCGCTGCCTGTCTGAGCCTGGTTTGTACGTGTTATTTCGGTTTCATTTTCTTCATTTAAATATCAAGTTTGGCAAAAAAGACGAATATAATTTACTTCTGTGTCTGTCTGTGTTGTATAGTTCGGAGATTGTTTGTTGAAAGAAATTATTATCAGAACTTTGGATTACGTTAGTTCTAATCTGGATGATTATTTCGTGAGGTATTAGTTGGTTTAAATACGTTTATTTCATACTGTTCGGTAAATGACTATTTCCCAGTAAGTCTCGGTTGTACATTAATGAGTTGGTTAAGCCAAATAAATGTATTTTGAAATGGCTGCTGTTCTTGTGGCTTTTGCAATTTTTTTAATTTGGTCTGGTTTGCGTTTGATATTAACTATATGCCGGTTTTAAATATTTTGTTTATTCTGTTTAATCTTTGACTCCAATGAATATTACCAACTACATTATTAAAATGAACAGTGACCTTATCAATCCTAATTGTAATCTCATCAAGTTATTCCCAACTAAGAAAAATGTAAATGTGTTTCAGGCTGTGCTCCAGGTGGATAAAATTTCTTACGAAAAGGTAATGAAAGCTGGTAATCTATTTATCGGCTATGACCATTGTAGAGTATTTGACGCAGTTGATATATGCAGATGTTTTAACTGCAATGAGTTTCATCACTCGTCCAAATTCTGTAAAAATAAGGCCTCCTGTCCTCGCTGCGGAGAAAGTCATTGGGTCAAACAGTGTAAATCCAAAGTATTAAAATGTACAAATTGTGTCTCTCTTAACAACGCGGAAAAACTAGATATATCTACAAGTCATGCGGCTTGGGACATCAACAATTGTACCTCGTATATTCAAGCTAGGGATAAGTTGAGATCTGACTTAATAGGTGTTAAATAGCAATCAACTACATCTCCAAACATTCCAGCCATCACTACCTTAACTGCTACTCATAATCTTATCACCAATTCTACTCAGTGTCGTTCTCGTTATAACATGGATATTTATTATCAAAACGTTAGAAGCATCAAAAACAAAACAATTTAATTTTTCAACTCGGTAGCCGCCTGTACATTCCCTATCATTGCATTAACCGAAACATGGCTTGATTCCTCAGTGTTTGACAATGAGTTATTCGACCACACTTACAATATTTTTCGGGATAGAAATTTTACTGCTGCCAATAAGTCCAGAGAGTTTTACTCGCGATTGATTCCAACTTACATGCAGAAAAGTTAAATTTACGTTTTGCTGATTTCCTTTCTATTCAGAACATTGATATAGTAGCTGCCAAACTCACAATTAATCGACAATCATTTTATATTTTTGTAATGTATATTCCTCCTGAGTCAAGTATTAATGTTTATGAAACTCTATTTGAAACAATTTCTTCATTGGATTATATCCAAGACAGTAATACGCTTATATTAGGTGATTTTAATTTGCGCCTGTAGAGTAGTATTATTATGAGAAGATGCTTGCAAAAAATGATGCGCAGAAACGAGTTTGTGTACATTCATCGATCTAAGCCAATGAGAGTGATTTGCGTCATATTTGACCTCGAACCCAGTGGCACCGTCAACCTGCAGTCACAGGGTCTGCGCTGGAGTGTACTTGTTGTGTTCGCCGTTTCTGATTGAATTAAATGAAATAACCTTATTTTCAGTAAAAAATGTCTTCATCGTAAACACCAGAGTGTGACGAGGTTTTAATCTACTGCATTACACAGCTCCTCGACCTCGAAAATTTGATTACAATTATTATACATCCTTCTACCCCACGTTGGCTCCGCCCCAAGCATCTTCTCATAATAATACTACTCTACTCTCTTCATGTCTCGAATAGTGTTAAATGTCCTAAAGTATCAACACTTATCAATTTTCTAAACCTTCAAAACTTGCGTCAATACAACTCTGTTTTTAATAATAACAATAGACTTTTAGACTTGGTTATATGTAAGGCACATTGCGTTGTGGAAAAATCAATTGAATTATTGGTTTCAGAAGATATACATCATCCTGCTCTTATTGTTAACTTCGAAACTCAGTTTGTAAATCCGAATATCAAATTTCCAATGAAATCTACTAATTCTTTCAACTTTCGAAAGGCAAATTTTCCTCTTCTGTATGAACAATTATTGCACATTAACTGGTCGTTCCTAAATGACTATGATGATGTTAAAATGTGTGTTGACTTATTTTATAAGAAATTAACTGAAGTTTTTAATGAGAACATACCCAAGTTCAAAACTCCAAAAATAAAAGACAGTTTCCCCCTTGGTTTAACGGTGAAATTATAAAAAATATAAAGCTAAAGCATAAAAAATTGATATTATTTAAACGTCATGGTAATAATGAATCGCTAACTGAATTTCGTAGACTTAGATCACAAATCAAGTCGGATATTAAAATTGCATTTCAAATTTATACAAATCGAATCGAAAATAATATCACATCGGAACCCAATACATCAATGGAAAAAAAGGGAAAACTAGCATACCTAAAGACATGACTTATAACAATGAGCATCTAGAGACCCCTAATGATATCGTCGATGCATTTGCTAACTTTTTCGAGCAATCTTACTTCCTTAACATCTCGGACGCCCCGTAACCGAGTCTAATAATCTTTCGTTTGACTGTTTGGACATTAAACGCTTTTCCGATGCTGAAGTTTGCGTGGCGTTAAAAAGAATTAAACCTAAACCTACTGCGGGCCCAGATGGAATTCCAGCATTTTTACTGAAAGACCGTGCCAGCATTTTTGCATATCCTTTCTGCATAATTTTTAATTTATGTCTTAGTAAATGCTATTTTCCTGATATTTGGAAATACTCCAAAGTGTGCCCTGCGTATAAAAAAGGTGAAAGAAATGATGTTACCAATTATAGACCGATAACAATCATATGTAACTTTGGTAAAGCTTTCGAAATCCTACTACATGATAACATTTATGCACATGTTCAACTGAAAATATCTACGCAACAACACGGTTTTATCAAAGGTCGCTCCACCACAACGAACTTAATCTGCGCTACTCAGTACATTGCTGAATCAATTGATTCTCAAATACAGGTAGACTCAGTCTATACTGACTTTTCTAAGGCGTTTGACAGACTGAACCATAGGAAACTTCTCTGTAAACTTGACAAATTCGGATTATCTGACGGTTTACTTCAATTTCTTGAGAGTTACTTGACTGATAGAGTTCAGTTCGTATCATATAATGGATATAAATCTGTTGAATACTGAGCCACGTCAGAAGTACCCCAGGGATCAATACTTAGACCCCTTTTCTTTAATATTTTTATTAACGACATCAGTGATCACTTAGACGTATATTTCTTAATATATGCCGATGGCGTCAAGATGTTGCATAGGATTAATGATTTTAATGACTGCAAAAAACTTCAAAACAACTTAACAAAGTTATCGGCTTGGTGCGATGAAAATGATCTTCACCTAAATGTTGGCAAGTGCAATGTTATGAGTTATACAACCAAGGAATCCCCAATTACATATAATTATAATGTTGATGGCGACATGCTGAACAGACCATCTACGTTCAAGGATCTAGGTGTAACTTTTGATAAAAAATTAACCTTCACTAACCATATTGATGCTGTAATTTCGCATGCATACAGAATGTTAGGCTTCATTTTGCGTAACAGCCATGATTTTAATGATGCGAAAACCTTAAAGATGCTTTATTTTACTTTCTGTCGGTCTAAACTGGAGTATGCTTCACTTGTCTGGCAATCTGGGTATAATACTCATAATGATAAATTGGAAAACATTCAGCGCCGCTTCCTGAAATTTTTAAACTGGAAAACTGAAGGTACATATACCAATTGGAGCTTCTCAAAATCAATTACTTGAAAAATTTGATATTACTAGTCTTTCCGAAAGGCGTGAGTCCTTTGCTTTGCGTTTTCTAGATAAAATTATGCATAATAAAATAGATTGTAGTGAAATATTAAGCCAACTGAACTTCTATGTCCCACGGATTAATTCTCGTCATTCTCATACTTTTTATTTATCCACTCCTAGATCTAACGTATTAAAGTTTTCTCCTCTGTTTAATATTTGTACTAGTTAGTTATGATACTCACTGCAGTGAATTGGACATATTTGCCTAGCAATATTTTTACATATTTTCACAGTGGTAAAATACCCAACAAACATAAGGTTTTGTATCTTTTATATTTTGCATTTTACTTTCAAATACAGGTTTTTTCTTCAATCAGATTTGCATTTTTTTGTATTCCAAAAATTAAATGAACTTTATATACAAATAAAACAGAGGACCAGATGAGAAGAAGTCATTCGGCATTATAACAATTTCACACCCCCCCATAAAAATTGCTTAAAACCGGCCCTGTTTAGAACACTATTGGGCATCTTGGCGTTTCTTTACGAAATCTACTTAGTTCTTTATTTCATTATGAGGTGGTGTCTTCCCCTATACTTGCAACAAGGAGCAGATATTTTCTGTCAGTCTGCATCTGTAGAGGAGGCACTTCTCGGCTTCTCGCATATTTCTTAATGTACCTACAGGTACACACCCTTCAGGTTCTCTTGCAGATTCCTTGCGTAGAGATCCAGTCAATGAACCAGACATGTTTTCTACTTTACCGGTTCATATATCATATATGCCCCACGAGTAAGCCGAAAAAGAGGTCCACCTCTAAGGCTAGATACAACGGGAAATAACCAGGTATCCTAAGTGCATCGTTTGTGACACTGTTCTCCCAGTATAATGCAACCAAAGTCACGATAGCTTACAATTTTGTGAGGTTGGTTTGTGGCGACGCAACTTCAGTAGCCCTGCTCAGTTTTTTACGCCGAGACGTTTCCCTTATATATAGTTCACAACGCCAAGGCACTACAACTTCTCTCACAGAACGCCTTCATAGAAGTTATAAATTGTGGTAGAAAATATGCTTGTAAGCATTGAATCGGTGGCAGACTTTTGAAAATCGTGACCAAGGTATTTTTAATTAATTCGGAGGTATAAGGTGACATAAAAGGTGCCCTACAAAATACCCGGATGAAATTTATCGCGGTTATAAAGAATTATGAGTGCTGTACGATTCTCATGATTTGCGTTGCCTTATTTTGACCTAAATGCCCGGCAGACCTCTGTAAAGATGTTCATGCGTGTTTATTATGTCATTTACTCCTTAAAATACCTTTTGATTTTTTAATTTAAAGATTAAATTGACTTCTTAACGAGTATATAGGTCTGCCATAATGAAAGCCAATAAAGTTTGACTAGGAGAGGCCTGGAAATTAGTACATGCCCTTAACGCCTTAAAACTAACACTTAGCGAAACGAAGGACAAATTTATAAAAATGCGTTTATTCTTGACCGCTGCAAATGCACTATTTATTGAAAAAAGTGGTAACGCCACAGTATGAGTTCAAAATTGATATATGTCTGGATAGAAAATTAAGAGTCAAATATAAATAAATATATGAAAAAATATTGGGTAAGTATTCTATTAATAAAATCCGAGTGTTGGATTGTCATCAATATGTAGGAAACCCTCGAGGAAACCCTCTACATCTAAAATAAATTTTATAATATGCTGCTCTTCATCTCTACAACTTTGATTTGAAACATTTTTTCAAATTTCCAACGGTTGGGGAAATTTTGACTGTCCACCTACTAGTGATTCACCTTGTATTTACTAAGAAATTAGGTCTGGCATATGTTTAGTGAATTTTTTTATATGGCAGACCTATATTCGTTAATAGGACAATTTAGGCTTTCCATTAAAAAAAGCAAGCGGTATTTTAAAGGCTAAAATATTAGCGTTTCGTTCCGTAGCTACTTCGTGAACTCGTCAGTAAGGTTGGAGTAGTCACTGCCTTATACGTTTTTCCAACGAACTCAACATGGCCGCTCGTATATACTTTGTGGGCGAAATGATGTGACGGAAATGTCACACGTCACATCATTCCCCCACCAGTGACAAAGTCACGAGAAACTTGATGGTAGAAGAAGAACGATGGATAAACTGGACAGGAACGAAGCGAGTACCTACCCCACTCTTTACTTGACGCACTCTACCCGCATCAGCACAATCCTAGGAGAGGGAGAGGGGGCAATGCAATGCTCGATGAGGAAATAACTCAAAGTCGAACATGCTTGTGCGCATGTCTCCATAGGGTGTAGAGTACGTCGTAAATCACGTTGCGTGTTCAAATCACGTCAGGGTCACCAATTGTGGAGCTTGAAAATATTAGCGTTTCGTTCCGTAGCTACTCCGTGAACTCGTCAGTAAGGTTGGAGTAGCCACTGCCTTATACGCTTTTCCAACAAACGCAACATGGCCGCTCGTATATATACTTAGTGGGCGAAATGATGTGGCCGTGAGATATAAGGGAAATGTCACACGTCACAGGGTGCATGTAATAACACCTCTTAAGGATATATACAAAGAGCTACGGAGAAAAGAGGAATACAGTCCCCAACAATCAAATGGATACAGCCCATGCTAAGAAACCGAATACCTGGAACTTACATTTAGAAAGAACACTTACAAAAGTCACTGCAGCTAATTTGGATATGCTGCAGGGTGTTCGGTAAGACTTGGGGTCTAAAACCGAAAATGATCTACTGGTCTTATCTTTCGGTTGTGAGGCCCGTGGTAACCTATGCATCTTGTGTGGTGTGGTGGTGTGGCCAAAAACTGAAGAAAAATTAACATAAGGAAAGTTGCAGAAATTGCAACAGCTTGCCTGCTTACGGATTACAGGAGCAATTTGCTCCTGTCCCACAACAGCATGCAGCAAAACCAGACCTACATCCTCTACATTTATACGTGAGGAAGGAGGCAGCACTTTGTGCATTGAGGCTGCAGCAAGTACCACCTTTTAAACCAGACGACATTTTAAGAAGGATCCTGGGGTTTATCCAATTGGATTTCAAGACCAAACCCATCCAATTGGATTCCAAGACCAAAGAGCCGTCAAACTAGCAGAGTCAAAGCCCTGCGGCTGGAGAAAGGATCACTCATCTGGTATACAGATTTATCTAAGATGGTTGAAGGAGTTGGCGTGGACGTAGCGAGACTTAATTGTAGGCTATCCAGAGCCCTAGGTAAAACCTCAACTAAACTCCAAGCAGAAATTTATGCTATAGATCTATGTGCTCAGGAATGCACAAATAAAGGTATTCGAAGGCAATATTAAAGGCTCTCAGATCTAACACGTTTGAGTCTAAAATTGCCAAGGAATGCAGACAATCCCTGTGGCAACTGACAAAAAACAACAAGATTACCTTGAATATGAGTGCCAGAGCATGAGAGAATAGAAGGAAATGAATTAGCTGACGCCATTGTAGAAAAGGTGCTAATGCCCCATTTTTTGGGCCCGAACCGTTTTGTGGCTTATCTAAGGAGCACATGACAGGTGAGATTCTAAAATGGGAGAAGGAACATAAAAAGTCCTACTGGGAGAATACTCCAAGCCATAGACAAGCGAAAAGTTGATTTTAATTAACTGTTATTTTTAAACGTGAAAATTTGAGTAGTAGGTTTAATGAATTTTATTTGACTCGAACTGAACTAAAGATTGGATTCGATTTGATTAACTGACCCGGAGAAGTAGAACAATGTTGATCGAAAGTTAAAGTTTAGATGCGCGTTACCGAAGATATCTGCTACTAGTACTACTTTTCGAACTGGATTCTCCCGCCTTTTATACCCAAGCGGTGATTCATATGAGATGTCTTGACTTGTTTATGCAAATTAGCGATGTAACACGTTTACGAATTATGCAAATTTTTGCTCTAGAATAAACTCGAAAGAAAAAAATTATAAGGTTTTGATTATGAAAGAAGTTTATAATTGTTCTATCAAAGGTGAAGTTCTATCTTGAATTAAAATAGTTTTTCATGTTATTTCTAAAAAAAGTAATGGTAATTTGTTTATGCTACATGTTATGTAATTAGTTATGACCGGTTATTTAATTTACTTTAAGTTTTTATTACGAATGAATATTGTTTTAGAGACGACTTTTATTATGCTCGTATTTTTTGTTTAATTAAAACCTTATTACTTATTTTACTTTACCAGGGAATTGAAAAATTTTCGGAAATAGTGAAAAATTCGTAAATGAGATTTTATGATTTGATTCAAGCGATGTTTTTATTAATTTTAGTATGTTTCGAAATTAAAAATGAAGGTGTTTTTTGGCTTCAAAGTTACAGGTACCTACTGTAACAACCCCACCCTATATTCTTCTAATAAGCCGAAACATATGTAGAGTATTTATAATATATTGATTGATTCATCTAAAAGCAGTGTTTAATTTATTAACAATTATTATATTCTTCGCCGATTTACAGCACTTTTTATGTAATTGTTGCACATTCTATAGGATACTCCTCGCAGTTTTTTTGTAAATAATATTAGTTTTAGACATTTTTAGTTTAATTACCAAACATTAAAAAACTTTTTTATATTTGAAAAATTAATAACTTATTTATTTATCGATTTAGTTAAAAAACAATAGGGTTCTACCTCTAGGTAACACCAAATTACGTCCAAATTTCAATACAATCGGACCTTTCGTTCTTAAGTTATCGTGTTTTTGTACATAATGCATAGAAGGTTTTATAATTTAACAACTAATCGACTTTCGTGCTCTTTATTATACATATTTATAACTTTTTTCTATTTCATAAAGTTTATACATAAAAATTTTAAAAAATATTGTTGAATAAGGGCCACGTTTAATAATTAATTTTATAATAATGGCATATACAGGGAAACTCAAAAAATGCCGAAATTAATGCAGTTTTAAATATATGTTAAATTATAAATGCAAATTATATATTAATCTGAATCTGATACTTCCTCACTGACTGCTTCACTGTCCGATTTTTCTTCTAAAATAGCTCAAATGTCTAAGGAGGGGGGGGGGCATCTAACAGCTGCATAACTTCACTGACTAGATTGCGTTTTCGCCTTACTGGTTGACGTAAATTCGAAATTAGAGGATCTTATGATAGTAGTAGTCTATTTGAAATATCGGTGTCAGTCTTCTCACGAGAAAATTTCCTTGAGAATGATTCACTGTATTTTTTAAACTCCGTGTTGTTTGCTTCTTGTCCTTATTCAGTAAGATGGCCCTGTGACAAAGTAACCAATTCTTTAATTGAGATTCGCCATTCCAGATTTTGGACATTTCATTCGTTGCAAATATTCTTTTAAAAACGAAACTTGACCATCTAACTTGTTTAGACCGGATTCGTTCATTTTAACATAAAGGAATTTTCTCGAAAAAAAAAAAAACAGGTCCGTACAGCTTGATTCTAAATTAAAAAATAAACTCGATTAATGCAGGCATAGTTGACAGAAATTAAATTTAGTTGTATAAAAATATTTATCTACTGAAAATTATTTAAATTTAGGAAATATTTAGATAATGAACGTTAATATTCTTAGGCCACTCTGATAAATCGATTCCTGAAAAGTACCATTTTAAAGGGATTAGAAGATTCTAATTTCATCTGGCCGGAGATAAATCGTGAATTCTAGGAATCCCTTTCAGAATACACTCAAAAGTTTCTAGGAAATTTCAATGAAATATCAAAATTAAAGCATATGTCCGATTATTAAGGAAAACATATCTGAATGTTAAAAAAAAGAATTGAAAAATTCATATCAAAATGATTTAATATGTATGTTCCGCGATGTCGATATGAATTTCAGGTAACAATTATTTGTTTTTTGATTTTTTTGCAAACGGGAAAATATGGCATAATAATTTTTATACATACTAAAAATACATGACTGGCGTATAAATGAAAAAAAAAAAAGTGCTCAGACGTACTCCGAAATCAACTAAAACCTTATGGATAACTAACGATTCGATAGACATACGCTATGTACAAATAGCAGTTATTGGTGATTTTTTTTATGCATTATATGTATGAAAAGTAGGTTTACTTTAGCAAATATTTGTTGACTTACCTATACTTGTTCATGCCATGTTAATAAAAATAAGTAAATGTCTCTATCATAAAATAACACTAAAACAAATGCAACCTATCACGAGCGTAAATACCGTACAACAACCAACTTACACAAACGACAAGTTTAGACTGTTGTAACTTAGGCTCATGGCCCACTATCGATCAGGTAAGGGTAGTTCCAAGTAGCCGAGTAAGTTTACTAGAAATTTTAGGCAGAGTTGTACCATTATGACCATAATGAACTTTTGGTATTTTTGCCAACTTTTCATAGCATTGGCCCCTTTGTGAGACGGTCGGACGGCCAACGAAAGTTGTTCAGAATTCGATCACCAACACAGCGATATGAAGATTTTTTTCTCTACGAGCAATATTACCGGTTTTAGAAATGTGCCAATAGAATGCAATATACTCTTCGTTTTTATTTGCGAAGAGTATAATAATATGTAATCATCACTTGCACTCGCGGAGCGTTCTTTGATTTATGCACACACGCGCGCGCTGATTACGAGTAAAGGCAAAGAGAGTAGTACATCTGACTTCTCTTTCTGAGTGAATATCAAGATATAGAAAATAATCTTGTTTTTTCCTCAGGGGAGCAACGTATGTTTTTTGACACTCATTTTTCAGATTTACAAATAAAATTTTAATACGAAACAAGGAGACATGTCACACTAAGCAACATCATAGATAGGTACGTAGTTTTTGCCGTTCGTGACAAATACACTTGTTATTACTTCCACATACACGTAGTAGAGTGAAAGTATAGTAATCGTACAAAAAAATTGAAAAATTTGTATTGTTGAAATAGGTTTAGAATGTCATGAAACGTCGAAATTTGAAATTTGAGCGAAAAAAATTCTGTCGGTCTATCTGTCGGTCTGTAACTTTTTTGTGCACGTTTTCTCTGGAACGGTTTAAGATATTTGAAATTTTGTACACGTATGTATTGTAACCAGGTCTGGAACTGGATTGTTTTTTTAACATATCCGGTAGAGGGTTGGGGGGTAAATAGGGGAAAATAAGTAAAGCAATCTGGGAAGAATACAGAAATTTGAGATTCGGTGTATATACTAGAAACCAAGGTCTCAAATTTTTTAATAATATTTTAAGTTCTCCACTCCATTATTAAAAGGATTGGTAAAATAAAATTGAGATAATCCTTGAAATTTGGTGCACGTATGTATTGTAATGACATCTGATTGAGATAATTCCGTTGAAGGGATGGGGGGTGTAAATTGGGGAAAATAAATAGAACAAGATAATAAGAGTCCAGAAACGTCATTTGTGGCGTATATTGTAAAGACCAACGCCTCAAATTTTTTTATGACATCTGACTCAAATATTAAAATCCTATGATCAATTACTTCTACATACTAGAGTGCAATTATAGTCAAGATGTTTTGCTTTAAAGATACGTTGATGGGAAATCTGGATGTAGACGTAGAGATTACTTAGGCAGCGGTTTTTTACTATAAGTATTTATTTATGAGAAATGGATGGTATAAAAAGAAACCGGCCGGAAACTTTTCCCTCTTAAATTTATTAGTCGATAAGTTTTTTTTCAAATATAACGGCCATTTGAAGGTATTTAAAAATATAATCGAAAAACTAAAATTTTACCAAAAAAAGACGATTCGAAGGTATAGGGAATTGTAGACGTAGAATAGTAGAAATTCTTAATATATGTATATGTTTGAAATTAAATTAAACTTAAACGATTAACTTTTCTTTAATCATCCATTTTGCGTATAATTTTCTTTTACTTTATGCTAGTTATTTTAATAATGAGTACAATTTTCGTTTTAGAGATTCAATACAGCTGCAGAAACTGTTAAGAAACTGAAGTCTAAGCCATCAGATGCGGATTTGTTGGAAATTTATGCCTTATTTAAACAAGGTAGTGTAGGAGATGTAAACACAGGTAGGTGGATTATGTATAATATATTCTAATTTCATAGGTAATTATAGCTTTTACCAAGAATCAAAAAAAAATTCGGATCGGATATAATAATAATATATAGCTTTAAAAGATAATTATAAAGTTAGAGTATTTTCCAGGATAACAGGATAAGAAATAAAGAGTTCGTAATTGTGGGTAGGGTTTACTAGTGCCGGGATCGATGTTTTCGGTAAAAAATTTCAAACCCCGGAACTAATCCCAAACGTCCCGAAAATGGCCCTGATATCGAAATAATGCTTCGCTGACAAATTTTAAATATAATTTCAAAAGAAAATATTAAGTTGTTGATTAAATATAAGCGAGCCAAGACGAAATTACAGGCCCAAGTGCCTTTTTTTAATGGAATGCTATGTATATTAGTACATTTTTTGAAGCTTCTTTCTAGGCTCTATTCATTCCTATATTAACATTGAATATCTCCCAACCACTTGGATATAATGAATTTTTTGTTGAAATAATGCAATCTGCAGATGGATATATTAAAAAAATCACCACAGTCACAATTATGGGTTTTAAGAAAAACTTATGTGAATACCAGTTACGAGACATCTAATTAATGTACAGAGTGGCCAAAAATTATTTTTCAACGATGTGATGTAGAAATGAAAAACGAACATTTTTTCTAAGTACTTCCCTATGGCTAATTGCAACCAATTTCGTTTTATTGAGCAATAATTACAAAATTCAAAAATAAACTTATAAAAAGGGGTTTCTTCAAATAACTCAGTAGAAAAAATTATAATAAATATTCCATGTTGCCCATTTTGATTGACACACATCTCTATGAGCTTTTGAAATGAGGTTCCCACTGTTCCTAAAACTGCTGGTGTGATAGATCTAAAGGCAGTTATTATTATAAAATTAAACGAACTTACCTTAAGTGAAGTTCTATTATAATTATATGAAGCGCCTTGTCCGAATAGATCACATACGTAGTATACCCATTTCTGCTAAGTAGTACCACACATTTCAAAGCTAACAAATTTCGACACCAGCTGTCCCTTTCCTCATGCCCATATATTGCGTAGCATTGTCATTATTTTAAAGCCATGCTAGTGTTGCAACATTCAATATATCACGGGAACGCAAAGAAAAACACATTATTAGTAGGGAGGGATGGGGGTGATCTATTCGGACAAGGCGCTTCATATAATTATAATAGAACTTCACTTAAGGTAAGTTCGTTCAATTTTATAATTATATTTCGCGCCTTGTCCTCTAGATCACATACGTAGATGTTTAAAGCTGTTGCAACACCCGATCCGAGTTTTCCTTATGGTCACAGATGCTGCAGTATGTTAAATGTCTTCAAACAATTGTACGAACGAAAAATAGTACGTAATGGTAGAAACAGTTACTAAACTGTTGAATAATATTCTTGTGATATATGGAAAAGTTAAACAGGTAACAATTTCCGAAAAATGTCGGAAATATATGTGAATCATTGCATTTCATATCAGTTACAAAACTGTTTCCGACTACGAAATATGTCACGCAGAACTCGTTGAGCATAGCTGAAATACATAATTTTTTACTCAAAACTCATTGAGTATTACACTCTATTAAATAATTATTCAAAACTCGCTGATCATAGTTAAACACATTCAATCTTACTTAAACCTCTTTGAGTATGATATTTACTCAAAACTCGTTAAATTTAACCAGCAACCAGAGATTAGTGGTCTGTGAGACATTTTCAAGGTCGTTCTCATAATTTTCAAGGTCGTTCTCTAAGATACCTTTCAACAACTTACTCTTAATCCATTCTCCGCGACTGCATGTCATTTTGCGCCATCTCCGTATTTTTATTATAGTTTGAAAGTAAATCCTGGTCTGTCAGACCAGTAATCTGAGTAAGGGCCGGTACTTTCACTTAAGTATAAATATACTTTATCCGGCGGATAACTATCTGAAGGATAAGATAACCAGAGCTTGCTATCTGTAGGATATCTTGCATCCGTACTTTCATTCAAGTAATACCCTCGGTTAACAATTCGTTGGATCTGATTCTAGATATTTATCAGAGTCAATGTCGCCAACTTAAGATGCGTTAAAGGAAGAGAAATATGCAAAAGCCATATGCGTTGAACAAAAATAAAATAAACTCCCTATTACTGATTGCCTCTTATGACATTTGAGTCATTTTGATAGTTTATCGTTATTATTTATTATACATTAGTGATTACCTTAGTCTGATTTTTTGTGTCTAATAGTAGTTATAGTCTTCATAAAATGTCTACAGAGTTTACGTCTGCTAAAGACAAAATGAAGAAGGCCAGAGCGCCCAATTTTACTTCTGAAGAAACTCGTTTACTTCTTAAGTTGTCCCTAAGAGAGAAACACATTTTAGAAAACAAATTAAAATGGTCAATTCTTGGTCTCAAGTTGTATTCTTGTTCGGGATATATATCTTCAATAAGATCAATTAAGTAACCGTCTGGGTCATTGAGTAGATCAAAATCATCAAAAATATCCATTCTATATAAAAAGAAAACCTAATGCTATAATTATGATAATTATAATTTTTCTGATGATATTTATCTATTACTATTTAAAAAACCCTACCTAAAATCTTCTTGAAGACAGCAAAACAAATTTCAAAAGTTTGGTTTGAAAGCAGACAATCTTAAAGTTACGACAACAGAATAGCACTGACAACAGCGACAGTTGTCAATCAGAGCGCAGTCTCATTGGCGGAGCTTCTTTTATCCGATAGATAAAAGAGTTAATCGTCGGTCTGGGTACCGAATAGTTTATCCTAGGGATAAGCATATTTATCTGACGGATATCACTATTTGCAGGTGAAAGTACCGATTTTTTGCTTATCTTCTAGATAAGACTTATTCTAAAGAATAAATGTCGCTATCTATAGATGAAAGTACCGGCCCTAAGTGTAACTTTGTATAGCTAAGTAACAATTTTAGTTTCATATCCTCTTTTGTATTGTTTTTTAATGGATGCACAAGCAGGTCCATCTAAACTTACGATTACTTACGACGACCTTGACTTTGAGAAAACAGTTTTTAAAATGGTTAGACGAAGTAGAAGATGATCCTGTTTATCAAGATGATAGTGCCGGCGTTGATGACAGCGATTTGGAGTCAGACTGGGAATATATTGGAAGTGACCATGATACAGGCAGTAGTATTAGTGTTGAAGAGTATAGACATGAACAAGAACTGAATGAAGAATTATCCGAAAGTACCTAAATTGAAGAGACAAATAAAACAACCAGTACTGAAGAATTAAATATAAACAGGTATGTTTATAGCAAAAATAGATTTAAATGGTTCCTAAATCCCATGGTACCTAAACCTACTCGTACTCTTCAACATAATATAGTTCTAAAACTGGCACGGTAGCTCAGTCAGCTAAGCGTCTTAGTGGCGATCGCGCTTGGTCAGACAGCCTAACGTGTACTGGGTTCGATCCCCAGTACCGGCACTGGCGATGTTGGAGGGTAATGGATGCTGTCTGCGTTTTTTCTGAGAGGCTTTGGATTTGGGAGTTGTCTACTATGTGTGATGTTTATGTTGAGTTGTCTACTAGGTGTGACGTTTATGTTATGTTTAATGTCCTGGCCTGCGATGGTCTAATGCTCTGCAAGAGACATCCAAATCTATTGAGGACTGGAGTCGTTTATTTACTGAACAGATGCTTGCAGATATTGTACAATGGACAAATGCAATAATTCGCAAAGAACGTCAAAAATATAAGAACCCCTTGAATAGCGACTTACGTGATTAGATGTAACTGAACTACGTAGATTTTTCGGCCTGCTGTTATACACTTCCATATTCAAATCAAATCACGAAGATATAAGATCTATTTTTGCAACTGATGGTGCAGGACGTGACATCTTCCGATGTGTAACAAATCTAATAGATTTGTTATTATTTTATCTTGTCTACGTTTTGATAACTTGGCAGATAGATCTGAAAGAGGAAAAACAGATTCAGTTGCACCAATTTCTCAACTGTTCAACTCTTTTGTCGCAAACTGCCAACAAGAATCTGCAAAATATGACTTGAAAATTATGGCATTGACTGACTCTAGAAGTGATTATTTTTTAAATGGATATATATACCATGGAAAAGATTCTGATGGGTACACATTATTTGATGACGAGAAATAATATTCTCAATCCTCACAGGCTGTCATTCGACTCAGCAAACTTATACAAGGCACAAATAGGAATATTACAGCCGACAATTGGTTTTCCTCCATGGAGATTGTAAATTATCTAACTACAAAAAAAACTTACTTATGTGGGAACGCTAAAGAAAAATAAAAGAGAGATTCCTCTCAGTTTTTTGCCCTCAAGGCAGCGGTCTGTGGGATCTTCATTATATGGGTTCATAAAGAATGCGACGTTACTTTCATATGTCACAAAAAATAAGGCTGTTATATTATTGTCATCTGTTCATCATAATGAATATACATATCCACGAAGAGGAAAATGTGAAATTATAGAATATTACAATTGTAATAAAGACGGGGTAGACTCACTAGATGAGAAGGGTTCTGTGTTTGTATTAAAAGAGTATTGGGAGGAACAGAATTTCCACTTGATTCTCCAGAACAAGAAGCTGGCAAACTTGTTAAGAGGAAGTTATGTTACATATGCCCCTACAAAAAAAAAGGCGCACAGCGTCCTATTTTTGTATCAATATGTAGACAGCCAATATGCCTACAGTGTAGCAGCCAGATCTGCAGGGAATGCTCAGGATAGGCTTGCAGTTTTTTTTTTACAGAAAAATTTGTTTCTGCAGTTTCGATTTTTTTTTTTTTAATACCTACTCCTTTCTTTGTTAGAAATGATTATTCTGTTTTAGAAAATGCACATCTTACAATAAATTTATATATCGACTTTGCATTTTTTTTCTTCTTTTTGAGTTTTGGTTAATTTTTTTTTTTTTAACTCACTTTTACCATAGTACTCTACCTTCAAGGACTTATAATTCATTAAAGTAAAGTTGCAACATTGGTTCTGAACGTTTATACTTTTTTTTTTTCAATTATCAAAATAAAAAATAAAAATGTCATATGGTTTATGGTCTAGGAGACCGTTAATCTGTAAACTTGTGCCAAAAATTATACGTCTGTGGTTACGGGATAGTTTAAATACATTCAATTTTTACTCAAGGCTCGTTGAGTACGACAAAAACATCCAAACTCCTTGTATTGCTTCGTCCAAATTCGTTGAACACTCCTTCAACTATTTACCCAAAGTCCATTGAGCATAGTTTAAACACATTCAATTTTTACTCAAAACTCGTTGAGTATGACAAAAAAAAACATCGTTGAGCATTCCATCAACTATTTACTCAAAACTCGTTGAGCATAGTTTAAACACATCCAATGTTTACTCAAATCTCGTTGATTATGACAAAAACGTTCAAACTTCTTGTATTGTTTCGCCCAAATTCGTTGAGCATTCCATCAACTATTTACTCAAAGCTCGTTGAGCATAGTTTAAACACGTCCAATTTTTACTCAAAACTCGTTGAGTATAATAAAAACATCCAAACCTCTTGTATTGCGTCGCCCAAATTCGTTGAGCACTCCAAAAACTATTTACTCAAAACTCGTTGAGCATAGTTTAAACTCATCTCATTTTTACTCAAAACTCGTCGAGTATACCAAAAGAATTCCAACTCCTAGTATTGTTTGGCCATATTCGTTAAGCACTCTATTTACTCCAAGCTCGTTGAGTACAGGTAGTTTAAACATATCCTATTTTTACTCAAAACTCGTTGAGTATGGCAAAACTATCGAAACTCTAAGTATTGCCTAATTTAAACTCGTTGAGCACTCTATCAACTATTTACTTAAAAAGCTCGTTGAACATAGTTTAATCATCTAACGTTTACTCAAAACTCGTTAAGTAGGTATGACAAAAGTATCTAAACATATTGTACTGTTTCACCTAAATTTATTGGGTTATTATTATTTCTTGTTCTTGAGCTATTATTATTATTACTATTATTTCTAATCCAAGCTCGTGGATTTACAACCCAAAACTTGTTGGTTAAATAGTGTTACAAGTATACGTAAAGCTCGTTGCGTAATAATTATCTGTACCCTATTATTTTCTTAAAAATTCATTAAGCAAACTCAAAACTATTAAGAGTACAAATTCTACTGCTGTACATATAATGTAATCAGCTGACCGAGCATTAGAATCCAACAGTATTTAAAATAAACTTACCGTCAGAGTTCTCTGATTCTGAGGTGATCGGGGAATCCCCCCGTTTCGTCTCTGCATGTTACGTTTGATTCAGCTGAGGTAGCGGAAAGTCGGCGATTTCGACGTGAGCGTGAATGATGCCAACTTGTCGGATTTGCATACCTTCTTATTAAGTATTGAACTTCTTTTAATGCTGTTTTTCTTTATTATATTGTATTTCGTGCATTTATGAGGTCGTTTTCCTCTTCTGTGCTAGAGGATGAAAAACTTTTATTTTCCATTCCTACCCCACAAATCCGTAAAATCACAAATCACTTAATCTTAAAACTTTGCGTACGTACCACTGCACACACAAATGAATAATGACAATGCCACAGACAGGGCCGGTTTTAAGCAATTTTTATGGGGGGGGTGTGAAATTGTTATAATGCCGAATGACTTATTCTCATCTGGTCCTCTGTTTTATTTATATATGACGGTCATTTAATTTTTGGGATACAAAAAAATGTAAATCTAATTGAAGAAAAAACCTTGATTTTAAAGTAAAATGCAAAATATAAAAGATACAAAACGGCTATTCCTTACGTTTGTTGGGTATTTTACCACTGTGAAAATATGTAAAAATATTGATGAAAGAAACCTCTGCGTCAAAAGGATCAGGCAGGGAGTGGATGGTTCTTAATATTTTTAGTACAAAATGTCTCACACCAGTCACACCTAAAAATATATAAACTGAACGAAAATTGTTAAATGATAATGAAGCAAATTAAATCGAAGGCTGTTAACGTTTCGGAAACTATTTCTTTTTCCGTTATCAAGACTTTCACTTGTGTGACATTTTGTGCTAGAATGATTAAAAACCAGCCTCTCTCTGTCTGATCTTTTTGGAGCAGAGGTTTTTTTCATCAAAATTATTACATATTTTTACAGTGGCAACATACCCAACAAACATAATAAATGAATATTGCCACGAATTAATTATAAATAAAACGGATATATTATTATACAACTTAATTTTTTTTTAAGCAACTTTAACTCTTCTTTCTTTTAAAGCGGCCCATCGTGCAACTAAAATGTTGAAAGGTATTTGTTCCAGAATATCCCTCTCTAATGATAAGATTAATAATGAGTCTAAACGTGAATCGGTCATTGTTCTAACAAATTTTTTTATGAGTTTTAGTTTGCTGAAACTCCTTTCATTTGAAGCCACACTCACCGGCACCGTTTGAATTAAAGTACATACTTTGTAACACAATGGTAGAATGATCTTTGGTTCATAAGCCTTTTCAACAATTTCTCTCGACATTGGTCGCTAAATATTTCTAATTCAGCCTGAAGGCCCTCTAAGTCTACATGGTTATCTGAAAGGAACTTTACTGCTGCCTTTACAAGTTCTAAACTGCAATTGTGTCGACTTATTTCCGCGGAAACTCGCGGTGTTGTACTTTTGATGAATCGAAGTGCAGGACACTTCTCCTGTTTATTATATTATTACATTTCCAGCAATTATGACAGGGTACTATAGATGGACATATACTCGTGATCAACGCTAGAGGCTAGAACAAGCAGATTGGGCCTCGCTCTTGCGAGCTGCTGTGTTTAGAGGATGATTTTAAGTCAAATACAAGATACAAGATATGGGTTGCTCGACAAGTAATAATTATTTATGACATTGAGTTTCTATTGTTTTGAGTTTTTCTATGATCTTATGTACATAATTGCCGAACACCGAAAGTGCCGAATGGTAAACGATTTGCCGAATTGGCTTCAAACTTGGGGGGGTGTGACACCCCCCCATACCCCTTCCTATATCCGGCCCTGGCCACAGACTACCCCCCAGACCGGCAACTAAATGCAAATTAGTTATCCTATAATTAGAGGGCGATAGAACGCTTTTATCGTTCTATCTCTCACTGATTATTGCAAGCCAATTTCAGAGGGCGACACAGCTATGCAGACGCGGGAGATTTGAAACTTCCGATAAAAACTAGTAGATGCTTTTATTCTCTTGACAGTTGGTATCAAATTAACTTGATGTATATCCTTGGATTTTTCGGTCAGTTTAAATGAAAAATGCATATATTTCCTTATATACGTTTTGGTTTATTAACCATCGTCAACGAAGATAATTATTACTTTTAAATATTCCCACATAACACACTATTACAACATGTTACATCTATTTCTGTTAATGATACGTTAAACTATTGAACGGAAATAGATATAAAATGTTATAGTGTAGAAACATTTAAAAATAATAATAAATTTTCTCGGGATGGTTATAGCTAAATCGGAAATGTAAAGAAATATAAACATTTTTTTATTTAAACTGATCGAAAAATCCCAGGATATGCACAAGTTAAAATATTTGCCATTTAAAATTTGCGATCAAAGTGCAGTGCTGTTTACTTTATGGAAGTGCTTTGTTTTTGATCGCAAATTTTAGTGTCAAATGTGTAATTATTTACTCATCATAGGAAAATTAAAAACCAAATTTAAAGCACAATAGACATTTATTTATTGTCTATAATTATTTATTTGTGGCATTTATTTACGTTGTAATGTTTACAATTTCTTTTTCGATGCACGACTATCTTTTTTATATTCTTTATGTTCTTCACTATTCTTTTAAAATTAAACAGCAACGTGGCCCGCACACACAAAGCAACAATTTTTAGAAGAATATCACCTATTATTAATAAAGTACAAATTATTCTAACAAATAATTCATAATATTAAAATGACAAGTGACAGAATTTGGCGTCGACGCGGGAATCTGATGTAGCGACATCTGAATTTGACTTTTGTTATTGTAATGAAGATAGATATTTACGGCATAGCATTTGTTAGATAAAGATGGTTGTTGGATAAATTTCCAAAGGATGTTGCCAGTCTGGGGGATAGTCTGTGACAATGCTACGCAATATATGGGCATGAGGAAAGGGACAGCTGGTGTCGAAATTTGTTAGCTTTGAAATGTGTGGTACTACTTAGCAGAAATGGGTATACTACGTATGTGATCTAGAGGACAAGGCGCGAAATATAATTCTTCATATTTTTTACTGCTGTTGGTGTGTTTCTGAATTTCCTTCACGTATCCCCATAAAAACAAATCCGTTTTTGTAAGATCTGGGGATCTAGCAGGCCATTTAGTGGGTCGATTTCTTCCAATCCATTGATGGGGGTAGGTATTATTTAAGTGGTCTCTAACTGCATTTAAATAACGTGGTGGAGCACCATCTTGCTGAAACCACATCCTATTTCGAATTCTTTCAGGGAGATCTACCAATAATTGTGGCAGATAGTTTTCCAAAAAATGAAGATAAATAGCTCCAATCAATGTACCACCAAAGAAATGTGGCCCTATTACGTGTTCTCCAATAATTCCTCCCCAAACGGATTCTCCGAGGCAAAATAATGGAAATTGTGCCTATTAACAGATCCATTATTATGAAAAGTTGCCTCATCAGTGAATACAACAGTATTGAAGAAGTTGACATCATCTTGCATTTTACCTCTGGCTCAATTACAAAATTATAGGCGCTTTTGAAAATCGTCATCAGATAATTTCTGGTGCATTTGAATATGATATGCATACAACTTATTTGTTTTTAAGATTCGACCCACAGACCGTCTACTTATTCTTAATAATGAGCTTACTTCTGTTTGACTAACATGTGTATTGTCACCCGTTGCCAATACCACAGAAAACTCATTTTCTTCGTTCACAACACGTTTTATTCTTTCATTTTTTCTATATTCGACATTTCCAGTTTCCAGAAATCTATCGAGAAAGTTTTGGAAGCTGTTAATATCAGGAATCCTTCTTTCAGGATAACGTTGGTGATATATTCTATTTTCTATTGGCAAGTAAACAATTTCTGCCTGACTCGCTCAAAACAAGTCATGTCTACAAGTTCCGCTTTATTAAAATTCATATTGTACAATTCCAAATATTTTAAATTCAAGACAAATTGTAACTAACGACCGATAAGTGTGACAATGCTCCATTGTACACGACAATTTATACCAAACTTAGGTTTTATTGCTTGTCGAATAACGAAAACGGCAAAAAAATGTACAAAAAAACATTACAGTAAAGGACCTGTTAAGTACTATTTACTCATTTCAATGGATTTGAAGAAATGGTCCCACTAAATGGCCTCATTTTAAAATTGCATAAAGACGTGTGTCAATCAAAATGGGCAACACGTCGAACACGTATTATACATTTTTCTAATGAATTATGACATTTATTTATAAAACCAAAATGGTTGCAATTAGCCATAGGGAATTATTTACAAAAAATGTTCGTTTTTCGTTTCTACAACACATCGTTGAAAAATATACATTTGAAAAAATTGAGAAAATTCAATTTAAAGTTCTTAATTGAAAAGTAATTTTTGGCCACCCTGTACAGTTTTAGGAAATGAAAATGATTCATATACATAAATTAGATGTCTCGTAACTGGTATTCAGATAAGTTTTTCTTAAAACACATAATTGTGACTGTGGTGACTTTTTTAATATCTATCTGCAGATTGCATTATTTCAACAAAAAAAATCATTACATCCAAGTGGTTGGGAGATATTCAATGCTAATACAGGAATGAATAGAGCCTAGAATGAGGCTTCAAAAAATGTACTAATGTACATAGCATTCCATTAAAAAAAGGCACTTGGTCCTGTAATTCCCTCTTGGCTCGCCCTGTAATTTCCTCTTGACTCGCCCTGTATGTTCGAAAATAATATCCAGTTATAGACATTTTTATCTAGTTTACTTGCAATTTTTTGAAAAATTTCTAGCTATCGTAGAACTCGAGATATCGAGGTCCGACGCACTATTGCCTCACTCTGTATATAATAGAAAGAAATTAAGCTGACTTTGCATTTATAAAGAGCTTTTATTTTTTAAAAGCTTTTATTTTTTAACGTGCAATGTTAGTGTGATAGTTTGTTTAGGTTAAATCTGGCAAACTGAATTAGAATCACTTCCTCTTATCCTACGGAGTTGAAATTTTATTCGTTGATTCAGTTTCGATGACAATGTATTTTTATGATGGGCATGACCTGATTCTACACCCAGGATATACAGTGTGGTCGATTAAGTGAGCAACAAATGGATTTTTTTTTTTAGTTGCACAACTAAAGTTTAAATACTGCCAAAAGTTATTGCACATGGCCGATAACCGTTTCAGGTGCACTTAAAATGGCTTCAAGTAGGGTAAAAAAGATGAAAATCGTTCAAGAGTAAAGAAAGCTTATGTTAAAAAAAATGATAAAAAAAAAAATTTTTTAGGAAAAGCTTTTATTTTAAAACTATACTAATCAGCCAAAAATATATATTTTTTAAATTCATAACCTGGAAACCAAAAGATTTGGGGGCGGTCAATTGAGCAAACTAACTATGTAGTAGTTACTATATGACCGTCCTTAAAGCTTTCGGTTTCCAGATTTATGAATTTAGAAAAATTATTGTTTACTTTTTATTAAAGTTTTTTAAAATAAAAGCTTTTTCTTAAAAATATTTTGTTTATATAATTTTTTTCCATTTCCAAATAGACTATAGGATGAAATGTAGAAGCTTTTCCCTAGTCTAGATGTTGAAGAAATTGGATAGGCAATCGAATTGGCCATCTAAAATAGACAGTAAACATCGTAATATATCATATTACAATACATCAGAACGTAAAGGTAGTGTTGTACCCGTCATTGTAAGAAACAATTTATTGAAAGGAGGGGTATCGATCGGAATCGCTGCCAATTCAATAAAAAAAAAACTACTTTAGCCATATTCTAAATTACTTACACATTCACGTAGTGAAGTGGAAATATAATAGTCGTATAATTTTTTAAAAATTTAAAAAACTTTTAACTATTCAATATAGGATCCATTCTTTAAAATAAAAATAAATATAACTGTATAGTAGTTTTTTCTAGGGAAGGATACATAGAAAAATGTGATTTAATCGACATTATGATGGCAGGCCTTCTCGAAACTTTCACATGCAGAATGCATTTTTTTACCATTTTCTTTGTTGTTTTTGTATATTATCTGGAACGTAAAGTACAACATACAAAAAAATCTTGTTGCTAGAATAATGCACGCATGGCGGATTTTCTTAGCTTATTGATACCCCTTATAGCCAAAATTCTCATTATTTGTTATTTTTTTGTTTTGATTTCTTGGAAAACTTCACTGTAGAATTTAGCTATGCGGGATAAGACATTTCAGTAGGACATTTTATTTAATTCATCGAATTAACGAATATTTAAGAAATCATAACTCCGCCACAAATCACCCTTTTTACGAACCTTTAATTCGAAGGTTACATAGTTTTGGATAACTAAATAATTGGACTACACGTACACGTTTTGAATTGATACATATCACTTCAAAACATGTAGGAATATTGTTTTTCACAAGATATCTGAGTTAAAGAGCTTTTTAAATTTACGAAAATTACGGACGGAACTTCCGGTGGCTTCTGTACTTAACTAAACAGTAGGAAGATAATATGGGTCTTAGAAAGTTTCCACAAATACCGAAACACTTTATATAAACACTGCACTCGAGTACTATCTCGACGCGCGTTTCACCAACCATATTTACATTATAAAGGTACTCACATAACAAAATGATATGCAATGTACTTACATTGTGTATTCAATATATGCATATGTATATCCACAAGATGGGGCAAGTATATCTAATGTACATCTAATGGATGTGGAATTTACATACCTAGTATATACGTTTGTCGCCGACTTCCATGTCAATTTTATATCCACTAAATGTACACAAACATATGCAGTGTACATTCACGGGACATACATAATAGAATATTTTATGAATATACATTACATACCTCTGAAGTAGTTTCCACGGACATCAAAACACTTATTGATCACTGCACTCGACACGTATTGCGCCGCGCCAATATTCTTGACTTCTGTTGACGGTCTCGGATGATTAAGGGTCGAGCTTGAGCTCTTTGCCCCAATCATCGCTGTAGACCTGGACCGGCCTCGTAAGGGGTGGGTCCGCTTTTTAGTAAGTTACACTTACCCGTTATCTAGGATCTGGAGCTTCGGCCTCTTGTGCTTCAGAGCGTCGTTGGGGTCATAGTCAGTCGCCTGTCTGACCAGCGGATTCCCATGCGCTGCTGCGCGGGCGTATAGATTCTTCGCTCTATCCTGGATGACCTCAGTTACCGGGGTGTATTTCAGGTCACTGAAGATGTCGGCGTTTCTGACAAACCATGGTGCATCCACGGCGCACCTAAGTGCGACTTTTTCCACGGCTTGTATCCTCTTCAGGTGGGTGGCTGCTTTGTATCCCTAGGCGTGAGCTTGTTCCTCAGGTTGAGTTGGCTTTGTCTACCTATCATAGGGTAGAGTAGAGTCCTCCTCGTTCTCGCTTTTTGTATTATCGCTTCCGTGTTCTGCCTCCACGTCAGGCTTCGATCCATGATAACGCCAAGGTACTTGACGGTATCGTGCCATGTTCTCGCCGTTCATGGAGACGTGTCCTGTAGGAGTTTGCTTCATGACTCTCTCGAAGAGGATGGCTTGGCTCTTCTCCGCGTTGACTTTGACTTTCTACTTGTTGGGCCTGTAGTTCGACAGCTTGTCGGCAATCTTCACACGGAGTTGCCTCCGGTGCAGATAGGATCTCACAAGCTCGACTATGCCGACAGGGTAACCCATCGACAACATCTTCGCCAGGACACCTTCATGCCAAACCCTGTCGAAAGCCTTGGCTACGTCTAAGATCACTCCTGTGACTTGGCGGTGGTTGAAACCCCGAAGTACTTGTACCTCGGTGGAATGCTCGGTTCGGTAGGCGAACTGCTCATCTGGGATGATCTGGAGCTCATCGGTCAGGCTTTTAAGTCTTTTCATGATGATCCTCTCTGCTACTTTACTCATCACCGGTAGAAGACTGATGGGCCTGTAATTTAGAAGAAAAGTTAGATTCTTGCCTAGTTTGGGAATCACGATGACGTCTGCTTTCTTCCACTTGGTGGGGAAATAACGTAGCCTCAAGATGGCATTGATGATGTTCGCCATTGCGGCTACTCCTTTCAGGGGTAGTTTTTTGAGTGCTATATTCCTGTTCCGTCGCACCCCGGCGCTTTGCGGGGTTTGAAACTTCTCAGGATTTCCTTGACTTCTTCTGGAGAAGTTGGGGGGATTATTTCTTCATCCGACATGCGTCGCAGCCTTCTGACTTTGCGTGTTACGTCGTCCTCCCAGTCCTCGTCGTTGATCTGGTTTTCCCTACTTTCCAAGCTGTCGTCAAAAGCTTCGGCCTTTTCCTGTCGAGTATAGACAATACCTCCCCGTGAATGGGCGGGACTGGTTTTCGCTAGACACGCAAAGCCTTCTGAGTGGTCCACATCTTTCTGTCCTGAGAGTCCAGCGACTCTAGGTGACGTTGCCATCTGTTCTGCCTGTGCTTTTGCAGGGCTTCTTTTACTCTTCCAGTTAGTTAGTTGTACTCCCTTCGGTATTCAGGAAGTCTTGTTCTCTGCACCAGTTTCTTAACCCTCCTTCTGCCTCGAATGAGCTGCATCTTCAGGGAGTTCTCCCATCGGCATTGCATTCTCGTTACAGTTTCCATCGTGCTTTCCATTAGCGCTGCCTGGATGTAATTTTCCAGGGAGATGATAGCCTCTTCTACTTCTACTTCACTATCGATTCTGGTAACGTGTGCAATGTTCCTTTGCAAAATTGCTCGGAACTGTTCCCAGTCTGTTCTTCTTAGTGAACGTTTCCTCTTCAGGCACTCCGTCTCCTAGTTTTAGGAAAATGGGGTTGTGATCTGAGGAGCCTTCTGAATATACATTTCATATCATATTATGCATATTTAAAAATACATACTCAATTTCTAGCGTCTAATGTATATGCTAGGGATGTACGTATCCACGAGATGTTATGTGGGAATGATTAAATCTAACGTAACATATGTTGTTTCACTGTATACCGCATATTTGAGCGTAGTATGTGTTTTGTGTTTGTGGAAATTACTTCCGAGGCAGACCAGAGGTTCTCCCCTTCTAGAATGAAAATGTTAAAACCATTTTTTTCATTATTATTTTCTTTTTAATTGCAGACCGTCCAGGTATGTTGGATCTTAAAGGCAAAGCTAAATGGGATGCCTGGAGTGCAAAGAAGGGCTTGGCTCAAGATCAAGCAAAAGAACAATATATTGCCAAAGTCCAGTCACTTGTTGATTCAATTGGAGTTTAATAAATTATTTTGTTATTCATTATACATAGGTATTGGACCAGTTGTTAATTTTTAAATGAAAAATTAAATAAAGTTTTTTTACTATATATGTACGTCTTATTTTATCTTGTATAATGGTGAGTTTTTGAAAATTTGATATAAGGACGTATTTAGAAAACAAGCAGTTCTGAATTACCTTTATATAAAATACAGAAAGACTTAAGTATTTAATATTCAAAGATAAAAGAAAACTTATGGTCTGTTTTGAGTGTAAGAATCGTTCTTAAGATGATTTGACAAAATTATGTTTGTTATCTTTGAGTGCATCAAGGTATCAAGGTGTCTCGTTGCTACTTATATAATATATATAATCTTCTGTTGCGATTGGTTCCTATATTTCACGTATTGATTACATCATGTATAAGTACGCTTCCTTCTTAAAATAAAGATACAACAGCAATAACAGAATATTTTTATTCTTAACTATAAATTTCAGCACTCAAATATTAAAAGAAAGTGAAGGGAACTAAAATTAAGCATAAGTAGTAAAAAATATGATTTGCCCTCAGATTTACCACACATTTTTTGTGAAATAAAGATACTAATAAATCCATCAATCACCTCTGCGAAAATGATCCATCAAAATAAAAAATAACATTAAACTGTAAATTACTCTTTAACAGTTATGACTTATTTGATGACATGGCACATTTTGAGATATTAATAGTTTAATAATTTAAAAATAATTATTTGACAATTATTGGAGTAGTGCTAAAAATTCTAGGGGAACGGTTTTACTACAGCAATTTTCTTGCTGTAACCTGCTGTAAATATTTCAAGAAGTGTAGTAAAAAGTTTTGGATTAAGTCAGTATGGTGGAAAGCTTTTGTTTAAAAAAATAATATTCAAAATTGGTTTTTCGCGGTATTTCTTAAATATTTTCGGCTTTATAATCCGTATCGCAATATAGAAAGAAAAACAAATTGTTCACAACGGAATTGCGAAGATAACTAGATTTATGCGAAGCTTTTTGGTCAAGTTGCAAGACAAAAACATTTGAGGGAGGCCAGTTTTAAACAATTGATGATAACTTGAACCATAATGTACATATTTTAACGAAATTTTGGAAGAGTATACCCCTTGTGGAGCTAAATTATCAAGCCAAGTTTCAATTTAAAATGTTTATAATAACGTCTAAAGAACCATTGCATAGTCGAAAAGTGAATCGTCGATTGTTTAGTCGTAAAACAAACATTTTTAATTCAGCTTATAGTTTGATTGTTCTTTTCGGTAATATGAAGAAAGAGAAATTTTAAATTTTTTAAAACCAATTTTATTCAATTTTTATATATATATTTTTAAAACAAATGCGTTATACTCTTATACTCATCAATATTTTGCCAAAAAATAAAAACTATTGGTATATATTAAAGGTACATAAAAAGACAAACGAGTTAAAAAAATGTATTTTATCTGCACCAATAGGGAGCCGAGGCATATTTTTTGCGTTATGGCTATTTAAACAACTACGGACATAATGACTTGAAATTTGCACTGAATATTTCCTAATATTTAAATTCTTTGCTTGAAAAACCCGAAGAGAGAGAGAAAAAATAGACATTATTTTATTTTGAAATTTCCACAATAATGTATAAATAAATAGTGTCTTAAAATTTGGCAGTAAAACTAATATCTACAAGAAAACAATCGTTTAAAAAGAAAAGGATATCGTGAAGGGCAAAGAAACCGGTTAAAACCTGCTTATTCATTCATTTTCATGGCGCAATGAAAATTATGCCGTGAAAATGAATGAGTGCCGGAAGTAGACCGTGCGCGATATTTCCGTTTCGTTCGACACTGTCGATAAACTTTAACTTTAATTTTCCAACAATTTATGTGACCAACAAAAGTGTAACACATTGAACAAATATTCTAAATGTTAGGAAATATTTTGTTCAAATTTCAAGTCATTCTGTCTCTTAGCTTGTTTGTAAATGGCCATAACACAAAAAATGTCATACCTCGGCTCCCAATTAGTGTAAATTATTTATTTCTTTCTGTACTTTTAATATATAGATACCAACAGTTTTTATTTTTGGGCAAAATATTGATGAGTAAAACGCATTTGTTTTTTAAAGACATTAGAAAAAATCAATAAAATTGGTTTTACAAAATGTTTAATTAGGTTTTTTTTAATTCACCGAAAAGTGCGTAAAAAACGATTATCTGAAATAAATATTTTTGTTGTACGATTTGATGCCTCTAAACAATCGACGATTCAATTTTCAACTTGTGTTTTTAGACATAATTATAAATATTTTAATTTGAAACTTGGCTTGATGGTTTAGCTCCATAAGGGGTACACTCTTCTAAAGTTTACTTGAAATAGGTGTATTATTGTTCAAGTTATCAGTTGTTTTTATGTTTTGGAAATTGACAAACTGACTAAGAATGTTCGGACAAATCTAGTTACACTCGCAATTTCGTTATGAACAATTTGTGTCTCTTTCATTATTATGTGATACGGTTTACACAACCAGGGATATTTAAGAAAAATTACGAAAAAGCGCAATTTTGAATATCTTTTTTTTAACAGAAGCTTTCCACAACAGATTTAATCCAAAACTTTTTTCTTCACTTTCTGCAATATTTGCAAGTTCCAGCAAAAAATTGCTATACTAAGACAATTCCATTTTAGGCAATTTAAACCCTTAGTTTTATTCCACTAAATATTATATTTGCAATTTGCACAATTTGCAAAAAAAATTCTATATGTAAGTATCTCAAGATATATAACTTGTAATTTTCTTATAAATTCTTCAAGCATGTCGCTTCTAGATAACTGCTCTCCACCTACAGCATACATGTTCTGAAGATTTCCTTTAAACAGTATAACATCACCGAAACCCCTCGCCAAGCAACGTAGGTACGTTTCGTATACGAACCCGCCTTTGTCTTCCAGTATAATAAGAGTATAAATTGAAGATAATAGATAGATATGAACATTGAACTTGGCGTGGAGGAGAAAATTGCGTCACAACGAATACGCAACTTTCATCAGCAGACCATGTGCAATTTGTTTTGATCATGGTCTGTGGCGTAGGGCTGCTAGTACCAAGCAATTTGCTTTCGAAACTGATAAAATTATTTCATAATTACAAACGCCCTTGGAACATTATTTTATAGCAGTTGACGGTATAAAATACGTAAATAATTAGAATAAATATTTTACTTGTTCAGCGGAGAATAAATTAATGATTTTCCCATTAAGGATATTACCTTTTAAAGAAACAACGTTATCAATCATATTATTTTAGTTCCTAGCCAGTACATTTCATAAAATATTAATACATACTATCAATTACCTACCTATATTAAATACGATTATGGTGAAACGAATGAAAGTTGTAATTAGGCATTGTCTGTCTGAAAAATAAAAATAAAATATAGATATTGGCCGTGTACTTAATCTCAGTGACACCACATAAACATGAACTGTATGGTATTTAATGGCTTTGTTAAAGTACCAATTTGCGACCTTGAATCTGAAAAGTCCTTGAAACGGCTAATAAAAATGTCGCAAATGCTGGCAGTTCCGTATGACTACAGAATACTCCCGAGAATACTAATATAAGCTATCAGATATCCGGCCAAAAATATCTCGAAAATCACAAGACTTGGAATCTGAAATTTTGCAGATGTAGATCATATCGAAAGGGGTGCGGGTGCATGAGTATACCTAACTTTTGGCGAGGGGACACTTCCCCATGAGGTTGAGCCATTATATTTCTACCTGCTATTGGTAAATATATAATCAATATCGAGAATAAATTTAAAATAAACTTTTTTAATTATTTTTTTGACATTAGCCCTAATTCTCTGAATAAACGATTCTTGCTTCTGGAAACCCATAGCAACAAATTTCAGTTTTTATATGACATTTCAGAACTAAGAAATATAAATGAAAAAATTATTGTACCAGTCTCCAGTCAATACTTTCTGTCGAAAATGATTCAGATTTAAATGCAACTGATCTTCAGGAAGAATTATATGAAGTATCCCGATTATCCCGAATGCTACCATCACCTCTATAAAAACTTTTGATGTTTCAACTTATTTGTGCGAAAATGACTCAACTGAGTACTTTGTATCCAGGGCCGTAGCAACGTCGATCACTTTGGAGGGGGGGGGGATGAGACTATTTTAGCGCCCCCTATTTGATTTTTTGTCTATTCCATATAAGCCGAAATTTGAAAAACAAGGTGCAGTTAGATCTAAGCAGATACGAAAAACCAAATTAAATAAGTGGCAACTAACATTCAAATTTTTATTATTGGCAAAATAGTACACGAAAATAGTTTTATAATCTGAATCTGAATTTTAATTCGACGTTCCTTTGAATAATCCAAGGAATGTAACAAATCTTTTTCACATTTTAATAATAAAAGATCATTCAGTTTATCATCACTCATAGTGGTTCTAAGTAGGTTTTTTACAATTTTTAGTTGACTAAACGACTGTTCATTAGATGCAGTTACATAACCAGCTGTAACAACAAATTGAATTGTTAGTACGGGAGCCCATCCACAAAAGTGGATCGTGCACCACAGTTGCCGCCGCTTGGTCGAGATGTTGTAGGCATCTGTAGCTACCATTTCTCCCCAACGTCACATAACCGCGCCCTCTTCGAGAGAGAGGCAAAAGACAAAGGATCGCTTAAATGTTGCCAAGAAATTCTGAAAAAATTCAGGTACATTTTTTGGGCAAAAGCATCTTTTGTCTCTTGTCTTTGCTCAAAGTGCTTCTTTCGCCCGAAAAAAAAAAAAAAATTGCAAAAAGATGAATTCATAGACTTTTATTAATTAGTTTAGGGTGACTAAAACTTTTTAGAGAAATATTTCCAGAGCCAAAAATGGCTTATTTTTGTCGAAAGAACACGCCTGTCGGTTTTCAGAATTTTTTAGAGAAAAATAATTTCGGCCAAGAATTTCCTCAAATTCTTTTTTTTAATTTCATCAGAAAAATTCCAAAAGATTCAGGCATATTTTCTAGACAAAAATAAACTAATTTTGCCTCTTAAATATTTTCTTTAAGTGCTTCCTTCCCCCGTAAAAAAATTACAAAAAAACTAATTTTCTTTTTTATTTTTTTCCGGGCGAAGGAAGCACTGGAAAAAAACACCAAGAGACAAAAGATGCGTATTTTTGGCCAAAAAATGTGCCTGAATTCTTTCAGAATTGAATCGTGACATGCCGTTAGGGGGAAATTGTAGGTACTTACAGATGCCTACAAAATCTCCACCAAGCGACGGAAACTGAGGTGCCCGATCCACTTTTGTCGATGGGCTCCTGTGCTATATGTAACGTGCTAGCTTTAGCATGTGAAGTTTAGCTGTCAGTATTTCTATAACATCTTGAAGTGATGCAACCGGCCGCGGCCCGTTCAATGTTAAATTCAAATGCTGTACAAATAGACAAAGAAAGCAATGTAATATAAATGTATATATTTATACTTCGAATTCGATAAAGCGAAGCCCTTGCTTCTAGGTCGATATAGCGGCCTTGCTACTTAACGTCGGATGGGGGAGCATTGCACATTGTTTTAGTTGCGGATTAGTGAATGATCAAAGACAGTTACTTGTTTGAATCGAAATTAAGAAGAAAGAAATAATAAGAATAAATGTGAATATATGAATATCGATATCCATATTTTTGCGCGTGCCGGGCGGCGCCCTTTTTAGATAGTAATGGGGGGGCTTCCCCCGTCGCTCCGGCCCTGTTTGTATCCGAATACAATTATAGCGCTGAGACCTTTATTAGAGGTGTTTCAGAATCTTATGAGCTAGAAATGCGCGAAAGGCAAAGTTTATTCTACGTTATAAGTATTTTTTTGAAGGCACTGGCGGCTACCTTGCTGTGTAGATAAACAAAAGCTCGTGATAAATTTTAAACAATAAATTTTAAGAGGTGTAACTGAGTCGACGGGAGGGATTCTTTTCTAAATTAAAGTTAATTAAAATAAAAAATATCTAAGAAATTCATTGAGCCAAGCAAAACTTAAAGATTTATCATTGATATCAATTGAATCCAAATTGGCTGCCACTGTAGATTACACATCCTTAATTGACGAGTTTGCCAAACTAGGAGAGTCTGCCTGGGATTTTTTCCCAAAAATTTTCTATAAGTACCATTTTAGCCACGTATTCTTATAGGAAAAATTCAAGATTTTCTTATGAAACATTGTCCTAAACCGCGAGCTTCATGGTTAAATAATTGTTTAAACAATTTTTATTTAGTTTTTATTTAATAAAATGAAAACGATTTTTGTTGTTATCAAATTCACTTTTTTTCGTGCAATAAAATATTTCCTATAATAAAATAATTTTTAAATTGTAAAAAACACTATAAATAATTATTTATTCTTGAGAAATTCATTAAATCCGTAACTCTAGAACTGATGCTGTGCAACTGCTTTGTATGCTCTACATTTCTTATAGTCAAAATCATGGAACCAGCCTCAAATAAAGTAAAACAAGCCTTCTCTTTCACAGAAAGTAGTAAAAAAAACAAGAACTACCGACAAATCCTCGTCGGACAAGAACAATCATATGTTTGTTGAAGGATAGCCATTTATTTAATGAAAATTGCAAGAAAAAATTATTTACGTTTTTAAAAATTTCTCAGATAGTAAAAACATTTATTATTATAAAAAATACTTGGGATCGAACCCACCACCCCATTGCGCGTCAAATCTTGCCGTTTTCACGTTGCGGAAGAGATTTTTTTAAGGGTAAAAAACGCGTATAACTCTTCAGGGATTAAACATTTTTTGTAAAACTTTTTGTCTTTGATGGAAAAACTTGTGAACTTTCATTTGCAGCAAACCTCGTGTCCAAAAAGTTGTTAATAAATAAATTAGAGCCTTTCACTCAATATCACTTTTATTTCTGGTTCCGGTTATCCGATTAAGTTGTTTCTGGTCTCAAAATTTTCCTTTTCCCAAGCACTTTCATATGCACAAAACCCCATTTCTATGGGGGTTATGCCCGACATCAATATTTATCGTTTAAAGTTGGTTTGAAGTCGATCAAACTTTCGAAAAAAAAGTTATTTACTAATTAACAAATCATGCCAATCAAAAAGTATTGAAGATCTCGGGCCAAAAATAATATGATATATTCTTTAGTATATTTGGATGCATGTTTTTTGAAAAAAACAATATCCTGACCTCATTAGTTTCGGAGTACCTAATCAATTTGTTAATTAAGAAATTTATTTTGGCTATCACAAATGAACAGGTTGACAAATGTGCCTGGCGCCAAACGACGCGTATTGAAAATATCTTTCGATTGAATCAAGATTTTTTCGGGTCAGTCAAACCGTTTTCACTTCATTAAATGAAAACGAAAGAAATTTTGTTTCAACAATTATTTGACCATGAAGCTCGCGGTTTAGGAAAATTTTGTATAAGAAAATCTTGTTCAGCGGAATTTTTCCAATAAGAATCCGTTGCTAACTCAAATGGTATATAAAATTTGTAAAATCACCTCTTTTACTCCAGGCAGACTCGCCTAAACTTAAAGTTAGAAGAGTAAAACTAGTAAATGTGAATAGTAGGTTGCTGATGTTAATAATTATTCTTAAATTGTTATTATTTTCAAAAATAAAATTACCTGGATATTTTGTAATATAGTTTTTCTACTACCATCTCTATATAAATGAACTTTGCAACATTGCAACCCTAGCGAGACGCACGATAACGAGTAAACATTCGAGTTACTCGGTTGCTAAAGCTACGAAAGTAGAAGTTTCGCGGCCACGACAGAAAAGTAAAAAAAAAACAAACGAAATTTAACATTTTGTTTAAACGAATTATTGCAACTAAATAATTTTGTAGGTATTAACGTATTATTTTAACATATTTGTTTATTTTAATTTGAAACCACCAGAAATTAAAATGTCTAACATAAACCTCGGTGACAGATAGTAATTGTCTCTATGACAGCCTCCTGCACTGTAAACTTTATTAAAAATAACGTCAAATAATATCATGAAATAATTATTTTTAAATTATTGAATCCCATAATATCTTTCGGTAGTAGAACAATTTTAATACATTACACGATGCGAAAGCCCTTTTAGGTGTTCGGTGTTTTTTGAAAGGCTTCACCTCGGCCATTAAAAAATCACCTCAGTAGTATAGCCACTTTTTTTATGGGGTTTAGACTTCGATGGAATGTGTCCATCCGGAGAGGCTGCTGAAGACGGGGTGTGGTTGCGGAAGAAGTAACCAGAGGGGTGGCAGTCTGAGGGCTGGATTAAGAAGTGACCAGAGGCTGCTAGAGAAGTAACCAGAGAGGTGGGGGCGAAGAAGTGTCCAGGGAGGTGAGCGAAGAGGCTGCTGGTGTTCGTCGGCAGAGGCTGCTGGGTGGTGGAGGGGATATGGGAATGAGATCTGAGAGAAAAGTATGCGCAGTGGTGAAGAAATCTGCATCACAAACCAAAAAGTCCTTATATCTCATGAAGGAGTGGAGATATCGGAAAAATAAAGCGAAAAATCTCCCCCGCAAACTCACTTGTCGTCCCTGGTAGTCTACTATTTGATATTAAAGTTTCAACATCATTGGAAGAAAAAAACAAAAAAAAAGTGACGTCATGAGGTGATATAAGAAATAAACATCCGGTACGTGCCATTTTAAAGGTTAAATGTATGACTCATACACAGCTGCATACATATTATCTTAGAAAGCGGCTGAGTCATCAGATTTATAAACTAAGAAAATCTAATTTACTGCGTGAGAAATAAAGTCGATGCTGGAGGATGATGTAATCTTTTACTAAGAAATATGAAAATAAACATCCGTTACGTGTCGTTTTCAAAGTTAAATGTATGACTCATACACAGCTGCATAAATATTTCTTAGAAAGCGGTCGAATCATCAGATTTATAGACTAAACAAATGTAATTTATTGCGTTAGAAATAATGTAGGTGCGCGTAATGATGAAGTCTTTTATTAAGAAATAGAAATCCGGTACGTGCCATTTTCAAGGTCATTTTCAGCACCTGCGTCTGATATTTCTTAGAAAGCGGCTGATTCATCAGCTATTTAGACTAAACAAATAAAGTCGGTGCTGTTGAAATGTCAATAGTCCAAGCTCTCTTACTCTACTCTTTAACTACTTTAATTACTCCAAGATTTGTTTGTCTAAAGTTGGCAACTCAGATTTAATGTTGGTGACTTTTGATGTAAACAAGTTAGTAGTACTGATAATGTCAAGGTATAATATCGTTTATCATTTTGTTTAATGTTTCTTAGTTTCTGTTTAACTATTGTTATTAATCTTTTAAATAAAAGACTTTGTGATTGTAAGTGTGCTTTAATTGTCTACCAAACCCTGCCTACACTAACAGGTTATGGGCCCAGGGCGCAGTAAATAAGCGGTAGACAATTTGTTTTTTCTTTGACGTTGTTGTGCCTTGTGCAAAAAGGATAATGGCGGCAAACGATATGAGCTCCGGAATCGCAACAGTAGTTGAAAAACTAAAGGGCCGGGAAAACTACACAGACTGGAAGTTTCAAATGCGTGCCTTATTGAAACATGATGGGCTTTGGCAAAGTATTTCAGGTTATCCGGAAACAGATACAACGGATGCAACTGCGAGAACGCGTCGTGAAGAGAAAGCACTCTCAAAAATAATACTTTCTCTTGACAAATCGACGTTTCCTCATGTTATGCAAGCAACCACATCAGCTGAAGCATGGAATGCACTCGAAAAAGCTTTCGAAGATAAAGGACTTCGTCGTTTACGTTTGTTAAGGAATCTATGCTCAACAAAGCTCGTAAACTTTGACACTATGGAGGAGTACGTAAATGAAGTAATGGCACTTTCGCAGCAGCTTGCCTCCATTGGAAAGCCAATAGACGATGAATTTCTTGATGTTATACTATTACAAGGTCTCACAGAAGAATATGAACCCATGGTCATGGCGTTGGAGAGTTCAGGGACTGATATAACCTCAGATTTTGTGAAAACCAAGCTGTTACAAGATAAAAAATGGCAAAATGGTCGACACACTAGTGGTAATTCTGCTCTCGTTACAAAAAAATCTAACAAAACCAAATCACCATGGTGTTGGACTTGTAAACAAAAAGGACATTATAAAAATCAGTGTACTCAACGAAAAGATAATCAAAAGTAAGAGCCATCGCGTAGCTATGAAAAATCGGCTAAAAATAAAAACGACAAAGCTCTAATCACTGCTCTTGGGGTTAACATGAAAAATAATGTGTGGTACGTTGACAGTGGTGCTTCGTCACATATGCCTGGATGTAAGGAACTGTTGTCTGATGTGTCGGGTATTAGTTAGGGTCAAGAAATAAGCACAGCCAATGACTCTAAACTATATGTCCATGGAACAGGCAATACACGCATTGTGCTTAAACCAAGTGGTACCGAAAAAATTATTTCGGAAGTAAAATATGTACCAAACTTGTCAGTGAACTTATTATCTGTTAATTCTCTTGTTTCAAAAGGATACTGTGTAACCTTTGACTCTAACGGATGCAAAATACTTGATCAAGAAGATTGCTATGTTAAAGGAGATCTGGTTGCATCAGCCTCAAATGTTGATGGATTATTTAAACTTGACACATTTACCGAGCAAGCAAACGTTGCTCAAGCTACTAACTCACAAATGTTGTGGCACAAACGTTTAGGTCATCTTAACCATCATAGCATGAATCTCCTGAAGAATAGTCCAGCTACTGGTATAGCCTATGAAAATCCAGAAACTCCGATACATTGTGTTAGCTGTATTAAAGGTAAACATGCGAGGAAACCGTTTCTTTATAACAAAGTAAAAGGAGTGGCTAAAGAAAAACTTGCTTTGATACACTCTGATTTAGTAGGACCTATGGAAACTGAATCCTGGAGTGGTGCAAGATTTATGTTCACGCTCATTGATGATCACACACGAAAAGTATTCTGTTATTTCCTGAAGTCCAAGGATGAAGTTCCAGATATTTTTGAGGAATTTTGTGTATTTGTAGAAAATCAGACTGACAGCAAAATAAAAGTCTTGAGAACAGACAATGGCGGTGAATATTGTAATTGATCAAAAAGTAACATTTAGGCCCGGATGTACCATCTTGTTGAACTTTGGTTCACTGCTGAACAGAGATCAAGTAATGAATTTAAGTTGTACCATTACGGTTCAAGCGTTCTGCAGTGGATCAAGAACAATTTAGTTGAACGGTCCTTTTGGTTGGTTCAAGGAAAGTTCAAGTAGTTCAGGCCCATACATAACCTAACTTAATCTAAATTAAATTGTCATTTGCCGAGATTTCAAATATTCGAATGTTTGTATACTCATTTAACCTCTAGCATTTCTGACGTGCGACTTTTAAATGATGGAGGAACAAGCTGCAATAAATATGTTTGGTGAATTAACGGATGATGAGAAATTTATGGAGTTGGTGCATATTATGTTGGACCTATAGAAGACGCAGGCAACATTATAAGCATCGCGTCAATCATTTCACTAAATGGAATAATATAGAATTCCATGCGAGGCTCAGACTGTGGAAACCTGTTGTAAGATTCGTAATGGGAAAAATTGCAGCTGAATGCGTAGGGCCCCATCTCTCCAATTTTCAATTTTTCATCTGTATATTTTTGTTTTGCACGTTTTTTCATATTTTCGTATTTTCTTAGCGTATGAAGAGTTCTAAACTGTTATCCACTACTGCAGTTAAATTCCCTTGTTAGTGTTTCCCATGTAGCATATTTCCAGACTAGTCAGTACATATCATTGCCTTTACATTCTAAATGTTTTTGTTTTTGAATGAGTAACATTAATAATTGTTCTTCAGATACCGAGAAATTTGTCGTTTTTTTCTGACAGTTCTTTCTCTGTCATCTTAAAAAAAACTTGAAACATTATAACGCAGGTGGATATAAACAAATAGTAAAGAACATAGACAAAGAAAATGTTTAATTTCTCTATTGTAAATAATAAGTATAAATAAAGTATGGTTAATAACGGTGGAATCTTCTTCTGTTAGAGAATTATGTGCCATACTCTGATCCAGTAGTACCAACAAGCGATGAGATCAAGTTCAACTGAACGAACGTTTAAAACTGATGGTACAACATAATTGCTCCTGAACTGAGTTCATCGTAGAACTGCCGTTCAGTTAAACTTAGCTTGAACGCGCTTTTGGTACAACCGGGCCTTAGGATATCAAAAATATATTTTTGATCCAGGCTCAATGTCTCTGAAATCGTTTTGGTAATCTTCAGAGGTAACTGTCATATGGGACTTTTATAATTATCACGCCTTCCGCTCATCGCTTAGTCGTAAACAATTCCAAAAACTATAAGGAACTCAGACGCGCTCGTGTGTCAACGTGAATTACTCTTATTTCCATTATTGCGAAGAGTGCTTGTGTCAGCTGTCCCAAGTGTGTATATATGTGATTTTCAAAATGGTGCACATTCTCCAAGGTATGTACTATAATACTATATACATTCAAGTTACACTAATTTGTGATTTAATATTATTAGTACTCTTTAACTTTACCGTTTTTAATGACTAGAAAAGGAAATAAAGTGCAAAGTTTATTGGATGAGTACTTTTTTGGCACACTTTAGCACACATTTATTTTGACATAGTAGTGTTTGGCAGTTCTTATGCTTTCGATAAATACTAATTAAATCTTCCACAACACCCCACAACATTTAAATATTTTGTATGTTCTAGGTCGGCGTGTAAGCTTCTCGCGACTCGGATTATTCGAACTTTTAAGAACGAAAATTCCATTCCGTCCTATGGAGGTAGGATCCAAGAACTTCCTGTTTGATCATGTCATTGACACCAGCGTGAATGAGAACGTGACTACCCAAGATGAGAAGAAAATCCAGAAGACTATCCACACTTTCTGTATGGCCTTGTGGAGGAAATGGAATGCCATCTGATGAGGAAATAGAATCTGATTAACTGCTCAATGTGTCATATAATAATAAAAATTTACACTGTAAAAATATTGTGAATATGATATATAGTAAAAAATAACATGTACTTAACATTAAGAACAGCTAAAGAAAATGTGTCTTATATATAAGTTTTGAGTTGTATTTCCTCTCTCGATTAAAGTGTTCTAAGCAGTTTTAAAACATATTTTTTATTTAAATATACTAATTTCCAATAATGAAAAACAAACGGCAAAGAAGCCACGCTACTAAGAGAACTAGTGTTTGAAATCCCCTTAGTGTTTAGAATGTATTCGTTATTTTGGTGTCTTCGCATATATAATCTTGGTATTTTCGTAGTTTCAGAATTTTTTGATATGTTTTTCACCCCCCCCCCCTTTAAAAAGCACCCCTTAGTGCCTAGAATATTCTCATTATTTTTGGTGTCCTCACAGATATAATTCAGAAAGTTTCAGAATTTTTCGAAGAAATATGTTTTTCTTCCACCCTCTAAAAACCACCCCTTAGTATTTAGAATTTTTAAATTATTTTTGGTGCCTTTACAGATATAATTTTGGTATGTTCGCAAAGTTTCAGAATTTTTCGATAAAATATTTTTTTCACCCCCCTCTAAAAACCACCCCTTAGTGCTTCGAATTTTTTCATTATTTTTTTCGTTGTCTAACAAATATTTCCGGTAGATCTGTTGATTTATAGATTTTTGTCCTCCTAAAACTTGAATCCGGATCACCGTGCGACGGTTGGACAATTTCCTGAAATCTCGAGGCATAAAACATGAACTCACAGTACCTTATTCCCCCCCCCCCCCAGCAAAATGGGGTTGCTGAAAGATACAATAGAACTATAATGGAAAAGGTTCGTTCCTTGCTTGTGGAGTCAAAATGCCATAAGCGGATGTGGGCCGAAGCAGCAAACACTGCTGTGTACCTAATCAACAGATCACCAACGAAGAAAATTCGTCATGCAACACCAGAAGAAAGGTGGAGTGGGACCAAAGTTGATTTAAGTCACTTGAAAGTTTTTGGTTGCCGTGCTTATGCCCACATACCTGATGCCAAAAGGAGGAAGTTGGACGAAAAAAGTAAAGAGTACATCTTTGTCGGCTACTCCGAAGTTACTAATGGTTATAAGTTAATAGAACCTACCAGTCATCGTCTTCAGATAGCACGTGATGTTATTTTCTTAGAAGAAGATTTTGGTGAATTTAGCCAAAAGACTTCTGAACCCGTTAATTTAAGAATCCCATTTCCACTCGAAAAGGATGGGACGGACATAAGTGAACGTGAGATACCTAATAACACTATTTCCTTGAATCCGGAAGAAACACCCCCCATACACTGCCTCGGACATTTCAATCCCTGAGATGTCACCACAGCAGTCTATAAGTTCCCATGAGGATGATGGTGAATTGGAAGAGATTGCGGAAACCAGTTCGATCGATCCGCTGTTCGAGCTTTCCAGTGACTTGGACGTAAACCAAGTAAGCCATGCAGATTCGAATAGGTACCCAAAACGCAACACACGTAAGCCAAAAAAATATGATGACTATGTAATGGACGATTCTTATTTTGCTATGTTAAGTATATCTAGTAATTTAGAACCCGTTAATATTTCAGAAGCATTATCTTGCGTAGACAAAAATGAATGGAAGTCAGCCATAAAAAGAGAGTTAGATGCATTCAGAAATAATAACGCTTGGGAACTAGTTGATAAGCCTCCTCACAGAAATATTGTCAAAAATAAGTGGGTTTTTAAAATTAAAAAAAATCAAAATGGTGACATAGTAACGTATAAAGCTAGATTAGTTGCAAAGGGCTTTAGCCAAAAATATGGTATCGATTACACCGAAACCTTTTCACCTGTCATTCGTTTTAGCAATCTAAGATTATTATTTGCTATGACTGCAGAACTAAATTTAGAGGCAGATCATTTAGATGTAGAAACTGCATTTCTTAATGGCGACATTAATGAAAAAATATACATGTCACAGCCTGAGGGTTTCGAAGAACCTGGATCTGAAAATAAAGTATGTTTACTTAAAAAAGCAATTTATGGCTTAAAGCAATCTTCCAGATTGTGGTATGAAAAAGCTCATAAGGTGCTTCTTAAAATAGGTTACAAGCAATCAGAAATCGAACCCTGTATCTTCTTTAAAAACTCAGAAACCTCAATAGTAATTGTTGCTCTTTATGTTGACGATTTCTTTCTTTTTTATAATGATTTTGAAGAAGCTAAGCTTTTAAAATTAGAATTACATAATAATTTTCATATGAAAGACTTAGGGCCAATTTCATATTGCTTAGGCATGAAAATAGAGCGGAACCGTTCTAAGAATGAATTAAAAATCAGTCAGGGGCAATATATTCAAAAAATTCTTGACAGGTTTCAAATGTCGGATTGTAAAACAGCTAATACCCCTCTGGAACAAAACAAAAAATTTTCACTTGAGGGAGAACCATATGACGTGCCATATCAACAATTAATTGGATCTATAATGTACTTGGCTGTCTGTACACGACCTGATATTGTTTTTTCTGTTTCTTTTTTAAGCCAGTTTAATATTAGTCATACAAAAGAACACTGGTTAGCTGCTAAAAGAGTATTAAAATGTTTAAAAGGCACTATAGACGTTGGGATAGTATTCAATAAATTAAATGCACCTGTGAATGGTTTTGTCGATTCTGACTGGGCCAACGATAGTTCAGACCGTAAGTCATTTTATGGTTATATTTTTTCATTAGCTAGTGCACCAATATCATGGGAATGTCAAAAACAAAAAACAGCTGCCTTGTCTTCATCGGAGGCGGAATATATTGGTATATGTGAAGCAACAAAAGAGTCGCTTTATTTGAAATCTTTAATTAGTGAGCTTTTTGCTGTCAATAAAGATAGTAACTTCCTTGAAGTTATGGAACCGATCGTCATTTACAATGACAACCAAAGTGCAATAAATTTGGCTCATAATCAAATATTTCACAAAAGAACGAAACACATACACGTGAAATATCATTTTATTCGCGAAAAAATCAAAGATCGTAATATTGTTTTGTTGTATATGCCAACTACTGAATTAGTAGCAGATATGTTGACAAAATCTTTAGGTTGTACAAAACATAGATTTATTTGCAATAAACTTAATTTAAAATAATGTTGTCAATCAGCTTGGTTATTGAGGGAGAATGTTGAAATGTCAATAGTCCAAGCTCTCTTACTCTACTCTTTAATTACTTTAATTACTCCAAGATTTGTTTGTCTAAAGTTGGCAACTCAGATTTAATGTTGGTGGCTTTTGATGTAAACAAGTTAGTAGTACTGATAATGTCAAGGTATAATATCGTTTATCATTTTGTTTAATGTTTCTTAATTTCTGTTTAACTATTGTTATTAATCTTTTAAATAAAAGACTTTGTGATTGTAAGTGTGCTTTAATTGTCTACCAAACCCTGCCAACACTAATAGGTGCTACATGATGTAATATTTTACTAAGAAATATAAAAATAAGCATCCGGCTGAAATATCAAAGTTTCAACATCATTGGGTGAGAAACAAAAAACTATTTGGTGAGCAACGTCATCACACCACATTTTTCCTTAACTCAAGAAGGGTATAAGATATTAAAAATCTAAAACTTGTACTCGTTTACTGAAGGGATGTACAGAAGATCCATTATAGCCGTTAAAGAAAGCATGCGCAGTGGAGACTTTTAAGAAAAAATATCTGTCGTTAAAGAAAATCATGCACAGTGTGAAAATATAAAATAAAAGCATCATGGACGTTAAGGAAAAAAACATTAAAGCCGTTAAAAAAGCATGCGCAATGATAATTTTTTAGGAAAACACATTATAGTCGTTACAGGAAATATAGAAGATGTGTGGAAATATAGATGAAAAGCATCATGAACGTTAATAAAAAACCGTCATAGCCGTTAAAGAAAATCCTGCGCAGTGGAGATTTATAGGAAAAAGAACATCATAGACATCGCAGGAATTCTTAGGGAAAAAAATATCGTGAGCATATATAGAAAATCATGCGCAGTGAGGAAATCCGCATCATAGCCTTTCTATCTCTGACGTCAGACTATGGTAGTTCATCATAATTATTCGGTAGGTACTTTTAAAACTTCTAAAATCATGATGTTGAAATATTAACGCCACAGTGTGATGTAATTTTTTTACTAAGTTATATAATATCCGGTACGTAACATTTTAAAGATCAAACCTATGACACGCACACAGCTACATCAGTATTTCTCAGAAAGCGCCTGGGTCATCAGATTTCATTACTAAACTTTATAGTTAGGCATCCATTATCTATAATATACAGGAAGCGTTCAATATCATAAGAAAGGAGCTGTAAACTTCATATTCTGCTTTTATCAAATATTATTAAAATTGTGGTGGCAGGAAATTATTTAAATATATTTGTTTGAATAAAAGACATATTTAAGTATTACTCATACTATATTAGCGTATACCGTTAAAGGAACTATAACATTGTTATGAATTACACCCCTTTGGAACTGGAGATGATACGCCTATGCCTACTAATAGTGACTGGAAAAACTCTAGAAAGAGTCATGGACTTTTCTAGAGTATGGTTGGAGAAGATTCTTGATGGTTTCTGTATAAGAGTATATAAGGCGCGATTACCGGCGCAGAGGGAGAAGTTTTATTAAGAAGGCAGTTTATAAAAGTGAAAAGTTGAAAAGTGAGGTTAAATAGAAAAGTAAACAAAGTGTATTTTGAAGTACCTATTGTATAGTCAGTAAATTGTTAAATACAGTGTTAGTGGTGTTTATCTCTTGTTGAAATTATTTAGAACCCACGGATTCACACAGGGTGTTTCCTAAAAGGTGAATAAACACAACGATATTGTTATACACATATTAACTAATTGAAGATTTCCACCCACACTCATTTATCCTTAACTACCCTTCGTCTTACCCCCGTTATATCCTCCTCAGTTATTCTCACTTTACAGACACTGTTTAAAAATCGTACAGGCCTGTTTAAAAATCATACAGAGCCTGCTTGAAAATCGTACAGAGCCTGTTTGAAAATCGTACAGGCCTGTTTGAGATTGAGGTGGCGGGAAAATATTTAAGGACTTTTTTTTAAATAAAAGACATTTAAATATTATATTTTTATTAGCGCATACAGATACAGTAACTATAATATTAATATAACCAAATTAACCAGTTGTTGAACATAATTCCCTACGCTTTGCACATAATGGTAACCATTCTTGTTTGGATTGGTGTATTTATTCAATTTCATTTCACAAAATTTTCAATCTATGGGCGACTTCTTTCTTTTTGAATGGATATAATGTTTTTATACCCTCAGGAGTGGAGGCTTTATTTAGATATTTCCTCTTGTCTGGTTTCTCTTCGTTAATAATTCATTTAGATCTTTTCTTAGTGGACTTCACATCTAACTTAATACAAAGTCTTTTAGCATGTTCATAAATTATTATTGCCACAGGAAGATAAAGGGCATAATACTGTAATCTGATAAATATATATATATGTCATTATTTAATAGATTTTAACACTTGAGTACTATATCCTAGTAAAGTAGCACGTTTGTATGTTTTTTCATGCGTTTCTTGCTCACGTTCACTCAGAACTTTTAAACGATCTATTCAGTCGATGTCTTGAGTAAGTTAATCAATAATACCCATATCACGCAAGGTATTTACACACATTTGATAGTCTACACCTAAACGTTCACTAACTCTCATTAGTTCGACTACATCATTAGGATCAGTATCAGAGACCCACTTCAATACCTACTTCATCCTTTCTCATTATCTTTGAAGTAGGGGCTTAGCTACGGACGGTATTAACAGGTTTTCACTTATTTGTTTTCGATGTTCAACAATTTCTGTAGGTTACGTATCTTTATAACAATGTTCTTTTTGATCTTCACTCGCCTCCGGAACGGTGTATACTTTTTGCGGATGACTTGTTAAATTATCTCTCCTTTGTTCAACTATCTCATTTGGTAGTTGCACCTATCTCGCTCGGCAAATTCTTGATCTATGGATAACGTATTTCGGGATTTTTTTCGCTTAACTGGAAATAGTTTCGATATGATGTTTTGATATTTCCAGGACCTGCATGCATTAATCAGGAGAATATTACCATATTTTCTCATATGTACATTACTTAATGTTAGTATACGTTTATAAGTCATCAGATCATCACTGTCGAAATCCTGAGGCTGCTGCTTCGTTAGAAATGCTCTCAAACCTTTAGTTAGATTCAAATTATATCCTTTGATATGAAGAACATGGTTTTTAGTCCACACTGGTACTTCTCCAATTACAAGATTTGGGCCAATATGTTTTAGTCTATAACTGTTAGGCTCGACGTTGAGCAGAAAAGACATGTTGTCTTCACATAACTTCGGTGTAATATTTTCATACATTTATATGGTTTCATGACCACCTGATGGCCACCTCATGACCACCTCATAACCACCTCATGGCCACCTCATGACCACGTTATCACTTAGGTATACAGGTACAGGTGTAGGTATATAGATGCAAACATATGTAGATATACGTTAGGTACATTGGCCGCGGCCATCGTACCTAACATGATGTAGCTGTGTATCAGTCATAAGTTTAACCATGAAAATGACACGAACCGGATGTTTGTTTCTTAGTAAAAAGATTACATCGTTTAACGCGCCTAAATCGATGACTTTAGGACATTACATATTGTTATTAATTACACCCTCTATGATACGCCTATGCCTAATAGTGACTGGAAACTTGTAGAAAGAGATAGAGTTTTCTAGAGTGTGGTGGGAGAAGATTCTCGATTGTGCTCTGGATGATTCTGGAGACAATTTCACAGTATGTAAGGCGCGATTACCGGCGGAAGAGGGAGAAGTTCTAGTAAAGTGAAGTTTGGTAACGAAAGTGAGGTTAGAAGTATTGTCATTGTGTAATCAGTAAATTGTTAAATAAAATGTTAGTGTTTGTCTCTTGATGAAATTATTTTGTAACGCACGGATTCATATAGGGTGTTTCCTAGGGGTGCAAACACGTAACAACTGGTGTGAGAAGCGGAATTTTAACAAGAGGATTTTCGGAAGTGTATTCTAGAAGTTGGTGCTAACACAGAGGACTAATTTACTGGACATTGTTCGAGGATTATTTTCGAATAGAAAAATAGTGTTAAGTGCATTTTTAAGACATTGTAGAACATTTTATTAGGATATTAATGGTAGTGATTAAATCCTTTGAACTAAGAGAGATAAAGACTCTGAACAAGATTTTTTTTCGTATAGTTAATTAAGTGCATTTTCGTGAACTTTATAAAACTTTTCAAATTGGACAGTAGCTGGATAGTGACAAGGACTTTATTAAATAAAAGACTTTCTCGTGCTGTTTCCTCTGGACAATTCCATTACCGATATTGGCGTGATTTTAAAATTTTGTTGATTTTATCGTAATTATATGTCGCAACCGACTAGAAGCATGTCATCCGAAAAACAAATGCACAAGATGATGATGGACCAAGAAAAGAAACGTCAGGAAGAGAAAGAAGAACAGGAAAGAAAACGGCTGGAAGAGAAAGAAGAACAGGAAAGAAAGCGCCAGGAAGAGAAAGAGGAACGGAAAAAACACGCCAAGAATAAGAACAAAAACGTCAAGAAGAATTGAGAAAAAATTTTGAGGATCAAGAACGAAGACGTCAAGAGGAAAAACAAAAGCAAGAGAAACGACATCAAGAAGAAGAGAAACGACGTCAGGAAGAATTGAGAAAAATCATGTAAGACTTGGACATTAAACAACAAGAAGAAAGAGACGAACTAAGGAAAAATCAAAGCCTGGTTCATTAATTCCAACAAAAACTAGAATATATTCTTGGGCACCATTTTGCACTGTCTTTATGATTGATTCTTTTATTTAGTTATTTTGAGTAATTAATTTTTTAGTATTTCTATAAATATATTTTATAAAGTGTATACCGTCCCCCTATTACATTGGATTATTGTAATATTGTATTGTATTTTTGTATTTTAATGTTTTATTTTTAACGTAATTAGTTAGGTAAGTGATTTATAAGGTTAAGTGTAAGAATAGCCACATGGCTAAACTTCGTCTTGTAAATTTCTATTTGTAATGTACTTGTAAATGTACATCTACACTCTTTGAATAAAGCCGTTTATTATTATTATTATTATTATAATTATAGAAGGCCAACAAAGTGCGATATTTGCCGTCACTGAAGAACTCAAAAATAAGGTAGCGAAAGAAGTCAGTAGAGTCAAACAAGAGGTAAGCGAAGTCAAAGAAGTAAATGAAGTCAAAGAGAAAATGCACCAGGTAGATGGAGAAATAGACCAACTTTAACAACAGTTGAGGGAAAGAGGAAACCAGCAAGTGGTATCATCAGGCCAGTGATTAAAACTTCCGTCCTTTGATGGTCAAAGTTCCTGGATGACTTACAAGAGACAGTTTGAGGCAGCAGCGAGTGCAAATAACTGGAATGACGAAGAGAAGGCCAAGGCATTAGTCGTGGCTTTAAGAGGCCAAGCATTGGAGTTACTGCAGACAATCCCAGTAAAGCAACAACAGGATTTTAAAGTTTTAGAAGCTGCCCTAGACTTACGATATGGTGAACAATACCTTGACTAAGTGTACCAGACCCAGCTGAAATCACGTGTTCAAGAGGCTGGGGAAAGCTTGCAAGAGTTCGAAGCTGCCGTGTGGGGCCTGGCTCACCTGGCTTACTCGGATGTACCGAAAGAATTCCAGGACCAATTGGCAGTAGAGGCTTTTCTGGATGGTATACAGGACGATGATATCAGGCGAGTCCTCAGGTATCTCGATACCAGAACATCAGTGAAGCATTGGTGCATGCACTCGAGGTGGAAGCTGTCCTTCAGGATACTCCGAGTCGAAGACTACATGCTATGAGTATCGAAGAATCGCAACCAGAAAAGAAGAACCAAGACCCGAGGTTGACCAAGATGGAGAAAATGTTTACTCAAATACTGGCTAAATTGGATACTGCAGGAAGACAATGAAAGCCGAGCGGGGGTATTATTAAATGTTACAACTGCGGCAGAGCAGGGCATATCAAACGAGACTGTCGACATCGGAAGTCGAGGAAAGTGAATGCTGGAAAGGTTAAAGAGACTCAGAATAGAAGTAGTGGAAAGCTAAGTGAACGGCATATGAAATGTTACAGGTGTGGAGAACTAGGACACATCCAGCTGGAATACCAACGGAAGAGCTTGGAGAGAGTAGAAGTCAACGCTGGACAGCCCAGGGGAAAACCAGAGGAAGCCGGTAACAGTGAGGCTGTGTGGTGCCCCTAGAGAAGTGAAGACTTCCCAGCTTCGGAACATTACGAAAAGTCCAGCGCTACAAGGATGTGAAAATAAAACGAAACCTCAGAGAAATATTTTGTCCGAAAGAGGGCGCAAGTACTACCATCAGGAGAAACTGCAAGTCGCGGGAGCAGTCAACACTGTCAATGTGGAAGCGCCAGTTGACAGGACAGATGAAGCGCCCAGACAAGAGCAACTGAACGATGAGGAAATTGGGCCTATATTGAGAGCCAAAGAAAGGGGAACTCGTCCAAAATTGAAGGATGTTTCAGGCAAAAGAGTGGGACTGAAGACTCTATGGGTGCAATGGGACTCACTGAAAATCATGAACCGGCTGTTGCGGAGAGCATGGGAAAGCCCGGATGGAAAGTAGGTGGTTATGCGCCTAGTGATTCCCAGGTGTCGAGTAGCGAAGGTGCTTCAGGAAGTGCACAATGGAACATCCGATGGACACTTTGATGTTAACAAGACCCTAAAGAAAATACGAGAACGATTTTATTGAATAAAAAGTCGTCAGGATGCGGAGGCTTGGTATCGCAAATACAAGATTTGTGCAGCCAATAAGGGACCACACATTGGAAGTAACGTTGAAGGGTTCAACGCTGGAGCTCGTTTCAAGAGGTTGGCTAACAATATAGCGGAGCCATCACCAGCCAGTGACCGAATGAAGGCTCTATACGACTGGAAGAGTAGTTCAAAAGGGTTCATCAAGGTGGGAGAGCTGGTTTGGCTGTACAACCCGCAGCGAAGGAAAGGAAAGTCACCGAAATCACCTTGAGATGGACCGTACACTGTTATTACCCGAATTAATGATGTTGTCTATCGGATTCAGCAAAGCAAAAATTCCAATATGAAGATCGTGCATTTGGATAGACGAAATGCACTGACGATTCTGAATTGCCTGATCGGGACGATCAGGTTTAAGGAGGGGGTAGTGTTATGCATTACACCCCCTATGATCCGCCTATGCCTAATAGTGACTGGAAACTTGTAGAAAGAGATATAGTTTTCTAGAGTGTGGTGGGAGAAGATTCTCGATTGTATTCTGGATGATTCTGGAGGCAATTTCAGAGTACATAAAGCGCTATTACCGGCGGAAGAGGAAGAAGTTCTATTAAATTGAAGTTTGGTAATGAAAGTGAGGTTAGAAGTATTGTCATTGTGTAACCAGTAAATTATTAAATAAAGTGTTAGTATTTATCTCTTGTTGAAATTATTTTGAAACCCACAGATTCATACAGGGTGTTTCCTAGGGGCGGAAACACGTAACAATATTTTGCTGTACTTATAGAATTCATTTGCCCCACAAAAAATAACTAGAGACACATCTAAAATACTGAGATTGTGCTTGGATATCTAAAGTTGCATACTGTATTAGCGTAATCAATCAAAGCGAATATATCAACCCAATCGTTTAACCTTGAAAATGTTACGTACCGAATGTTTATTTTTATATTACTTAGTAAAAAGACTACACCATCCTACAGCATTGGCTTTATTTCTCACGGAGTTAACGTCACCTATAAGCAATAAATTACAATTGTTTAGTCCAAAAATCTGATGACTCAGCCGCTTTCTAAGAAATACTGATGCAGTTGTGTGTGAGTCATAAGTTTGGCCTTTAAAATATTACGTACCGGATATTATATAACTTAGTAAAAAGATTACATCACCCTGTGGCGTTAATATTTCAACCGCATGATTTTATGAGTTTTAAAAGTACCGAATAAATATGAACTACCATAGTCTGACGTCAGAGATAGAAAGGCTATGATGCGGATTTCCTTACTGCGCATGATTTTCTATATATTCTCACGATATTTTTTACTTAAGAATTCCTGCGATGTCTATGATGTTCTTATTCCTATAAATCTCCACTGCGCATTATTTTCTTTAACGGCTACGATGTTTTTTTTTCAATGTCCAAGATGCTTTTCTTCTATATTTCCACACTGCTCATGTTTTCCTGAAACGACTATAATGTGTCTTCCTAAAACATTATCATTCCGCATGCTTTCCTTTAACGGCTATAATGTTTTTCCTTAACGTCCATGATGCTTTTATTTTATATTTCCACACTGCGCATGCTGTTGTTTAACGGCTATAATGTTTTTCCCTTAACGCCCATGATGCTTTTATTCTATATTTCCACACTGCGCATGATTTTCTTTAACGACAGATATTCTTTTCCTAAAAGTCTCCACTGCGCATGCTTTCCTTTAACGGCTATAATGGCTCTTCTGTATATTTCTTTAGTAAACGAGTACAAGTTTTAGACTTTTAATATCTTATACCGTTCTTGAGTTGTAAGGGAAAAGTGTGGTGTGATGACGTCACTCACCAAAGAGTTTTTTTTGTTTGTCACCCAATGATGTTGAAACTTTGATATTTTAGACGGATGTTTAGATTACATCATATACCACCGACTTTATTTGTTTAGTCTAAATATCTGATGAATCAGCCGCTTTCTAATAAATATCAGGCGCAGGTGTTGATGAGTCATAAGTTTAACATTGAAAATGGCACGTACCGAATGTTTATTTCTTAGTAAAAGATTACATCATTACGCGCGCCTACATTATTTCTCAAGCAATAAATTACATTTGTTTAGTCTATAAATCTGATGGCTCGACCACTTTCTAAGAAATATTTATGCAGCTGTGTATGAGTCATACATTTAACCTTGAAAAAGACACGTACCAGATGTTTATTTTTATATTTCTTAGTAAAAGATTACATCATCCTGTAGCAACGAGTTTATTTCTCACGCAGTAAATTAGATTTATTTAGTTTATAAATCTAATGATTCGACCTCTTTCTAAGAAATATTTATGCAGCCGTGTATGAGTCATACATTTAACCTTTAAAATGGCAGGTACCGGATGTTTATTTCTTACATCACGTCATGGACGTCACTCTCTCTTTTTGTTTTTTTTACCCAATGATGCTGAAACTTTAATATCAGATAGAAGACTACCGGGGGCGACAGGTGGGTTTGGGGGGGAGATTTTTCGCTTTATTGTTTCGATATCTCCACTCCTTCATGAGATATAAGGACTTCTTGGTTTGTGATGCAGATTTCCTCACCACTGCTCATGTTTTTCTCTCAGATCCCCTTCCCACATTCTTTCCACTACCCAGCAGCCTCTGGTCATTGCCGACGAACACCAGCAGCCTTTTCGCTTACCTCTCTGGATACTCCTTCGCCCCCACCTCTCTAGTTACTTCTTCAGCAGCCTCTGGTAACTTCTTCAGCAACCCCACCCCATCTTCAGCAGCCTTGGGCCTCTCCGGATGGACATATTCCGTCGAAGTCTAAACCATAAGAAAAGTGATCCCGGGATCCGACAGCTATACTACTCACCACACCCAAAAGTAAACTTTCGCATCTAGTCATGTAAATAATTATTTTTTAAATCACAATTTAAGGTTACTTATCTCTTACTTTTCACATAAGGGGCGGCATTACGAAGACTCGCATCATACTGAAAAATCTATCGCACGGCCCTGGTGCGGTGCGTCGATACGACCATGCACTACGCACTAACCTTTACACAGTTTATCAGCGAGAACAATTTTCTCGAAAATCTAAAAAAAAAAAAATCAAATGAAAAGCTGTCTCTATCCTTTATCTTCATTTCTGTTCAACATTCTTTTAGTATCTATTTCGAAAGATAAAATATTTCCTGCATGCTATACTTGTCCCTGCAAATTTCTCGATGCAGTGCTATAGTGCTTGGCTTGCGATTGCGGAGTCCCGAGTTCGAATCTTGGCCAGATTATGGATGTTTAGTGGTATTTTTCATGTGTTACCGAGATGCATGGTAGCAGTGAGCTAGACCACTGCACATCCCCTATTTAAATTAAAAACTTGATCAAAAGTAAATTTCGTGAAGTGGGTCATCATAACACGATATGCACTAATAGTACACGGGAGTCCATCGACAAAAGCGGCTTCGTGTACCGCAGTTGTCGCCGCTTGGTGGAGATGTAGGTATCTGTAGCTACGATTTCCCCCCAACGCAACGGCACGTCATGTGACCTCGTTCTCTTCTAGAGAGAGGAAAAAAACAAAGCGTCGTTTAAATGTTTCCAAAAAATTCTTAATAAATTCAGGCACATTTTTTGGGCAAAAATAAGCATCTTTTGTCTGTTGGTGTTTTTTCCAAAGTGCATCTCTCTTTATCACGATGCACGTGTATCTGTTCGGCGTTATCTAATAGCAACATCTTCGAAGTGTTTATTTATAATATTCTTACAAAATAGTGCTTTATTGCACTAGAGATTACACAGGTTTACAAATAAAAAAAAGGTCGCAAAATGGCGATCTAGACTATGATTCTTTATGTATTTTTAGATGCTGAGTAAATCCCGGTTTTTGCTGTCAAAAACCGCGTTTTTGCTATAAAAACCGCGTTTTTGCTATAAAAACCGGGATTTACTCGAAATCTACGCGGTAGAAAATTTTTTAAATTGAAAATTTGGTTTCACCATACAAAAATACTTAAGGCATGATAGGTTTAGTCCTTGGAATCGAACTTTTTTTATTGAACTGCGGCACAGACGTCTGTCTGTGCACAGATCTACAAAAAAAAATATTCCGTTCCAAAGACTAAACCTATCATGCCTTCAGTATTTTTAGGTTCTGAAGCCGAATTTTCAATTTTAAAAATTATTCACCTCGTAGATTTCGAGCAAATCCCGGTTTTTACTGTAAGAACCGTATTTTGGCAATAAAAACTGGGATTTACTCGAAATTTACGCGGTAGATTTTTTTTAAATTGGAAATTCGATTTCAGCATCCAAAAATACATAAGGAATCCTGGTCTAGATCACCATTTCACAACCTTTTCTTTATTTGTAAACGTGTTATTCACAACGGCAGGTGTGTATAGTATATTCAGCTTTTTTATTCTTAAATAGTATATACAGACTGTCTATTTTACGAGGGCCACACCAAATATCTCGCTTAATATCTATTGTAGAAGAATAAAGTTTTAGAAACAGTTATCCCATTTTTTATGAGCTATATTTCAGTAAAAAGAAATTTGAAATCCATAGCCTACTTTATGAGATATATTACAAAAACCTGAAAAATAGGAAAACCACAAACGGTTATAGCTTCCTTATTTGAGGAGTTATGAAAAAAGTTAAAGGAATGAAAGTTGACTGCAAAGACAATAAGAATAATAACGTGTAACAAAAAAATCGAAAAATGCAGTTGGCTTTGACATACGCTATTGTGCAAAAATGAAAAATACATATCTCAAAGTAGGCCATGACGCCATTAATTCCGTTATTTTTTTCTCATTCCAACGATATAAAACATGTCACAGAAATTTTAACCGATAGTGTCAATAATTAATATTTTACGAATACCACAATTCATATAATTGAATCGTAACAAATACCGATTTTTTCGAAAACCATGGCATATACAAATTACAAGAGGACTTTTTTTTAGGCAATTAGTCAAACTTTCTTTTTTATAATGAGCAATTTTTTCAACGGTTAACGAGTTGCTAGTAAAATAAGGCTTGTTTCACCGAAGGGGGGGGGAGGGGGGTGCGCGACACCCCCAGAACTGATTTTTGTGGTTTTGTGATGTATAATCCCTCTACTAACAGTAACTGAAGGAAAATCTCAGATAACATTTTTTTGTTATGGAAATCTTTATAATTATTGGCTAATAGGTATAAAAAATAGTATTAACTGTCATTTTTTGCTTGTAAAATCTGATGAACTTAAGTGTTTTAATATACTTTGGGGTTCGTCCCCGTTGTTATTTTCGCACAATATTAGAGATGAGAGAATTTTCTAATTTTTGCAATAAGAATCTGGTCCGGATTCGTCCGGATCACTCCATTTTTAAAAGTTAGTTATAGTAATCGAAAAAATTAAAAATTTCAAAATATCTTTTATATTCTTTCTAGGACCTTCGGGTGTCAAAACTATGACTAAAGTATATTCACCGAGCTCTGAGAGCTGTCATGCGTTGTTCACGTGGGCTTTGTTCACCAGAGCCACTCATGCGTAAAATTATTAAAAATACAAAAAGTTTCCTGATCGATTTTAGAATGATTGAATATTAATGAAAATGTAGGAGATTGTTCTTTTAAACTTGATAATACACTACTATAAACTTCAAGCAGTGGATTCACCAAACTGTTTATGAGTTATAATTCAAATTTTCGAACAAATCTAAATACACTCTTACGAATTACATACAACTGAAGTCGAGAAAACCGTTGGCAATCTCCTGAAAGACTCAACCAACGAGGATGGACCACGTCGCGATCACGAAGCAATCACGCATATTAAATTTATTACTCTCAGCCTTCCGTAAATACACTTTAGGCAACATTTATACGACACCACGCTGCACCATTAGCATTACGATAATAATGAAAAACTGAACTATGAACTATGCTGAATATTTTTTATTAAATTTAGTAGTTTTAAGTAGTTTAATTTAGTTTAGTAAGACATTAAACCTAAACTTTCATATACTAAATCAGAATTAAGACGATGATGGAATATGCGTCATACCATAAAGAGGACTTCAAAAAAACACGATTGACCAGAAATAATTATAATGCCCTCAAGTAAATCTCGGTCGGGTCGCTCAATGCAGTCATTTAGTAATTCCGGCGTGCGAAGTATGAGAACAAAAGTTGAACGCATTCGTAGTGGACACAGGCTCATGTTTTGCTACTGAAATGAAATTGCGAGCTGAGGGTAAAACCGATCTTCCAATGTTATCAAAAATATCATAGAGTCTGCTGCCTAGGGGTGCCGACGGCTTGCGGGGCGCCTGCGGCGAACAAAACAACAAATATATAAATATATAATACTTGAAAATTATCAATAAAAAATAAAAATTTTCTTAAAGGCTATTATCATTTCTTTTCTGTCTGGTAGATTTGGTCACAGATGTGGGTCGAATACCGGACCACCTTAAATAGAAGCATACCCGGCGTTTGTTCAATCCGCGTCGTTCGACTTTTATTCAACTCGCTCTATCACAATGTTTCATCGGTCTGCGTGAAACTTTGTAGGAATTCCTTAAACATAATATAACAATACTGTAGATCGACATTTGTCGAAACTTGAAACTCCCTCGATCCTTTTTTCCTGAGAAACACAGAGAACGTGGAATTTTTCGACAAATAGTTTACATTAAAATAACTGTAAACACTGAATGCTTTTCTGCATTTCCGGCAATCATGGCAGCGCTAGAGTGTAGGTAATCGTTTGAGCCCAAAATAGATCGTTTTTGTTCACATCCAGCCGAGTAATGGCAATTCATGTAAACAAAAACGATTGATTTTCATTGATTTCGAGAGTGAATTTTTTTTAGTTTTTATTTTTTATCTCGAAACCAAATAATTGGCTATACGCTTATATTTTTTATTTCTTATTTTAATGAACATTTTTTCCGAAATATTTTTTGGTGATTTCTCAAGATTTCCCTAAGCTCCGAGCGGTCAGCGAACAGCGAGTATTGCACGGGGCATTTCTATCATCATGACTTAACTAGTGCGTTTAATTACTTCCATATCCACATAGTGAAGTGGAAGTATAGTAATCGTAAAAAAAAAAAATTAAAAATTTTTCTTATTAAAATAAGTTTAGAATTTCATGAAACGCCGAGGTTTTAAATATGAGCGAAGAAAAAAAATTGTCTGACGCCTGTAACTTTTTTTTACTGATATTATAAATAGTTTCACCAGTGAGAACTCCAGAAAACGTACATAATAGTTATTTATGATACGAGTGGCAAAAATTATGTTTCATTTACAAAATATTTGTTTTTATTGTTTTGTTCCCACTCACAAAATAAAATATCATTTTTAACATTTAATCATAAATAATATATATTATACCTACTTGTTTAACGGTTTCCATTTAATGTTTTTTTTCATTTGTTTTTGTTGATTGTGTATTGTTTTTTATCTTATATTATTTTATATTGTTATGCATTACAGCATTACACCACCCCCCTATGATACGCATATGCCTAATAGTGACTGGAAACTTGTAGAAAGAGATAGAGTTTTGTAGAGTGTGGTAGGAGAAGATTCTAGATTGTGTTTTGGATGAGTCTGGAGGCAATTTAAGAGTATATAAGGCACGATTACCCGCGGAAGAGGAGAAGTTTTACTAAAGTGAGGTTATAAATTCGAAGTGTAAATACAAACATTGTAAAAGTTAGTTTGTGTAATCAGTAAATTATTAAATAAAGTGTTAGTGGTTTACGCCTTGTTAAAATTATTTAGAACCCACGGATTCATACAGGGTGTTTCCTAAAAGGGTGAAAACTCGTAACAACTGGTGTCAGACGCGGAATTTTAACAAGAGGATTTTTGGAAGTGTTGAGAAGACTGGGACAGTATCCTCGGAGTTAGAGGACTAATTTACTGGACATTGTTCGAGGATTATTTTCGAACAGAAAAATAGTGTTAAGTGCTCTTTTGAGACATTTTTGGAACATTGTATTTGGACATTAGTGGTTAAGTGACAGACTCTAGATAAGACTTTTTTCGTGCTGTTTCGAACTTTTTGGACAGTTACATTACCGATATTGACGTGATTGTTAAATTTTGTTGATTTTATCGTAATTACATGCCGGTAACGACCAGAAGCATGGCATCCGAAAAGCAAATTCAGGATTTGTTCGACCAAATGCAAAAGATGATGATGGACCAAGAAAAGAAACGCCAGGAAGAGAAAGAAGACCAGGAAAGAAAGCGCCAGGAAGAGAAAGAAGAACAGGAAAGAAAAGAACAAAAACGTCAAGAAGAATTAAGAAAAATTCTTGAGGATCAAGAGAGACGACGTCAAGAGGAAAAACAAGAGGAAGAGAAACAACATCATGAGGAAAAACAAGATCAAGAGAAACGACGTCAAGAGGAAAAACAAGAAGAGGAAAAGCGGCGACAAAAGGAAAATGACGAATTAAGGAAAGCTATAGAGATGCAACAGAATACCTTTATTTCAGCCACTGAAGAGCTCAAAAATAAGATCGAAGTAAAAATGGACAAGGTTGAGGAAGAAGTAAACGAAGTCAAAGGAGAAGTAAATGAAGTCAAAGAAAAAATGCACCAGGTAGGGGGAGAAATAGACCAACTTAAACAACAGTTGAGGGAAACAGGAAACCTTCAAGTGGTATCATCAGGCCAGCGATTAAAACTTCCCTCCTTTGATGGTCAAAGTTCCTGGATGACTTACAAGACACAGTTTGAGGCAGCAGCGAGTGCAAACAATTGGAATGACGAAGAGAAGGCTAAGGCATTAATCGTGGCTTTAAGAGGCCAAGCATTGGAGTTGCTCCAGACATTTCCGGTAGACCAACAACGGAACTTTAGAGTTTTAGAAGCTGCCTTAGATCTACGATATGGCGATCAACACCTTGCTCAAGTATACCAGACCCAGCTGAAATTGCACGTTCAGAAAGCTGGAGAGAGTCGTCAAGATGTTGAAGCTTGGTGTCGTAATTGGAAGTAGGGATGCAATGAAGCAATATAACGTCGGAGCTCCTTTTGAGAGGATTGCGATCGATATAGCCGGACCATTCCCAGTAACCAAGGACGGTAACACGTACATACTGGTTGCCATGGACTATTTTAATAAGTGGCCGGAGGCCTATGCGATTCCGAACCAGGAAGCGGTCACTGTCGCCAAAGTCTTGGTAGATAAATTGATATGTCGGTTTGGTGTACCACTGTAGCTGCATTCAGATCAAGGGAGAAACTTTGAGTCAGCAAATCTGCAAGTTATTGGGAATACACGAAACACGTACAATAGCCCTTCATCCGCAATCAGATGGAATAGTGGAGCGACATAATAAGACTATGAAAGAACATCTCTCTAAAGTCGTTCATAAAAATCAACGTGACTGGGATCTCCACATACCGTTTTTCCTCATGGCATAGAGCTGCTATCCATGAGACTACAAAACAGACTCTGGCTCGTGTAGTATTTGGACATGAGATCAGACTGCCATGTGATTTGATGTTTGGAAAACCAGGTGGAGAACGGCTTCCTGTGAACAGCTATGTAGATGAAGTGAGTGAACGGCTAAGGAATATCCATGAGTTAGTTAAAGACCAAATCACCATAGCCAGTGACAGAATGAAGGCTCAATATGACCGTAAGGGTAGTTCAGAAGGGTTCAAGGCAGGAGATCTGGTTTGGCTGTACAACCTACAGCGAAAGAAAGGAAGGTCACCGAAACTTCAACCACCTTAGGATGGACCGTATACTGTTATTGCCCAATTAATGACGTTGTCTATCGAATTCAACGAAGCAAAAAGCCCAAGATGAAGATCGCGCATTTGGATAGACTGGCGAAATACATTGATGGTTCTAAATTGCCTGATTGGGACGATGAGGCTTAAGGGGGGGGCAGTGTTATGCATTACACCTCCCTATGATACGCCTATGCCTAATAGTGACTGTAAACTCGTAGGAAGAGATAAAGTTTTCTAGAGTGTGGTAGGAGACGATTCTAGATTGTGTTCTGGATGAGTCTGGAGGCAATTTCAGAGTATATAAGGCGCGATTACCGGCGGAAGAGGAGAAGTTTCACTAAAGTGAAGTAAATAGCGAAAGTGAGGTTATAAATTCGAAGTGTAAATATAAACATTGTAAAAGTTAGTTTGTGTAATCAGTAAATTATTAAATAAAGTGTTAGTGGTTTACCCCTTTTTAAAATTATTTAGAACCCACGGAGTCATACAGGGTGTTTCCTAAATGGGTGAAAACTCGTAATAATATTATAAATAAAAACTTTAATAACATTTTAAAAGTTTTGTAGTAGGGGGGAGGGGGGCGCTATAATATAGTTGCCTATCGACGAAAAAATTCATAATTCTGTAATGTAGAGTCCTGCACGGGCTGGTGAATATAGAAAAGCATTCTCACATTATTTGAAAGCTTCACTATGTTTGTGGAAGCTGCAAGAAAAAGCAGAGTCATGCAATCTTCATTTTATTAACAGGTTGTTACTTTTGATCGATCTATACCAAAGAAAAAGACACGTTAATTTCTAAAAGAAACAATAGCTACGTTTCTTCTTATTGAACCTGAAAAAAGGACAAGTAAGGAAGGTTCTTCGGATGAAGAAATTTCTGCACATGATATAGAAAAATCATCAAATGATGGAATATGGACGTCATTATGTTTTTTTTTGTAAATCAGTAATATTAAATACAGATGCAAACCATATTATGTAATGTATTTTATTTATGAAATTCTCGTCATAATTTTTCATATTATTTTTAAGTACAATAAGGAACAATTTTAAATGATATTAATTCAAAGAATAATTTTGGCCAACTGTTTGGTGCAAATACCCCTTTGTGCGCCGTTGAGTGGCACAACATATCTAGTGGCTTTTATCTCTCCTGAATTCGAGTCTTAGCTGCGGTAGATGGCAATATACCGTAGGGAATGGTTATTGTTGTATTGATGTCTATTATATGTGTACTTGTCCTGATTGAGTTAGCGGTGGAGTAGCAACAGCTAAATTTCGCCAGAACGTTCATATAAATAAGACCATTAACAAAAAATCTCACATTTTATCAACAGTCTTAGAAAAAACTCCGTTTTCTACACTTATTAAAATTTGACCTTCAAATTCATACATATTAACAAATAATAAACGGCTGTGACGATATTCGATTTATTATTCTTATTTTAAATGTTTTTTTTTTGTGGCGTAATAAAATTATTGCTTTAGATATTTTTGTTTATTTCCAAGACACTATACCTACCTATAATTAAAGAATCCAAGTGCAATGTGCAATTACAAGTATAAAAATAAAGTTATTACTTTAAATATTTTGGTTTATTTCCATTGCACTATACATAATGAGAAAATTGCAATTAAATCATTTATAAATAGGTATAATTTTTAAGTCTAATTCGGTAGGTAATATAATATAATAATTGGTTGGTACCTATATTTCTTCATCACTTTATTTAGTGTTTTTTACTTCAAACAGTTTTAATGCAATTAAAGCCCTTAATACGTGTCCCTGTTGAAGTTGATTCAACATTTTCATAGAATATAAGTACCTATGTTGTATGGAAAGCATAATTTGTAATGTGTAAGAAAATTGTAATTTTGCCATTATTACTATTTATTACATAAAGTAGGCAAGTAGGTACCCTACTAATAAAATAATTTGTGTTTCAATAACTCATGTTAAGTCGATAAAATATATAATAATTTTTCTACTTTTCTCTGGGACTTTCTGCCACATGTATTTTTATTTCCAAGTGACTTCCAAGGAATCTAAAAAATAATACAATTAATCAGTATTACTGGGAAAAATTAGTAAATTGAGTGTAAATATCATAATGGAACTTTCAATTATGTGTATCAAAACCACTTATTTTCAGTTGAAAAATGATTTCTATCAGACGAATTTTGGTATGGCAATGGCCTCTCCGTTGTCACCAATTTTAAGCAATATGTTTATGGAAGACTTTGAGACTAGACATGTTCAAAATTGTACATACGAATCAGTTATCTGTAGACGATATTTTTGCAATTTGGCTTCACGCGGTATTGACTTCCTAGAATTTTTTTCAGAAAATTTAAATAATAAAGAACCTTCTATTAAAAATTTAGAAAAAATATACTTATTCCATTTTGAAAAAATGTATTCCATAATTTATGAGGCGGCAACATGTATCATGTCCAAGTGTCCTTGACGTTATAGTAAATCTTTTCTATTCCAGTGATGTTGGCTTGTTGACGTATGTCAAGCTATTCACTTCTTTCCTTCAGCCAACACCCAGTATAGCATGTACGATCAGTCGATAAAAAGTTCAGAGCTTAATTCCAATTCTCAGACAGAAAAAAATGAATTAAAAAATTCGAAATCGACGGCGAAGGCTCGGTCAACAATTTTTCAAAAAAGATCTCACGTCAATCGTTTACCTAAAACATAATACAATTGCATTACATTTTTAATTAGCAGACGAGTCGTGTTAAAGTCCAGAATTTCTAGCATGTTGTAGAACGAAATTTAACGGCAACAAAGTCACCCTTCGTGCCTAAGTAATGTAACAATTGTTAATAATCAATCGTCTATTTTAGTAGAGTTCAGAACGAGATCTATCTCGACTTCCGTGGAACATTGAAAGGTAAAAATGTGTTGATTACATTGTTGCATAGTATTTCACTTGTATATACACCCCCTAAATTCGTCTGGTGATATCGGTGTCCAAACAACTCCCAAGGGTGAAAAAGTGAAAAAACTAGAAAATTAGATTTTTCCCTAGTCTTTCTAACAGTTTTGAAAATTTTGTTTTATTGTGTAGGTATAATAATAATGTTATAGTAAATTATATGTGAAGAACTTGCATTAGTTGAAGCGGATAATGGTTGCTATAGACCTATGTAACTTCCTTATTATGCATATATTCATTTTACTATTTTCGCAAATTCATTACACTCCTGACTGTAGGTAGACGAACGAAAATTTTAGAAAATTGATAAGAATAAAAGTTGTAGCCTGTACTATCTAGATTATAATCGTTTTTTGGTTTTTATATTCCGCTTATAAATAAGAAAGTTATAAAAGAAATACTAACCTGTTGACAGAATTTCCGCAGCACCCCTGTTGGCGTTAAAGTATTGCCGTTTAAAATTCATTAGAAATTAGCCTGGATAATGTGATATAACATAACAATAATTTAGGACGTAATTGTCCTAACAAAAATAAGTTAAAAATACATTAACGCAGATACTAATGACCTAAATTACATAGTTTTTAAAATTTAAAATAATGAATTTTGGGAAGAAAAACTACTTTTATAACAAATAATTATTTACCCACACCCTTTACTTGTCTTAATAATAATAATATAGGAGGCGTGTGAAATGCCACAATAATAATAAGACACATTATTGATTATTTATAAACCAATTAAGAATAATACTAAACAAATAAAATTGATGTTGAAGTTATTACAAGGTAATACATTTTCATATTAATTGAAAAATGCACATTATAATAAAATTATAATAAAATGCAAAAGTAATGATCTCAGAAATCATCATTTTACTAATATAATTCATCGTCCGTTTCTTCATCTACAACTGTAAATTTGTCTGTGTATCAATTTATATTTTTTGCACTGGCACCTCATGGTTGAGCATCCTGAAATGACATTTATTAAAAAACACTGAACTGAACTTGTGGTAGCCGGTAGGTACCTTGTGAAACGCCTTGAAAATAATTGTTAATAAATTAAACACTGCTTTTAGATGAATCAATCAATATATTATAAATACTCTACATATGTTTCGGCTTATTAGGCCTTTATCAAGAGTATTACATAGTGAATACTATGTAATACTCTACTATGTAATACTCTTGATAAAGGCCTAATAAGCCGAAACATATGCAGAGTATTTTTAATATATTGATTGATTCATCTAAAAGCAGTGTTTAATTTATTAACAATTATATTAAAAAACGTTGTTTAAACGATTTGCAATATTTTTACCTGTTTTACAATAACAAAATGACATTACTGCAGTCAGCGTTGGCATTTGGCGATTTATTTGTCCATATAGGTAAATAATAAGAATTATTTTCATTAATTCTCCACCCGTACTCCCATATTAATAACTGGGTTTAAAGCACTGCTGCATATAATAAATTAGTAAAATGCTCTCAAACAGTGTTGATTCAAAGGCGTCACTTATATGGGGGCAATTTGTCTACACTGAATTGAGATCAAATTGAGATGCCATCTTCGCCCTCAAATCATTAATATTATCGCAATTAGTGGGAGAGTACAGTAACATGCAAAACTTTTCCAACTCCTTAAATTTTGTTACTTCTAAAGAAACATACTTTTCACGTGAACGCGATAGAAACTGCAATTTGTTTCAAAGATTTTCCACGAATAATACCTATAGGTATATTTTATTTTAAAATGTTGTCAATATTGATAGAATTTATATATCTATTATTTTCATTTGTGCTGTCTGCATGTAAACATTTACGTCAAGACTTTATATCACTGGCGGCTCGTGATATTGTCTGCAGAGGAGGCTTGATATTCTGAAAGACAACTGACGTGCAATATGACTACACTTTGTACATTTCCCCACCACCCCTGAGGTAGTACAACGGCGCGTTACATTTTTTTGCCGTGGGTTGTTCGCCAGGATACCGAATCACGACTTGAGAGAATAGAACTAATAAAAGAATAGAAAGAAAAGGAAATAGAAAATATGATGAGATGAAAAAATCATTCTCATGAAATTCTCGTTCCTACGACTCGAGTATCGGTATCCAAAGGAGCCCTACTATCCCACTTGTAATTAAATTATATAACTTTTAATAAAAATAAAAACAGGTTTGGTAAAAAAATTAAAGTGTTTTTCTACAAACAAAAAATTGTATTCATTATCACTGCCAGGAGTGTAAAATTATAACTTTTAATAAAAATTAAAATTGTTTTGAGACAGAAGTTATATAAAAAAATATAACCGCGGAACTCTATATTATGGAGAATTAAAAAGTATTTCCTAAAAAATAAATAACATAAATAAATATTTTTTCTAAAATAACAACTACCTATATTAATCTCTGCTTTAAAGCCTAAATATTTTTAGTGGTAACCTGCGATTTTCGGAACTGGTAAAATGGTTGATTACTTCATCATAAAATGAATCGTGTTTCTTCAATTCTGACAAAAAACGTTTTTCTATTGAAATAAGCGATACATTTGAGAGGCGGTCTTGACTCATTTTGTTTCTAGTAAATGTTTTTATGCGTTTAAGTGCTGAAAATGATCGTTCTACAGAAGCTGAGGTTACCGGAATTGTTGACACTAATGGCAAAAGTTTGTACAGTTCGGGGAGACAGCTTTTTAAATTGTTATTATATATAAAAGTAAGCATTTCTTGAGATGATTTTGAATTTGCTAAAAGTTGCTGGTCAGAATACAACACGCATAGTTCATTTCTTAACGAAATACGGTCAAAAAAAGGATAATGGTCCATTAATTTCTCCATTATACTAGTAGGAAATGATTTAGAATACGTTGTAAAATTATTGGGATTTACTAAATCGAAACATTGCAAAGAATTTAAATCAGAAAATCTCATTTCAATTTGGACTATAATGGTGTCCAAAATTTCTATAAAAATTTGTTTGTAATGTGTATCTGCCCTGTCAAAGTTATATGTTGTCTTTCTCTTTTTACATTGTGGCTCAGGCTCATCGTCATCGTCTACCATTTCAACATTTTCTAAAAAAATGTTGTATAAAGTATTGAAATGTATTTCGGTATTGCGAAATTCTTTTAATTTAGATATAAGTGAATTAAGTCTAATTTTAGAATATGTTATATCAGTTAGTTTATTCTGTAAAATTTGGAAAACAACATCAGTTTGCTCAAAAATCATTTTAAAAGCCTTTAGAAAAAATATGACGATTTTAATCCGTAAGCTGCTCGTAAAGTCTGATCGTCATTTAAAAAATCTTCACTTTCCGAAATAAAATTAAAAACGTCAATAAGTTCTTTCCTGTATTTGTCAACAGTGAAAACAACTCTAGATGAAAAATTCCAACGAGTGGGAGCGTTTGTCGGAATTCTATGTTTCATATTAATTCTATTTAAAACATCAGTTCTTTTGGTAGATTTTGAAAAAAATGACGAAAAACCAGTAATATTTGAAAAAAATATTCTAACTTCTTTAATTCCGTTACATGCTTTACTCAGAACTAAATTTAATTGGTGTGCGTAACAGTGAATAAAGTAAGCTTGAGGAGCAATATATTTTATTTTTGTTTGGAGTCCATTAAGATGCCCTGACATAACTGCAGCGCCGTCATAAGTTTGTGCTATTAATTTATTTTTCAAATCAAATTTACCAAATTCATCGATTAATAATTTAAATAAACTCTCCGCGTTTCTTCCACTACTCACATCAAAAAAACCAACAAACCTTTCAATAACTTCTCCGTGCATTACATATCTAATAAAAATTACAGAAAGTTGAGATTTACAATTTGCCACGAGAAAAATTCGCAATTATATAGTTCTTCATAAATTTTGCCTTTAATAATCGAGCTAACACTCTCAATTAGATCATTTTGAATTGATTTAGACGTTCCGGAAAAAACAGTGGCGTTATTCAAAAAGTTCTCTAATTTTGGGTCATACGTTTTTAAAAAATCTATCAGCTCTTTGAAATTTCTTTTATTACACGATTCTCGTTTTTCGTCATGTCCTCGGAAAGAATTTGTGAAGATAAATATATAACGGCATCTATTAACCTCCTTAATATTTCCCTATTTTCACGAACCTTTTCGTTAAAATTTTCTATTTCTCTCTTATGTGCAGAATCCAAGAAATTTACAATATTTTGTTTACCAAACATTTCGAATTTAATGCAAGATGAAATGTGCTCCTGGGATTTTTCGTGCCTTTCTAAACCTCGCGATAAATTTTGCAAATTATTAAACCCGGCCCTGCCCCAAATTGAGGATTGATCATTAGTAAATAATAAACATCTCCAACAATATAATTTGTTTCTAACTGTTGATGCCGTTAACCACTTGACTTTTTTATAATTGTTATCACAAAACCCTCTGTTTTGTTTACCACTTTTAAAAACTAACGAAGTCATTGCTGGTGTAGGCCCGGCATTTCTTTTAATTCTTACCTTTTCGTCGTAAGTAAGAGTAGTAAATCCATTTAATAACAAATAATCCACCACGTCTGGACAACAAGACATATTTTCACCTAGAGCACTCATTTTTAGCCCGCCTATCAAATGTTTTATGTATTTTTACGTCAACTTAACCAGCTAACCGCAACTAACTTCGTTTTCTTTGTGAATTACCTGAACAACCTGTGCACAATGTGCACATGCGCTATAAAGAACTGAGATCGGAGGCTGGCTTCCTTTGGCTATTCGAAGTGCTCTTGCTATTTTACACAGCGCAAATAAATTCAAGGTCATTCATGTTATAAGCAAATGCGTTAAAGTTGGAAGCTATTTCGTATTAGCCTCCAGCGAACCGCAGTGTTCGTTCAGTAAAAGACCGGCCGACCGGGAAATATGCATACAAAGACTATCCGGACTGTAACGTTATAGGTATGTTTGTCGAAAGGAAATGCAAAACTTTTATATATACACTGAACATTAATTAATGAATTATAAACAATAAAAAATATTGAAAATTGAGATATACCTAATTGAAATTTCTTAAGATATTACTTTTGAAGATATGGTGGTTCTTCCAAGGGGAGGCTCAGCCTCCCCTGCCTCCCCTGACGAGCCGCCACTGCTTTATATAAAATGAAGTAAGAGAACCAGTACATCAGTATCCTTACAGCTTATATTATAATGCATTCTGCAAAACCTTCAGATTTGGCTGATATGTGCAACAATATTCTAGTATCTGCCTTTTCATGATTAAAAGATAATAGGTAATTTCCTTGAATTAATTAAGTGATTTTCGACTTTTAATCGGCAATTTAAATTCCGCATTTAATTCATATTCGGTATTACTTGATGAAGACTCCATATTTCACAATAATGTTATAAATATATCAATATCTAATTAAACACCACTAAAAACATGTGATGGTGATGAAACAATATTCTACACAGGAGTATGAATTCATATGTGAGAATATACACGTAGGGCGGGCCGAAAAATTCTTTTTCGGAAAATTAATTTGGTATAGTCATAAAAAGTTGAAGGATATAAAGACATGTTCGCTAATTTTTTTTTTAATTTTCGCTTAAATTTTGGCCGCGCCCCATGGGCCATAAAAGAGTCAAATTTTCAAGGTCATGTATCGTTTTCGTTATAGCGTCAAAAAGTTAGGAATCAATGTAAGTATATAGTACCTAAAAAAAATATGAAAGAAATAAAAGAATTTTTATCCGCGCCCCAGTGCCCCTAAAATATATAAAAGCAGCTCTTCGCTTGAGTAAGTGATAGAGGCTACCTAATATTATTTTATTAATTGTCATTATTTAATATAATATACATATTTTATCAATTACTCAACCCAGAACTCACCACGAGGAGATGTCTGCTTACCGAGTTCCACCCACCCCTTCCTCCCTTTTTCGGCTACTTGTACTTATTCTCATCGTAGATCTAGATCTAACTTACTTATTACTCAGTTTTGCTTTTTTGGATCTATAGTGTAGTATTGATTTTTGTTTTCAAATGATGGCAGTTCACTCCTCGCATCAAATTTTACGCGAATGTACCCGTCTCTTGAGTCATGACCACAAACTTTGCCTGATGCTTCAGTGATGATCTTTACATCGCTCGATCGACAGCTTGAGTGGGGCATGGAAATTTTTTAATGGTGATGGCAGATTTGCTCTGAAGTGCTGTCATTAAATCGTCGGTAGAAATATTCATTGTAAGAGGCGGTTCGGTTACGGTACATTTGTTCCAGTCAATTAAATCGATATAGTCTTTAGCATCCCAGTTGAGAGCAGGTATTTTAAATACTCTTACATTTCTTGGATCTCTCGAATTCCTAGCCTTCAAAATGCAACGAATCCCAAGTTCTCTTACATGACTCCGAGAATCTGTGATCATGGCTCACAAAATGTTTTCGGGGTGTCCAAAATAAGCGCTTGTGCTAATAACGTTGTCAATAATCTGCTTTATTTATTCTAGTAAGTCACAAAATAAGAACTTTTTCTTGAGCACGTAAGAATATACTTTTCAATTCACAATATCGACCGACAGTCCTCATAATTAAAGTGAAACTAAATAAACACATTATACTTGCATTTTACCACATACGTACGGGTCGAAACTCGTAACTAAGATGCAATAGGCGGTTATTACCAGGACCGGGCTAAGTGTGGATGAAGCGTAAAAAATGTTTTTAGGTTGGGGCACGGCTAATTATTAAGATAAAATTATGAGATTTGATTAGTGATTTAGACCTATTATTTAAAAAGTATTTACGACTATACCAGATCCAGAATAATAAGTTTACAAAAATTTTATTTTAAGGCGATTGGGGCGCGGTTAAATTTCATTTAAAACTTTTCATAAAAATACAGGACATTTTTAAAGTTATTTTATAACTTTTTTTTGCTATACGAAATCAAATTTAAAAAAAAAAAATGTTTTCAATCGTTTTCGGCCCGCCCTGATATACAGCTTCGCGGGCCGAGATGACGAGCGGGAAGACGTGTTAAAGTACGAGGGAAAACGACAGAGTAGAGATAGTTGCAACTGGGGGTTGAATTACATTTTTAACAACAACTAACAATTTTCTTCATAACTCGCTCATTTATAATCTAAAAGTAAAACCAAAAAAACTGGTCTAATCCAGATAGTATAGACTACAACTTTTATTCTTGTCAATTTTTTCAAATTTTCGTTCGTCTGCCTACAATCACAAGTGGAATGAATTTACGATACACATCTCTTACCTATAAATAGCCATAACTTTGTTACCATATATAATTTATCAAAAATAAAAAATTGGCAGAAAGATGAGATAAATATCTAATTTTTCGTTTTTTTCGGTTTTTCACCCCTGGGGGGTGCTTGGACACCAGTATCGCCAGACGAATTTAGGGGGGTGTATATAAATGTTAGGTACTATATAATAAAGTACTCAGTACATTTTTACCTTTCAATGTTCCACGGAACATGTTTCATCTAGACGACTTTTTCGTGTTCTGAGTCTCTACTATTTTTAAAAGCACCAAATAACTAGACCTTTTATCATTCTACTGCAAATTTCCCGCTTGGGACGTTACAGCAAACGATTTTAACGTATCACATACGATCCGCGAGTACCCCATAAAAAACAGCTAAAAGTAACGGTTAAACGTAGTTAACTCTAATAACAACAAATCATAAGAGATAAACTAGATACAAGTATGAATCCAAAAGCAATCATTGCATGATTATTAGGGCAACCCTCAGTAAAAAATTCGTTGACATCCCTCAATGTTTAAAAAAATTATACACATTTAAAACATTAAAGTAACGTACAGATAAGAGATTCGAAGGGGCCCGCATCGGCATAGCTACAACATCACTACTAGTTCAGGGATCCGGTCGTCTAACCCTCTATAAATTACGGCGAGTGTCCACGAATCTGGCCCCCTGAATGGAGACCAAACCCTGCCTCTACGGGGACGCCGTGAAGCGACGCCGCCGTGAGAGGTGGAGCACAGCCGTGTGTGCTGGCATTGTATAGATAGCGGCCGGGGTTACCCAACTCATGCGCGGAGTGTTCCCACGTTGCTGGAAGCGGCGACTGAGAATGTGCCATTTCCTTAATTTAGATCTGAAAAATACTCAAAGCAAAACCACCTGGGTGTCGTCCGTAGACGAGATAATATCTGCAAGCAAGTTTGTTGCGAGCAGCGACACAACTGCGAGCCAAAGCAGTGTATCGATAAATAAAATAATTAAAATATTTCCCCCTGGGTGTCGTCCGTAGACGAGATAATGTCTGCAAGCAAAGTTTGTTGCGAGCAGCGACACAACTGCGAGCCAAAAGCAGTGTGTCGATAAATAAAATAATTAATATTTCAAGTCTAAGTCCTAGATAAACAGAGTGGCTAGGTCGGACGTTGCCGACGTGCAGCTAGGCACTCTGTGGTCAGCCCTAACTGAAAATTTGAATAAAATACCTTGTCTGAATTTAGGAAGCGTCTGTCATTCGCGTCTTGACAAGAGCAGGGGCCTAATTCCTTCTCAACACTCCGGTACGCTCGTTGAGTCGAAATGCGTCCCTTAGCTTGCCGAATTCCCGACGAGGCGAGTGGCTCAAGAGACCAATGTAGACGAGGACGTCGCCTACGTTGAAGTCGCCTGAGTCGGCCTTTCTCGAACAGTGCTGAATTACACAGCGGAAATCAGGAACAGAAATGTTTCGTGGAGATCAGGATGGACAGTGGCGTATGAACTGACTTGCCACTGGATGATTGGAGCATGCGGTGATATGATGTTGGATGTGGAGTACAGTTGATTCAGGAGCGGCTGATGTCTTGGAATCGGTGCCACGAGCAGGTAGAGGTATCTTTTTACTCTGCCGTGGTGAGGGGAACAGATCGAAGCGAAGCGAAGCGGAGCACTTTCGTTGACACTTACCTAGTCCCTGTACGGCGACGAACTCTCTCACACTGTCTATAAAGTCTTGCGCGGTTGACCAGTCTATACGAGAGTTCGTATTTCGTAGTAACTATCGGAGTGTCAACTTGAAGTGAAGAATCCCTCGAAGACGTTGCTGTTCCTTATCTTCGTGATGGCGGCAACCTTGAGAAAGGCTAAGCCGAATACCTTCGGTTTTCGAGTGTCAGTTTAACGAAATCTTTATTTGATTGATTTTGGTGTGTCTAGTTGTCACACCAAAATCTCGAGAGTTTTGGGTCGTGTAAAATATTAATAATATTTTACCACGAAACTGGGTAAACTGGGCCGGTGCAGTGTATTGACGATACACCGCCGGAACTGGGATTAAATGATAAATATTAAAAGTGAATTGCAGCCTGACAGAATTACAAAATGGAAATTAAATAACAAAGTGAAAAGTTGAGAATCTGGTACGTGAGTGATGCCGCGGCGGCTGCTGGCGATCGACTGACTATCAAGTGCAAAACGCGTTTATTTTATAAGTTTGAGTCGCGCCAATGGAGAGCGCGCAAAGTTGCAAGCGCTAAGGGGTGGAGCCTAAGCGGGCTGCGCCGATTCATATAAATATGAATCGCAGCTCTGTGCCTCTCCATTTGGCTGTCGACGTTCGACCTGTGCACATCTATAATGTTTGCTCGGAGGGAGCTTATATCTCCTGGTGCACACCGGAGAGGATACTTATGACTTAAAATGAATGTTTATGATAATATGCACTTGTGCTATTAATAAAATCTTAAGTTAAATAAAATTACTATACTAAATTTGGCTGAGAGCCTGATATGAAATGTTAGTGGTAAAGCTAGCCACATTTAGATATAATTTAATATTAGATTCAAGGGGAGAATGTTTCTTAGGTCCTAAGTAAAATTAAGAAATTTTTATGGTTTCCTAGCTTGGGCTTAGGGCCCGATGACACGCCCCTCTCGAGATCTGTTGTGTGTGTAAGTGTGCAATAATTGTTTAAGTTCTCTTTATTCAAATAATTTTTTCAAAAAACGTTATAAGGTAGAATGGGACAATGGATGGGTACTTAAAACTAACAACAGATAGAACAATACAAAATTTCTTAAAACTAATCCTGGGCCTCATCATCTTCTTCGCCGCTTGTGGCACCGTCGTCGCGGAACGCGTCTCGCGGTTCACGAGCCGGCGGTAGCGGTCTAAGATCGTCTATATGAATGAGGGCCACACGATCGCCCTTTTGTATGCTGTACACCCCATCCCCGCGCACTGCGACAACTAAGTGAGGTCCTGACCAGGTTCTACCGAACTCGCGTCTTTCCTCATCGTGTGTTCGCGTTAGCACTCTTTGTCCGACGGTCAGTTGGACTGGGGCTGTACGTGGTTGCGGAAAAAGGTCTCTTTGAATTATTACTTGTCGTCGTTGAGCTTGCTCGATGCGGCGCTCGCGTGTTACTCCGCGATTATCAACGGGCTCTCGTTCGGCCGGGTGTTGCCAAGAGCCGGGCATAGGTAAGTCGGCGCCAAGTAATGCCTCTGACGGAGACATTCCCATGGCGGCGTTTCTCCTGCGCCTGAGGGCGAAGAGAATTTCGTGCAGACGAGAGTCCCACGATGTGTGTGGAGCGCGCATGAGTTGGGCTCGCAGTGCTTTCTTCAATTCCTGGTTTCGCCTCTCCACCGGATTAGCTCTCTGGTGGTATATTGGACTAGTATAATGGGCGATATGATATTTTTGAATAAAACGGTCCCAAGCGTCGCTGTAAAATTGTGAGACGTTGTCCGAGATGATGCTCTCCGGATAACCCCAGCGCGAGAAAGCCTGTTCTAAACAATAGATCATATCCGCGGCCGTCGCCGTTTCGGTCGGGATAGCCTCCACCCACTTACTAAATAGGTCTGAAATGACTATGATGTATCTGTTATGTTTAAGCGTTTCTGGGTAAGGACCCATTTGGTCAATGCTGACAGCTTGCCAAGGGCGTGTAGGCGGGCGAGGACGCAAGGGAGCGGCCGGTTGCCGCGCGCTAGCCTTAGTCGAAGCGCAGATTAAACAATAACGTACGTGTATTTTGATTTGTCTCCACATGCCTGACCAGAAGTATCGTTGCCCCACCTGTCGATAAGTTTCATCTCTGCCTGGATGTTCAGCGAGGACAGAGTCGTGATACGCACTTATAACCCGCTGCTGTAAACCTTTGGGTACCAGTAATAACTTTTTGTCAGTTTCGATATTATAAAGAAGGCCGTCTTCTACGATGAACTTTTGTATGAAATCCCAATTACCCCGTTCCCCGGCGACATATTGATGCCAGTGGACGACTAGCTCTTGGCAACGCAGATCGGCGAGTTGGGCTTGCTGGATGGCCTCGAAGAGAGTCTGATCGCCCGCATTGATTACGCGGAGCTCTCCGGCCGCGTCTCGCTCGACTGGTGGCAAGAGGCGTTCTTCGTCCACGACGTCGGTGATGTCTCGCTCAGGCTGTGCTGGGAAGCGAGAAAGCATGTCTGGCAATTGGTTTTCGCGGCCAGGACAGTGCACTACGTCGAAGGTAAATTCTTGCAATAACAGTGCCCAGCGTGTAAGTTTTGCCCTCTCGTCTTTATATTTATCTAACCAAACTAGAGCTTTACTATCAGTAATAAGAGTGAAACGTTTATCGTCGAGGTGTTGGCGATACCTCTTACACGCATAAATAACGGCAAGTACCTCCTGCTCATTGATATGATATCGTCGTTCGGTGGCATTGAATTTCGCGCTGCTACATGAAATTATCTTTCGGTTGCCCTCTTCGTCCAACTGAAACAGAACACAGCCCATGCCCAGAGAACTTGCATCCGTCTGTAGGTAAAACCGTTCACTCTGGACTGGTCTGTGCAATTTCAGAGGACGAGAGAGAGCTTCCTTTAATTTAGTAAAAGCCTCGTCGGCCTCTCGAGTCCAAACGAATCTATTTTTCCCTGTGAGGTCGGTCAGTGGGGCGGCGAGGATCGCGAAATCCTCGATGTATTCGCGGAGCCACCCTGCTGTGCCGAGGAAACCCCGCAGTTCTTTCATTGTCCTCGGAGTGGGATAATTTTGTGTTTGCAGTACGTGATGTTCTGTTGGTTCGTTATGCCGGGCCGTGATCCGGTGGCCAAGATAATCTAACGCATCCGCCCCAAAGATACATTTATCAAGCGCACACCTCAGGTCGTGAAGCCTGAGGCGTTCTAGTACCATCTGCAGATGGACTAGATGTTCTTCGCGGGTATCGCTATAAATTATAATGTCGTCCAGATAGACCTTGACGAAGTTGTCTAAGAAACCGGAGAGTACTTCTGCCATCATTTTCGTGAAAGTGCCAGGCGCGCCTTGTAAACCGAAAGGCATGACGGTAAATTCGTATGTGGCCCCTTCAGGAGTACTAAATGCTGTCAGCGGGATACTTTCAGCCGCCAAGGGTATTTGCCAATAGCCGCTTCGCAGGTCTAAACTCGAGAAGACTTGAGCGTCGCCGAGCTCTTTTATGGTCTCCCGCACTGGCGGTAGCTGCGCTACTTCGTCTTCTGTGATGGAGTTTAGTTGCCTGTAGTCCACACAAAAACGTGGCTTCCCGTTTTTCTTTGTCACAATAACAACCGGTGAACTATATTGTGAGTGGCTGCGGCGAATAACACCCGCTGCTAGCATTTTAGTTACTTCCTCTTGTATGATCTGTCTCTTTGTCTGAGAAAATTGCGTCCGTCGAATTTTGAAGGGTTTGTCAGTTTTCAGTTTAATTTTGTGGGTGCAGACCCGAGTAGTAGGTTGGCGAAGCCCCTCTGCGAAAACGTCTGAAAATTTATTTAGAGCGGTCTGATAGATTTCACGTTCTTGTTGTGGGACCTGGGTGTCTGTCAAGACAACCGGCGTCTTGGCTACCTCGGCAGGCCGTCGCTGGGCATGCCAGAACACGCTGTGTCTGGTGGTTGTTCCGAAGTAAAGGCACCGGTTAATGAAATCAAGGACAGCACCTTCCTGTGCCATCCAGTCCCTGCCCAAGATAATGTCGTCTGTCATGTTGTCTAAAATGTGCAGAGAGACGTTCGTCTCTACCCCCATAATATTTAAGTTGCAAACGACTTTGCCTGTTGCCTCGACGGCGCATGCTGCGTCCGCGAGTTTGACGGTGAGGCTCGCTGCCTGCACCGGCAGGTCGTCTACAATGCGTGAATGAATAAAAGAGTGACTAGCCCCGCTGTCGAGGAGAGCTAGTGCGTGTTTGCCGTTGAGAAGCACGCTGAGAAGCGAAGGTTCGGTGTTTCCCAATGAGGCATGTTGCAGGCTGGTAATCTGCGCATTTGGAGCAGCGAGGGGTGCTGGTGGAGCACGTGGAGACTGGGGCGAGGAGCGGAGTGTGACTCGCCCCTCTTTTAGTTTTCCGACGATGGGCCGGCAATTTGGTTGTCTATAACTAAATTATTGTTAGCTGAGGCGGTCGCTACTTGAGCGGGGCGGCCTGAGCTTTGTCGTTGGTTTTGTGATGCATTATTATTTCCCCTGTTAGGGCAATCCCTGTTAAAATGCCAGTGATCGCCACAGTGCCTGCAAGGCGACGGTGGCTTGTTGGGTTGTGAAGCAGAGGCCTGTTGTTGTTGGCCTGCCGCGGCGCGGTTCGCTGCCTGCGGCTGAGGTTCCCTGCGTTGGGATGTTTGCCCGCCCCTCTCTTGATTCGCAGTTACTTGCTGACGTGGTTGCGATGGCCTGTCTGACACATCGCGTTCAATTTCCTCCGCAAACTGTACGAAAGAGTCGATATCAGTATAAGCTCTGGTCCTCAAGAAAGACCTAATCTGAGGCAAGGCGAGTTCTATTATTTGGCGAAACTTTACTGCCGGATCGTCCGTCAGTCCCAACCTTTTCCCTAACTGGTGTTTATATAGAATAAATGATGCAACCCCTTCGTTGGCTCTCTGTTTGTCCCCATACCAGCGCGATTTTAAATTGCATAAAAGTGCAGGATCGTTAAATTTATTTATAAGTCGCTGGCTGAATGTATTGAAGTCAGAACGTTCGTATCTGTAAATATCGTGCCATGCTTTGGCTTTGCCCCCCAGGTAGCTCGCCGCTACATACCCCTGGTCAGCTTCTGGTATACGATTTCTGTAGAAATACTCGCGAAGTTCTGAAATGAATTGGCAAGGATCTTCCCAGTCTTTGCCGTCAAAAGTAGGTGCAGGCTCTCGCGGCCTATCAGTATTTCCTACCCTTGAAATTAAATTTGTCAGAGCATTTACGAGATCGGTGGTTAACGCGGGAGCTTGCGACTGAATTGTTTCAGGCGCGGGCGTTCGCCGATTGAGCATCGTCTCGGCAGTCCCCTGTCCCTGTTCGTGTTGGCTTAAATGAAATGCTGGTGCATGAATAAATTCTATCTCCCCTGAGTGGCCAAACACTTCACAATAATTTCCCTGACAGATATTGCTGCAGTTTACTGCAGATAAATTTCGTATTTGAGTGCTATTTGTCTGATTTGTTGGGCGCCAAGGAGTTTGGAAAGTACTCCTAATAAATTCGTTATTGTTTGCTAAATTTTGACTAGTCGCACAAGCCGGCTGGGTCGTTTGAAATTCGGTGAATACCTCTGTATTCGGGTGCCCCACGTTCCGGGCGACATGTCCACGAATCTGGCCCCCTGAATGGAGACCAAACCCTGCCTCTACGGGGACGCCGTGAAGCGACGCCGCCGTGAGAGGTGGAGCACAGCCGTGTGTGCTGGCATTGTATAGATAGCGGCCGGGGTTACCCAACTCATGCGCGGAGTGTTCCCACGTTGCTGGAAGCGGCGACTGAGAATGTGCCATTTCCTTAATTTAGATCTGAAAAATACTCAAAGCAAAACCACCTGGGTGTCGTCCGTAGACGAGATAATATCTGCAAGCAAGTTTGTTGCGAGCAGCGACACAACTGCGAGCCAAAGCAGTGTATCGATAAATAAAATAATTAAAATATTTCCCCCTGGGTGTCGTCCGTAGACGAGATAATGTCTGCAAGCAAAGTTTGTTGCGAGCAGCGACACAACTGCGAGCCAAAAGCAGTGTGTCGATAAATAAAATAATTAATATTTCAAGTCTAAGTCCTAGATAAACAGAGTGGCTAGGTCGGACGTTGCCGACGTGCAGCTAGGCACTCTGTGGTCAGCCCTAACTGAAAATTTGAATAAAATACCTTGTCTGAATTTAGGAAGCGTCTGTCATTCGCGTCTTGACAAGAGCAGGGGCCTAATTCCTTCTCAACACTCCGGTACGCTCGTTGAGTCGAAATGCGTCCCTTAGCTTGCCGAATTCCCGACGAGGCGAGTGGCTCAAGAGACCAATGTAGACGAGGACGTCGCCTACGTTGAAGTCGCCTGAGTCGGCCTTTCTCGAACAGTGCTGAATTACACAGCGGAAATCAGGAACAGAAATGTTTCGTGGAGATCAGGATGGACAGTGGCGTATGAACTGACTTGCCACTGGATGATTGGAGCATGCGGTGATATGATGTTGGATGTGGAGTACAGTTGATTCAGGAGCGGCTGATGTCTTGGAATCGGTGCCACGAGCAGGTAGAGGTATCTTTTTACTCTGCCGTGGTGAGGGGAACAGATCGAAGCGAAGCGAAGCGGAGCACTTTCGTTGACACTTACCTAGTCCCTGTACGGCGACGAACTCTCTCACACTGTCTATAAAGTCTTGCGCGGTTGACCAGTCTATACGAGAGTTCGTATTTCGTAGTAACTATCGGAGTGTCAACTTGAAGTGAAGAATCCCTCGAAGACGTTGCTGTTCCTTATCTTCGTGATGGCGGCAACCTTGAGAAAGGCTAAGCCGAATACCTTCGGTTTTCGAGTGTCAGTTTAACGAAATCTTTATTTGATTGATTTTGGTGTGTCTAGTTGTCACACCAAAATCTCGAGAGTTTTGGGTCGTGTAAAATATTAATAATATTTTACCACGAAACTGGGTAAACTGGGCCGGTGCAGTGTATTGACGATACACCGCCGGAACTGGGATTAAATGATAAATATTAAAAGTGAATTGCAGCCTGACAGAATTACAAAATGGAAATTAAATAACAAAGTGAAAAGTTGAGAATCTGGTACGTGATACGTGAGTGATGCCGCGGCGGCTGCTGGCGATCGACTGACTATCAAGTGCAAAACGCGTTTATTTTATAAGTTTGAGTCGCGCCAATGGAGAGCGCGCAAAGTTGCAAGCGCTAAGGGGTGGAGCCTAAGCGGGCTGCGCCGATTCATATAAATATGAATCGCAGCTCTGTGCCTCTCCAGTAGTCGCAAGCGCATCGGCATCAGTGCAACAGTGGTGAGCAGACGTGAACACCGAGCAGCAGTAAAGTGAAGTCAGTAGTGCAGTGAAGTGGCAGTCCCACAAAGAAGCTAAGAAGAGGAAATTCTGGATGCCTTTTTCAAGGCGACAGGATTAAAAGATAAATAAAAGTCTCCCTCACTTGGAGACGAAACTGTTTATTTTCATTTCTCTTTTAATACATGTACTTCCCTCCTATTAACATAATATAGGTATTCCCTTACAGATAAAAACAATGTCAAGTGCTGAGGAGGACAGCATAATGGATGATTACTCTGGAAGCTCCCGGAGCAGTACGCCCCGACAGGATGAAAAGGACCTCATCATCAACAGGCTCCTTGCAGAAAACGACGCCCTCAAGGAAGAGATAAAAAGCCTCAACCAGAAGATGGCCCATATGAGTCAACAGATGACAATATTATCAAGGGAATTGTTGGAAGCCCAAAAGACCCAACATAGAGAGCTCCTCACCGCCATCCAGGGCTGCGCCCCCCAGCCCTCCGCCCCCCAGGCCTCAGCCCCCCGGAGCACCACCCCTCAGATACTCCCCACACTCCAGGCCCCCGCCACCCAGGGCTCCACCACCGTCAAGGACAAGCGGAAACGCAAGAAGTCCGAAACACAAGGAGACACTGATGAGGAAGAGCCCAAGCAGGCCAAAACAGCACCAAGCACGGTGCAAAGAGAAGTCGTAGAAACAACGAAGAAAATAAAGATACCGCCAGTCATCCTCAGGAAGAAGGAGACATGGACTACTGTCAGTCAAAGACTGAGAGAAACAGGTATCAAATACCTAAAAGCCAAGGTAGTCGGAGATGGCATCTCCATAGAACCCCAAACCGCGGACGACTACCGCAAGATGACGAGGCTCTTCACGGCAGAGAAGAGAGAACACCACACCTATGCTCTACCTGAAGAAAGGTTGCTTAGGGTGGTTATCCGAGGCATACCGTCCGGAGTAAAAAATGAGGATGTCAAGGAAGACCTCAAGGAGCAGGGCCTGACACCCACATCAGTACAGAGGATGACCTCCAGGAGGACCAAGAAAGAAATGCCCCTTGTACTAGTACAAGTGCCCCTCAACCAAGAAAGAATCCTGGACATCACCCGATGCTGCTCCCTGGTAGTCAGAGTCGAGAGACAGAGAGCTGCCCCCAACGTCACACAGTGCCACCGCTGCCAGCGCTTTGGCCATGCACAAGGTAGGTGCACTGCACAGCCAAAGTGTGTGAAGTGCGGACTGGCCCACCATTCGGCTGAGTGCCAAAAGAAGAAGGAGAGCCCCGCCAAGTGTGCAAACTGCCAGGGGGCCCACCCATCCAGTTACAGAGGATGCCCCAGCTTCCCGAAAAAACCTGCAGGTCCCCAGAAGTCCTCAAACCAGGGTCCCAAAGCGAAGACGGCCACGGCAGAGACCAGAAAGGTCACTGCTGGAAGAAGTTACGCAGATGCGGCTAACGCCAATGGCAAAGCCGCATCTACAAGCAAGGCCAAGACAGAGCCAAAAAAGGGGGTCAAACCCTCAAATTCTGCTGTGGCAAACAACTTCACAGCAGCGCTAGAACAAATGCAACAGATGTGCTCAGCAATGAGTGCATTCTTTGCGCAAATGCCAGACATGCTAAAAGAATAAATGAATAATACGCTGGTGAAGCCGAAAATCTTGCAGATGGCCTCATGGAACGTCAACAGCCTCCGTGAAAGGAAGCTAGAAGTAGAAGAAATCCTAGAGAGGTATAACATCGACGTGATGGCCCTGCAGGAAACCAAACTTCGCCAGGATAATACGGAAATTCGGATCCCAGGCTACACAGTCTACAACGAACAACGTAGAGCAATCGTAGGAGGAGTTGCTCTACTTGTCAAGAAGACATTGGACCACCACCTCATCGACACACCGGAACTAGAGAACATGGAAGCCGTAGCCATAGTAGTTTCAACGGAACGAAACGGCTCGCTAAAGATAGTTTCCTGCTATCAAGCGGCCCAACGGCCGCTCCTAGATCACGACCTGGAGGCACTCCTAACAAGAGGTATCCAGACCGTGGCCATAGGAGACTTCAACGCCAAATCGCCAGTTTGGAATTGCAGACGTACCAACACCCGGGGACGGGCACTGCTGCGATTCCTTGAAGAGCACGAGGGAGACGTGCAGGCGATAGGACCGGAAGAACCCACGTTCGACAATGGAAGACACATGCCCGATGTGCTGGACATAGCTCTGCTCAACGAGATGACTTTCACCGCCGAACTTCATACCCAAGCAGAAGGCTCCTCGGATCATAACCCCATCTTCCTAAAACTGGGAGAAGGAGCCCCGGAGGATACCACCTTTATCAAGAAAAGAACGAACTGGGAAGAGTTCCGTGCAATCTTGCAAAGGAACATTGCACACATTCCCAGAATCGACAGTGAAGAAGAAATTGAAGAGGCCATCATCTCCCTGGAAAACCACATCCAGGCAGCGCTAACAGAAAGCACGACGGAAACTGTAACGAGAAGAGTTGCAACGCCGATGGGAGAACTCCCAGAGGAGACCATGCAGCTCATTCGAGACAGAAGAAGGTTTAAGAAACTGGTGCAGAGGACAAGACTCCCCGAACACCGCAGAGAGTATAACTACCTAACTCGAAGAGTTAAAGAAGCCCTGCAAGAACACAGGCAAGCTAGATGGCAACGTCACCTAGAGTCGCTTGACCCTCAGGACAGAAGCATGTGGACCACTCAGAAGGCTCTGCGTGCAAAAAGAAAACCAGTACCGCCCATCCACGGAGAAAATGGAGTTGTCTACACTCGCCAGGAAAAAGCCGAAGCTTTCGCAGACAGCTTGGAACTGCAGTGTAGAGAAAACCAGATCGAAGACGAGGACGACGACTGGCTGGACGACGTGTCACGCAGGGTCAGAAGACTGAGACGCATGCAGGATGAAGAAATAATCCCCCCAACCTCCCCTGAGGAAGTCAGGGAAGTCCTGAGAAGCCTAAAACCCCGCAAGGCGCCGGGATGCGACGGAATAGGCAACATAGCAATCAAGAAACTGCCCCGAAAAGGAGTAGTAGCGCTGGTAAACATCATCAACGCCATCCTGAGACTACGTTACTTCCCCACCAAATGGAAGAAAGCCGACGTCATCATGATTCCCAAGCCAGGTAAAAATCTAACCTTTCCTTCTAGTTACAGGCCCATCAGTCTTCTACCGGCGATGAGCAAAGTGGCAGAGAGGATCATCCTGAAGAGACTGAAAACCCTGACCGACGAGCTCCAAATCATCCCAGATGAGCAGTTCGCATACCGAACAGAACACTCAACCGAGCTCCAAGTTCTCCGTCTAACGGAGCACATCACGGAGGGTTTCAACCAACGCCAAGTCACAGGAGCGATCTTCCTAGACGTAGCCAAGGCCTTCGATAGGGTTTGGCACGATGGTCTTCTGGCAAAAATGCTGTCGATAGGTTATCCTGTTGGCATCGTCAAGCTAGTAAGATCCTACCTTCACCGAAGGCAACTTCGAGTGAAAATTGCCGATGCTCTGTCAAACTACAGGCCAATGGAAGCAGGGGTACCGCAGGGATCGGTACTCTCCCCCCACCTGTTCGCCATCTACACCTCCGACACGCCAAGAACCAATAGGACCTCCTTGGCGCTTTACGCAGACGACACAGCCATCATCACGAGATCATGGAGTGCAAGACTTGCCACCCGCAACCTCCAGGAAGCAGCATCCCTTCTGGAAGAATGGTGCAACAAGTGGAAGATCAAAGTCAACGCGGAGAAGAGCAAAGCCATCCTCTTCAAGAGGGTCAGGAAGCAAACCGCCACAGGACATGTCTCCATGAATGGTGAAAACATCCAATGGCACGATACCGTCAAATACCTTGGCGTTATCATGGACAGAAGCCTGACGTGGAGACAGAACACGGAAGCGATAATACAGAAAGCGAGGACGAGGAGGACCCTACTCTACCCCATGATCGGTAGACAGAGTCAACTCAACCTGAGGAACAAGCTCACGCTCATCAGGACCCTCATAGCACCTGTTCTGACGTACGCCTCCGTTGCCTGGGGATACCAAGCAGCCACCTACCTGAAGAAGATACAAGCCGTGGAAAACGTCGCACTACGGTGCGCCGTGGATGCACCTTGGTTCATCAGAAATGCCGACATCTTCAGAGACCTGGAGTACACTCCAGTATCAGAAGTCATCCAGACCAGAGCGAAGAATCTATACGCCCGTGCAGCAGAGCATGGGAACCCGCTGATCAGACAGGCGACTGATTACGACCCCAACGACGCTCCAAGGCACAAGAGGCCGAAGCTCCAGATCCTGGATAATGGGTAAGCAAACTAACCTTTATCTTTCAGCCCGATCTTCAAATCACGCCGCCAGGAGACAATGACAAAACACCCAACCACTCACCCTGGGGGCACCAAGCAAACAACCAGCTAGGTACCCCTACCCTAGCCACATCCAGCTACCCAGCCCAAAACTTCCTTCCGACGACGTCGAAGCACATGATGCCACCGACACCCTGAGCTATCGACAAGTCAAACACCCACAAAACCTCCCACCCTAGAGAGTTCGGCAACAGTCGTTCCCTCTCTCACTGACTAGACGCTCCCAGGAGCCCCAATGCCAGCGAAGAAAGAAAACCAAGAAAGAAGAGCGCCAGAAGAAACGACCCAGCTGGCAGGGTCAAACAGCCAAGACCAGGGGGGGCCTGTTTGGCGTCCCCGGCAACATCCGCATCTGTGAGGGTAGCCGGGGACGACAACAGACACACCTCAACAAGGTCGGTCCAGGCCAGAGCGACGGTTGGGGCAAAGAGCTACTTGCTTGACCCCTAATCACCCAAGATCGCCGGCAAGCCACCAATGGCTAGAGAGATGTTCAGAGAGGCCTCTTGCCGGGTTAGCTAACGCGCCCGCTACGCCTCCTAACAAGATATCGGCGCGTGCCTCTCCATTTGGCTGTCGACGTTCGACCTGTGCACATCTATAATGTTTGCTCGGAGGGAGCTTATATCTCCTGGTGCACACCGGAGAGGATACTTATGACTTAAAATGAATGTTTATGATAATATGCACTTGTGCTACTAATAAAATCTTAAGTTAAATAAAATTACTATACTAAATTTGGCTGAGAGCCTGATATGAAATGTTAGTGGTAAAGCTAGCCACATTTAGATATAATTTAATATTAGATTCAAGGGGAGAATGTTTCTTAGGTCCTAAGTAAAATTAAGAAATTTTTATGGTTTCCTAGCTTGGGCTTAGGGCCCGATGACACGAGTGTCATCGGGCCCTAAGCCCAAAGGCTAGAAAAAGCCGGAAAATTTTACAAATTTTCACTTAGGCCTTATGCAAACATACTCCCCTTTTATTCTAACGTAAATAATCTCTACTAGTGGCTAGCTTTACCACTCAGTAATAACATGTCAGGCTTTCAGCCAAAACAATGCAGTAGTTTTAGATAATTCTTATATTTTATTAGCATAACAGGTGCAAAACCCTATAATTAATCATTTTTAAGCAATCAGCATTCACCTACGATGTGCACCAGGAGGTATAAGCTCCCTCTGAGCACGTTATCCTAGATGTGTACAGTTCCGATGTCGACGGACAAATGGAGAGGCGCGCCAATATTCTTGACTGTGATGACGGTCTCGGATGATTAGGGGTCGAGCTTGAGCTCTTTGCCCCAATCATCGCTGTAGACCAGGACCAGCCTCGTAAGGGGTGGGCCCGCTTTTTAAGACTACCCCCCTGCAAATGCAGACGGTGTAGGCGAAGTTAGCAGACCTCCCCTGGTCCTGGCTGTTGGACCCTGCCAGTTGGGTCATTTCTTCTGGCGCTTTTCTGTCATGAGTTTCTTTCTTCGCTGGCATATGTCGGCTCCCGGAGTCCCGGGAGCGTCTTTAGCCTGTCGTGGGAGGGAACGGCTGTTGCTATGTACACTCTCGGAGTTTGGAAGGGTTTGGAGGTGCGTGACTAGTCGGAGCTCAGGGTGACAATTGGCATCATGTGCTCCGACAGAAGCATGTGGACCACCCAGAAGGCTCTGATTCGATTAGCTCCGTCAAACGCAACGCGATTTAAAGAGATCACATTTGTCGCGTAGTGATGTCCGAATTCAGTTATTTCAGAGGGTAACGCGTAACCTATTCATTCCTTCAGTCGCGTAGTCGCGTTGGCAATGCATAAAATGCTTAACAAGCATTTTCTATTTATATATGAGTTCTTACATTTTTTTACTAAATGGTAGACACCAATGAGGATATATGTATATGTTAAAATAAGACTAGTATTATGTTGAAGGTATAGATAATATATAAATAATTTGAACTTGGTTATATATTTATGAAACCGCAAATTGGGTTTGGGTATGGTATACTGAGTGGTTTAGAATAAAGGACACTGTTCTAACTTTTGATTTGGTCAATGAATTATTTTCAACTCTGGTGTATATAGTAATATGAAAAAAGGATACAATTATGTGTTGTAAGAAAACCAAAATTGCCGACTTCCGGGTACAACGTAATTTACATGAAAATCCGATTTTCAATTGGGATAACCTGTATATCTTTGAATATTTCGATTCTGCCCACCAAAATACATATAACCATTATATAACCCAACCTTATCCAGATGTTAGAGTAACTGATTACTTTAGCCCGTTGCAGCTTGCAGCGACAAGGCAAGTCAGTTGTGCAACGTGCAGTCGTTACTTGGTGATATTGATGATGCTCGTTACGAGTAACCGGTTATTTTGGCATTTCGTAACGCGACCGTACGTGATCTAAAAATACCGCGACAAAACAATGTTACAGAAATAACGACCCATCTCTAGCAGTTACGTCTTTTATCATTTATCTATGCCCTGCCGAAAATTCCAAATCAAAACATTTACAAACCAATATAAAGATCCATGCGAACCTAAGAGGTTCCATGAGTTGCTTAAGTTTCTATAAGGGTCTGGTAAAGATTCTCATAACACGTATATGTGAATCTAAGAGTTTCTATTGTGATTAGGTTTAATGGGATATTTCAAATATAAAAGTATACTGTTTTATCAATGTATTTACAATTAAAGGCCCCTTCGACAGAACGAATCAGTTATTTCTTAAAGAAATCTTACGAGTCTTTATAAATTTTTGTTCCTAAAGGGAAGTATAAGTGGCAATAAGGTAATCCATTTCATTATATTATATTGCCTAATGGGGATTAATAAGTAATAGTGGTTAAAAGTATCAATCCAGCATACCTGAATTTGTATGTAATGGAACTTATAAGCTATTCCAGAAAAATATTGATCAGCTTTGATGTGGTGTCTCACATAGAAAAGGTATTGTTTTATATTTGTATTTCCAATTAAAAGTCACTTCTTTAGAATCAATCGGTTATTTCTAAAAATATCTTGTAAGTCTCTATAAAAATTTATTGCTAAGGAAAGTATATCAGTGGTAATAAGGTAATCCATTTCATTGTATTATATTACCCAATGGGGATTAATAAGTAATAGTGGTTAAAAGTATCAATCAGGCATACCTGAATTTGTATGTAATGGAACTTATAAGCTATTCCAGAAAAATATTGATCAGCTTTGATGTGGTGTCTCACATAGAAAAGGTATTGTTTTATATTTGTATTTCCAATTAAAAGTCACTTCTTTAGAATCAATCGGTTATTTCTAAAAATATCTTATAAGTCTCTATAAAAATTTATTGCTAAGGAAAGTATATCAGTGGTAATAAGGTAATTCATTCCATTGTATTATATTACCTAATGGGGATTAATAAGTAATAGTGGTTAAAAGTATCAATCCAGCATACCTGAATTTGTATGTAATGGAACTTATAAGCTATTCCAGAAAAATATTGATCAGCTTTGATGTGGTGTCTCACATAGAAAAGGTATTGTTTTATATTTGTATTTCCAATTAAAAGTCACTTCTTTAGAATCAATCGGTTAATTCTAAAAATATCTTATAAGTCGCTATAAAATTTTATTTCTAAGGAAAGTATATCGGTGGTAATAAGGTAATCCATTTTGCTGCATAATATTATCTAATGCAGACGAATAAGTAATACTTCCTATAAGTTTCGATCACTTTGCATGTGGTATAACTTAAATTGTATGTAACAGAGCTCACAAGTAATTCCAGATAAATATTGATTAGATTTGATGTGGTGTCTCAATTAGAAAAGATTTTGTTTCGTATATGTATTTGCAATTAAAAGTCAATTTTTATAGTTTTATAAATGTATTTACCCCCTTCAATAGAATGAATCAGTTATTTCTTAAAGAAATCTTACGTCTTTATAACTTTTTGTTCCTAAAAGGAAGTATAAGTGGTAATAAGGTAATCCATTTCATTGTATTATATTACCTAATGGGGATTAATAAGTAATAGTGGTTAAAAGTATCGATCCGGCATACCTAAAATTTGTAGGTAATGGAACTTATAAGTTATTCCAGAAAAATATTGATCAGCTTTGATGTGGTGTCTCACATAGAAAAGGTATTGTTTTATATTTGTATTTCCAATTGAAAGTCCCTTCTTTAGAATCAATCTGTTATTTCTAAAATAAATATCCCAGACAGCACGCCATGTCTTAAAGACATCTTTTTTATGTGCATATTATGTCTGAACGTCTGAAGACCTTAAAGAGACATCTTAAAGACATCTTTTTATGATTTTCTAAAGACATCTAAAATGGATGTCTTTAAGACGTCTCTTTAAGGTCTTCGGACCTGCATTTCAAAATTAAACTTAACTAAGTACATAAAATTGTGGAATGTATTAAATATCTATATTTAAGTATATTTATTTTACAAAATTTTTGGGAATGCAAATTTTAAATTAAAGATAAAGAATAATCATCATTAAATATTACAGTTTAGACAAAAACAATTTTAGTTAAATTATTAAATTTGATTTAAACGCCGTGCATCTTTCTTTCTTGTGTTTGTCGTTTATCTTTGTTTAGCGAAAGATAAACAAGGACAACGGATTATCGTGTGCGTGCCATACATAGCCGTTACGTGTACTCCACAAACTACCTAGTGTGGGTGGTTTGTGGTGTACTCTAGTCGAGACCTGTCGTCGCTTTGTCCTTGCGGTTACGTCTGTAGCTGCCTCAAGAGAATTAATAAAAAGATCTTTAGAATTAATAGTCTCTGCTTTTATTGTTTATTCTAGTGGCGATGTGCTGTTTCTCGACTGTAAACTAAGCTACTAAGCTTTACTTCTCCTTTCTCCTTATTCTCCATGCAGGCAACAATGCCAGTTGTTAAAATAGTCAACTGCCATAATCATTGGGTGCATTCAGCCGACTCAACAGTTGCGCAACTGTTGAGTAGCGATCGACTGAATACCACTGCTACCACCCGGTTACTCAACTGTTGAGTGGTAGCGGTAGCCATTTTTTGTAGCGGTTTTCAAGAGCGCTCACTTGTTGAGAGAACGTAATTTAGTCTTTGAAAATGGCATGTTATACCGCGGATTATGAATATATATATAATATGAACATATTTTTGAATTGTAAGATAACAAATGATAATAACTCGTGCAGTTTAGAATGACATTTGTAAACTCTATGAGTACCGAATACCTACTTAATACTTATATCAAATGTTCCTCTAGGCATGCGAAAATGATCTTTAAATTGATCATCAAAATACTGTGGCACGACAACTTCAGCATAGTCCTCAGTCCTTGTAACCAGTCGTCTTATATCAACATAATTCACCACCTCTAAGGTCTGACCTAACTCTTCAGCCACATTTACGATAAAATTAAAATCGAACCCTTCAACTTCAACAAGCAAAAAGATATTAAGATCATCCATTTCGATTCAAAGTGTATAATAAATAAAAATAACCAATCGATATTTTTTTTTATTTTATAAGTTAGAAAATACCTAAATGATGAGAGCTCCAAACAGATGCTACTTCAACTTCAACGGTAATATATTTGCTATTCAGTGGGTTCCGCGTCGTTCCAAATGAACGGTGATCTGCGCTATCTCAACAGTTGAGTCGGCTGTGAACGCACCCATTCAACTGCAATAAACTTTTAGCTAGAGAAATCATTAAAAGGTGAAATCTAAGGTTATGGGTTATAGTTTTCATTTTTGTTCAGTATCTAGAATCTGGATATTTTATTGTTAATTAGTATTATTAAGTGACCAAGTTACATTTTCATTGTTGAGTCCACAGATCAAATAATATAGGTTGGTCGAGACGTAACAAGTATTGTTTTGTGACGGAATGGATTGTGGTAAAAAAATATCGTTTGGCTTTAATAAATCCAACAAAAAACCTGCAGTTATATTCAATAAACCTGTGGAACAAAATAAAATTGAATTAGTGGATTGCTTGGAAGGACAGTCTATAAAAATTAAAGAGTAAGTTTTACATTACAAAGTCCGATGCAATATTTTTTATATTTATTTTTAGTGCTGTTGAAGTAGTTAATGAGCCTCTTGTTATTCCTCTTAAAGATAACAAAAAGAACTTGTTAGATAGAGTTAAGGATGCAAAGGTTAAACAGAAAGAGTTAATTCAGAACGATTCAAAACAAGAAGATGACACTAGACCCGATTCAGAGTTGACTATAGACGAGTTAGCTGCAAGAGAATTAATAAAAGGTATATAATATTGTTACCTTATATTTAAGTAATTTTTGTTCTCTGCGATGATAAATAGGGTTATAGGAATTTTGTTGCACCACGAATTTACTTATATGTCTGGGCAATATGTCTGAATATAACTACTTAGTGTTTATTATTTTATCCATTTTTAAAGCATATCGAGGCTGTTTTTATGAACTGGCTAATCAACAATTTGTCAAATTAAAAAAAAAACATGTTTAGCGATCATTTCCTGACCCTTAAACTTTAACATGATGTAGGTAACTTTAAAACTATAAACTCTACATATACTTACACCACTTTGGGCAAATCTTCTGTGGGTAATTTGGTACACTTTTATTGCAAAATGTAATTAGCGCCCTTTTTCGACACGACACTGTGAAAAACAACGGTGAAATGATCTAAATTCTTTTAGTACTAGTGGCAAGTGAGCTGCCCCAAATCAGAAATTATGATTTGCTTAAAATTAATTTCGATTTGAATTTATTGTGTATAGCTTAAAGGAAAGACTCTGACACTAACTTTTTATTAACTAATGCATCTTGTTCTGATAGCAATTTCAGAGTAGAAAGAATTTAGATTCCTGATCAAAATGAATTTATATTGTGCGACACTTTCCGCTTGAAACTTCGTCCATATGTTCCAATAATAATAATAATAATAATAATAATATTTATTGGTCCAGTAGATTATTGCACAATAATATAGGACAAGTCAAAATATAAGATACATTAACATTAAAAAATATTGTACAATTGGTAAGTAAAAGTAAAGTAAAATGTATATATACACATAGGTATACACACATGTAATTACAAACATATTTTCACACATATATCATCTTTGTTATCATATCACCTTTATTCACCATTTCAGATACTTACATAGAATGTGTATATGGTAAGTCCGTTTCCAAATAACAAATAGTTAAACTTACTATTAAATTATAAATACTAAGTATAAAAAGATAAAAAGATATGTTTACATTGGGTAAAACTGTCATTCATATACATAAATTGTATAAAATTACCTATTCGTTATTGTGTTATTTATGTAACAGGATAAAAAACAAAATTACAAAATGAGAAGCAAACTTCTTAATAGAAACACAATCTTCTTAGCAAAAAAATACAGAAAACAAAAAGCAAAGAAAACGAAATTCGTAAATCCTTATCAGTAAAATATTCACTGATTATTCAACAGTAATTTTTTAATATTTTGTTTAAACATTTTTTCATTTGAACTTTTATATTTATTAGGTAACTTATTGTAAGCTTTAATAGCAACGTATTCTGGGCTTTTTTCAAGGAGATGTAAATTATGTTGAGGAATTTCCAGTGATAAGCTATTTCGTGTATTATAATCATGGTTTTTGTTTAAGTGATTTAGCTGGTTGATTTCAGACTTTGCATATACTAACAACTGCAGTATATAAACAGAAGGTAATGTTAAGATGTTCAACTTAATAAAGATAGGTTTGCAATTTGTTCTTTGGTTCACCCGACTATATGTCTTACTGCCCTTTTCTGCATTTTAAACACCCTTTCACTTTCCTTGGAACTACCCCAGGCAATAATACTATACGACATCACAGAGTGAAAGTGAGCATAATAGAACGTCAGAAGAAGTGTAGATTGGTCAATAATTTTTCTTAACTGATTTATACAATAGCAAATAGGAGCAACTTTTTTACATACAGCTTCTATGTGTACAGTCCAAGAGCAGTTACCAGATATGTGTAATCCTAAAAATTTCGTACTATTCCTATGTTCTAAAGATGTACCATCGATTTTTATTAACAAGCTATTATCGGGTTTATTGTTGGATATGTTAAATCTTATGAAACTTGATTTTTTACTATTTAGTATTAAATTATTATTTTTGTACCATTGCTGTATCTGCTGGAGTTGTGTGTTTGTATTATTGATTACCTCCACTATTCTAGGCTCACATATTAACAAGGATGTGTCATCAGCATACATTATCGAGTTATTAAACCTAAAATCATTCACATATATTATGTAAAGTAGTGGTCCAAGAATAGAACCTTGCGGTACACCAATAGTTGATTTAAGATTATCCGACTTACAATCATATTTATAGACAAATTATTTTTGATATCCATCATGGTTTATCTCACCCTGGCATCAAAGCAACTAGGACATTAGTATGCAATAATTATTTCTGGCCTAAAATGAGCTCAGACTGTAACCTATGGACGAAGTCATGCATTAACTGTCAAGCTACTAAAATCACGCGACACACAAAAAGTCCGCTAGGGCATTTTGAAATTCCAAAGAGTGGTTTCGACCGCATACACATCGATTTGGTGGGTCCTGACTCCTTCTAAAGGATGTTCTTATATCCTGACTGTGATCAAATGGTTTACTAGATGGCTGAAAGCATATCCGCTTCCGGAAATTATGGCGGAAACTGTGGCCCATAACTTATTTCAAAATTTTGTTTGTCGTTTTGGTGTACCATTGACTGTCACAACATACCAGGGTGTCCAATTTGAATGTAAATTGTTCAATGAATTTGCAAAACTTCTAGGTTTTCGTAGAATCTGAACCATCAGTTACCAACCCCAGAGTACGGATAAACATTTTTGAATGGAACTAAATTTTTAACTGTCAGTGTTGACAGAATCAAGCCCGCATTCTTGTTGGATGGCAAGTGCGACATCATCCCGCCGCCCAAGAAAGTTCGATTCGTAATCGACTTCTTATTAACTGATTGACTCCTCTATTTTTTAGCAGGGGTGTGTGTGTGTGGCAGCTCACTTGACACAAAATCAAGTTTTAACTGCTTACTACAAGTAACCAGGGTTAGTAAAAAAAAGAAGAAATAACAATTTAGAATATAAAATTAAAATGAAATGTTGTTGATATAAAATTTATAATGAACACATAATTTGAAGAATAGATCTCTATAAAACACTATTTAGGACCTTTATTTATTATATTATAGGAATCACGTAATATATAAATCCTATATACTACTTATGTTTTTGCAAAGGAGAGCAAAACCTACATCTTTTTACCTAGATAGGCGGTCGATACATTTTCTCAAGCCAATTTAAGAACTTGTTTCTCTGAGATTTTAATCTTTCGATTGATCTTTATTGACCCTAATTGTACTTATGTGTTTAATTAACTGGATACCTGACCACTTTGACATGGAGGGCAACGAAGTTGCAGATTCCTTGGCCAGAGAAGTAGCGGCAACCAAATTTATAGGTCCAGAATCGGCACTTGGCATATCCGCAAACTCTGCCAAGGCTGCTATCTTAGCCTGGGTTGAATTGAAAAGTCCAGCGCTGGCAGGAATTATCAGGATTAGTTGACTTAAGGGAGTTTATTACATACTCCTTGAAGTCAAGAACTAAAAACTATTAGAGTTGAATAGACTACACTTAAGAACTCTAATTAGCCTCTACACTGGGCACCGCAGATTAAATCATCACCTACACAGAATTGGACTGGTGGAAAACGCCGAATGCCGTCTGTGTCTGGAGGATGATGAAACGACAGGGCACGTTTTATGTACCTGTCCTGCTGCAGAAAGAACCAGGTTCTCACTGTTTGGCAATGGGCGACTGGAGCCAGAGGACCTGGACAGTTTCTCAACAAGATTATCAGCTTTATTAAAAAGCTGAACCTGTTGGGTAAACTATAACTAGGAGTGAGCCACAATAGACCTGAAAGTCACAGTGGAGGATCTGACAGGAGCCCACTCACATATTAACCTAACCTAACCTAATTAACTCTAGAACCTGGATCGTCTTTCGGTTTCTTGTTTACATGTTATATTTTATCGAGTGTTACCATGAAATCCTTGCTCTTGTATCTTAGTCCAGTTTTTTTTTTTTTTAGATTTTAGATGGAGGAGTTGGCGATTGGCCTTGCCTACTGCGACCAGTATAGGTCTATTGTAGTACTCCATTTTATACCTTAGGGCTCCTTATCCAGACATGGTCCTCACAAGACTTCGAGTCTGTTGATAAGGAGCTCTTTGGTAAAGTTATCAGTCCTTGTTTTTATTGTCTCGCCAAGTCGTCTCAGTTCAGCCAAGGCTATTCAGCTCATGACATAGACTGACGTACCTGAACGAGAACTCACCCATCCATGCGCTGGACCCGACCGACGTAGCTTAACTTCGACGATCGAGTGCCCGCACCTAAACCGGTGACAGTACAAGGAACTGTCTCTCTTAGTCCAGTTACCAAAGGTTTTAATCTTGGAAAAAAAAAACAAGAACGGCCAAAATTTGGTGCAGGATATTTTCAAAGTATTACTATTTAGCTGTTGGAAGAATGAAAATGTTTACCTACATCTGTATAGGGGGCGTTTCATTGAAACAATTAAATTTGAATTTTGAAAATTCTGTTTTTTTAAATTTCTCGGGGAATATTTATCGGCCAAAAAGAAAGCTAAATTCTTTTCTAACAGCTTTTACTTAACTTCACCTGTTTGTATGTTGGTTAGTTTGTTAGTATGTATGTTTAGGTTAAATTTGGAAATCATAAATTCGTCTAGTTCTAATTAAGCTAGAGCTTAGAAATTCTGCATGTGTGTATAAGTCCTGTGATAATGTAATATCTAATATCGTTCTAAGACCAATATGGCGGACACCCCAAGATAGCGGATTATCTTTTTCTTCACAACCCCCATTGATATATGGGTATCAGATGAAAGGAATTGGCGAGTAAAATACGATAAACTACACTGGGAAAAATTTTTCCGCTATGAATAGGTGGCAATTCGTTTACCGTTCATTGATTGCGCAAAATTACCCATAGGCGTAATTTTATATTTTGAATGTAACTTTCATGTGTAAATTTATTTATTAGTTGTGAAAATATAATCTGCAAAATTACCCTACGTTAGAGGTAAAATACAATGTGATATTACGATGTAATGAAATATTACTTCCTAACATTTCGATGTAATTTTGAGATACTGTTTAAAATTCCATTGTAATATTACGTTATTTTTACAATGTAAAATTACAAGTAAAATATACAGTGTATATACATTTAGGTGTGTTATTGATTATATACGGAGTCTTCTAAAAAATACTGGAAATACTGAAGTGGATCACAAAACAAAAGAATTTTTATCACCTACTTTCAATATCGGGTGACCTTATATTATGTATAACAGTATACATCGTGACTGAAGGAAAGTTTTCTTTTTTTGGTAAATTTCTTCTATATATAAATGACGATTTGAAGTCCATCTAAGTTTTTAAATTATTGCGTTTGACATGTGAATTATTGAGATAATTTTATACTATAAACATCAGTTGTAAAAAGGGCAAAGATTCGAAATTAATATTTTCATAGACATAGTTTTTCTTTTTATTTTTCATTGATTGCTTTTTCTGTCGTTTGCAAAATCCTATAAAGAATACGTTTTTTGCGGTGTGCACATCTACATAATATTTTTCAAATAAGTTGTGCAATTTGATGTTTTCACAGAGGGTAAGAAATAAGTTTTTATTTATAAGATAAGTAAACAAGATTTTTATCCAAACTTTTATTTTACTGAAAACCTAATTGAGACCTACTTTACTATAGATATACGAATCCATTAAATATAATATAAATAATATATAATATATATATATAATATATTAATAATAATAAAATAATCTTAACTATACAAATTCATGGTAAGGTCAAATAAACTTAAATGTACAAATTCATAGTAGGGCAAAATAAACTTAAGGACAGGACAGAGCAACCCGTATAATTTTTAAAATAAACTTAGAATGTGTTTGTGGTTATATCTACTGAATGTCGGAGTGGTAATCAGCGATCTTCCTACAAACAAATTTTAGAATTAGTTTAAAATGTAAATCAACAGTAATATAAAAAACTTACTTTTGATATATAATCAGAAAGACTCTTCAGGAACCTAATAACTGCAGACTTTGATTTTGAAAAAGTATTTGACTTCGTGCCACTATCGGGATGAGTTTTCATAAAGTACCTTTGTAGAACTTCCAGAGTTGCATTGGCTTTATCAGGGTACTTCATATTAAAAATAAAAAATGAAGCATAAAATTGTTCTAACGCAGGAATGAAAGAAGAAGATCCTTCGTTAATAGTTATATTTTCGATTACAACATTATATTTGTCTTCATCTAGAATAAAGCTTTGAAATAAAAACTTACATATTGATTATTTTTAACAGCTTACCTTGAGCAAGTACTATGCAGGGACTTAAAGAATTCACTTCTTCTACATGGTTTAATCCCTAAAGCAAACAGCATTTTTGGTTAATCATTTTTGTCATGTAGCACTTTTAATTTATCATTTACGTTTCTGTAGAGTTATTTAATAAGCATCTGATGATATGCTTAGGTTTTAGGTTAAATCAACTAAAGATTATTATCTACGAATAGGTATTATTTCACATCATACAACAAAAAATATCAGTACTTGCTGTTTTTAGATGCAAACACCAAAGAGCACTTTACAAACAAGACGAATCTACTCATAAAACAATAAATCTTTTCAGCAAAATATTAAGACGCACTTGCAGGCCGTCAAACCTATACAATAAAATGCAAATCAAGTATATACGAGTCATCCGCGCATGCGGGGGATCCACAGGTGTGGAAATATACGCCAGACGTAGCGAAGTTTTAATCACTAGCTAAATTGTACCTAACAGGGTGTAATATCACCCGTTACATTTACACTATTTGTGGAAAATTTGTTACCACGAATGAAATATCATCTGTTTTATGTAAATTTACATGGCGTATGTTTATAATTCCATAGCAGGATTAATATTTCTCTAATATATAGTATAATTTTTCGTTAACCATGTTATAATTACACCGTAAATTTTAATCATTTTTCTCTGTGTATGTGATGTCATGCTGATCCCAATATGGCGGACGCCCTATGATGACGGATTATCTTTTTCTTCACGACCCTTTTGGTATGGGTTTTAAGTGAAAGGGTTTGACGAGTAAAATATGATAAACGATGGCAGATTATTTTTTTCTTCACAATCCCCTTCGATATGGATATCAAGTGAAGGGGTTTTGTCTATCTCTTTATCTGTAAAATAACTAAAGACTGGGGTAAAGACTAAAAAGGGAAAAATAGAATTAATAAAAAATGATGTTTAAAAGAATGTACCTTTTGGTCTATGAATTAAAAAAAAATGTTTTACTTTTTAGTACTTTTTTTAAAGGCGAGGATAGGTATTTAGAAAAGAAAAGATCATATAATTTTTTTGGTAGGATCAATAGTTTTCATGTAAAATGATGTGAAAGTGCATTCTGACTATAAATTCACTTTTGCACAGGAAGCTAAAAAATAATAAATTTCATAGACACTTCATCAAAAGTGTCACATCTCCGTTAAAAATGAACCTAAAAAAAACGAGGAAAATCATCTTAAAGAAGAAGGTGTAGACTTTCTGATGTATTGATTTATCTCTTTAATGGGTTGTTCTTGAAGAAGGGTATATGCATTAAAAAATTACTTCGCGATAAAAACATATTTTCACTTAAAATCTTGTTTTATTTTCACAAACTGATCAAAATGTTGCTGAAACACTAACTGAGGTACAAACCAGGAAAAATTTGCGAGCTCAATGTGTCAACAATGCTTTGGAATCGGAAGAATATAACAGGCTAACATGGTGAATTCAGACTCTTTGAAGACAAGAATTTGTACCTACAAGACATCTGCAAAGAACTGGAGTCATACGCAGATCACAATAATAACGGGGACCTTTTCTGAACAGTGAGGGTGATCACACACAAATTTAAACCCAAAACGTGGTCAATTAATTACTCCACCGGTACACTGAGAACTAACAGGGATCAGATAATTGGACGGCATTAAACAGAAAGGAGCCAACCCACAAAATTTAAAAAAAATGTTTCTTAATTTATTTAAATGTAGAATATAGTAAGGTCTGTTCAGCTGAAAAAGTCCAACTCATTTTCCTTATAAGAATTTAATGGTGTAGTTTCAATATTGTAATTAAGATGCAAAACCTTTCTTTGCAAGCTTGTTTCTTGATTTTAGCTGAGGGTGCTGGTTCCTTTCTGTTTAATGCTGTCCAATTGAGGTTTGGCGCCAGTACCATGGTAGACCACAATGTAAATAATAGTTAATAGTTTATTATAGGTGACTTTAATATCAATTGGTCTGATGAAACTAGTATTTACAGTAAGAGACTGAAAGACTATGTTAATGAAATTGGCTTTAAATACACTGTAAGGGAGTTTACTCATTCAAACAATACTGGCGGGTCATTAATTGATTTGGTATTAACAAATACCGAGGTGACTGCTAAAGTTGTGAAAGAACCTCGAATTAGTTCACATTATAATATATGTTGACTTTAAGTCGACATAATCATAGCACGAGAAAATCTCAGCACCTTGTAAGTATGGGTAGAAACGTTGATTATAAAAAATTAATGATGAATTTGTGACATTGAAATTTCCTGAATGACACTTGTTGATTTTAGTATTAATATTAACGAGTTTAGTATCCTAAACCACGAACTAAGCAATGTGTTAATTAATTTTTATTTAAATTACAGTTCCACTCTGCAGCCATCTTTGTCTCTATGAATCTCATGGATTTCATTGAACACTACCTACATTCGAAAAAGAGCATATAAGTGCCACCTGTTATTTTTCGAGATAAACACTCACCCATTTGTTGTGTAAAGTAGAAGAAATCTGTTAATTATCTTGCGAACCAACCACAATCTGTGCTAGTAATTGATTTAACAATTTATAAACAATGGCTAACCGATAATTCATAATTCAAGGATTCATAATTATAATGTAGAAGAATAGTTATGTAAATTTACACAGAACTATATTTACATGCCAGCATTTGGTCGGGCGGTCACGGAACAACCGCCATCTAGGGTAAAGAAATGTTAATTTTCTAAACGAGATAAAACTAAATTATTTAGCAGTTCCCATCTGAACTCGTAGCGTTGCTGAATTATTTTGTAAAGCCGCGGTACCTGGGTTAGGTACATAAAAGAAATTTTATAATATATGAGTTCAGTTCAGTTCAAGCAAAGAGGAGCAGCAGTAGCACCGGCAGCAGCAGCAGCAGCAATAGGCAGCTTTCAGCGAGAACCTGAGGATGGCAGATGAGATTCTGCCGAAACGTCGTTCAGACAAGTAAATTTAAGTTAATTAACAGATTAAACCATTTATCTCGATAAAAATTTCGAACAGCGGGAGGAGAGGATAATGTTTCTTAAGAATAAATATTTACCTCGATCGAAATTTTGAAGAAAGGGGGTAGTATTCCTTGGAATTAAATATTTATCTCGGTCGCAATTCTGAAAAACGAGAGGGGGACAATTTCATATTTAGTCATGTTTCTTAAGAATAAATATTTACCTCGATCGAAATTTTGAAGAACGGGGGTAGTATTCCTTGGAATTAAATATTTATCTTGGTCGCAATTCTGGAAAACGAGAGGGCGACAATTTCATATTTAGTCATTCAAAACCCATTGTTATTTACATCAAACTAATCATTTAAAAGTATACCTCTCTCATTTCTCCTAATGCAAATGCTTCTCCATCTTCTAATAATATCCGGGCCCGGGGGAACACCACCGCCTTCCCTCTTGGCGGGCCTGTTTACAGGCTTTTAGTACTTGGGAATGACTTTCTACTGGAAAAAAAATGAAGTCACATTTCCTTAGGCCCCCCTTCCCCCTTGTCACATCTCGTCGTGCTAAGCGATACCCCTCGCTCCCCCTTATTTGCGAACATATTTTATGAACGGCCCCTTATTAGAATTTAATTATTTTCACAATTTTTATATAAGTAAAATACTACCTTAACGTTTGTAAACTACATTATTTTTTTAAAATTTAAATCGCTATTTTCAATCAATTATAAGTATTATCCCACGTGTGTCAAACCTGTGTTGAAAGCAGCTGCTATCCAAGTTAAAACTTGTTAAATACAATATTTATTATCATTAGTCACATACTGCTAATTTAATTCTGGGTTACCAGATATAAACATATTTTAATTGAATATAGTTACATTAATTGAATTTCTTTCTTTAATTGTGATAGTAAACTTTTCAAATGTTAATTTTTTTCTTGATGACGATATCTATGACTTTTTTTAATAACTCTGAGTAATCACAGTTGTACAATTAAACTAGATATGTTATAGATGTTTTTTAACTTGATTACTGGCGCTTAACCTTAAATTAAATCTTGTTAGTAATTATCGAAACACAACCCAGTCTTCCCTATCACATGAGAACCGGGTAACCTCAACTTCCTAACCTGCTGGTGGCAGAAGTTGATGGTACAAATTGTCCAGGGTGACATGGGATTAAAGAGTGAAAAATGTAGATATTGTATATCAACGTCTGTAGGGCTCAATACTAAGGTTGTATGATGAGGTAGCTCCAAAAAAAGAATTAAGAAGATTAAGTATTATTACAAGGAATGGTGGAATGATGTTGTAAAAGACGCTATACAAATTAGGGACAAATGTTATAAAAGATTTTGTAATTTTGAAAAATGATGAAAATTGGAGTCGTTATAAAATTATTGAATGGTATAATAGATTGTATATATATTCTTTTATATTAATTATTACAATACAAGTGAGAACCAGGGAGGAGCAGTTGTTATTCAACAAATACACTTTTTAACAATGCTCATTGTGTAAATTAAGTGTAAATAAAATTACCTGGTGCCTTTGCAGTAAACTCGACATTTTGTGTCTTAAGGTTGTCTGGGTTCTCTGCAGCAGAAGCCTTAAAGATGTTCGCAACATTTTCCTTCTCTTTAACAGAAAAATGTTTGCTTTTCAGTTTTTTTCGGCAGAGAAAGGGCTTGAGCTTGATTCATAATTAATTTGATAAGAATGAATTTTTAAGTTAATAAAAAGAAAAAGTGGTTTAATCAATATTATAAATCGTTTTTATTGCGTACCTTGATATACACAAATATGCACTACAGTATTGAAACACTATTTTATTAGATGAATAGGAGTGACAGCAAATAACAACAGTTATTTCTAAAAACTATACATCAGATTTGAGGCTGAAAACGATTTATCTCGGAGAACAAATACCTCATATATTAATAGCGTTTTCGACATACTTGGTTGTAATATGGGTTTTAAAAATTCAACCAATAGAAATATATTCAAATTTAGCGCACATTTGTGGGGAGTGGCTTAGCTGAATCTCTTGGGCAAACAGAGTATAGAAATAATGTGGTTAAAGTAATAAAAAGAAAGCACTATGAAAGAAACATTGATGTGAATAGGGATAACCCTCGTGAAATGCGGAATATATTAAAAAGATTTATTCCCAAAGGTAAAGCTGTAAATAACGTGGTCTCCCAAACAGAATTTGACAGTAATCACATTATTAATGATCCAACTGAAATTCCGGATTTGTTAAATGAAAATTATGTCAGAAGTATAGAGAATATTACGAACAATATTGTTGCGTTAGGTTCAGATGTTCCTCTTAAGAGCGGGATAGTTGATGAAAAGTTTCGTAGCTTTTCTTTATTAAGTGCTGATGAATTGAAAACTCTAATTTTCTCTACTCAACAAAAACAGCCCTGATGATGTGAGCTTAACATTAATTAAGAATTGTTATGAAAATTTATCAACTCTGTTAAATATGATGAACTTGTCTGTTTCAGTAAAGTACCGATGGATATAAAGGTTACTACCATTATACCTGTTCCAAAGATTCCAAACTCAATAAAGGCTAGTGATCTCCGGCCAATTAATAAATTCAATGGGAAAAATTCTTGAAAAAGTAGTCTGTGAACAACTAGTAGATTTCTTGGAAAAAAATAACTTATTATTAACAAGCTTCCAGTCTGGTTTTCGTAACAAACATAGTTGTGAAACGGCTGTACAATGTGTTTTGCATGAATGGAAACTAAATTTTGAAAAAAATCAATTTACACTTGCAGTATTTCTAGACTTACAATGTGTGTTTGAGACAATAGATAGGGCAAGGTTATTAACAAAACTAAAAAACTAGGTATTGATGAAACTGCGTTACTATGGTTAACTGATTATTTGGATAATAGATCACAGAAGTTAAAATTAAATAACATAATATCTTCGGAAATAAGTAATAATAATGGAATACTGCAAGGCAGTGTATTGGGTCTGCTATTATTTTTAGTATATATAAACGACATAGTGGAGGTAATAGACAATTGTAAAATACATTTATTTGCTGACGACACCCTTATCTATGTTAGCAGTGCAAATAGTAGTGATTGTTTCACAGTAACAAATAACACCTTGGAAAATGTTAACAGGTACTGCAGTATTAATTTATAGAAAGTTAATTCACAAAAAACAAAATGTGTGCCTATTGGAACAGGTGCAGATTTAGTAAACAGACAAGTAATTCATATTGGTACAGATGAAATTGAGAGAGTTCCAAAAATTAAATATCTGGCTGGGAGTAATTATAGATAAACAGTTATCCTTTAAAGATCATACTAAATATATATATGCAAGACTATAGGTTATAAATTAAGCTTCTTAAGTAGATGCAGTGGTTATTTGAGCCACTGGACCAGACTTACAATATATAATACATGCATATTGCCCCATTTCAATTACTGCTCTTCAATTCTATAACTCTTAAATAAAAATGAGATGAGTAGGCTTCAAAAGCTACAAAACATAAGTATAAGATTAATTCAAGGTTGCTCTAGACTGACTCCTATTAAAGTGATGTTAAATGATGGCTTTCTGTAAAAAAATTATATTTTTCACTCCGGTGTTTATATACAGGGTGTAATCAGTTTCATGTCATTAAAAAAAACTGGTAATGGGGACCGACTAGACAAACAAAAAACCTTTATGACTTTTCCTTCTAGGGGCACTTTGAAAAACACTGATCTAGGTTAACATATTTAATATTATGGTAGACAGCTATTGAGAACCACTGCTTTTCTTGGTCGATGGACTTGTACTTCCCAATTATACAACTTTTAAATTGTCATAAAAAAGTGCTGGCCGGCACACGCGGTGTCAAAGGATCATCGACCGCCTTTGATGTACCGCCTCAACTAAACTGAGGCAAGTATAAAGAGGTAAATAATTCGTTCTCTCTTCGTGCACAATTGCAAGCAAATAATGGCCATAGAGGTTTAAACAGAGCAGTTCTTTACATGTGTGTCTTTTAATTTCGAACAAAATATTGGATTGTTTATAATTTAGAAAATTTAAATGTGGTTTATTAACATTTGTAACATAAATGAGTCCTGGGTTAAAAGCTTACTACGTACCTAAATGATTCAAAATCTCTGCATCTGTATCAATACACAGTTCGGTACGTCGAATTAAGTACATACTCACTTCGTTCAACACTAAATACTAAACTATTAACTAACGTTGTCAATAAAGAAAAATAAAATAAAAACCTGGTACAAAAGCCAAAAAGGATACAAAAAGAACGAACAAGTAAGTTGTGTCTGTACTTAATCAAGAATTTGACAACTTGAACGGTAAGTCAATAAAATAAATCTTAACTATAAATACATAATGACGCGAAATTCAAAAACAACAAAAACAACGAACGGCGGGTTGGGCGTGTGTACATAACGAAACACCGACAGTAACCAAAATGTTGCACAAGGGAGAGTTAGAGTATAGTTTTCTTCAGATCAGATCTAGATCTAAACCTACCTCAATATTCCAGCAGTTCTCAAAAAATTTTATTGAAAATTTGCGAAATTTTTGTTTATTTTTTCTCTCCAAAACTATGAGCTTTAGACCCCATGTTATATAAGGTTTTTTTGTTTGTCTTGTCGTTCCCTACCACCAGTTTTTTTTAATGACATGAAACTAATTACACTCTGTATAAAATTAAAAATGACTTAACTCCTGAATATCTGCATAATAAATTAGTTTATAATACAGATATTCATACCCAGATAGCAAAAACATAAACTTATGTTATTCCTAAGATATTCCTACAGAATATTTCATTATTCTTAGAATAACACGAAAATAATTATTATCTTTTAAGGATATTCCTAGAAGTAACAAACGGTACAACTATAGGTCTCTTTAGAATAATTTCGGAATAATTCGCACAGTATTCTCTGGAGAATCTAGAATAGTTTGAGAATATATTTTTATGGTTAATCATAGATTATATTTTCAAGTTTTCTTTATACTAACCCCAAACTATATGTGCATAATACTAAATTATTCTTAGGATATTTTTATGTTTAATCTTGGATCATATTTTCAGGTTATCTTTATATTAATTCAGAATAATATGTAATATTTTTGACCATTACTTTTTTCCTTAGCACGTACATTTAAAAAACTATAAGACTACCTAAGTAAAACCATAACAAGACTATTACTAGAGTTTCCACTCAATAATTCCATTCGTTTCCAAAATTGCTAGATTAAAAACTACGAAATAGGAAGATTACTTCATACCTAATCTTTAAATTTAAATCTATAATTATTTTGCAAACTGAAATTATTGAGTGAAAATTCATAGTAATAGTCTTGTTATGGTTCAACTTGGGTAGTCTAATAGTTTTTAAAATACACGTGCTAAGAAAAAAAGTTTATGGCCAAAAATAATAAAGATTTCCCTATCGCATGTTTCTTTCTAGGAAATGGCCTACAAGAGTAACTACAAATATTTTCATTTTGAAATAATTTGTTATACAGAATGTTCAAATACGGACATTTTTAACTTATTCTTTAAAAAATACAATAATTACATTTCAGGCAGTTTATAAATATTTTAGATAAGGAATATATAGATTACATAAAAGCAAAATAAGACACTCCTAATAATTGGGTTAAAGATTTATTTGTTAAATATTTACTCTCGCAACATTTTCTAAAATTCCAATAACGGAACAAAACTTAAATAGTAAATTCAGTCGTTGGAAGAAGAATGATATAATAAATATACACTTCAGTCCATGTAGGTCTCTGCTAGCTTATTTGAAGAATGCAAAGGCTACTACTTACTAGCGGTTCTGGTTTTTCTTTCTTTTCTTTAGTTAGCCATAAACAATTTGTTTTGAAGTGACCTCAATATTATTTTTTTAAACTGCATCTGAAATTAAACATATACCATATACCCATACATTTTATAGCATTAGACAATTAAGCAGTGTAGTATGGAGAAATTGGATATGTCAACTTTTGTTTCATAATGCCTCACACACATTCACACTAAATAGAACAGAAAAAAAGATGTGCATATATAAAACCGTAGCCTTACCAATAATCACATTGCATAAAATAGAATCTCCAAAGGTTTTCTCCAGTCTCTATGCCCATGTAAAGTAAATAATATTAAAACATTCCCTGAGATAAGTTTTGTCAAAAATCTTCTCCACCCTCAATACGTTCCACCACCCAATCTCGCCAAATTGTTCACCTGTTAATAAAAAAACAGAATTGTTTACTACTTTACTATAACTTTCATTTATAGACATGTGCTAATGGTACTTTATAAACCACGAGCAAATTTTTAAAAACAGAACAATATACGCATCTGAATTTAAGATTCCAGCACGGGACAGATAACGTCCAAACTGATTAGTAGGTCATTCTTTGCATTTGTTGGTTTTTTTAAATAATAATGCGTAAGCGAAGAATAAATTACGTACCTAAAATATGTAAACATTAAAAGTGACACTGACCTAGTAATAAGTTTAGCCAAAGATCAATCGGAATAAGCGTACTGCTTATTTTCAGTTGCATATAATACTGCCTACCATATAATACATATTTAAAAAAAGGATTGTTGTGTAAAGAAGTGAAGTTTAATACCTATTTTCTTCCTAATAACGGAAACAAATATTCATTTTAAAACCAGCTAAAATATAGCTTTTATAAAGTTAGGTTAGGTTAATTGATGTTGACGGCGTGACAAAAATGATTTGTCCATATCCAAGATACATATATATTTAAATAGACAAAAAATTTATCGATTCACTTACCTTCTTTAATTGTTTTTTTGATTGCACATAATCGCAAACATAACGAACAATGAAATAAAACAAGCAAACCCCAAATTGTCAAGCACGCCATATAAACCTACGTACGATTTCACGAGTAGTCAAAAGTTAACCTATTAAATTATTTATAAAATATATTTCAAACATATTCTATACTTCTCTTATTAAAATATTTTTATCATATTATTTTATGAAGTATTTTTAAAATAATAATCCAAAGATAAGTTTTGCAATTATTCATAAAATATATTCAAAATATATTCCATACTTATGTATTTCAATTATTCTAATGTTATTTATTAGAAGATATTCTAAAAATAATAATACATTATTTGGTTATTCAGAGTATAATTTAAAGATATTTTTTATAATTAATCGAATAATATTTTTTGGGAAGATTTTCAGATTATTCTTAGAATATCTTGTGCTATCTGGGTAACTTCAATACTAGAAGTAATCTAAGACAGACTTTGATACAGTTATCAGCACCCTAGAATATATTTTACTGTCAGTCACAACCAAAGCACGTAATCACATTGTTACAGTTTGTGGAGACTTTAATTTGGATGTACAAAATAACTTGGACAGAAATGTAAACATTTTCTTAGATTTAATGGCCTCTTTCGACCTCAAACCTGCTATAAATGAACCTACCAGGATAAATATACTAAATGATACAACAAAAACAATAAATAATATATTTATAAATATTCCTGACTATGAGAGTTCAGTAAACAAAAATGGTTTACCTGATCACTTTGGCCAAGAAATACATTTTGAGGCAGACTATATAGAGAAGAATAAAAAAGTAAAAACTATGAGGAGGGCTATTACAAATGAACACATGCCTATATTCAAAGAAAAACTGGAGTCTGTTGATTGGACTAATATGTTGTCAAATGAAGACTCAAACATATGCACAGACGTATTAATAACAAAACTCAGAGAAATTTTGGACGAAGTTTATCCTAAAAGATTATGCAGTGGCCATCGACAAGCGAATGTAAACTGGATAGATGAGAACATCAAAACAAAAATCGGAATAAAAAGGAAATTGTATGATGAAATGCTACGAGAAAACGTCACCAGGGAATTATATAAACAATACTCCAAGGAACTCAAAAACTCAATCAATGTCGCCAAGAAAACATCACATACAAATTATATAATGAACTCAAACAATAAAGTGAGAGCAACATGGAATCTGGTAAAAGACATAACTAGCAAAGAGAGCAATAGTCAATTTGAAATAGAAAATCTGAAAGCTGGTACAAATAAAACTGCCTTCGAACTTTTGAATGAAGTAAACGAATTCTTCGTGAATACATGCACTGATGTTAACACAAATTCGACAAGAACCTTGGAACATGTTCATGAATGTCATAATACCATGTTTTTATATGACACAACACCCACAGAAATATATAATATAATACACTCCCTAAAAGATACCTCGTCTGTTGGACCAGATGAAATACCAACAAAACTAATAAAATACTGCTCAAGGGAGCTATCCATACCAATATCACCCATTATTAATCTATGCTTCTCACAAGGTATCTTCCCCGAAGAACTGAAAAAGACCATCATCAAACCAATCCACAAAAAAGGGATTAAAGAAGACATTACTAACTATAGACCTATAGCATTAATATCCATAATAGCTAAAATATTTGAAAAAGCACTATTAAATAGAATACTAGACTTCACGGACAGAAATAATCTAATAACAGAAATGCAAAGTGCCTACATTAAAGGAAGATCTAGAATAAGAGCCATCCATCTATCCCTATGTGAAATCTTAGAAGGAATCAGTGAAAAAGATTTTGTGGTTGCTTTATTTATGGACCTATCAAAAGCATTTGATAGTGTCGATCACGACATATTACTAGAAAAATTATCAATAATGGGTTTCAGGGGAAACATACTTGATATTTTAGAGTCATACCTACATAGCAGACGACAATGTGTAATAACAACAGAAGCAGGGAAAATGATACAATCTAACTGGGTGACGACGAAGAAAGGAGTACCACAAGGGTCTATACTTGGGCCAATATTATTTCTACTTTACATAAACGATTTACCCAAAATAACTAATCATCTGTTAAATCTATTCGCAGACGACAACTCATAATAAGAACTAAGTCAAAAGAAGAGCTGACAATAGAACTAATGCCCTAGAAAAAAACGGAAGAATGGTATACACGGAATAATTTAAAACTGAATATCGGAAAAACAAACGTAGTAAAATTTAGTCTAAGGCAAGAAGATCCGCTAATAATGTCCTACAACAACCAAAGTCTCACATCTACAAATTATGTAAAGTTCCTTGGTGTAGAGATAGACTCCCGGTTAAATTGGAAATGCCACATCCATTACCTTGCTTGTAAAATAAGTTCTTTCATCTATGCACTACGTATCATATCTAACGAAGTCAACGAAGAAGCTGCACTAAGTGCCTATTATGCATATGTAAATTCCAGAATTAAATATGGCATAATTTTTTGGGGAAATTCATCTGAGGCTACTAGAATCTTCAGGCTCCAAAAGTCATGCCTGAGAAGTATATTTCATCTAAAGAGAAGGGAGACATGTAGCGAAATATTTAAACACAAGAAGATACTTACCTTGCCATGTCTATATATATATGAATGTGTTTGTTTTGTGAAAGATAATTACAATGAACTTATTACCAGGTATGAATCTGTGCATCCATATACAACAAGAGGCTGTGCTAATCTATTGCTACGCCCCCCCCCAAACGTCTTCCACTCAAGTCCAAAGAAATGTAGTGTATCAATTACTGAAAATATATAACCATCTACCCCAACAACTCAAAAGCCAACCGAAGAGAAGTTTCAAATCAAAATTAAAACAATATCTTATACATCAAAACCTCTACAATACATCAGAATTTTTCCAATCTACCCTTTAAAGTTATGTGTGAAATTATATAAATAATGTATCATCATGTACCTTATACTTTTAATTTATAAATGTTGTTTTAATATCTTATTGTATTGTCGCATCTTAGCGAGATGAGCTTAATGTGTAAAATTACTCTTTTTACTCTTTTAATTATACTTATTTTTTATGCACTGTTTTTGTAACTTGACTTGTTCTTCACCTGTTTTTGGTATTATGGAATAAGTTTATTATTATTATTATTAATTCACTTTTTTTAAATTCACCAAAAATGTGTTTTTTTTTACATTGTTAAACAGTATTCAGTAACGGCATAATTTTTGGACTTGTATCATATGGATTTTGTTCATGAAGTCCTATGCTTTCCAGTCATAACAATTTATTTTGATATGGTTTCGACAAGATGTATATAATGGGTCTAAAAACACGTAAACTTCTCTATGAAAAGGCTCTGTGAGTAATACATGCATTTGCCTGTTGCGTCAGAGTGTGCATTGCCGCTGTTGATCAGCTGATCTTACTCATGTTTAAACAAATTTTGTGTTTATAACTTACTAAATTCCATTTTACTTGAAAACTGTTTGTTCTTTTTTCTTTTAAATCTCTTCAAAAACTAATTTAACGTTTTTGGCCAGGTCAATATTTCTACAGGTGTTTAAGAAAAACGGAATTTTCAAAGTTTAACCTCAAGAGCAGTTTATTGCCACACTCTGAAGAGTAAAGAGCAGTTGTTTAGTAGATTCTTTAAAATAGTTAAATAGTGGTTAAAAACCTTAAACGTGACAAAAAAATCAATATTTTATAAAATTAAGTGCACTAGCCCACCAAAAAATATTTCCGCCGCCGAATTTGAAGACTTTTTCGCAGTGAAATGTCCCAAACAGAAGTGCGCGGAACTTCGGAAGGATCAACAAGTGCAAGTGAGACAGAAACACAACCTGAAAAGTCATCAGATAAGGACTGGACAACAAAAACAGGAAAAAACGAAGGAGACTAATAACATTATCACAGTAAAAAAAAATCCAATGCCAACTCACAACCTGGGACATCCAAACAAACTGATAATGCACCAATAATTTCAAAACAATCAGCAACACAACTGAATAAAAACTCATCTCCACAAAACATGCATGAAAGGATGGAAACGTCTAATACACCTCAAAATACTAACTATTCAATTACACAACACCAATACTCTAACAGATCAAAAAATGTATCTATTCCTATGCAAAACATTTTTAGAAAAACATATAAAAACGTTTATTATGCTACAGCGCCTGATGGCACTACACGCATAAAACTTGCAGACAAGTGGTGCTTAATGTTTCCCAACATTCAAGGTATCATAATACAAACAAGAAAAGGTTTTATTATTAAGTCAAATAACACAAAAGAACACATAGTAAATGCATTAAGACACTTACATTGTACATTGCCTTTTAAGATCAATAATATCCACATATTTCTGGCATACATACATCCAAACAGTGCAACAATTGAAGACAATTTGTTTGTAAAAGCTTCACAGTACGAATATGCGATTATAATTGGTGATTTCAATGTCACCAACAGAAAGAAGAAGCAAATACAACACTTTCTTAATAACTCAGACTTTATGCAAATATTGACCCCACCCACATTCATCATGGCGAACAATGAAAACACCACTCCGGACCTACTTTTTTGCAAAAAATATTAGGCAAAATATTGCAGACGTTAACCTAATACCAGACCTATGCTCTGATCACTTAGCAATAGAATTCTCTCTTGACCTGGATAAATCTCCTACTTACCATGGAGAAGAAATAAAATTTAATTTGAAAGAACGTAATGTACAACGAGTAAACGAACAAATGTCGCAATGTATAAATCAAGAGACTTCAATAACCCCTCGATACATTACATTCTTTCACGAGAAACTTAAACAGATTGTCAGTGAAAATACGCCAAAATTCACAAAAAAATACTTCTCGCACAGACTTCCGCCCTTTATAATTAAACTAATTAAGATTAAGAAACAACTCTACCGAGAGATTAAAGACAACAACGAACCAGTTTTAAAAAGAAAACTTAATGACCTAAACAAAGACATTCACAAACTAATATAGATCTTCCCAATATTTAGAAGTATGTAAGGAAATTAATGTAACAAGGGGAAAAAGGTACTGGAACCAAATTAAAAAACTATCAAAGTATAGAAAACATAATGGCACTCACCACTTAATAGAAAATAATAAAACACTAATAACAGACCAGGAAATTGCGGACGCATTTGCGAACCACTTCAAGCAATCATTTCAATTTAGTGAAAATGCACATTTCGACATTCCTCACCGTAATGAAGTAGATGCATGGGTTAACATGCATTTTGCGGAAAGAAACCTTAATGATAATATGCCTCCCATAGATGCAAATGAGTACTACGCTGCAGTTGCAACAAAAAAGAACACTACACCTGGGTACGACAACATATCATACAACATATTAAAAAAACTAAATGAAGATATACATGAAGAGATAATTCGAATATACAATTACTGCCTAGCAAACTCATTTTTTCCTCCTGAATGGAAAAAAGGTATTGTGATTACAATCCCAAAAGCCAATCTCGACCACTCTAACGTAGCCAACTACCGCCCTATAACCTTACTACCAGTAATTGCTAAAAATTTTGAAAAGATCATTAAAAAGCGGATTGAAATAACTGTCGGTCAACACATACCCAACTATCAATTTGGCTTCAAACAAGGAACATCAACAGTGCATCCCCTAACAATATTAACAAACAATATCCAAACAAAACATAAATTAGGAAACAATTCGGCAGCAATCTTTCTAGACATCAAGAAAGCTTTCGACAGTGTTTGGCATCACGGACTTTTATACAAATTACATCAAATCCAGTGTCCGAACTATATAATATGGATTTTAAAACACTACCTGTCAAATCGTTCTATTCAAATCCAAGCTAAAAACAAAATGTCAGAAATGTTTACACCCGAACAAGGTTTACCACAAGGTTCTCCTCTCTCTCCATTACTCTACAATATTTTCTGCTACGACATATATAATTACAATCTGGAACATCCACAGAATATTTACCACAACGCATATATCCTGCAATTCGCTGATGACAATTGTCTTGTGTCACATGGAAAAAATTTGAGTGAAACTGTTGAAAACCTACAACACCTCTCGGACAACACAATATTCTGGATGAAGAAATGGCGAACTATACCAAATCCAAATAAATCTCATCTGATTATATTTAACCATAAAATTTCCCACAATTCTCCATCGATCAACCTACTTCAGCAAACAGTCTATCCTTCATTATCATAACAAGAACCAAACACTTTCGATCGTTAACTTATAAAAATGAAGGAATAGATACACAAACAGCTTGCAAAATTTATAAAATGATTTGTCGACCAATACTAGATTTTTTTTTTTTTTTAGATAGTTTTTATTTCCAAAATACATTACAAGTGAATGTTGTGGGTGGGTCAAACAGAAGGGTGGATGATTGTTCATCCTAATCATTAAGTTATAACGTAAAACACTAAAATACATATTATGCTTAGATTGCAACTCATAAAATACAATATAAAACATGCAGAATAATACATACGAATAAATACTTATAGTAACATATAATATACATAGTGCTTGGTCTACAATTAAAACAAACAGACAAAAAATATGAATAATCACATGGCATCACAGCAGTTTATGAATTCTTGAACAGTGTAGAAACAGTGTTGCAAGATGAATTTTTTCACTGTTTTTTTAAAGTTTGACTTGCTTAAAGATTTATAATTATTCGGAAGAATATTATACAGCTTCACAGACTGCACTTTGAAGGAGTTGTGGAAGAAAGCGTGAATATGTTGTGGAAGTCTTACGTCCGTTGTGCGTGTGCTATAGGGATGGTCAACTTGATGACTATTGAATAGGCTAGTGTTATTATGTACGAATTTTACTGCTTCTAGGACATACAGACTCATTAATGGCAGTATTCTTAGCGATTCGAAGAGCGGTCGGCAACTGGTGGTAGTTGGAACATTGCATAATGCTCGTATTAACCGTTTTTGGGTTTTGAATAACTTATCTATATTAGCTGTTGTAGAGTATGGTTTTATATTATTTGGAAATTGTCGGAAGCCAGCTTTAAACAACATCGAAGTAGGAGAGAGAAGCAGTCTGAGGAAAATCACGAAGATTAGACACGCCAGCAACCCCTTGCATAATCCCTTTAACAACTTTCTTTATCAAAAAACCCATATTGAACCTATCCTCTCCCGATTTAAAAGACTATCACAAAAATTTGACAATAATTCACTTAACATCGAAATTATAAATCCTTTAATACACCAAACCAATCCCAACAACCCACCTAAAAGAATGTTCCCTACACAATCAATTTACGAATCCCTTATATTGCTACGTAGTGACTAATATTATTAATTTAATTTTTTAATACACATAAGCATCTACTTATATATATGTTTTTTTTTTTTTTTGTAAGACTATAGTTGTATAAAAATCAATATGACTGTAAAATAATGTATTGTACATAGGCCAGAAGACCTCGGTCGTTAGCCAATTGGAATTTCCAATAAAGCTATATACTACTACTAACCTCAAGAGATGTGAACATTGTAAACATTTGTGTTTTTTAAGTTATTTACTTGAAAATAATGGAGTACCAAATCTTAACCGTTCTTGTTACTACATGTTGAAAAAAAATGTATAGGTTTTACATTTTTCCGGTGGACCATTGAAACCCGAAATAAACGTGGGATCGAAATGAAAGTCATATCTATCGACTCGAGAGCGAATTTAGAAAATTCCGTCAGTCGGTCTGTCAGTCTGTCTAATTTCGATGAAACTTGGGTGGATAATAGGAGGTCTTTAGAAAACCTTAACGTTGGAAGCTCGGCTCCGTTTGGAAACCGGAAGTACCCGATATAGACGTTTCGAGTTTTTCGGGAAAAATTGAATAACTCGGTAACGGGCAGTTGAATCGAGATATTTCAAAAAAGAAATGTTTTCGCTAGCAATGCTCTACAAATAAGTATACCAGAGACTATGCCGAAATACAAATGAAAATTTAATTTTTTTGCAAAAAACTGGTTTTCTCGAAATCGGGCTAGGAAGCACGATAACTGTCAAGGATATTGATCGATGTCGATGAGACTTGGTGGGATCAAAGGTACACGGCCACAAATGAAGCCTATTGCTGGCGGTCCGAATCCGTTGACCGCAGATATTTTTTCCAGGGCCGAGTATGATTTTCCAAAGAAATTAATATCTCCCGAACCGAAGGTCCGATTTGATTTTCAAAAATGGCGATTGTAGGGCTTGATTAGGTTTATTAGGTGACTGAAAAATTTGACAAAACAGAGGCAAATCTACAAATCCTGGAAAACTTTATTTTTTTGATAAATTCTATAAATACCGAACAGATTCCTAATAAAAATCGAAAATTAAGTATCCCGTCGATCAATCTCTATAACCAGTATAAGGCACAGACCTTTTTGAACAAAAAATCCGAAATAGAGTTTTTTCGAAAATTTAAAAATAAGTATTGAAACATTCTTTATAGGATTTTGCAAACAGCAGAAAAAATAACTATCTATAACTAAAAGAAAAACTTTGTGTAGAAATATTAATGAAATCTTTGCATTCTTTCGATAACCTGAATTCTGGTTATGCTAGCAAATTAAAATCCTAAAATGAATTTGTCTAATTTATTATTTGACAATTCTCATTCTAACACTAGCATCCACACAGTCCCCTACGGCCATGCAGATTAAACTAGTATCCACATAACCCCCTACGATTATGAAGATTCAGTTAAAAATGAGAACAAAGACCTAAAATGAATTTATTTATCTACCTTGTCTTAAAAAATTGTTCATTCCAATGGATTACATTTTCATGAAATCTATCATTCTGTTTCTTGGAAATGCTTAGCCTTTGAAACGTTTTTCGCCCTTATTCTGGAGCTCATCAGAAAGACATAAAGCCACTCATAAAGATGTTTCATGCAAAACCAAGACAATTTCTATGAATAAGTGTGAAATGATTATATTTGACATTGACTGATAAAAACAACCTCACCTATCTATTAGCTAACTAGTATTGGAGCCTATATACTCTATGTATGTTTTAAAAATGAATTATTATTTGTTTGCTTATAATTGTATTGAATACTAGTTAGCTAATAGATAGGTGAGGTTGTTTTTATCAGTCAATGTCAAATATAATCATTTCACACTTATTCATAGAAATTGTCTTGGTTTTGCATGAAACATCTTTATGAGTGGCTTTATGTCTTTCTGATGAGCTCCAGAATAAGGGCGAAAAACGTTTCAAAGGCTAAGCATTTCCAAGAAACAGAATGATAGATTTCATGAAAATGTAATCCATTGGAATGAACAATTTTTTAAGACAAGGTAGATAAATAAATTCATTTTAGGTCTTTGTTCTCATTTTTAACTGAATCTTCATAATCGTAGGGGGTTATGTGGATACTAGTTTAATCTGCATGGCCGTAGGGGACTGTGTGGATGCTAGTGTTAGAATGAGAATTGTCAAATAATAAATTAGACAAATTCATTTTAGGATTTTAATTTGCTAGCATAACCAGAATTCAGGTTATCGAAAGAATGCAAAGATTTCATTAATATTTCTACACAAAGTTTTTCTTTTAGTTATAGATAGTTATTTTTTCTGCTGTTTGCAAAATCCTATAAAGAATGTTTCAATACAATTATAAGCAAACAAATAATAATTCATTTTTAAAACATAAAAATAAGTTATTTACGAAGATGCATTTCATAGAATTATTTAAACAAATATTACAAATTGATAAATTCTCCGAGCGATATAGGTGCAAAAAAATAATGTAATGTTGTATTTAAAATATCATCATTCATTTCCTCATTTGGTTAAGTAATGGTGTTAATTTTTTGGGGTGGCGCGAAGTAGGCTTTAAGCTTCAATTATTGTAGGTAAAATAATTCCAACTTTATAAAGTAGAAAAAATAAATTTCAATTCCTGCATTGTACCCATTGTAAAAGAAACATACGAATGCAAAACAAAACAGGTTTTACTATGTAACAGATTTTGATATCGTGCTTTCTCGAAAAAATCTCTATTTTATTTATACACGAAATTATCTATCTATAGGTGTCCAAACAAAAAAAAATGAAGATCATACCGGAGAAAATTCTATCTTTATAAATATTTGACCGATTTTCATTTACTAAATAAAAATAGAACCGATGCCCTTTCTGTGTTTCTAAATGTAGTTAGCCTTTACTTTAGTTAATGCAAAGAACGGAAAATAAAACGTCAAAATGTACTGAGTTATCTTACGACCTCTGCTGAAAATGTACTGAATCGTCCCAACAGGAATAAAAGGCATATCAAAATGTAGTTTTTTTAGCTTGTTTCTTTCCAGCTAGCATCATTAAATGATTATTATTAGTATCTATTTTCTTTTCATTTTCTCTTGCGCACAAAGTTAAGGCAATAGCCTAACGACATTGTTCACATATGTTGACATAGCTTAGTTCAACTGGTGAAGTGATCTTTGAACCGACCAAGTTAAAATATACTGGACTATAACTTGAAACGTAACTACATTACAAGATTAAAAAATTTCTAACCCAAATCCAAATCCAAATAAAAAATACACACATAATTAAATATTAATTAATACTTCATTAAAGTTAATTAAGTTGTAGTCATTATTAAGTAATTGGTCGAATTTTGGCATAATCCTTTAAAAAAATTATGATTTTTTCCCTATATTATTCGTATAAATAAATACTGTCTTAGCTTATGTAATCTTCTTGTAATGATTATGTTAAGTTTTTTAAGTTACATTCCACACTGACATCTGCAATAATATGTGCATGAGTTTCAATTCTAGAGATAAATTAATAATAAACTAAATAGAAGACTATTAATGTTTTTATTAATAAAAAAGCGAATTTAAAGAAATTTTTACAAGTGTTCCCCACCATGTTCAATGCACAAGTACGTGCTCCTCCCCATGCTACGAAAAGCATTCTGCAGCATTAACAGCGATATGGTTGCAGATAAATCAACAATAATTCATTGTTTCAGTTCTTCCAAATTAGATACAGGAACTTTGAGAATCCTATTTTTCAAATAAGAGATAAAATAGTCTATAATAGTCAGACAAGGTGACCGTGGAGGAATCTCAATGTATGTATACTTATCAGCCGGTTATCAAAAAAATCGGGAAGAATAGCTATGCCATATGTTCTGTTGCTACATCCTATTGAAAAATAACCATGCTGCAGTTTATTATCTTGTAGTTGTTGAACAAATACAGACAAAATGTTGTTTCTGTACCTGTTAACATTGACAGTGAAATTGAAAGTAATGGGCCCAATTATTCTCCTGCGTGAAAGTGCCATCTAAGGTATCAATTTTTTGAGGATGTAGTGGATATTCAATATAAATATGGGGATTATCAATGCTCCACATCCACATATTTTGAGAATTGATGTACCCGAAAGATGAAATCACACATCATGAGGAAAAAATGTCAAGTTTGGCAGGTCGTCATTCATTAAATTATTGCCAAACCACTAGCAGTACTAGTCTGTGGTGGTCTGTCGGCAAAAGAGACTGAATATGATTGTATATTACATAGACGCAAGCCCACGTCCTTCTATACAATTGTTTGGCATGTTCCATTAGAAAGTCCAATTTACTGAAAAAGACGTTTTAAAGGTTTGACAAACTTTTCTTCCATTCATTGACGAACATTAATAACAACTTCTTTTGTACAAATGGTTCGCCTACCCGCTCCTTTTTTATGAGTCACGCAGCCAGTTTTGTGAAGCACACTAACACATACATAATAGCTATTTATGATACCAGTGTGAAAAATGCATGTTTAAGGCATGCGTATGAATGTTACACAACGAGGCGTAGCCGACCTGTTTAACTCATACAAGTGCCTTAAACGCATTTTCACATGAGTATCATACAAGATTTTTTCTGTACGAACGTACAAATATTTTTTTTAAATTATTGAAAAATATTAAATATCTTGATGTTCAAGCTGATGTCAAAATATTTTGAATTTGCATCGTGACGTTTCTTTGAATAATCAATTCTATCAAATGTCACAGTACGATATTTTGAATTCGTAATCACACCATCTAAAAAATTACCATACTACCGTTTCTAAAATAATAAAAGTTTGTTTTTATTAATTATTGTTTACAAGCGATGCTCAAACCTCGCAAAGTTTAAACAATCTTTATTTATTGTGATTTTATTATTACTATTAAACAACTATGAGTGATTTAGATACCGAGAATAGTGACAGTGTTGCGTCTGACGTAGAGGAGTTTGGAAGAATGGCAATTGATGCACTATTACTTGCTAAGTCCAAATCTCAATATGAGACGGCGTATATACGCTTTGAAAAATGGTGCAATGAGAAGAGAACGAGGCACCCCACGGAAACTGTATTGTTAGCATATTTCCCACAAAAATTAAAAATACAAAAGTCATTGTCACTTTGGAGCCATTATTACTTAATGTTGAGGACGATGATATCCAAAAATAAAAATGTTGACGTAAGTAGATATTAGGTTATCCTAATATCATTTTTAAAAAGGCAATCTGAAGACTATAAACCGAAGAAATCCCAAAGTATTGAGTAAAGAAAATATCCAAAAATTTTTAGCGAGAACTGATGATCAAGATTTTTTGATGATTAAGATATATCTAATCTTATAGAATAAATATAGTTTATTTGTAAAGTGATTTCTTTTAACATTATGTTAATTATTGGAATCGCAGGGGGATGTAGAAGAGACGAGCTAAGCCACATGCAAGTTGAAGACATCGAAGGTCAAGGAGATGTTTACTAAATTATCCCCCCATGAAATGTCCTCGGGAATTCATAATTACTTGTGGGAATATTCAAGGAGTGAACTTAGTTGAAATGATCCGCAAATATGCATATTTACATCCTTCATAAACTCCCCATGCTCGATTTTTCATTGGTTACAGAAATGGTAAATGTACAAAGCAACCCATTGGGATTAACACGTTTGGTGCTATGCCCAAAAAGATAGCCTTATTTCTAGGATTCTCTGATCTTTCAGGATACATAGGACACTGTTTCAGAAGATCTTCTGCGTCACTGTTGGCAGATTCCGGAGCCGATATTTTAACGCTCAAGAGTCACGGAGCTTGGAAATCGTCCAACGTTGCAGAAGGACACATAGAAAACTCTGCGGAAAATAAGCGGAGGGCAGCTGTTAAAATATTGGGGGGGAAAGAAATAATTGGTCTCCAAGTTCGAGATAATATAGCCGAACAGCCACCAGAGGAAGTTAGAGATGCAATTCTGATGGAAAGCACAATTTCGTCCCATCAGTTGTCATCGGGGATAACTTTCAACAACTGCACAAAATGCGTCCTAAATATATATGTTAGTTTTAAGGGTGATTAACCCCTAATAAAAGCCGGAAAATGAACAGAACCTTTTTTATTACTTAATATTTTATACGCAGAGTTATTCATATATATAACAAATAAATTCTTAATGTTAATGTTCTTAATGCAAAATTCCAATAAATTTTTACAAAATTATAATAAATTTTGATTTGATTTTTTATGTTATAAATTTTTTTGTCCACGACTATTAAATAATGTACTCATTATGTATGTTTTTCCTCAATGATAATGCTATCCATTATTCCCTGCAGTGAACAATGATTTCATTATTCACTGATTGTACTGAATAATGAGGACAGTCAGTTGTTTGTAAGAAATGACATTAGTGACTTTTTACTACAAATTTAAAATGTCAAAATTGCAGCAACCAAGAGACAAGTGTTGTCTCTTTAAGTTTTCTAGGAAGCACTAAAACGGTAGGTGCCAAAGAGGTACTTTAATTAACACTAAAGAACTACATTAGTAAGTTTTTTTTTCAAAGCATCATCTATTAGCAACACGCGGCAATCTCCAACATTGTTTTTGAAACCATTTACCTACGTGCCTACAAACTGTATTATTTTATTAGTAAGCCATGACAATGTGTGAAAGCGTAATTCTGTAATTGATTTGAAACGTCAAAATTTATGCGATTTCAACGCCAACGTTATTTACAATAATTTTACATATTATAGGTACCTACTGAAGGGAGTAATAGAATTAAATAAATTGATACTGACAGTGAAAACGAGATTTATTTGACACCACCAGAGATAACGGAAGCTGCAAAAATCGCCTCATTAAACTCGTTGCCCGAAAAATCGAAAAAATTATATTTGATGGCGTATGAATCTTTCTTAAATTGGAGAAATGAAATGAACATGAATTAAATGAATATTAAATATTTAATAGTCGTGGACAAAGTGTAGTATTCTACTTGCATATAATGGCTATTATTCACTCTGGAGATTTCACCCTCGTGAATAATAGCCATCATTATATGCTCGTTGAATAATATACTATTTTATACCTGTGCAAAAAGTGACAGTTCTATTCGCACTGAGTGTGAAAAGTGACAATTGTTTTTGCACTGGTCCACTAGTGCGTTAAAGTGACGTTTTTCACACCTAAAATGACAGTTGAAAAGTACGACATTTCGATAGTGAGTTAGAAAAAATCCTTTGGTATTACTGCTGGTCTGGAAAGTGTTCCTGAGAAATGTCCAAACAAAAATGTTAACAGTATTCTTAAATTCTATAGATTAGCACACCAGTTTGAAAATAATAATAATTATGTAAGTTTTTTGTTCTGTGGTGAAAACCATAATTAACAAAAATAATTCAAAAACTGATCTTAAGATTAGAAAAGAAAGAAGACTTGAACAGATCTGCCTAAGCATTAAAAATGGTTGACGTAGTTAATCAAAATCAATCTGCATTTTGCGAAAAAAGTATGAAATTTGACGCAGTTGTTCTTTAAAGAATTCTAAGTGAATAGGCTTGTTCCATGATATTATTTTTATATTGTTTTTATGTGTTTTTATATAGTACTACTTATTATGAACTTATAATTTCATGTTATTAACTTTTTCCATTCTCGAGATATAGGGGTTGAAATTAGTAATAGTTGCAAAAATAGTGCGCCTATTTGTGCCATCACTATACACAACTTTGAACTCGGAGATCTACCGCGACCACTAACAGCCATTCAGTAGTAAGTAAATACGTGGAGTTGAAGGCCGTTTTAGGTGTATATCAAAAGAGGAAGGGTGGTATGTTGTTCTGATACCAAAGTGAATGGGCAAAACCGGAAATCCGGCTTGGCGCGGGCGAACGAAACATGACTTTTCTGTTAAAAATTGAAAAACATCCAATTTAAAAAAATTCATAACTAAGTAAATACGTGGAATGGAAGCCCGCTCTAGGTCTCTATGGAAAGAACAAGATTGACCCTTTCTCCTGATACCAAATTGTACAGGGAAATTCGGCTTTGCAAGAGCGAGAAAATAATGCCTTCTTTAGAAGTATTAGAACGTAACCTAAAAAATTCAAAAACATCAAATCTTTATACGCTCATAAGTATATAAGTTAATACTTGTAGTGGAGGATCGCAAATCCGCAAATTTAGAGGGGCGCAGATCAACATGATATGTATGTAGATAATAACAAATAAACAGCATCAAGTCGACTGAGGTCGCCGAGCCTATGTGTATAATGACGTAGTGCCTGACTATGCCCCATTTTTGCAAGGTGGAGGTTTGTAATCGTTTTTGAGACACTGAGCTTGTGACTTGTGGGGATATACGTAATGACTTCTATTTGAGTGTGTTCTGAGTTACTGGAATGCCTAAAAGTGCTTTTCTCAAGCACGGATTTGAATTCAGTATCGCAAAAAATATGGGTAATGGGTATATAGGTTGTGGTATTTACTTGTCGGTTTTAGAGAGATTCTATCCATTTTTCTGCTGTTCTTGCATGTTTTTTTAGGTTCTGATCTGTACTTTCCTATTTAAGAAAGATCTTGGCAGTTCGAGGTTAGGGCAAAATCCACAAAATTCATAGATTTAACTTTGTGGGTCAACCACTCTTATGGCACTTTTCTAGAAATATTTTTAGCGATTGAAGACATAGCTCTGATTATGTATTATTTTATATTCTTCCTTTCTTCTAAGGTAAAATGCTTTTTTTTTTTAAACAGATTTTGGACATTTTCAGGAAGTTTTTGGTTTTGTTTCAGGTTAAGGATAAATCCTGAGGTGTTGCAGTATGTTTGAATCCACAATTCAGTTTCAATATCCTAAAAAACATGGATATGCAGAGTTTTCATCTTTACTTCGCTATTTCAGAGAGATTTTATCCGTTTCTCAGCTGTTTTATGAGGTTAGGGATGCATTCCAGTGCATTTTTTAGTATCGCAATATCTACACGTATCATCATCTGCCTTGCCCATATTCTTGTGATGAGATAATATCTCAAAGGGCAATGGCCAATGATGAGAAATCCTGCAGTTTTAGTATGTGTCCCCCCCCCCTTTTTTTTTTTGAGAAAAAAGTTATTAAGAATAAAAGCTACAAAGGTTATCTCACTGGAAAAGATCAAACGTCAAGAACATCAACTTTTGGAACGATAATATCTAAATAAATACCATGAAGTGGAAGTTTGTATGATGTATCATTGGAAAAACAATTGGCATTTTGTCGGCATCGTAAATTGCACTGCCGAAATTGGAAATTCGGCTCGGTATGGCTTTTTTCGACATTTCACCAAATCGATTTGGCTTTTTTCTTAGTAGTGGAGCCAACTTAATGAAATACGCAAGGTTGCCACGATCGACGAGTCACAGAAAAAGCTGTAACTGTGCTACTAAGATTGCAATTTGGTTGACAGTGAGTACAGTCAAAACTAGAATCTTTTACCATATCGATAGTGTCCACCGCATTACTACAAAGCTAACTTTTAAGTCAGAAACTGTTAAATTTTAAGGTCGAACTCTAACTCGAATTTAATTTTAAGAAATTGTGTTTTCAGATTGGTCTGTAAGTACAAAACGACGTCATTAGCAAGTAATGAAATCTCTTAATTTCTTAAAATTATGTAAAAATTTACATTACCAAATGCCATTGTAATTTTTAAATTATTGTTGAATACCTAATTCTGGCGTGGTACGTAAGTTCTGAGTCTCACAATGGCGGATCATTAAGTAGATTCTAGCACTCGCTGAATGGAGGCCCGCATGGCACAAGTCAGCGGTAATAAGCCTGGTTATTAACCAAGTTAAGAGAATGTTCGCAAACATTTAGTGGGGAGGTTCCAGCCTCTTCCAGTAGCTGCCCATTTGTTATATATTCATTACCACTTAGTAATTTCAAAAACATAGTCGACGTACATCCCAGTTAGTGGAAAAAGAAATAATAATTAATACAAGAATAATGAAGCTTGATATTTGTTTTTTTGTAAAAAATATTTTCGTTTAAAGCTCATTTTTAAAAACTTTTATTTTATTTGCTTTGTTAGTATAATTATATGTATAGGTCAAATCTTGCAATCAAAATTTCAACTATTTCTTATTAAGCTAGAGCTTTGAAATTTGGCACACGTGTATTAGTCCGGTGACAGTGTAACATAGTATAGCCATTATCGGTCTGAATCCAATATGATGGACGTCCCAAGATGGCGAATCGCCTATTTCTTTCAACCCTCTTAATATGGGTATCAAATGAAAGGTTTTGGCGAGTAAAATACGATAAATTATGTAACGTCATTCTAAATTCAATATGGCGAACGCCCCAAGATGGCGGAGTATTTTTTTCACAACCCCCTTGATATGGATATCAAATGAAAGGGTTTGACGAGACAAATACGATAAACTTCGTGACGTCATTCTAAATTCAATATGGCAGACGCCCCAAGATGGCGAAGTATCTTTTTCTTCACAACCCCTTTGATTTGGGTATGAAATGAAAGGGTTTGACGAGTAAAATACGATAAACTATGTGATGTCATTCTAAATTCAATATGACGCACGCCCCAAGAAGGCAGAGTATCTTTTCTCCACAACTCCATTGATATAGGTATCAAATAATAATAATAATACTGTTTATTGTGCAAAAGAAAACACATATTTTACACAAAAGGATGAGGTTAGCGATGCTTTCTTCCACCTCTCCTTAAACATTTGAAAACTAAATATTCTACTATTAAATTATAAATTATACGTATAAAAATCAAATTTTAAAATCTTATGTTGTAAATGAATTAATATAAACATACACATTAAAATATATAAAATACGTATAAATATAAACGCCTACATGCTAACTACAAATCAGTCTACAAATAACAGTTCCGAGAGGGTGTCCTAATTATTTAATATTATCTTTAATTTACTTTTGAACTGAGGTAGGGACAAATCTAAGTTGTATATAATTTTATTTAAATACATTGGTGCTATATAAGAAAAACATCCTTCAAATTTATTGGTATGATGTTGAGGAATTGTAAATGTATCTAATCTTATATTTACATCATGTGTATTTGATCTTCTTTGAATCAAATTAAATAGATACTTTGGTGTTTTATTCTTAATTAATTTATACAAAAATATTGTGATTAGATATTGAACGGGTTTGACGAGTAAAATACGATAAACTACGTAATGTCCTAAATCCAACGTGGCGTATCAAGTAATAGGGTTTTGTCTGTCTGTTTATCTGTAAAATAAGTAAAGACTAACAAGTGGAAAAAGCTTTTATTTAAAAAAAAAATTACTAAAGAGTAAAAAACATTTTTTTAAATTCATGCTTCTGGAAACCAAAAGCTTTGGGGGTGGTCAATTGATCAATTGTTCAATAGTGCTATATGACCGTCCCCAAACCTTTTGGTTTCCAGATGCATGAATTTAAAAAAAATATTTTCTACTTTTTAGTACAATCGTGGCCAGAAAAAAGTTTCCGACCTGAACAACGTATTTCATAATTTTTCCCTCCGTGAGTATGACTTTGCCTTTGAGTATTATAAGCTCCGCCCAGGCGGCTGCTGCTAAGGAAATGCCTTTAAAATTAATACCACGATAGAGAGATATTTGCAGTCAGTGATACCGCACGACGTTCGCTAATTACGTTACGTTATTGAGGCAAATAACACAGCTTTGATTCAGACTTATTGCATTGCAGTTCCATTCCTGCGTAACTAGGTTATGTAAAACGTCACTTTGTATGTCAAATAGTCGTCAAATTTAGAAATATATTATTCCTGTTGTAAAATATTAAAATTATGAAAGGTAAATTTTAAGTAAGTTAATTTTAAAATCAAACTGGTCTTATTTTCTAAAAATGGGGCTCCAATTTACTCAAAAAGACCTTTCAAACAAAATTTTTTGGAGTCGATTGTAGACAAAACAAAGAGGAATTTTTGTATGATATGATTCATTTCATATGATATAATATTTACATATATTTAGGCTTATAATGGAGATTCCTCCATGTTGGAAGCAGGTATATTGGCTGGTGGTAATATATAGAATACACAAATATAGATCGGCTGATTCTGGTTGTTCCCGATTTTCACCGAAGTGAGGATAAAGTCGTTCATACGACGCTCGCTAAACGTACGGAAATTACGTCAGGCGCTAAGTTATTACCGCATGTCTTAACGCAGATTAAATATGCGCGTGCTTAGATGTCAAATAACGCGATCCTGTAATAGCGGATGCCGTTATGTGACAATGCAATATCTCTCTAATAATAATAGGCCAGTAGAATTAGAAAAACCGCTGGATGAAATTCCTTACAGGTAACCACATGGTATATTCGATGTATTCATTGATAAGGAACATACCTGTGAATTTCCTCCCATTTTAGAGTGGGGGAACATTTTTTAATTAACGCCTTTTTGAGCAAAAATCACGAAAAATCGAGTTTTTTAAGCATAGCTCTAAGCCAATTGACAATAGCCATATTTGATGGTATACGTTTCGTAGGTGATATAAAGACAGTTCATTTGCCACCCGAATAATTTAAATCGGTTAATAATTTTTTTAAATAATCGAAAAGAACTGTCGAAAAAATCGAAAATTTCAATAATTTTTAATTCCGTGAAAAATTTTCTTATATCCTTAGAACTTGGTGAAAACATGTCTTATGTAACCCTGAAGCTACCATAAAATTTTCATCATAAAATATTTATAACTTTTCGAGAAAATTCATTTGTTTATAAAAAAGGTCTGAAATGTTTAATTCAATCTGACCCAGTTCCCGTCATCAAAAATGACTCATCCGGAGCTCATTTTTTTCGTTGTGACGTCTAGTTTACGAATACATCGTTGGCATAATGATTTTTTAATATTTTCATCAACAAAATGGCGTTTGAAAAAGTACGACTTTTTCGGGCAGAGTTTTTTGCGAATATCTTAATAACAAATTAATGTACTGGCATAAAACTTTCATATTCTGATAGCTCGTATTTTTACACGAATTTGAAAAAAAAAATTATTGTTGTAAGATGTTTAGAAGCCGAGATAATTTTTTTAGTTGTTAATTACGCCATTTGTTTATTTATTAACATAAACATTTGAAATTTACATAGTAATTAGTTGAAGACTTTATTTTTGTAATTCAGCGAACTGTCACGTATAATATGTATTAAGGGTCGTAAGGTCAATTTTTGTACACTACAGTCTGAATGAGTCTTCGTGTCCCGCCCTCAGGTGTCCACGTTAAAGTTTTCGGTCAAGCGACTTCAAATTCCGACAAAAAAAATCCATGTGTCTGCTTCATTTATGATTCCATTTCGATGCTTTTTTTTTATTTGGGGTCCCACGATGAAATATTAACTACCGTATTAACATTGTTGAAATATTGTTAATAAATTTGTTATAAACAATTTAAATAAAACATTTTTGTTGCCTTCTAGTCGAGGAGCGGAGTGCCGAATGAGTACTTAATAACAAACTAATGAAAGAGCATGATTGTGGTTTATAGTATACGTTTAAAAATACTTTTACCTTAGTCCATATACTACACTGTATAAATTTGATTTGTATTGTACGTATGTACGTACATTTTACTGAGTTTATGCGGATATACAAAAGGGGAAGGTATATGCATGATTGATGTTCAAATAAATTATTAAATATTGTCTGTAATTGTCTATTTGTGGCATATTCAGATTTTCTTACTTTTTATTGGGTATTTTGCCATTGAAAAATACTTAAAAATTTTAATGAAAAAACCTCTGCGCCAAACGGATCAGACAGAGGTTGGTTTTTGAATACTTGACTGTTTCAAAAAGTCTCACACCTAAAAAGATATAAACTAGAACAGTGTAATAAACTAGAAACTGAAAATGAAAGCTATCGTCGAGTATTCAAGAACCAACCTCTGTCTGATCCGTTTGGCGCAGAGGTTTTTTCATTAAAATTTTTAAATATTTTTCAGCGGCAAAATACCCAATAAAAAGTAAGAAAATTATTAAACAATATATTGTGACGTCCTTTCTTCCGTCCGCCCATGAACAAGTGGAAGCGTTTCTTTGACGCTGAGCGTGATTTCGGTTATCTCGAGCGCCTGTTGCAGTAGAGTAGGGCTGGGATAGCTACAGTGGAGAAACGGTTATGCCCAGGGGTCCTGGATGGCAAATTAGACTTTCACTCACATTCAGCAGTAAAAAACACGTGTTGGTAGATAACAAAGTTTATTAACATATAAAATTCAATAATACAATGAAAGAGAAAACCAAATAAATAAATAACGGAATAACCAGAGCTTAAATGTGTCAGGTACATTGGTATCTACATTTTAATTGATAGCAAAAGTAAGAAGAAAAGAAATAAATAAATCGGTAAAAACAGCAGTAAGTAGTAAGCAAAGAAAACGGTGTGCAAATACCAAGCAATAGCAAGCAATTATTTACAGTAAAATCATGCTTATAGGAGCGGTCAGCATATATGTGCAAAGAGTTGGCAAAATTTAATTTCGGTGCATTTGTGTGAAAATTTAGCTCGGCCACGTGGTATCTTGTCGGAGTTGATGCGGAAAATTTTCTAAGTATCAAAATGCACGGATAATTAATTAATTTTATTTCACCTAGATTTTATGCTCAATCCCTGGACTATTATACATTTATAGAAGCAAATAAATATATAAAAGTTGTGCATGTGGTTTTGACTTGAGGCAGCATGAAATATTATAAACAAAATGGACGACATGTTTTAAGTCTCTGCCTCCTTTAGGGATAAACAGGAATTTTTTAACTCAGTAAAATGACTATAGTCTGTTTTTAAACCAGGAGGAGTAAACATGAAAGTTTCATTCACACCATAAAAGTAACTAGAAAATACACTAAAACCTTTTTGGCGTTTTGGGCAACCAACAATACACGACCACAGTGTTTTTGTGTGTATTTTATAACATTGTATAATGCATCGACCTCTATTTGACCTCTAGTATTTTATACAGCGTCCGTAACATTTACACAATATAAAGACACCAAGTAATTAGCCACTTTTACATTCAGATTTATACAAAAGGGAATAAAAACTTACATATAATGTACAAAAAATTAAAATAGAAATTATAACCAAATATTTTATGACATGAAATTAGAATTTTTACAATGTGTCAAAATTTACGATTATTGCCTTGTGTAAAACTGGCGGGGATTTATCCAATCACAGATGTATGATTTAGCGCGTTAAATTTAAAACGCTCCTCCTGGTTTAAAAACACACTATAGACTGTCTGAGTTAAAATCTGGTAAACGGTATCTACTGTCACAATTTCCATCGAAATATCATCTATGTTCCCTTCCCCTCTGGAAATTCTTGAGGTCATAGCTATTCGGATAAAATCGCGAGAATTTAACAAGCCCTTATTCGAGCACACCACTTTGTTAATCAGTATATTTGAAAATTGAAGTTTAATTGATCAAATCGGAAAAGACAGTTAGTACATTCGCACACAGATACCACGTTGCTACTTTCATCTACTAGTTAAAACAGTAATAAACAGTACGAATAGTATCAATACGTGTAAAAATTTTCACCAAAACAGAAACGTCAAAAATTGACATTACGTGCCTTAATACATAACATTATACGCGACAGTTCACTGAGTTACAAAAATCAAGTCTTCAACTAGTTACTATGTAAATTTCAAATGTTTATGTTAATAAATAAACAAATGGCGTAATTAACAACTAAAAAAATTATCTCGGCTTCTAAACATCTTACAACAATAATTTGATTTTTCAAATTCGTGTAAAAATACGAGCTACCAGATTATGAAAGTTTTATGCCAGTACATTAATTTGTTATTAAGATATTCGCAAAAAACTCTGCCCGAAAAAGTCGTACTTTTTCAAACGCCATTTTGTTGATGAAAATATTAAAAAATCGTTATGCCAACAATGTATTCGTAAACTAGACGTCACAACGAAAAAAATGAGCTCCGGATGAGTCATTTTTGATGACGGGAACTGGGTCAGATTGAATTAAACATTTCAGACCTTTTTTATAAACAAATGAATTTTCTCGAAAAGTTATGAATATTTTTTGATGAAAATTTTATGGTAGCTTCAGAGTTGCATACGACATGTTTTCACCAAGTTCTAAGGATATAAGAAAATTTTTCACGGAATTAAAAATTATTGAAATTTTCGATTTTTTCGACAGTTCTTTTCGATTATTTAAAAAAATTATTAACCGATTTAAATTATTCGGGTGGCAAATGAACTATCTTTATATCACCTACGAAACGTATAACATCAAATATGGCTATTGTCAATTGGCTTAGAGCTATGCTTAAAAAACTCGATTTTTCGTGATTTTTGCACAAAAAGACGTTAATTAAAAAATGTTCCCCCACTCTAAAATGGGAGGAAATTCACAGGTATGTTCTTTATCAATGAATACATCGAATATACCATGTGGTTACCTGTAAGGAATTTCATCCAAGATTAGCCTTCCCATGAGCTAATTCTACTGGCCTATAAATGTTTGGAGTTCCGTGTCGGCAACGCAAAGACTTTGTATTTCATACTCACCGGACTTTTTCATTCAGTTACTACTAACTACTACTATAACCATTGATATTTGGACACTGCAAATGAATGAAAGAATCATGTAAAGAAATAACTTTTTCTTGTTGAATTTCATGAGCATATAATATTGTTGTGAATATTAACTGTATATGTATTTGAACTTATTAATCTATTAAACGACATTAATCGACCGTAATAAATAATAAAACGGTAATTTCTAATCTCATCGTTAAAATAAATTTTTTGCTGACAGTAAATTACTGAGGTCAGTGACATTTTTTCAATAATGCCACAAGGAGCTTGAAAAAACCGATCTGGACGTCCTACCCTTTCTAATTAATCCAATGGAATAATTGTGGTTTGTGAAAAATGGCTAAGATGCAATGAGTAAATTAATATTAAATGTCAGTTCAGTCATTTAAAAACTGATTAAACAAAGTAAAACTGTTTTATTATTATTAAATGACGTTCAGCACTGTAAAACCAATGCCAATCATACGATATCATGTGCACAGATAAAAATATTTTAAATTAAGAATTGTTTAATGTAGTTGGGAAGGCACATATTATAGGAGATGTTTACATTTCCTTAATTGATACAAAAAGTTGAAGTGATGTATGCCGGTTAAAGTGTCCAGTTTTTTGTTTCGGTTAGACAATCAGACCGACGCTGCAGGTATAATGCGCGGCTCAAGTCTAGTGTTTTTTATCCACCAGTTTCAGTAAACATCTCTTAAATCTACTTGCTGGACTAGGTATATTAAATAAATAATTTCTGTAAATGTCTAATAATAAATGAATTATTTATTATTTTATGAGTTTTATCCAAACCCCAGCACAAAAGTAGTTTTGCCAGAGACGGTCTTCACATATAGATAAATATAATGTTGTGAATCGAGAATCTTATGATTCATTCATATAAGCAAATAAATACATTATAGGGAACAAATACTTTTGCGATAAGAAATAGAAAGTATGACATAAAACCCATAAAATAATAAATAAATAATGTACTATTAGAAATTTGGAGAAATTATTTATTTGGTATAGTTGGGCAAGTAGATGTAAGAGATGTTTACAAAAACTGGTGGTTACAAAAATTATATAAAAACATGTTTTTAAGAAAAAGCTTTTATTTTAGAAAACTGTAACATACGGAAATGTAAGAAATATTTTTTTTCTGGAAACCAAAAGCTTTATAAGGACTGTAATATAGCACTATTGCATAGTTACTTTGCTAAATTGACCGCCCCTGAAGCTTTGGGTTTCCAGAATTTAAAAAAAAAATTTTTTTACTTTTTGTTATTTATATTGTATATTTAACAAGTCTTAATGAACGGATCTTGTTCAGTTTAATCTGTATTACAGTTTTTTTTTTAAATAAAAGCTTTTTCTTAAAAATATTTTTTATATAACTTTTTATACTTTTTAGTCTTTACATATCTTACAAACAGACAGACAAAACCCTTTCATGTAATACCCATGTCAAGGGACTCGTGAAGAAAAAGATAATTTGCCATTCTAGAGCGCCTGCCATATTGGATTTAGAATGACGTCACATGGTTTGTTGTATATTACTCGTCAAACCCTTTCATCTGACACCCATATCAAGGGGGTTGTGAAGAAAAGATACTACGCCTTCCTGGGGCATCCGCCATATTGAATTTAGAATGACGTCACATAGTTTATCGTACTTTACTCGTCAAACCCTTTCATTTGATATCCATATTATGGGGGTCGTGAACAAAAAGGCGATTCGCCATTTTGGGACGTCCGCCATACTGGATATAGACCGATAATAGCTATACCATGTTGCATTGTTACCGGACTTATACACGTGTGCAAAATTTCAAAGCTCTAGCTTAATTAGAACTAGTCGAAATTCAGCTTGCAAGATTTGACCAAAACAAACACACTGACATTGCAAGTTAAATAAAAACTTTTAGAAACAGCAGATTTCGGCCGCACATTGATACATTATATATACCTGCAACGTAGCGCGTCGGTTTGATTGTTCCATCGAAAACAAAAAAGTCGACTCTTCAACCGGCATACGTCACTTCAACTTTTTGCATCAATTAAGGAAATGTAAACATCTTTGATATGTTTTTTCCAATTATATTAAACAATTCTTAATTTAAAATATTATTTTTATCTGTGCACATAATATAAGGCACTATAACATAACGAGTTTTAAAAAATATAAGGGGAATTTTTGACACTACAGCGCCACTCTTGTCGCTCTTTTTCTATTTTTTTCCCGACAGCAAATAGAATACGGTAAACAATAATAATAATAAAAAAACCGCAAATTATATTTCGCAAAAGACTTTGAACATACGAAAAGCACTTGAAATAAAAAAAGTTCAGCAATAATAATTATTGTATTACTCAACGACCAATGGCATGTGAGCTTGTTTCATACACATTATGGAGTCAACAGTCAACACTATAGATTATTTGTCAGTACATTTTCAGGTTTTGATAGAAGTAAATGTGCATGTGTTGTGAATTATTATGGCGTCGAGTGGCTTTCCGTTAAATAATACAGTACTTTCGTGGATTCAAGATTTTTTTAACAACATTTTTGTGTGTGATGGATCTATAAGTATTCGGCAACGCCCGACTGCAACCATAGTTGGTCTCTTAATAGTTTTATTAACATAGACATTTTCAGCATTATAAAGTAAAATTGATATATTATTTAATTTACGTAAAGTTTGCTCGAACATGAGAGACATACTGTATATATCGTCCTGTAAAACTTAAAATTTTTGTGTGCCCAATCAAGAACCCTAGTAACATTTTTCTCTAAGATTAGATTATAATAAAACATAGTTTATATTAAAAAGCATACTATGCAGGCCTCTGACGATCATCTTCTATAACCAATTTCGCCAAAATTTTAAACATACAAACATTTTTTTTCTACGATAGTTATTAAAAATTTTTGTCGTATTAAAATATATTTATTTAATTAAATCAAATAGATGTATTAAGTTAGTTTATTGTGTAAAGGCAGAACTGTTATTAACACTTATACAATACTAATATTTTAAAAGATACACCAGCAAAAAATTACTGTATTATAAGCACCCTGTTGAAGCGGATTACTGCTAATATATTTTTTGCAATCATAGAGCTCATGTAAAAACTTCGCGGCTATGTTATTCATCTCTGTCAGTAGGCGGAGCGAAAATAAATAATCTCAAGGAGCCTGATTCAAACAGGAGTAATGTTGTTTTAGGTTGGAAACTTTTTTCTGGCCACAATTGTACATTTCTTTAAATAAAAGCTTTTTCTTAAAAATATTTTTTTATATAATTTTATTATTGCAAAGGACTTGATATTTTGCAATACGGTAAATTAGTCGTGGAAGTGAAAGGTTTGAACATAGTAAAGCCATCAAAACCTGTAAATAGAAAATTTAGTCGTAAGGTCCCTTTCTTCCCCGTGGGTCATATATACATAAAATTCTTCAAAACCTATTTCTTTATAGATGCTAAAAGTCATCTCTCAAATAAGATGCCCAACAAAATCTTCGTTCTTCCTATTAAAGATGAGAAACTTACAGTAGATGCAGAAAATGAACCAACATTAGATGATTATGAAAGTGTACCTGTAAGTGATTATGGAATGGCTATGTTGAGAGGAATGGGTTGGAAGGAAGGAATGGGAATAGGAAAAAATGCAACAAAGTAAATTCTTTTAGTGGTTATTCATAACTATTTATTCATATATGAGTGTATAAATAATTAATAAATAACAAAATTTTCATGTTAGATCTGCAACAACAAATGAACCTGAATTACGCCCTAAAGGTTTAGGTTTAGGTGCTAGTAGGATGGTTAAAGCTGAGATTTCCAAAGAAATTGCTTGCGATAATGATGGAAATACATTGATTTTGAAACGAGGAACTTTTGCAAAAATTATTGCTGGCTCCCATAAAGGAAGTTATTGTGAGGTATTATGCTAATAATAATCAAACTTTTAAATTTAAAAAATATAATTGTAGGTTCAGGGATTAGATGATGAAGCAGGGAGAGTAATTGTCAGAACATCTTTAAAAGGTGAAATTTTGACTTTGAACGAATTTTTAATTGTACCTGTCACTAAAGAGGAATATTCTAAGGGATCAAGAGTATTAAGTAAGCATGTAATTTAATGTTTATAATTAGTTTTTACAAATTTATTTTCTAATGACAAATTTTGATCCAATTTAGATAATGCCAAGTATGAAGAATATAAGGAAATGTCAGATAAAAAACTTGAAAATCATTGGAAGAAAAAAAAAGAACCTAGAGGATATAAAGAAGATGCAGCTAAAGGTTCTACTAGACAGTTTGAACAAAATCAAAGTGCACAACGTGATGAAGACAAATCTTCGAGATCGAGTGATTATTACAATGATAATTATTTACCTAAAAAGGAAGTATGTAGAGGATATTCCAATAGAAACAATATTTATGATGAAAAATATGAGAAAACTGATAAAAATAATAAGGATACAAATAAAGATAAATATGAAAATAGAAATAGAATTAGTCGTAGAGACAGGAAAAAATATAGCTCTGGCTCAGACAGTGACAATGAAGGGAAAAACAGAAAGGACGATAAAAAAAAATATTGTCATGGAGAAAGTAGTAGATCTCATGAAGATAGACATAAAAGTGACAAAAAATCCTCAAAAAGTAGACATAGAAGCAGATCATCTTCCTCCAATGACGATGAAAGTGACAGAAGAAATAAAAAGTCTGGGCATCACAAATATGATAGTGGTGAAAAGGAGAAGACTTCTAGAAAAACTCGAAGATAATTACCATATACTTAACTATTACAGACTAATTATGTTTTAATTTAATAAACTTGTTTTTTTTAGATGTCGCGATTTAATTAGTAATAATTTTACCAAAATAAATAAGTTCGTCTATCGTAAATATAATAATAAAGTGAACTCATGTTGCAAGTGTTCACTTTCAAATAATAAACAATACCGAAAACAGTAATTATAGAAAGTGGTTAAAACACTAAAATTTTAATATTGGATAATAGAGAGTACCCAGTTCTTCAAAACTACCTTGCTAAATATAGTAGTTGTAGTTATGTGTATCCCTTCGTACATAGAAAATGGAATAATCTGTTAAGCAATTTATTTATTCTGTTTTTAATATAACTTATTATGTTTAACAGAACTTCCGATAAATTCCAATATATTTTTTTCCACAAAAGTAAGAAAATAATTAATATGTCTATTCAACTAATCGATAAACATTTGTTACTTTTTGATTGTTATTAAAAATTAGCCATTACATTTAAAGTACCTAATTGCAGGTAAAGATGAAAAAATAATTTTTCCTGGAATGAAAATTAATTGGTACTATTTTGGAGACAGTGCATGAAAATCTCATGAAAAAATTAAAAATTTGTTTATAAAATAATAAATTTGTTTATTTGTAACAATATAAATTATGATAATATAACAATGAATATGAATACGCTATGAATACAATAGGTATATGAATAAGAATATACGAATACATGACTGCAATGAATACTATAAATGCTATGAATATACAGAAAAAAAAAATAGAAAAATACAGAAGCAATAATCATCGACATACACATTAGAGGTTCAGGTGATTTATTGAGGCTACACTGCAGTTGAACAGATGAATCTTATTTTAAACTGAGTTATAATTGCTGCACATTTGATGAAGCTGTGAAAATTAATACGAGCTATTGGGAGATTGAAGGTGAGAGGTTGCTGTAAAAATATATGAGTGCAGAAGTTTAACTCGCTAAGAATATCCTCTCTGTCAATGTCATTTGTTATTAATTTATGCAAGAAGACTAGTTGGTTAATAGTGCGGCGAGTTTCAAGAGATTCAAATGAGTACCTTGAAAGTAGCTCTTCGTGTGGAAATCCAACTGTTGGATATAAATTATCTTCCTTGTAGCTAAGATATTTTAAGAAACGCCTCTGGACTCTCCGTTTTGCACATGTACATTGTAGCGGGGACATATTTATTTATTTTTTTATTTTTATTTTGATGCCTTATTTATATTAACGTTCTGGCGGAGTTCAGCTATTGCTGCTCTACCACTCAACCAGGACACGTACACATAGACATCAACACAATAACCATTCCCTGCGATATTACCATCTACCGCAGCTGAGACTCGAACTCAAGAGAGATAACAGCATCTAGACATGTGCCACCCAACAGTGGTCTAGCTCACTATTACCGTCTCGGTAACACATGAAAAAACGCCGCTGAACATCCATACCCTGACCAGGATTCGAACCCGGGACTCCGTGTCGCAAGCCAAACATCTTTAGCATTGCGCCACGGAGCTGGATATTCAACTTGAGATCTGACGAGTATATAGTATAATAATTTAATGGTAGTAGAAAACTACAAAAAACTATGGTGACGAAGGTCACTGCAAAACCAAACTATCAGCAATTTAATAAAAAACCTGAGTCTTGATAAAATTTTACTTTACTCTACTACTGACTAATATAATATATGAAATTAATAAATAAGAAAACTCTACTCTCATGAAATTTTAGCCGTTTACAAAATGGCTGACTGGTTATGACCAAAAACTTGAATGAAGGTAACAAAATTCAGTTAGAATTAGAGAGAAAATATCTGAATTACTATCTGAAAAAAAATAATACTGTAACAAATATAGCAAACAAAATTATGGGTTTAATCTCCTAAAAAAAATTAACTAATAAAAAATTATATCTTAACCTCTTGTACTAACACGAGGTTAACTAAATGCGACAAAATGACTTTAGGTTTCGACTTTTAATGAGATAAGATTGTCTACACACGATTAAGAAACAAAGATTCTAATTTATCCTTTGATTAATTTCCGAGTTTAATCCTCGTACAAATAATCTAAATAATGACAAACACCACGGTATTGTGTCTCAAGCGACCACAAAATACAAAATTGCCGCGATAATTAATGAATTAGCATGTGTCCAAATGGACGCCGACATCACACAAACATGTGTGTTAATAAAATTAATTATTATACGGAATATCCTTTAATTCCCAAAAATAACTATACAGCAACGTTAACTCAATAACATGACATCATTTAATAATCAAATATATTCAAAATGTCAAAGGATTAAAGAAATAAACGTGAAAATTCGTTAAAGAACAAGTACCAGTCTTTACTCACCTAGGTCGAAATCAAAAGTGAACTAGCAGGGATATTTCAAATGATGGTTCTATCGCGTTTGCGCACTTGTTGACTTCCGGTCGTTATTTCGGCGGGTAATTCAAATTTATTTAGCACGGGTGCTTAAGCGAAAAAATTATTTTTTCGTTACAATAGATAGATAGATATATATTTTATTGGTGTTACAATACATTAAAAATGCTTACACAAGTCAGAAATGTGAGTATAACATAGTTAGGTTGGACAATAACAAAATTGTGCAATAATAGTCTGAATAATACATAAAATTGTTGTGTGAGATAGGATAAAATAGTGTGTAGTAGTGACAATAAAAACAGTTAAATTCGTAAAACATAATAAATATAAAAACAAAATATATAGTTAAAATAAAATTATTAAATATGCAAAGTGTCTAGGCAGTTTTTAAATCTGAGTGATCGTTATGAAGAAATTCATTTAATGTATAAAAGGCCTTGGATTTTAAGTAGGATTTAATTTTGTTTTTAAACTGCAAGAGGTTTAGGTTCTTTACAGAATTCGGCAGTTTGTTATAAAATTTAGCTGCATAGTAATCTGTTCCGTTCCTACTTTTTGTCAGTCGAAGAAAATTTAAATGAACTTTGTCACAATTTCTTGTATTGTAGTTGTGTAATTGGCTGTGCATTACATATTGATTTTCATGTTGTTTGAGGTAAACATTCAAGAATGTAAACATAGGGCAATATTAGTATATTAAGTTTAAGAAATTGATCCTTGCAGTCATCCCTATATTTTAGATGAGAGAGTATACGAATGCATCTACGTTGTAAGCCAAATACTCTTGTGGCATGTGCTGAATGCCCCCAGTTTAAAATACCATAAGACATGTTAGCATGGAAAGAGCCATAGTAGGCCATGAGTAGGAAGTTTGGGGATATTGTGTTCACTAGGTTATGTAAAAAGTAAGTATTTTTCGAAAGTTTTGTTGACAATTTTAACGTATGTTGCTCCCAAGTTAAAATTGGTTCAAGATATACACCTAAAAATTTTATGACGTTACCATTTTGTTCATTACGATCTGTTGGGTCAATGTTCCGAAGGGTGAAAGTTAGTGATTGTGTTTTTTCTTCATTTAGTTTTAAACTATTTGTTAAAAACCATTCGTTAATCCTTTTATCAGTTATTAAGACACTCTGATGTAGTTCCTCAAGTGTTAAGCTAGTGTTAAGTGCTGTTGTATCATCAGCAAACAATATGAAGTTGGTAACATCGTTACAATTGGGTAGGTCATTAATATATATGGTAAAAAGTATGGGGCCTAATACCGATCCCTGTGGAACACCAAGAGTTACTCTTTTTGTTTGAGAAGTGCACAGGTTATAGTTTACATATTGCTGCCTGTTGTTTAAATAAGATGTTATAAGTGTTACACTGTCAATATTAAAGTTATAATTTATTAGTTTGTTTAGGAGAATCTCATGCGATACACAATCGAAGGCCTTCGTTAGTTCATAGAAGCTGGCTGTTGTGTATTTCTTGTGTTTGAAGGTATCCAAAATGATTTGTACAACATTGTTAATTGCCAGCATTGTGGATCGCTTATTCCTAAAACCGTATTGGCAGTAGTGATATAAGTTATTGTGCTCAAAATATTCATCAATTTGATTTTTTAAGGCAGCTTCAAAGATTTTAGCCAGTATAGGTACGAGTGAGATGGGCCGATAATTATTTAGTTCTTCGTTGGAGCCATTCTTGTGAATTGGAATTACTTTGAACAATTTTAGTACGTCAGGAAAGATAATGTTTTTAATACATAGGTTAATTAGGTTTGTCAAGGGGTATATAATTAAATGTTTGATACTTTTAATGAGTTTTACGTTGATGCCATGTGTATCTTTACTTTTACTGTTTTTGAGATTGGTTATTATAGTACGTAAGTACTTCATTGTAGGTTATCTCCCTGAATTTAAAATGTATTGCCTTATCAATCCTTTTTAAATAATTGTTTTGGTGGAGATTGGTTTTGGATAGATTGTTAATAATATTGAGGGCAATGTCAGTAAAATATGTATTAAAATCGTTTGCAGTTAGGGATTCGCTATTCTGATTATGTAGGTTAGGGTTGTTTCTTTTACCAATTTCTCAGAATGCAGCTTGAGCATTGGAAGAGTTTTTAATGTAATCATCATGAGGTTTTTTTTAGCTTTCGCAATCTCCGAGCGGTACAGTGCTTTGAAAGATTTTATAGACTCATTTGTTATAAGATTACGATCGGTTTTATGTAAACTTTTGAGTTGATTCAGGTGTTCACGCATTTCTCTAGACTGTTGAATTCACGAGTGTTTTTTATTACAAAACCAAGAAATATGAAGGAGTTTCCTATCATTATTTATATGATCATAAAACGATAGGCTTGGATCAAAAATCATCCCAAGGTCGCAGATAGTATTAGGTCTCTGCAGTGAAACGTCCTCAATGACAGTTATATTTTATGACGTGTTTCAGAGAAAAGGACATAACATTATATTTAGAGGGATTTGGAGGTAGATTGTTCAATATACACCAGGTGTTAACTTTATTTAATGCTATAGTTGTAGCGTATTACAGTAATCAGGGGACTTTATGGTAGTGTATATTTTCATATCATCCGCGTAAAGTAAACAATTAGTTTCCATATCATTTGTAATATTATTAATGTATATATTAAATAATAATGGTCGTAGTATGAATCCTTGTGGGACCCCAGAAGTTACAGGTATCTCGGTAGATTGTTGACCGCAACATTGTACAAATTGTTTTCTACCTTCAAGCTAAGATTTGAAGAAACAGCATATTTTTTGACAGGCTAAAATTATCTAATTTGTTAAGCAAAATACAGTGATTGAGTCTATCAAATGCTTTCGAAAAGTCTGTATATATAACGTCCACCTGCAAACTGGAATTAAATGCATCTGCTATATATTGCGTTATACAGAATAAATTGGTACTTGTAGATCTTCCCTTCCCAACCATGTTGTTTTTGTGTGATTTTATACTTTAGATGGAAAAAGGGAAAATCATGAAGCAACATTTCAAGACACTTAGAAAAAATTATTGATAATAGTAATAGGTCTGTGATTTTCAATTTGTTTTTTTTCACCTTTTTTATATACGGGTATTAATTTAGAAAGTTTTCAAGAAGAGGGATATGTAGATATTTTAATAGAAAGATTAAATATTGTGGTAAGTGCTGTCGAAAGGAGGCATGCGCAATCACGGAGAAAAAATGCAGGTATTTTGTCCGGACTGACAGTACCTTTATGATTAAATTTCTTAAGACTTTTAAGTACCTCAATTTCGGAGAATTGCGTTAAATGTAAGCTATCGGTCAGAGTATTTTGACCAGCATTTTTTACAATTCTACTTATGCCTAGATTGGTACCATATAAGGTTCGGTGGTTCTGTATGGAGAACATATATATTTCTCTTAAATGTCTCTGTGGAACATAGAAGTCTATTGTACAAAGTAATTCTGGAGAGTCAATAATGCCACTACTAATCTTGAATGCCGAGACAATATCTGCGTTGATTCTTCTTTGCTTTAAGGTACAAAGATATAAGTTATGTAAAATTTGTTTATAGTCAATATCTTCAGTAGCAATGTTGGTCTTATATGCAGCATAGCATAAGAATCTTGTTTGCACTGTTTCTATTTTATCTATATGTGTTTGAAAATTGGAGACCATATAACTGAACAGTTTTCTAAATGAGTTCTTACCAATGAAATATATAATACAAATACAAATATCTTTATTTTCAGTAGACCTGTGAATACAAGTATAGAATAGTGTCACCTAAAAATAAGACAAAACAACAAGAACCATAGGATTAAATTAACTTAACATAGAATAATTTGGTAGGTATATAAGACAATTCATGAAAATTAGTCATTGACACAGAAATTACATAGACGTGGACACTTTGTTAAATATTAAAAATTAAGCATTAATTATAATGCAGTATTAAGTATAAAAATAAACATTACAGTTAAAATTCATTAAAATTCATAAATTCGGTGACTGTATAAAAGCAGTGTTCCAACAACATGTTGCGTACCCCAGATTTAAACATATTGAAATTTTTAAAGACTTTAAGGAAGCAGGTAAGTTGTTGAATTGCTTGACTGCCATAATCAGTGGTCCTTTTGTGGATATTGACATACTGTGCTGAGGCACAAGTAGATTGTGGTTTACTCTGAGGTTATACGCAGAGCCACGGTCTCTTCTTCTTCTTCTTTATGCGGGGCGCCTAGAGGTCGCCGCACTCAGGCCTTGTGGCCCATTGTGCTACCGCTAAACAAGTTAATGAGCTCCCCCGTACAGACCCGATTCCAGCCCAAAGGCTAAAATCCTTCCCACAGGAGAACTCCTTATTTCCTCCAGCACTGGAAAACCAGTACCGAAGTGTTTGTGTCTCAGGTACATCAGTCCTGGGCAAGAAGTAAGGACGTGGAGGGAAGTTTCTTCCTCATCCTCGCAGAACCTGCAATCGGGGTGGTCTACCAGCCCCATTGTGTGCAGGTGTTTCCTGAAAGAGCCGTGCCCGGTCAGGAGGCCTGTCACGGCTCTTATTTGCTTTCTGCTTAGACGCAGCATTTGCTTTGTTCTCTCCGGCAAGGGCCCAGAGATTAAGAGCTTCGCTTGCCGGAGTCCTGGATAGGAATCCCAGAGGTCAATGAACTGGGAGCGAGTCCAGTTATCTATTAACCTCTTGGCATGGGATCTAGGGTAGCCGAGAGCCGGCTCCGGGCCAAGCAGAGCTCTTCGAGAGCCCCTCCTGACCAGAGCGTCCGCCCGCTCGTTACCCTCAATGTTGCTGTGTCCAGGCACCCAGAGAAGCTTGACCCAGTTTGATGAGCCAAGTTCACAGAGAGCCTGTTTACAGTTTTGGACCAATTTTGACTTGGTCTGACTCGATGCAAGGGCCTTGAGGGCCGCTTGGCTGTCGCTACATATATATATATATGTTTGTTGGAGTATTCCTTTCGGATGTTCTCCTGTGCACAGACTAAAATAGCAAAGATCTCGGTCTGGAATACCGTGGCGAATTTGCCCAGGGCATAAGAAAGCTCAGCCCTGGGCCTTTCCCCAAATATACCCGCTCCGGTACTTTCCTCTAGCCTCGATCCGTCCGTGAACCAGACGATATCTGCAGGCCTGAGTATGTCCTCGAGTTGTCTCCAGTCTTCCCTTTTCGGGAAGACTACCTCGAAGGGTTGTGCGAAGGAGAAGGAAGGCACCACGTCGTCACTTCTGGCCTCCAGAAGTGAGTGGACTCCTATCGCATTAGATAGGGCCCTTGTGTGACCTGATTGTACTTCTCCTTTCCTCCACTGACCTCCGCACTCCAGTCTGTAAGCCGCTTTCCGAGCCTCGGCCACAATCACTAGGTGAAGGGGCGCAAGGTCCAGAAGGACCTCCAGAGCTGCTGTGGGGGTCGTGCGTATTGCTCCTGTGACTCCTAGGCAGGCAAGTCTTTGGAGTTGTGTTAGCTTCTGTCGTATGTTTGACCTGGTTGTAGCAGGCCACCAGACAACAGAGGCATACGTAATCATAGGTCTTACTATGACAGTATAATACCACATAGCTACCCTGGGGTTTAGCCCCTATGTTTTGCCAAAGGTTCTTCTACATACCCATAGGGTTGTAGTGGCCCTTTGTACTTGTCTCTCTATATGATCTGTCCAGGTCAGTTTAGAGTCCAGGATGACCCCCAGATACTTCACTGTCCTTGAGATCGTTAGAGTAGTGTTGTAGAGTATGGGTTTGACGAAACCGTCTAGCCTGCGTCTCCTAGTAAAGATGACCATTTGCGCCTTAGAGGGGTTGACTCTAAGGCCCTGGTCGTTGCACCATCTTTGTACGATCTGCAAGGCCCTTTGCAAGAGTCCGCTGACCGTATTTGGGAATTTTCCCGAGATGATGATTGCGAGGTCATCTGCGTAACCTTGCGCAAAGAGATCCTCGTTGTCGAGTTCCTGTAATAGGCCATCGAGGACGAGGTTCCATAACAGAGGGGAGAGGACGCCCCCTTGTGGGCATCCTCTCTTTACTGAGACTTTTACTGCCGTCTCCTCATTGGCAGCTGTTATTTGCCTTCCCGCCAACATGGCCCTCAACCATCTAATGATGGTGTCCTCGATGCCATGATAAGCAGCAGCGGCGCAGATTGAATCGAAGGAGGTATGGTCAAAGGCTCCTTCGATATCCAAGAAGGCCCCGGCCGCAAGTTCTTTGTGGTGCAGCGCCTTCTCGATCCTCGAAACGATCGGATGAAGGGCCGTTTCCACTGACTTACCGGCCTGATAAGCATGTTGTGACGGGTGCAGAGGCACTGAGGTCAATGCCCCCGTCTTTGACATACCTTTCAACCAACCTCTCTAAAGTTTTGAGTAGGAAGGATGTTAGGCTGATTGCTCTGTAGGGGTTGGCAGTATCGTACGACGTACGTCCTGCTTTGGGTATGAAAACCACCTTGACGGCCCTCCAGGGTATAGGGATGTACCCCGTGGCCAGACAGGTTCTCAGCAAATGATAGACCGGACGGATAAGTGTTTCTGTCCCCTCTTGCAGAAGTGCCGGAAACACTCCATCCGGTCCTGGGCTTTTGAACGGGTCAAACGTGGAAATGGCCCATTTGACTCTTTCCATTGTTACCACCCTCGATGCTATCCTCCAGTCCGCTGCCGTGACAGCAGCGCGGGGAGGCCGAGGAGATGGTGCTTCCGCCGTCTCCACTACGGATTCGGGGAAATGAGTTGCTAGAAGATGCTTGAGGCGCTCCTCAGTGGTAGTCGTTAGCCTACCAGAGGGAAGCCTCAAGTCCTCCGGCTGTGTAGGTCTGTCTTTCTTGAGGGCTTTGCAGAGCCTAGCGGCTTCTGGAAGATCTTTGATGCTTTCGCAGAATTTCCTCCAGGCTGCCACTGTCTCTAGTTAGGGTAAATTTATCAGGGTGTGATTTGACGTAACATACGCAATTTAATATATAAATGCTGGTAATTGTTAAGATCTTTAGTTCCTTGAATAGGCCTCTGCAGGAAAATCTGGAATTTTTATATGTCATAGTTCTGACAATTCTTTTCTGAAGTAAGAGAACTTCACCAATTCTCACACAGTTGCCCCAGCACATGACACCATAGCTCAAAATTGAGTGTACGTAAGCAAAATAGTACATTTTTAAAGTGTCCAGGTTAATATAGTGTCTAAGCTGCCATATAACAAAACAAGTTGTTGATAGTTTTTTAAGTATAACATCAATTTGATTGCCCCATGAAAAGTGTGCATCGATGTACAAACCCAGGAACTTTACAGACTTACTTTGTTGGATACTATTACTGTCAGCCCTTACCAGTAGACTTTCTTTTAGTTCTCTTGGCGAGAACAGTATAAGGTCAGTTTTCAAATAATTTAGTACAAGTCCATTGTCTAAGCAATAGTCTATCATACAATGAATAGAATTATTTGCTTTTAGGCTAAGGTCACATAGATTATCTGAAGTGACTGCGACTAGAGCATCATCGGCAAAGAGTGACATGAAAGAAAGCATTAGGGTGATGGGAAAAAATATTGTTTATAAAAATAATGAATAGGAGGGGTCCTAGGACACTCCCTTGCGGGACCCCTGTAGACACAGGACATGATTCCGATCTGAAAGTTGAACCATTAGTTCTTAATACGACTTCTTGACTACGGCCAGTTAAATAGGACGATAGCCAATCTAAGGCAAAGCCACGTATGCCACAATTGAAAAGTTTATTTATTAACAAATTTACGTTGATAGTATCAAAAGCAAGTTTGAGATCAAATAGTATGCAAGCCGTATTATTTTTATGCTCAAAGTTTGTTAAAATAAAGTTGTAGACTGATAAAATGGCATCTTGTGTTGAGACTTTTTTTCTGAACCCAAACTGGTTGCTTGATGATTTTATTGCAGCTATGTTTCTAAAGTCTTTAGTATGTCTTTTAATAAAACCTAGCATTTTTAGAGATTTATTGCATATTAAGTCAATGTGATACACAAATGTCAGTTTAGAGTCAAAATATATGCCTAAATCACGTATTACATCTACATTTTTATTTGATGTATCCTTAATTACGTATTTATCATTGAGTTAGAAGGTAGGGAGAAGCTGTCACGTGATCAAAAACTGCATCATTTCGCCATATTGTTACTACTTTTCCGTCAAATAGTGACAGTTTGTTTTCTGTGCGATTTATTGTAATTTTTATTGATAGTTTGTTAAATTTTTGACAATAAACATTAAAAGGACTATGGTGTCGTGTGCTAAAAGAAGTTGCTCTTCTAGAGATGGTGTTGACAAGAAGAAATTAACGGGAATAACATTTCATAGGTAGTGTAAACAACAAACAGAGGCGGATTAAAAAAACCGCTAATTAAATGTTGTTTTAATATACTCAGGTTATATATTTAACAGAATAGAAACAAATTGTTTATTTTAGGGATAACATTGCACATGTTATATATATCAAGGTAAATAAAAACTGTTAAAACTCTTGCATTTATTGAATAGAACATTTATTTACGTTATCTAGATATACGGTCTCGTCGGGGTACAAAGTTCTTATTATTTTAATTAGTCCTGGTCCACCATATTGTTACTACATTTAGCCATGGTAGAAACATATACAGGTATGCTGTTGCGCAGCTTTCGCAGTAACCAATCATATGCTTTGTCACCAACGGGAACCATATTGATAATCGGACCAATAGCGTTTCGTGCGCATATTTCAAATAATGTAGTATATTCTTTTGTACAAAAGGAGATGATTCCACATACCATTTTAAAACAAATGCCTCATTTTGGAAATAAGGTTAAAATTTGACGAAATATTACTCATTTGGAAAAATTTTAGAATGGTTTTGAATAATAATGTAAGATTGTACATACATACATTTCAACATTGATGTAGCAAATTTTCATTGTAATTTTGGTGTTTTTTACTATCGTGTAGTTATGGATATGCAAGACATTCTTTGTAAAAAAATATGGTAAAAAGGTAGGTACTTCTTTAATGCAGTATATATTTTATATGATCTAGTTCGGCGATTTAAAGAGTGTATAGGTTATCAATACTAAAAAAATTAACGTATATAAATAGTTCTATATGAATACTATATGAGTTTTTAGTATGATTTTATGATAAATGTCAATTTTTTAATATAAAGAATAATATATTATATGTAATATATAAGTTATTTGTACAACAATATTAATCTTTTTAGTTACAAATGCTATCGTCATAGTAAATTTTAACCAATATTTACGAAAAATACATACACCACAGGTAATACAACTTCTAATTGTATTGACACCTTGTGAGGGTATACCGGACAGTCACACAAGAAATCATATACTCATTTTATTTTATACTTTTATTCTATAACAAAATAAACATATATACTATGCGTAATAAATAAAATAAGTATTATACTGAGACTTTTTACAACATATAGAGTATCTTGACAAGAGATGTAAGCGTTATTAATCAAATTTTTACAGAATAAAATCTAAATAGGTACTCCTACAGTTTTAGATATCCTAGATTTATGTACCATACTGCATAGTAACTTTTCTTTGAAATTAAACGATATGCATGAATATGTTTACTTGTTCTTACTTTTTGCTTTGTACGTTATATCTTGGAGAATGATTCCTGCCAAATGTTCTATAGGTACTGCATGAGGCAGAAGGAGAATAGTTTTCAACATTTTTGAGATATCTACTCTGGAGTCGCTTTAAAATCTGCCCTCTTAAAATGCACTGAACAAATGCGAGCTGTAAAAAAAAAACAATTTTTATTTCTGACCACATTTGTGTTAAATAACAAATGCAAACTTTTATATCGTAAATAGGTACATCTTTTACTGATACATATTTTGTAATTGTAAATAAGCCAACGTATTAAATAATTATTGTTTTTATAATTACCGTTTTTGAATTGATCAGGTTTCACTGGACAAATTTCTAACCATTTTCTCGATATTCTTCATTTTTTGGGAACCGAAAGAATATTACATTTCTTTCAGTTGAAGTTCCACTCCTATTTTTGCAACTGTTTATACTGCACCCAACCATGTCTTAAGTTTATTATAAATAATCGTTTCATTTTTAACCTCAAAAATATCACACCATAGAGAAACCAAACACAAAAATGATATTACGCAGTTACGCACCCCAACACGGCTACTTTTACACCTGGTTGCAGGGGTAAAATGTTGAGGGATAATATTATAAAAACTTGAAATATGTGTAATATCAATATCACAGAATATTAGGATTATCTGTCAATATACTGTGATATATCCAATATGGTTCCCGTTGGTTCCAGCGCAGAAAAGTCAAATTCTGGTAGCCCGGACGAGCATACCTTATATATGATTCTACCATGCATTTAGCCACGCCTACTGATGCCGTTTCTGTATAGGAAATTTGTATAGGATGTCGTCTCCCTACCTTCTAACTCAATGGTATTTATTTATAGATGGGGATATCCCTTTACTGAACTGGATATATTTGCATTTTGAAATATTCAGTGTTAGCTTTTTCCGCTCACACCAATTCTGAAATCTGTTAATATCTTGTTGCAGTTCAACCATGGAGTTGAGATCTTTAATTTCTTTAAATATTTTAAGGCCATCTGCATACATTAGTACTTGACTATATGTAAGAAGCATTCTACAACATCATTAATAAACAGATTGAACAACAAAGGTGCTAAGTGCGCTCCTTGGGGAACACCTGACCTAACTTGAATTTCATGAGAATAATAGTTATTAACTTTTACAACTTGAACTCGATAACTTAAATATGATTTTAACCACTTCAAAAGACTGCCGTGAATATATCGTGATAATTCATTTAGAAGCAATGTATGATCTACTTTATCGAATGCCTTGGAATGCAAACTGAATCCACAGAATATCCCTTCTCCAAAGATTTGACGATAAAGTCTTCATATATTAACAAATTTGTTGTTATAGATCTGCCTTGAAAGAATCCATGTTGCTTACTAGTGATACAGTTTTTTAGTTTGGATTCATTTTATTTACCAGCGATTCAAAAATTTTAGGTATGTGCAAAATTCTAGTAGTCGGTCGATAGTTAATAACCATTCCCTTGTCTCCAGACTTTTTATAGATAGGAACAATATAGGATTTTTTCCAATTAGTTGGAAATACTCCCTCGGTTAATGATTTGTTAAATAGAATCCATAGAGGTCTTGAGATAGCAAAGACGCAGGACTTTAGAAAATAAGCTGATATGTTGTCTGGTCCTGAACCCTTTTTAGAATCTAGATCACTTAGTTTGTCTAGAACTTCAGTTATTCCTATACATAAATTAATGATGTTAACAACATTCACAACATCCTCTATATTCTGTGAGTCAATATTGTTATTTGTTTTCTCAGGTCATAAGTCATTATAAACAGATGCAAAGTGAATTGCAAATAGATTTGCAATAGACTCTCCATCTTCGGCTGTTTGATCAAGATAACTGATAATGTTAGGAATAAAATCTTCCTTATTTTTATCGCGTGTATAGTCCCAAAGAATTCTTGAATCACTTAGCACGCCATTTTCAACTTCATTAATATAGTTTCTGTAGCAAATGGAAGCTTGTTCTTTACAAATTAATAACTGAAATGATTATAATCTTCTATTCTTCTAGTAATTTTATATTATATATGTGCACCTAGCTTGTTTATAATATTTTGTTTCAACTCATTGTCAAACCAGATTGGAAATGGGCTTGTTCCATGATATTCTTTTTATATGGTTTTTATACTTTTTCATATAGTACTCGATATTCTCATTATACACTTAAAATTTCGTATTATTAACTTTTTCCGTTCTCGAGATATAAGGAGTTGAAATTAGTAATAGTTGCAAAAACCGAGCGCTCATTTGTGACGTCACTATACGCAAGTGACGTAAGAAAAATGGCTTTCTGGGACCTTTCAAATTTAACCTGAAAAGTCGAAAAACATAGAATTTTTAAACGCTGGTAACTATAAATAAATATGTCGAGTGGAAGTTCGTTCTATGTGTCTACGGAAAGGAGAAGGTCGGCGATGAATTCTAATCGTAAATTGCAGGGTCGAAATCGAAAATTCGTTCCGGCAGGAGCGAGAGAAAATTGTAATTTTTTGACATTTCACCAAATTGTACTCCCCTACTGCCAAGTAGTAAGCAAAACAAACAATACTTCGAAAACACTTATAATTATAACCAATAAGGAGCATCAAGTCTATTGAGATCGCCGTGTCTATGCGTATAGTGACGTAGCGCCTGGCCACGCCCCATTTTCGCGAGATGGAAATTTGTAGTAGTTTTTAAGATACTAAACGTGCGAATAACATTCTGATTTTTTGCAGATCCATTAATTTATACTTGCATTTTCGATTTATGAAATAAAAAAAAAATGCCGAACAAGCCCATTTAAAATTAATTTTTATTGTAGGAACAAATAGATTAATGCATTCAGATAAGGTTAGATAAAATAATTCAACAGCAGTGTTTAGCTCGGCATTCAAAATCGTGTCCCAGTGAACACTTAGAAGATAATCATTTACATCATTAAATTTACAATTTTTAAAATTATATATGAGCTCCTCAAACTCCAAACACTGATATGCTTTATCACAAGGCACAAAGATATCAATAAAGGGGTGATGCTTATCACATTTTCCGAAATAATCAGAGGCAAGACACATTAATAATGAGTTGCTGGAAAAAACTAGATCCAACATCACATTATTAGCATTTGGTATTATATTTAGTTGAAACAAGTTCAAGTATGGGAAGGATTCGATTAAATAATTGGCAGAAGAATTGTGACCGGATGATAGAAGCCCTAGATCATCATTCCACCAAGTAATTTCAGGCAAATTATAATCACCAACAATTAACAACATCGCTTCACTATAACCCACACAGCACATGACATCCCTAGGATATCCTCATTTGGTCCCGTATATCCCAGTCGAGGATAACATTCCTCAGGATATCCTTAGGATATCCCAATAAAATATCTACAACCTGAGAATATCCCAAATGGGGATATCCTAGACAAATCCTGGCAGGATGTCCTAGTAATATCCTGCAAAGATATTAAAAGCCTAACAAAATATCCACTGTGGGAATATCCTGGGCAAGTCCTAGAGTCGTCCTATTATAGGTATTATTATTTAGGAGATTTCAACAAAAATAATGAAAAGTATATATATTGTTATTATATGTATTATTTTATGGTCTTTTATTGGTTTGTAAAATTTGCTTCTAAAATCTTATTTGTCGAAAGTTCTAAGAAATCCGCCGGGCATCGATGTCTTATCCACGTTCATTTTAAAGTTCTTTCGACAAATAAGATTACGATAAATATTTCATAAATATGTTATATCTTTGTATTTATTATATTATCTAATAGGGGAAAATGTGATTGGTTATTGTCCGCAGATGTTATTATCAGATACGTAATCCTTTACATTTTTCTGAGTGAATAAAAAAATTTTTAAATTCATTATAACTTTTCAGCACACTATGATTTTTAAAGTTGTACATATCATCCCTTACAACTTCTAACAACCCTAAACTCTGTTGATTTTAATTATACCAAAAAAAGGCAAGAGATAATTTTTATGTAATATTTCATGCTTTTACAATTTGTATTTGAAACTTTTTTTACTAGCTTTTACACATTTTGAGTAATTTTGAAAAAACACTTTGTTATATTTTTTTTCACCCCTTCTCGTGTTCAAATACTTCAAAGTAACATATCAACACCTCAAAATTTTGATTTGTCATTATATGAACTTGTATTCCTTTGTCTTTGCTTATTGGCTCAGTTTAAAAGTAATGATCTACTATATTATAAAATAATATGTATTTTTTGCTGTCTTTAGAAATATCCAATAAACTCTAAAAAAACTGGGGGATGTCCTATATACAGTCCAATCAATGTCCTCAGGTTGTTCATAGTAACCCAGGCATAACCCATATAAGAGCTGATGACGTCCTGTACACACCCGTACTGATGTCCTGAGGACGTTATCAGCAAAGCCCGATCTCTCCCATTTGGATATCCTACGGACATCCTAAGGTGATAATGGGATCTTCCCAGGATATCCCATATGTCCTGAAAAGTTGTCCCCAGTATGTTCTGAGGATGTCCTTGTGCTGTATGGGAAGTTGATGCCATAAATTCTGTTGAGTCACAGTGGAGCTGATAACTATCTTTATTCCCAAGTAGCACAATTAATTCCTCAAGATATCCCAAAGATAAAAATTTAGGAATTGGTAAATATCTTCTAGAGGTCTGTAAGAGTTCCCTAAGATGGGCAAATGTCAGCATATCAGGATTAAATAGTACCTCTCATGGTAATCGAAAAAAGTTATTAGTATAGAATCCTGTGAGCAGCTTTTTACATACCTATAGAATTCCCATAGTAATCTTTAGGATATCTTATCGCTTGCCAATATAAATGGTCCTTAGGACATCCTTATATGATTTCTATTAGATGTATTTATACATCACACACAGAATCCTGTGAGCAGCCTTTTACATACCTATAGAATTCCCATAGTAATCTTTTGGATATCTTATCGCTTACAAAATATATTGTCCTGAGGACGTCCTTATAGAATTTCTATTAGATGTACCATCACACACTTCTTATAGAATTGCCCAGTGGCACCTGGTGAAATTTTGGTTATGCAATCTCAGTACTGAGGCATATGGGACCCAAATAATACGACATAACTAACAAGATTAATTGAGGAAATTTTTCCAAGAAAAATTTGCAAAAAAATCTCAAGAAAGCGGTACACACCTAGGCTTTTCGGAAAATACTTATAAAATATTTACAAAAGAATTTTTGTTAGAATAAGGAAGACAATTATTCAACAGCTTCCAAATTTCATTAATTCGTTATAGTTACACCTTTTTCAATTTTTATTTCAATTTAAAAAAAAACTATAAAAAATAAAAACTTAATGAAATTTGGAATCGGTTAAACAATTGCAAATATTTTAAGTTTTCAAAAAAACCTTGAAAATGCAATCCCGCTTCTTGAAATTTTTTGTTAGCAAAACTTCTTCAATTAATATCGATAAAAGATGCCTTAAAGTATTATTTGTGTTCCATGTCTCAATACTGAGATATGGCTAACCAAAATTTCAACAACAGCCGCTGGCAGTGCCTTCTAAAGTAGTTCTCACAAACACCAAAACACTTGAACATTACTCGACATGTGTTTCGGCAGCTATATTGGTATCATCCGAGGATGATTAAAACTAAAGTAATTTAGTTTAGTTTTTATAATCAGCAGATAATGCCAACATAGTTGTTGACACGTGCGTCGAGTAAAGTTATTATCAAGGTTTTGGTGTTTGTGGAGACTAGTCAGAGGTATTATTTAATTACCAATCACGAGAATAGAAAATATTAAAACTGATTGTTCTTCCAGTAAAAAAAATGCATTTATTCACTGATAAAACATTAAAACATTAATTGTTCCTTCCTCGTAAAGAATTTTCTCTCTCCAACCTTGCCTTACAATGGCGCAGCCAATCCCTTGATAAAACTTCGAAGTCCTTTTCTGAACACTATTGTTTTGTTTTAAACAAATCTAGAATAAAATTATAAATATATTATTACCAAATAAAAAGAAATTACAGAAAAAATTATAGGAATAAGTATAGAGAGAGCAGTTAAAATATTTTCATGATCGTTAAAAAAAGTAAGATTTTTGAAATTTTTAGTTTGAATTGTCAGTTTTATTCGGTTTTACTTTTCTTTTAATGTTGCTATTGACATTAAAAAATTCTACTTTTTGTAGTGTCAGCTAGCGTTATAAGTGTGAACTCTTTCACTTACGTGGTTACTGAACTCACTACGCATCGTCCAGTAAATCTCCACTCTAGCAAAAAAACTAACATTTCTAACACTAGTTGCATAAGTAACTATTACGAAATAAATACCTAGTTCATTTATTTGACAAATATCAAGGTGGGTTCAATCCTCTATAGCTGTTAAGAGTCTGAAGGATATACAACCTGGATCTTTAGAATGTGTTTTATATAAATTTATTTTTATACTGTGTGTATTTTGCTGGTCACTACAGGTACCTATGTCGTTAAAATTAACAATTTAATTACTTAATGGTAGTTTATTGCCAAATGAATATTTTACTTGTAATAATAATCATTTTAGTTTCACATAGATAATTATTATTATTATTAATTTGGAAATATCCATTTTCCAACTGTTTTCCAAACATTACCAAAATTCACCATGTCTCCAAGACTCTTCTTAAAAATATTTTTATTATTATAATAGCTCGAGAAAAAAAAAATGAAATTTGAGGTTGTCAATATGGGAACTAAAATATTACTTTTTGAGTGCCAAATGGTGACCTTGATGTTAAACATGGCACCGGAGCATCATTTTCCAAAAACAAATAATAATTGGTAGGAGGGGCCTACACTGAGAAAAGCCCCAGCAAAAAATTATTTGCTACGCGTTTTTTAACTAGAGTAGCAATAATTTTAATTAGGTTAGAAATATCTGTTCACTATACTAGAATAAATAACTCTACTGAGTGTTTGTATTAGCCCTTAAAAAGTACTTTAGAGTTTTTATTAGTTGCTTTACTAGAGCACTAGAGCATTTAGCTACCATTAAAAAGAAGACAATATAAAGAAAGATTTAACTGTGGTAAATAAAAACTTTGTTGGAATTACAAAGTTTTGTGTTGAATTACGTCACCACAACACCAATCGGACTGAATCGGTCAACTCCGACTCTGCCCCGACGTCATTCTACGCTGTGACCTCAATGATACACTTTGTAAATAAGTAAATAATGTCGCGTTTACTTGTGCCTTTGTGCGGGTTGAATATTATGTACTATATTTTTATGTGTGGTGTGTTTCATTATAACAAAAATTACAGGAGACTTTTGGGCAAGTCGTTTTTTGTTTTTGATTTCTTAAATCGCAGGGTCGATTCTATCGGTGTGTACGGATTCGGAAAATGTTTGTTTAGGTATGGCAATAGGAGCAAGCGAGTGCAAAGCAACTAGGCTATTCTTGTTTATCATAAAAAACATAACCTGCTTTCCCCATCACATGTGCGTGGAGCAGCTCTGTCTGTGGAATTTCAATTAACTTGATTTAAATTCAGTTTACCATAGGTAATAGATATACCTAGTGATATGTCACCATGACAGAAAGGTATAAAGAAATGGTTGTTGAATGGGGGAATGGAAGTGCTTCTAAAGAACTTTGACAGTAAGTACTAAAATAATAGATGCGTTGTTTTGACCCACGACCGATGGCAGTAGAATTACCAGAATGACATTCACCAATTTAGTGTTTTCTTTATATTTTATGTATTTTACTTTTAAGCATGTCAAAATAAATGTGTTTTTTTACTCCTAGGGAAAGATTGTTAATTTATTACGTATCAAAATAAATGTCTATTTATCTTTTTATTTTGTTTTTGTTTTAAGCAAATAATACAATTTAATGTTTTATATGTTTTATGTTTTTTACTTATAAAGAAAATCTGTTAATTTATCATCTATGAAAATAAATGTTTATTTATTTTTAATTGATTTTAGTCTCTTTGGGCCAAATCCTTAACCATTTGTTAGTCCAAGGTATACCAATTTTTTGCTTGTAGTTTCATGTTTAGGTAATTTAATATTTATTATTCGTTTCCTCTTATTTAAAAAAAAAATCTTAAAAAATAATGTTTTTCATATAGCCGCAAAGTGATGTATCTATATATCTATGTCATTATGTAACATTTAATTTCAATGCTGATCAAGCGAATATTAAATTACAAATGAAAAATTCGTATACGTGTATATATAAAACATTGGTTTGTCACAGAAGTTTGTCGCGTCTAAGAGTTTAAGGTCACCAATAGCAGATTTTTTTTAATTAGATAAGATTGCGCATTTTGTAAAGTTGTATTTTAGGAATAAACATTTCTCCTGAAAAGTACATGTGGGGACGCACATGGCCCATTCCTACAGCAGATATCTTTTTAGTAGTAGCAAAATGACCTTTCTATTCTAATTAAGAAATTCTACTGTTACTGATCTAAAACTTTTTGACATGACCAAATATGTTTTCTGAGGCAGGCTATTTTTTTACTAAATTAAGAAAGAATAATAATATATGCCACAATAGAAAAGAAATTTACTAGGGTAGTAAAAAATTTTGCAGTGGTAGTGAAACTTTTTGCTGTAAATAATAATCAGTAATACTACTGCAGCCAAATTCCTGCTTTATCCAATCAGTAACTTTGCTACAGCAAAAGAAAGAATTAACTACAGTACCAGGAAAATCATAGTGGTAATAAAAAATGTTGCTGCAAGTGAAAAGAATTAATCCTCTCATAGCCAGATACTTTGCGATAGCTAATAAATATTTTTGGTACAACAAAAATGAGATCAACTACAATAGCAATAAAGCTATTAAATAGTAGTAAAAATTATTGTCAGAATTAAAAAGAACTGTTGCTACCTTAGCTAGGTAGTTTGCATATTTAGTGATATATTCCACTTTGCTACAATAAAATTACTTTACTATAACAGTAAAGCTTATTTTCGGTGGCTGCAATGAAGAATATCTTATAAAGTATTTTTACTATTGCAGTAAAGTAACTTCAGCAAAATGAATTTTACTGCCTTTACAAAATTCTTGGCTGGCGCCTATTTAAATAGAGTTTTTTGCTGCTGTAGCTTGATTTTTGGCTGTCACTGCAAAAAACTTCCCTCAGTGTAGTAGCACCTTCTTGTGCCATTGCTAACCGTATATACTTTTAACACATTCCAGCGATTAAAATTAAAATGACAGTTATTTGAACGACAGCAACAATTTTCAAACATTTAAGGAAGGACATTTTATGTCAGCAGGGAGAGGGAGCTTCAGAGCTACACTATATGAATTGAAAGCAAACACTCTAATCACCATGATACTAGCAAAATACATAAAAGTACCTTTAGAAATGAAGGTTGTATATCGTCCCTTCAATTGTAAAATACATACCCATAAGCACCCTCATCATATATATTTTCCCAATTGGAAAGTTCTCCCTCAGGCCTTCCCAGCTGCATTTGATTCCCAAATTATTGCTTAACAATTTTTGAAAGATTCTGGTATGGTGATATTTTGCCCCATCACCACCAATCATTAAAATGTAAGTATACTGAAAACGATAAGTTAATTAGAGAATTGTTTATATAGTGTTGACTCTACCTGTTGCGGAAGTGAAGTAACTTTATTTAGTCGTCGACTTTTTTGGCGATAACCAAGAAACTCGACGTTTTTGTACGACATTATGTGAGGTATATTTATCAACAAAATAAAGAGACACCTACACTGGTAGATATAAAATCTTACTTCACTGCACTTTGTTTAAAAAATAGTTCACAGAACACACTACACTACACAAAATAACTGATATAATAAGTATTAAACTTAATTGTTTCAGTAGCTAGCTAAACGACGCGACATAAATAAAATAAAATGGCGAGCGTATGCTGGAGCAAGGAGCAACAAGTCGAGACGGAAATAGAGCGCTTGCGCCTCATAAAATGAACCAATAAGCAAGCTGTATATTTATCGATAAAACAGAAACCGATATTAAAATTTAAGTGGGGGAATTATTTTTAAATTATTGTCCATATTCCATTGAATTACTAACTAAGGTAATCCCTATAACATTAGAAAAAGATACACAGAAGAATTTCTTTTTGCGATTTCTATAGGTATTCCTTTAGAGGTAATAATAATATTTCCCTTTTAATATTTTTATCTGATCTCTATGATAAATCGAAAATTGAGTTGTATGGTAATTCCCTCTTAGAACTTCTAGAAGATGTCTATGAGTTAACAGAAGTCGAAATTCCTGTATAATACCCAATTTACATTTCCTCGACGCATACAAATTGGGCACATAAAAGGATCTCTAATTTTGAACTCGCGAGAATTTCTAGAGGACATAAATACTGGATATCCTTGCAGGCACTGAATAGAACTTCTTGAAGATATCCCAAAGATTTCTGTGCTACTTGGGTTAGATCTTGGAGGAATATAAACAGCACCTAACACCATCATTAGATGTCCATAGTTAATAAGCAGCCAGAGTTCATCGAATTTGATAGAAGAGTCTACATGATTAAAGTTAATAACTTGGACATTAATTGATTCATGCACTGCCACTAAATTGAATTATTATAAAATTGAGCATTAACTCCAATTTTAAACTTTAGCTTGCCAATTGTGTTAAGTTGTTCGACTATCAGATATTCATCATTTTTGATAAATTTTCTTATATCTACAGTAGTAACACCATTGTTAACCTTACCAATGTATAACCACATTTTACTTGGGACACTTTTAAATGGTTCTTCTTCCGTTACAATTGCAGTTCCTCTCATAACTTTTTGTTGCCTTTTGGTATTTTTATATCTAACAGTTTGAAATGATTCATTGTTTGTAGAGGTAGTACGTATAGCATCATTAACAGCCTCTTTTACTTGTGATGCAGTGATTTTTGAATATGATGGCTTCTGGACAGTTTAGTCCACTAACAATGCACCAATGTCATTCTGGTCACTTATGTTATTTTGATTATTTATTTTTGGTTCCGCTGGTTTGGATAACTTAGCTGCTTCTTTCTCGATGATATTGCCTGATGAAGTCTTTGATTTTATGTAGGAATTTGAACCTTTTGCATTAAGCAAATTAATAAGTTCAATAGGTATTGCTTTCTCGTAAAATAATGACTTCTGTGTTGGTATTTAGTTTTATAAGGTTGGCAATTTTGACATAATTAGTCTTTAGTAGCAGTAGTATAAGAACCGTTGATCTATGCGGATCTATGTAACATAACGTGTCTCTTAAAGGACAATAAACTTCTCCAAGTATCGAAGTGTATTTATTATATTACTTCCTAAAGCCACTGAACTGGAAGAGGTTATGGGCCCAGAGTGAAGTCGGGAAATTTAGGAAGGAATTTTTGTAAGTGATTAAAGTTTTTTCAACTTGGGAAGTCAGGGAATAAACACAACAAGATGGCGTCTGCGTTTCAAATTTCACATTTAAAACCTTTTGATGGTACAGGCTTCACTAACTGGGAATTTAGAGTTAAGCTGGTACTGGAACAAAATAATGTATTAGATGTGTTGGAAGAGGAAGATGAGACAAAACGACGACAAGATGATTTCAAGAAGCGTGACGTAAAAGCTCGAAATATAATCGTTCAATGGCTAGCAGATAACATTCTGGAAACAATAAAAGACAAAAAGACAGCTAAGGATATTTATGAAACACTAAAGAAAACATATACCAGAACTGGAATCTCAGTGCAAGTAGAATTACAAAAGAAACTGAGGAACATGAAGTATATAGATGGAAGTTTAGGAGATTTTATCATAGAATATGAAAAGACCATACAAGAACTTAGAAGCTGTGGAGGAAAAATAGAAAATAATGAAATGATTTCTCAAATACTTGCAGCAATGCCAGAATCTTATCAGGCAGTTGCTACTGCAATTGACGTTACATTCAGTCAGTCTCCTGATAATATGGATTTTACTTTTGTAAAGAATAAGCTGCTACAGGAAGAGGCGAGGCAAAAGAAGGACAAAAAAGCAAGTAGTGTCAGTGATTCGGTGGCATTTACAAGTGGAAAGAAATTTTCAAACTACAGAGGTCGCGGTAGAGGTCACCCTGGACAAACACAAAATAGTGCACGAAATAACAATCAAACATTTCGTTTTCGTTGTTATAAGTGTGGCAAACAAGGACATAAACGTGCAGACTGTCCGGAGCAAAAAGAAAGCAGTGACAAAAATGTGAATGTTGTAGAAGAAGAAGTAAGTTTCGTTACGGAAGTGGAAATGGACTCTCGACAAACTGAACTTGTAAACATACCCTTTCTCACAGTTGGCAAGGCTGAAGTTACTAAAGTGCCAGATATGTCAAAGTCAGCTGATCTATGGTCAGCTGTGAGTAACGTCGATGCTATTGATGGAGACACTTTGTATTTTATAGTTGATTCGGGAGCCACAAATCATTTAATAAATAGAAATGCAGGTAAATACTTAGTAGAAGGAAAACCAGTCAACCATAAAATAAATGTAGCAAAGAAAGGATCCAGTATACATGCTGTAAGAAACGGAAATTTATATGTGAAGCATGGAAATGTAAACATAAAAATTAAAGATGTTTTAGAGTGCCCTGAATTAGAATACAATCTACTGTCGGTCAAGAGACTCGAAAAAGAAGGTCTGAAAATAATTTTCGAGAATAGCACAGTGAAAATAATGACTAAATCGGGAAAAATAGTAACTGAAGGTGAAATTCAAGGTAACCTATACGTTGTGACATTTAAAGCTAGACAATCTTGTGCAAATATAGTAGACATTAAGCAAATAGATTTAATTCACCGTAGAATGGGACATTCGTCTTTTTATCCATCACAGAAAATTTGCGATGTATGTTTAAAAGGTAAGCAAACCCGAGATAGCTTTAAAAGTTTACCTACTGAAAGAAAAGCTTCAAGAATATTAGAAACTGTGTCATCTGACGTTGCTGGCCCTTTCGTTCCTGCAACACATGACGGAATGAGATATTACGTCACATTTATTGACCACTTTTCTCACTTTACATATGTTTATCTCATGAAAAATAAGAGTGAAGTTTTTGAAAAGTTCAAACAGTATGAGGCAATGGTAACCGCTAAACATGGAACTAGAATTGTAAAGTTACGCTGTGACAATGGCGGTGAATACATTTCCAATGAATTTAAGAGTTTTTGCAGTAACAAGGGAATAGAAGTGCAATATACGGTCCCCCGAAATCCTGAACAGAATGGTGTCAGCGAACGTTATAACCGATCTGTCATGAATATGGCTCGTTGTTTGTTAATAGAATCGAATTTACCGAAAATACTTTGGGGAGAAGCAGTTAGGTGTGCAGCATATATAATAAATCGTCTGCCCACGTCAGCAATAAATACTAAAAAGACACCTGCTGAATTGTGGCTTAACGGAAAGATTGATTTAAATAAATTTAAGGTTTTTGGCTGTACAGGTTATGTTCATGTACCAAAGGAGAATCGAGGAAAATTAGATGCACGGAGCGAGTCAATGTTTATGATTGGATATGCACCAAACGGATATAGAATGTGGAATCCGCACAAAGAAAAAGTTATTGTGGCACGAAGTGTCGTTTTTGATGAATTATGGAATAACGAAAAGAAAAATGACAGAATTATACAGTTAGGAGATGAATTAGAAAATGATCAAGGTGAATTAGAAAATGATCAAGGAACAGATCCAAGAGAAGGAGAAATACATGTAAGAAATGATGACAATGAACAAAATCAAAGAAGTAAGAGAGAAAGAAAAATTCCGAGTAGATTTCAAGAATATGAAATGAATTTTATGTGTGCTCTAGCAACCGGAAACATTCCTAGTGAAAACCCAGATTGTTACGAAGAAGCAATAGAAGATGAAGGATGGAAAAATGCTATAAAAGAAGAACTTTCAAGAATTGAAATAAATAAAACCTGGGAAATTATTCCGCCACCAATAAATGAAGAAATAATTGATTCACGCTGGGTGTTTACACAAAAGAATATTCAAGGCAAAGTCGTAAAGAAAGCACGATTAGTGGCAAGAGGTTTTAAGCAAACGGGACTGTTAGACGAAGACGTATACACTCCAGTTGCGAGGATGGTTACGCTGAGACTACTTCTGTCATTGGCTGTTGAAGAACAATGTTATATCCATCAGATGGATGTTAAATCAGCATTTTTAAATGGAGAACTTAAACAACCTGTGTATATGTATCAACCTCAAGGTTTAACGGGACATTGTGATAAGTATATTTGCAAATTAAACAAGGCTCTATACGGTTTACGAAATAGTCCTAAATGTTGGTACGAAAGATTACATAACTATTTGAATGAAATTAACTTTAAAAGATCTGATGTGGATCCTTGTTTATATTTCAGAAATAAAACATATCTTTTGATTTGGGTTGATGATATTATCCTTGTATCAAAAAGTTTAAACGATCTGTCAAATGTTAAAACTAGTTTATCTAAAGAATTTGATATGAAAGATTTGAGTAGTGATAAGCAACTGAATTTTTTAGGTTTAGAAATAGTTATAAGTGAAAATTGTCTGTTTATTTCTCAAAGAACCTTGATTGACAAAGTTTTAACTCAGTTTGGTATGCTTGATTGTAAAGAATGTAAAATTCCAATGGAACCTAAATTAAATTTAAAGGTTGATGATAAATCAAATTTAAATGTTCCTTACAAAGAACTAATTGGCAGTTTAATGTATATCATGTTAGGTAGCCGTCCAGACTTGTGTTTCGCAGTCACGTATTATAGTCAATTTCAAAATTCATATGGTCATAGCCATTGGACACATTTGAAAAACGTTTTGAAATATTTAAAATGTACTAGAAACTTGTGTTTAAGATATGTCAAGTCAAATAATTCAAAGACAGTAATAAGTTCATTTGTAGATGCAGATTTTGCAAATAGTATTAACGATAGAAAGAGTATTAGTGGTTTTCTTATAAAAATTAATGATAACCTAATATTTTGGCGATCAAAACGACAAGATGTAGTAGCTCTATCGTCTGCCGAAGCAGAATACATAGCCTTATCCAGTTGTACTACCGAATGTATCTTTATTAAGCAGTTATTAGAGAGCTTGCTATTGAAAACTGTATCGCCAATTATTGTTTATGAAGACAACCAGTCTGCAATTAAGATTGCAAGTACACTAGAAACAAAAAGATCAAAACATATTGATGTTAGGTACCATTATATTAGAAATTATATTTTTGATCAGACAATAGAATTGAGATATATAACAACAAGTGAACAATGTGCAGATATGCTCACGAAAGCACTACCTGTTGTAAAATTTGAATATCATAGACAAAAATTAGGTCTTATTGAATTTGTAATGTGAATGTCTTTTTGTAAGTATATGTTATATGTTCTAATAATGCAAAATTGAAGGAGGGTGTTGGTATTTAGTTTTATAAGGTTGGCAATTTTGACATAATTAGTCTTTAGTAGCAGTAGTATAAGAACCGTTGATCTATGCGGATCTATGTAACATAACGTGTCTCTTAAAGGACAATAAACTTCTCCAAGTATCGAAGTGTATTTATTATATTACTTCCTAAAGCCACTGAACTGGAAGATTCTGTAATGTAGATATAGAGCTTTCCAGTTGTTGTTTTAGTTTACTTATATTTGTGCTGAAATTATATTTTTCAATTCATCAATTTGTTTTGAAAGTTCTGATTGCATATATTCTGCATCTTTAGAGTCGTTACTTTTGCATTTCTCACATTTGAAAGTCAGGAAACATTTACCTACAAGTTGCATAACCCGTATTTCGGTACCACTTAGGCCTGAGCAATTTTGGCATAGAAATTCTTTGCAAATATCACATCTGATCTTTTTATTTAATTCATCAGTAGAAAGTTCCTCTGCATTCTGAACAAATCATTATTCTCAGTCCTGACCTGCCCTGTGTTTAGAAACATTAAAAACTGATATATTCTTTTTTGTTTTATATACAGTTTTTGTAGAGTTTTTAATGTGACAGCAAGGTCATAAATGTATTGTAAAATGAAACACTTATTAATAATAGTTAATAGGTTTGTTTAAACAAACATATAATAACTTTGACTGTAAGAAATATGGAATAAGTATTTAGAATTTTAGCTTTGTGTATTGTTATTTTTCTTATATTTTAATTTACTTTTATTCACACACTAATAACTGTTTAATGAGGAGACACACTCTTACTTATTCACAATATGCAAGCAAGTACACTAAAGCTTCTATAATATAATTAATAAGATTAAAGTACGAATGGATATTTTCAGTTGGATGAAAGTTTTTCAAATTTATGTATTGTCTTGTGGATCTTCCATGAAATATTGTGAAATAAAATATTATTGTCTCTTTTAAATTAGACATAATTGAGTAGAGTTCGGCTCATATATCATGTGAATAAATAATTAATTCCACGCCTACCTGAGCTGAAGCCAACCCTGTCTATCGCAGGAACATCTGCACATAATCTGAGGGGTATACGTCACACAACAAAAAATAAAACTGTGAACAGTGTGAACCAGTGTCGCCAACTCCGTTAAGCGAAGAAACTGTATATAATAGAGAATTATTGGAAATTCCCAATACTGCCACGCAGTATTAAGGGGCTACCTTATTTTATTAGTGCATCATCCTTATTTTATCAACGAAATAATTAAAGAATTTGTCACATTTGTCTCGCCCCTGCGAGGCCGAATTTTCGATTATCCCGGTACAATTTGGTATCACAGGAAAGGGCCAAGCTCCCCCTTTCCATCGAGATACAGAACGAGCTCCTATTCCATGTACTTGCTTAATTATGATTTTTTTTGTACATAGATGTTTTTCACTTTCTCACAGAAAACCCAAGTTTCATACGCCCGTGCCGAGCCGGATTTCAGGTTCGGCCCTTTCACTCCACTATCACAACAAAATATCGTCCTTCCGGACTAATTTGACACATAGAACGCCTTTCAACTCCACTTATTTCCTGAGAAATCACCGTTTTTAAAATCCATGTTTTTCATCCGCCATTTTAACTAACGCACATAACAATATGAACAATATACTAGGAATTCTGCGTAATTTGTAATTTACAGAGTGAGAAAAATAATACTGATATAGGGTGAGCCAAATTCATCGAAAATCGCAATTAAATTTATTTGTCGTCCGATTGACCTGAAATTTGGTACTCGGGGATTGTCGACCACGCTGATCACGAATATGACGTCAGAATCGCAAAATTCAAGATGGCGGCGCCCAAATGGCGGACGATGTTTGTCGATTTTGGCGCCACACCGCTCAAAATCGGTATGTGGGGGTTTTCGAGGTCGCTGATTACGAATCCGAAATCGAAATTGAAAAATTCAAAATGGCGGCGGAGTTGAAGGACTCATTTTGCCATTTACGGTGCCGGTCTGAAAATAAGTATGTATGTGTTATCGAGGTCACAGATCACGAATATGTATTCGTAAATCAAGGATTCAAAATAGCGGCGTCCCTATAGCCTAATATTCATCATTGACTGTAACTTTCTTATTTACCTTCCGATTCAAATGAAACTCTGTTTGAAAAGGAAATCTTCATTCTTCTGCTTTCCAGAGAGGCATAGAACGCCGTTTCGTTTGTCTCGCCCCTGCGAGGCCAAATTTTCGATTTTCCCTGTAAAATTTGGTATCACGGGAAAGGGCCAAGCTCGCCCTTTCCATCGAGATACAGAACGAGCTTTTATTCTATGTACTTGCTTAATTATGAATTTTTTTGTACGTATATGTTTTTCACTTTCTCACAAAAAACCCAACATTCACACGCCCGTGCCGGGCCGAATTTCCGATTTGGCCCGCACACTCCACTATCACAACAATATACCGTCCTTTCCGTTTAATTTGAGACCTAGAAAGCCTCTCAACTCCCATTATTTCCTGAAAAATCACAGTTTTTAAAGTCCATGTTTTCTCTTCAGACATAAATTTCTGTCGGTAAGGCAGACCACTGTAATAGGTAGTAAAAGGGTGCGCAAAATAATTCTCGATATAGGGTGAGCCAAATTCTCATCGAAAATAGCAATTAAATTTATTTGTCGTCCGATTGGCCTGAAATTTGGTTCTCGGGGATTATCGACCGCGCTGATCACGAATATGACGGAATATGACAGAATCGCAAAATTCAAAATGGCTGCTCTAAAATGGCGGACGATGTTTGTCGATTATGGTGTCACACTGCTCAAAATCGGTATGTAGGGGTTTTCGAGGTCGCTGATTACGAATCCGAAATCGAAATTGGAAAATTCAAGATGGCAGCCGAGTTGCAGGACATATTTTGCCATTTACGGTGCCATTCGTCTGAAAATAAGGATGTATATATTATCGAGGTCTCAGATCACGAATATCTAATCGTAACTCAAAAATTCAAAATGGCGGCGTCCCCATAGCCTAATATCCATTATTTACTATAACTTTCTTATTTTCAAACCGATTCGAATGAAACTCGGTATGTTGAAGTTACTGAAGTTGCTGATTGTAAATATGACGTCGAAATTGAAAAATTCAAAATGGCGGCCGAGTTGCAGGACACATTTTGCCATTTGCGGTGCCATTCGTCTGAAAATAAGTATGTACGTGTTATCGAGGTCACAGATCACGAATATGTTATCGTATCTCAAAAATTCAAAATGGCGGCGTCCCCATAGCATAATATTCATCATTTACTGTAACTTCCTTATTTATCATCCGATTCAAATGAAACTCGATATGTTGAAGTTACTGAATTAGTTGATTGTGAATATGACGTCGAAATTGAAAATTTCAAAATGGCGGCGTCCTCATAGCCTAATATCCGCTATTTACTGTAACTTTCTTATTTGCCGTCCGATTCAGCTGAAACTCGGAATGTGAAGGTTGCTGAAGTACCTAATTACGAATATGAAAGTGAAACACTGAAACACTGAAAAATTGAAGACTTGAAAATTTGAAAACTTGAAAACTTGCAAACTTGAAAAATTGAAAACTTGAAATCTTGAAAACTTGAAAACTTGGAAACTTGAAAACTTGAAAAATTGAAAACTAAAAAATTGAAAGGTGAAAAACTAGAAACTGAAAATCTGAAAACTGAAAAACTGAAATAAAAGGCTGACAAATGAAAAACTGAACAATGAAAAACTGAAAAACTAAAAAACTGAAACACTGAAACACTGAAAACCTGAAAAACTGAACTTAAAAACTTCAAAACTTCAAAACTTAAAAACTTAGAAACTCAAAAACTTAGAAAATTAAAAACTTCAAAACTTCGAAACTTTAAAACGTTAAAACTTTAAAACTTTAAAACTTTAAAACTTTAAAACTTTAAAACTTTAAAACTTTAAAACTTTAAAACTTTAAAACTTTAAAACTTTAAAACTTTAAAACTTTAAAACTTTAAAACTTTAAAACTTTAAAACTTTAAAACTTTAAAACTTTAAAACTTTAAAACTTTAAAACTTTAAAACTTTAAAACTTTAAAACTTTAAAACTTTAAAACTTTAAAACTTTAAAACTTTAAAACTTTAAAACTTTAAAACTTTAAAACTTTAAAACTTTAAAACTTTAAAACTTTAAAACTTTAAAACTTTAAAACTTTAAAACTTTAAAACTTTAAAACTTTAAAACTTTAAAACTTTAAAACTTTAAAACTTAAAAACTTTAAAACTTTAAAACTTTAAAACTTTAAAACTTTAAAACTGAAAAACTGGGAAACTGAGAAATTGAGAAACTGAGAAACTGAAAAACTGAAACACTGAAAGACTAAAAGACTGAAAGACTGAAAGACCGAAAAACTGAAAAACTGACAAACTGACAAACTGAAAAATGAAACTAAAAACTGAAAACCACAAAAACTGATAACTGAAAAATTGAAAAACTAAAAACTGAAAAATTGAGAACTAAAAAATTGAAAAACTGAAAACTGAAAATTGAAAAATTGAAAAACTGAAAACTGAAAAATGACAAACTGAAAACTAAAAAATTTAACTGAAAACTGAAACGGAAAAACTAAAAACTGAAAAACTGAAAACTATAAAACTGCAAATTGAAAAACTGAAAACTGAAAACTAAAAAATTGAAAAACTGAAAAATGACAAACTGAAAACTGAAAAATTTAACTGAAAACTGAAAATGAAAAATTGAAAACTACAAAACCAAAAAAACTGAAAACTGAAAAGCTGAAAAAATTAAAACTGAAAATGTTAAAACTGAAAGCTGAAAAACTGAACACTGAAAACTGTAAAACTAAAAACTGAAAATCTGAAAAATGAGCACTCGCCTGACAGCTTTAGCTGTCACCCCTCCGGAGGAGCTAGAATGGGCGTTAGCCCATTCTAGTCACTAAACAAAATGTTGGTTATTGGAATACCTGCTTCGGTTTTCGTGTCATTACTTCTGTATAATTCGACGCTTGCGCACTCATTCCCCAACCTTACAAAATTAATAAATAAATAATTTTTGTGTATATTTTTTTCTATCCTTTGTCACAGAATACACAGAAGGGAAACTCTCAGCATTGCCCATATACAATTTAACTCCAGAATCGGCCATCTTGTTGGGGTTATAATCAGGGGCGTATTCTGTACTATTGTAGTCAGGTCCGCACTTGTAATTTAATTTTGTAGAATATACTTTTCAACTTTTCTCAAGAAACCCTATAAAAAATAATTGTCTCTGAATTTTCTAAAAGTTCCCTTTGTATGTTAGTGCTGAATTTCTCATTTTATAATACTAATTTTGTAAAAAACAGTGAATCACACTAACGCCATGTTAAAAACTAATTTTGACAACTTACACAGCGTTTAAATAATCATAATTATTATGATACGAAGGGCGTGAAAGACTTGCAATATAAACTTTATAAGAACAGCCCATTTTATTAAAATGCATTATTTTACAGTAAATATATAAATTGTCATATAATGTCAAACAATGCCCTTTCAATTCAACAATTCTTTAATATAATCTCAAAGCATAAGCATATGTAATTAAAAATTGTTTCCATTCTGTAGACGATTTTTTAAATTACCATATTACAATACTTTTCTACAAAACTGTTGAAGATGCCTATTTTAACTCAATGTCATAGAGTTAATCTCATGGGACAATAAATGTCTATTTTTATTCTATATGATTGACTTTATCCCTATATATGATGTGTAATAATTACAAATATATTTTGTTTTAATAATAAATCCGTATATTTTAATGCCAATGATGATTAATTAAATAGTAGTAAATCGACCGTCATGAAATATTCAATATAAAATTGTTTCTAAAATACAATACAATAAAATACAATAACGAAGATACCCGCCTATACAGAGTATTACCCAGTAAAGACAAATATATACCCTAATAGCACATGGACGTCCCAAAAACGTCCCAAGAACGTACTCACAGGACATGGAAACGTCCCGAGGACGTACTCTACCGACGTAAGACGTACCGAGGACGTTTGAGGGACGTTCCGTGTCAGCAAAACGGGGTGTCCCGAGGACGTCCCACCCAGGACTTATGTTTTATGTAACCAGGAAAGAGTTATTGGCCATCGTCAAATCAGTGAACAATTTTCGTAAGTATCTCTATGTATGACATTTCAAAATCCGGACCAACCATGCTGCGTTGAAATGTCTGTTGCAGTTGAAAACCCCTGAAGGTCAACTGGCTCGTTGGGTAGAACGGCTGCAACAGTACGACTTCAAAATTGAACATCATCGACCTGGAAGGTCTCATAAGAACGCAGATGCTTTATCTAGACGACCGTGCAAGGATGACTGCAAGCACTGCCGCTATGTGGAGAAACAGCAGGGCATGGGAGTAGTCAATACTATTAAAATAGACGTTCCAGATTGTTGGACAACTGAAGCCCTGAGATGAGAACAACTGAACGATGCAGGAAGTGCATAATGGAGCATCTAGTGGACACTTTGGCGTTAATAAGACTCCGAATAAAGAACGTGAACGATTTTACTGGGTAAATAGTCGTCAAGATGTTGAAACTTGGTGTCGTAATTGTAAAATTTGTGCAGCTAGTAAGGGACCACAGACTAAAAGTAGGGGTGCACTGTAGCAATATAACGTCGGAGCTCCTTTTGAGGGGATTGCAATTGATATAACCGGACCATTCCCAGTAACCAAGGACGGCAACAAGTACATACTGGTTGCCATGGACTATTTCAGTAAGTGGCCGGAAGCTTATGCGATCCCAAACCAGGGAGCAGTCACGGTCGCCAAAGTCTTGGTAGATAATTTGGTATGTCGGTTAGGTGTACCCCTGGATCTGCATTCAGATCAAGGGAGAAACTTTGAGCCAGGGGCATTTCAGTAAATCTGGGAATACACAAAACACGGACAACAGCTCTTCACCCATAATCAGATGGAATGATGGAGCGACATAACAAGACTATGAAAAAACATCTCTCTAAAGTGGTTCATAAGAATCAACGTGACTGGGATCTCGACATATCGTTTTTCCTCATGGCATACAGAGCTGCTATCCACGAGTCTACAAAACAAATACCGACCCGTGTAGTATTTGGACATGAGATCAGACTGCCGTGCTTGGAACACCAGGCGGAGAACGGCTTCTTGTGAGCACCTATGTAGACGAAGTGAGTGAACGGCTATGATATGTCCATGAGCGGGTTAGAGACCAAATCACTATAGCCAGTGACAGAATGAAGGCTCGATGTGACCGTAAGTGCAGTTCAGAAGGGTTCAAGGAGGGAGATCTGGTTTGGCTGTCACTGAAACTGCAACCACTTTGGGTTGAACCATACACTGTTATTATCCGAATTAATGACGTCGTCTATCGGATTCAACGAAGCAAAAAGTCCAAGATGAAGATCGTGCATTTGGAGGATAGATTGGCGAAATACGTTGATGACTCTGAATTGCCTGACCGGGACGTTAAGGCTTAAGGAGGGGACAGTGTTACGCAATACACCCCCCTGAGGCCTGGCGAGTAATACGCCCATGATACTAATAGCTGAAATTAAGTAACAATGGTTAGGCAACCAGTAATACACACCATCTCTTCTGGAAGCCTGTAGATGGCTCTAGAGTTATATTGTTCTGGAATTGGAAATCTCTAGATGAATCTAGAGGCAATTTTAGGGTATATAAGGCGAAATAGACGGCGGAGAAAGGAGTTTTATTAAAGTGAAGTTTGGTAGCGAAAAGTGAGGTTATATATTTGAAATAAATTCGAGTAAATATAAACATTGTAAAAGTTAGTCTAGAAGTATTGTGTAATCAGTAAATTATTAAATAAAGTGTTAGTGGTTACCCCTTACTAAAATTATTTGAAACCCATGGGTTCATACATGGTCTTTCCTAGGGGCGGAAACACGTAACATTTAGAATTTGATAGTATAACATTATCAATTTGATAAAATCAGTTAATTTAGTATAATACAGTACAAAATTATTGCTTTATATGCTTTTATCAATTGATAAAAGTATATAAAGCAATGAATCACAAACGGGAACAAATTTAGACAAGCTATACAGGGTGTCCCAGAATTGAGTTCCCGGACGGGAGCCTGTAATTCCTGAGGTCATTTTGGACCCATATAACCCAACTTACCTTAGTCCAAAAATGCATAGGTACATCCTCTTAAGGCAGAAACAAAATTGTTTCAATAATTTTCATTATATTGAACAGATAAATTTAAATTAAACAATTATACTTGCTATTTTTTGACGTAACTAATGAACTATTTTTTTATTGTCATGACAACGCGACAGGTTTTCTGTTTCACAAGCACCTATAACCTATAGGGAAAGAACGATAATTCTTGATTTTTGGTTGATATACAAAATTTTAAAAGTATTAATTTGTGTACTAAAACAGTTGGTCATTATGTGGAGCATTTGTTATGAATGTAATTTTTGTTAAATAATCTACTTTTCTGTTCTTACACAATTTTGTTCTGGAATTGTAAATAAATGTTAAATACAAATAGAGAAAAAAACGATAATTTCTTGTGTTTTGATTAATATTACAAATGATTTTAAGAGTACCCCTTTGCAGCCCTTTCAATGCTCTGCAAAAATGTTCAAGTATTCCGTAATTTTACACGGTGATTAAAAAAATATAGCCTGTCAAATATTAATTATTGTGAAAAAAAAAAGAAAAACAAAAGATATTTGGGTGTTATCAAGTTTACATAGAGTACTTATAGAGATACCTACAGGTTCCATCAACATTTCAAAATTGTATGTATCTTCAATATAACAGAAATTATTAATCTGTGACTCACTTTAAGAGGACGTACTTCCTTAGGGATGCATTTTTGAACTAAGGTAAGTTGGGCTATATGGGCTCAGTATGAACAGGAATCGGAGGTTTCCATTCGGTAACTCAATTCTGGGACACCCTGTGTACATGGTATTCCATAATGACGGGCTAATATTTCAGGGTGTGATTCTTTAGGTCACTTTATGAAGAAAAGTTCATTTGAACATATGTCCGCAACAGCTTAATTTTTTTGCTACAGGGTGTTTGTCTAATGGTTATTTTTTAATATTTCAGAAAGTATTTTAGATATTATTTTCAGTTTTGAAATGTGTTAATAGGATATAGAACTACATATTTTAATTAGAGAAATTATTTTATCGGTCCACCAGTGGCGTCCTTGCGAGCATGTCCTCTGATGTTTTTTACAAAAAAAGTGGTACGCCACTGACATTTTTCCATGCCGATATTTTTCCTGATTAGCCTGAATAATTCTATATGAAACCAGGCACACACAAAAAAAATTGTCGATTACACGGACCAGACCAATCATCTCCAGTGTATTTTGACTTGCTGAATCCGAATCCGGTGTCAGTTTTGCCCCACCACGTCACAATTTTTCTCTATCCTCAGATAATCGTTAGAAAAATGCAATTTTCCCTTTTTGCATTTTTATAACTGTTTTTTGAGTATAGAAAAAAATTTGAGGTGGTGGGGCAAATATGACATCAGATTCGGATTCAGTAAGCCAAAATACACTGGAGATGATTGGTCTGGTCCGTGTAATAGACAATTTTTTCTTGTGTGTGCCTGTGAAATTATAGTTTCAATATGAATTTAATTGTTTTAATCAAGAACTATGTGCGTCTGACGAGATAAACTCAAGAGACTGTTTTCATGTAGAATTGATCAGGTTATCAGGAAAAATATCGACATGGAAAATGTCAGTAGCGTACCACTTTTTTGGTCAAAAATATCAGAGGACATGCATGCTCGCAGGGACGCCACTGGTGGGGTGATAATATCATTTTTCCAATTAAAATATGTGGTTCTATATCCTATGAACACTAAAATACTTTCTGAGATATTAAAAAATAACGATTAGAAAAAAAATTCAACACCTTGTGGCAAAAAATTTAAACTGTTGCGGACATATGTTCATATGAACTTTTCTTCGTAAAATGACCTAAGGAATCATACACTGAAATATTAGCACGTCATTAAGGAACATCCTGTTTATATGGGCTATTCTCTGGGAAAACGCGACCCCACTTTTTCTAAAATTCGGAGCTTCAAAAATATTGTTCTAGGGCACGAAAAGATAGGAAAAATTTTCACTTTACGAATCTGAGTGGCGCAATTTATAATTTTATGTTTTATGGGTGATTCAGCCCTAAAAATGCAAGGTTTTTCAAAAAAAATTTTGACCTTGAATAAAATGATAAAAGAAATATATTTTTTTATTGTTGGGACGGCATTTTATTTTATGAATAAAACCAAAAAAAAGAATACTTTTTTTCCGTAAAACTGGTTAAAAAAATCTTCAATATTAATATTTTGAGAATTTTTAATTCGAAGAAAATGCACTTTATGAAAAATTTCTATAGAGCAAAAATTGATTGTAATTCAAAGAATAAGTGAATTTTCAGAATTTTTTGATTAATTTTTGGTTTCTAGCAATAATTGCGATGGAGGAAAAATATAAAAAAATTAAAATTTCTAAAAATTGATAACAAAATCCTGAAAAAATGTACACGTATTCTTTGACCTTCTCCAAACAATTTTTGCTCTATAAGTTTTTTTCATGAAGTGCGTTGTTTTGGAGTTTTAATATTGAAGATTCTTTGATCCAGAAAAAAACTCAAGGGAGCTTCATTTTTGAATATAATTGTTTTTTTAATATATCGGTATATAGATGGCGCTGTGCTCTAAAAAATATTTCGATGGGTGAAACTTTGAAATGGGGTTCATGTGAAAGAAAATGCATTTCTGAGCAGATTATGTTCTAAAAAAAATACCATAAAACTAACCGTTTTCGAGATATTTGAGTCCAAATGTTGGCATTTGCCAATATTGAATAATTGTAATCTCTTCAATATTTCAGTCTTTTAAGTGGGACAATCTGTATGTAATTTACAAATTTTTGAAGAAAATATTTAAAAAAATTTTCATATCTTATGAATTAAATAAATATATTTGAAGTAACCCTTGGAAAAAAAATCAATCTTGTATATCTAGAAAATGCCATTCAAAACAGCTTCGCCGAAAGAAAACATCTTGTCGCGGTAATTTTTGACCTTGAAAAGACATACGATATGACATGGAGATATAGTATCCTGGAAACTTTGCACAAATGGGGAATTAAAGGAAATCTTCCATGTTTCATACGCAGCTTCCTCCAAAGTCATCATTTTAAAGTTCGCATAGGGAACGTCCTTTCAGAATCTCACAATCTTGAAAACGGCACACCACAAGGTTCAACCTTAAGCGTTACTTTATTCGCCATTGCAGTAAATACCTTAATAGCAACACTAGATCCAGAAATAGGAAAATGTCTCTACGTGGACGACCTGGCAATATATTTCTCATCAAAAAGTATGGAAGATATGCAACATAAACTGCAACTATCAATTAATAGACTTGTATCGGAATAAAGGGGTTTCCGTTTTTCTCTTTCAAAAACTACTTGTGTTCATTTTTGTCGTCTAAGAAAGCCACACAATCACCCCATTCTCTATATTAAAGATCACCTAATACAAGTGAAAGAAAATGTGAAGTTTTTAGGTTTACACTTTGACAGCAAATTACACTGGGGAAAGCATATTCATGAATTATCTGTTAGCTGCAGAAAAGCACTAAACATTATAAGATGTCTATCAAATATTAATTGGGGATCCGATAGAGAAATTCTTCTAATGTTATATAAAGCTTTAGTCCTTTCAAAAATTCAGTATGGATGTATGGTATACTTTTCCGCCCGTAAATCGAGATTAAAGATCCTCGAATCGATACATGCTGAGGGACTGCGGTTAGCAATCGGAGCTTTCCGTCAAGTCCCTTGCTATCTATTTATTGTGAATCTGGGGTACCGCCATTAAGATTTGTGAAAGAACGATCCTTATTAAGTTATAGTGTAGGTATTCTAGCCCAACCACATCGCCCAAATTATACACTACTAGAAAACGAGGATGTATATGATAGCTTCCACTCTAGGCCAACTATCACCAGACCAACAGGAATCAGAATGAAAGAAATTATTAATAAACTAGATTTCACGATACCAGAAATGTATACACTGAAGCCAACCGAAATCCCCCCATGGATGATTAAACCCCCCGATATTTACATAGAGTCGACATGCCTAAGAAAGGCAAGCACAACTCCTCTCATATATGTTATGGCATTCCGAGAATTTATTAGTAGACATGAAAATCATATCGTTATATATACGGACGGTTCTAAGACAGATCGTGGTGTAGGCAGTGTTTTCTTTTGTGAGAACAATTCTCATAAATGGACCCTAAACCCCTTGGCAAGCATCTATACTGCAGAGTTGTATGCCATTTGGCAAGCGTTACGATTTGTCGAATACAGCACGCACAGACATTTCGTTATTTGTAGTGATTCACTCAGTGCTTTACAATCCCTATCAAACGTTTTTACCACTGACCCACTGGTGCAAGTTATTATCTCCCTAACACACGCGTTAGAACAACAAAAAAAGGTGGTGATATTTCTATGGACGCCGGGGCACACAGGGATTGAGGGAAATGAAGCGGCTGATATAGCAGCACGTGATGCTGCCGAAAACGGAACAATAGAAGATATACCTATTCGACCAGATGATGTGAAAACTTCATTAAAATCAATAATATTCAGTAATTGGCAACATGTATGGAATAATACTAATTCTCAGTTAAAGATACATAAACCATCATGCTCAGTTTGGAAATTACCAAAACTAACACGTCGTGAACAGGTAGCTTTAACAAGATTGAGAATTGGACACACACATATAGAATCTCTCCATTTGCTACGAGGAGATAGACAACCAATTTGTCCAACATGTAGAGAACAACAAACAGTTAAGCACATACTTTTAGAATGTGAAGAATTTGCAAATGTGCTGCCTGAGAAATGAAAATGCATATAAAATAATGCAATTTTTGAAAACAACCAATTTATTGAAGAAAATCTGATCAGAAGTGGAATGTGCACACAAAATATGTATTGTAACGAAGCATATTTTATTTTATAAAACCGCATATGTATTACATACTATTTCTAAGTACAGAAAGCAAATAGTTTGAATTTAAGCATTATCCGGTTGGAGAGAGAGCTCCGCTAGATGGCGCTAGTTCTCCAACACCAATTAATTATGTTCCATCTGTATCGAATACTCTGCCGAGTCAACGATATAGCAAGGGAATCTGGAGTCAGGAGGAAACTTGTAAGTAAAACCGATACCGATCCGCCGATCCAAGGAAGCCACCGGCAAGGAAGTGAGTATATTAGGAACGTTGGTAAACAACTTGGCCAGTGTTAAGCACAGGCCTGCTAATCATACTTTCTTTTCCAGTTGTGTGTCTGGTACGCCACGGACGCTCGAGTAAGTATAGGAATATCCAGGACAGAAAAAGGTTCTGAGGTTTCTGGCTGGCCTAGTCCCTTCAGCTGGTCAGATACCAACGGCCTTTGGATATCTCGGATATTATCTATCCTTGCTGCCCGGAGCGTATGTACGCAGGGTGGAGGTATCCTGGGTAGACTCGGGTGTGGTTTGCTGGCCTAGTCCCTTCAGCTGGTTGACTACACGGGCCCGCTGATACCCCGCATCTCCTCCACTCTCGTGTCCGTAAACCCTGGAGGTTAGTCTATCCCTGTGGGTGGATTAACCAAGAGGGAACCGTGAGCCGGAGTGCTTCTGTTTGTAGACCGTCGAAGGGGATATCTTGAGTGATTCACTGGCCTAGTCCCTTCAGCTGGTTAATCACCTCAGATATTTCTTTCTAACTTACTGTTGAGTACACACGCCTGGTTCTGAGGTGTTTTGGGTAGATAGGGTGACTTGCTAGCCTAGTCCCTTCAGCCGGTTTGTCACATAAGCCCTCGGCTACCCAAAATATCCCCCGTACTTAAGTGAGTACATCCAAGAGGACAATTTATGCCTAGGTATAAATTGGCTGTCAGGGAACAGTGAGCAGGAGTGGGTGATTTATCTACGTGTGCATTCTAAATCTTGTAACTTTCTTTTCCGCTGCGCACTAGCCAAGTTGCATAGATATTGTACTGTTTTGCATGTAGATTTGGTAATTGCTCCCCCCCCCGCTTGGTAATCACCGCCGATAATAATAACCGTGCTTGTTGTAGTAATTTAACCGCAGTAACCTTCCCCCCTCGCTTACGCTGTCTAAATATTGTTTTGTTTGTTTTTTTATGCAATATACGTTAGGGTAGTAGAGTAGAATTGTAGATAGTAGGATTTTGGTTATAATAAATATGTACATTATTTAAACTGTGACTTTTACTGTGTGTGTGTGAAGTCTGATATCCCTAGACCCCTGGACATACCGTGTCTCCTCTGACGCTGTCCCAGCCCTACCGAAACAGGCTGTGTTAAGAGGCTAGTGTGAGTCCTTTACCTCACGAAAAACAATTGTAAAGGTGGCGCCCGAGCTTACCGTCACCGCCGACTGAAGGCTCGAGTGTCAAAGTGACGATTCACTGCTCGAGAGAGTGAATAAAACGTCACATACTTTGGCGCCCGAGCAGGGACCGTTAATTAGGGAAACAGTGTAGACTTCACATTCGGCAGTCACCGAAAACAACCGAATTCTCCAAATAGGCACTTACAAGCGTGTGAGGTGTCATTTTCGATTAAACCAAACACGAGGAACCGGTTCCGACTACTGCCGAACCGCTCCGACCGCACCCGAAGGTGCGGTGGGAATTTTTTCAAACCGGGGGCAGTTTCTGTGGAGTTGCCACACGAGGAGGCTGCACTTTTAGCAAAAATCCGAACTCCGACCGAACACTTCCGAAGTCCGCCGAAGGTACCCGAACACACAAAATATCGTGTGGGGTGTCATTTTTGGGGTAATCGGACCCAAGGAATCGATTGGTGACGTTTGCAACTGGATCCGACCGACCGTTCCGCGGAAAAGGGTGCTACAGCCAAGTTACGGGTTTGAATTGAGTAGGGCCTATACTAGGTGATAAGCAGCACCCCAACACACCTTCTGCACCGCCTTTCATCGACCGCCCGGATTGTGCCCGGAATACTTACCGACTCCGGGGTCTGAAGTTACTAGGCAAGTGACCCCTCGTTTAATAGTAACTCAGGGACCCTGAACCGATTGCCGTTGGTTTCATCGCGATCCGACCGTCCGTTCCGGAAAAAAGTGTACCCTGGAGAAGTGGGAAATTGAAATCCGGAATAACCGATAGAAGTCAGTTGTCTGCATCACCAGACACCTTCCAGACCGAGCTTCACCGGATTTTGCCCGGAGTTCTAGAAACTCCGGTAACAGAAGAGATATAGCGTGTGACCCCTCCTGAAATAGTATATCGAGGGCGCAGAATCCAACGGAACTAGTCTCGACTCGATATATCAAGCCGTTTAGAAGTTGGCCAAGGCACTTCGTCTTGGGAGACCGCAGAGAACGGACCACTCTGAGAAACCACTCAGACCGTTCAGCCATACCGTCCTGAGATACCGTAGTGAACAGACCACTCTGAGATACTGCTCAGACTGTTCATTGTCCTTTACCACCAGCTGCTACCGTTTAGGAACACTTCGTCTTGAGACACCGTAGAGAACAGACCACTCTGGGAGACCGCTCAGACTGTTCATTGTGCGCAGAAGCCGACACCACCCAGTCTCAAGCCGATATAGCTAGCCGTGCAAGAGTCAAGGAGAGACTCCGTTTTGGTACCTCGTAGTGAGCGGACCACCCTGAGATACCGCTCAGGCCGTTCATATCATCTGTCACCAGCCATTACCGTCCGTCAACACTCCGGATATCATCGGGAGTAATATACCGATAGAATGTCCGCTGAAGAGGACCTCAAAGAGATGAATTTGGAAAGAACTGATGACCCAGCAGCCCCAGAAGGCTTAGATAACCGCCTCAGCTGGATATATAAGCTGAGAAAAGAACAGCTTGATGCTGAACAAGGAAAATTCCGGCTAGATCTTTCAGGAACAGTAGATGATAAGAAACGTCGACTGGTGAAATTCATCAGAGAAGGCTGCACTTCTCCGTTGCCTCAACACACCAGACCCGTTTTTCCGTTACCTCCGCCGCTGGTAATACCACCTCCGATAGCACCGACCGCCATACCGCCAGCACCGTCCACGGTACCGTCTTCGTACGTACAGACCGGAAATATGACGTTGGACCCCTTGAAAGTACGCAAATGGGGCATCAACTTCAACGGGAAAGGAGATCCCGCCGCCTTCCTAGAGCGGATAGAAGAAGTCTGCTCGTATACTGAAATCCGTCTGGCACAGCTGCTACCTGTGCTACCAGAATTACTACAAGGTCCAACTTTACTATGGTATAGGAATAACCGTAACCACTGGAACAATTGGGAAGACTTTACCACCGAATTCCGAATTTTTTATTTCCCGGTTAACTACCAAGAGGAGATAGAAGCACAAATCAGCCGCCGTCTACAACGACCGGATGAGCCTGCAGGTACCTACCTGACCGATATTCAAACACTCATCCGCCGGCGTGGAGATCTCACTCCTCAACAGGAACTCCGTTGGCTGTACCGAAACCTGCTTCCGGACTATAGGCAATATATTCCGCGATCCAGTCTGACAAACGTAGCCGCTTTGACCGCAATGGTCAAAGAATTCGAAACGGTGCGCCAAGAAATGCAGCAAGTCTATCATCCGAGTACCTCTCCACCATCTTTGGCCTCAACACACTCAGCCGCAAATGCCAAGTGGCCACCACCATCCACGAATATTCCGCACCCATCACTACCGTCCACAAGCTACAACCGACCACCACCACCGCCTCGAATGGAGCGTAATGCGACCGTGAACACCCGTCAGGATTCCCGAGGGTCGATGGACCAACAAACCCCACCTGATAGCCTAGAGACTAACAACGCGGGTAGGCCATCAACCTCGCCGGCACAGCTCCCATAAACGGAGGAACGATCTGCTGGAAATGCGGAAAAACTGGACATTTTCGTAGGCAATGCCGTTTTCCACCGAAATTATTTTGTTCCCGTTGTGGGCGACCTGGCACAATGACACGAGACTGTACGTGCCATAGATCGGGGAAACTAGCCAGGAGCTGCACCGTACCAAAGCCAGTACAACTTCACGCCACTACCCCCTCGGAGAGGATCGCCCTCAGAGATGACCGACCACACATTCCAGTTGTTATGTATGGCTACACCTTTTCTGCCTTATTCGACACAGGAGCCGTCCGATCCTATATAGGACAACGCGTACAGGACATGTGCCGCCAACTAAAGATACCGACCGTCAATATCGCCGCTCCGTCTGCCCAGTTAGCCAATGGAAAATTGGTAACTATCAACGAGTCTTATGACTTAGAATTTACGATAGCCGAAACCCCGTTCTTCGAAAGACTTTCTTATTTCCCGAACCTGTCATCGGATATTGTACTAGGAATAGATATCCTACGTACAAAAGATTTCAGCGTGCACCTGCCTACGACAACCGTCTACTTGAATAACCGCCGCGTCTCATCCGCACCCCCGAATAGTCCGTTGGGAGGAATAGCCCTAGCCCTATCACCGAGTGAGGAGACGAGACTTCAGGAGTTCTTGGACACTGAACTACCCAGTTTTCAGGACATATCAGGAACCACGAAGTTGACTCAACACCATATCAGGCTCTCACAACCGGAACCGATTAAGCAAAGGTACCGTCCACAGAACCCAAGGATGCAGGAAGTCATCAACAAAGAGGTGGACGAGATGTTAGCAAACGGTATAATTGAACCGTCCAATAGTCCCTGGAGCTCGCCGGTAGTCATAGTCCGTAAAAAGGATGGAAAACCTAGGTTTTGTATAGACTTCCGCAAGGTAAATGAAGTCACCGAGAAGGATGCTTATCCGCTATATATAAACGCCATCCTGGATAAACTCCGCAAGGCCCGGTATATCTCTAGTATCGACCTGAAACAGGGTTACTGGCAAATACCGATTTCTAAGGAAAGTAAACCCATTACCGCATTCACCGTACCCGGCCGAGGACTATTCCATTTCCGAGTGATGCCGTTTGGACTACATTCCGCTCCAGCCACCTTCCAGCGCTTATTAGACCGAATTATCGGACCTGACATGGAACCGTATGCATTTGCCTACCTAGACGATATAATTGTTCTGGGTGAAACTTTTGAGGAACACCTGAAGAATTTGCATGAAGTGTTCCGCCGGCTAAGGATTGCCAACCTACAACTTAACCCAGAGAAGTGTCAGTTCTGTAGGAAGTCACTGAAGTATTTAGGTCATGTGGTAACCGCCGAAGGAATACAGACCGATCCAGAAAAAGTGGAGGCAATTGAGAAATTCCCCACCCCTAGGACCGTCCGAGACGTTCGTCGATTTCTTGGGATTGCTTCCTGGTATCGACGGTTCGTACCAACTTTTTCTGAAATTGTGACTCCGTTGACCAGGCTACTGAAGAAGAATCACCGTTTCAAGTGGGGTAATGAACAAGAACAGGCTTTCAAGAAATTAAAGACCTGTCTCACCGAGGCCCCAGTACTAACCTGTCCGAACTTCGAACAACCGTTTACTCTTCAGACCGATGCATCCGACCAAGGTCTTGGTGTGGCCCTGACCCAGGAAATTGAAGGACACGACAGGGTAATAGCTTACGCCAGCCGTACATTGTCCCCAGCCGAGAAGAACTACTCCGTAACGGAACGAGAATGTTTGGCTATTGTCTGGGGAATAGAGAAAATGAGGCCGTATCTGGAAGGACACCGCTTCACCGTATTGACCGATCACCAATCTCTGCGATGGTTACACTCTATCAAGAGTCCGACCGGCCGCTTAGCTAGATGGAGCGTATTTCTACAATACGACTTCGAAATCAAGTACCGTAAGGGAGCCCTAAACCGGGTAGCCGACGCACTGTCCCGCCAACCGCTAGACCGACCTCTTCCCGAATCTGAAACCAATGAACTATGTGCCCTGGATGAGGTACCAAACTGTTCATGGTACCGACGGAGGAAAACTGAAGTCGAACGGAATCCAGAAGCATTTCCGGATTACTGTGTACGTAATAACCGGCTGTACCGTCAGTTCTGGGATTCCAGTGATCTAAAGGAACCAGATTTGTCTGATCCGTGGAAACAATGAGTTCCTACAACGCTCCGCCGCACCGTCCTACAGGAGAACCATGATGCTCCGTCCGCTGGACACATGGGGATCGCTAAAACCATTGCCCGAATAGCTCAGAAGTACTATTGGCCAGGGATGTTCCGTGACATCGCCAGATATGTACGTAGCTGCATGCAATGTCAGCGATACAAAGTCTCTCAGCAGCAGACACCAGGAACCATGCAACCGTCCGTCAGTCAACAACCATGGGAAACCGTCAGCACCGACCTAGTTGGACCACTGCCCCGATCCAGTAAAGGAAATAACTACCTGGTAGTTTTCCAGGACCGTTTTACGAAATGGATCCAGTGCCGCCCCCTACGCAGTGCTACTGCCCGTACCGTCAGTCAAGCTCTCTACGAAGAAGTCATCACCCGTTTTGGTTGGCCACGTACCGTCATCACCGACAATGGTAGCTAGTATGACAGCCAAATATTCCGATCATTATTAAAGGAGTTTGGAATTCAGCACCGTCTTACACCGCCCTACACGCCCCAGGCAAACCCAGTTGAGCGAGCTAACCGTACCGTCAAGACAATGATAGCCCAATATTGCGAGCAGGATCACCAGAAGTGCGATCAGCAATTAAGTGACTTTCAATTGGCTGTAAACAGCTCCAAGCATGAGTCAACAGGATTCTCGCCAGCGCTTTTAAACTTTGGCCGTGAGATATCCTTACAGAATACCTCTTTTCAAACTAATAATAGAGATACCGCCGAACTTAGTGAGGAGAACAACATACCGCCAGCCAACACTGACCGTCTGCGAAAACTAAAGGAACTATTTGCATTAGTCCGCATTAAGTTAGCGCAAGCCTGCGCCACGCCGAACCGACACCACATCCCGGGGAACACAATGTGAGCTGCTGAAGTAAGATCCCTACCGAGTCCCCCGAGAATGACCCGTAATCTTTGTTTCTTTTTTAGAGTTGGATTTTATTTTTTCATGTGTTCTAGGAAAGTACCCTCAATGACCAGTACCAGAGAATAAAGGTGCACCTAGAAAAGTCCGCTAATTTTCCTTTTGGTTTTTACACCCTCAGTATCCAGTACCAGGGAATGAAGGTTCACCCAGGAAAAAGGAAGTCCGTTTAATTCCGTTTTGTTTCTTTTTCTCTTTAAATAAGAAATTGTAATCTGTTTCATTTTATTGATAGTTTAATTTTGAAATTGTAAAAAGTGTACTTGCCCCCAAATAAAGTTTATTAACCGGTGTGGGGCAAGCGCTTTTGATCAAATAGGGACCGTTTTTAGAAATTGAAGTTTTTCTATTTTTAGCAAGCAAGAGGACGCATGAAAATAAATACTGTCATTGCATTTATTATTTTTCTTTTAGCGAAGTAAGAGGGGGGTGTAACGAAGCATATTTTATTTTATAAAACCGCATATGTATTACATACTATTTCTAAGTACAGAAAGCAAATAGTTTGAATTTAAGCATTATCCGGTTGGAGAGAGAGCTCCGCTAGATGGCGCTAGTTCTCCAACACCAATTAATTATGTTCCATCTGTATCGAATACTCTGCCGAGTCAACGATATAGCAAGGGAATCTGGAGTCAGGAGAAAACTTGTAAGTAAGACCATTACCATTACCATTAAAATATTTCTTTATTTTATTTAAATATGGTCACATTTCAAAAAGGTATTTCATTATCTAAATATAATAATAATAATAATAATAAAACGTCTTTATTAAGGCGAAGTTTAGCCATAGGCTACTCTTAAATATATATATACATTTACCAATTCATATATATTACCCTAACCATTATACTGGGAAAGTAGGCTGTAGAATAATCCCTTTTTGTTACAATTATAAACGCCATTACACATCCTCTCCAAGGAGTCGTGGGACCTTGTCGAGGTGGAGAGGCTAAGTAACTGCAATGATCCTGCGAGCGAAGCCGGCGGGAGTCCTGTACTCCTGGTAGGGTCACCCATGCCGGTAAGGTCAAAGGGGGGCAGCCAAAACCAAGGACGACTTGACCCAAGCCAAGGTGGAAGACAACGTGCCGAGGGCTGAATGGCCGCAGGGTGAAATATGCGGTCGAGAACGTTTCCCTGGGGGGCACCAGGCGGCACCCCCATTGTAATATACGCCTTACTCGGTTATGCGGGTCTCTGGCCGAGCGGACCTATATTTCCCTAGCTTCTCGTGGGAACACAAATGGAAGAAACAAAAAACAAAAAAACAAAAAAATCGGTTGCTCAGGCTGAAAGGCTACAAGCGCAACCAGAAAGCCAGACGGCCGTGCAGGCTATAGGGCCAAAAGCACAGTCGAAACGCCAAACGGTTGCGCCACAGGCTAGCAGGCCCCAAGCAACAAAACCCAAGGAAAAAGGTGAGGCTAAGGCTGAAGTGCCAAGCACATCAAGATCCAAGGGTAACATTAGGGTCAACTCAGTTGAGGAAGTTGACCAAATGACAGACCTGGAAGTGCATCTTGCGCGTCTGTCAGGAGCCTCCAAAAAAGGCTCCAAATTCTGACCAAGGCAGGTCAAGATTACATACAGGCCAAAAAGGCTGTAATCAAAGACAACCTGGTCAAATCCCAAAAAAGCCAATCACAGGCTGAAAACCCCAAGAAGGCCACTCAAAGGCCCAAACACGGGAAAAAGGCGGGCCAAGAAGGCAGACAGGAGGCCCAAAAGAGGCCCCGCCAAGACGCCACTACACCTCCCAGTGGCCAGCGGCAGAAGAAAAGGGCAAAATTGGAGGAGCTATCCTTCAAAGAAGCCCTTTCTGCCGAGAAGGTCGCGGTGCTACAAGACGGCTTTCCAAGGGAAGCGATGGAGCCGGATAGGCTAAAAGTCGTCCAAAACTCCATAATGAAGGCCTACGAGAGGATTCCACTAGACGGACCTCAGGTGCGCTTCGCTAAGTGTACCCACAGACCAGGCTACCTATTGGTAACGTGTGCGGATGCACCAAGTGCAGTGTGGCTGCGGGAGGTCGTTCCCACACTCCAGCCTTGGGAAGGCGCAAGCCTCAAGACGTTGGAGGGGAGCGAGGTCCCGGGGCTGCATGCACGCTCCGTATACGTTCCCGACGAGGATGGCCAAAGATTAGAGGCTGACAGGATACTGACCCGACTAAGGGTGAGTAACCGAAACCTAAATACAAACCTCTGGACGGTATTAGGAAGAACTCCAGCCGAAAAGGGGCAACTGTGGGTTTTCTCCATGGATAGGCAGTCCGTGGAGGAACTCGAAAAACTGGATTTGTGTCCCTATTTTGGAATGGGGAGGATTAAATTCCGCCCAAAGGAACAGGGACCAAAACCACAGATCCAACCCCCGAAAGGCCGGCAAATAGCCTCGGGGAGTGGAAACAGGGAGCGAGGACGACAACAGGAAGCACCCTCCCATGAAGAGAGCTCCTCCAGCCAAAGTGGACTAAGTCCGCTCAAGAGGCATCTAGCCCAGAAGCCGACGACGTCCATGGAGGTGGAAGAGCTTACTGGGGAGGCCCAGCCACTGGAGAGACCTTCACTCGAATAAGAGAGGATATCAGGGTCCTGCAGGTGAATCTCCACCATGCCAAGGCTGCTTCGGCCATCGCATGTAGGAGATTCGAAAAAGAAGGCATAGATATTGCCCTCCTGCAGGAACCCTGGCTTGTCAAGGGAAGGCCAGCGGGCTTGAAGCCAGTACAGGGTAAGTTGCTGTACAATACACTCTCAAGCAGACCTAGAGCGTGTATTGTACATAGTAGTAGAATAAGTTGTGTACTAATCCCGGTGCTTTGCACCGACGATTTTGTTACAGCTATCCTAACAGCGTCGACGGAAGAAGGAGTGAAGAGCTTCGTCATATGCTCCGCCTACTTCCCAGGCGAGGAGAGATTCTGTCCACCGCAATTATTAGGCGACATTGTTGCCTACTGCGGGGACAGGAACCTTCCAATGCTAATATGATGTGATGCCAACGCACACCACGTGGTATGGGGAAGCACCAACATCAACACAAGGGGTGAGTACTTATTACAATTTATTCTAGGTGAAGGGTTATTATTAGCTAATATAGGCAAGAAACCTACTTTTGTTACTTCGGTACGTAAAGAAGTTTTAGATTTAACCTTATGTACAAGTAATATAAACGATACAATTAAAAATTGGCATGTGTCGGAAGAGCCATCAGGCTCCGACCACAGGCACATAAGATTTGATATCACGACTCCAGCCTTGACGGAGACGAAGTTCAGAAATCCCCGAGAGACCAACTGGGAAGGATACACACAATCCCTCAGAAGGCACCTGGAGGGGGGAACAGCGTCCGGGAGAGAGGTGGAGAGCCTTGAGGTGGCAGTGGAACAGGTAAGCGAGGCAATACTAGCTGCTTACCAGGAAAACTGCCCCGAGAAATTAAGGAAAATAGAGGTAAAACAATCTGGTGGAATAAACACCTAGAAGGCCTCAGAACAGAAGTAAGAAAACTGTTCAACAAGGCCAAATCCAACCAAGATTGGGATACCTATAAAACAAAACTCACGCAATACAACACAGAAATCTGCAAGGCCAAAAGAGACTCTTGGAGGAGGTTCTGTGAGGAGGTCGAGGATGGCCCAGCAGCCTCCAGAATCCACAGGGTCCTGGCCAAGGATGGTTGTACTGCAAAGGAAGTAGGCTTTCTCAAAAAAGATGATGAAACCTACACGGAAACGTTAACGGAAAGTATTAAATTGCTCATGGAGGCACATTTTCCGGGCTCACTGGTTTTGAGGGGCTCAGAGGATAGTCGACAACCAGATCAGAGGCCGGCACGGCCCAGACCTGTGGACTGGAGGCTGGCCAATGAGGTAATAAGACCTGATAAAATTAGATGGGCAATTAGCAAGTTCCAACCATTCAAATCTCCTGGGATGGACGGAATTTACCCAATCCTACTCCAGAAAGGACAGGATGTATTATTACCATATTTATGTAAAATATTCAGAGCTTGTTTGGCCTGGAAATACATACCACGTGTATGGCGGAAGGTGAAGGTCACCTACCTCCCAAAAATAGGTAGGATTTCGGACCAAACACCCAAGTCACATAGACCCATAAGCCTGTCCTCTTTCCTACTTAAAACACTGGAAAGATTACTGGACAGGTATATTAGAGACGAAGTTCTAAGGGAAAATCCTCTTAGTGATCGTCAGTATGCATACCAGCCGGGAAAGTCAACAGACCTTGCGCTGGATGATTTAAATAGGGTACTGGTCAAGTCGTTAGATGACAAGGAAATTGCAGTAGCCACTTTTCTAGATATAGAAGGAGCGTTTAACAACGCAACAACGCACTCGTTAACGAATGCATTGTTAAACAGAGGAGTCCCAACAGCGCTCTGCCAGTGGATTAAAGCCAGCTTAGAGAAAAGGATAATAGTATCCACTCTAGGCGAGGCTACCATAGAGGCGAAAGTGAGCACAGGTTGTCCCAAAGGAGGGGTACTATCTCCACTACTGTGGGCAACCCTCGTTGATGACCTCCTCCGAAAAATGTCCGCGGAAGGCTTTTACTGCCTAGGATATGCTGACGACATAGTAATAGTTGTCAGAGGGCGATTTGCGAACACGATATCAGAGCGTTCTCAAAGAGCCCTAAATATTGTCGACAGGTGGTGTAATGAAGAAGGACTTTCCATAAATCCCCACAAAACCACAGTCGTCACTTTTACGCGAAAAAGAGTCTTGGAAGGCCTAAAGCCCCTAGTGCTCAACGGTGTAGAAATTCCATTTGCCAGTGAGGTAAAATACCTAGGAGTCATTTTTGACCAAAAACTGACATGGAATTGCCACATCGAAAAAGTCACACAGAAAGCAACAATAGCCCTCGGAAGGTGTAGGCAGATGTGTGGAAAAAATTGGGGGTTAAATCCCAAAATGACCCTATGGTAGTAAGGGTAGTAAGACCCATGATAACCTACGGATCAGTAGCATGGTGGACTAAGACAATGCAGTTGGGAGCAATAAGGCTGTTAAGTGGCGTACAAAGGCTTGCCTGCCTGTGCGTCACGGGAGCCATAAAAATTGTCCAACGGCTGCATTGGAAGTCCTTCTGGACTTGCCACCACTACATATATTTATCCAAGGAGAAGCTCGTTCGGTGGTGCACAGGCTAATGCAAGGCTCTACACCAATAAGGCAGCAACACGGAACAGAGCACCAGAAGTTATACTTAGAGCTGAAGGCAGATCCCATTCTAGGAATGCCCACGGTCACTACAGTCCCAAAGTATAACTTTAATAAGAATTTCAAAATTAAAATACCAGACAGGGAAGACTGGACAAACGGTCCTCCAATACCGGCACAAATAATCTGGTATACCGACGGCTCTAAGACAGAACAGGGAGTCGGAGCTGGGATTTATGGGATAAGGTCAAAAACGAAAATCCCAATAAGTCTAGGAAAATACGCCACAGTATTCCAGGCTGAAGTGGCCGCAATACAGTGGTGCGCAAAGGAAATTACCAGGCAAGGAACTGTTAATCAGTCGATTGCCATTTTTTCCGACAGTCAAGCTGCTCTAAAAGCAATCGGTTCCATGCAAGTCGAATCGAGACTTGTATGGGACTGCATAAATGCCCTTACAGACCTAGGAAGTCAAAACAAAGTGACCGTGGCGTGGGTACCAGGACATAAGGGACACAAGGGAAATGAAAAGGCCGATGAACTGGCCAGAGAAGGCGCAGGTAACGCCCTTATAGGACCCGAACCCTTTTGCGGTGTGGCCAAGCCATGCATACGAGCATCCATTAACAAATGGGTCAAAATTAAATCTCTGGAATGGTGGAAAAATTTCCCACGACAGAGACAGGCTAAAGAGTTCATTAAAGAACGATCAGCCAAATTTACAGAGGATCTATTAGGCCAAAATAGAAAGGCCATTAGAATAATAGTAGGTCTTCTAACCGGTCACTGTCGACTTAATAGACATCTCAGTCTAATGGGTTTGGCAGCGGACGCAACGTGCAGATTCTGCCAAGAGGCACAGGAAACCTCAGTCCATGTATTGTGCCATTGTGAAGGCCTTGCTAGACTGCGATTCCAACTACTTGGTGATGAAAAACCAAGAGCTGATAGCTACACTAAGGAGCCCCTATCAAGGCTGTGGAGTCTGATACAAAGGACAAAGCTGGATAAGGAACTCTAAGGAAAACAAACAGGAGCACCACAATAGATCCATGGGGGTCGCGGTGGTCAAGGCCAATTGGCCAGCTCCTCCTTCCTAATCTAAATCTAAATCTAAAATCTACACATCCTTCAAAGTACCAGTGTATTTTATTTATATTTCTTAAACCAGAGTTTATTGCGGAGATTAAACAGTAATTAAATTTTAATACGAGTACGTGGTTTCTATATTACAAGTATATAGGGAAAGCAAAACAAAACCCTACTGGAAATAAGTCAATCGATAAAATTGTGGTTTCTAAGTGTGTCGTGTGCTCCACGATGATAGAGATGTCAGCGGGGGGAAGGGAATTTTGGATGATAGGAGGGTTGGAGGGGGATGTAAGTAAAACCGATACCGATCCGCCGATCCAAGGAAGCCACCGGCAAGGAAGTGAGTATATTAGGAACGTTGGTAAACAACTTGGCCAGTGTTAAGCACAGGCCTGCTAATCATACTTTCTTTTCCAGTTGTGTGTCTGGTACGCCACGGACGCTCGAGTAAGTATAGGAATATCCAGGACAGAAAAAGGTTATGAGTTTTCTGGCTGGCCTAGTCCCTTCAGCTGGTCAGATACCAACGGCCTTTGGATATCTCGGATATTATCTATCCTTGCTGCCCCGAGCGTATGTACGCAGGGTGGAGGTATCCTGGGTAGACTCGGGTGTGGTTTGCTGGCCTAGTCCCTTCAGCTGGTTGACCACACGGGCCCGCTGATACCCCGCATCTCCTCCACTCTCGTGTCCGTAAACCCTGGAGGTTGGTCTATCCCTGCGGGTGGATTATCCAAGAGGGAACCGTGAGCCGGAGTGCTTCTGTTTGTAGATTGTCGAAGGGGATATCTTGAGTGATTCACTGGCCTAGTCCCTTCAGCTGGTTAATCGCCTGAGATATTTCTTTCTAACTCACTGTTGAGTACACACGCCTGGTTCTGAGGTGTTTTGGGTAGATAGGGTGACTTGCTAGCCTGGTCCCTTCAGCCGGTTTGTCACATAAGCCCTCGGCTACCCAAAAATATCCTCCGTACTGGAGTGAGCACATCCAAGAGGACAATTTATGCCTGGGTATAAATTGGCTGTCAGGGAACAGTGAGCAGGAGTGGGTGATTTATCTACGTGTGCATTCTAAATCTTGTAACTTTCTTTTCCGCTGCGCACTAGCCAAGTTGCATAGATATTGTACTGTTTTGCATGTAGATTTGGTAATTGCTTCCTCCCCGCTTGGTAATCACCGCCGATAATAATAACCGTGCTTGTTGTAGTAATTTAACCGCAGTAACCTTCCCCCCTCGCTTACGCCGTCTAAATATTGTTTTGTTTGTTTTTTTTATGCAATATACGTTAGGGTAGTAGAGCAGAAGTGTAGATAGTAGGATTTTGGTTATAATAAATATGTACATTATTTAAACTGTGCCTTTTACTGTGTGTGTGTGAAGTCTGATATCCCTAGACACCTGGACATACCTTGTCTCCTCTGACGCTATCCCAGCCCTACCGAAACAGGCTATGTTAAGAGGCTAGTGTGAGTCCTTTACCTCACGAAAAACAATTGTAAAGGTGGCGCCCGAGCTTACCGTCACCGCCGACTGAAGGCTCGAGTGTCAAAGTGACGATTCACTGCTCGAGAGAGCGAATAAAACGTCGCAGTATGTGTGTGATGGTGTGTGTGTATGTGTATATTCTTATCTGAATAAAACCTCATGGTAGAAGCAGCTAATGGCCTTGGAAGTCGACGCTGCTAAAACCCTAAATAAAAAAAAAAATAATAATAAATAATAAATAATAATAATAATAATAATAATAACAATAATAATAATAATCCCGGAGAACATCAAGCTGAGAAAATACAACAAACAGCGATCCTTGGAACCGCACACAGACTAAGGAAGGTGTTGTCGTAGACCTAAAAATGAAGCACTCTTATAATATAGCTCTCATAATTTATACTTACCTGACCCTAGATGCACGGTTTGCATCCGGTCCGTGTAACGATACTTACCTCAGAGAGGTAGTGATAAGAACCGAAAATAATAATAATAATAATAACAATAATAATAATAATAATAATCGTCAAACCCGCGGATACACTACGTCAAACCCGCGGATACCAATGTGGATCACCCAGCAACCGGAGGCACAAGGTCACCCATTTATTCTATATGGATGACCTAAAACTGTATGCCTCCGGAGAGGGCGAACTCCAAAACTCTCTTAGGGTGGTCCAAGAGTACACGCGGGCTATTGGCATGGAATTTGGGTTGGAAAAATGTGCAGTCGTCCACCTCAAGAGAGGACGATGCGGGCTATTCCCTGAAGATGCGCAGCTGGCAGACGGAAGCATTCTAAGACATCTGGATGCCGGAGAGACCTACACGTACCTGGGTGTGCAACAACATCACATCCAGGACGTAAAACAAATTAAGGACACTCTCCGCGGCAAGTACAGACACCGACTTCGAAAGATTTGGTCTTCCGAACTTTCGGGAAAGAACAAGGTGTCTGCGACTAATATACTTGCCGTTCCGATTCTGCTCTACTCCTTTGGAGTAGTCAAGTGGACAGTAGATGAGCTGCGTCAATTGGATAGGGATACCCGCAAGATGATGCATATTCACAGAAGCATTCATCCTAGATCGTCCGTTCCTCGAGTGTACCTCCCACGTCAACGGGGGGGCAGAGGACTCTTGAGTCTGGAGTGCATGCATCGCAGAGTAGCGCTGAGTATGGCATGTAACATCTTGAGGAGCTCAGATCCACTCCTGCGGTTAGTGAGAGATCATGAAACCGTAGCAGTGGGCGGATTTTTATTTAAGGCAGCACGCAGGGCCGCAGATGATCTCGGTCTCGTTTTCGACTTCAGGCGAAGAGGCAGGCGAGGTGCTGATGCACAGTCAGTAACTGAGCTTCCGCCAAATCGCCTGACAACCCAAATTAAAGCTGCCGAGCAGAGAAATCTGTTCAGGCAGCACGTCGATAGACCCATATGCATGGGTCTATCGACGTGGAGTGTTCTACAATAACATAGAGACACTGGGTTTATCGACAAAGCTGACCTTCTCATTCCTGAGGTCAGCAGGGTTAAAGTCGGAGACCGAGGGATTCATTGTTGCCTGCCAAGATGGTGTCATTAACACCTTGGTCTACCGCAGTCGTGTTATGGGTGTAGAGGTCCCCGACCTAAATTGTAGGACCTGCCATCAGGCGCCGGAGTCGCTCATGCATTTACTATCTGCATGTTCGATTTACGCGACTTCGGCCTACATCCACAGACATAACGCGGCTTTACGAGTGCTGTATTACCATCTTCGGCACTCCTACGAGGTAGACCAAACACCAGTGCTGCCTTATGTTCCCGGAGAGATCGAGTCCGTTGTCGAGAACGAGAAGTGCCGAATTTATTGGAACTACTCGTTCCCGACCGTCAGGCTGATTCAAGCCAACAAGCCTGACATAGTCCTCCTCGACCACCAGACCAAGGTGATGTATGTCATCGAGTTCTCGGCACCTGCTGAGACAAACATCACCTTGAAGGAGGAGGAGAAACGGACCAAATACCGAGATCTCCGGTATGAGCTCCGAGCGCTATACCCAGACTACTCGGTCAAGATGGTCGTCCTGATAATCGGCGTTCTCGGTGGGATGAGGCCTACGCTGCTCTCAGCATTGAAGACCATACCGGCCTGCCAAAAATCAGCCGAATGGTTGGCAGGCCAAATGCAGAAGGCAGTCGTCTTAGGGTCCCTGCGTCTACTTAGGGCACACGATTCTGGAATCTACAACCACTAACCCTGCGGGATGTGGGGAGTGGTTGTAGATAATTCGCTGGCGCTTCCCATGTGAGAATATCGGAGACACGGGAGAACTGTCCAGCATCGCTAACGCGAAAAAAAAAAAAAAAAAAAAAAAAATAATAATAATAAAAACATTGTTTTGAAAGAGGAGGAAAAACGGACTAAATATCGAGACCTTCTCTTCGAGCTCCGCAGACTCTACCCAGACCACACTGTTAAGTTGGTGGTATTTATTATAGGATCCCTCGGTGGAGTGAGACAAACACTGCTTTCAGAACTGAAGAAGATACCGGCGTGTCGAAACTCGGCAGAAATCTTGGCCGGAAGCATGCAGAAGGCCGTTATTCTTGGATCGTTACGTCTGCTCAGAGCACACGACTTGCGGACCCAGTGATCACTGACTCTACGGCGTAGAGAGTGGTCTCTGGTACTACCAGCGTACCCTCTCTGGCATCGGAGACAGAGAGAAGGGCAACTGGCTTTTGTAAAAAAAAAAAATAATAATAATAATAATAATCTCACGTTCGGATAATACCATTCATAATATCGGCAACAGGAGTAGTAACAAAGCAACTCAGTAAACATCTGGATCAATTAGATCTTCCAAAAGCTCTCATCACTCTGATTCAGAAAGCGGCTATTCTACAAACTTGCCACATTGTGCGCAAGTTCCTAAATGCATGACAGAATAAGATGTTTTGCATAATCGAACCATCATATGCCGGTTAAAAAAAAGAACCGAGAAAACGACTAGGAATAATAATAATAATAATAATAATAATAATTGGGGTGCAGAAATGCGGACCGACATCCTCCTCGCGGTGCACCCTGGGCAGAGAGGGGAAACCCTCTCTGGCGAATGTCGAACGTGGGTGCCCAGGACTAACCATCCTGGGGACTCAAGTCTCTGGTTATCGATCAGCACAGAGATCAGGCTCCTCACAATCGACCCCAATCGGATAGGGGTCAGAGACACGTGGGAGAGGCCTTACCAGACGGTCTCATCGATGACAACCTGGCTATGTTACAAGGACGCTTTAGGTGGACAAGGAAACTACGGGACGATTTGCTAGACTGCTATGAGAGCAGCGAACCCGAGCGCAGGGGGTACATGGCGCGACTACACCGGTTGTGGGGCGATATGCACCCGGAGTATAGCGCCTTCTCTCAACAACATCTGAGAGATCAAGTATCCTTCCTTCGCAGAACAGGTTATCAAAAGGCACCCCGTCAGCAGGAAGAACTGCCAGCCGCATTACCACCGCGGCAACCAGCTGCTGACGCAGAACATTCCCTGGAGTACGACGATGTTACCCTCAGGACGAGGGTTAGCCTTAACACCAGGGTTAACCCAAAGCCACAAGACCTGGCAAGAATGGATTCGTTAATCGATGAGGAACTTCCAGAAGATGCCAACATATGGCAGATCAACAGTGCCGTGTGCGCTGCCGCCAGACAACTCGTCCCCCAGCAACGCCTGGCAAGCGTGTTTCACAAGGTCGAGAAGACTAACCGACGCGTACAAAAAATCGGGGCAAAAATTAAATCGGCGAGACAACACGCGTCTCGAATCCAGAGTGTGGTAGAGTATATAACGGCAGCTAAGCCTTTTACGCCGAAAATCCGGCGTATAGTTGCCGGGTTAAGACGACAACACCACACTCTCAATCGGACAGTGCTACAGACGATCAAGCAGCACTGTCTAGATAGGATTCGAGCACTTAAGGTCATTAAAAAATCTTTGGTCAGACGAGCGCGGAGCATGGAACAAAACCATCTGTTCCAAACAAGCCCCTTTCGTCTGTTCCAAGAGCCACAGCGTGTTGTCGAAAATCCGCCGTCTGTTGAGAATGTTGAAGCCTTCTGGAAAGGAATCTACGAGACTACGAGTCCATTTGACAATGGCACTCCAGCGATAGCACACTTCGAGGCCCTCTGTCACAGACTTTTAGAAGGGCAAGACGAAGTGTGCCCGGCGATCAGTATGGAAGAAGTCCAACAGGCGCTTGTTGGCACTAAGAACTTCGCTGTTCCGGGCCCAGACGGCATAAACAACTGGTGGTGGAAGAAATTTCCTTCCACTCACCGCCGTCTGGCTCGAGTTTTCAACTCGTGGTTGAACGAGGGGCAGCAGATTCCGGACTGGTTTGCCGAAGGGCGAACTGTACTGATCCTCAAAAAGGGGGACCTGTCCAACCCGAAAAACTACAGACCGATCACTTGCTTCAATTCCTGCTACAAGTTATTTACACGTATCTTGTGCGCCAGGACTTTGAGGTCAGTTGAGCCTGTATTCCAAGAGATACACGAGCAGCGAGGCAGTAAAAAAGGTGTGGCAGGCTGCAAAGAGAACCTATTGATAGACCGCTGTATTGCTCAGGATTCTGTGCAATACAAGCGTAATCTATCAATGGCGTCGATCGATTACCGTAAGGCATTCGATACAGCATCACATGCATTATTGTTACACCTGCTCCAATGCCTTGCGGTACCTGCCCCAATAGTGAGATGCATTGAACAACTGATGCCACTCTGGAGAACCCGCTTCACCGTAACATCTGGTGCTCAGCGGATTTCAACAAAGCCGGTATCATTTAGGAGAGGAGTTTTCCAGAGCGACTCTCTCAGCCCTCTCCTATTCTGCATCTCACTGCTGCCGGTGTCTGTAGAACTACGTCAAACCCGCGGATACCAATGTGGATCACCCAGCAAGCGGAGGCACAAGGTCACCCATTTATTCTATATGGATGACCTAAAACTGTATGCCTCCGGAGAGGGCGAACTCCAAAACTCTCTTAGGGTGGTCCAAGAGTACACGCGGGCTATTGGCATGGAATTTGGGTTGGACAAATGTGCAGTCGTCCACCTCAAGAGAGAACGATGCGGGCTATTTCCTGAAGATGTGCAGCTGGTAGACGGAAGCATCCTAAGACATCTGGATGCCGGAGAGACCTACACGTACTTGGGTGTGCAACAACATCAATCACATCCAGGACGTAAAACAAATTAAGGACACTCTCCGTGGCAAGTACAGACACCGACTCCGAAAGATTTGGTCTTCCGAACTTTCGGGAAAGAACAAGGTGTCTGCGACTAATATACTTGCCGTTCCGATTCTGCTCTACTCCTTTGGAGTAGTCATGTGGACAGTAAATGACCTGCGTCAGTTGGATAGTGATACCCGCAAGATGATGCATATTCACAGAAGCATTTATCCTAGATCGTCCGTTCCTCGAGTGTACCTCCCACGTCAACGGGGGGCAGAGGACTCTTGAGCCTGGAGTGCATGCATGGCAGAGTAGCGCTGAGTATGGCATGTAACATCTTGAGGAGCTCAGACCCACTCCTGCGGTTAGTGAGAGATCATGAAACCGTAGGAGTGGGCGGATTTTTATTTAAGGCAGCACGCAGGGCCGCAGATGATCTCGGTCTCGTTTTCGACTTCAGGCGAAGAGGCAGGCGAGGTGCTGATGCACAGTCAGTAACTGAGCTTCCGCCAAATCGTCTGACAACCCAAATTAAAGCTGCCGAGCAGAGAAATCTGTTCAGGCAGCACGTCGATAAACCCATGCATGGAGTGTTCTACAACAACATAGAGACACTGGGTTTATCGACAAAGCTGACCTTCGCATTCCTGAGGTCGGCAGGGCTAAAGTCGGAGACAGAGGGATTCATTGTGGCCTGCCAAGATGGTGTTATTAACACCTTGGTCTACCGCAGTCGTGTTATGGGTGTAGAGGTCTTCGACCTAAAATGTAGGACCTGCCATCAGGCTCCGGAGTCGCCCATGCATTTACTATCTGCATGTCCGATTTACGCGACTTCGGCCTACATCCACAGACATAACCCGGCTTTACGAGTGCTGTATTACTATCTTCGGCACTCGTACGAGGTAGACCGAACACCAGTGCTGCCTTATGTTCCCGGAGAGATCGAGTCCGTTGTCGAGAACGAGAAGTGCCGAATTTATTGGAACTACTCGTTCCCGGCCGTCAGGAGCTCCGAGCGCTATACCCAGACTACTTAAGATGGTCGTCCTGATAATCGGCGTTCTCGGTGGGATGAGGCCTACGCTGCTCTCAGCATTGAAGACCATACCGGCCTGCCAAAAATCAGCCGAATGGTTGGCAGGTCAAATGCAGAAGGCAGTGGTCTTGGGATCCCTGCGTCTACTTAGGGCACACGATTCTGGAATTTACAACCACTAACCCTGCGGGATGTGGGGAGTGGTTATAGATAATTCGCTGGCGCTTCCTCCGTGAGAATATCGGAGACACGGGAGAACTGTCCAGCATCGCTAACGGGAAAAAAAAAATAATAATAAGATTGCATAAAATTCAACCAGACAACGCAGAACCATACTACCGATATAAACCAACGTCCGTAGTAGAAAACAATGAGGTTAAAATTTACTGGGATAAAGGGCCAGATATCACTATTCTCTATAAGAAAGAAAAGAGAGCCTTGCTGATTGATGTTTCGATACCGAATAATAATAACGTCGAGGTGAAATTTAATGAGAAAAAAGCAAAGTATTCTGCCCTGAAACGTGAGATCCAGGAAATTTGGAGTTTAAAAACTACAAAAGTTGTACCACTCATCATTTCCACAATGGGGTTAATGCCTAGGACACTGAAAGATGGCTTGGAGGATATTGGAATATCATGGAATACCTACCTTAGCATGCAAAAATCAGTCATTCTGGATGCTACAAACATAGTTCGGTCGTTCCTAGACCAGTAGGATGATAGTTCGAGTCTTGCTTAACCAGCCGATCAGAACTATTTGAATACCAGGGCAACCTGTGGAGACTAAAAATAATAATAATAATAATAATAAGGGTACGGAAAGCGGACCGGCAGCTTCCACGCGGTGTACCTGGACAGGCAGAGGTAACTCTGCCTGACAGATGTCGGACGTGGGTCTCAGGGCTAACCACTCTGTGACCCATATCTCTGGTTTCAACGGGCAGAGAAAGGGCTCCTCACAACCGACCCCATACGGATGGGGGTCAGAGACAAGTTGGAGGGGCCATGCCAGATGGTCTCAATGGTAACAACCCACGCAATGGACATCGACGCTTTAAGTGGACGAGGGAACTTTGGGATGACTTGCTGACCTGCTACGAGAGCAGCGAACCTGAGCGCAGGGGGTACATGGCGGGATTGCGCGAGGTCTGGTGTCAGCTGCACCCAGAGCATCGCGCCTTCTCTGAACAACAACTCAGAGATCAGGTATCCTTCCTGCGCAGATCAGGTTATGTAAGGGCACCCCATCAGCAGGAGGAAGCACCAGTCGCACTTCCACCGCGGCAAATAGCGGCTGTCGGGGGACAACCCAGAAGGTACAGCGATGTTAACTTAAGAACGAGGGTTAGCCTTAACAGCAGGGCTACCCTGAAGCCACAAGACCTGGCACGGATGGACGCTGCCATCGATGAGGAGCTACTAGAAGACGCCGACATTTGGCAGATCAACACTGCCGTGTACAACGCTGCTAGCCAACTCGTTCCCCGCGAAAGGACAACCAGAGCCCCAAGCGGTATCGATAAGGCTAAGCGGCGTGTATAAAAGATCGAAGGCAAGATACAGTTGGCCAGACAACACGCTTCTCGAATCCAAAGTGTGGTGGAACATGTCACAGCTGGCAAGGCATTGACGCCTACAGTCCGGCGAATAGCAGCCGTCCTAAGACGCCAGCACCACACACTAAATCTAACAGTGATGCTTGCCATTAAACACTGTTTAGATCGGATTCGAGCGCCCATGGCTGTCAAGAAAAATCTAATAAGGCGGGTAAGGAGTATGGAACAAAATACATTGTTCCGTTCGAATCCTTCCCGCCTATTTCAAGAGCCACAGCGCGTTGTCGACAATCCGCCAGCTGTAGCCGATGTCGAAATCTTCTGGAAGGAAATCTACGAAACGACATGTCCATTCGATAGCGACACTCCAGCAATTGCACACTTCGAGGCTCTCTGCCGCAGAACCTTTGAAGAGCCAGAAGAAGTGTGCCCGGCAATCAGTTCGGAGGAAGTTCAACAAGCTCTTGTTGGAACTGAGAACTTCGCTGCTCCGGGTCCAGACGGCATAAACAACTGGTGGTGGAAAAAAATCCCTTCCACCCACCGTCGTCTGGATCGAGTTTTCAACTCGTGGTTGAACGAGGAGCAGCAGATTCCGGACTGGTTTGTTGAGGGACGTACCGTGCTAATCCCCAAGAAGGGAGATTTGTCAGATCCCAGGAATTATAGGCCAATCACCTGTCTGAACTCCTGCTACAAGATATTTACACGTATCTTGTATGCTAGGACACTAAGGCAGGTTGATCCGGTCTTCCAGCAGATTTACGAGCAGCGTGGCGCCAAGAAGGGCATGGCAGGTTGCAAAGACAGCCTGCTGATAGACCGCTGTATTACGCAGGATTCTGTGCAGTACAAGCGGAACCTATCTATGGCCTGGATTGACTATCATAAGGCATTTGACACTGCATCGCACGAACTACTGGTGCATTTGCTCAAATGTCTTGCAGTAGCAGAGCCACTAATGAGATGCATAGAACAACTACTGTCGCTCTGGAGGACTCGCTTCACCATAACATCTGGTGCACAGCGGGTTACAACAGAGCAGGTGGTATTCAGAAGAGGAGTTTTCCAGGGAGACTCTCCGAGTCCCCTCCTCTTTTGCATCTTACTGCTGCCGTTATCTGTTGAACTCCGCCAAACTCGCGGGTATCATTGTGGACCACCCAGCAACCGGAGGCATAAGGTCACTCATCTATTCTATATGGATGACCTCAAACTGTATGCCTTCGGAGAGCACGAACTTCAGAATGCTCTATGGGTGGTCGAGAAGTACACGCGGGCCATTGGCAGGAGTTCGGGTTGGACAAGTGTGCGGTCGTCCATCTCAAGAGAGGACGATGCGGGGACTTTGCTGAAGACGCGCAACTCGCAGACGGAAGCATCCTAAGACATCTGGATGCCGGAGGGACCTACACATACCTGGGTGTGCAACAACATCACATCCAGGATGTGCAGCAAGTTAAAGAATCTCTCCGCGGCAAGTACAGACGCCTACTCCGAAAGATTTGGTCATCAGAACTTTTGGGGAAGAACAAGGTGTCTGCGACTAATATGCTTGCCGTTCCTGTCCTGCTCTACTCCTTTGGGGTAGTCAAATGGACTGTAGATGAGCTGCGCCAATTAGATAGAAGTACCGATATTTAAAAAGGGCAATGAGTTTGAGAAGGATAATTATAGACCTATATCTATTCTCAGCATATTCTCCAAAATAATTGAAAAGGCTGTGTACCTCAAAATTAGTAAGTTCTTAGTAAAATACTCTATAATTAGTAACTCACAACATGGCTTTCATGAAAATCGTTCTACTGAAACCGCTACTAATCAGTTTCTGCAATATATCTACGATGAACTAGATAAGGGCCATCATGTCATAGGATTATTTTTTGATCTTAGTCGTGCCTTTGACACAGTTGATATTGAATTCCTAAATGAAAAACTATTCCAAATTGGTTTTAGGGGTACCATCCTAAATTGGATTAAATCTTACCTTTCTGATAGGAAAATAAGAGTTAAAATACAAAAGTACACTTCAAATGATCACTCTATCAATCTAGGAGTCCCACAAGGTTCTGTGCTGGGGCCACTACTATTTTCGCTATATGTAAACGAACTTCCCCTGCATATAAAAGGGAAAATTACCATGTATGCAGATGATACTTCTATTATGGTTTCAGCACCTGACCTTGTGGAACTACAGGTCCTCTTAAAGGAGGTGATACATAGTTTCGAATTATGGTGTTCACAAAACTCTCTGATCTTAAATATTGCAAAGACCGATTGTATATATTTCTCTGCTCGAAAAACAATTACTCCCGATTATATTCTAGTTGACACAAATATTAAGTTTTCTAGGTCTGTCAAATTTCTTGGAACTTTCGTGGACTCATGTCTCACATGGGAGGATCAGGTTGATCATGTTGCAAAAAAGCTCAATAGCTCACTGTTTGCCATTGCATCACTAAGGCAGAACCTGCCTAGGGAGTCTCTACTCAATGTTTATTATGCTATGGTGTATCCGCATCTATCATATAACATTATAGTGTGGGGTAGAGCACCTGCAGCTAGTAGAATCTTTATTCAACAAAAAAGGGCCATTAGACTCATATTTAATTTAAAAACCATCGAGTCATGTCGACCATATTTCATAAACAATAAGATTTTAAGTTTTCCATCAATCTATATATATACAATATATCTAAATATGTAAGAAAAAACTTACATTGTTTTAAAAATAATGGTAGTTTTCACACCTACACTACCAGACATGGATCTTCTTTAACTATACCTATCCATAATTTGTCTCTATATGAACGATCACCATATCTTTCAGGCATCAAAATATATAACAGATTGCCAATACACATTCTAAATGCCAGTAATTTTAATTGTTTTAAAAGACTACTGAAACAATACTTAATTCAAAAGTGTGTGTATAATATTAATCAGTTTACTTAACTTTATATATATATTTTAACTTGCTCTATTGTTTTTTGTGTACTTATTTAAATGTTTTTTTTTTACTTTGTATATTTTGTGTAAATTATTGACACTGTATTTAATTGACTTTCACATCTGTTCTCATGAGACAGCCAACGTGATTAATAAAGATTATTATTATTATTATTATTATTACCCGCAAGATGATGAATATCAATAGGAGTATTCATCCTAGATCGTCCATTTCTCGTGTGTACCTCTCACGTCAACGGGGGGCCGAGGACTTTTGGGTCTGGAGTGTCTGCATGGCAGAGTAGCACTAAGTATGGCATGCAACATCCTAAGGAGCTCAGACCCGCTTCTGCAATTAGTGAGAGATCACGAAAATGCAGGAGTAGGTGCAGGACTGTTTAAGGCGGCAAAACGAGCCGCAGATGAACTTGGTCTCGTATTCGACAACAGACGAGGAGGCCGGCGCGGTGCTGACCCAGAGTCAGTCACTGAACTGCAGCCACCTCGCCTGAAGGTGTTCTATAAGAACCTAGAAACACCGGGTTTATCGACTAAGCTGACATTCGCCTTTTTAAGGTCAGCTGGGCTAAAGTCGGAGACCGAGGGATTCATTGTGGCCTGCCAAGATGGTGTAATCAACACATTGGTTTACCGAAGCCGCGTAATGGGTGTAGAGGTTCCTGATATTAACTGCAGGGCCTATCGTCATTCGCCGGAATCGCTCATGCATTTACTATCTGCATGCCCGGTATATGCAATTTCGGCCTACATCCATCGCCATAACGCGGGTTTACGGGTGCTCTATTAACATCTACGGCACTCGTACGGAGTAGACCAGACACCAGTGCTGCCTTACGTCCCCGGAGACATCGAGTTCGTTGTCGAGAACGAGAAGTGCCGAATTTATTGGAACTTCTCCTTTCCGACAATCAGGCTAATTCAAGCCAACAAGCCTGATATAGTCCTCCTCGACCATCAAAACAAGGTGATGTTTGTGATCGAGTTCTCAGCACCTGCTGAGCCAAACATCGCTTTGAAAGAGGAGGAAAAACGGACCAAATATCGTGATCTCCGGTACGAGCTCCAAGTGCTGTACCCAGGCTACTCGGTCAAGTTGGTCGTTCTAATAATCGGTGTACTCGGAGGTATGAAGCCTACGCTGCTCTCGGAACTGAAGACCATACCAGCCTGTCGGAAATCAGCCGAATGGCTAGCAGGCCAAATGCAGAAAGCGGTCATCTTGGGGTCCCTTCGCCTACTTAGGGCACATGAATCTGGAATGTACAGTCACTAACCCCACAGGTCGTGGGGAGCGGCTGTTATTATCGCCGGCGCGGCTACCGTGTGATATCGGTCGGAAAGCACGGAAGCCCTGTCCGGCAACGGTGAAACCGAAAAAAAATATATAATAATAATAATAATAATAATAATAATAATAATAATATCGGCAACAGGAGTAGTAACAAAGCAACTCAGTAAACATCAGGATCAATTAGATCTTCCAAAAGCTCTCATCACTCTGATTCAGAAAGCGGCTATTCTACAAACTTGCCACATTGTGCGCAAGTTCCTAAATGCATGACAGAATAAGATGAATTTCTTCTCTGTTTTGCATAACCGAACCATCATATGCCGGTTAAAAAAAGAACCGAGAAAAAGACTAAGAATAATAATAATAATAATCCATACCAATGCAAAAATCCATCTTGCTCGATAAGTGCAGTATAGTAAGAAGGGTACTCGGCGAAGGTACAACTAACCGCGAATCTGAAAGAACGCGGGAGTAATTACCAACGTTCACCTGCTACGATCATTATATGTCCTTGCTCCCAGGAGTCGCATATATGATATATACCTGCATGAAGCATGCAGTGACACAGGGATAATAATAATAATACAGGGGAGGTGAGGTAGGGATCCTTAACCTTCGGGCATGACGACCCCGCATACCCCAGTTAGGTAGCCCTTGCCTGCACTGAAAAGGGCAAAAAGGGACGCAGCGGACGCCACCGGTCTGACCAATTTGTCAGGGCGTATGAGCCCTGCTGTGGGCCAGCGTCTGCACCCAGATTGGGCGGCTGGCCAACAGCGTCTGATCCCCAGGTTAGGGGCGGCTGAAACAAGGATTGTCGGAGACCCGCACGCAGGAGCTGATCCTGCAGACCCATATTATTGGTGTTATGGTACGAACCAGAAGAAACAGATATTCAGGCGGGTCGGGGCAGCAGAACCCGGATCGGACCCGTCGGGAGGATAGGCCTGCAAACGACACCGGCGAAGACCATGGAATGGAAAATGATAATGACAATATCCAACTGGAGGACCAATGTCATCAGAGTCCCCAACCAGCCCAACGTGCTGGGCAACGGCTAAACGTTGCCACCACCAAAGCTGGAAGACCTAGACAGCGCATGCAGTGGACTAACGAAATAAATAAACAAGTAATGCGCTGCTACTACAAAGTCACGAAACTGGAAACCGATCTTACCCTATACAGACAAAGGCTTTACCATGAATTTGTAGCCGTATACCCTGAACTTCAGCACCTCTCCGAGCAGCGAATTTGTGACCAAAGAGTGATTGAGACCAGAAACCTACTGCCTATCGCTGTAAGAAATGAAATTAAAGGTGACGTCAGACGTAAAATTGAATTAGAGGGAGAAACCCTAGATGGGAACCCTCCAGAGGAGCAGGTAACAGAGACGCTTGAAGAACAACCTGAAGTACATACACCCACATCAGAGACACATGAAGACGAAATAGCTACACCACAACGAAACACCAATCAATTACGTATTCAACTTGAAGGAAAATACCTGGAATACCTTATTAAGTTTCAAGGCTCAGACCCAACGAAAAGACCCCACTTGCCTAGAATGCAATACAAGCCCGAGTGTCGTAAGGCTGTTCAGATTATGAACTCCATCATGAGTGAACACCTAAGAGATGACATGCCAATGGAGTTGATCCACTTACACATCTACTGCGCTGCGATGTCAATCCTCTCTGCGGTCAATGGGTACGATTCCAGTAAGCAGAAAAAAATGAAAAATATGACTCCTAAATGGGAATATAGACTAACAAAGAACATTGATGATCTAAGAAAGGACATAGGCAGGGTGCAACAGTATGTAAATGGTGAGCGACACCCAAGACTCACGCGTAATTTACCCGACCAAATCAAGAGAGCTATATCTGCCCCAAACCACCACCATGTAATAATAGAAAAGCTAGACCTTATGAAGCAGAAGCTATCAGCCTATAGTAAACGACTTCGCAGATACAAAAAAAGAAGCGAGCGTATCAGACAGAACCGATTCTTTGAAACTGATGAGGGGAGGTTCTACAGATCAATTACAAATAGAACCGCTACAGAAGACCAGCTGTCAGAGGTACCACCTGCGGATGAGGTTCAAAGATTCTGGGAAAACATATGGTCAAAAGAGTTTGAACACAAAAAGAATGCAAGCTGGATTAGAGACGAAGAACTCAGAAGTGCGGATATTCCACCTATGAATGAGACGGTCGTTAAAGAGGCCGATGTTTGTAAAGCTCTGCAGGGCGCAGCCAATTGGAGAGCCCGTGGCCCTGACAACATTGACAACTTCTGGCTGAAACGACTCTCATGTACCCACCGTCTCTTAGCCGCCAGTTTTAATCAAATACTTCACACTCCTACCATAATGCCGAAGTTTCTTACAAAAGGTATAACAGACCTGCTGCCAAAATCAGCCAGAACCCAGGATCCATCCCAGTACCGGCCAATCACCTGCCTACCAACAACATATAAGCTTTTCACATCGATAATTTGCACTAAAATGTACCAGCATCTGCATGTAAATAACATCATTACAGAAGAACAGAAAGGTAGCAAAGAAAAGGTCCTGGGTTGCAAAGAGCAACTAACAATCGATGCAGTCGTTTTAAATCAGGCAAATAAGTTCAGTCACAATTTGAATATGGCGTTTGTTGACTACAAGAAAGCGTTTAATTCCATACCACATACATGGCTTATTTACGTCCTCAAGATATATAAAATATGCTCCACGATCGTGCAACTCTTACAAGCGGTGATGAAACACTGGAAAACGCAACTACAGACATCTGCTGGTGGCAAAGTTACTAAAACTGAAGAAATCAGCATCAAGCGAGGCATTTTTCAAGGCGACTCATTAAGTGCACTGTGGTTTTGTGTAGCTCTGAATCCCATCTCAAAGACGTTGAATAACACTGGATATGGCTTTAACATCAAAGCAGGACCCCATAGTTTCACACTCTCTCACCTACGGACGACTTGAAAGTATTCACTGCTACACGTAAACAACTGGACATCGTTCTCAAACTTGTCCATAAAATGAGTGAGGATGTTGGTATGGAGTTCGGAATAGAGAAATGCAGATCTGTCACCATTGAACCAGGAAAGCTAATAGAAACACCAGCAATAAAAATCCAAGAACAACTCTCGATACCGCCCATCGAAGGACAGCCATATAAATACCTAGGAATATCACAGACATCGAATATTGAACATGGTAAAATGAAAGAAAAAATTATCAAAGAATTTGAATCCAGGCTGAGAAAGCTTTTCAAAACAAACTTAAATTCCAACAATATGATGAAACCTGTGAACACGTTTGCAATATCTGTCCTATCTTACTCATTTGGTGTCATATCCTGGACAGTGACAGACCTTGACGACCTCAACAGGCGATTGAGAGTGATGATGACCAAGTTTAAAATGCACCATCCGCGATCCTCAACAGAGAGTGACTCTCCCTAGAGACCTTGGGGGCAGAGGTTACACTGATATTAGAAACGCATGCAACACGCAAATTAACATCGTCCGCGCATACTTCTACAGTCGTCAAGAATCACATATTCACGCAGCCATCATCCACGCAGATACAGGCACACCATTGAAATTGAACAATAGAGAATACTCACCATTGAGTAATATTGACGATAATGAAGCAAAAATGTACAGGTGGGCTGAGAAACCTTTACACGGCCGCTATTGGCACTCACTCCAGGGACATGAAATAGACCGCCAGGCATCACTTGAATGGCAAGGAACCTTGTTTCCAGAGACAGAGGGTTTCGTGTTAGGTATACAAGATCAAGTAATACGAACAAGAAACTACGAAATGCACATAATGAAGGAACGAATCGAGATGGATAAATGCCGAAAATGTAACATGCATGCTGAAAATATAGAACACATAATCTCTGGATGTAGAACACTCGCACCGACTCGATACCTAACACGTCATAATGCCGCAGCCACAATAGTATACCACGAAATTTTAAAAATTTGCGAAATACGTCATGATTCATCGACTCCCTACTATAGATACAACCCGAACCCTGTTGAAGAAAATGAGCGCTATAAGGTCTACTGGGATAGAGCCATAATTACAGACGTCACAATCACACACAATCGCCCAGATATAACCGTCATAGATAAACAGCGAATGGAAACATTAATTATCGACATTTCAATTCCGAACACAAGGAATATGACAGAGAAACATGAGGAGAGAATAGCGCACTACACCGACTTGAAAAATGAAATTCTAGATATGTGGAACATGAGGAAGGTCACCATAATTCCTGTCATTTTATCTGCCCTCGGAGTAATACCAATAACCCGGAAAACATCGCTACAAAAAATTGGTATTAACCATACAGCCAGCACAAGAATGCAAAAAGCAGTAATTCTCCACACAGCTAGTATAGTGAGATCATTCCTTGAAAGTGAATAGTCAATGTTGTGATCTTAGTACCACGTACTCGATCACAGCAGGCAAACCAGGAACACCTGTGAATGGAAAAAAAAAATCATTCAAACGGACTGTAGATGAGCTGCGTCAATTAGATAGAAGTACCCGCAAAATGATGAATATCAATAGGAGTATTCATCCTAGATCGTCCGTCCTCGTGTGTACCTCCCACGAAATCGGGGAGGGGGGCTAGGGCTCTTGGGGCTCGAGTGTATGCATGGCAGGGTAGCACTGGGCATGGCATGTAATGTCCTTAGGAGCTCAGACCCGCTTCTGCAATTAGTGAGAAATCATGAAGATGGGTAGGTACAGGATTGTTTCAGGCGGTAAAAAAGGCAGCAGATGAACTTGGTCTCGTATTCGACGACAGGCGAGGAAGCCGGCGCAATGCAGACCCAGAGTCAGTCACTGAACTTCAGCCACCTCACCTGAAGGACCAGATAAAAGCTGCCGAACAGGAACGTTTGTTTAGGCAGCATGTCGATAAACCCATGCACGGAATATTCTATAAGAACCTAGACACACTGGGTTTATCGACAAGGCTGACATTCGCCTTTTTAAGATCAGCTGGGCTAAAGTCGGAGGCCGAGGGATACATTGTGGTCTGTCAAGACGGTGTAATTAAGACGCTGGTCTACCGAAGCCGCGTATTGGGTGTACAGGTTCCTGATATAAACTGCAGGACCTTCCGCCAGGCGCCGGAATCGCTCATGCATTTACTTTCCGCATGTCCGGTGTATGCGATTTCGGCCTACATTCATCTCCATAACGCGGCGTTACACCTGTATTATCATCTTCGGCACTCGTACGGGATAGACCAGACACCAAGCCTGACATAGTTCTCCTCGACCATCAACGTAAGGTGATGTGATGCATCTGCCGAGCTAAACATTACTTTGAAAGAGGAGAAAAAAACGGACTAAATACCGTGATCTCCGGCATGAGCTCCAAGTGCTATACCCACGATACTCGGTCAAGATGGTAGTCCTAATAATAGGTGTTTTCGGTGGTATGAAGCCTACGCTACTCTCGGAACTAAAGATCATACCGGTCTGCCAGAAATCAGTTGAATTTCTGGCAGGCCAAATGCAGAAGGCGGTTGTCATGTGGTCCCTTCGCCTATTTAGGGCACATGATTCTGGTATTTACAGTCACTGACCCCACTGGTCGTGGGGAGTACCTGTAATTATGGCCGGCGCAGCTACCGTGTTGTATCCGTCGGAAAGCACGGAAGCCTTGTCCGGCAACGGATAAACTGAAAAAGAAAATAATAATCATAATAATAATAATGACAATAATAATAATAATTATTGGGTGATGCTTAAATGAATGTAACAGCGTAGCGAGACTGCTGGTAGTGGTGGTGGGGGGCTAACCGCGTAGTGAGTGTCGCTGTCCGCTTTATGCTGAAAGCGGAGCGCTCGACGGCTGATATGAAAAACTAAAGACACTGACATGCCATTGAAATAAGAAGAAAATGAAACTTGCATATTGTTCCATCCATTAACGATTTTTAGAAACAAAAAATTGACAGTGACAAAACACGATGGAAAAAAGGTGAAACAAAAAATTGACAGTGACAAAACACGATGGAAAAAAGGTTGTTTTTTTGTTAATAACTTTACTAATTATGAACAGATAAAGATGAACCAAAGCTCGAATTTTTCGTATTTCCTACTGTAATAACATATCCAAAGGACGTTTCTTAATATTTATTAAAATAATGTAGACACGAAAAACTGACAAAAATATTATAACCCTTTAAGAAGTGGTTTGGTGGGGTTAAATTTGGCAAAAACGCCTGCCAGTCAAAGTTAGGGTTCTTTACTGGCTTGACAACTATAAATTAAATAGTTTTTAACCTTTTAAGAGGTGGTTTAGAGGGGTTAAATTTAGTAGAAACGACTGCCAGCCAAGGTTAGGGTTCTTTAGTGCCTTGTGAACCATAAGCTGGCGGCCTGGTAGACGTTCTTTTCAGTTTTAACTATTTCGTCACAATTTCAAATTTGTGTCCATTCTTCGCCACTTTGATGGTAAATTGCTCAAAAATTAGCGCAGAAATGTCTGCCGTTACAGTACAGTACTGTAAATGCCAAAACAAACATTTTGCGCTAGGTATGGTTCTGTAATTAATTTTTTCTTCAATTTCAGATTATCGGACACCGACCGGAAGTTTCGTCTGCCAGCGTAATTGGGATATGTGAAGTACATATACTAACTATCTATGCGGAATAATATCGGTAACCATTTGATAAAGAAAATGCCCCCCCCCCTCCATGTCCGCCCACCATACAAAAAATTTCCAGAGGGAAAAAAGTTTCGTAGACGGTAACTTTTCGTCGTCAAAGCACGTCATTTCCCTAACCATATTGAATTCCTCATTTAACAGTGGATATTGACAACGAAGTTTTTATTATTTAGACACTCTCTTTCCGCATACTACACCTACAAATTTAATTTTGATCGACTCTGAGAAACTTACTTTGGATTGATTCAACTCCATTATAGCATACATAAATTGGATATCAGATTAGAAAATATATACAGAATCTAGTGTTTTTAGCAAATGATGGCATTAAAAGATTGGCAATTAGGTATGATGAGTCCCAGCATTTTTGACGCGGACTTACATATTTGATCAATATGTGTACAGAATGATAGTGATGAGTCAAAGTATATGTCTAGATGCTTAATCTCTCCACATCTTATAAGGAAGTTATTATTAATTTAGTTGTATATATAATGCAATAATTTTTAGATCTATAAATGGCCAATTTGCCGACAAAAATCCAAGTGAGCTGGATTTTTTATAGTTATTTCAATATTTTAAATAACTTGCGAAAGTCCCAATCAATATTGAGCCTGCATTACGAGTTATTTGAGGTCGAGAGTCATGAAAAATATTCTCTCGCTAATATTTCGCTTTTAGAAAGTTACGATCGCAGCTACAAACTAAATACCTATTCGTCGGTGGAGGTTCAGAATACGAAAAAGTCGTCTAGAAACGTTTTCCGTGGAAAATTGAAAATGTACCGAGTACTTTCTTGCATAGTACTTAACATGCTAAATTCGTCTGGAGTTATCGGTGCCCAAACAAGGGTGAGAAACAAAAAAAAAAGAACGAAAAATTAGATGTTTGGCTTATCTCTCTAGCAAATTTTAAATAAATTATGTATAACAAAGTTATGGCTACCTGACTAATAGTCAAAAGAAATGTCTTGTTCAAAGCGTAAAATATTTTCTAAAACCTTGCCTCTTATTACAAAATATTTATTGTTATTTTCGCAAATTCATTCTACTCGTGATTGTTGGCAGATGAACGAAAATGCTAAGAAATTGACAAACATAAAAGTTGTAATGTACACTCTAGATTTTACTACCTTCTTCGGTTTCAAATTCGGTTCATAAATAAGTTATGAAGGAAATAATTGTTGTCAAAAATGTACTTCAACCCCCAGCTACAACTAGGTATCTCCACTTCTGTCGCTTTCCCTCGCAATTTAACATGTCCTTCTGCTCGTCACTTCGGCCCGCGAAGCTCTATATGCTCACATATGAATGCATACTCATATGTAGGAAATTTTCCGTTACATGTTTTTAGTGGTGTTTAATTAGGTACCTACTGTTATTTATTTATATAATATATAGAATAGTTTATAAATCAATATGCATAATTTGTAACAAAAGCCACAAATTATAAGAAAGTACTGAAAATAGTTTTATTAATTTTAAGAATTGTTTAAAAGTAATAATTTCAATGAACAATGAGGAGAGTTTTGTTATTATCAGGGCAAAAGTAAATAATGTGTATTTGGTTATATCTGGAGGATTTTCTGAGAGAGTAAAGTACGATCGACTCTACTATGCCACAAGAACTTGATTCAAATAACTAATTATCTTCCTCTCACGAAGAAGCAGGTACCAGAATATTGCTGCACATAATATAAACAGCCACATCTAAGGAACGCATAATAAGCCGTAAGAATACTGATGACCTGATATCTCGCTTCAGCGATTTTGTCATTTACGGGGGTTCTGCATATCAGGGCAGTATACAAAGCAACCCAAGCGGCAAGATATTGCCAATATGAAATAATATAGATCCAACATATAAATAATGGCTCTATATTATATGGACTCTGTATGTTGACCCAGTATTTTGTGCTGCTGAGGAATGCTTTAAACCCAATTATTGATATGCCAAATCATTTAAATGGGTGGAAAATTAATGAAGATAATTGTTATTTAAGGATTCAGAGGGGTAGAGCACATGCACCACATGACAGACAGGCACCTATTCTAACTAATTCCTATCCTCACCTCCGCGTGGTGAATTTTGGAAACCTGAGCAACCCGACGGACGATTGGTTAACCAACCACAGTGAGATATCGGGTCAGGGTAAACGAGGAAGGGAGCAATGGCCCTCCGAAAAGGGCGTTGGACTATGAGGGTTAACTCTCCATTCTCGGAAAACAACATTTGTTACGGAATCTTAAATACAACAAACCAGACAGATCCTACGACAACGTCCAGGAAACCGAAAATAGGTCTTATTTAATTTAAATCGCTTCACTTGGAATGTTCGAACTCTGTACCAAACGTGTGCACTTAAATCTCTCATCTTCATCCTTAATGAATATAAAGGCGACATAACAGCTGTACAGGCAATCAGATGGATCGGCGAAGGGCTTATAGAAATGCCAAATTATTCGATATACTACAGCTGCAATAAAAGGCAGCACACACTGTGTATTTGGTGTGTAATTGGGAATCGACTTATAAGGCACTGAACTGAACTTGTGGTAGGTTCCTTGTGAAACATCTTGAAAATAATTGTTAATAAATTAAACACTGCTTTTAGATGAATCAATCAATATATTATAAATACTCTACATATGTTTCGGCTTATTAGGCCTTTATCAAGAGTATTACATAGTGAATACTGTATTCACTATGTAATACTCTTGATAAAGGCCTAATAAGCCGAAACATATGTAGAGTATTTATAATATATTGATTGATTCATCTAAAAGCAGTGTTTAATTTATTAACAATTAGACTTATAAGGCATTAGTAACAGATTTCGAAGCAGTTAACAGTCGACTATGCAAAATAAGACAAGGAATAAGATTAAAAAAATCTTCAACTATAGTATAATCAATGCACGCGCATCTACCGAAGACTAAGTAGATGACATAAAGGATGCTTTTTACTAAAAGCTTGAAAACACATACAGATCATGCTCTAACCTCGACATTAAAAAACCGCTGCCTAAGGAATCACTACTTCCACATCCAGATTTTTCATCCAAGTCATTTTAAAGGAAACATCTTGACTAGATTTGCACTCTAGTATGTGGAAATTATTGGTCATAGAATTTTAATAATATTTAGGGCAGATGTCATAGAAAAGTTTGAGGCGTTGCGTTGGTTTCTGCCATATACGTTAAAAATGAAGTTTCTAGTTTACCCTACTTATTTTTCCCTATTCACAACCTACCACCTCCCACCCCCTCAATGGAATCATTTCATCTAACTTTCAAGTGACTATCTCAATTTTACGCTATCAATCCTATTAATATTGAAGCGGAGGTGGTGGAGTTTGAAAAATATTAGAAAGAAATCTGAAGCCTTGGCTTCCCAAATCTCTAAGTTTTTTTAATTCTTACCAGCTTGATTTACTTATTTTCCCCTATTTACTCCTATTTAACCCCAACCCTTCAACGGAATCATCTCAAAATATAATCTAGCTCCAGATGTCGTTATAATAGATAGGTCTAAGTGAATATCTCAATTTTATTTTATCAACCCCTTTAATAACGGAGTAAGGGTAGTGCGGGGTTGAAAAATTATATTAAAAAATCTAAGGCCTTGGCTTCGGTATATACCGAATTTCAAGTTTCTGTACTCTTTCCAGCTTGCTTTACTTATTTTTCCCTATTAACCTCTACTTACCGTGGGGGGTCCTTCAACGCAATCATGTCAAAATATAATCTAGTTTCAGATATCGTTATAATACATACGTGTACCAAATTTCAAGTGAAAATCTAAATTTAGTTTTATCAACTCGTTTAATAAGGGAGTGGGGGTGGTGGGGGGATGGAAAATATTATATATAAACCTGAGGCCTTTGCTTCTAGTATATACATCAAATCCCATACTTCTGTACTCTTAACAGATTGCTTTAGTTATTTTTCCCTCTCTACCCCTATATATAATATTATAAAAAAATCTGAGGCCTTGGCTTCTAGTACATACACCGAATTTCAAGTTTCTGTACTCCTACCAACTTGCTTCCCTTATTTTTCCCTATTTAGCCCTATTTAACCACCAACCCTTCAACAGAATCATTTCAAATTATAATCTAGCTCCAGATGTTATTATAATACATAGGCCTACCAAATTTCAAGCGAATATCTCAATTTTATTTTATCAATCCCTTTAATCATAAACATAAAGGATGCTTTTTACTAAAAGCTTGAAAACACATACAGATCATGCTCTAACCGCGACATTAAAAAACCGCTGCCTAAGGAATCACTACTTCCACATCCAGATTTTTCATCCAAGTCATTTTAAAGGAAACATCTTGACTAGATTTGCACTCTAGTATGTGGAAATTATTGGTCATAGAATTTTAATAATATTTAGGGCAGATCATAGAAAAGTTTGAGGCGTTGCGTTGGTTTCTGCCATATACGTTAAAAATGAAGTTTCTAGTTTACCCTACTTATTTTTCCCTATTCACAACCTACCACCTCCCACCCCCTCAATGGAATCATCTCATCTAACTTTCAAGTGACTATCTCAATTTTACGCTATCAGTCCTATTAATATTGAAGCGGAGGTGGTGGAGTTTGAAAAATATTAGAAAGAAATCTGAAGCCTTGGCTTCCCAAATCTCTAAGTTTTTTTTATTCTTACCAGCTTGATTTACTTATTTTCCCCTATTTACTCCTATTTAACCCCAACCCTTCAACGGAATCATCTCAAAATATAATCTAGCTCCAGATGTCGTTATAATAGATAGGTCTAAGTGAATATCTCAATTTTATTTTATCAACCCCTTTAATAATGGAGTAAGGGTAGTGCGAGGTTGAAAAATTATATTAAAAAATCTAAGGCCTTGGCTTCGGTATATACCGAATTTCAAGTTTCTGTACTCTTTCCAGCTTGCTTTACTTATTTTTCCCTATTAACCTCTACTTACCGTGGGGGGTCCTTCAACGCAATCATGTCAAAATATAATCTAGTTTCAGATATCGTTATAATACATACGTGTACCAAATTTCAAGTGAAAATCTAAATTTAGTTTTATCAACTCGTTTAATAAGGGAGTGGGGGTGGTGGGGGGATGGAAAATATTATATATATACCTGAGGCCTTTGCTTCTAGTATATACATCAAATCCCATACTTCTGTACTCTTAACAGATTGCTTTAGTTATTTTTCCCTCTCTACCCCTATATATAATATTATAAAAAAATCTGAGGCCTTGGCTTCTAGTACATACACCGAATTTCAAGTTTCTGTACTCCTACCAACTTGCTTCCCTTATTTTTCCCTATTTAGCCCTATTTAACCACCAACCCTTCAACAGAATCATTTCAAATTATAATCTAGCTCCAGATGTTATTATAATACATAGGCCTACCAAATTTCAAGCGAATATCTCAATTTTATTTTATCAATCCCTTTAATCATAAACATAAAGGATGCTTTTTACTAAAAGCTTGAAAACACATACAGATCATGCTCTAACCGCGACATTAAAAAACCGCTGCCTAAGGAATCACTACTTCCACATCCAGATTTTTCATCCAAGTCATTTTAAAGGAAACATCTTGACTAGATTTGCACTCTAGTATGTGGAAATTATTGGTCATAGAATTTTAATAATATTTAGGGCAGATCATAGAAAAGTTTGAGGCGTTGCGTTGGTTTCTGCCATATACGTTAAAAATGAAGTTTCTAGTTTACCCTACTTATTTTTCCCTATTCACAACCTACCACCTCCCACCCCCTCAATGGAATCATCTCATCTAACTTTCAAGTGACTATCTCAATTTTACGCTATCAGTCCTATTAATATTGAAGCGGAGGTGGTGGAGTTTGAAAAATATTAGAAAGAAATCTGAAGCCTTGGCTTCCCAAATCTCTAAGTTTTTTTTATTCTTACCAGCTTGATTTACTTATTTTCCCCTATTTACTCCTATTTAACCCCAACCCTTCAACGGAATCATCTCAAAATATAATCTAGCTCCAGATGTCGTTATAATAGATAGGTCTAAGTGAATATCTCAATTTTATTTTATCAACCCCTTTAATAATGGAGTAAGGGTAGTGCGAGGTTGAAAAATTATATTAAAAAATCTAAGGCCTTGGCTTCGGTATATACCGAATTTCAAGTTTCTGTACTCTTTCCAGCTTGCTTTACTTATTTTTCCCTATTAACCTCTACTTACCGTGGGGGGTCCTTCAACGCAATCATGTCAAAATATAATCTAGTTTCAGATATCGTTATAATACATACGTGTACCAAATTTCAAGTGAAAATCTAAATTTAGTTTTATCAACTCGTTTAATAAGGGAGTGGGGGTGGTGGGGGGATGGAAAATATTATATATAAACCTGAGGCCTTTGCTTCTAGTATATACATCAAATCCCATACTTCTGTACTCTTAACAGATTGCTTTAGTTATTTTTCCCTCTCTACCCCTATATATAATATTATAAAAAAATCTGAGGCCTTGGCTTCTAGTACATACACCGAATTTCAAGTTTCTGTACTCCTACCAACTTGCTTCCCTTATTTTTCCCTATTTAGCCCTATTTAACCACCAACCCTTCAACAGAATCATCTCAAATTATAATCTAGCTCCAGATGTTATTATAATACATAGGCCTACCAAATTTTAAGCGAATATCTCAATTTTATTTTATCAATCCCTTTAATCATTGAGTAAGGGTGGTGGGGGGGGGGGGGTTGAAAAATATTATTAAAATATCTGAGGCCTTGGCTTCTAGGACATGTACCGAATTTTAAGTTTCTGTGTTTTACCAGCTTGATTTATTTATTTTTCCCTATTTACTTCTATTTACCCCCACTCCTTCACCGCAATCATGTCAAAATACAATCTAGTTTCAAATATCGTTATAATACATACGTGTAGCAAATTTCAAGTGAAAATCTCAATTTTATTTTATGGACCCCTTCAATAATGGAGTAGGGGTGGTGGGGGGATGGAAAACATTATAAAAAAACTGAAGCCTTCGCTTCTAGCATATACACCAAATCTCAAATTTCTGTACTTCTACCAGATTGTTTTAGTTATTTTCCCCTATCTACCCTTATTTAATCCCAAACTTTCAACGGAATCATCTCAAAATATAATCTAGTTCCAGACGTCGTTATAATACATACGTGTACCAAATTTCAAGTGAATATCTCAATTTTATTTTATCAACCCCTTTATTAATGGAGTAGGGTATTGAGGGGTGGAAAAATATTATAAACAATCTGAGACCTTGGCTTCTAGTACGTACACAAAATTTCAAGTTTCTGTACTCTTACCAGCTAGCTTTACTTATTTTGCCCTCTTTACCCCTATTTAACCCCCAACCCTCCAATGGAATCATCTCAAAATATGATCTAGTTCCAGATGTCGTTATAATACATACGTGTACCAAATTTCAAGTGACTATCTCAATTTTATTTTATAAACCCCTTTAATAATGGAGTAGGGGCAGTGGGGGGGGGGGGTTGAGAAATATTATAAATAATCTGAGACCTTGGCGTATAGTACATATACCGAATTTAAAGTTTCTGTACGCTTACCAGCTTGCATTACTTATTTTCCCCTACTTACCCCGATTTAACCCCAAACCATTCAACGGAATCATCTCAAAATATAATCTGGTTCCATATGTCGTTATAATACATACGTGTACCAAATTTCAAACGAATATCTCAATTCTCTTTTACCAACCCCTTCAATAATGGAGTAGGGTTGGTGGGGGGTTGAAAAATATTACAAAAAAACCTGAGGCTTTGGCTTCTAGTACATACACCGAATTTCAAGTTTCTGTACTCTTACCAGCTTGCTTTACTTATTTACCCCTATTTAAATCCCAACCCTTCATCAGAATAGTCCCAATATATAATCTAGTTCCTTATGTCATTATAATACATACGTGTACCAAATTTCAAGTGAATATCTCAATTTTATTTTATCATCCCCTTTAATAATTGAGTGGGGAGTGGTGGGGGGATGAAAAATATTACAAAAAATTTCGAGGCCTTGGCTTGTAGTACATACATCAAATTTCAAGTTTCTGTACTCTTACCAGCTTGCTTTATATATTTCCCCCTATTTACCCCCCAACCCTTCACCGGATCTCTTCAAAAAACAATCCAGTTCCAGATCTCGTCATAATATATATGTGTACCAAATTTCAAGTCAATATATTAAACCGTTCCGGAGAAAACGTGCGGACAAAAAAAAAAAGTTACAGACAGACAGACAGACAGACCGACAGACAGACAGACAGACGGAAACATTTTTTCGCTCAAATTTAAAATCTCGACGTTTCATGACATTCTAAACCCATTTCAAGAAAAAAAAATTGAATTTTTTTTTACGATTACTACTACTACTATTACTATTTCCAATCTACTACGTGGATGTGGAAGTAATTATTATTGGCGACACTAATGCAAAGATAGGCAGAGAGCCAATATTTATGTTTACTGTATATAGGAATACATAGTCCTCATCACATAAGCAATGAGACAATATAATACGGCTAACCAATAGTGCCGTATCACTAGGCATGGTCATATCAAGTTTCCAACATAAGGTCATCCATAAATTAACATGGACTTCCCCAAATGGAAACTATAGGATTCGCAAAGCTGTAGAAGAATATCAAGAGAGAAGAAGGGATGAAAAGTGACTGCACAAAAGAAAGAAAAAAGAGTATCAGCAAGAACATCTTGAAGAAATAGCAGAAGCAAACAGAAATCAACAATAGACAATTTTATAGAAAGGTAAATGATGAGAGAAAGAACTTCAAACCACGAATAACTCAATGTAGAGACAAGGAAGGAAATATTGAGAGCAACAAACTAGGCATACTAGAAGGTTGAGCGTAATACTTTGAGAAACAGTTCAACAAAGAAATCGAATCCGAAGAAACCCCCACATCCGCACCCAAGGAAGGTAATAATAAACAGCAACTATTGAAGAGACTAAAGCTTCGATTGCCAGACTTAAGAACAACAAGGCAGCTGGCTCCGACGACTTGCCTGCAGAACTATACAAACATGGGGGAGATAACCCTGCTGCGTATTTACACAATTTGTTCACCAAGATCTGAACACAAACTCCCTCCAGAATTGAACATTGGCATAATATGCCTAATACATAAAAAGAGGGTATGATGAACTGTGCCAATTTTAGAGGAGTTACGTATAAAATCTTTTACCTGTGCCGATGACACTATAAATAGAGAAAAGCTCCACCAGACCATGCGAGAATTTCTTATACCAACTCACCTAAAATGATTGATTGAACTTACAATGAAAAATATTACCTGTAAAGTACGAATACAGATGGACATGACAAGAACTTTTGACGGCCGTAATGGTCTCCGCGAGGCTGTTCAACCTTACACTGGAATAGGTACTACGAGACGTGGAAATTAACATTAAAGGAATAATCTTCTATAAATCAATGCAAATAATAGCATACGCCAATGATATAAGACATAATTTCAAAAAGCAAAGATGCACTAGTTGAAACCTTTGCCCGACTGAAACGATCTGTAGCAGCCATGAAACTCACTATAAACGAGAAAAAGACAAAATATATGGTCGCTACCACTCAACAGCAAGAACGAGATGCACCCAATATAGACATCGATGGTTGTACCCTGGAAACAGTTAACGAATTAATATATTTAGGATCGGTAGCCAACCTCGCAAACATCGTAAGCGACGAAGTGAAACGAATAATTTTCGTGGCCAACAAATGCTCCTATAGTCTAATAAAACACATGTCATCAGCAAGCCTATCGAGAAAGATCAAATGTACTCTGTACAAGACACTAATTAGACCTGTATTAGCTTATGCCTCAGAAACCTGGATATTCACACAATACCATAAGGCTCTCTTAGGATGCTTTTAGAGGAGGATCCTGATGTAAACGATAATGGCTTGTGGCGTAGGCGCTACAACTTCGAACTATTCAGCTCTTCCAGGACCCGGATATTGTGAAGCACATTCAAATGACACGTCTGAAATGAATGGTCCACGTGCAACGTTTAGACCCAAATAGCATCCTGTCGAATATATTCACTAGGAGAGGCCCGGTGGGAAAACAAACAGTAGGGAAATTTTAAGACACTGGGAATAAGAGATGCAGATGCTGGCGATGGATAGCAACGAATGGAGAAAAGTATTAGAGGAGCCCGAAGCTCACAGCGTGCTGTAGATGTCAATGATGATGAATTGTTATTTAACTATATGGACAAATAAGTCGCCAATTGTTATTGCGAAACAGGTAAAAGTATCGCAAACGTATTAAACTACGTTCTTTAATACCATTTCAGGATGCGCAACTATGAGGTGTTAGTACAAAAAAATGAGTTGTCATATTACGATGGGGTGGTTGTTCTGGTGGCAATGTTTGCCAAAATATACAGAAATAGATGCAATTGTAGATGAACAAACGAATATAGAATTGTTTTAACAAAATAGCAATTTCTTAGGTAATTACATTTGTATTTTATTAGAACGTACATTTTTTTCAGTTTAAAAAAGCTTCTTTTTCCAAAAGCTGTACAAAAATTGGCATGGTAAACAACATCCTCAATACTACTACAACATTTAAGACATTCTCTCCGACGTTGCCTGAATAAATAAATTTCAGGGTTTTAAGTACCGCATTGATGTTCTGCTTTTCATTTTTAATTAAAAATATCAAAATACTTATTATGACAAGCAGCTCATCTCTTAGTTAAAGACTATATTTGCTTTCACCATAAATTAAGTGAAATTGTAATTTATTGCGGTATTTTCTGAGATATTTACTGACAGTAAAAGCACAAAAACATACAAAAAGAAAAATAGAGTGGACTTTTAGCAAACCCTATCTTTCGACAATGGAGTAACAAATAAGTTATAGTCAAAATCCATTAGGTATTCCATCAATAAATTGAGTTACTAGCTTTGCACAATTGGCCGCCTCACCATTCTGCAGTTTCCTACGAAAGTCAAACGTCATCTGTGAGCTCCCCTACTATAAACATATAGGTACCCTTTGAGTTTAATCGATATAGTATCTAGTTTGATTCAGGATTCAGTGTTATCAGAGACCGGGAACGTCACAGTGAATCTTGAATTGTGCTAAATATATCCGTGGTCATTTTAGCTGAATAATTTAAAACACAAATTAGAAAGCAATAAGTTAATTAAAAGTTAAATATTTATATTAAAAACGGCTCACAGAAAAAGAATCAGTTTGTTGACAGTACTGCACGTGGAATGGAAGATAACTCAACACGATTTTCCGGTAATTGGATTATTTTTAAATTTAATTGTTTATTTACTATTGTATTCTTCTTTAATTTAATATAAACAGAAGTGGCTTCTATAAAAGCAATTATTACCGTATAAATAAAAGAATATTTTATGTATATAGGTATGTAAAAAGCGAGTGTGCGAAAATTTGGTTAGATCAGTTTAAAAATTCATCAAATCAGAGAAGTTATTATTATCTGTATTAACTGTATTCTTACTATAAAAATAAAGTAGTGTATTTCAAAATATGCAAAGAATATCTGATTACAATTAATAATAGTGGCGTAAAACTAAAATTTCTAGTAAACTCTGATTTTAGCAATTTTTTTTGCTGATACTTATAAATATTAAGGAAAGTGTAGCAAACAACTTTTTATCTACCGTATGGTGAAAAGCTTCTGTTTAAGCAAAAGATTTTTAAAAATTATGTTTTTCACGACTTTTCTTAAATATTCTAACTATATAAGTAGTATCATAATGAGGAAAAAACAAATTGTTCACAACGAAATTTCAAAGAAAACTGGATTTGTCCGAACGTTTTTGGTCAATTTGTGGAGTTGCAAAACGCAAAAACATTTGAGAGATGTCAATTTTAAACAACTGATGTTAACTTGTATAATAATGCACATATTTTAACGAAATTTCAGGAGAAAAAATCGGCAGCTACTGGAAGCGGCTGTAACCTCAAATTAGTGATGGGCTGCTAAACAGCAATTTGATTCGTAGCAGTAGCAAATGCTACGAGCTCTGATAGTCAATTCAAATCAGCCGTCATGACATACCTTTAAATCAAATATATTATTGTAATATGACCCACCTATATTTATCTAATTTACGAAGTCGTATGTGTTCACCGCCAAAACAGCAATAGAATTATTTATATTTCATTTAAAACTAGTGACCAATCCTCAAACTCTGAATAATTATAAACACCTAATATATGATGATATTTAATTATGTACCATTTTCCGCAATTTTTAATAAACTTTATAATGAAAAAAGAAAAGAAAAAAAACCGCACTGTGTTGGGATCGAACCGTCGATATCTTGATTTGTAAGTCGACGCTTTAGCCCACTGGACCACTGAAAACTTACGACATAGTTTTACATATGTTGATAGTATAGAGACATTGAATTCTGTTTGTTCTCTATACAATAATTTGTATAAAAAAACTAGTGACCAATCCTCAAACTCTGAATAATTATAAACACCTAGTATATGATGATATTTAATCATGTAACATTTTCCGAAATTATTAATAAACTTAATAACGAAAAAAGAAAGAAAAAAAACCGCACTGTGTTGGGATCGAACCGTCGATCTTTTGATTTGTAAGTCGACGCAATCAATCAAAACATATTTATTTCATCACTCTTGTACATTGATTGCTTCCCCGAACCGCGATCCGGAGCCAACCCAGCGACCATGGTGCGAAGCGCCGCGGTGGGTGTTTGGTTGGTCGGGTCGCGGCCGGTTCCGCTTAATAAAATTCTTAACAACTAAATACTCCTACCTCAACTTTTGCGATTTAAAATTTAACTTAAGATAGAACAGATCCGCACATGTAGTATTTAAAATACGTAAGAACTATACTTTAAAACTAATATGGCACTAATTGATGCGAATTTGGGTTGATAATGCGGGGAAAACTTGACGAAAAACGCCGCTCGTGGTAATGGGACTCAACAGTCTCAATGCCGTTGAGAGGATAAGGGGAAGATGGAGATTTTGCTTTTAGAAGTTTAGATTTTATGGAAATTGTTGGCCGAGAGAGAATTTTAAACAAAAAATTGCAAAAGAACAAAAAAAGACAAAAATACAAAAATAGAAAAATTAAGGAAAGGAATGAGGGGATAGAATAGAGGTTTTGAGAAGATGTAGTGTAGAGTTGAAGAAAGTTGTGGTAAAGGAGATTATGGCTATAGATGTTGCCGGAAAATAGGCAACGCCTGGCATGGTATAGGGGCCAGGGCGTGTTTTATCTGGAGAATGCATAATGCCTCATGCATTATTCATTCTGATTTAGACCACTCGACCACTGAAAACTTACGACATAGTTTTACATATGTTGATAGTATAGAGACATTGAATTCTGTTTGTTCTCTATACAATAATTTGTATAAAAAAATGTAGGTAACATATAAAAAAAGGTGCAAGTGTGATATACCGTTGAAATCGGAATTTTAAATGCTTTCCAATGGTTAGATTACAAATTGTAAGTAATAATAAAATAAACAAGTTGTTGTGCCAAAATGGCACTAAACGTAATTCGATCTCAACCAGATCTTCTAGAGTACTAAAGAAACCCTCGTGCAAAGTTTCATCCAAATCCGTCTAGTAGTTTCGCCGCTATCGTGCTAACACACATACACACACACATACATACACACACACAGACGTTTTTCAAAAACCACTTTTTTGTATTCCTGAGACCTCAAAACGTAAAGATTTGATGTTATCTCAATTTTCGATTTTGGACCAATTTTAGTAACCTCCCACAATTTTATTGTGGGGAAGTTAAAGTATCAAGATCATTGTATCACGATGTCAGAATTGGAATTAATAGAAATAATAGGAATATCTTTATACCATTGAAGGCGTCCTTGAGTATATACCTATGTGGTTTTTATTTTGCATTTGAACTAAAGAAATGTATGGAAGGCAATTTATAACGGTTTACAAAAAAAAAATGTACGCAGAAATATTTTGAGCTGTGCCTAATTTTGGGATAACAGCAGTAAGAACTTCTTGTTCGGACATCTACTTCTCTTCGCTATTTGCTTACACACAATATGTTTCTCTTCCATTGCGATACGCACTATACAACCAGAGATATTAAAAATAATTCAAAAGAAACTTGTTCTAAAAATGTTCTTGTTGAAACGAAGGTTTCCGGGACCGAGGTGTACACGATGTACACCATATTTTCTTCACAGTTTACTGAAGGGAAATCTTCAACAAAAAATAAATCTGGCGAACAATAATGTTTAAAGGAGCCAATGACCTGTCAAGAGGCCTGTTTCAGCCCTAAGTCGGACTTTTCGAGTTCGAAAAGCCTTGTGGCATTCTTTGTCGAATAAGTAATAAACTTTTTCGTTTGTCTTTGTCCTGGTGTATTCCTCCAGTAGGATTCTTTCTGATCCTTTTCCCATTTTTTGATCTCCACCGTTATGTGCCCTTTGGATAAGCCACAAGACGGTTCCGACCACAAAAAATGGGGATTCAGCATCTTTGTTGTTTTTTGCCAGTTTCTTCAGGGATTGTTTGCATTCCCAGGCAATTTTGGACTCAAAGGTATAAGACTCTAGAGCTTTTAACGCTGCCTGGCTATCTGAAAGTATAAATCTTTGCCCTTCGAATGCCTTTGTTTTAGCATTTCTGGGCACATAGATTTCTGCTTGGAAGATGGTTGGTGGTATATATTCCAATAAAACGGCTTGATTGGTTTAATAAACTTATAATTCACATGATAAAATAAGAACCACGTTTTTCTATAGTATGCTTTATTCTACAACTTAAAACATGTCTTCTTAGAACATTGACAGAATATGCGCCCTCTAGTGGACATCCTTTTACTCAGTAAATCTTAATACTAGTTTACAATCTAAAGGTAAGTTTACACTAATACACTACAATGCTCCCCTCATAAATTTAGTCGTACGGGGGCCCTAACACATCTTTTAGGTCTTTCATTTATATTCAGATTTTTTTCTACGTTATAACTGTTTTTGTCTATCTTACTATCTAACATAGGAACATTCACATCCTTAAGATCGTCGTTCTTAGTCTCAGGTAAAACCTCTCTAACAACGTTCTCTTTTGTAGGTAACTCTACATAAGGTAAAGTATCTTTACATGTACTCTGTAGATCAGGTGATTTTGAATCATACTTATCATAAACTCTGTGTCCTGTGTCAACATTAGATTTAACATTACTATCAAGTTCTATCTCTATCGCACTTTCGGGTAACCTTTTCATGATTTGATTTAAATGTCTTTTCCACACTACTTTTTCCTTATCTAGTTTACAAAGATAAATCCTATCACCTAACACTTCATCTATGGTACACTCTACCCAGCTTTTCTTGTTTGGGTTTCTATAATCTCTCCAATATACACTATCGCCTACATTAAAACTTTCTTCCCTATTTCCTTTACACTTTAGCACATCTCTATCTATCTTTTGAGTATTCAACAAATCAAATCTTGTCTTAATCTTACTTTTAAATATCATACTAGAAGGAGTTACACCTGTAGTAACGTGAACCGAGTTCCGATAATGGAACAAATATCGATTCATTAGAGTTTCAAAAGTAGCGTTACTATTAGCTTCGTCCTTCAGAGCTTTAGTTATACCTCTTTTAAAACTTTTTACAGTGTTTTCAGCGAAACCATTGGTTGCTGGGTGATAAGGTGGAGATGTCTGATGTTTGATCCCATTATAAAATAAAAACTTTGAGAATTCTTCTGAAGTAAACTGAGGACCATTATCAGTCACCACAACCTTTGGCAACCCAAACCTTGAAAAACATTCTCTGAATTTTTCTATTGTGGATTTAGAACTAGTGTTTTTCATAATATAGGCCTCTGGCCATTTAGAATACGTGTCTGCAATAATTAAAATCATTTTACCTTGAATCGGACCAAGAAAATCGGCATGAACTCTTTCAAAAAAATATTGAGACTTTTCACACGGAATTAATCTAGCTTTAGGAGGTTCTGGCCTAGTAGTCACACAAATTTTACACCTATTTATCTGGTTTTCGATATCTTTATCCATTGAAGGCCACCAAAAATAAACTCTAGCATTTGATTTCATTTTAACTATGCCTTCATGAGTGTTGTGTAACTCATCCAATAACTGTGCTCTGAGTTTACTTGGAATTACTATTCTATACCCCCACATCACTATTCCATTTTCTACTGACAACTCACCCTTCCTCGCCATGTAAGGTTTTAATAGCTCATTTTCTAGTTTTTCAGGAAATCCATAGCGAATAAAATTAAAAACACTACCCAAAATCGGATCACGCCTTGTTTCCGACCTAACTTTATTTAAATCAATAGGAACAGACTCCTCTACAAAATTCAGATAATCGTAAACCTCCTCTGGGCTTCCGAGTTCTTTATTTGGCAATGGTAGTCTTGACAACGCATCCGCTTTAACATTATCTTTTCCCCTAATATATTTGAATGTATAATCAAAATTTGATAGATGGAGTGACCATCTTTGTAAACGACCTGCCGCCATTTGGGGTAAACTCTTGTGCTCCCCGAACAGCGCCTGCAGTGGCTTATGATCGCTTAAAAGCTCAAATTTACGGCCTACCAAATATTGATAAAATTTTTGAGTGCCCCAATATATACTCAACGCCTCTTTATGTATCATACTATAATTCTTTTCTGCTTTCGTAAGCACTCTTGATGCAAAACAAATCGGCCTTTCTGAACCGTCTGGCATAACATGAAGCAAAACCGAACCTATTCCATATTGACTGCTGTCACACGCCAAGCGCAATGGTTTTTTCGGATCATAATGAACTAAAATACGATCTGACGCTAATTCCTTCTTTGCCAGGTTAAATGCGTTCTCGCACTCTTCAGACCACTTAAATTGTTTATCTTTTTTACTTAGCTCATATAATGGTTTTAATTTTTCTGAAAAATTTGACATAAATTTTGAATAATAGTTAACTAATCCCACAAACGCCCTTACTTCAGTAAGATTGTTCGGTCGTGGTGAGTTTAAAATTGCTGCAACCTTTTCATCATCTTTCTCTAAACCGTTTACTGAAATTTTATGACCTAAATATTTAATGGAATCTTTAAAGAATTCACATTTCTTTTTATTTAACCTAAATCCCGCATTTTCTAATCTAGAAAGAACTTCTGACAAATTTTTTAAATGTTCTTCCTCTGTAGCACCTGTAACAACAATGTCGTCTAGAAAATTCACAGTGCCTTTTACCCCTTGTAAAACTTTCTCAACTAAACATTGAAAAATAGAGCATGCTGATTTGTACCATAAGGTAACCTCTTTACTTTGTAAATGCCATAGGGAGTGCTCCAAGCTAATAGTTCGCTTGTTCCTTCGTCCACAATCAACTGATTGTATGCGTTTAAAAAATCGAGTTTTGTAAATTTTTGTCCTCCCTGTAGCGCTGCAAAAATATCTTCAATTCGCGGAAGCGGGTGATTAACATCTTTTAAATGCTTGTTAATTGTTATTTTATAATTTGCGCACACTCGAATTTCTTTCCCGTTAGATTTCATTACTGGCACTAAAGGAGTGCCCCAACTTGAATTTTGAACCTTTTCGATTACTCCGTCTCTTTCCAAACGTCCTAGCTCTGTGATAACTTTCTCACGAAAAGCGAATGGAATGGGCCTAGGCTTATGAAAAGTTGGCGCAACTACTGGAGAAACCTCTAATTTAATTTTTTCGCCTTTATAAGTGCCCAATTCTGATTTGAACAAATTGCTGTGCCGTTTAAGTACTTGATCTAAAGTTAATTCCTCTGATTTCAATACATTGATAGGAATTTCATCTTGATTAACTTTCAAATTAAAATTTTTTTAAAAGTCTCTACCTAATAAAATTTTAGTAGCATCTTTAACAATTAAAATTTTACAAACTTTTGAAATGCCATTTATTTCAACGTTAACCACTATTTGTCCTTCAGGTAAAATAATTTGTCCATTATATGTTTTCAATCTAACCCCAGTAGCTTCTAAATTTACATCCAAAAAATCAGCTTTATAAATATCTAAAGGCATACACGATAACCCTGCACCAGTATCTAATTCCATATGCACTGGTCTATTATTAATTTTTACATTTATCATAATAGGTTTAACATAATCAACATTTTCAAACGTGACATAAAACATTTCAAGTTCTTTAGATTCATCAACTTCTACACAATGATTTGAATCTTTCTTGTTTAAACCACAAGCTGCTGCAATGTGACCTTTCTTTTTACATTTATTACAGCTATAACTTTTAAATTTACATTTTGAAAAATCATGGCCATCCTTATTACAATGATAACATAATTTAGCCTTAACATTACTGTCGGAACTACTTTTCCCATAAACACTCTTTTTAACTGGCTCTTTATTATAACTACTCACTTTTTTAACATGTAACTTGTTTACCTCCTCGGTTCTCTTATCTTCCCTCAACGTAGCTTCCTTGGTAAGAGCGATTTCCAATAGGTCCTTTAAAGTTGTAGTCAAGGGTTGTTCTGAAAGTCTGTCGAACACCGGCCCTGGATGCATTCCCACAACGAATTTATCTGTAACTCTTCCTACTAGCTCTGCCCCAAATTCACACGTAGCTGCAATTTGTTTAACTTTCACGTACCATTCGTTTACTGACTCCGTTGTCTGCCTCAATTGGTCAAATTCTCTACGTTTCCTGTAATGAGGTCTTTTCACCTTGAACTGTGCTGACAATAAATTTATTAACTCTGTTAAGGATTTTTGTGTTGGTTTCTCTGGGTAACACAAATTCTTTGTAATCTTATATACTTCTTCGCTTATCGAAGTTAACAATACTGATACTCTTCGTCCCTGTTCAACGCCATTTGCTGTGAAATACAGTTCTAGCCTTTCAGCAAAAGTTTCCCAATCGTCCGTAATTCTAAATCTATCCAACACCCCAACGTTTCCTGGGTTTGAAACAGTAGCCATACCTTAAAATTGTTTGACCTCGTCGCCAAATAAATTGGTATATATTCCAATAAAACAGCTTGATTGGTTTAATAAACTTATAATTCACATGATAAAATAAGAACCACGTTTTTCTATAGTATGCTTTATTCTACAACTTAAAACATGTCTTCTTAGAACATTGACAGAATATGCGCCCTCTAGTGGACATCCTTTTACTCAGTAAATCTTAATACTAGTTTACAATCTAAAGGTAAGTTTACACTAATACACTACAGTTGGGGCTTTACCTAGGGCTCTGGATAGCCTGCAATTAGGCCCCGCTACGCCCACGCCGACCTCTTCAGCCATCTTTGAACCATCTATGTAGCAGATGAGTGACCCCTTCTCCAACGGCAGAGCTTCGACTATGCTCGTCAGACGGCTCTCAATTAACACATTAAAACGGCAGTCAAAGTCTCGCTTAATTGGCATTGAGTCAGTGAGTTTGGTTGTGGATTCCAGCTAAATTAACCCCAGAATCCTTAGGTGACCAACCAGATCGCCTGGTTTGAAAGAGAGTACCTGCTGCAGCCTTAAGGCACTGAGTGCTGCCTCCTTCCTTATATGCAGATGTAGAGGAAGTAGGTTTAGCATTGCCTCCATAGCTGCTGTGGGACAGGTGCCCATTGTTTCTGTAATCCCTAAGCAGGCAAGGCGTTGCAACTTCTGCAATTTTCCTTGTGTTAGTTTTTCTTCAGTTTTAGGCCACCACACACATGATGCATAGGTTACTGTAGCGTACTCATTTTAAGATAGAAGCTACATGTACATTTCATATAGAGCTCCCCAAAAAGAAATGAAAAGCGGTAACCAAGAAAGAAAATAAGAAATACTTCAAGAATAATATTCTGACAAAAAATTAATAAGATTTAATTTTACTGTTTGTTTTAACTTGAAACAATATTATATTATTGTATTATACATTTGCAATATATGATAATTCAAGATATTTTATTTTATTTTATTAAATCTGTGGTTAACATAACCACAATTGGTGACCCCGACGTGATACAATTGACGTGGTTTCGTCTAGACCATTGACCAGTTGGAGCATTTTGGTGCCCTGCGCAGAGGAAGTCTCGTCTGAAATTTATAGCTGCATTTATGGTTTTGGATCCCTCCGAATTGGCAGTCTGAGAGTTGTTTTTATTAGCATTGATGCTAAGTGTTATTTGCGAGGCCAAGTGAGTACGTTGCATATATTACTCACCATTACTTAAAGATTTGCTAAGCAATCAATATTTTTTATTTTTTTCCTACGTCTGTCAATTTGTGATATTAATAATGGTTGATCCACCTCAGACAACTGTCGAGTTAATCGAATCCCTGCCTGTTAATCAACAATGTGTAACGTCTGTCAAATTACCCCCTTTTTGGATGTCAAATCCATTGATATGGTTCATGCAAGTTGAGGCACAATTTAATGTTTCGAGAATAACCTCTGATCTTAAAAAATACGACCTAATTGTTGCCCATTTACCCTTGGAGATAATCAATAATATTTACGATGTTATCATTAATCCTCCAGAACGAGATTTGTATGGTAATTTGAAAACTATTGTAATTTCACGCCTTTCCTCCAGTGAAGAGAAAAGGCTTGAAGATTTATTAACCGGTTCAGAAATTGGAACCAGGAAGCCTTCAGATTTTTATCGTTCTATGTTAGGTGTTGTTGGCGGTTCGCACATGGTGAGTCAGGATTTGCTAATGAATTTGTGGAAACGACGTTTACCGAAAACAGTTTATATTGCCTTGACTGCTTCGGGAAAGTCAGATTTGCAAGTAGTTCTCGACATAGCTGATAAAGTTTGGGAATCTTGTCAGACTCCAGTTCAATCTAATTTTTCTGCTTTGCCTGTTTCAATCCCTGACACGTTTCCGCCCACAACATTATCAGACCTTTTAACTACTTTTTATACTTTTTCTACAAGTTTCCAATTGACTTTGAATCAAGTTTTACAAAGACAACAATCACTTGAATCACAATTGTCTACTTTACAATCTTCGAATGATACGATTCGTCCTTCCACGTCTCTAAATGAGACACGTTGTACTAATTGTCATAACCGACGTCGTTCACATTCACGATTTTCTAATAATCGAAATAATTTTGATCCTTCATGCAACACAATTTGCTATTATCATCAAGTATATAAAGACCGAGCATATATGTGCGGCGGTCCTTGGTGTACTTTTTATAACGTTCCATTATTTGATAATAAATCAAATAAATCGAATAATTCAAAAAACTAGACAGTTCTATTGTCATGTCTGCTGACACTAGAGAGCTTGACAGCAGACGTCGCCTTTTTATTTTTGATGTATCAAATAATTTTCGCTTTTTGATTGATACCGGAGCAGATTTGTCGGTTATACCGAGAAATGCTTTTACAGATTTAAAGGTAAACAAGGATTTAGTTCTTACCACGGCTAACGGTGGAATTGTTTACACCTACGGTAAGAAACTTTTGAAAGTTAATTTGGGATTACGTCGTGTGTTTACTTTCATATTTAATATAGCTGACATACAGATCCCGATTATTGGTGCAGATTTTTTGGCACATTTTGGTTTAATTGTGGACTTGAAGAACAATATTTTGATCGATAACAAGACAAGTTTGTCAGTGAATTGTTACGCCGAAACTAGTTCTGTCATTTCCACGAGGTTATTTTCTTTTGAAGACCAATATACGGCATTATTGCATGATTTTCCGCAATTGGTGGGAACACCAGATTATTTTTTACCTGTAAAACATACTGTTCAACATTTTATTGTGACTGAGGGTCATTTACCTTTTAACCGTCCACGTAGATTGGATGCAGTGAAATTTGATATTGCTAAGGAGGAATTCGCCCATATGGTAGAATTAGGGATTTGTAGAGCATCTTCTTCATCTGTCGCTACTCCACTACATATGGTTGCAAAAAAGGAACCCAATGACTGGCGTCCGTGTGGTGACTACCGACAGTTAAACGCTGTAACAGTTCCTGATAGGTACCCCTTACCACACATACAAGATTTTAATGCTCATTTATTTGGTTGTAAAGTATTTTCGAAAATCGATTTGATTCGTGCTTATCATCAGATACCTGTCGCCGAATGTGACATTTATAAGACAGCAATCACAACCCCTTTCGGCTTATTCGAATTTATGCGAATGCCCTTTGGTTTGAGAAATGCTGGTCAGACATTCCAAAGATTTATGAATGAAATTTTTTCTAACTTGAAATTTGTTTTCGTGTATCTTGATGATATTCTTGTAGCGAGCTCGGATCATACACAACATTTGGAACATTTACACTTAATCTTTGAACGCCTTAATGGCTATGGAATCAATATCAAACCAACTAAATGTGTTTTTGGCACTAGTGGTTTGACCTTTTTGGGACACTATATTAGTCCAGAAGGTATTGTGCCATCTAAAGAGAGAGTTGAAGTTATTATTAATTTTCCTCAACCATCTACTATTAAACAACTTCAACGTTTCATCGGTATGATTAATTTTTATCATAGATTTGTCCCTAATTTTTCAGAAATTTTGAATCCTTTACATTTGTTGAATGCTAGAATGTTGCGTGATAAAAGTAAAGTTATTAATTTCTGGCCATTGGATTGTTCTGCTAGTTTTGAGAAAGCTAAGCAAGCTTTAATAAATGCCACAGTTTTAGCTCACCCTAGTTGTTTGGAAGGAGTGACACTTTCATTAACTGTGGATTGTTCTAGTGTATCAATGGGTTCGGTGTTAGAACAGACATTTCATAATTCTACTTCTCCGTTAGGTTTCTTTTCTCGAAAACTGACAGATGCGCAAAAACGATATTCTGTTTTTGACAGAGAGTTACTGTCACTTTTCACTTCAATTAAACATTTTAGACATATATTGGAAGGCCGCGTTTTTACTTGTTATACCGATCATAAACCGTTGGTTTACGCTTTATCGTCAAAAGCAGACCATTCACCTCGGCAGATCAGACATTTGGAATTTATTTTACAATTTACAAACGATTTACGACACATTCCAGGTCATGCTAATATTGTCGCAGATACTATGTCACGGATTGATGACGTTAACGTTTTGGAACGAAATACTTCAGACATCATAGACTCGTTAAACTCTTCCAGTTTTAATTTAGCAATATTAAAAACTACCCAAGATGATGATGATCAACTTATTTCTTTATTAAACAATCAAAAGGTGAATAATAAAAACAGTAAAATAAGCTATTTGTTAAAACAAATTACCTTTTCGGATTCGCATTTTTTAATTTGGTGCGATGTTTCACGTAATGGATGTCGTCCTTACGTACCAAAATGTTTACGTCGAGTAGTTTTCAATATTTTTCATAATTTAACTCATGCTGGCATTAAAGCTACTAAAAAATTGATAACCACTAAGTATTTCTGGCCCAGGATGAATTCTGATTGTAATTTATGGACAAAAACCTGTATCAACTGTCAAACTTCAAAAGTCAACCGTCATACTAAGACACCTATAGGTGATTTTGAGATATCCAAAGGCCGTTTTGAACACATTCATATCATCGATATTGTAGGACCTTTACCTCCTTCGCATGGTAATTCTTATATATTGACAGTTGTTGAAAGATACACCCGCTGGCCAGAAGCATATCCGCTCGTAGACATTACAGCAGAAACAGTCGCTAGGACTCTTTTTGAAAACTACGTATGTCGTTTCGGTGTTCCACTAGACATAACAACAGACCAAGGAGTGCAATTTGAGTCAACTCTGTTTTCGGAATTTTCAAAGTTTTTAGGTTTTCACCGGATTCGCACAACTAGTTACCACCCTCAGAGTAATGGTATGGTTGAACGATTCCATCGAACCCTAAAAACCACATTATTAGCGAGAGCAAATACATCACATTGGTGCGAAGAACTCCCTATCATTTTGTTGGGTTTGAGAGCTATGCCTAAAACTGATTTGCGTTACTCATCAGCAGAACTAGTTTACGGTCAAACGTTACGCCTCCCCGGAGAATATTTCATTAAATCAAATTTTGACCCACAAGTTTCTAATTTTATTGTTAAATTACGTGAATATTTTGATAATTTACAATTTACTGCCTCAAAACGTCAATTTTGTCAAAAATCTTTTATCAGCTCTGATATTAACAATTGTACATACGTTTTCCTTCGAGAAGCTCGATTGAAATCTAAGTTTTCACCTTTATTTGATGGGCCTTTTGAGGTAGTTTCTCGAACTGATAAGATTATGACTATCCTTAAACGGGGTAAAGCTGTCACTGTCAGTCTTGACAGAGTTAAACCCGCTTATTTGTTGACTGATGAAGTAGATCAAACTTTTACTTCTTTACCTAAACGTGTTCATTTTGTTATTGATTGCTTGCGGTAATTTTTTCTTTTGGCAGAGGGGTATATGTAGCGTACTCATTTTAAGATAGAAGCTACATGTACATTTCATATAGAGCTCCCCAAAAAGAAATGAAAAGCGGTAACCAAGAAAGAAAATAAGAAATACTTCAAGAATAATATTCTGACAAAAAATTAATAAGATTTAATTTTACTGTTTGTTTTAACTTGAAACAATATTATATTATTGTATTATACATTTGCAATATATGATAATTCAAGATATTTAATTTTATTTTATTAAATCTGTGGTTAACATAACCACAGTTACCATGGGTCTCACAATCGAAAGATAAGATCAATAGATCATTTTCGGTTTTAGACCCCACGTCTTAACAAACAGCCTGCGGCACGTCCAAATAGCCGTAGTGATTTTGGTAAGTGTTCTTTGTAAATGTGAGTTCCAGGAAAGTTTTTGATCCAGGATTATTCCTAGATATTTAACTTCCCTGGAAAAGTTTAGCACTGTTCCATTTAACATAGGAGCTCTTACACTTAGTTTTCTCCTTTTGGTAAACGGAACAATGACTGTTTTGCTCGGATTGACACTGAGGCCTTCTTGCGAGCACCATTTGGATATTATGTTAAGGCGATTTGCATGAGATTTGAGATCATAACCTCATTCCTACCTCTCACAGTAATAACCAGGTCATCAGCATAACCCTGAACGTTGAAGCCAGAATTACTCAGTCTATGGAGAAGGTCGTCAATCACCATTGACCACAGCAAGGGTGATAGAACTCCACCTTGTGAACAACCCTTGACTGCAATCACAGTGGTGGACTCCCTCCCATATCCGTATTATTCGGCTTCTTAGCATGGATTATATCCATTTGATTGTTGGGGACTATATTCCCCTTTTTTCTGCGGCTCTTTGTATGGATTCATACAAGGTGTTATCAAATGCACCCTTTATATCTATGAACGGACACATAGCCACTTCTTTTGCAGTAAATGTCTTTTCAATGCCTTTAACCAGGCTATGTAGAGCGTTTACTGTCGATTTGGCAGATTGATAGGCAAATTGTTTTGGATGAAGCGGAGCCCGTGTGAGGGTTTCACTTCTGACTTGCTCATCTAGTATTTTCTAAATTGTTTTCAGGAGAAAACTAATGGGGCGATATGATTTTGATTCCTCCGATGGACGCCTGCCTATCTGTGGAATAAACGCCTCCTTAACTTCCCTCCAAGCTTGCGGAATGTATGCAAGAGAATATCTTGCTTTAAATATATGCTTCTCAAGCGTGGGATAAATTCCTCAATGCCTTGTTGATGCAGGGCAGGAAAGATGGCATCACTTCCTGGTGACTTAAAGGGCTTGAAACTGCACACCGCCCATTTAATTTTATTAGGGGTGAAAATGTTGTTTCCTAGCCTTTTTTCCTTCTCTGGTGGGGCGATGTACATCCTCCTCCAGGTAGGTTTGTGCTAGTTCACCTTCAATGACGCAGGAGTCAGGGAAATAAGTACCTAATATTACTCTTATATTTTCCTACTGACTCTCTGCGTAATTGCTACCAGGCTTTTTAAGTAGCCCTACACCATTTGAGTCAACTTTTTGTAGACGGACTGCAGGGGCTAATTCATCTATCATCTATCCCGTCGAAGAACCGTCTCCATGATCTCCTTTTAGACCTTCTCAATTTTTTATTGTATTCTGTAAGGGCTTTTTTGTAGCTCTCCCAATCCCCAGAGCCTTATGGAAGGTTTTTCTAATCTCAGATGAGTTCCCTATTCCACCAAGGCACATCTGTTTGGACCGCCTTTTGTTTTATAGGGCAACTTTTCTCATAACAAGAAATCATGAGATGTTGTAGCTGGTAGGTGGCTATGTCTAATTCCTCTATTGTATCGATGGAATGCGTGATACCTTCGACCTTCGATCTTAAGTGCTCCCTATAAGCACTCCAGTCCGTCAGTCTAGGCACTCGGCATTGCTCGAGGTTAGTTAGGGTTGCCCCCAAGTCGAATCTAATGTGTCTATGATCCGACATTGAAGGCTCCTTTAAAACATGCCAGTTTCTTTTCGAGTCAGTTATAAATGGATCCGCAAAGGTTACGTCTAAAACCTCTTTTCTAACCGCATTTATAAAGGTGGGTTCATTACCTGTATTGATAATGTCGATATTGTTTGCAGACAAATGTTCAAAAAGGTACTCACCTCTAGTGTTTGTGTCCGTGCTGCCCCACATGTGATGGTGCGCATTAGCATCGCTGCCAATAGTCCCTGGTTATGAACTCTGAAAGGAGAACAAAATTAGTGCTTTTGTCGAGCAGTAAGGCTGCTCTAGGATTCTCATGCAAAGTAGAATAAATTAACTTACATGATTGCGTGGGGAGTCCTTTGATGCGTCCTCTGTGTGCCCAGGGCTCTTTATTTGCTCCCTCATAAATCTCCTGCTAAGCACGCTCGAAGCTGTTTTTGCATGGTGGAGATTTATTTGGAGAACTTTAGCGTTTGGGTTCACTTTGGCGACTTGGGGCCTTTTTCTTGTCTTTTTTACCTGAACCCTTGCCGTTGCCGGAGCAAGGCTGTGTGTTGGGAACTAATTTGCCTTTCGGAAAGGCCTCATTAGTGCCTTTCTCTTCCGGATTTTTAGTTGCTCTGCTGACATCTTCCTTTGGATCTACGTATTTTACAGGCGTTTCACCTTGGGAAGTGCCAGCTTGGTCTTGTGCTTTTTTAGGATTTTTGCTCCTAGTTCTCAGCTGTAGCTGACCGAACTTGTAGCTAATCCTATAGTGCTTTGATTTTAGTTTCTCGACTGACTGCAAGTCTGCCGAGAAAGTTAATTCCACTGTGGGGTCCTTAGTTTCCCTTCGGAGCACCCTCCAGTTGGTTGCATTGAGGCCTTCATTTTGTGCCTCAAATAGTCCCAGGATTTTTCATTTGAATAATTCTTTTTATCGGGTGGTAGGTGTGCCACCAGAATTTCTGTATGGGGCATTTCTGTCTCTTCAGCAACCCGTAGTGACGCACCTTCTCATGGCTTTAGCCCTATAATTACGTCTTTTAGCCACTGTGTTGTGGCTGTATCAGCGCAAATTAGAGCCAGCCAACCTGATCTAAAATGGGAGCTGTAGAATTGAGGTTTTAACAGCAGCCACTTTCTTCAGCTCCAGTATTTTGTCCAGGGGTAATTCTTGGATGGCTTTCATTTACTTCACAGTTGGTAGCTCTTCTGGGAAATTACTGGAAATAATTCTCACTCTAATTCCCCCAGCTACTTGGTTGTAGGAGGGCCTTGGGGCTGGCTTGGGGGCTTTGGTGTAGCCCCTACTTGCCTTTTGGTCCGCTTCTGCAGACTGGTTTCTGGGGTGCTGTCCTCTGAACGGACCCTCTTCGGCCCTTTTTCTGAGGTTCTGGCCCCTATGTTACAAGGTTTCAATGCCTGCAGCCGGGCTCCCTTTTTAGGGATTCCCTTCGCCAACAGGAATTTAAGTTAAGTTTTAGGGCACTGAGGGATTCATCGATGTCTTCATCGCTGCTTTTGAGGAAGGTATCTTCCTCGGATAGGCCAGGATTTATTGGATTATCCTGTTCCATAGGCTCTTCAGCCTCTGCTGGTACGATTGAGGGCGTACCGGCCCCTGTGTTTTTTTAAATGGTCTCCATAGTAGTCCCACGAGTAGCGGAGGAAAAGCGAATTACCTGGGGCAGTGCCCCGCATACCCCAGGTAGGCATGATTGAAACCAGGGTGCGCCAGGTGCCCTGGAGTCTGCATAATAGCGACTAAGCTTCCCCTTAGCCATGCAGTCCTCGGCTTATGCTGTTTCACCTTGACATGAAGGGAGTTTTATTGTGACTCCCATCCACTTGGTCGGCCGGTTAAGGCAGGCCCCCACGTAGAACAAGACGTTATTATAAATATTTTAATTTGTGTGTATTGTAGGGATTATCATCAGTGTTCAAACATGGCCTCTCTCAGATGTTATTGTGTTTTACAACTCGACAAATTGACCGAAAAAAATTCGGACAAATCTAGTCTTCTTCGCAATTACGTTGTAAACAATTTGCTTTTGTCTCATTGGGATACGAACTAATAGTCAGAGAATAACTGCGAGAAGACGCAATTTTGAATATTCTTTTGGTTAAACAAAAGCATTCTACTAGACGGATTTAATCTAGAACTTTTTACTACGCCTCCTGTAACGTTTACAAGTTCCAGCAAAAAAAATGCTATAACAAAATGATTCCATTTAGGCAATTTAGGCAATTCCCACGTTTCAGATTATGTAGATTGTATGAGAATAACGATCTATCAATTCCGTCAGTCTGTCTGTCTGTGGGTCTGTTGTCTGCCCGTTGGCGGTATAACTAAAAAATTACTTGATGGAGAACAGTCAAATCTGGTAGGTAGTTGACGCTACTAGAAGCGAAGAAATGGGTAGACTTCCAATGGAAAATATGCAGGGTGAACCGTTTATAGAGAATAAATAATGAAAATATTTTTCTTGCCCAAATTAAAAATCTCCACGTTTCATGACATTCTAAACTTATTTCAACAAAAAAAAAATGTTTATTTTGCGATTACTATATTTCCACTCCACTACGTGGATGTGGAAATAAAAATGTAACAGTTAGCAATAATATTTGACATATGGTAATCCAATGGGCAAGGAAGACACCTATTATAGTTTTATTGAAAAATATACAGGGTGGTTATCCTAAAAAATAATTCAACTATGGGGGAAATTGTATTTACGCAAACCTCCCACATTTGGCACCTATTATTTAATATTTGTTTTTCTCTATCGGATGACTACCTACTCTGTATATTTTCTTGACCAAAAGTTATCTGGTTTTCTCTGTAATAATAGTGATAACTACATTCCGAATATTATCCTTGTTTATGTTGTTTCTTAATTAAAATTTTTTGAAGTGACTGCTCTGTATAAATAAAAAGGGAAGTTGTGTATACATGTTTTTACTCATTTTTTTTATGTTTCAAGTTTTTTATAAAATGAGATAGTTTTCCACTTTATTGCACGATATGATATGATGTTAAATAATTAAAACACAGATTGTTTTATTTACTTCACTTTATTAATAAGATTTTCAGTCTATATTCACCTTGATAATAACATTTATGTTATGATATCGATGGTCGTTCAACGTAAGTTATTCCATGTTAAAAATGTTATTGGTGTACTTTTGAAATAATATTTTATCGGTTTTAGAGATATTTAATACAATACGAATTCTTTACGATCTTAATGTAATCAGATCCAAAAATCAGTAAATATAATAATTGTTATGTATGGTATAATATATTTTATTTTAATTGCGTTAAAATATTCTATTATAAATAGAGTATAAAAACGACCATATAAAAAGGAACATCTTTTTGTAACCACGGCTCGCCGCCGGGTATCACCAGTTGAAGTGTGAATCAGTTTTAATTTGTACAATAAAGGCACAACTAATATTATTAAGAATTTTAATTATGCAGCTTGATAATATCCAAAAATAGAACATTTGGCGACGAGGCATCTTTTAGTGAACTCACGTACAAGTGCAGTTTAATTGGTGACACTAAATTAAAAACTTAACATTTGTTTTAAATTAAATAAATTAGTGACAAACTTAAAATGGTGGAGCGAGTCGGTCTTTTAGGATCGCTGAATATTTTTGATCCCAAAAATTCAGATTTTCTAGTGTTTAATGAAAGACTCACACAGTTTTTTATTGCTAATAAAATTACGGAGGAGGATCGCAAAAAAGCTATTCTTTTAAATACGCTTTCTGAAGACTGTTACATTTTACTTCGAAACTTGTGTGTACCAAATTTACCGGAGAGTAATACGTATGAATTAATCAAATTATTAGTTGAATATTTTTCGCCGGTAAAATCGTATTTCTCTGAACGATTAAAATTTTACACAGCAAAAAGACATGTAAATGTAAGTGTCTCGGAGTGGGAAGCAAGAATAAAAAGTTTGGCCTCAAATTCTAAGTTTGGTGAAGAACTAAATATTGTTATGCGAGATATTTTCGTAGTTGGTATAAATCACGAAAAAATCGGATCGTCTATTTGAAGAAGATGCTTCAAGTTCGAACGTATATAAATTTCAACCAGCAACAGACACGAGTTCCTAGAGCCACCCCATCTAGTAGACATGACACGGTGAAGCCGTCTAACAACGCAGGTATGAACTAGGGAAAATGTAAGCTGGTAAGCCACAAAAATTTCTCAAATCAACAAAACTGTTTTGTTTGTGGTCGTAAAAATCACCATGGCAAGAGATTGTGCTTTTAAAAACTGCATATGCCATAAGTGTGGTGTTAAAGGACAAAGATTTTCACAAAACTTTTTAAGTAAAACAAAAGTAAATATTTCTAATGATTCTATTTTTAATTTATACAGTTTAGTAAATAATTCAGCTGATGAAAATGGTAATATTAAACCAACATTTGTAAATTTAATTGTTGAAAATGTACCAATAGGTTTTGAGGCTGATTCGGGATTTGCACATTCGGCTATTTCTGAAAAATTATATCAGAAACATTTTTATAATAAAGAATTACATAAGAATGATTTAGCATTAAGAGATTCTGTTGGTATAACTTTTGAACCTTTAGGATATCTAAATTTAAATGTTAATTTTGATAAAAATTCTTACATTTTAAAAACATGTGTTATAAGAAATGGTGGACCACCACTTATTGGTAGAAATGGTTTAAGCATGCTCAATTTGGGTATTTGTAAATTTCCAAGCACTATGTGTAAAATAGTCTCAATATCGAGATTATGCTTGAAAAATATAAAGATGTTTTTGATAAAAATATAGGAACCTTTAATAAATTCGAAATTTCTTTAAATTTGAAAGACGGAACAGTTCCAAAATTTTGTAAAGCTCGACCCGTACAATTTGCTTTAAAAGCAAAAATTCAAATGGAAATTCAGCGATTAATTGACAATAAGGTCTTGAGTCCGACTGAATTTTCAGAATGGGCAAGCCCTATAGTTCCGGTTTTAAAACAAAATGGTGGTATACGAATTTGTGGTGATTTTAAAGTAACTTTAAACCCCCATTTAAAAATACAACATTTTCCCTTGCCACGCATTGAGTATTATTTTCCAAACTACAAGGAGGTGATTAGTTTTCTAAAATCGACTTATCGGAGGCGTATCAACAGGTTTTATTGACGGAAGCGCCTAGAAAACTTGTCACCATCTCTACACATATACGCGTTTACCTTATGGTATTCCATGAGGTAAACGCGTAAAATATTATGGAACAAATGTTTGTTATGCCAGGCGTAGTTTGCTTTTTAGACGATAGTTTAATTACTGGAAAAAATGATCAGGTGCATATGGAGCGTCTGTTGAGTGTTTTTCAACGATTGCAAGATTATGGCCGTAAGGTAGGAAAAGAAAAATGTTCATTTTTTCAAAAATCTGTAAATTACTTGGGTCACAGAATTGACAAACATGGGTTACATACTTCAGATGAGAGAGTATTGGCAATTAAAAAATACCAGTTCCTAAGTCGCTTACGGAGTTAAAATCATTTTTGGGAACAATAAATTTTTATTGTAAATTTATCCCAAAAGCCGCAGAAATGTTGAAACTACTTTACAGGTTATTAAAAAAAATGTTAAATGGGTTTGGTCTACTGAATGTACTGAAAGTTTTGAACAGGCCAAACAGATATTATTGTCTTCATTTTGATCCTGAGAAAAAAAAAATTAACAGTAGATCCGTCACAATTTGCAGTAGGTGCAACTTTAAGTCACGTATTTGAGGATAATTCAGAAAAACCCATTGTTTTTGCTTCACGTTTATTGAACTCGGCTGAATTAAGCTACTCACAAATTGATAAAGAAGCCTGCTCCATAATATTCGGGATTAAAAAAAATCTTTCAATATCTGTTTGGACAAAAATTTATATTATGCACTGACCATAAACCTCTGCTAACAATTTTTGACGATAAAAAAGGTTTACCTGTTTTTGCTGCCAATAGATTGCAGAGATGGGCTCATATTCTATCAGCTTTAAATTATGAAATAAAATTCGTAAATTCTGATAAAAATACAGCTGATTTTTTATCAAGATTGCCAATAAAATATGTCGAACCATTAAACGATAAAATTTCATATTTACACTCAAATTCGGATATTTCTTATTTTAATTATTTAAATGAATTGAATTTGCCAGTAGATTTTAAACAAATAAAGAAGGAAACTGCAGTGGATCCAATTTTAAGCAAGATGTTTTTTTATGTACACCATGGGTGGCCTAATAAATGCCCCTCAGATGAATTTAAGCCATATTTTGCTAGGAAAACAGAAATTACTGTAGAATCCAGTGGCGAATCCAGAAATTTGGTCTGGGGGGAGCTGAAGTTGGTGGCGCCGTTGTAGAGAATGATGATGTATAGGGGTACAGGGAAAAAAATAGCGCCGCCGAAAATTTTGTATTTTTCAAGGTCAAACGCTCTAAAATGAAAAGTTATAAATTCGAGTTGCAGAAATATTTTCTTCGAAAAATAGGTTTCGTCGATAAAAATGTACCATTTTTTAACGTAATTGCAAACATTGTTTGAATATTCATAGTACCAATAAGTTAAAATAATTTTGTTTGTGACTGTTGGTACATGTGTAATACGTATGTTACTGTATTAGTTAATATTGTTGTTTGTTACTATTTGATAAAAGAAACGATGCTAAAAATTATAAATATAAAAAACTAGCACCTAGTATCAAATATTGTTTATTAATTATTATTAAACGTAACAAGTTAGAAAATGGCAACTACAATATTCATACGACGACTCTGTTGGCTTAATATGTTGAGCACCTCATCTGTCACAAGAAAAACAAGTTTAGTGATTTTTTTCGAAATTGTCTCCGTTCTGGGGGGGGCTGCAGCCCCATAGCCCCCCCTGGATTCGCCACTGGTAGAATCTGATTGTCTCATGTGGGGATATAGGCTAATAGTACCTAAGAAATTTCATAAATATATTATAGATGAATTGCACAGTACACATATGGGCATGGTAAAAATGAAATCTTTGGCACGTTCATAGATATGGTGGCCATTAATCGATAAACAAATTGAAAGGGGTTCTAACTGCTGTAAGGCGTGTTCTGTATATTCAAACAACCCGCCAAAAATTTCATTAGCAGTGTGGGACTGGCCTAAAGAACCTTGGACAAGATTACACGCAGATTTTTTTGGACGATGTTTTAATAGAATTTTTTAGTTATAGAAGATGCTACATCTAAATGGATCGAGTGTTTTGAGGTAAATAACTTAACCACTTACAATACTATAAAAATATTTCGTGAATTGTTTGCTAGATTTGGTTTGCCGTTAGAAATATGTACTGATAATGCTAAAACTTTCACATCTCAAGATTTTCAAAATTTCTTTGCATCTAGTGGTATAAGGCATTTAACAGGAGCTCCCTATCATCCTGCTACAAACGGGTTGGGGGAAAGCTCAGTCAAAATGATGAAAAAAGCCATTTTAAAAGCTAGATATGAAAATCCTAATTTTGACATTAATTTAATCATAAATCGCTTTTTATTTCAATACAGAAATACTCCTCATACTACAACAGAGAAATCCTCAAAATTATTAATTGGTCGTAGTTTACGCACAAAATTTGATTTATTGTTGCCTTCTACTAAGCAAGTTGTTGAAAATAAACAAAATTATCAAAGAAAATATTATCAAGGGAAAAGAGATATTTATTTTAAAGCAAATGATCATGTTTGGGTCCGTGATTATAGAGAAAATTATGATAAATGATGTGCAGGCATAATAACTAAGATTATTGGTCGAAGAATCTATTTAATTAAAACGGAGAGTGGGATGACATGGAAGAGACACAAAAATCAACTTAAACCAAAAATGTATTCTGATACCAAAGAATGCAAGAGCGAGAACATAATGAATTCTTTAGAAGTATTAAAACGTAACCTAAAAAATTCAAAAACATCAAATCTTTAAATGCTCATATACGAGTTAATACTTGTAGTGGAGGATCGATTTTGGTCCCTATTTAAAAAAGAAGATTGGAATTTTATCGACACCGTAAGTGCCATAGTGGAAATGGGAATTTCGGCTAGGTCTGTGCGAAAGGAAAATGGCTCTTTTCTTAAAAATCGAAAATTCGGCCCGAAAGGAGCGAAGGTAAATCGTCATTTCTTGACATTTGATGACATTTCGCCAAATCATACATTCCCTACAATCTCTCGACTGCCCGTTCCTAAATTTAAGAGACGAGAGAAATAGCCGACTTTTGCGAGTTAATTACTCAAAAACCATTAGAAAGAACGCCTCCGAATTTAAACAGTGTAGAATTAATTACCGAACTGAATGACACTGGTCGCTTCCCAAAAAACCGCCCCCACGAAAAGCCTTTGATAGATCTGATCCGCAATTTTACAAGGGCGCAGATCAATACGATAAAAGTATATAGACAGTAACAACTAAACAGCATCGAGTGGACTGAGATCGGCCTTGCTACGCCCCATTATCGCAAGGTGGAGGTTTGTAATTGTTTTTAAGACACTAAACGTGCGAATAAAATTCTGATTTTTTGCAGATCCATTATTTTATACTTGCACTTTCGACTTATGAAATTAAAAAAAATGCCGAACAAGCCCATTGCCTGAAGCAACGTACGACATATGTTATAAAAAACATGAGACTTTGGCCTCTAGTATGTACCAAATCTCTTTTGGACTCTTACTAGCTTGCTTTACTTATTTTTCCTTATATATTCCTATTTACTCCCAACGCTTCAACGGAATTATCTCAAAATATAATTTAGTTCCATATGTCGTTATAATAGATACGTGTACCAAATTTCAAGTGAATATCTTCATTTTATTTTATTAAGCCCTTTAATAATGGAATGGGGATGATGGTGGTGGTGTGGTAAAATTTAAGAAAATTGAGACCTTGGTTTTTAGTATATACACCAAATCACAGTCACACCAAGTTTCTAGATTCTTACTAGCTTGTATTTGTCTTATTTATTTTCCCCTATTTACCCCTATTTCTTCACAACCCTTCACTGGTATAAGCTCAAAATATAATCTAGTTCCAGATGTCGTTATAACCATACGTGTGCATACTTTTCAAGTCAATATCTTAAATTGTTCCAGAAAAATCTGTCTTTCAAAAAAGTTAGGCAAACAGACCGACCGACACAGAATAATTTTTTCACTCAAATTCAAAATCTCGACGTTTTATGGTATTCTATTAAAACAAAATTCAAAGATTTCGCAATCCTTGCAACCATCGAGACATTGGAAATAATAACACTATACATAAAACATAAACTTATTCCGAACAGCTACGATCCGTCCAAAAATAAAACTGATTTTGGGTACTTGTTACAAAAATAACTATTCGCTATTTGTCAAAGTTTGTGAATCCATGGCGACTACGATTGGTGCCGACCACAGCCGCATTATAACTTCATGTTCTCCACGCATACTCATGCTGTGCACACTTGCTCAATATTACGTCGTCCGATCTCGACTCGCGCTAATAATAATTATTAACAATTAGATATCAGAATAAAAACCTACTAACTTAACGTGAAGAAATCATAGAAAATAATTTGTAAAAAAATATATTAATCGTCACAAAATGAAAGAAACAGAACCCGGGACCTTTCGCACCGTAAGCGAGATACATTACCTATGCGCCAGACGTACGGCTGATGATGAACACTATGGCAAGGAATAAATGATGAGACAAATGATATCACGCTTTTTTATTCGTCCGCCGCAGCAGCACTAATGCGTCCCGGCTCGATTCTACAAGATTTTCTCTCTCCGTGCCACCGCATCATCGCTTTCTACATAGTAACAGGCTCTAGCTCAGTATTACATCATCTGACCTTGATACTTTTGTGTCGACGGCCTTGGAAAAAACTCGCAACTTTTGTCCTATACGCTATACGCGAATATTAACATTTCCAATGTTAAATTGATTTTTTTTTACGATTACTATACCTACTTCCTACGAAGGCGTGGAACGGACATAGTAAAAATATTTTTATACTTGCCAGTTTAAAATTGCAATTATCTATAATTGCAACTTTAAACATGCAATTATCCATAATTGCAACTTTAAACTTGCAATTATCTCTAATTGCAACGTTAAACTTGCAATTATACACAATTGCAATTTTAAACTTGCAATTATACATAATTGCAACTTTAAACTTGCAATTATACATAATTGTAACTTTAAACTTGCAAGTATACATAATTGCAACTTTAAATTTGCAATTATACATAATTGCAACTTTAATCTTGCAATTATCTATAATTGTCAGTTTAAACTTACAATTATCCATAATTTCAACTTTAAATTTGTAATTATCCATAATTCCAACTTTAAACTTGCAATTATACATAATTGCAATTTTAAACTTGCAAGTATCCATAATTGCAACTTTAAACTTGCAATTGTACAAAATTGCAACTTTAAACTTGCAATTATACATAATTGCAACTTTAAACTTGCAATTATACATAACTGCAACTTTAAACTTGCAATTAAGCATAATTGTCTGTTTTAAAGTATCATTCGTTATTTTGAGTATATGCATTTAGTAATACACCGGGTGCCCCATTATATTTTGACCCTTTTTAAACCTATATAACTTTTAAACTAGTTGAGATAATGAAATGTGGTTTCCGCTGGTCTTCTTTTAATTTTGATTTTCTTTTTTTGCTCACTTCCGGTTTAACCGCAAATGACAGCGTATTTTCGGGGATAGCTAACTTTGTTATTTCAAATGGAAGACCCTGTATATGTTTTCACAGTTGGAAAGCCCATTGTTTCCTCATCTCTCCGAAAATGCCATACCTGTCGTGAAAATTATGCAAAGTGATGGTTTTATAAAGTTTTAAAGTGAACACTGCGTTTTATCGAAATGCTACGAAGAAAATAATGATTCACAAAGTAGACTATGGAAACAAAAGACAACATTACTTGTAAGCTTCAAATTAGTTCATTAATAGTTGCACATTACTTCAAAATTGTTAACATTGAAAATGTACATATGAAATTCGATATAACAAAGTGTAACAGAGTATTTATGAAACAAATAAGAAATAAACAAAATAATACACATTAATTACAAAAGATTTATTTATTCTCTTTACAAAGTTGTCATAGCTTCTACTTAACTGTTCGGGGGTAACGTTATTAAAGACATTTCGATTGCTTTCTTTAAGTTCTTCTAAATTTTGTGACATAGGGCTATAACACCGGTCTCACATAACCCCCATATGAGAAAATCTGGAACTGTGAGCTCTGCGGATCGAGGGGGCCATGTTGTAGGACATCCCCTTCCTATCCAACGATTTCCAAAGGTGGCATTCAGGGAGTCTCTAGTTATCATAGACAGCATAATGAGGCATCTTGTTGGAAACAGACAGTCCTCAACAAATTATCCTGTTCAAGTTACGGATGGAAGATATTTTCTAACATGTCCAAATATGATGGGGCATTGACAATTGTTAAAAAAAGGGAGCATAAATTTCTTGTTTTGATATCGCACACCAAACTGTAACTTTTGGAGAGGATCTGACATACTGATGGAAATCTCTGGGATTTTCTGATGCCTAAATTCTGCAATTATGCTTATTCACCTTGGCATTTAAGTGAAATGAGCTTCGTTTGACATGATTTACTTATCAAGAAAATGCCTATCTCTTCTACTTAAATCAAGAAATTTTCTACAAAATTGTACTCGTTTTGGAAAATCATTTTTCTTTAATTCTTGATGAATCTGAATTTTATAAGCATTCAATTTTAGAACATTTTTTATAACAGTACGAACAGTAGTTTTCGGAATATCTGTTGCGGAAAAATTTTCTCGTAGAAGAAGAAGGATCATTTTGTGTCATTTCCAAAATTTCAATTGCATTATTAAGCCCATTTTCATTATTTGGAGTTCTCTTTTTACGGTCAATACAACCCGAATTCCAAAAGTTTCTATACCATTTTCTAATTGAAATTTTTGTTGGAGGTTCCTTGTTAAACATAGTTCTAAATCTTCTTTGTGTTTAGTTTCAGCAAAGAAGATTACACACTTAGGTTATTCACTTAAAGTTAACATTTTTCTTACAGTAACTTTAGTACCCGAGTTGTCAATAGACTAATTTGACGTTTGCAAGTGATGTTGTCTTTTGTTTCCATGGTCTGCTTTGTGAATTATTATTTTTTTCGTAGCATTTCGATAAAACGCAGTATTCACTTTAAAACCTTACAAAAACCATCACCTTGTTTAATTTCCATGACAAATATGGCATTTTCGAAAAGGGGAAACAATGTGCTTTCCAACTGTGAAAAAATATACAGGGTGTTCCATTTGAAATAACAAGGTTGCCCTAACCCCGAAAATACGCTGCCATTTCCGGTTAAACCGGAAGTGAGCAAAAAAAAGATGATTACTCAGAAAAAAACTCATCAAAATTAGAAGAATATTGGTTAAAACTGCATTTAATTATCTCAACTAGTTCAAAAGTTATATAGGTTTAAAAAGGGTCAAAATATAATGGGGCACCCAGTATTACTAAATGCATATACTCAAACTAACGAATGGTACGTTAAAACTGACTATTATGCTTAATTGCAAGTTTAAAGTTGCAATTATGGATAATTGCAAGTTTAAAGTGACAATTATAGATAATTCCAAGGTTATGGTTTAGTTTAAAGTTGCAATTATGTATAATTGCAAGTTTAAAGTTGCAATTACGGATAATTGCAAGTTTAAAGTTGCAATTATAGATAATTGCATGTTTAAACTTACAATTATGGATACTTGCAAGTTTAAAGTTGCAATTATAGATAATTGCAAGTTTGAACTACCAATTATAAAAATATTTTTACTATGTCCTTTCCACGCCTTCGTAACTTCCACTCCACTACGTGGAAGTAAAGGTCACCAACATACAGGGCGTTCCTTAATGACTTGCTAATATTTCAGGGTGTGATTTCTGCAAAAATGCAAAATTGCATTTTTCTAATTGTTTTTGAATAAAATAAAAGTTGAATATTTTTTTATAATTTTTGTCTTCATAAAATAAAATAGATACAATATCGCGGCATCTGTATTCTATGAGATGTGATTATTGACATTTTTTTACTAAGAATATGCAAGGCATTTTAGCACTTCTTGAGTAAAAAAAAAATGCATTATACAGGGTGTTTTAGGTATACGGTCATTCATTTCTAGGAGTGATTTTACATAAAAAATACGAAAAAAAGTTCATATAAACATGGGTCCGGAAAACGCTCCTAATGGCGCTGCGGGCGTTTGAAGAGAGCACCCAAAATTAGTGAAATTGAATTTATTATTCTCTTGAATAAACTAAGGAAAAATAACAAACTATTACCAAATGAAAGGACTCAACAGGTTTTAAAGTTTAACAAATTACATTAAATGTTCAAAATGGGCGCCATACAATTCCATTTAGGCAAGAAGACTGGAAAAATTCCTTTAGGTTCAAATTTCTCGAAACTGGGTGGTCCTACGGCGTTACCACAAGACAACCTTTTTTGTGTATTTATAGCCAAGAAATTATATTCCGGTGAGACAATCACAGAAAATTCACATTAAAGAATTTTGGGAGGAGATAAGTCTCCCCTTTCCAATTTTGTGCACCCCTGATTGAATTTACCCTTGGTGGATAACATCAGATAATGACTTTTATTGATATCGAATCACGTGCAAAAGCTAGTCACTGTAGCTCAAATGTTTCCTGAGAGAATAAATAAAATGTCAATTTGCGGTGCCCCCTTTAGAGGCCCGCAGCGCCCTTAGGAGGCATTTCCGGACCCATATTTATATTAACTTTTTTTCATATTTTTCTGTAGAATCACATCAAAATATTGTCTATTTGCGGATTTTAAGAATCAATCAAGTGTCGTCGTATGTTATATTCATTGGAAATAATTTATAGCCCAACAAAATCGATTTTTATGAAAAAATTATCGAATTGAGAATCTCCTCTGTTTAAAAAATCTCTATGGTTGCTTAAAAACGGAAAAATGGTGGAAATTTACAGCAAAATGTTTTGCTTGCTGTTGTTGAGTTTTAGGAACGAATGTAAGAGTTACTTTAAAAAGGAATGATTTTAATTTTTCAAATCGAGATTTACACATTTAAGGAAAAAGATCGTGATGTAAGATGGGTACAAGGTCAAATACAGGAAGATGCTAATTTCCGTATGTCACCAGTTTATTCTTCTCTCTGATAATTAGACTTTTACTACTAATGGTATAGCCAAACATTTTTTAAAAAAAGATTGCTAATGTAATTAATCAGACGTCCGAAGAATGTTATGATTTCAGCAGGATGCGGTAGGTACCTATAATGCTGTTCCAGTGAAACATTTTTTATATGAGTTTTTCGAAGTCAACGAGTTGGCAGGTACTGATATTCTCCTGGAGAGCTAAGTTCTTAGACCTTATTCCTATGAACTGTTGTATCCCTTCTGACCTTAAAAAGAACAATGTCAGTTTTGTCGATGAGTCCAGAGCTTACACGTTTTTATAGAACACTAGGTATTGTAGGTATATACGTGTGTCAACGAATTGATTTCGGAAGACGGAACACTTTTTTATTTGTAAGTTTACGAGAAAAAGTAATTCTTTATAAACACGCCTGCTTTATATGAAACATTCGAAAATTATACTATTTTCCAAAATTTGCTAATTATTTGCAAAAATGTAATGCAACAGTGAAGTACCTTTATTTGTAAAAATATTTAGAAGTTGTGTAAAGAAACATATTTTAGGTCAAAAGGTACCCTACAAATTGATTTCCCTATTCTTTTTAAATCATTGGCGTTTTCGCAAGTATATAGTTTTACTAAAACCTAATCTAGTATACATCAACAATATTTACTGTTATGTCAGTGTCATATGTTAATAATAATTATTTTTGACGAAGCAAAATATTCTAATAGAAACGCTAAGAAAAACAAAACACGTTTATTGTTAAATGTTATGGGTTGGGGGAGAATATTTCCCATAGTAGAATCACAGGAAAATTTCACTGACCAGTTACTTGTACTTCATGTTCTACATGAATTTTAGGGCCTAAGAATCAAACTGATATACAATACTACCTGTAATGTAGGCTTTCCAGAAGTGTCTTTGACCACAACGCTGACAAGGGAGGAATAATCGAGAAACTCTTGAAGTTGCAAACATCTTGTTCTTCCCTGAAAGTTCAGAAAACCAAATTTATCGAAATTGGTATCTCTACTGGTCGTGGAGTGAGTTCTTTATCCTTTAATTGCCCACGTTTACTCTGGGATCATCTTCGAAACATTAGCTTAACATTCTCTATGTGTCCGTGTGTCTTCGGTGGTCACACTGGTGCACGTGTGGGTTTCTCGTAACCCAACAAATCCAGTAGAGAGATGCACCTGGGAAAATTTCTATCCTAAATATTATCAGCTCAGTTCATATCCGCTGAGCATCTGATTTTAGAGTAAAACTAATGCTCCATATTAGTAACAGCAGATAATTTTTATAGGTAGCTGTAACAATGTAGTACCCACAAAAAGTAGCAGTTTTAGAATTATAGAATAATAGGTTGGTATTATGTATGCATCTAAAATCTGAACCAAAGGTAAATGTAGTTTTATCAATATTATTTATTTAATGCTTTAAGCCATTTGTGTATAATTATATTAGAGCTCGGTTTCGGTAGAACCACAATAATTACTATTCTAAGTAATTGAATAAATTCAATTCTACCTTATACGTTTAGGTGTATCATTATTTAATGATTAAATATTTATTCTACTCTATAGAATTATTATTCGAAGTAATTACTTCATTACTTCGTCACTTGATTACTTCGAATAATAATTCTATAGGGTAGAATAAATATTTAATCATTAAACAGTGATACACCTACACGTATAAGGTAGAATTAAATGTATTCATATTGTACATGTGTATAGTGTATGTGTCCCAAACTTCATTATTTTCAAAACGTAAGACGACAAATACATTAAGTTCATTATATATTAAGTATCTCGCTTACTATGATTATTGCTTAACGCACTCTTGCCTGAAATCATATCTTATAATATGTATGACTTCAGGCAAAAGTGCGTCTAGCAATGCACTTAGCAAGCGAAGCCAGATACTATAAGATTGAGATTTAGTTTTTTTAACTTTGCACCTAACACGGACGGTCTCATACTAAATGGCCAAGCATAACTAGAGTATAGTACTAAGATAATAGATCTTACTCCGTTTCTTATCCTACTTAAAGGTAACGTTTGCCTTAACAACTATCGAGAATCTAATTGTATGTGTCACATTAACCCATCAGACTTATTGGGTAAATGTGGAACAACTCACTTCAATTACGCACCTCTTGACTTCAACACAACAACTTCGGTATCTACGGGAAGTATTTATTTTCCATTTACGAATGAATCTGCATAAAAAAACAAAGAATCGTTTTGTCAATAGAGGTTAGTGTAAGAAAACAGAATAACAAAACTCCTATCTTCCTAGACGAGTGGAAACTCGTTACGAAAGGCTGGGGTGGCAGTAGGGGAAGGGAGGGTAAAACGGCAATAGTAAGGTTTTTTAGTTATTAAATTCTCGGGATTTTGACCAACTGGTTTTAATAAATTTAAAATTTATAATAATTTTTACACTTTCTTGATTTCATCTCACATTCGTCGTCTTGCCTTCACATGCAGGTAAGCTGACTTAACTAGTTGGATAAAATGGTGAAGAGCACCAAAAATAAATAAACAAAATCAACTAATAATTTAAATAATTTTTAAAGACATAAGCCACATACATAGGCTTTGCGGTTGGCTTCTGCAGGAGTGAGTCCAGTACGTGGGGAATGGGCCGACTTCTAACAGATTAGGCAAAGTTCTTCTTCCATTGACTCATCATCGTCTTCCATATAATTTACTTAAATCGAGGAATCCGAGGATTCTTCGATATAAGTCAATTATATTGTGACTTTTATTTTCTCTTTATTTTCTCTCTCTGATTGTTTTTCAATTATTTTCTTCCAGTTTTCTTCTGTATTCCTAGCCTCGGCTTCCTTTGTAGCTTGCATATCTTGCGAAGCATTTCTAACAGGAGTGCTTGTAATGTGCAGTGAAGCTAGCGTTTTTCTCTGTTTTCTACCTTTTGCCCAAAATATAGTCCTGCATGAGATGGTCCAGCTTCTGCAGTGTCTACGGCAGCTGAAGAAGCACTGACCACAACATGAGATGGTTCAGTTACTTCAGTGTCTATGGCAACTGAAGTAGCATTGATTACTGCATGAGATGGTCCAGCTACTGCAGTGTTTACGGAAGCTGAATTTTCATCAACTAGAGCATGTGATGAACCAGCTTGTAGTTCTGTTTTGAATTTCGTCATCTTCTCCTACTTACTTGTTATATTAAAGCACATCCCAACATTTAAACACGAATCTCTTGTCTGAAAAGTTTATAACCCAATAAATAAATCTCAATATTTTATACCCAAATTTAAGCCACCGACATCCTTCTGCTAGGTACAACTTTAAATAAAATCTATTTGAGTTGAATTGAAATGGATAAGACATAACATGTTTAATTTATAATTATGATTAATCGTTAGTGGGTAAATCTTATTATGCAGTAGTTTCTATATGTACATCTAAAAATTTGTTGTAGAGTATAAGTTTTTTAAGGAGATATCGTAAAAAACTATATATCAAAAAACGCGTTAATAACCTTTCTGTCAATCGCCAAGCTCGAAACCTAAATAAAAAGTCATTTAGTATTTTTCAGACAAATTCGAAAATCCGAAACTCGTCTACCCGGTATATAATAATTTTGTTTTTCATACCTGTCTCAGCCCGTCACCTATGATATTATTAATTACCACTAAAGACGATACGTACGTACAATGAATTATTGAACCCTAAAAGAGTAAATACATATTGCATAAGATTTTACAAATTTACGGAAACCCGCTGTCATATAAATTAACAATTAAAAGAAACCGCGACTCCTTTGACCATCAATAGTTCACTTCTTGTAAATCTATAAATCAATCGGACACGGGCTCCTTCAAACGAAGAGGTGCCTGTCATAGAACAAAGAAATCATTCGCAGTCGCTTAAGATAACCCACGCGAAGATGCCATCATCCTCCAGAAAAATAACACGTCTTAAGGAAACCACCCGACTTCAAAGGATATAAAGAGATCAACAGCTCTTCATAAAATTAACTATAAAAACTCTGCGGACCGCTAAAAATCGCGAGTCATCTCCAAACCAGCCACCGAGTTGTGTCTGAGAATTACCCTCTTCTTCTAGGGGGTTTGTTTGTTTGTTTGTTTGTTTGTTTGTTTGTTCATAAAACACTCGCGTATTTAAATCCCTGTAATCAAGTTCGCGACCAATACAAGTAACTGTGCGTTCTCGTGTTGTGATTTTCACAAAGTAACCAAAAGTCTGTAATTAGTGTAAGAAAAACAAACTGTGTTCCAACTGAGGCTGTGAAAATCGAACCTGTAACGTATTCAATAAATAATCTTTGTTAAACCGTCGTCGTTAAACTAAAACAAGTGTCTTTCATTTCTGCAACTACTCTTATTGTGATACAACGGAAACCTACTCGACGTTAGCATAGGCGCCTGAGGTAACTTATGGTGGTTCACCCATATTGTGAACAACCCTCAGGTCGAATATGTCTATCCAGAAGATTTCAACCCCATCCAAGTGTAAATAAGGGAGTTAGAGGCGTCTTATTATAATCATCAATGTGCCATTTATTTATGATAAAGATGTGTAGGTAGTTTCAATACCAATTAATATTCCATTATCATTCACATACATTTATAATTTGCTTAACAAAATCAAAGTTTTTTTATTAAAATGGTAATTTAATTTTTGGTATTGTTTGCGGTTTAACAGTGGAATAACTAAAATAAAATTTTTAATGGCTGATCTAAGAGACATAATTCACGTAAAACTCACAAAACGTTTGCAGTAATGACTATATTTGTATAAGTATATTCTTATATTTGGACATAGATGCATTTTATTAAGTTTGGTTCAACCCTATCTTTTTCAATATTTCTTCTAATATGTATAATTACATTTTTTAAATTCAAATTAAAAAAAATATCTTATTTGTATATCACGTGCTTATGGGATTATACTTTACTACTTCACAATTACTTTTTTCTCATTGAATCTTGTAAATCGAATTACGTCGCACAGTGGGGCCAAAACTAGAGGCAGATGGGAAACATTAGCACCGTCCCAGGAAATCATCAGCATCGCCCGGAAAAACATCAGCACTGGCCCAGCTCCGTTTTGTTATAATAGTAAAGAAAGTGTTTAGTAGTTGGTGATTTTTTGATAACTGTTGAAAATAAATATAATGCATGTCAAAAGTTTTACAAATATAAAAAATCAACGTGCAGTAATAGCAGAGCCGTATTAACTATTATATATGGTTGGACTTCTCCGATCCTTGGATATTCTCCTGTCGTACCAGCCGGCCCATCCGCCCCTGACCAAAACGAGGTAAAGTTGGCTAAAAGTCAAACATCAAAAATCGCTATAAATGTTATATTTCTTTTGTAGAGTATGGTTTAAAGTCCCCTGCATTATATTCCGTTAAGAAAAAGAACGCCGCTTCTCGCCACACCATGCACAACTTTAACTAATTGCTCGTTGTAGAACGTGCTTCAAGTTATTATAATTTATACTCTGGACCATTTGTGTATTATTCTTATCATGGAAGTGTCACCTAAAAGTTAGTACATTACTTTTTCGATGAATTTATATTAACGTTATGCATGTGTACGATAGGTTCGAGACACTGCTAACATTTTAACTTATTTTGATAACAAAATTTATGGATTTTGAAAATATTTAAAATGTAGGTTAATATTTATCATGTATGTTGATTAATTAATTTTATTTGTTTAATTTAATAAATCAGATTTTCCAAATTCACAATGTTTCCCAACTTTGCCTGGTTTCGGCCCCACTGTGTGCGTCGTCTTGCTTTGAATGTGTCTATATTTTTCAGTTTGTGATATACAGTTAGCAGTTTTTTCTTGTTGACATGCGTGTACAATATTACAAAAAAATATGTTTTTTATAACAAGAATAAAATGCATCGTTAAGAATGATGAACTGTATTAATTTCCTCAACGATGTTAGTGCAGTAAAAAAAGACCAAAAAAAAAAACCCATGAGATATGCATAGTTTTGTAACAGCAAAATTATGACTTCATACCTTCTGGGGTATCACCAGGAGTATATATCTAAGTTTTGAACTTTCAAAGCCTATTGCGTGTTTTTTTTTTGAACAGCGTCTTTTTAGGAAAAAGGTGAATGTTTCCGATTCTAGAGGTCCGAAATCTGCATTGGTTTTGGGTCATTGGAGTAAGTACATAACATACAAAATTAAAGAAATTGGCTAAACGGCGTTTTTTTGAACGTCCAGGGACGTTAAGAGTTCCGATCGGCTTCAAACTTTTGGAAAATATACCTTTTGAAAACAAAACGCCCTGAAATTTTGGTGCCCAAAATACCCTGTGGATATAAATGAATTTGTTATCTATAATTTGAATTGCCTACCATTTTATGCCATTACAAAATTGATCATTTTTTCTTCAAAATATAGATTTCGATGTCAGTTTTTCGTTGACATTAAAGAAAATTCTTTTTAAGGCTGTGTTATCAATGTCAAAATACCGCGTTCACAGTCGTAAATCTTTCAACATATTGTTCTCAAAAACAAAGCAACAAAAGTCGGATTTGATTTAAATATTAGAACTAGTTAACTTAAATCTAGTACGTATCATATTTTATATTTGAAAACTAAATCGAATTAAATATTTCCTTTGGATTATTACACGCGAACGTGCCACTGAATCGTCCGTAATTCACCATTAATTTTTTTATATTCTTTAGTGGGACTCAAATATTCAAATAAAATATGATACGTACTAGAATAAATATACTAAATGTAAAAAAAAGTTAAAAATCGGCATAATATTTGCTCCTAAGGGAGATTAATATGTTAGAAAAAATGTGTTCAATTTTGCCAATTTAATTGGACGGTTTACTAATAGAGGGCGAAGCAGTAGCTATTCGAAGTACCAACTATGCTTCAAATCACTAAAAACTGCAGGGTCGAACTTTTTGTTTTCTCTACCATTTGAAATATAGCTTAAAATAATTTAAATTTACTTACCAATTGAATTGTTACATTTCTAGTAGCCCGGGAGGCAGCGACAGATTTTTCGCGTTAATATCTATAAAGCTAGATTTTTTTCCAAAGAGAGTTTAGATAGTATCTATAATGAAGGCGCAATTCTACCAAACTCTTAGTGGTGCATAAATGAGTAAAAAATTAAATATTTAAAATTTCGTTTTTCGAATTGTCACGAATTGTCAAGAAATGATGATTCGCCTTCGCTCCTGCCGGCCCCAATTTTCGATTTTCACTTCGCGATTCATGTTGTACGGTCATTGCCGACCTTCTCCTCCACATCGAGATATAGAACGGGTCTCCGATTGCCGTATTTGTTCAGTTCTTACGTTTGAAAAAGTGACTTGCGGTCGTGCTAATCGGCCACTATTTTTAAGTGGTTTCCCGGGTTCGAATCCCGCCCGCGGATATTTTTTTTTCTCATTCTTAATTTTTTGGCACATATTTTTGATTCTATAATTGCGATTTGCTCCGTTCTATTGCATTTCTCGGAAAAGTTTTGCATTTTCCGCCGCAGAATATTAAGATGCTCTATTTGGATCAAAAATCACATTCTGCTTCCGGGTGGCTAAATCTTTGGTAGACATTGCAAAAACGGCAATACGTAGTCAAATCACGACAATTATATTCCTCATTAATATTAATGAACAGACAGTATTTTTATAGATCTGTTAATAAGCTTTTATTTACTCCATTATGTTATATTATTTTGGTAAGGAAATTTCTAATTTTTAATCGAAATAGTGCAGATTAATATTTCGCGGCGGAAAATGCAAAACTTTTCAGATAAATGCAATAGAACGGAGCGAATAGCAATTATGGAATAAAAAATATGTACCAAAAAATTGAAAACGAAAAAAAAAAGTATCCCTGGGCGGGATTCGAACTCGGGAAACCACTGAAAAATAGTCGCCAATTAGCACGACCGTAAGTCAATTTTTCAAACGTAAGAACTGAATAAATACGGCGATCGGAGACCTGTTCTATGTCTCGACGGCGAGGAGAAGACCGGCAATGACCGTACAACGAGAATCGAGAGGTGAAAATCGAAAATTGAGGGCGGCAGGAGCGAAGGCGAATCGTCATTTTTTGACAATTCGTGACAATTCCAAAAACGAAATTTTCGTCCATCTATTTTTTTCTTTAATTTTTTACTCATTTATGCACCACTAAGAGTTTAGTAGAATTGCACCTTCATTATAGATGCTATCTAAACTCTCTTTGGAAAAAAATCTAGCTTTATAGAAATGATTTCACGAAATGGTAAAGGAGGCGACTGCAAATTTGTGTGGGGAACGAGTGGACGGGATTTAGCAGTTTAGAATACTGCAATAATATGCCCTAAACTCATAACCGCTGGTCGGCCGATCACGGTCCCTGGCGGTAATGAGTAATTACGGTAATTGCTTATTGGGGCAATGGGGCGATTGTGGTGACAAAGTGGACTTTTTTTTAAACTAATTTGTTAATTATGATCCAAAGAATGTAAAATGCTCGGTCGGCCGACCCCCACCCCTGACGATAGCCTTGGGCGACCATTAACAACAATGCAATTTTTAATGCCTAGCCTCCCCCAAGGAGTGACCAGGTTGGCCTTGGTCCATTCGAAAGAACAAAATTTTCCCTTTCATAAAACCCCGGTCGGCCGATCTCGGTCCCTGGCTTTAATGAGTAATTGCACTAATTGTCGTGGGGGGGGCACAGGGGGGATTGTGGTGACGGAGTGGACGATTTTTTGTTTAAGCTTTTTTTTAAATTGTAATCTCGAGTCTAAAATGCTCGGTCGGCCGACCCCCACCCCTGGTGATGTCGTTGGCCGACCATTTGCAACGAATTTAGCAGATCGATCTTGGAATATTCGAAAGGGTGAATTATCAAAAGAATTGTTATTACCTCACTGTTTTCACTTTTATAACTTCTTCCCCCCCTTAAGGGGGGGGGGGGGGGATAAATGTTGTAGCAACTGCACTCAGAGAAAAAGTGTACTATAGTTTTAGGTAAATTTCTATAGTTTTAAGAAAACGTTCTAATTTAAATATGAACCTATGAAATGTTTCTTTGTTTTAAGTAAATCATTTATTTAATTGTATAAAATTTTACTTAATTCAAGTAAATTAATTATTTCATTTTACGATTTTTTAAATTGTTTCTAAGATGTTAAATTACGTAATATCAAATAAATCAATTCGCTAGAAGTAAATAAAGAATTGTTTGTTTTAAAGGAAAAAAACTTTGATCCAATAAAATCTGATTCAAATAAATGGATTTACTTAAAACTAGTAATTTTTTTCTGACTGTGTGATCGGAATTTATCGTGTGTTTATGATGGCATTTTGCTTTTATAAAATTACATTTGAAAAAAAATATTTACGATGTTAATTAAAAAAATGCATACACCACTTATTGAAATAAATATACGTGTTTCATTTTGAAGTTACAGTTAGAATAACTTTGGATCAGAGAAAAAAATTTTCCGAATGAAAGTTGTTTGTTTTGGAAGGTCACATATGATGACATTTATCAAGGGCCTATTAAGGCCACCCTATGTAAAATATGGCCACCAACTTTGGTTTTTTAAGAAACCCCTTTAGTGACTTTTACGATTCTCACCGAGGAAAAACTTGTCCTATTAATTTTTTTTGTTTATAAAAGGACATGTAATGGCACTAACCAGGGGCCTGTCAAGGCCACATTTGGTAAAATCTGGACACCAACAACACACCGAAGGAAAACGTGCTTCCTTATTATAATCTCATAAACGTAGATATTATTCGTTTCGAAATTCTGTAGAAAACAAATTATACATATTTTGAGTAAAACATTTTTAAAATCCCCTATTTTATTCTGTTGTTGGAATAATACTCCCTTAAGGTGGCCTAGAAAGAGACATCCGATAGGGAAATATTTACTATTTTTGGCCATAAATTTTTTCTCTTAGTACGTATATTTAAAAAAATTATAAGACTACCTAAGTAGAACCTTAACAAGACTATTACTATTAATTTTCACTCAATAATTTCAGTGGATTGCAAAATAGTTAGATTTAAATTTAAAAATTTTGCCAATTTTCCTAGTTCGTACTTTTAAATTAAACTGTTTTGCAACCAAGTACATCACCAGGGGTGGGGTCAGCCGACCGAGCATTTTAGACTGGAGATTACAATAAAAAAAAGTTTAAACAAAAAATCGTCCACTCTGTCACCACAATCCCCCTGTGCCCCCCACGAAAATAAGTGTAATTACTCATTAAAGCCAGGGACCGAGATCGGCCGACCGGGGTTTTATGAAAGGAAAAATTTTGTTCTTTCGAATAGACCAAGGCCACCTGGTCACTCCTTGGGGGAGGCTAGGCATTAAAAATTGCATTGTTGTTAATGGTCGGCCAAGGCCATCCTCTCTTCCCGAGGTCATATCTCGAGAACTAAAAGAGATAAGGAGCTGCGGTTTACGCCATTCGATTTCTCTCGCCTACCTAGTTACTAGTCCAAATAGGTAGGTTAAATCGCAAAAATATGACCGGAGGGGATCTGTACAGGAAAAGTTGTATTGAGTTGAGATGTAAAATAAAAAGTCTAATATATTATTAGTCCTACACTTTCCTTAAGGGTACAAAAAGGATGAAATTGTTTATTTTTGCGTATAAATCGAGAACGATGAGAGATATGGAAAAGGTTTCAGATAAAAAATGTAGAGCTAATAATTTGGCTTACGAAAGGTCACATGCGTTTACATCCCATTTCTGATTGTTTGGCTTTAAGATCTGTCTGACTTTTAGGGGATGAATGGAATAATAAAAAAATCGTTTAAAATCGAAAAGTTGATACTTTTTGTTATTTCTTTTCTGAATCTCCTTAAAATAATTTCAACTTTCTTTGCAGAGATAAAGTTCCTCTGTTTGTTTAGATAGAAGTTATAAACATCTGAATTTTTAAGTTCACGACTTTTCAGGGCTAAACGTTTTACTTTAATTTTTTTTCAAGCAACACTGACCTCTTAATGAAATTTCCTTAAAAAAAATTCCATTACAGTTTTTTTTCTCACACATACCAACGTTGATATCCAGATATAATTACTACAATTCCTATGATTTTTATTTCACTCAACGCAACTGCAATATAGTCGTTGTAACTTTTTCTAGAGAAAATTGATCCCTCTTGTACGCTTAATTGATTGCTGATTAAATTTCCAATCCGATGATTTTCTCAAAAAACAAAAAATCTTACGAGCTCGATGGCATATTCAGCTATGTAAAATCAAACGAGAAATCGAGTGGCGCAAACCGAAAGTCGCTGCGGTCCTTCGTTTCCGAGATACGGCCGCTTAAAGTTAGCGGAGAATGAAAATTGAAGTTTTTCACCGCTTCCACTGAGAACGAAACGAGACACAGAGCTGCGCTTTGCGCCATTCCATTTCTCTCACCTCCCTACGTTCTCCTGAATTTGTTTAGATTTTTTATGAAACGCCGAAATTTGATGACCACTGTCATTCCAAAAATGAAATGTAACAAAACAAAAAACACCTACTCATGAAAAATGTAACATTCTTTCACGTTCCGAGGGTCCTACCTACATAAAGAACACAGAAAGAGAACGCCACTGTGCTCTATTCGATTTGTCTCCCATTACTGCATACCCCTTAATTTTTTCAGATATTTCCTAAAACATCGAAATTTTGTCGCCCGATGATGACCACTTCCATACCGAAAGTGAAATGCTACATACTAGAAATATGACATTATTTCACTTTCCAAGGGTCCTATCCACATAAAGAACGCAGACGGAGGACGCCACTGTGCGATATTCAATATCTCTCCCCTTACTGCGTACCTCTGATTTTTTTCAGATTTTCCCTAAAACACGAAAAATGTGACATTTTTTCACTTTCAGAGGGCCCTATCCACATAAAGAACGCAGACGGAGAACGCCACTGTGTGCTATTCGATTTGTCTCCCATTATTGTATACCCCTGATATTTTTCATATTTTTTCTAAAACATCAAAATTTTGTCACCCGATGATCACTTTTCATACCGAAAGTAAAATGCCACGAAAAACACCTACACATGAAAAATGTGACATTGTTTCACTTTCCGAGGGCCCCATCCACATAAAGAACGCAGATGGGAATGCCACTGAGTACTATTCGATTTGTCTCCCATTATTGTATACCCCTGATATTTTTCATATTTTTTCTAAAACATCAAAATTTTGTCACCAGATGATCACTTTTATACCGAAAGTAAAATGCCACGAAAAACGCGTACACATGAAAATGTGACATTGTTTCACTTTCCGAGGGCTCTATCCACATAAAGAACGCAGACGGGAACACCACTGTGCGCGATTCGATTTGTCTCCAGTTATTGCATACCCCTGACTTTTGTCATGTTTCTTCTAAAACATCAAAATTTTGTCACCCGATGATGATCACTTTTATACCGAAAGTGAAACGCCACGAAAAACATCTACACACGAGAAATGTGGCATTTTTTTACTTTCCGAGGGCCCTATCCACATAAAGAACGCAGACTGAGAACGCCACTGCACGCTATTCGCTTTATTTCCCCTTACTCTGTAGCCCTGTTTTTTTTCAGATTTTTCCTAAAACATATAGTTTTTGTCGCCCGATGATGACCACTTTCATACCGAAAGCAAAATGCCACGAAAAACACCTACACACGAAAAATGTGACATTTTTTTACTTTCCGAGGGCCTTATCCACATAAAGAACGCAGACGGAGAACGCAACTGAGCGCTATTCGATTTGTCTCCCATTATTGCATACCCCTGATATTTTTCATATTTTTTCAAAAACATCAAAATTTTGTCACCCGATGATGATCACTTTTATACCGAAAGTGAAATGCTACGAAAAACACCTACACATGAAAAATGTGACATTATTTCACTTTCCGAGGGCCCTATCCACATAAAGAACTCAGACGCGGAACGCCACTGTGCGCTATTCGATTTCTCTCCCCTTACTGCGTACCTCTGATTTTTTTCAGATTTTTTTCTAAAACATCGAAATTTTGTCGCCCGATAATGACCACTTTCATACCGAAAGTGAAATGCCACGAAAAACACCTACACACGAAAAATATGACATTTTTTCATTTTCCGAGGGCCCTATCCACATAAAGAATGCAGACGGAGAACGCCACTGTGCGCTATTCGATTTCTTTCCCCTTACTGCTGATTTTTTTCAGAATTTTCCTAAAACATCGAAATTTTCTCGCCCGATGATGACCACTTTCATAACGAAAGTGAAATTCCATGATAAACACCTACACACGAAAGAAGTGAAACTGTTCTATTTTCCGAGGACCCTACCCGAAGAAAGAACGCAGATGGAGAACTCCGGTGCGCGACATTCGATTTCTCTCCCCTTACTGAGCACCACCCCTAATTTTTTCAGATTTTTCCTAAAACATTAAATTTTTGTCACCAGATGATGACCACTTTTACACTGAAAGTGAAATGCCACAAAAAGCACCTACACATGAAAATCGATGAATAACCATTAAAATTTGAAAAAGAAAATCACAAAAAACAATATCTAACAATAATTGAAACTATTACTGTTGTAGATAGTTGCGGTGGATACCGCCTAACGTAACCATGAATTGTTTAATTATTTACAATCATCAAATCCTATTTCAAAAGTTACAAAATAGAATAGGAACTGAATCATTTTTTATTCACTGCTGCAAATCTAGTCAAGGCTTCCCAATAGTGTCCGTACGGCCCTGCACAATTCTGTTGCCAACAACTGATGATGAAATCACTACTTATAGCTAGCCAATTTATGGTTCCTGTTATATCGGCATAACCATTAGTTCGCTTTTTCTATATACGAATTTACTGTGGCGTGCAAACACATTCTTAAAGTAATTTTTTGGCATTTATTTATAAAGCAAATAACAAAAAATTAATTTTTTCAGCTATTTTGAAATCATTTAAATAAAATTTATCCGAAAAGAAAGAGAATTGTGAGAAGTAAATTTTCGTCTATCTAAAATGGCCGAAAAAATCAATTTGTTGTTATTTGCTTTATAAATAAATACTAAAAAGTGACCAAAATGACTTTTAAACAAACCGTTTTTAATATCAACTGAAAGCTGACATCGAGGCTTACATTTGGGAAAATATCATCCATTTTGGACTTAATAGCATAAAATGGCGGGCAATTGAAATTTTAGATAATAAGTTCATTTGTGTTCACAAGGTTCAATATTTTCAAAGTTTCAGGGCGTATTGCTTCCAACAAAAGGTATATTTTTTGAAAGTTTGAAGCAGATCGGAACTCTTAACGTCCCTGGGCGTTGAAATGAAAAAAAAAACGCTCTTTAGCCAGCTTATTCAATTTTGTATGTTATGTCAGTTTAAACTGAAAAGAAGGGTAAAATCTGGTTGCGTTCCTCAGTTGTAACATATCCTTGACTCCTGGGACGTCGAGAGAAAATCGGGGTCCGGGAGTAGTAGCGTGCGGGCCTCCCCACCACCGCTGATATAATTTCAAAGAGTGGGGGTGGTATTCCTTTGTGCCATACAGAATTACCAATTTGGAATATTTATCTTGCTTTCGCTAATGCAAATGCAATTGAAATTTTCATATGCATCTCCAACTTTTCCTGGATTTCAGAAATTCGGAGAAATCCGGGCCCCCTCAAAAACTCCAGGCCCGGGGGAAGTACTCCTGACCTCCATCCCTCTCCTCGGGCCTGCTTGACTCCACTAACATAGTTCTATGTGTATCCACGATAACTCAAAAAAGTTCTCATAGAATATTAAATACTATTCCATACATATTCAGATATCTACGCTACTGTGTTGTTGACAGCGGGAAAGTTATTTTCGGCTGTTGAAAGCGAATGACCGCAAAGTCATCATAAATTTTACAGTTCTCTAGTAAACAGTACGTTAAAAATATATTAAAAATGTATAATTCTAATGGCACATTCAACACTGTAATTTGAAATGCAGTAATTTCGGGTTACCTTGAAACGATTTTAGCATATTTCCCATCGTAAGTTCTTCATAATTTAATTCGGAAAAACGTGATCTAACTAGGTATATGTTTCATTCAAATTTTTTCTACATGACTTTTTAGATTCTTTTTTAATTGAACTGTCTTAAACGATAATAAAATAATAACAATAAATAATAAAAACACCAAAATTTTACGTCGCGTCGTTCGATTAATTGAACCTTATTGCCTAATATCGATATTGAAATAGGGTAAAAATTCAATAAATCAAAATGGCGACTTCTGGATTACGAATACGTTTTGTCATTTATGGGGAAGGAATTTTATCGGACAAACATACGATTCTAATTGGAACAAAACAGAAGTAAATAACAAATAATTTAAAATATTTAAAAACAAACACAAACTGAAACTATTTAAAAAATGCACTAAACAGAAGAAAATAATAATAATAACAATAATTATGTTAATACGTGCGTAGGGCGCTTAAAATACCTGGAAAAATAGAAAATGTTACTCATCAGACGCCCCATGCTTTTACGTTATTAACATAATTATTGTTATTATTAACACTATTCTTCTTTTTAGTGTATTTTCACAAATGCTCTCATTCGGGTGATGTGACCAAATCACATCACCCAAGAGAGGATAGTTTAGAACGTTTGATTGTCCAGGAAAAACCAGATGGCAAGAGGCGAAAAGAAAGATGACCAAAACGTTTGGCTAATGCCACCAAAGAGCTAATCGGAAAGAGTTTTGGTGAGGCCGAGCACCTAAGAGGCAGCCGCGATGGATGACATCAGGCTGTCGGACATGCTATACAGCAAAGGGAGGCCATATAGAATATTGCGAGAATCACAAAACATCTGCCAAGACGTTAAGAATAAGAAGAGAAGAGGACTAATTTTCAGCTAGATGGACCGTAAAAGTATTTGTAATTAAAGTTGAATTGTGTACCACTTTTTCATTTTAAATAATTGTACATTTAATAATAAGAAAAGTGGGTATGGGGCCGGTTGAGCCAGACGACGTTATAGCCCAAGTACAGGATCTACATTTGACCTATCCTAACTTAATTTTGCTTGATGAATACTTTTACCAGGGAACTACGGCTAGACGGCCTGTGCCTGTAAGTTTAATGCAGTATCAGAAGAGAAAAGATGAAATTATAAAATGATGGTGATTAGACCGCTAACTGTCAGAGATTTGATTTTAGATATTTAAGTATTGTTAAGTTGGCAGAAGTGCAGATGGTTTTTGACAGTTATGTGAGGTATAAAAAGTGATCAAGATTGTTGTAACGTGTTTCGTAATAAAAGCTATATAAAATACTTTTGTGTATATTTGAAAGTAATAAAATAGGTGGACCACAGTGTGGTTCATGACATGGCGCTGCGGTTTTTGTAAAAAAAATACAATCTTGAGAAGAAAAAACAGTATAGAACTATTGTGTTCATAGAACCTGAAGGTCCTGAAGCCAAGCACAAAATAGAAAATGGAGAATATTAAACAGATAGAAGAATTATCGTTAGTTGGGGACGTAGGGAGCAACTTCAGAAAATGGAAACAACGTTTCCATATTTTCATGGATGCATCAGGTATGGCAGCTGAAACCATATGTGATTTGGTCACATCACCCGAAGAGAGGATAGTTTAGAACGTTTGATTGTCCAGGAAAAACCAGATGGCAAGAGGCGAAAAGAAAGATGACCAAAACGTTTGGCTAATGCCACCAAAGAGCTAATCGGAAAGAGTTTTGGTGAGGCCGAGCACCTAAGAGGCAGCCGCGATGGATGACATCAGGCTGTCGGACATGCTATACAGCAAAGGGAGGCCATATAGAATATTGCGAGAATCACAAAACATCTGCCAAGACGTTAAGAATAAGAAGAGAAGAGGACTAATTTTCAGCTAGATGGACCGTAAAAGTATTTGTAATCAAAGTTGAATTGTGTACCACTTTTTCATTTTAAATAATTGTACATTTAATAATAAGAAAAGTGGGTATGGGGCCGGTTGAGCCAAACGACGTTATAGCCCAAGTACAGGATCTACATTTGACCTATCCTAACTTAATTTTGCTTGATGAATACTTTTACCAGGGAACTACGGCTAGACGGCCTGTGCCTGTAAGTTTAATGCAGTATCAGAAGAGAAAAGATGAAATTATAAAATGATGGTGATTAGACCGCTAACTGTCAGAGATTTGATTTTAGATATTTAAGTATTGTTAAGTTGGCAGAAGTGCAGATAGTTTTTGACAGTTATGTGAGGTATAAAAAGTGATCAAGATTGTTGTAACGTGTTTCGTAATAAAAGCTATATAAAATACTTTTGTGTATATTTGAAAGTAATAAAATAGGTGGACCACAGTGTGGTTCATGACATGGCGCTGCGGTTTTTGTAAAAAAATACAATCTTGAGAAGAAAAAACAGTATAGAACTATTGTGTTCATAGAACCTGAAGGTCCTGAAGCCAAGCACAAAATAGAAAATGGAGAATATTAAACAGATAGAAGAATTATCGTTAGTTGGGGACGTAGGGAGCAACTTCAGAAAATGGAAACAACGTTTCCATATTTTCATGGATGCATCAGGTATGGCAGCTGAAACCATATCGGAAGAAAGGAAAGTTGCTATTTAGCTTCATAGTATAGATCCTGAAACATTGGAAATTTATGACACGCTAGAAATTCCCGAGGCTGAGAAAAAATATTGGAAGAAAGTACTCGAAAGGTTTGAAAATTATTTTATTCCGGCATCGAATGAGACTGTTAACAGACATTTGTTTAACACAAGAAATCAAAAAGAGGGTGAAACTGTCGACATGTTTGTAACCGATCTTAGGAAACTTAGTAAAAATTGCAATTAAGGAACTTTACGGGATAGCTTAATAAGAGATAGGATAGTATGTGGAATAAATGATAAAAAAGTCAGAGACAGATTATTACGAGAAGCTAAGTTGGACTTAGCACAGTGTATAAATATTTGCAAAGCTGCTGAGATATCAGATTTACAATCGAAACAGTTGTCAGATGATAGTAGCGTGCAAGTAGTGTATAAAAAAGAAAAAATGGGAAAGGATACCAGAGATAGAGGGAAAGTAGACGAAACAAAAAACCATCAGAATAAAGGACAACATAAAAATGGAGACCATAGAAAAGAAAAATCCAAAGAATGTGGATCGTGTGGCATGATACACGAGTATAGAAAATGTCCAGCCTATAATAAAATTTGTAATAATTGTAAAAAATATAATCACTTTGCAAAGAAGTGTCGTTATAAAAAGATGAATATGATACAACAAAATGATGCTGGTGGTGAACAAGAATCACAGGATTTTTTCATTGAAATCATAAATGAGGAAAAGCAATATGAAGTAAATAGCATATCGGAATGGTACAAAAAGGTTATAGTAAATGGAAAAGAAATTGATTGTAAAATGGATACAGGCGCAGAGGTGAATACATTAAATATGAAAACTGCCAAAGAAGTGTGAGCCAAAATTGAGTATTCTAAAATAAAATTGAAAAATTACAATGGATCACCAATTGAGACTAGCGGAAAAACAACACTGCCTTGTATTGTAAATAACCTTAAGTACGACATGAAGTTTGAGGTTATTAATTTTGAAGCTCCTTGTATAATAGGATTACCGTTTATTGAGAAGTTTAAGTTATTACAGAGAGTAGATGCGGTTAGCAAAGGAGCATTAGAGCAACTCTTAGAGAAATATTCAAATTTATTCAACGGAATAGGGGAATTAAGCAGTGATTATAAAATTAAACTCAAAGAAAACTGTTGTCCAGTAGCTGAACATGCCAGAAAAATTCCTATTGGTATTGTGGATGATGTAAAGAAAGATATAATGGAACATTCTGGAATAATAAAAAAAGTTACAGAGCCTACGGAATGGGTGAGTTCAATGGTTGTGGTTAAAAAACCAGATAATACACTAAGAATTTGTTTGGATCCTCAAAACCTAAACAAAGGCATCGACAGAGAAAGATATCAACTGCCCACCTTTGAAGAGACAGCTGCCAGAATGCCGAAGGCCAAAGTATTTTCTATTTTGGATGCCAATAAGGGTTTCTATCAAATTAAACTCGCTCGTGAAAGTGAATTGTTAACAACATTTAATGCTGGAAAATATGGTCGTTATTGCTACTTACGTGTACCTTATGGATTATGTTCAGCTCCTGAGGTGTTTCACAGGACATTCGAAAACATATTTGGAAGCTTACCCGGAGTGGAAATATATATTGATGACATCATAGTGTGGGGTGAAAATGAACAGCAACATTTGGAGAGATTAGACGCATTACTAGAAAAGGCGAAAAGTGCAAATGTGAAGTTCAACAAAAAAAGGTGCAAATTTAGTGTTCCGGAAGTGAAATATGTGGGACATGTGTTTAGCAATGATGGTTTGAAACCCGATGATCAGAAAGTGAAAGCGATCCTAGGTATGGATACCCCGAAAAACAAGAAAGAACTTCAAACTTTCTTGGGAATTGTGACATATGTTAGTAAATTTGTGCCCCATCTGTCAGACATAACAAAAAATTTAAGAGCCTTGTTAAGAAATAACGTAGAATTTATTTGGACTGATTTACAAGAAAATGATTTTAATAAAATAAAAAGAGTCTTAACACGTACACCAGTTTTGAAGTACTACGATGTTAATAAATCTGTTGTGTTATCAGTTGATAGTAGTAGTTCAGGACCAGGTGCGGTAATGTTGCAGGATGGGTTGCCAGTGGCCTATGCTTCGAAAGCCCTTACTGATTGTCAAAAATCATGGGCACAAATAGAAAAAGAGCTCTTAGCCATATGTTTTGGGTGTGAAAAATTTCACCAATTCATTTTTGGCAAAACGACTATTGTTGAGTCTGATCATAAGCCACTGGAGCATATTTTTAAAAAACCATTGAATGAAACTCCTTTAAGATTACAAAGATTACGACTTAGACTACAAATGTATGACATTATTGTAAAATATAAACCTGGAAAAGAACTTTTGGTTGCGGATGCTTTATCCAGGCAATATTTAAAAAATGATGATAGTATTATTGATTTAGAAAAACAAGTTGATTTCCATGTTTGTTTTGTTACGGAGAACTTGCCTATATCAAATTCGAAACTGGAACTATTTAGAAATGAAACATTGAAAGATTCAGATTTACAGTTAGTTATTAACATATTAACTATGTAAAAAATGGTTGGCCCAAAAAAGACTTGATTCCTACTAACGTAGTTTTTTATTATTCTATTAAAGATGAGTTGTTCATTGTCAATGATTTATTATTTAAAAATAACTGTGTAGTAGTGCCTAAAACTTTGAGAAAAGAAATGTTAGAGCTTATTCATTATAGTCACCTTGGTTTAGAAAAGTGTAAGAATAGAGCGAGACAAGTTTTATTTTGGCCACACATATCTAAAGATATTTCAGATTTTGTTACAAACTGTAGAACATGTCTTAAATTTCAAAAGAGTCACACTCACGAACCTTTGTTAATAAGAAATGCCCCAGATGGCCCATGGCAAGAAATTGGTACAGACATTTTTTATTTTAGGCAGAAACCTTATTTGTTAATTGTAGACCATTTTAGTAAATTTATAGAGTTAAAAGAGTTAAAGGGTCAAACAGCTGATCATATTATTGCAGCCCTTAAGTCAACATTCGCTAGATATGGAATACCATACAAAGTTTTTAGTGACAATGGTCCACAATACAAAAATTACAAATTTAGTGAGTTTTATAAGCTGTGGAAGTTTGAACATATTACTTCTAGCCCGTATTATCCCAGGTCTAATGGACTTGTAGAGAGATATGTTCAAACATGTAAACAAATGCTGAAAAAGGCAGAATATTCCAAAAAAGATCCCTATATAACTTTTCTTGAATATAGGAATACCCCGCTTGACTCAAATCTTCAAAAATCTCCTAGTCAACTTATGGTTGGGAGAAATGTAAATGCATTCTTACCAACTAGTGAAAATTTTATAAAAATGAGAGATAATGATACAAAGAATAAATTAGAATTCAGAAAGTTAAAAGATAAATATTATCACGGCCTTAAAAATCATGCAAATTTAAAAAACTATCATTCAGGTGAAGTAGTTTTTGTAAAAGATTATGTTAATAATATGACACCAGCTAGGGTTTTAGGTGAACGTGATAAGCCTAGAGCTTATAGATTGTCTATGCCTAGTGGTAAAGTAACAGAAAGAAATAGATTTAATATATATAAAGCTTCTCCTAGTGAAGAGTTTGTAAAGGAGGCTGATTATTTACCTGAGTCTACTAATCATAATTTAAAATTGTCACTAAAGAGTTCTGATAACTCAACAAATGTATCCAATGAAAGTAGATCTGGATGTAGTGACAGTCGTAACAGTTTACAAATAGAAACCAATGACGGTAAAACCTCTGTCACTAGATCTGGAAGAATAGTGAGGCAACCAGGCAACCTTACTATTTATCTGATTATACATGTTAATTAAAAAAAAAATGTGAAAGAAAGGGGGATGTCAGAGATTTGATTTTAGATATTTAAGTATTGTTAAGTTGGCAGAAGTGCAGATAGTTTTTGACAGTTATGTGAGGTATAAAAAGTGATCAAGATTGTTGTAACGTGTTTCGTAATAAAAGCTATATAAAATACTTTTGTGTATATTTGAAAGTAATAAAATAGACGGACCACAGTGTGGTTCATGACACTAACTTTTAGATTTGATATTAAAGTAAGCACCACTAGGCAAGATGTTAAAAATCTTTCCGATATTAAGCACCACCAGCCGAAATTTATATGGGTACACATATTTCGATATTAGAGTAGGCATAATTAATAATAATAAGACGTGCGCACCTAATGATGAATATTGCAAATGGCGATGTGGAAATCTTCGGTAGACACCTAACGATTCCCGCTGTCTTAGCGAAATCTTTCAAAATCCTAAATACTTCAAATTCGTGGCGGCAGATCGATCTAAAGTATACCAGACGCCAAATATGTTTGTTTGAAATAATATGTCAAAAGTTTATTCCAGCTCGTTAAAAAATCAATGAAACTAGTATGTGGCAAAATAAAAAATTAAGCATCATTAGACATATGTGAAATACTACACCTAACGATACGTGAAACATGAACAAAATCATAAAATATTGATGATGTTAAACCATAGTAAAGTATCATTTTAAAGTAAGCATCATTAGACCAATAATGAAATATATGTAAGTAGGAGAGAGAGAGAGAGAGAGAGAAGTAGTATAGATGAATCTCAATTAGGAAATATTAAAAATGAAATTTTTAACTGCATTATTTTAATTAGTATAGATGAAACTCTATTAGGAGAGTTCGAATCACATATCGTATTGTTGTATTAGGTGAATCGCTTCTCTCTCTAGGTTGTTTAGACTCGGAAATGGAAACTGTGACGGACTTTTTTTATATTTTAATGGTTTAGAGAAAATATAAGGGTCGATGCTTGGAATTTAAATATTAGAAGAAGAAGAACACAGGAAGGAAGATGTTGGCCGAAAAGATTTAAGTAGACGCCTAACGATTCCTACTGTTAATACAGTAGGAAATGTTCGCTAATGCGAACATTTAATCAGGTGACAATATTTATATTTTCCCCACAATTACTAATAAAGCTTTTAGTTGCAAAAGCCACAGTAGTAGGGTCACTTGAGACACTGAGAATCTAACCTAACCTAGCCTGATGATGCCTAAACGAAATCAAATATTTTATTTGAAAAACAGAATGTAGAGCAATGGGAAATGAAAACGTCATTTCAGGGGAAAGTAATTGATAACCATATTGGTAATGCATCCGTGGGGGAAGCAAGGGGCTTTTCTAGGTTACGGAACGATGTTTTTGTTAACAGAGTCATTAAAACATAACGTAAATTTCATTAGACAAATATGAAATACTACACCTTGAAACATCAACGAAATCCTAAAATGTTGATGATGATGGTATTATTTTTTCAAATTTCGAAATTAAAAGCATTATTTTTAAATGTCGATATCATTGGACAAAATAATTTGAATTATGTCATATTGGGGCATTAGGTAATCGATCCTCTCTCTCTCTTAGGTTGTTTCGACTTGGCAAATAGAAACTGAAATGGCATTTTTCTATATTAAAAATTATTAAGACTTGTAGAGAAAATACTCTACATTGGTTATGATATCTTAAAAAATGACATCAAGGAGTTTAAAACTCAGATTTAAAAGTCGATATTTAATCAACGGGTTAAAGAATTGCAAAAAAAAAGAAATGTGACGCAATTCTTCATGTTCTTACCGTCCGACGCGACACAAACACAACAGTTACCGACGAGCACCTGCCACAGACTGAATGAATAAAATAGAGGATCCTGGGTATGTCAAAAAAAAAACCGCCCATGAAGTATGCCTTTATAATTCGGTCTAAGCCGAAAAGCAGTAAAATAGAGGATATCCTAGGCATGTTCGAAAAATACCCCAACCATCGGCATCAGTAAAAATATTCTGCCTTTATAATTAAAATTAAGCCGAAAAACAAAAACAATAGTTCCTACAACCGAAAAACATAATAGTTGTCTAGCTCTGATGATTGTTTATTACCAGCATCTAAATCAGCCCGTTTCTAATTTATTTTAAAAAGTTATTCACTTTTAATTTAAATATTAGAATAGCCCCGTATTTAAAATTGTTGGATAAGTACTAATAATAATTAAAAATTTATTTTTATAAAAACAACGGAAACGCACACCCGATATGGACTTTTTGTATTTTTTGTATTTAGCTTACAATATTTAACATAAATTCTTTGATGGGAAAAAGTAATTTTTACAACCTCGATATTATTATTACATGTTCATGATAATGCTTAATGCCGCACAAATGACATAATTCTACGTCGTACTAGGATAAGGTGAAAATATTTTTACGGTAAAAGAATAAAAAGTTAATTGCTTCCATCAATATATAACCCCCATACTATTTTACGATACCGGAAGAATATAAAAATTAACTATTCCCGACCTGTTCTATAATGAATTACTTTCAATCTCGATTTAGGAATTAAAAAAATTTTTACAGAGTATTTTGTTTCTAAAAGCCAAAAAAATACAGGCATATTTTTAAATCTAACTAGAGAGGAATTCTATGCGTCGTTAGTCTTTCGTTTCTTATGAATGGTTGAAATGTAGTAGTAGAGGTGTTTCAAAACCTAATGAGCTGTGACCTTCATATGCGCAGAGACATAATCCCTCCTGTTGACTCAGTTACACTTCTTAAAAATATTATACTTATTTATTGTTTACAATTTATCCCGAGCTCTTGTTTATGTTTACAGCAAGGCAGCATCCAGTGTCTTCAAAAACATACTTATAACTCAGAATAAACTTTGCCTCTTGCGCATTTCGCGGCTCATGAGATTCTGAAACACCTCTAGTACCCTGCACCAAAAAGAAACAAAAGAAATGACGTTCTTCGATATAGCTGGAACGAATGCACCTTGTAGACTTGTAGAGAAGCCCATACAAATTATAATATTAAGGCGCGTCTCCATTATCGTCGGCTTTGCCGATCGGCATGGCCGCCCGGCATTTGTTGGCAAGTGGGTGCGTACAATTCGGCTTATGTCGGTCGGAAATTTCAAGAGAATTCAAGCCGAATATACTAGTGGAGCAATGCCGATAGGCAAAGCCGACCACAATGGAGACGCGCCTTTACATCACATCGAGGGAACAAGACCCTGCCCGCGTTCGGCCTTGTAACAGCAAACCCGACAATAATAGCTCTTATTATGCTTCTGTTGTGTTGATAATGTGTGTCACTATTTACATAAATATTTCAATTGTTTCATTTCGCGCGCTTAGTAAAAACACATCGACCCTTATCACAATTAGCGAGTCGAGAGCTACCTACAAAAGTCAGGCGCGCCAATATTCTTGACTAAAGATGACGATCTCGGATGATTAGGGGTCGAGCTTGAACTCTTTGCACCAATCATCGCTGTAGATCTGGACCGGCCTCGTAAGGGGTGGGCCTGCCTTTTCGACTATCCTCCCCGCAAATGCGAACGGTATTGGCGATGTTAGCAAACCTCCCCTGGCTCTGGCTGTTGGACCCTGCCAGCTGGGTCGTTTCTTCTGGCGCTCTTCTGTCTTGGTCTTTTCTCTTCGCTGGCCTGTATAAGCTCCCGGGAGCGTCTTTCGTCTGTCTTGAGAGGGAACGGCTGTTACCGAGCCCTCTCGGAGTTTGAAAGGGATTTGGGGGTGTTGAATACAGCCAAGCTGGTTGTTTGCTTGGTACCCCCGGGATCGGATAATTGAATGTTTTTGGTCATTGTCTCCTTGCGGTGTGGCTTGCAGATCGGCTGAAACAAATAAAGGGTTAGTTATACTTACCCATTATCCAGGATCTGGAGCTTCGGCCCCTTGTGCCTCGGAGCGTCGTTGGGGTCATAGTCAGTCGCCTGCCTGACCAGCGGAATCCGATGCTCTGCTGCACGGGCGAATAGGTTATTCGCTCTGTCCCGGATGACTTCAGTTACTGGGGTGCATTCCAGGTCTCTGAAGATGTCGGCGTTTCTGACAAACCATGGTGCATCCACGGCACACCGAAGTGCGACGTTTTCCACGGCTTGTATCCTCTTCAGATGGGTGGCTGTTTGGTATCCCCAGGCAACGGAGGCGTAGGTCAGAATAGGTGCAATGAGGGTCCTGATAAGCGTGAGCTTTTTCCTTAGGTAGAGTTGGCTGTCTACCTATCATAGGGTAAAGTAGAGTCCTCCTCATCCTCACTTTCTGTATTATCGCTTCCGTGTTCTGTCTCCACGTCCAGGCTTCGATCCATGATAACGCCAAGGCACTTGACGGTATCGTGCCATTGAATGTTCTCGCCGTTCAAGGAGACGTGTCCTATGGGAGCTTCTTGACTCTCTTGAAGTGGATGGCTTTGCTCTTCTCCGCGTGGATTTTGACTTTCCACTTGTTGCACCACTCTTCCAGAAGGGATGCTGCTTCCTGGAGGTTGCGGGTGGCAAGTCTTGCACTCCATGATCTTGCGATTATAGCCGTGTCGTCTGCGTAGAGCGCCAAAGAGGTCTTTGTGGTTCTTGGCATGTCGGAGGTGTAGGTGGTGAACAGGTGGGGAGAGAGTACTGATTCCTGAGGTACACCTGCTTTCATCGGCCTGTAGTTTGACAGCTTGTCGGCAATCTTCACACGGACTTGCCTCCGATGAAGATAGGATCTCACAAGCTTGACTATGCCGACAGGGTAACCCATCGACATCTTCGCCAGGAGACCTTCATGCCAAACCCTGTCGGAGGTCTTAGCTACATCTAAGAAGGTCGCTCCTGTGACTTGACGGTGGTTGAAACCCTCCGTGATGTACTCCGTTAGACGAAGTACTTGGAATGTTCTGTTCGGTAGGCGAACTGCTTATCTGGGATGATCTGGAGCTCATCGGTCAGGGTTTTAAGTCTCTTCAGGATGATTCTCTCTGCTACTTTACTCATCGCAGGTAGGAGACTGATGGGCCTGTAATTTGAAGGAAAGGTTAGATTCTTACCTGGTTTGGGAATCATTATGACGTCTGCTTTCTTCCACTTGGTGGGGAAATCACTTAGTCTCAAGATGGCATTGATGATATTAACCATGGCTGCTACTCCTTTGAGGGGTAGTTTCTTGAGTACTATGTTTCCTATTCCGTCGCACCTCAGCGCTTTGCGGGGTTTGAGGCTTCTCAGGATTTCCCCGACTTCTTCAGGAGAAGTCGGGGAGATTATTTCTTCATCCGGCATGCGTCGCAGCCTTCTGACTCTGCGTATTACCTTGTCCTCCCAGTCCTCGTCCTCGTCGTCGATCTGGTCTTCCCTACACTGCAGTTCCAAACTGTCGGCAAAAGCCTCGGCTTTTTCCTGTCGAGTGTAGACAATACCATTTTCTCCGTGGATGGGCGGGACTGGTTTTCACTTGGCACGCAGAGCCTCCTGGGTAGTCCACATGCTTCTGTCCTGAGGGTTTAACGACTCTAGGTGACGTTGCCATCTGTTCTGCCTGTGTTCTTGCAGGGCTTCTTTAAATCTTCGAGTTAGTTGGTTGTATTCCCTTCGGTGTTCAGGGAGTCTTGTCCTCTGCACCAGTTTCTTAACCCTCCGTCTGTCTCTAATGAGCTGCATGGTATCTTCAGGGAGTTCTCCCATCGGCGTTCCAACTCTTCTCGTTACAGTTTCCGTCGTGCTTTCCGTTAGCGCTGCCTGGATGTGGTTTTCAGGGAGATGATAGCCTCTTCTAATTCTTCCTTACTATCGATTCTGGGAACGTGTGCAATGTTCCTTTGCAAAATTGCTCGGAACTGTTCCCAGTTCGTTCTTCTCTTAGAGAAAGGTTCCTCTTCAGGGACACCATCATCTAGTTTTAGGAAGATGGGATGGTGATCCGAGGAGCCTTCAGCTTGTGTTTGAAGTTCGACAGTGAAGGTCATCTCGTTGAGCAGGACTATATCCAGCACGTCGGGCCTATGTCTTCCGTTGTCAAATGTCAGTTCTTCTGGTCCTAACGCCTCAATCGCAGCATCGCACATCCACGGGTGTTAGTGAGGCTGCAATTCCAAGCTGGGTACCCCGTGTTATGAGGGCCTCCAGGTCATGGCTTAGGAGAGGACGTTGAGGTGCTTGGTAACAGGAAGCTATCTTGAGTGGGCCGTTTCGTTTCGTTGACACTACTATGGCAATGGCTTCCACGTTTTCCAGTGCCGGCGTGTCGATGAGATGATGTCTTCTTGACGAGCAGAGCAACTCCTTCTGCGTTTGCTCTTCGTTGTTCTCTATAGACTTCGTAGCCTGGGATTCGAAGTTCCTTATTATCCTCGCGAAGTTTGTTCTCATCACGTCGATTTTGTCTTTCCAAAATTTCTTCTATTTCTAGCTTCCTCCCTCGGAGGCCGTTTACATTTCAAGAGGCGATCTGCAAGATTTTTGGCTTCACCAGCGTAGTAGCCATCTACTCTTGGAGCATATTTGGCATTTGGGCGAAGAATGCACTCATCGCTGAGCATATCTGCTGCATCTGTGCCAGCGCAGCTGTGAAGTTATGGGCCACAGCAGAATTTTGGGGTTTGACCCCTTCTTTGGCGCTGTCTTCATCCTGTTTGCAGATGCGGCCTTGCTCTTGGCGCTTGCTGCATCTGCATAACTTTTTCCAGCAGGGATCTTTCTGGTCTCTGCTGTGGCCGTCTTCGCCCTAGGTCCCTGGTTGTTGGCCTTCGGGGGACCTACTGTTTTTTTGGGGCAGCTGGGGCATCCCCTGTAGCTCTTTTGGTGGGCCCCTTGACAATTTGCGCTTTTGGCGGGGATTTCCTTTTTCTTTTGGCACTCAGCCGAATGGTGGGCCTGACTGCACTTTACGCACTTTGGTTGTGCAGTGCACCTACCCTGTGCGTGGCCAAAGCGCTGGCAACGGTGGCACTGGGTGATAGCAGTGGAGGGGGACCTACACGAGGACGAGGGGCATCTCCCTCTTAGTCTTCCTGGATGTCATCCGCTGGACTGACACTGGTGCGAGTCCTTGAGTCTTGAGGTCCTTCTTTATGTCCTCGTTTCTTACTCCGGTAGGAATACCTCTCACCACCACCCTCAGGAGCTTCTCCTCTGGCAGGGCATACGTGAGATGTTCCCACTTTTCGGTGGTGAACAACCTCGTCATCTTCCTGTAATCGTCGGTGGCTTGTGGCTCGATGGCGATTCCCTCTCCGACGACTTTTGATTTCGTATATTAAACTTGTGCACCTCGTAGCCTAAGGCTTACAGAGGTCCATATTTCCTTCTTCCTAAGGATGACAGGAGGGACTTTCGTCTTCTTCTCCTTGCTGGTCGTGCCTCTTGGGGGCCCGGTGCAGGGGCCGTGGGGTCCCTGACCTGAACAGTCTTTGTTTTGGGCTGTTTAGGCACCTCTTCATCGGTGTCCATTTGATATGTGGCCGACTTCTTTCTCTTACGGGCTGCTACTTCATTGTCAGCAGCCGGGGGGTTGGGGGTTGCTCCCTGAATGGCCCTCAGGAGCTCCTGATGCTGGATATTTTGAGCCTCTAGCGATTTTCGGGCTTGGGCGGCCATTTGCTTTTGCATTTGGACCATTTTTTCGGTGAGGTCCTGGATTTGGTCTTTGATGTCTGGATGTCTTGTCTAAAAGTTTATTCTTACCGGTCATTAAGGTTCATAGTCTGTGAAAGCTTATATTATCTGTTTTTTGTTTGTCGAATATCTGCTTTATAGATAAAAAAGTAGGTTTTATCATATAATAAATCATGCTGTTCTACAAATTAATTTAAAAACGAGTCTTTCCTGTTAGTATGAGTTTTCGCTTTTTTTGCTGTACAATTTAGTTTCTATCCTAATAATATACAGGGCGTTGTGACAATTTCTATTCAATTCCTATATATCACTATTTCAGAATGGGCATTTTTACCACTTATCGTTTCCTATTATTTACTTATACCTCTTTTTCTTTATTCGCGTTGCTCACCTATACTGTAGCGTAAAATCCAAAGAATAATTGTACGTTTCATACTAAATTAATATATAAGCTAGCTCAAATTCGTAATACTAACGTACCATTTCAACTTTCGGTATTAATGGTTTATTTATAAGATTAGTAGTAGGTAGTAGGTAGTTCCTATACTGTGTTATTAACCAAAACAGAGAGAGAGAGAGAGAGAGCGAGAGAGGAAGAGAGAGAATCTTTTGGACTTCAGTTCCAAAAATTAACTCCATCTGTTTAAAATAAATACATTTAAAATGAATTTATACGATGTAAGTAATATTACACGTGTTTCCGTCCTTACGCGCCCCGTATTTTCAGCAACAAAACACTTTTAAATGCTTTATAATTATCTTTGGAGCAACAAATTAAAATTAATAATACTTTTCAGAGTATCCTGTATATCAATTACCATTCGTTTTCCTAAATTTGCGTGCTAATGTAATGCAAGAAGCTTTGCAATATTATCTATTATAAGTAGTTATCAAGCGAAAAATTATGGGTAAAAGTAAAACTAATCTTTATTTATCCAGAAAACAAATAATACAATATAATTGCACATTTAGCGATTATATCCATAATATTAAAATTAAAACCTAAACTTAAAATATATAAAACGTTTACGATATATAATACTTATATTAGTATACCTCGACATGTACATACATAAATATCCTAGATTGGGCCAACATGTTCTCTTATATGTGTTTTAAATATATTAATACTCTTAAGGTCGTTAAGGGTTTGAGGAAGAAGAGATTGTATTGACTAATGCCTTTATGAAACAAACTATTCATTGTACAGTTTTTTAGAGTTGGTGAAACATAAAAGTTTAAGGCAGATCTGGTATGATATGAATGTATTTCATTAACTAATATTAGCTGATCTTTTAAGTATTCAGGTAGTGCATCGTTTTTCATTTTATGAATGAAAATCATTGTTGCAGAAAAATAAAAATGTTCAATGTCAAACCAGTTTAGCAAATTCAACATATTCTGAATACTTGAGTATCTATCACATTTCAATATTATTCTCATTGCTTTGTTTTGCAATTTCTGTAATCTCTCAAAGTTTGTACAAGTAACCCAGCAAACACACAATTTAAGGGCCATTAATGGCTGAATCATATTTTTGCCATTAATAGAGTTACGGACCTTCAAGGACAACCATTACTGGCACAGTAAGCCGGTGTCCACCGGGCCAATATCTGGACCTTTACTGGCCAACCAGCATTTACATTAATGGGAACTTCGTGGCACTTCAAAGTCCCTTTGCAGAAAACTACAATCTACCAGCTATGTGCCAGTATTGGTTAATAGATCGTAACCTGTATTGACCCTTCAACGTGCCAGTAACTATTAGGTTATATCTATAAATATATATACAGTGTGTTTCTGGATTACTGCCTGGAGAGGAATCTTTTTATTGTGAATTTTACGAAAACATATTATATTCTTAATAGTTTTGTTTGATCTAGAAATAAAGTTGGTATCTAATACTTAATTTTCGGTCCTCAATACATGGTACTCAAAAATTATGAAACGAAATATTGCATTTTTCTCCAAAGTGAAAAATTAAATTTCAGTCATAAACTATTTTCAGACTTTTTTAATTGTTGGGTAACCTCTGTATGTGGAATCATATGCCAACCTTATTTTTAGACAAACAAAATTTTTATAAGATAACATATTTATGAAAACTCACATAGTTCTTCCTTTTCAGGCAGTAATCCAGGTACACACTGTACATTATAGTTATAAATGGACATTTGAATTTAAATGACGAGATGTGAAAGATGTGTTAAAATTCTTTTTATTGATTTTTTTTAAATTACTCCACATAATCCCTATTGTCTGAAACTATAGTACATGATAGTTCTTGTCATAGAAAAAGTTCCAAATGGGCATAAAACCTGAAAAACTGAGCATCTCAAGGATCAATCAAAATCGGTGGTGGAATGAGTTAACACAGATTTTTGCCTTTGGCTGTCAAATTTAAAATTTGGCCAAAAGCAAAACACATTCTCACTTTCTTGAAAAATCCATTCACTTGATATTATAGCCAGAGGTGTGTTTCCATTTTTTGATTCCTCTGGAAATTCAACTACAATGTATGTTCTGTAACAAAATTAATAAATATCAATAGTCTATTCTAAACGGAATGAAAAATGGCTAAAAATGTTTTACTTGTTTCTGAATGAAAACCACTTACATATTATATTTCTCTGGGCATTGTGTTCTTAACATATGATCTTACTGAGGTATCACAGCTAAAGGATCTAACATAGATTTTTATTATGTGTGAATCCAATATGAGATGCCATTTTTTAAATAGTCACCTGGCTCCAACACAAATTTTTAAAAAAAGTCTTCTATAGGTGGTTTTGTTGCTCCACAGAAAATCGCAACTGGAAAAGGGGGTCATTTGAATAATCGCCTATTCTGCATAAAATGGGCCAAAAAGATTGTTTTGTGCTCTTGCGTCAAGGTAATCCATCTATGTTAAAATCCAAGACATCATTATACTTTTTAAAAAATTTCAATAGACCGGCTCGAAGGCCAAAGTAGTAAAACTCCCAGTCACCCATTTTTTCCACTACAACTTTTCCTGGAGTTTTCAGTAATGTTCTAGCGTCCTGGGGCAAATCTGATACATGTGGATTTTTTACTAACCATCCTAAAAGATCTGATAATGCGGCATGCGTTATATTGTATTTCAAAGACCATTGGCTCAAAAATTCCCTCAAACTTAACACTGATTGCTCATCATCACTACTGCTTTTATTATACTTATTATTCATTCTCACTATCACTGCCACTTACAATAATCTGCCCTTTCAGGACTATGCTGTTTACTTTCTGACGTGTTTTCAATTATTACAGAAAGTTTTTCAACTATCGCAGTCTTCGTCAAGATAGAATTCTGGCAGCATCTATTTCTCGTAAAATATTGTCAACTTTCTTTTTTGTTGCCTTTTACACTTATTTTTAAATTAATTACTGATGAGGCTGACCAATCTTATCATGTCAACGCCATCTTTTCTACTAACTTATTTATTTAATTTATTTTCTTCTGTGCCTCGACTTGCGCACCATCACAACAATAAAAAGAATACCACCAAATACCAAATTACCCTACGTCAAAAACGGATTATCTTCTGATGCCATTTTACATTTACAGGTCTTATATTCTCCAATCAACAAGAGAACACGGAACTAGTCACAGAACACATGAACACAACAGTAAAGAATATTTACGTTTATGAACGGAGACTGGCGGAAACAAAACTAGAAAACAATGATTTTGCATTTTATGGCAGGCAGCATTAAAAGAACATGCTAACATTGCCAATATAAACATAAAAGTGTAACTAAATTTGGGCGCGAAATTATGAATATAGTCGTTATTCTAAAAAATTATTAAATGCAACTTAATCTATTTTTTTATTTCAGCACACTAGATAGATAAGTATATAAACTCAAAATTTTCTACAATTATGAGAGGATTAAATTTTTGTTAAAAATCAGTTAATAATTATCTGTATATACCAGTAATTTGTAAATAGATATGGTAACGGCAAACTAGTAAAGGGTCATTGAAGGCAAATGTTCCTCTTGCCACATTTTAAAGCTTCCCCTCTACTACGCCGGTTAGTAAAAGATGCACGTTAAGGAGCCAGTGAAATATAATTCTGAAGGCAAAAATATAAAGACCCGGCAAAGTTTATCGTTTGGCTTATATATGATGGCGAGTTAATATTCTACCCTACTTGGTCCAGTACGGGCTTACCACTGCCATCATTTCGCCAGCGTTTCTAGTACTGGGCCATTAATTAGCCTGCAATTTGTGTTTACTGGGAACATATAGTACAGAGCAGCAATAAGTAAAATGAGGCAATATCAAGGAATTGTAAACAGTGAATCTTGTTGGAGTTGATAAATAGGGAGCTACCCGTCCTACGAATCCTATTTTTTTGCCAATTTTCTTCGAAATATAATCTATATTATTTCCGAATTTTAGTTCTCTATCAATTACAATACCTAGATATTTCATTTGTTCTACTTGTTCTACAGCCTGCCCATTTATTACTGTTTTTAAATTTAACTCTTTAAATATGTTAAACCAGTAATTATTACCTATAAGCATCCATTTGGATTTTAATTCATTTACTTTCAGTTAGTTATGTCTAAATTTAGTGGTGAACATTTTAAGTTCGTCGTTCATAGTTGATATGAGTTCCTTAAAATTATTGTGGGCATAGTATGTTAAGGCGTCATCTGCAAAAAGATGAATTTTACATTTATTTAGAACATTTCCTATGTCATTTATATATAATATAAAAGTGGTCCAAGTACACTTCCTTGGGGAACTCCGAAGTTATTTATTTCTAACGACGATTTGATATTACCTACTTGCGTGCATTGAAATCGGTTAGAGAGGTAGTTATTAATCCATTTTAATACACTTCCAGTAAATCCATATTTTTCAAGTTTGACTATTAGTATATTTCAATCTATAGTTTTAAATGCCCTTTTCAAATCTATAAATACTGCACAAACGCCTACACCTTTCTCGTCAATTTCGTGTTTCCAGTCCGAAATAACAAACTGAAGAGCAGTTTCACATGAGTGCTTCCCTCTAAATCCGGATTGATAGCTACATAGAATGTTGTTTGAATTTATATATTTGATGACTTGCTCAAATACTACTAATTCTAAAACTTTTTCGCAGAATGGAAGCATATTTATATTGGTCGCAGTTCCTTAGCAAGATTCGTATTAATAACTTTAGAATAGGTACTATAGTTGAAGATTTGAAGCAATCAGGAACCACTCCCTTCTCTAAACTTAAGTTAATCAACTTTAGAAAAGGATGTACGGAAGCGTACTGAGGCCACGACGAAAAAAAATTAAGTTGAAATTTCAATATATTAAGTCGAAATTTTAACTTATTAAGTTGAAATTTCAAGATAATAAGTTGAAATTACAACATAGGTTGAAATTTAAACTTATTATCTTGAAATTTCAACTTAATATTAATCGAAATTTTAACTAATTAAGTTGAAATTTCAAGACAATAGTTGAAATTTCAACTTATTAAGTTGAAATTTCAAGATAATAAGCCGAAATTTCAACATATTAAGTTGAAATTTCAAGATAAATCCACATCCAGATTACTCGTCCAAGTCACTTTAAAAGAAACATTTTGACTAAATTTGCACTCTAGTATGGGGAAATTATTGGCCATAGAATTTTAATATTTGTGGCAGATATAGAAAAATTTGAGGCGTTGTCTTCTTCTACCGCATACGTTAAAAGTTTCTATCCTGGTCTACTTATTTTGCGTTATTCACAACCTACCACTTGGAAAACATTATAAAATATGGGCCTTGACTTCTAGTACATACACCAAATTTCAAGTTTCTGTACTCTTACCGGCTTGCTTTACTTATTTCCCCCTATTTACTCCGCAACCCTTCACCGGATATGTTCAGAAAACAATCCAGTTCCAGATCTCGTTATAATGTGTATATGAGTATACAAAATTTCAAGTCAATATCTTAAGCCGTTCCGAAGAAAACGCGCGGACAACAAACGTTACAGACCGTCAGACAGAAATTTTTTTCTCAAATTAAAAATCTCGACGTTCCATGACATTCTAAACTTATTTCAAGAAAAAAAAACAACTTTTTTTACGGTTACTATACTTCCAATCGTGGAGGTGGAGGTGGAAGTAATATGTCGAAATTTTCACTTATGATCTTGAATAAGTCAAAATTTTAACTTATTAAGTTGAAACTTCAAGATAATAAGTTGAAATTTCAACTTATTAAGTTGAAATTTCAAGATAATAAGTCGAAATTTCAACTTATTATGTTGAAATTTCAACTTAATTTTTTTTCGCCGTGGCCTCAGTACGCTTCCGTAAGGATGTCCCTGAACATGGAACAGTTTTTTTATAATATTTAAATTAACTAAGTTTTTAGCTTGGCAGGTGCCCCGCTGTATTTGTAATTTTAATTGCTGCGATTATGCTTTTTATCTACAATCGTTATTTAGCCTTGCTCCTGTCCTCTATTTATCTAGTTATATGAGTAGATTTTCGCGCGCTTTTTGTTAGTATAAGTAGTGGAAAGTGGCTTAAACTAAGATAGAAGCAGTTGAATAATACAAGCAAAAAGACGACGAATGCGGCTATTTTAACAAAAACTGTCTGTGTTATTAAAACTTTCAGTTTATTGGTGCTGTATTTGAAAAATGTTGAGAGGTGAGTAATTAATTTAATATCAAGTTAAGTGGCTTTTCACTTTATTTTAATTTTGCGCGGCTTTTATTTGAATGAGCATTTGCAGTTAATTACGCTTTTTGCTTCGGAATTTATGAGGACAGAATCAGTTTTATGAAGCTTTCTTAAAACATTATTTATTTTACCAGAAACGTTTCGTATAATTTAGAGACTGCATAGTTTAATTCCGCTTTTGATGCAAAAAACAGGAAGTTTTCGGTGTACTACAAATATGTGGTAGACTAAAGAAATGAAAATTGCTTTTCCGTATACGAGAGTGCTCAGGAAGTTGGTTTTCACAATCATTTCAGCACAAAAACCCGCATTCAACGTAATTTTTTTCTTCAGGATGTCGTTCATGTTTTTAGATAATTAAACCAAATAATAAAATTCAACATGATAAACACGCCTTAAATAGGAAATTATCTGTGAATGAATATATTTTGGTGATTACTAAAAAAGGCCTAAAAATTACGGGATGTAATAAAGGTGAATCAACTGAAATTTTGGGGAACAACTTTACAGAATCACTTGTAATTAGAGTTTCACCACAGATATTTTAAATTCAAATCTGAAATTTCGGGGTCAGCCCGTGGTAAATTTTCATTGAAATATTTAACTAGTGCTTTTTCCGGCTAGATAAAATTTAAAAAGGAAAAACATAAAGTTTATAATTTAATATAAAGAAATATTCTGGCAATTGTATTATTGGAATGCAAGAATATTTAAGAGCTAAGAATAAGCATTCGGGCATCTATATGATGAATCGGCAGAAGAAGAATAAGAAGGCAATTTTATGGTGAGTTTCATGTTTACTAGCAAACTTTTGAAGTCGTTTACGTCGCAGTTAAGATTTTTAAATCCAATCGGACGTAATATTTTTTGTCAATTTTGTAATTTTAAACGGATAGTGAGATACCGAAATTCGTGACATCAACTAAAATAATTATTATAATTTTAGAGGGAGTCAACTTCAATGTAAAATTTTGGGGTGAGCTATACACAGGCAGTTTAAAGAATGCGGCGGGTAATCTAACAAAAATAATTTTTCAATTCCGAAAATAGCATCTATACAGGAGACGACCGTAAATTATATTATGGTTTCGGTTATTAATTTTAACTACTGCTTTAAACAAGAACGCGTTTATTCGTAATTTTTCACCGATTTAAATAACCAGATATTTTATGGTTCTTACGGAAATTTGGGGGACAACTATATAGAAATAGTTTTAAATTATGTGGGTAATCTACCAAAAAAATATATTTTTTAAATATAAAATTAAATACAGGATCGGTCGTAAATTTTGGTTATACATTTTAACTACAACTTTAAGAACGGGAGCGTTGAAAACTGTACTTATAAATGGAGCAGATAAACATTATCTTGAGGAAAACAGTAGGTGTTATTTATACTAATGAAAAACAAGGGAATCAATTTTAAGTATAGCTTTCAAATCAGAAATTTTAACCAAAGGATTGAGAAACACTCATTATTTTAGTTGTTTATTCAAGTCAATATATCTGCAGCTCTACTTTTCTTGTATGTATTTAAATATGGAGTAACTGTGTCGTGAATTTTACGCCTAATGTTTAATATTTCTTCGGGCGCTATTGAAAAGAAGAACGGTAGATTTTGCCCTTTGAAACATTTGATAAGCAGCCTCCATTAGTTTATCTTCCAAATTGGTGATAATACACGGTGCTTCATGATAATCGACAACAATATCGGGGTATTCATCTTTGACTACAGCTAGCGAGGGGTCGTATATTTGGCCATCGACTTCACTCCAAAAATGTATCGGTATAGGCGCTTCACACATCGCAAAACCCTTTCTAATATCTGAACGAATACCAAATCGTCCTGCTTGTTCATAAAAAATCGTTGCAGCAGACAGACAGCAAGCATAATACTTCATTCTAATAAATACTTTCTGCATAATTTCTTGTAATTTATCTAGGGGGAAAATTGTAGGCGCCGTCGGACAGCTACAAAATTTTTTGGCATGTCTTTTCATATTTTTCTTATTTGACTTACTTTTCAGAATTACAGCAGCTAATCATTCTTAAGGTCTAATCACCACTACTTTCATAAGACAATTAACCGATTGACAAAAGATTTTTTCTTCTTTATGGTGAACTTTCTATAATTTTAGCCTCCCTCTTCCTGGTGGTTAAACGTCTTTCATTGCTGCATTCGGCTGTATCGAGTAGGTTGAAGCAGCTTTGTGGATGGATGTTAGAAAATCATCATATCTTTTCAGCTCTGGGCTACCCCCTGTCCTGTTTAGCCTGAGCATTCTTTCGGAACAGAAAATTATTTTCTCAGAGACCTCGGGGCGCCCAAATTAGGGTCCGCATTCTTTCAGGTTCAAGCATTTATCGGCTGCATCTAGCTTTAACCTAGAGATAGTAATAATTATTTTGGTTGTTTCAAGCAATGCTGCAATATTTTGTAAAATATGCACTATGATCTATTCCTACACTCTTATTAAAACGTATCATATCGAGGACTACATTTGGGTCTATGTCACAGACTTGCTCTAACGCCATTTCCTGTTTCGTTTTCTCCGTGGTTTTGCCATGCCTAGTACCCGTATTATACAAATGTTCATTTGATTATGTTTTATATCCCAAAGCTATTTCTCATAACACACTTTCGCCATCGTCATCGTTGCCGTCATGAGTCCCGACGTATTGGCGAAACTGTTTTCTTTGGGCAGGAATAGTTTTGATATTATATTCTTATATTTCCAGCTCGCGCTGGCATTAATAGTCTGTTTGTCGCTATATCCTCGCATTAGACAAAATCAATATCTGTTTATCCTCGTATGTATAGATTGGAAGAGGAAATCTGGTATTAAGTAGCTCCCAGCTCTCAGACCCTCACTTTGAGGAAACATGTTTTGATCCGGTGGTAATTTGTTATCAACAAAACTTACCGACTTATTACCAATAATAAAACCGGTCAGCCCGTACACTGAACGTGTCGTGGTCTATGTCCGTCAACACATTGTCGTGGTTAATTAAAGCTGCAAACGGTGTCGTTTTAGCATGTATATTTATACAAAACGTTACATACTACGACATACCGCAATACAACGCGACACACCGAGACATACCGACTTAACACCAGCAAAAAGGGGAATGTACCATCTCAACATGACCGGTATAAATCTGTTGATCCCTTACGATTTTACATACTAACTTACAACCAATATTCACCCGTTTTACCAGTTTTCTCGTGTCTGTGTCCAGAACGTTCTTATCTCATTCAGCACAGCTTCCTTCAGTTGAACGGATCTTATAATGTTTGATTTGCCCAGAAGAAAATGTCTGTTTCAGAAAAGATGAGGGTTTTGAGTAGCAGGTGTACAGAGATGACAGCGGTCATGCGTTCTTAGATTATTTTTTGCTTTGTAAGCCACGCCACGAACAAGTTATGTAATTTATTTGAAACCATTTCTCAAAAAAGTGAATTCTACGGTTACGAAGAGAGAGAAACTGCTCATGTAGTTTTGCTTAAAATGCCATTTTGAGAAAAAGCGTGAGAAAAAATAAAGTAGTCAAAATCTTATAATATTAACGCTATTGTCTTCCATCAATAATTGTAGTTTACTGATATTCGCTCATCTTAACTTGACTCGTTTCGAACGATGAATTTCGAGTTTGACCATAATTTCCAAAATACACCTAAAACACGTGTTTCATTTTCAGGTGAACCGGGGATATAAATATAGAGTCTATCCAGGCGTCTAGTCAATTTTTCGAAAATACTTCAATAAGTCACTTCTCTAATAATTATTCAGAAGTGTTAATCAAACATGGAAAAATTTATCATAGTAAAAGATTTTGTGAAGAATATGCGCCGCTTCAATCTAACAGGGCGCACCCTCGAATTTAAAATAAAATCTATCCCCGCCGACAAAGACCCTGCGGGCTGGGTGAGAGATGCTATCAACCAGGTAATCACCCGGGAAACCGAGGGGTTTGAACCTGGTAATAGAGTGGGGTTCAACTTTTGCAGTAAAGACCTTCAATGCGGGGAGGGTGGATTCGTTTTCATCCTGTAGAGGAGGTCACATACGACGACGTCTGGGATGTTATAACCAGTGTGTATCACTCCAACTCTACCGGACTTGACACCGACATCTTCTGCTCGGGAGTAACAGCCGTGAAGATGCCTGCCGGACAAGGAAAAGATAGGAGTCGTCGATATAGTACTTTCGATGAGGAGTGTGGTATGCGCCGCGGAATAATCGTAATTAATAATAAAGACAACATGTGCTTGCCTCGAGCCTTGGTAGTAGCTATTTCGTGTGAGACAAGACCAAGCCAAAGTACGGAAAGATACTGGAAAATTACAAGGTCAAAGAGCGGGGCAATTGTGTACCTATGCAAAGGTCGTTATTCCTGAAGAAGAATGCGGTATTTACGAACTACAAAAGTTCCAAGGACATTTAAAATAATAAAATAAATAATATAAATTTGTGGTGTACAAGTACGGTGCTTAGGGACGTGACGTTATCTTCAGCGGAGGCAATGGAAGTGCTAAGAAGTTAAATCTGTTATATCACGGCGGACACTTTAACGTAATAACTTCTCTTACCGCCGCTTTCTGTTGTAGTTACTTCTGTGATGAGTGTTACATTCCTTACAACGTTAAAAACAAACATGGATGTGGCGGAACATGTCCCTGCGCCTACAATCGCCGCCCTGTCTTCAAGATTTAAAAATAAAGTGTGACGATTGTAAGAGGTGATTTAGGGGCTTGCATTGTCACAATAACCACAAGAAGGATAGGGTCTCACGGTAAAAGCACTGTTTGCGTGCAAATAACTCGATGGCTGCGTTCATCCGAGCAGATCGCTACCTGAGCGCTCCTTCACTGATCGGTGATCGCTCTGCAACCGGATGAACGGCTCAGTGCTGTCTGCTGTCGTTTGTCGAATTTGTCATAGTGTGATTGTTTTGAATTTGAGTTGTAACTTGTAATTTGTAATCATAATTTTATATTAAGAGACTAAGAGTTTTACATTTATATTAAATTACGGTTTTTCGTTGTATCCTTCCTTAGCTTTGCTCGTCTGTTGAAATGGAAAACAGAAATAGAAATTTAGTGCTATTGCTTGCTGGTGATATAAGTTTAGATATGAATATTGTGCAAAACATAGCAGAAGGATTCATAAATCCGTTGCCATTAAATGAATTAGAACTTCAAGAACGACATAGAACTCCCCGAAATAGACACTTTTATGAGGTTATAATACCGAAAATAGTCGAAAATGTAAATCTCGATCTCCTGCAACATTATAATGTACATTTTCGTGTTTATATGTCACGTCAAACTCTGCGTTCTCCATTTTTCTTCTAATATATCAAATTTTCCGTTTCCGATCACTGATCAGTCGATCACTGAGCACAATTTTTGTTTGCTACAAAAAATGGCGTCCGATCCAAGAGCGCTCAGTGCAAGAAGTGCCGTTCAGCCGAATGATCCGTGATCGCCAGGTAGCGATCTGCTCGGATGAATGCAGCCGATGTGTTGAGTGCTATAAAACAACTAACTCCGGAAGACAGCATACCTGTGGAGAGGTGTTTTGTAAACTATGCAACACATACGTGCCGACAGACCATCTGTGTTACATGCAGCCAAATAAATACGCCCCTAAAACAAAAGACACTCTGTTTGATTTCTACGATCTGGAGACGAGACAGGAGAAAGTACTGTGAAACGGTTGTTTCCTTCACCAACCTAATTTGTGTGTTTTGAAGCAGTGCTGTGATGTTCGTATAGGCGCAGAAATAAATTTATGTGACAAATGCGGTCCTAGATTACAAATACTAAAATAGAACCCGCTTGAGAGATTTACAGAATATCTTTTAAACCGGAGAAAAACAGTTAAACAGATAATAGCACTGGCCCATAATGGTCAACCTTTCGATCATCAGTTCATATTTAAACATATACTCATGAATACTGATCTCAAATCCTAACTCATTATGAGGGGAACAAACATTATTATGATATCCGTGGGGAATGTGACATTTTTAGACTCCCTGAATTATTTTCCAATGGCTCTCTCTAAGCTGCCTAAGGCTTTTGGACTCGGAGACGAATTCAAGAAAGGGTACCTTCCCCACCTCTTTAACACCGAGGAAAACGCTCATTACATCAGGCCCTTACCTGCTGTGGAATTCTACAACCCTAACAGCATGAAAGATGACGCTCGGAAAGCGTCTCTCAAATGGTACGCCGAACGTAAAGACGACAACTTCGACATGCAGCGAGATATTGTGGAATACTGTATATCTGATGTAGAGATTTTAACAGCAGCCTGTCTGAAATTTCGCCAACAGCTAATGGACACTGGAAATGTTTGCCAGTTCACCGAGGCTTGTACAATCGCCAGCACTTGTAATAAAGTATTTCGTCGCAACTTTCTTAAGCCAAATACTATTGGCATTATCCCCAGAGGCGGATACAGGTGGAGGGATAATCAAAGTAAAATAGCTATACAGTGGCTTGTGTGGGAGTAGAAACAGCGTTAAATTAATATCATACATGCAGCAAAACGGCGGGAAGCCGTTGTACAAGTTGTGCAAGTTGATGGTTTCTGCCCCACCACCAATCAAGTTTTTGAGTTCCACGGCTGCTAGTACCACGGATGCCCCGCTTATTTTAAACATCATCGGGATGAACCCTGTATGATGAGCCCGCATCCACAATAAATTACCGATATGAAGGCACGGTTGCTAAAACTGAAAGACTTAGAGAACTAGGATACGAGGTAATCGAAATGTGGGGGCGCCAGTTTAGAAAGGAGCTCAAAGGAAATGAAGAACTGCGTACTTATACCGAAGGACACTCCCTGACCGCTATATCCCCTCTAAACTCTCGCGACGCATTCTATGGAGGTCGCACATGTAACACTGTCGGATATTATAAATGCCAACCTGGAGAGAATATCAAATATGTCGATGTGTGTAGTCTATATCCCTGGGCATGTAAGTGCGGTAAATTTCCCATTGATCATCCCAACGTCTACGTGGGGGAAGAATGTCCGAAGGACATTGCTGGTATCGAAGCGGAAATCAAGTGCAAGATTCTGCCGCTTCGGGATCTCTACCACCCTGTGTTACCTTTAAAAATGAACAATAAACTAATGTTTATTCTCTGTAGAACCTGTGGAGAACAAATGAATCAGAATAATTGTAATCATATCGAACAAGAACGGGCTTTATCAGGTACTTGGGTAATAGACGAAGTAATAAAAGCAGTGGGAAAGGGCTACGAAATAAAAACAATTTATGAGATTTGGGGTTATCAAATTGATCGGTTTGATAAGAATAAGAAAGTACGAGGGTTGTTCACCGAAATGATGAATAAGTTCATTAAAATCAAACAACAGGCCTCAGGGTGGCCTCAACATTGCACCACCGACGAGCAAAGGTATGCATATATCGAGGAATTTTTTGAGAAGGAAGACGTTGAATTGGAGTTTGCAGACAATCTAAATAATCCCGGGTTACGATCTCTGGCCAAATTAATGTTGAATTCCTTTTGGGGCAAACTAGGACACAGAGAAAACCAGGCAAAAACCAAAATCATCGACGATACGAGCGAATTTTTTGGAATGTTCGCAAACCCGTCACTACATGTAAACTCTGTGCGACCCGTTAACGAAAATACACTCATTGTAAATTATGAGTACATCGAAGAGGCTGCCAACCCCCTACCAACCGTTAATGTTGTCATAGCTGCCTACGTCACCACTCAAGCCCAATTAAAGCTATACAGCTACCTCGAGCAGTTGGGAAGCAGGGTGTTGTACTATGACACGGACTCTGTCATGATGTTACTACCGGGTTATGACAGACGAACTTGAGAGCTATGGTCCTGGTAGCTATATTACAGAATTTGTGTCTGGTGGTCCTAAAAACTATGCATACAAAGTGTTCTCCACCAAGAACCAGCAAGAAGAATTAATGTGTAAAGTTAAGGGTATTTCCCTAAATTACGCTGCCTCTAAATTAATAAATTATGATACCATCAAGGAGATGCTTTTATCGCGGGTAGAACCAGTTTACATAATATCTAGAGTCATTAGAAGAACGAAGGAGTACGAACTGGAACCAGGGTCTGAAACAAACATGTATAAACCGAGTTCAGTTGGAGTTTGGAGTTTGTGGAAGGGTAGTCACAAAGAGTGACCGCAGCACCTAGACCCCATTGGACCCCTTGTACATCCTCCTGAGGGATACAAGATTCCACCTAGGCCTCCAACCATCCTAATTTTGTGAAGAAGGTGGTGATGCTGCCTACGGGGAATATCCCTCAAGTCGGCGAAAGTAGGCCAACGTTCTCCCAAAATGGATTTTCTGCTAGAGGAGACTGCCGGCACTCACAGAGTACGTGTTGGACAGTCTCGTCTTCTTATTCACAGCCTCTGCATAGGGGTGTGTCGTTTAATTTCATGTTATAAAGATGCTTTCTCAGCTGGCAATGACCAGTAAGAATTTCTGTCGCGAAACGCAGGCTCTTCTTGGACATTGCCAGGTCAGTCATCGTTATATCCTTGTCGGGGTATCTAAGCAGATCCCTGGCCAACTGACAACTATGAGTTTCATCCCACAGTTTTTTTAATTTTCTGTGGGTGTTTTCTTTAAACATCAGCATTATTGCTGAGGTCGGCAGTATGTTAGAAGGGCCAGGTCCAAGTATACTTAGCCAAACTGTCAGCTTTCCTGTTGCCTCTGAACTGTGCATGCTCTTTGACCCAGCATAGAATGACACTGTTCATGCTGGAGGCGTCCACAAGTGCTTGATGGCATTCTCATACTGACACTGTTGTTATTTTGTGTTTCTGTAGGGCCAGTAGTGATTGTCTACTATCAGTGTAGATTCTGATTCTTTTTCCCGTTATTTGTCTACGGGAAATTTCTTTTGCGGCTATGGTTATTCCCGCCAGTTCTGTTTGTATACTGGCTTGTTTGTCCATAGCCCGTTTAATTTGAATTTGCAGATACCTGGAGTATACCCGACAACTTGTTCTTTCTTTCTTTTTCTATCCGTCTGTGAAGATGTTAACTGTTCCTTCACTAACAGCCTCATTGCTACTGTTGGTGTGTATTGCATAGGGTCTATAAAAGATGAACTGTGGAGAAATACCATCTGCGCATACCTGCAGAAGTGGCATCTGTTTGATTGCCTCATTCTACAGCCGGCATCTGATCGCTCCACATCCTATGTTTGGCTGTATACCAACGGATTTGAGGCGTGTCATAGTAGTTAGGGCCACCTCTTCTAGATATATGTCTAGTGGTGGCAGGCACAGCATCACTTCCATTGCTCTTGTTGGTGTCGTTCTCATAGCTCCAACGGTGTTTAAACAGGCCACTCGTTGAACCTGGCTGAGATTACGTTTCGATACAGTCTGCTGACTCTTAGGCCACCAGACAAGGGCTCCATAGGCTATCATCGGTCTTATAATAGCAGTGTAAATCCACATAGCCACTCTAGGTTTTCCCTATGGTTCTGCGGCACTGCTCAAAAGAGATGTAAGCTTTGTTTAGTCTTCTGTCTAAATGAAGATTCCAAGTTAGTTTGGCATCAAAAGTTACTCCAAGGTATTTTACTTCTGATGCGAAATTTAGTGTAGTGTTTAGGAGAACGGGTGCCGTCATTGGCGCCAATTTCCATTTCCTTGTGGAGAGGACCAGTTCTGTCTTCCTAGGGTTATCTGACAGAGAGTGTTCTCTACACCATCTTTTGATTATTCTCAGAGCCATCTGCATTCGATCACAGAGGACTCCTTCGAATTTACCGCTAAGCAGTGTCGTTAGATCGTTTGCGTATGCAATTGTGTGGAATCCCTCGGAGTTGAGGCGGCGCAGGAGGCTGTTAAGAACTAAGAAGAGTTGATAAGAGACCCCCTAAAGACAGCCTCTTGCAATCATTCCTCTAACAGCGATGTCTCCCATGTTAATCTGTACTGCTCTTCTCGAGAGCATGTTGGATATCCAGCCACTTACGATCGGAGGAACGTTTCTGCTCGTGAGGGCTGCTGTAATTTTTGGAAAGGTGGTTTTATCAAAAGCACGTTCTAAGTCTATGAAGACACCCAGAGACTTTTCAATCCGACCACTGACCGCATGAAGGGCGGTGTCGGTGGATCTGTCTGGGGCGTATGCATGCTGATTGGGATGTGTAGGATTAGCAGTGATTGCAACATCCCTCAAGTGTCGCTCGTATAGCTTTTCCATCGCCTTGAGAAGGAACGAGGTCAAGCTAATGGGTCGGTATGCTTTGGGGGTAGTATAGTCCATTCTTCTAGCCTTTGGTATGAACACTACTTTAACTTCTCTCCACACCTTCGGAATATAAAGGTGTGCTAGGCACGTCCTGAATATTACTGTCAGGTGCGGCGCTATTTCGTCCAGACCCCATTGTAAAAGGGCTGGATGAATGCCTCCGGTACCTGGCGATTTGAAGTATTGTCCATTTAATTCTGTCTTCACTCACTATTTGTTTGGCACTTTGCCAATCCAGTTCGGTGAGTTGAGTGTCGGTTTCATTTGTCCATTTCTTCTGATCTGTCACTACAGATTCTGGGAAGTGAGTTTCCATAAGCAACTTTAGGCTTTCATGTAGGTCGATGGTACTGGTACCATCATCCTTTTTCAGTAGACCTAGGTGATTGTCTTTGTTTTTGGCAAGTATTTTATGTAGCCTAGCAGCCTGCGAGTAATCCTCGATCTGTTAACAGTAGGCTCACCATGCTTCTCTTTGTCTCTGCCTGACTCGTTTTTTGAACTCTCTTTGATTGGTTCTGTATAGCTCTCAATCTGATTCAAGTGTTGTCATTTTCGCTTTGTTAAACGATATCCTAGCTTGTTTCTTGAGGTCGGTCAGCGTCTAACACCACTATTTAGTGGCTTCCCCAGGCTGTTGTTGTGCGGCCTTCAAGGGACACGATGCTTCGTAAGCTTTTTCATAACGGTTTGAACAGTTCTTCTTCAGGAGAAGTCATATCTTCATCCGGCATGCATCTCAGCCTTCTGACTTTGCGTATTACGTCGTCCTCCCAGTCCTCGTCCTCGTCGTCGTTCTGGTTGTCCCTACACTGCAGTTCCAAACTGTCGGCGAAAGCCTCGGCTTTTTCCTGTCGAGTGTAGACAATACCATTCTGTCCGTGGATAGGCGGGACTGGTTTTCGCTGGGCAACCCCTGAGGGTCAAGCGACTCTAGGTGACGGTGCCATCTGTTCTGCCTGTGTTCTTGCAGGGCTTCTTTAACTCTTCGAGGTAGTTGGTTGTATTCCCTTCGGTGTTCAGGGAGTCTTGTTCTCTGCACCAGTTTCTTAACCCGCCTTCTGTCTCGAATGAGCTGCATGGTATCTTCAGGGAGTTCTCCCATCGGCATTGCAACCCTTCTCGTTACAGTTTCCGGCGTGCTTGCTAATTCTTCCTCATTATCGATTCTGGGAACGTGTGCAATGTTCCTTTACAAAATTGCTCGGAACTGTTCTTTCTTCTCTTAGTGAAAGTTTCCTCTTCAGGGACACCATCACTTAGTCTTAGAAATATGGGATTGTAATCCGAGGAGCCTTCAGCTTGTGTTTGAAGTTCGGCAGTGAAGGTCATCTCGTTGAGCAGGACTATATCCAGCACATAGGGGCCTATGTCTTCCGTTGTCAAATGTCGGTTCTTCTGGACCTAACGCCTGTACGTCATGATGATCCTCTAGGAATCGCAACATCGCCCGTCCACGGGTGTTAGTGAGCCTGCAATTCCAAGCTGGTGATTTGGCGTTGAAGTCTCCTATAGCCACCGTCTGGGTACCCCGTGTTGTGAGGGCCTCCAGGTCATCGTTTAGGAGAGGACGTTCAGGTGCTTGGTAACAGGAAGCTATATTGAGTGGGCCGTTTCGTTTCGTTGAAACTACTATGGCGATGGCTTCCATGTTTTCCAGTTCCAGCGTGTTGATGAGATGATGGTCTGTAGTCTTCTTGACGAGCAGAGCAACTCCTCCTGCGTGTGCTTTTCGTTGTTCTCTTTAGACTTCGTAGCCTGATATTCGAAGTTCCGTATTATCCTGGCGAAGTTTGTTTTCTTGCAGGGCCATCACGTCGATGTTGTACCTCTCCATGATTTCTTCTATTTCTAGCTTCCTCCCTCGGAGACCGTTTACATTCCATGAGGTGATCTGCAAGATTTTCGGCTTCACCAGCGTAGTAGTCATCTGCTCTTGGAGCATATTTGACATTTGGGCGAAGAATGCACTCATTGCTGAGCACACCTGCTGCATCCGTGCCAGCGCAGCTGTGAAGTTATGGGCCACAGCAGAACTTGGGGGTTTGACCTTTGACCAGTGACCTTTCTAGTCTCTGCTGTGGCCGTATTCGCCCTAGGTCCCTGGTTGTTGGCCTTCGGGGACCTACTGATTTTTTGGGGTAGCTGGGGTATCCCCTGTAGCTTGCTGGGTGGGCCCCTTGACAATTTGCGCATTTGGCTGGGCTCTCCTTTTTCTTTTGACACTCAGCCGAATGGTGGGCCTGACCGTACTTCACGCACTTTGGTTGCATAGTGCACCTACTCTGTGCGTGGCCAAAGCGCTGGCAACGGTGGCACTGGGTGACGGCAGGGGAGGCTCTCTGTTTCTCTACTCTGACGACCAGGGAGCAACATCTGTTTACTTCCAGGATCTCTACCTGGCCCAGGGGGACTTGCACGAGGACGAGGGGCATCTCCCTCTTGGTCCTCCTGAATGTCGTGCGCTGAACTGACACTGGTGCCAGTCCTTGTGTCTTGAGGTCCTCCTTGATATCCTCCATTGTGACACCGGAAGGGATTCCTCTCACCACCACCCTCAGGAGCTTTTCCTCTGGGAGGGCATACGTATGGTATTCCCACTTTTCGTTTGAGAATGACCTTGTCATCTTGCGGTAGTCGTCTGTGGATTGGGGTTCGACGGCGATACCTTCACCAACGATTTTTGCTTTCAGGTATTTGATACTTGCTTCACGTAGCCTTTGGCTTACAGAGGTCCATACTTCTTTTCTTCTCAAGATGACTGGAGGGACCTTTGTCTTCTTCTCGTGGTTCGAAGAGGCCCCTTGGGGGCCTGGTGTAGGGGTGATGGTGGTCGCCATATTAGCTCGGTCCTGGACATTCTTCGTTATGGGCCGTTTGGGCTCTCTTCGTCGGTGTCCATTTGATGGGTGGCCGACTTTTTTCTCTTACGGGCTGCTGCTTCTTTATTGGCAGCCGTGGGGGTTGGGGTTGCTCCCTGGATGGCCCTCAGGAGCTCCTGGTGCTGGATGTTTTGAGCCTCCAGCGATGCTCGGGCTTGGTCGGCCATTTGCTTCTGCATTTGGGCCATTGCCTCAGTAACGTCCTGGATTTGAGTCCTTAGGGTCTTATTTTCATGTAGGAGCCGTAGTATCGTACGATCCTTTTCGTCCTGGACGGGTTCACTACTCCGGGAGCTTCCGGAACAGTCATCCATATTGCTGTCCTCCTCAGCAAATGACATTTTTATTTCCTGCAAGGGAATACCTAGAATATTATAGGAGAGAAAAAGTACATGTAAAATTAAAGAAAAACGATATTCGTCTCCAAGGGAGACTTTTACTTATCTGTTTGTTCTATTGTCTTGAAAAAGACATATAGAACACCTCTTCTTAGTAAAACTTGGGTGTGGTCACTACTAGTCACTACTACTAACACTGCGGCGCTGGCGCTGCTACTCCGTAAACACGTCCGCACGCTTCGGTAGACACGACTCGACCTTGGTGCTTCCGACTTTCCCTGGGAAGAAAAAAAAACCGTATTTTATATTTCCTTTGTATATTAGTAATATTTAAAAAGCATATATTTCTAATATGTTTATATCTGAAATATTTCCTGTTATCTTAGTTGTATTTTTATAGTTCCCTGAATATTTGAAATATTTGCTATTTAATGTATTTTATATTTCCTTGTATACCAGTAAAATTACTATTTTCTATATATATATATTTATTTCTCGATTGTTTTTAAACTATTTTAATAAAAATGTAAAAGTATTGTTGTTTTTACTTTCCTGTTCAGTGTATTGTTTTTCAGTTGTAGGAACTATTGTTTTTGTTTTTCGGCTTAATTTTAATTATAAAGGTAAAATATTTTTAATGATACCGATGGTTGGGGTATTTTTCGTACATACCTAGGATCCTCTATTCTACTGCTTTATGGGTTAAACTGAATTATAAAGGCAAACTTTATGGGTGGGTATTTTTTTGACATACCCAGGATCCTCTATTTTATGCATTCAGTCTGTGGCAGGTGCTCGTTGGTGACTGTTAGGTTTGTGTCGCGTAGGACGGTAAGAACATGCAGAATTGCGTCACATTTCTTTTTTTTGCAATTCTTTAACCCGTTGATTAAATATCGACTTTTTAAACCTGAATTTGAAACTCCTTTATGTCAGTTGGTTTTTTAAGATATCAGAACTAATTTATTTATTTATTTATTTATTTAATGCATTTTGTACATGGAATTAACATAACATTTAAACTGTCAGTTTAACTATTTTTTTTCTAAAATGTTTTGTGCACCTAGGTGACTTAACACCTGTATGTGTTTATATGTTTAATTCTTAAGTGCTAATAGTATACGTATTACCATTGTAAAATGTTTACAGTGAAAAGTATAAGAATAAATTTAAGTGTACATATATATAACGTTACTAACCTATGTAAACAGACCTATGATATATCTATATAACTATACTTATAGCTAGATCTATAATGTGAAGGAAGATTATATATAAGAATATACAACATAAGGAAAAATAGAAATAAAAAAGTAAATATAGACAAGATGTGATGTGACATAATACAAAACAGGAACAATGTTGATAATGGTTGCATCTGCTAGGGTTTACATGTACATTATACATATACATATTTACACATGAGCAGAAATCTACGTACAAACAAAGAAAATTTTGTGATTTAAATAGTGTACTATGTTTCCAACCACCTAATAAATTCCTTATAATTAATATATATGCAGTCTTTACAAAGTTTTGAAAACTGTTTAGCCGTTTTTACAAGTCTAATATTCTTTGGCAAAATGTAAAATTTTGGACCTAAGTGTGTAAGAAATCTTTGATTTATGTTTTTTTCACTGACAGAAATTTTTATGCTCTGCTCTTTTGCACTTCTTGTTTTATATTGACTATCAACACTTTTAGTTCATCTCTTTTATATATGTAAATACAAACATTAAGGATATACAAGGATCGAATATTAAGAATTTCCTTATTTTTATAAAGCGATTTTGTTGGATAATCTCGTTTTTTATTATACATAATTTTTAAAATGGTATTTTGGATTATGTTTAATTTTTTTAGTGATATTGTACAAAGACCACCCCAAACCAGTATACCATATCGGAAAATTGACTCCACAAATGCCTTATAAATCATTATTAAAATATTTTTGTTTAAAATATCTCTAAGTTGGTAGAATTTGTATATGAGTTTCCTTACCCTATTCTTTATATAATTAATATGCTGGGTCCATTTTAGGTGCTTGTCTATAATAATTCCTAAGTATTTCATTTCGTCAGTTTCTTTTATTTTGTGTTGGAGATTATTTATTTTTATTGAGTTGAACTCTGGCCTGTTACAATTAGTTACTGTAACTGCAATATACTTGGTTTTTTCAGCATTTAAAGAAAGTTGATGTTTGTCAAGCCATTTTTTTATTGTTTCGATGCTCTCGCTTACTTTTTCTTTTGTATGTTCCCATGTACTTCCATTAAGCAAGGCGACTGTATCATCAACGTATGACACAATTTTGGCGTTTATATTTATTCCTAGCAAGGAGTTGATGTAAACAGTAAACAGGATTGGTCCTAGTACTGTTCCGTGTGGTATTCCCATTTTAATTAATTTTGGGTCGCTTAGGCTATTTTTAATTCTTACATATTGTACACGATGAGATAGGTAATTTTTAAAGAGATTTAACACGGTACCACGAACCCCATAGTGTGATAACACATTAAGGAGCTTTTCATGGTTTACCGTGCCAAATGCCTTTGCCAGATCTAAAAATACCCCAATACATGTTTTGTTCTTATCTAAATTATTTGTGAACTAATGTAGTGTATTTTCTCTACAAGTCTTAATAATTTTTAATATAGCGAAAGGTCAGTTCAGTTTCTATTTGCCAAGCCGAAACAATCTAAGAGAAAGAGAATCGATTCACCTAATGACCCCAATATGACATAATTCAAATTATTTTATCCAATGATATCGACATTTAAAAATAAATAAAAATTTAATTTCGAAATTTGAAAAAATACCATCATCAATATTTTAGGATTTCGTTGATGTTTCAAGGTGTAGTATTTCATATTTGTCTAATGAAGTTTACTTTATGTTTTAATGACTCTGTTAACAAAAACATCGTTCCGTAACCTAGAAAAACTCCTTGCTTCCTCCACGGATGCATTCCCAATATGGTTATCAATTACTTTCCCCTGAAATGACGTTATCATTTCCCATTGCTCTACATTCTGTTTTTCAAATAAAATATTTGATTTCATTTAGGCATTATCAGGCTATAGGTTAGGTTCGATTCTCAGTGTCTCAAGTGACCCTACTACTGTGGCTTTTTCCACTAAAAGCTTTATTATTAATTGTGGGGAAAACATAAATATTGTCACATGATTAAATGTTCGCTAATACAGTAGGAATCGTTAGGTGTCTACTTAAATATTTTCGACCAACATTTTGCCGTGTTCTTCTTCTAATATTTAAATTCCAAGACTTGACAACTTATTTTTAATGTACAACGGATATTTACTGTTGTCTGTGGTGGGTGAGGGCTTTATTATTTTTATATACCCAGGATCCTGTATTTTATTCATTCAGTCTGTGGCAGGTGCTCGTTGGTGACAATTGTGTTTTGTGTTTGTGCGTAGGATGGTAAGAATATATTTCTTATTGCAGAATTGCGTCACATATCTATTTTTTTCAATTTTACTGTTGATTAAATATTGACTTTTAAAAAAATACCATAACTAACGTAATGTGTGTAGAGCATCGACCCTTATAATTTCTCTAAATCTTTAAAATATAAAAAGTCCGTCACAGTTTCTAGTTCCTAGTTTAAACAACCTAGAGAGAGAAGCGATTCACCTAATACAACAATAGGACATGTGATTCGAACTTTCCTAATAGAGTGACATCTATACTAATTAAAACAATGCAGTTAAAAATTTCATTTTTAATATTTCCTAATTGAGATTCATCTATACTACGTATCTCTCTCCTGCTTACATATATTGAAGGGTACAGGTCCAAAAAGAGCCTAGTCACAAAATGTTAATTCCGCGCAAAACTGATTTTAAATCTTAAAACCAAATATTGTAAAAACTACGTGGAAATTACAAAATGTTTTTTTTTAACCAGTTACCTGAGTCATAAATAAGGGGCACAACGCTATAAATAAACTTTTATTTCCAAAGATAAAATGCAAAATAGAGAAATATTTCTAGTAACTAACAAAAATTATAGGCCAAAGGGGGTTAACTCTCAAAAAACAAATCAAAACAAGTGAGAAAAAAATAATAGGATCTAAAACAATATTCTCAACTCTTTGGAAGATTGTCAAAAAATGATTTTGCTTCAACACCAAAGAATTTCATCAAGTCTTGCAAACATTTTAATTTTTTTGCATTGATTGGTATTAGACCTAAAAATAATTAATTTTGATGAATATTATCTAGAATGTAGTCAAGGCGTTAATGTACCTGAGTAGGAATATGGTGGCAGCTCAAATTCATTTGGTAACAAAGCAGGTACCTCACAATAATTTTTTCTTCTCTTCATTATGGCTGATTTCCATGCTCCATTAAAGCTAGTCCGGTAATATAACAATCCGGGATGAGCCTGACGAATTGGGCGGGAACCAAAAGGGCACTTGTTAGGATAATATAAACGAGCATTAAAAAAATGGGTCCATGCTCGAAAATAGGACTGACGACATCCACGAGGTCAAATGGCCTTGTACGAGTCTGAAGGAATCTCAGCTCTTTATTTACAATTCGCTAAGCCCATGATTTTATCAGTCTCCATGTAGGAATGCCCACGAATAGGGAAAGTAATTTTAACGTAATCCAATCTATGCGTATTGTGGACAACATAATGCAGAAAACGAAACAGAATAATTTTTATTCTGTCCACTACAAGCGTCACAAAGAATTTGAAGTGATCTTACTTTTAAATCTAGAAAATTCCACAAAAAGTCGTAGAGCATAGAGCACACGTCGTCGCTTTCCCTATTGCCAATAGTTTCAGGGTAAATGTGAAACACGCTTTTTGCTGTAGATCAAATATGGATATTGAAAACATACACTTTCAGTTGACTCTTGTAGTAGACGTCATTTGTTGTTATGTTTGGGACATTGATATTTTTCCCCCAAAATCCAGACCAATCGCTTCCTCAGTGTCAGAGGTCCGACTTCTTTTCTTGGCAGCCCTTTTTCTATTATAGAATACGTCAGCTTTTTTTATGCATCTAATTTTGTACTGTGAGTTGACGTATTTCCTTCTCTAATGATTTTTTCTCAGCAGCACTTACGCTTTTTAAAATACCACACTGAAGAGACTTTATTTTTATTTGAAACTCGTCACAAGAACTACAAGTATCTGTTCTTGGATATCCAAAGGCTAAGTTAAACTTTGCATTAAAAATTGTTCTATACGACTCGTAAGATACTTTTATAGAAGGATTTAATTCACAAAACATTCTGAACATCTTTTTTATGTTTAACTCTTCAGATAAATATATTTTCTTGCTATCTTTCAAACTATAATGGCTTTTTCTGCCCTTAAATGATTTAATGTGTTTACAGACTGCCGCAATGACATGAGCCTTTAATTTCATAGGATGGTTTTTGTTTTCTCCTCTTTTATCTCTAGGAGCTGTTCCAGTCATTTTAGAGGATTTTGTAGTAGGCATAGCTAGCTTTTTTTCCCTTATTCCATGTGTTGAGTTAAAACATTAGCACTGTACATTTTCCTGAATGATTCGTACATAGAACGTTTTTGTCACTTATTGTCTTTGTCACTTATTGATATATAACTAGTGTGTGTGTTAGAGGTATTTCAGAATCTTATGAACCGCGAAATGCGCAAAAGGCAAAGTTTGTTCTGGGTTTATAAGTGTATTTTGAAAACACTCTCAGCTACCTTGCTGTATACATAAACAAGAGCTCGGGATAAATTGTAAACAATAAATCTAATATTTTTAAGAAGTGTAACTGAGTCCACCAGAGGGATTTTGTCTCTGCGCATATGAAGGTCACAGCTCATGAGATTTTGAAACACCTCTATGTCACTTGAACTCGAACTGTCGTTAAAAATAAACTTATAATCATCATATAAATTACATTTTGTTTTCGTTGATATGGTAGCAGAGCGTGGTTCCCAGAATTCTCAAAATTGGTAATTAGTAATTAGTACAATAGGAAATGAAGTTCCAAGGTGTGGAAAAACTACGTGGAGCTGACAACTGGAATTTGTCGAAGTTTGTTGGGCGGAATTTGTTAAGGGGAACTGAGAACGCCCATGAAGTGTGTATCGGTGAGTTGAACAAACCGGAAGAGGTTGGTGCATCGGCGAATCAAGATCAGAGGAATAAATATGCTGCAGAGCTAAAAACTTGGGACAAGGCGTACAGGTTAGCTAGTCAAGTAATTGTGAAAGCCCTGGAAAGTAAAGTTATGTCTTTGCTTACAGTTCCTCGTACGGTACCAGTTCAGATGCCGGCACTCGATCGGCGAAGTTAAGCTACGTCGGTCGGGTCCAGCGCATGGATGGGTGAGTTCTCGTTCAGGTACGTCAGTCTATGTCATGAGCTGTAATAGCCTTGACTGGACTGAGACGGCTTGGCGAGAAAATAGAAACGAAGGGCTGATAACTTCACCAAGGAGCTCCTTATCAAGCAGACTGGAAGTCTAGTAAGGACATGTCTGGATAAGGAGCCCTTAAGGTACAAAGTAGGAGTACTACAATAGACCTCTATTGGTCGCAGTAGGCAAGGCCAATCGCCAGCTCCTCTAACTAAAATCTAAAATCTATGTCTTTGCTGGTTACATGTCAAACTACTCGTGAAATGTGGCTGAAATTACAAGCTATTTTTGAACAGCAGGCGCAACAAGCAGCTCATACTCTTCAAGAAGAATTTTAGCATGAATCTAGCTGATGACATGGTGACTCATATTTCAAAATTTGAAAGGGTAATTTTGAGGTTGCAATAATTGAATGTCAAGCCTGATGATTCATCCCTCATGGTGAAGCTCTTGGATACTTTTCCAGATGAATTTGAAAGTCTACGTCAAGCTTGGTGGGTGCGATCTGAAGATCAGCGAACTTTGACCAACCTCATAAGTGTGCTGACATCAGAAGATAGACGTCGTTAGCAGAGATCAGCGAAGCAAGAAGAGTTGGTAGCTTTGGTTGCAACAAAAACAAAGAATTTTCAAAAGGAAAATCATGACAAAGTAGAGAAGAAATTCCATTCTAAGCCTAAAGAGAAGAAATCAACGTTCAGGTGTTACAAATGCCAAGATATAGGCCATTTTCGTCGTGATTGACCATTTTTGAAGTCTGGAAAAGTTGGATTAAAGATACAAAATACCAGGGATGAAGCTTATATAAGTGAATGTTTGACTTCTGAAGTGGATTCGGAAGCATGGATCGTTGATTTAGGTTCGACGGATCATTTAACTCGTCAGCGAGAATGATTTTCTACATTTGAGGAGTTCAAAGTTCCTAGGAAGATTTTCATTGGGAATAACTCAACAATGGATGCACTTGGACAGAGAAGGGTCAACTTTGAGTCAAATATCGAAAGAGAATGGTTGCGTAGTCATATGGAAAAAGTCTTGTTTGCACCACTCGCTAGAAAAAACCTGTTTTCTGTTATTTCTGCGTTGGACAAGGGTCCCTCATTCCAATCTACATCTTCTGGATGTGCCTTTTCAAACGGAAGGAAGTCAGAGCTTGCGGTGTGAGGAAATGAAATTTGTTCGAAATGAAGATTCGACTGATTGCTCCAGATGCTTCGAGCACAAGTTAATATATAGCAATCAAGAATTCTATGCAGATTTGGCACGAAAAGTTTGCTCATCAAAATAAAAATCATGTTTTGAAGATTCTGAAGAAGAATGGGATTGAAGTTGCTGAAGATAACGTGTTTTGTGGATCTTGTGTCGAGGGAAAACAGCACCGAAACCCTTTCCAATCAAGAAAGCAACGAGCAACTGAGTGTGCTGAAATTTTGCATGCTGATTTATGTGGTTCAATGAAAACTACTTCTTTGGGAGGAGCAAAGTATTTTTTGTGTTTCACATGTGATTTCTCAAGAATACGCTTCGTCTATTTCTTAGAAAAGAAAAATCAAACTGGCACGAAAATCTCTGAAGTGTTGCAGATTGTTAGGAATAGCTATGGGACGTCAGTAAAAAGTTTGCAGTGTGATGGTGGGCTGGAATTCAATAATGAAGCTGTGAAGAAATTGCTGATTTCAAATGGTGTAAAGCTTATTATTACAAACCCGTATACTTCACAACAAAATGGATGCGCAGAGAGGACAAACAGGACTGTAGTTGATCTAGCTAGTGCGAAGAACTTATCGAGGAATCTGTGGGTCGAAGCTGTGAATACAGCAGTCTTTGTACTCAATCGTGCAGGACCCAGTAGCATTGAGGGGAAGACACCTATTGAACTGTTCACAGAAAAATCAGGACACTTGAACAAGTTGCACATATTTGGAAGTGAATGTTATGTTCATGTGCCTGATATGAAGATAATGAAATGGGATGCAAAAGGAAGAAACGGAATTTTTGTGGGCTACGTTGATGAAATCCATGATTTTCGTGTCTTGATGCAGCCAGGAAATCATATGATCAGAAGTCGAGAGGTTGTGTTTGCACCAGAAGAAGTTGAAAATACTTTGTTTTTGGACCAAAAGTAAATTGTAGCCAAGGAAATCAAGAACTGAACAAATTCAACATATGGTTGAAGAAGAAGTATTGCCAGATGAAGGAATTCAACATCCAGTTGAAGGAGAAGTGGTACCCGTTGGAGATCAATCTGTTCTTGGGGAAGAAGATGGAAGAACAGGTCATCAAGAACTAATTGATCAAGACGAACCAATGATGGGAGAGTCACGTGCTCTTAGAGACAGAACAAAACTTCAACCACCAGACCGACTATGTTTTATGATGATCTCAGAAGTAGTGGGGCCGAAGAATTACAACGAAGCTATGAAGTCTGATGAAAGAGTACATTGGAAGAAAGCGATGGAAAGTGAGATGGCATCGTTGAAGAAAAATTCTACCTGGACTTTGGTTGATTTACCAATATACCGGAGAGCTATCACCAATCGTTGGGTTTACGTGGTTAAACGTGACAGCGAAGGGAACATCAGTCGATTCAAGGTACGTCTCGTTGTTAGGGGATTCAGCCAAAGGGAAGGTATCCTAGGTATCGACTACAACGAAACATTTAGTCCAGTTGCCCGGTTTGATACCATTCGCTCAGTTTTAAGTGTTGCCGCTGCAAATGAGAAATTGGAATTGCGACAGTTTGATGTTGAAACAGCATTTTTAAGTGGAAAACTGGGAGAAGAGATCTATATGGAGCAGCCTGAGGGTTTCTGTGATAGTACTGGATGAGTGTGCAAACTTCAACGAAGCTTGTATGGTTTGAAACAGTCGCCCAGGTTTTGGAACAAGACGTTCCGAGATGTTCTATTGAGTTTCGAAATGACAGAGAGTACTGCTGGTTCTTGTCTGTTCTATCAGGGTCCTTTATGTAGATGATGGTTTGGTTGCAGCTTCGAGTTCCAAGCTCATTGATGAATTTCTAGACAAGTTGCAGAAGAATTTCAAGTTGTTGTCTGGATCGGTAGGACATTATCTGAATATTCTTATCAGGTACCAGAGTGATGGGTCCATTTCGATAAGTCAAGAAAAGTATGCAGAATCTGTTCTTCAACATTTCAAGATGAATGAAGTAATCGGAAGTGGCTTATTTAGGCAGAGAGGATTTATTCGAAGTTAAGTTGACAGCAGTCCCTTATCGTGAAGCAGTTGGTTGTTTGATGTATTTAGCTGTCGGTTCTAGACCAGATATAGCCTTGGAGTCAACTATGTGTTTCAATTTCTTGAGAAGCCAGAAGAAAAACAGTGGGAGATGGTGAAACGAATTTCAAGATACGTTAAAGGTACGTACAAAAGAACTTGGTATCAGGTATGACTCGGAAGAAGGAATGTGGAAACTGGAAATTTACAGTGATGCGGATTATGCAAGCAACCCAACTACACGACGATTAGTCAGTGGAATCGTGAGCAAGTATGCAGATGGAGCTGTTTCATGGGCGAGTCGGAGGCAACAGAGTGTTTCTTTATCAACTACCGAGGCTGAATACATTGCAGCAAGTGAGGCTGCACGGGAGGCAGTTTGGTTAAAGAAAGTGTTTGAAGAAGTTCCAACATTGTTCATAGACAACGCCAGTCCTATTAAATTAACAAAGAATCCGGAATTACATAAACGTTCGAAACATATAGATGTTCGATATCATTACATTCGTGAGCAAGTGCAACAAGGTCTCATTTTTGTTCAACATGTTCCACCTCAATTGTAGGTGGCTGATATTTTGACTAAACCGTTTTCGAATAAAGAACAGTTTGTTCGTCTATGGAAACTCTTGGGAATGATTCGAATTATTTTTAATATGAAATTTGATTTGAAATGATAACTAAAATGTAATGTTTTAGGGAAGGTGTTGAGTTAAAACATTAGCCCTGTACATTTTTCCTTAATGATTCGTATATAGAACGTCTTTGTCACTTATTGTCTTTGTCACTTATTGATATATAACTAGTGTGTGTGTTATGTCACTTGAACTCGAACTGTCCTTAAAAATAAACTTGCCATATAAATTACACTTCGTTTTCATTAATACCATGAAATGACATAAAGGCTTGTTTACAAATATTTACTTCTGTTACTTACCCTGTTTTCAATATTAAAACGTACCCTGTAAGCAAAAGTAGCACTTCTAAAGTTTGCTTCTTTTTCATTTTTCCTAGGTCTTCTCCGACGAATAGGTAGTACTGGAATCAAACAACGAAGGTATAAATTATGTGCATTAATAGACGTCATTGAATTAAAGTTTTTAAGAATCCTTCTTCCTTCTTCAGGCATATTTTCAAAACACTTTTTGTGGCAATTGAAGTTTTCCCCTATTGCATGGCTTTGTAACCTAAGTTTTTTCATTACTTCTCTCATTCTACCATATTTCTTTCTCTTTTTTGTCCCATTGTTGAGAATTACCTCTTCACTTTCATTTTTATTTTCCATATTATTATGTGTATCCATATAAATTTAGGCTGGTGGTACTTAATATCGGAAAGATTTTTAACATCTTGCCTAGTAGTGCTTACTTTAATATCAAATCTAAAAGTTAGTGGTGTAATCACCATCATTTTATAATTTCATCTTTTCTCTTATGACACTATAATATTAAACTTATAGGCACAAGCCGTCTAACCTTAGTTCCCTGGTAAAAGTATTCATCAAGCAAAATTAGGTTAGGATAGGGCAAATGTAGATCCTGTACTTGGGCTATGATGTCATGTTTGGCTCAACCGACCCCATACCTACTAAGAAAATTATTCTTGATTGATATATAAGCGTGAGGCCCCACAGATATGCGTTACACCAGCTCCAAAAAGAGCAGGAATCAGCCATGTTACAGAAGTGTTGAAGTTAGAAAAGTGTATTCTGAATAAATCAATAAATATATTATAAGTATGTATTACTGATTGTGATTTTTGAAAAATTAGAAATACTTTTGTTTAAAACAAAAAGACGAGTTATTATTTAATAATAATAAATACTAATAATATTAATTTATTAATATATATGACTGTCTCCGCTATAGAACTTATACATAGAACAGAACGCTAAATTTGTATTAATTTTACTATTTTTATATCATTTTGGAGTGTATTTTAATTTTTCTATTATTAACAATTTGGCACAGACTAATTTGAATCACTTTTGTTTTCAGATTATTTATTTGTTCAAATGTCGTCGGATACCCATGAAGCAAAACTGGAATGTACCGAACAGCCTGGTGAAAACAAAGAGCTGACAGGTGTTAAAAAGTGGACTCTGGATAATTTATTATTACTTATAACTGTATTAGGTGTACTATTTGGTATCATTTTAGGTAAGTACCTATTTAAAACTATTTTTTATAAGACTAGTTTACTTTGCCTTTTTATTATTACTTGATTATGATTACCCTTCTAGTTAAAACTTAATAGGAAAGGGAATTATTGCTCTGAAATAAATATGTATAGTAGACGTAATAGGTATAAAATATTTCCTCTTACTAAATATCAAAAGCGCCGGGTACAACCGGGTATGCCGACAAAGGCATTAGCCGGCGCGTACAAAGGGTTTTGCGTCTTACGTCTCACCAGTCGTCACAATATTGTTTGCGTCTACTATGTATGTATCTAATTTTATTAGTATGTTCATTTTAGTTAATTTAAAATGAAAAATAAAATTTAGAACTACATGCACGACGTTTTGAAGTACTTTAAATTATAAGTTTTGTGTTTTCGTTTATAAATATAGAAATTTTAATTTCTGTACTAAACGCAAGTTTTCAGAAATGGAAAGTTTCATTTTAGTAATAAACTGTAGTGTGATATTTGGTAAACAATCCCCCAAAAAAGCATTCCAAATTTAGAAATTGGCCGTCTTTTCTTTCCGATCGTGACAATAACAAAATCATCAAAAACAACCGTCTATCGACAAATATTAGAGCGTAACAAGGAATAAACGACCAAATATTGTTTATTCTTTATTATTAACCTTTGCTAATATAGGATGTAGAAATATGTTCTGAATAACTGTCCTAATTTTGTTTTTCGATACATTCAAATTCATACTAAAATTATCTTCATAAACTTTTTGTTGTAAGTCGTAAAAGATAAATTTAATATTGCTAAATATGTTATGTTATTGTTATTACTATTACGATTGCTAGAATCAGAATTTATGGAATGATGGTCAGTTGATATTTTTGAGTTGGTTAATTTTGGGTAGTTTATTAATTAATTAATTAATGGAGATGATTTCCATTAGTTTTAATTCTGTGTAAAAGTTTATTATGGTCTATTTACTAGTTTACGTACATCCGAGCACTAGTGACTCACCCTGTATACTTTCTAGTTTATACATATACACTCCGTAAGTCACATATCAGAAATATTAAGAGCAGGAAGAAACTGATTATTCCGTCTCTGAAACTGATGTACTCTGTACCCACACTAGGGTGGTTCAAATTCCATAATTGGAAAAATTAATTTTTATTACTTCCACATCCACATTGTGGTGAAGTATAGTAATCATAAAAAAAATTTCATTTTTTTTTTTCGTGAAATGGGTTGAGAATGTACTCTGTACCCACACTAGGGTGGTTCAAATTCCATAATTGGAAAAATTAATTTTTATTGCTTCCACATCCACATTGTGGATTGAAGTATAGTAATCATAAAAAAAAATCAATTTTTTTTTTTCGTGAAATAGGTTGAGAATGTCATGAATCGTCGAGATTTTAAATTTGCGCGAAAACAAATATTCTGTCTGTTGGTCTGTCTGTAACTTTTTTTTGTCCGCACGTTTTCTCCGGAATGGTTTAAGATATTGATTTGAAATTTTGTATACGTATATATTATAACGAAATCTGGAACTGAATTGTTTTTTGATCATATCCGGTGAAGGGTTGGGGGGTACATGGGGGAAAATAAATAAAGCAAGCTGGTAAGACTACAGAACCTTGAAATTCGGCGTATGTACTAGAGGCCAAGGCCTAAGATTTTTTTATAATATTTTTCAACCCCCCACCACTCCTACTCCATTATTAAAGGAGTCGATAAAATAAAATTGAGATATTCACTTGAAATTTGATACTCGTATGTATTATAACGACATGTGGAACTAGATTATATTTTGAGGTGTTTCCGTTGAACGGTTGGGGGCTAAATAGGGGTAAATAGGGTAAAATAATTGAAGCAAGCTGGTAAGAGTACAGAAATTTGAGATTTGACTATATATACTAGAAGAGAAGGCCTCTTTTTTTTGTAATATTTTCCATATCCCCACCACCCCCACTCCCTTATTAAAAGAGTTGATAAAATTAAATTAAGATTTTCACTTGAAATTTGATACACGTATGTATTATAACGACATCTGAAACTAGATTATATTTTGACATGATTCCGTTAAAGGAGTGGGGGGGGGGGGGGGGAGAAATACACCTATGTATACCGGGTGAGTCACGAATTGCGCCCGCCCCGATATTTCCTAAAATATTTGGAATAGAAAATTGAAATTTGCAGGCCTTATTACACGACTAAAATGCCATCTTTTCAATAAAAAATCAAGTTTGGTGCACATCTGGTTTGACAAGAAATGCCCACAACTTTCGATTTTTAAATGGAACACCCTATATGTTTTTACATTTTTGGAATCTAGAGGAAATTTTGAATACAATACATCCATTTTGGTCACTTTTTGATAAACATTAAACATTTTATTAAAAAATCTATTTCTGAATCCAGAGTGCTGTGGTGCCCAAAATATATTTTAGTTGGTGTGCTACGTTACTATAAAAATAAAAAGAGCAACACGATTGCATTACTTAATTCTCTAGAGGCGTTTAAAATTTTTAAATGTGATTTTTACCCACTAACTCGGTTTTTTTAAATGGGAATTTAATCGTTCACCAACATTTTTAAATACCTCATTTTCATACGAATCTAATGATACCAACATTTTGAAAATCCGCTCAGATATATTTGAGATTTCAGCCAAAATACAATGCAACCAAGCTTTTAGAAACATGCGGCTAATAGATAATAGATTAGTGGGCTTTGGAAACTAAAATGGCACATTTCTGTGTCAATCTGGTAACCTAATAACATTGGAAAAATCATAGTAGCCATTGAATGTAATAAAACAATATCAGCTCTCAGACAGACTCGTGTAGTTATAGGCAATCTTGAGCTATCAAACATTTAATAATTGTGAGCGCAAAGAACGTTAAAATTAAGTTTAGCATAGGTATGTGGAGGTAAACACAATTACATCCACAAGGACATTTGCAATAGAATGCGACATCAGTTCGGTTTTCAGAGTTTTATTTAAATGAACATAAATATCGGGCCTATAAATAAATAAAAATCAATTTCGTTTGAACAATTAAACTTAAACTAGGTAACAGTAGGTATCTTTAAAATAATTAATATAATTAAACCATAAATTGACATTTATAGATATTGTTCAAAATGTCCACCATTTTTTTCTATACACAATTCGGCTCTGCGTATAGTCGCTTGAATGGCTCTATGCAATTCAGCCGGCGTTATTTCATTAAGAGCCCGTACAACTTTATTTTGCAGCTCTTCGCGGGTATTTGAAGAAGTTTTATGAACTTTATTTTTGAGAGTGCCCCATACATAATAGTCGAGGGGTGTTAAGTCAGGTGACCTAGGAGGCCACCTGATATGACTTTGATTTCCGATAAGGCGTTCACCATGCAAGTTGTTTAAATATTCCATCACTCTTCTGGAATTATGTGGGGGAGCACCATCTTGTTGGAAAAACAGATTTTGTAAATAGGCAAGAGGAAGCAAGTCAAGAAATTCTGCTGTCTGGTTTTGTAAAAAGAATAAATATCGTTCGCCAGTAAGTGTTCCATAAAAAAAATATGGGTCCAATTATTCGATCTCCAAGTACTCCAAGCCAACAGTTAAACCCAAATCTTTCCTGAATATTCCCCCGCCCTACCAACCTCGGATTTTCTTGAGCCCAGTACCTAGTATTATTTTTGTTAAACATACCTTGGTTCGTAAATCTACTTTCATCTGAATATAAAATATGAAAAGGAAAACCTGGGTTTTGTTGTACTGCATTTAAGAACCAGTTGCCTCCTGTCGTTATCATCTCCATAAAGATGTTGGTGTATTTGGTATTTATAAGACTGAAACTTATGTTTCTTTAAAATTCTGCAAACCGAAGACTGACTAATGTCGCATTCCATTGACAATTCCCTTGTTGATGTTGTTGAGTGTACCATCACAAATCCTAATACATCAATTTCTTTGTCCTCACTTACAATAAATGTTTGATGGTCATCTTGTTGATTGGGTTCGTTTCTTAATTCTTGTTCCACTCTGGCAAACAAGTGTCTGCTTGGATGACGTCTGTTGGGATATCGTTGCTGATACAGTTCTGCAGCTGGAGTTGAATTTTTGAGACGCTCTCCATATATCAGTAACATATCGACCTTTTCATTTCTACTAAAATTATTCATTTTCTTTAGTTTTTACTCAAAGAGATTTCCGCAACGCTTTATTTTGTATCTGTCTGACAGCTGATATTGTTTTATTACATTCAATGGCTACTATGATTTTTCCAATGTTATTAGGTTACCAGATTTACACAGAAATATGCCATTTTAGTTTCCAAAGCCCACTAATCTATTATCTATTAGCCGCATGTTTCTAAAAGCTTGGTTGCATTGTATTTTGGCTGATATCTCAAATATTTCTAAGCAGATTTTCAAAATTTTGGTATCATTAGATTCGTATGAAAATGAGGTATTTAAAAACGTTGGTGAACGATTAAATTCCCATTTAAACAAACCGAGTTAGTGGGTAAAAATCACATTTAAAAATTTTAAACGCCTCTAGAGAATTAAGTAATGCAATCATATTGCTATTTTTATTTTTATGGTAACGTATCACACCAAACTAAAATATATTTTGGGCACCACAGCACTCTGGATTCAGAAATAGATTTTTTAATAAAATTTTTAATGTTTTATCAAAAAGTGACCAAAATGGATGTATTGTATTCAAAATTTCCTCTAGATTCCAAAAATGTAAAAATATATAGGGTGTTCTATTTAAAAATCAAAAGTTGTGGGCATTTCCGGTCAAACCGGATGTGCACCAAACTTGATTTTTTATTGAAAAGATGTCATTTTAGTCGTGTAATAAGGCCTCCAAATTTCAATTTTCTATTCCAAATATTTTAGGAAATATCGGGGCAAGCGCAATTCGTGACTCACCCGGTATAGTATAACGACACCTGGAACTAGATTAAATTTTGAAATGATTCCGCTGAAAGGCTGGGGGTTAAACTGGAGTAAATATGGGAAAATAAGTAAAGCCAGCTTGTAAGAGTACAGAGACTTGGGATTTGGTGTATATACCCGAAGCCAAGGCCTTAAATTTTTTTATAACATTCTTCAACCCCTCCAGTCTATTATTAATAGGGTTGATCAAATAAAATTGAGATTTTCACTTGACATTTGGTACATGTTGTATTATAACGACATCTTTTGAGTTGATTCCGTTGAAGGGTTGGGAGTTAAATAGGGGAAAATAAGTAAGGCAAGTTGATAAGAGTACAGAAACTTGGGACTTGGTATATATACTAGAAGCAAAGGCCTCAGATTTTTATAACATTTTTATTCCCTTCACCACCCCCACTGCTTTATTAATAAAATTAAATTGAGATAATCACTTGAAATTTGGTACACCTATGTATTACAATGACTAGATCTGGAACTAGATCAGATTTTGAGATGATTCGTTGAAGGGGTGGGGATGTAAGTATAGGTAAATAGGGGAATAAAGCAAGCCGTGTAAAGTACCAAAACTTGAGGTTTGGTGCGTGTACTAGAAGCCAAGCTCTCAGATTTCTTTCTATTTTCCAACCCCCCCACCACCACCACTCCATTAATAAAAGGGTTGATGAAATAAACTTGAAGTATTCACTTGAAATTTGGTACACGTATGTATTTCTTGTTGAAGGGGTGGAGGGAGGTGTGTAATTGTGAAAGATCAGTAAGCAAGCTAGTAAGAGCTCAGAAACTTAATTTTTGGTGTATGTGCTAGAAACCAATGCCTTAGTTTTAAACACTGAAAATGTTTAACAAATAGAAGATGAACGGTAATACGGGGGTCCAGTATTTGTGTAACGCTTCGGCTGTTTTTTTGGACACGCAAGCGTTCGGTGCTGTTACATCGCATACTTTTTGAAAGATCACAATTTGATTTTGAATTTGATAAATTTTGATACCTAGAATCATATTCTGGCATTTTTACGTCTCAATGATGACCGACGCCTAGCGTCGTTTTTGTAAATCTCGTGTATTTGATAAATTGTGATTGCTAGATTCATATTCTTGCATTTTTTCGCCTCGACGCCAACCGACGCCTAGCGTCGTTTTTGTAAAACATCTGAATTTGATAAATTTTGGTACCTAGGTTCAAGGGGGACGGTAGCTCAGTGGTTTAGCGCGTCTAGCTTGCATACTGGCATACCTAGCGAAGTAGGTTCAATCCCTGCTCACCGCGAAATAATTTTAATTATAAAATTATCCCCAAGATGTGGTTCGGACTCCACTATAAACTGTAGGGCCTCGTTTCTCTTTACCTAACACAAAATCATTTTGGATTTTCAAGGGGTTACCTCTGTGAGTTGAGAAGCGGCTAAGAAAACATTTTAAGAAAAAACAAAACATATTCTTCCATCTTTTCGTCTCGACGTCGACCGACACCTAGCGTCGCTTTTATAAAACTGGTTTTTGATAAATTTTTATATCTAAACTTATGTTCTTGCATTTTCACGTCTCTACGCCGACCTACGCCTAGCGTAATTTTTGTAAAACTAATATTTGATAAATTTGGATACCTGGATTCATATTTTTGCAGTTTTACGTTTCGACGCCGACCGACGCGTCGCTTTTGTAAAACTTGTGTATCAGATGAATGTTGATACCTAAATTCATGTTCTTTCATTTTTATGTCTCTACGCCGACCAACGCCCTGGTGTCGTTTTTGTGAAACTTCTAATTTTGATAAATTTTGATACCAAGATTCATGTTCCTTCATTTTTCGCCTCGACGCCGATCCACGCCTTGCGTCGTTTCTGTAAAATTTGTGTATTTGATAAATTTTAATATCTAAATGCATGTACTTGCATTTTTACGCCTCGACGCTGATCGACGTCTAGCGTCGTTTTCGTAAAACTTGTATACTTGATACATTTTGACACCTAGACTCATATCCCTGCATTTTTACGTCTCGACGCCGACCGACGCCAAACGTCGATTTTGTCAAACTTGTGTATTTTATTATTTTAATATCTAAATTAATGTTCTTGTATTTTTACGTCTCGACGTTGACCAAGGCCTTAGCGTCGTTTTTGGTAAACTTGTGTATTTGATACATTTTAATAGATTCATATTCCTGCATTTCTGCGTCTCGACGACGACTAACGCCTAGCGTTGTTTATATAAAAATTGTGTATTTAATAAATTTTCATACCTAAATTCATATTTTTGCATTTTTACTTCTCGACGCCGACCGACGCCTGGCGTCGTTTTGTAATACTTTTGAATTTGATGAATTTTGATACGTGGATTCATATTCTTGAATTTTTACGTCTCAACGTAGATCGATGCCTAGTCTCGCTTTTGTGAAGCTTGTGTATTTGATAAATTATGATACCTAGATTCTTATTCTTGCGTTTTTACGTTTCGACGCCGACGGACGCCTAGCATCGTTTTTGTAAAACTTGTGTATTTGATAAATTTTGATACCTAGATACTTATTCTTGCATTTTTAAGTCTCGATGCCGACCGACGTCTAACATCGTTTTTGTAAAACTTGTGTATTTGATAAATTTTGATACCTAGATTCATGTTCTCGCATTTTTAGGAAACCCATTTCTTTGTGGAATATTAATTTAAAGCCTATTACAATTACTTCGACTTGCGCAACTTTCAAAACTTTTTATCCTCAGAGTTTCAAAAGTTTGAAAATTTCTAAAACTTTTCTTTTTTTCCATCCCCTGTACATTTTGCAGATAAATGTAAATATCATGTCAGGCTTGAAATTTAGCTAAGTTCATTTTCAATGTCTTAACGAAGCTTGCTAAATTGCAACTATTTGTACATATTTTTGTGATATCTGCCCCAAATATTAATAAAATTCAATTATCAATTATTTCCGCATACTAAGTGCAAATATAGTCAAGAAGTTTACCTTTAAAGAGACTTGGAAGTAGTGATTCTTTAGGCAACGTTTTTTTTTGTCTCACCTTCAGATTTGTTCGAAGTTCCAAATACATTATACTCGAATTTGGGTGAAATCAACACGTGCCTCCGAGGCCTCGACATCTCCGATGTATGGGCTATTTCAGAAGGATTTTTTTAATTTTTGGTGTGTATCCATTGAAATAATATTAGGTACCATATTTTTTAAATTTTTTGCAGTTTTAATTCACAGAGAAAAGAAACATTAAAACAGATATTTAGCACGTCCTTCAAATGCCAATTTGGATGACGTAACTCCCACTCTCTATTTGTCAGTCGTCATTTTATATAATACAACAAATAAAATATTCCTTTGCCTTCTCAAAGAGAAAATTGAAGAAAATTGTGGTTTATAGTGGTAAAAGGACAAAATAAAGTTCCTAAGTCTGGGAACATTTCTTGCTATGAGAACACAAGCCGACTTTTACTTCAGTCAGTCGTCAACTTGCCTTAATCAATGCAGTCAACATATGTAAGTAAAATTTACTGTGCAGTCAAAGTCACGGCGATGTCACCGATACGCGCGCCTTTGAATTATATTTTTTACAACTTAATGGCTCAAAGTGGATTGCAATGTTTAAACTTTTGAATAAATATACTAAGTTTAAGATATGAACACCTACTGAAAAGGCCCATTCTTACGAGTAAAATACATTATTTTGTAAATTTTTGATAGAATCGTGAAAATGCAGTGAAGTAAAAAATGCATACAAGTCACCTCTTGAGAATCGTCCAGAGAATACGATATAGGCAGTAATTCTTTTTCTTCTTTTTAAATTAATCTACCATAAGACCATTTATGAGGTCTATTTTGGGGTCGATCTTCTTGAAAGCTCGAGGGGGTGAGATTGATTTTTTGAGTATATACACACAGTGTGTCTGTTTTGCATTCTAGATATCTCCGTTGCTATTAATTATGTCAAATGCAGTTGTACCAGGTCTGTAGCTCATTGAAAGGGATATCCTGTGATAAAAACAGCCCACTTTGCGACTTATAGGCAATAACTTAAAAAAGGGCAAATTTTTAAACGTCTGTGACTCTGGTATTTGACGAGATATTAGAAGGAGATTTGGACCAAAGTTGATTGCAAAAATGACATGAATAATACTTTATAGATGCTTTGAGTTTCGAGGTACAGCCTTGTACTTTAAAACATTTTTAATAATATAAAGTTGGCTATATCACCTTTAAATAGAATTGTTTTGTAGTTATTTACAAAAAAGGAATTTTTTCAGCAAAATCGTAAAATTTTTCTTATTTTAAAGTAGGCATATTTTTAAAAACGACTGCAACTACTTTAAAAATGCCAAAAAATTCGAGCATATTAATAATGCTATATATTAATAAAAACTTGTATAGATTTTTTGAATTCCATTATATGGCCGATGGCCTAAATTATTTCTTTTAAAAAAATTACAAAGCACTCATTGTTTCGCACATAACATGTTATCTTTCAAGCTGTACGGATATAAGGAAATAGTATAAAAGAGTATAGTATCAATTTTTGTGCGCACTGATAAAAATTTAAATCTGTTGAGCAATGATGAATTTTGAGTCTAAATTAGAATTATCAAATATTCTCTTATTGCTCAGCTTCGGCAATAATAATTTAATCTATTTAATTATTATTGTTCCCAGGCAAGGACCACGAGGAGATAAGAGCAATTCCTTGCCAAAAATGTGGATTCAGAGTTAAGGTTATTGCTATTTATATCAATAATCCTAACTTGATCTAATTGACCCAGATTAAATAAATAAATTCAGAAAACAAATAAACAAATATTAAATAAATAAATTCAATTCTAGAAAACAAATAAACAATTATTATATAAATAATTCAATTGTAGAAAACAAATAAATAAGTATCAAATAAATAATTTCGACTCTATAGAACTTCGAGCAGCTTCGAAATTTTTTAATACATTGCAAAAATTCATTCATTACGCCAAAGTACAATTCTGTAGCTTTCCATAATACTTGTTTTTTATTAATCATTTTAAAGTTAAATTCTATCTTTAATCGCCATCGCCTAAGTGTTTATTCACTAAATGACACTACACCTGTTGTTCTCAGTTCCATATGTACTGATTGTACTGTTGGTATCTCATTTTCCTTATACTTACTGTACATTAAATCTCTTAACAACTTCACCACAGACGAATCTAATGCTAGTGATTTTTCTTTGTCCGATTTAGCTTTTCGATTATATGGTCCTTCCTTAATTAATGTATAAATAGTTTGTTCTGGAATTTCTGTTAAGTAGGCGTTTTTTTCCGCAGCTCCAGTTTCTCCTTCACTTTCTTTTATATTTTTATACACATTTAATACTACTATTTGGGTATGTTCATATAAATGTTGTCTAGAAACTTTCTCTGTAATTTGCGAGCTGTTAATAATTCCCATAATTTCCGGTCATTCTCTGCTAGTGCTATATAGGTAAAGAACCTTCCCAAGGCCTAAACTTTTTCACGATATTATTTTACCACAGCCACTTATAAACACAAAACACTCGAATAATTCACCACCCGCCAAAATATTTATAAAAACACAATTGTATAAAATACGCTAAAACACAAAGGAAAATATCATGTACCTGTTAAAGTACATTACCCGTTTAAGCTCTGACAATCTAAAAATAATGTAAACACAGATCACCAACTATGTTTATTTTATAAAGCACATACAAATATATTCTTAACTGATGCGGTTAATTTGAAATTCCGTGACACTGACAACATTAAAAGTTCGACTCTGTCGTCCCCGCTAGGTTATAAAATATTTTCCGTAGGGGCGAGTTGGTAAATATAAACAAATAAATAAATTAGATAATTGGAACCGGTGTGTTTTCGTCAATTTGTTACTTTAATCATTCCAGAACATACTTTATATATGAATAAGGATGTTCTATGTATTAAGTAGTATAATATATTTAATATTTAATATGTTATAGAGGAGTTAGCTCGAAAATCGACATGCCCTGATCTCCCCTCAATGCTGTAGTCAAGTATAAGCGGCACAGCTTTGAGGTTTTTTATGTGCATTAAACGAATGAAGACATCTATACCTACTTCAAGCCCTTTAATTTCTATTATATGCATTTTTAATACAATATCGATTGGTTCTGACATATTTGAGAAAAACATGATATGTCTACTGATAGACGTTCCGCGTTCGAGGGCCATTCTTAAACTATCATATTTTTAGAACTATTCATCGTACAGAAATAACCAAAAAATAAAATACTTGTAAATTCATAACATTATTTTTTCTACCATACCGCTTTTTCCATAAATGTAAGACTTTTGAGTTATTTACGAAAAAACAGTCTCAAGGCACCAATTTTTTAAAGCTAAAATCGTAATCTTCAAATCGTTGTAACTTGGAAAATATTAATTTTCATGAAAAATTGTAAACCACCCTTTTCTCTTACAATATGGTTCTATATCAGATTCAGTGGATCCTATTTTACTTTCTTGCCCACCGCTCTAGAGGGGATGGTAACCATCTCCAAGTAAAAAGCGGCAATTGTTAAAGGGTATTAGAAACTCAGTATTAGAAACACAAATAAAAAAAATTATGAAAATCCATTAATTATAACTGGATTCCGAGGGAGAAACCTAATTGCATTCAACTAATTCGTATTTCTATATCTCTGTTGTTATTGGATCCAATTGAACTGAATACTATCATCATCTTATACTTTATAATGACGAAAAAGTGGAAAACAGCCTTATCGCTAAATAACCCTATTATACAGCATGTAACAAAAAGATCGGGATGGTGGAATCTCTCGACCAATACACTTCGATCAAAAAATTAAAAAGACGCGTTTTTAATATTCTTATCCAATTGAGTATGCTAAACTGAAGCCGCCCTCGTCTCCCTTTGTGAGAGGGACTGGGGACAACTTCGAAATTATAATTGTGAATACACATTTTCTTATTGCAGGTTCGGATTCTACGAGCAGGGACGTTGCTTGAGCTTAGTGCGCCCGCGTGCAACCAAATTTTTGGCGCCCTATTTCCTAATTTCGAATGAAATTAATAACGTAAAACATAATTAAAAATAAAATAAAAACATCCATTTTAAAATACGTACAATGTACATATTATATTATAGGTAACATAAACGTAAAACATTAAATTTATAGGTAACATAATTTTAAAATACGTACATATAAGTATTATAGGTAATATAAACTAAAACGTTTAATCAACTAATAAAAAATACATTAATATAGGTACAACAAATTATAGAAACTGAACTTTTCTTGCTTTGAGTGCTGCAAATTCTGAAATAGTTTGGTGCATGTTTAAAGTATCCAGTATTTCATGCTCGATTGAAATAATGGGCAAATTACTAAGTTCTTGTTGTACCATTGTGGACCTCAAATATATTTTTATTAGAGTGGTTCGTTTATAGGTAATCGACGAAAAACTTTCTGGTATAAATATTATATTATATATTTGGTAATTCCAGCGCCCCTGACAAAGGGCGCCTGCGTGCCCTGCACGCCTTGCACGCCCGCTTACAGCGTCCCTGTCTACGAGGATAAACGAGGCGCGACGTAATATTTATGGAAAACATTTTTCTCAATTCGTGACAAATGGCACTGTGAACTATTGCGAACATGGAACCAGGAATTTCATGATGCTTTGCAACTACTATACTGTTTCCTCGGTGCGTCCACGGTGCGCTCGACGGTGGATTTTGAAATGGGATTGTTATGTTTGCACCGCGACAGTTTTCGTTAAATAGTGCAAGGGCACTGAGTAGTGCAAGGTACTGAAGTAAGGACTTCAGAACGATCTTCTTCGATCGCCACATCCTCGCATCATCAGAATAGATATTCTCTCCTGTTTGGAATGGTGGACCATTGGACATTTCGACTTATTCATTTTCAACGTTTTTTAGCCCCTTTAGTCACCTTTCAGTGTATTTTCAACCTCTTTAACCTACTTTCATTCTCCCTTTGGACTCGAGATGTTTCGTGATTTTCCAATTGGTAGATTGTTGTTTTAGATGTACGCAGCAGTTATATTTTGCAATCACAGCACCTTATATGACGGATTGAAAGGAATGTTTCACACAAAAGTTACGTAAAAAAAATTAGGGTTTCCATTACAAATTTGAAAGTTGCCTCCCATCGCACCCACAAGGGGAGCGGGGCAGCTTCATTTTAGCATAATTGTATTCCTCTCTTGAAAACGTTTAATACGCCCTCCTTACCTCTTCATCCGATGGATTTCTTGAGATAATCGCAAAAAATCTGATTTTTTAAAACAATGTTTCACGTAAAAGTTACGTATTTTTTCCCGTCGACTCCATATTTGCAATAAAAAATCGGCATCCCATTTAAAATTTCATTGTTCCATCCTCTATTGTACAAGGGGGACGGGGGCGGCTTCAGTTTAACATAATTCAGTTCCTCTCTTGAGAATATTAAAAACTTGTTTTTCTATATTTTGATCAGAAGTGTATTTTACGAGATATTCTACCATCCCGATCTTCTTACGCGCTGTATAACACTTAATATCTCGCAGTCAGAAGAAACGTGTTTATTATACTTTTTATTTCACTCGCTTACCGAAATATCGAAATCGTAAAAAAATCACTCTCTGCGATTTTTTCGGATTTTTATGTTTCAGGCCATGTAGATTACGAAAATATAAGGTCTTTCAATTCCGTCAGTCCGTCTGTCAGTCTGTTGTTTGGTTGTTGGCGCTATATCTAAAAAACAAATTTGGCATAGCTACCAAATGATGTTGACGCTAAAGTGCCAATGAAGAAATGGATATGCTTTCACCATATAATAAATCATGAGCCAATTATATTTTTAATGAAAAATATACAAGGTGGTTATCCTAAGACAAAACTCAAATGTGGTGGGAGTTTGTGGAGTTATTTACGCAAAGCGATTTTCTTGAAACATATTCTTTATAGGATTTTGCAAACAGTAGAAACAATAACTATCTATAACTAAAAGAAAAACTTTGTGTACAAATATTAATGAAGTCTTTGCATTCTTTCGATAACCTAAACTATGTCTAATTTGTCTAGTTTCTTATTTGACAATTCTCATTCTAACACTAGCATCCACACAGTCCCCTACGGCCATGCAGATTAAACTAGTAACTAGATAACCCCCTACGATCATGAAGATTCAGTTAGAAATGAGAACAAAGGCCTAAAATGAATTTATTTATCTACCTTGCTTTAAAATTTTTCATTTTAATGTATTACATTTTCATGAAATCTATCATTCTGTTTCTTGGAAATGCTTAGCCTTTGAAACGTTTTTCGCCCTTATTCTGGAGCTCATCAGAAAGATATAAAGCCACTCATAAAGATGTTTCATGCAAAACAATTTCTATGAATAAGTGTGAAATAATTATATTTGACATTGACTGATAAAAACAACCTCTCCTATCTATTAGCTAACTAGTATTGGAGCCTATATACTCTATGCATGTTTGAAAATGAATTATTATTCCAGAGTTCAGGTTATCGAAAGAATGCCAAGATTTCATTAATATTTTTACACAAAGTTTTTCTTTTAGTTATAGATAGTTATTTTTTCTGCTGTTTGCAAAATCCTATAAAGAATATGTTTCAATACAATTATAAGCAAACTAATAATAATTCATTTTTGAACATGCATAGAGCGATTTTCTTGTTTGGCACCTTCTATTTATTATTTATTTATTCTGCTGGATGACCACCCTGTATATTTTTTTAACTAAAAGTTATCAGGTTTTCTTTATAGCAATAGTGACAAGTACATTCTAATTATTATTCTCCTCTAACGTTTTTTAATTCATTTTTTTAAATCACCGCACTGTTATTTTTACCAAATGTATACTGGGTTCCTTGGCATTTGTGAACTATATTCACAAATTATTTTCCTCCATTGTTTTAAAATTATATTTAATGTGTATAATTTTCATCGAAAGTACAGCAGGTTTGTGGTTTGTGACAACCCCATGCCAAATATTATTGTCCTCCGTCGTCTCCTAATTGTTTTTTAAAATGATCACCCTGTATAATGATCACAAAAACATAACAGGTTTCCTCCTTGGAAATATTGTAACAATTACATTCCAGATATTATTGTCCTCCGCTGTTTTCTAATTTATTACTGTTTAAAGTATAATAAGTATCTGCAATTATGTCAACTATATAACAAAATATTATTTTTTACAAATATACAAGGTGGTCACCCTAAAAAGTAATTAATTAAGAAACATTGGTGGAAAATTTTGAATTTATTTTAAATATAGTTGATACTATTATTGGGGAAGAAATCTGGCATACTTTTAATTAAAAAAATACACAGGTCAGTTATCCAACAAAAAAATTATTAATAAAAGGTGGCAAATAACCAGGGAAGTTCTGTGTTTGCCGATTTTTTAGTTAGATATTAAAAAGTAAAATAGATGCTCTGAGTGGTAGACGATACAATTAGTGTCTTATAGTTTCAGTGTTTAAAAGTGTCAGTTATTGAAGAATGCATGAATGTGTTTGAGAAGTCTTACATCTGTTGTACGTATTTCATATAGATAATCTGCTTAATGACTAAAATAGGTTGATCATACATAATACATCTCCATACAAGGTGGCAAATTAAAGTCTATTTTTTCTTCCTTATACTTAAGTTACCCTCCATAGTAAAATAGGATACTGACTGAAAATTAATTGTTGTTTACGAATAAAGTCACTTCTGAAAAGAGTTGTTTCAAGACTTTCTAGCAGGTGATCCCTCGGCTAAAATTTCGTGTAATCACGGCATGGCTAGATTCATGAAAAGTATTTAGTTCCAATCAAAATAAACAACTTTTTTCCTTACCGCGAAGTCCCAAAGTGTCGCGAATGAAAGCAAGTGAAAATGAACTTTCACCTGCTTTTATTCAGCGCAAAATTCACTAAACGTCAAAAATACCCATTTATTTTTTCGTTCGTGTCGAGCTGAATTTTCGACTTTGACCCTGCAATTTACGATGTCGATACATCGCCGATCTTCCACTTTCGATAGAGACAGAACGAACTTTCACTCGAAATATTTATTTAGTTACGAACGTTTGAAAATTCCATGTTTTTCAACTTTTTAAGTTAAAGTTCAACATTTTCTGAGAGGTCCAAATAGGCCATTTTTCGTTCACTCTTGCCGAGTCGAATTTTCGATTTTGCTGGTACAATTTGGTATCAGGATAGAACTCCAATCTTCCTCTTTCCATAGAGACATCACGCGCCCTCATATTTGATGTATTTATTTAATGTAGATCTCAGATTAGAATGCAGTTGTTTACGTTATGAGCTGAGCAGAGTTTACACAGGCACATGGGAATTCCCAAGTAAGTGGAATCTCCATCGAGGCCGTCTGAAGGCCATTGGTACACAAAATAAAAATTAACGATTTAAATTCACTTTCAATTGAAATTTGACTGTCTTATAAATACATTGAATTTATTTAATTTAAATTACAACATAAATGTTGTTATTTTATTGTAGTAAGAATAAAATAAGAAATTTGTTGATTTACTAATTTCCCCTGCGCAAACTTGGCTTGCAAATGTACCATTCAGATACATAGACACGCATTCCCTAGAGTCGGGTACAATTTAAGCTGACTTCTGTCATGGCCGCTAAAACGTCTGAACAAAGATTTTATTTGATGCATAAGAAATACCAGTAGTTCTCAAACAGTTCTCTTCTCCTGTAACAGCAATGATGTCGCTAAATAGTTATAAAAAAATAGGAAAGATGTTATCATAAAATGTTAAGATTATTCATTTAGAAACTTCTTCATTTTAGTGAAATTCTGATTATACAGTGTCCGCCATAAAGTTGACTAGATATTGGAAAGAATTGTATTATTGACATTTCTAAAAAACTCTTCGTTATTTCTGCATGTCCGACAACTAAAAAAATTGCATTTTGACACATGTCATGTGATCACCGGTTTGGCAGGATTGTAAAAAATAGTTGACGGTGGTACCGAAAAATGGGTCAAATTGTTAAGATATCGAAACATTCTATTAAGAAAAAGTGCATAGAATACAACAAGGGCCCCATATATCAATTTTGAAGCAGATATTAGGAAAATAAAAAAGTGCAAATTTTACCCCTACTATTAATTACCATATGAAAAATCATAAATTCTTGTGTCGATTTCGCAAATATTTGATTAGTTTCGACAAAAACTTTATGTATTTTAGTTGAATAAAGGTATTTGTATGTAAAAAAAGAAACGACCCCTAATATAGTATTTTTAGAAATCTCAATAATACAATTGTTTCCCATATATAGCCAACTTTATGGCGGACACTGTAGGTATATAGGCTCGGGCACAAATAAAACTGATAACAAAAAATGAATTACCCAATTCAGTCAATAACAATGAGTTATCAGAAAAAGAAATCAAAGACTAATATTGTTACAGTCCAGCAAGAACCACGGGGAGGTATGGGCATTTCTTGCCAGAAAAGAATAGGATCGTAGTATTAGTGGGGGAAATGATGTTAGTAAAAATAAAATATTTCATATAATAACAAAAAAAATCTGAAATCTCTATGAGAATAACGAAAATAAATTGTTTTTCTTTTAATAAATAAATATTTTGGTTGACAAAATATATATTAAAAAAATTAACAATAATTTTAAATAAATTAAAACAATTCTGAAAGAGCAACGCATTGGCACGTTTTCATATAAAGACGTTTTTCATATTTAGAGTGGTGTTAGTTCACGGGAATAAATAATATTCGTCGTGAAATCACACAGTTTGAGAATCTCTGAGCCTATGACTATGTTTCTCACTCCTCAGTGTACATTTCATATTTCCGTCTCAAAAGAAGTGAGAAAGAATCATGGGGGAAAGAATCTTGGTAGACATACATTGACAATGTCTTTAGGCTATTACTTTAAGTTTGTGTGCAAGCGATAGTGAAAACGCACGCGCAACATAAATTCATACTTCGGTCATTTTAAACTGGACCCGACTCTACCTTTACAAGCACTGCATTTTAATCTGAGATGAACTTTATTTATACATTTTTGAATAATCCATGTTTTCCAATTTTTACGAGAAACGCAATTTTTCTTTCGTTCGTGCCCAGCCGGATTTTCGGTTCCACCATTGTGACTTGGTATCAGAATAAAACGCCAACCTTCCTCTTTCCATGGAGACCTAAAACGATCTCCTATTCCACGTATTTACTTAGTTATGAACATTTGAAAGAATCCATGTTTTTAAATTCTCAAATTACCGGTCGGGTAAGGCACGGTCCTGAAAAACCCTCACATATACAGGATGTGAAAATAGCATTAAAATAATTTATTTGTCGTCCGATTCTGCTGAAAATCGGTATCCGCGTGTTTTCGACAACGCCGATTACGGATATGACAGATTCAAATGGCGGATGATTTTTATCATTTATGGTTCGATTCCGCTGAAAATCGGTATGTGGGGGTTATTGAAGTAGCAGGTTACGAATATGAAATCGAAATGGGAAATTCAAAATGGCGGCATGAACAGCCGGCCATAATTCAACATTTATTGCCCGATTCATCTAAAAATTTTTAGTTTCTGTTTTTCCTAGGTTCCCTGGCACCAAAAGCATGTAACTAACATACCGTGATAACAATATTTTCCAAGTGTCGGAAAATTGGAAATTTTTCCCCACTAGAGAAGCGGGCGGGGCGGGAAATGTCCGTTACTATTTTATCTACATTGCCTAACATTATTGTCTTTAATAGAAAAACAACGAAACTGACGTGCCGCGATAAAAAAATTGGATCATTTATTTTTACATATTCGATAAACGAATTCACCCCTTTAACAACGTCAGGCATGTCAGTAGTAATGGAAATTTTTCTCCAGGGAGTGATAAAACTATTGAAAAATAATCGAAATCTTTATGCTGTGATGAGGCTGAAATCCTAGCCGAGGCCTCCCCTACTATTCCGTGTTTTGTACATCGTCAATCATAAATAGTTGAAAGTATTAGAGACTCTGTATTCAAAAAAGGAATAACGGCAAAAGATCTTGGAAGTAAGGGATGGTCACAGAGAGACGATATCACTTTTTATGATAATAAATGCATTTTGAAAATGTGTTTTATTTTAAAATATTGTAACCAATTCAAAACCTTTAATACCACTATAATAGCTGAATTTTCTGAGATAGTGTCTGATATATTAATATGCGGAAATTAAAAAGTATTGACCCCCCTCATTTTACTATGGTTGGACGCATATCATAATTCTAGCTAAGTTTACTTGGCATTGCCCGGATGACTCCAATTAATTAATTGTGTTAACCATTAGCTAGATAAAAACAAAATTTTGAATTTTAATGTTTTTTTTTTAAATTGATTGCAGGTGGGTAAACTATCAAGATATTAAATCTTTATAGAATATGTAAATTAATAAATAGTATGGATACGTATGTAGTTCGTATCAAATCGAATCGAATTCCATCACATGGAATCGAAGTGAATTAAATTAATTCATAATTGAAATTACATTCTGACTCACCCGATCAACCGTGCCTCTGGAGCCAGCCAGACCACAGAAGAGGGGAAATATACAGAATTGAAAGCTAGCCATCGCGGCGGGACCGAATTTGAGTGCGCATGTTCATATTCGCCATATTGTAATCCCTATAACTATCAAAACATAAGCCAATTGACGACTGTTTTCTCAGTGTAAAGTATACAGTTGAATTATGTCTGTAAGTAACTTCTCTCAGTGTAATAACACATACGATCGTCGCGTCACACAGTGGTGCTTTTTATGAAAACAGGCGTCAAAAATCCGTAACCTAGCTAATTTTCGATAAAAATTTACGAACTTGGTAGAGTTAAGTATTTGGGTATGCTATATTGAGTTTTGCTGCAGATTTTATTTTCAAAGTGGCGGCTTCAAAATTTAGGTTAGAAGAAGCAAAAAGATGAAAAATTCAACAAAACAACCTAGCCACAAAAAAAGTCCTGATCCTGGAAATTGACCCGAGTAGTACAATGTATTTTTCTACACGGAATTCGAATCCAACATCAGAAAAGCCAAAACACCCTCATTTTGAGCTAGAGCGAAAAAACCACCCTTAGAATAAGGTAAACTCACCTACTCCTATTGTGCAATACTAGGGTTTTTGAGTTTGCTGATTTCAAATTTTAAAATTCCAAAAATCAAAAATTGATTCTTAAGGTGTAAAACGAGCAAGATAGGAGGGATTGAAAGGGGCGAAATATTAAAATTTGACAAATACGTAATTTTCATTCGAAAAGCATATTTCTAGAGGTGTCTGTGGTTGCTGATTTCAAATTTCAACATGCCAAAAGCCAAAAATTGATTCTTAGGATGAAAATTGAGTAAAATAGTGGTTGAAAGGGGTGAAAAATGAAAATTTGACAAAATACGTGATTTTCATTCCAAAAGTATATCTCTAGGGGTTCTTGAGGATACTCATTTCAAATTTCAACATGCCAAAAACAGAAAATTGATTCATAGGATGAATATTGAGTAAAATAACTGTTGAAAGGGGTGTAAAATGAAAATTTGACAAAATACGTAATTTTCATTATAGACTTATATTTCTAGGGGTTCTTGAGGCTGTTGATTTCAAATTTCAACATGCCAGAGGCCAAAAATTAATTCTAATGGTGAGAATCGACTAAAATAGGAGTTGAAAGGGGTAAAAATGGAAATTTGACGAAATACGTAATTTTCATTCCAAAGGTATATTTCTAGGGGTTCTTGAGGTTGCTGATTTTAAATTTCAGCATGCCAAAAGCCTAGAATTTATTCTTAGGTTAGAGTAAATTCGTGGTTGAAAGGGGTGTAGAAATATAAAGTTGAAAAAATACGTAATTTAGATTCTGAAATTATATTTTTAGGGGCACTGAACTTGTTGAGTTCAAGTTCGAATCCGATCCCAGAGAGGCACATGTGCCCTCAAAATGTTGAGCATTTAGCGAATAAAAAACCCTAAAATAGGGTAAATAATCCCTGATTCAAACTTGAAATCAACAAGCTGAAAACACCGAAAAATATAGTTTCAGATTGTAAATAACTAATTTCTTCAACTTTTTATTTCTACACCCCTTTCATCCATTAATTTACTCGATTTTCACCCTAAGTATTAATTTTTGGCTTTTGGCATTTCAAAATTTGAAATCAGAAAACTCAAGAACCCTGGGATTGTACATTAGGAGTAGGAAATTTTATCCTATTGTAAGGGTGGCTTTTTCGCTCTAGCTCAAAATTTTGAGGGTGTTTGGACTTTTCTGAAGTTGGATTCGAATTCAGCGTCGAAGAATACATTGGACTACTCAAGTCAAATTCCAGAATCAGATCTTATTCTGTAGCTGGATTATATTATTGAATTTTTCATCTTTCTTCTAATCCAAATTTTGAAGCCGCCATATTGAAAAAAAAAAAACTCTACAGCAAATCTGAATTTAGCATATCCAAATACTTAACTGTACCAAGTTTCGTAAATTTTTATAAAAAATTGGTTAAGTTACCGATTTTTGACAACTGTTTTCATAAAAAGCACCACTGTGCGTCATTTCGACATAAATCAGATTCTCCGACATGAAAGGTGCAGCCGCAAACCTTCGCTTGTATAATTCCTCTCTTCTGTGTCCAGACATTTACAGCGAGAAATGCTGCAGCAATTGAAAAGCTAGACGTAGTGAGGCTGGGTAGGATTACTACAAAAAGCTATTAACAATAATATTCCAGTAAATAAGGCGAAAATTATGTAAGGTTGGGAAACAGCACCGATTTTAAAAATTCCTTCTGCGTTGTGTTCCTTGAACCCTCAGGATCATTCGTCACCACTAACATCTTTGCGAACGGACAAAATGGGGGAGTTATTGGGGTTATAAGCACCAAAAATGCCCCAAAATGTCTGCCTGGAAATCTCTACTTGAAGGTTTTCGAGTCGCCGATCACGAATCTGAGGTCCAACTTGGGAAATTCGCAATCAGCGACCTCTAAAACCTCCTAGTAGAGATTTCCAGGCCGAAATTTTCATTTATTTTTTTTCCTAGCTTAATTTTTGGGGCGTTTTTGGGGCTTATAACTCCCCCATTTTGTCAGTCAGCAAAGATGTTAGTGGTGACGAATGATCCTGAGGGTTCAAGGAACACAACGCAGAAGAAATTTTAAAAATCGGTGCTGTTTCCCAACTTTTACACATTTGGCACTTTTTATTTACTGGAGGGTAATATCAAATCTTTTTATAACAAAGCAAATTAAAAGGTAATTAGAACAAAAACCTAGATAACGGTAAGTTAAAATAATTAGAATAAATATACAGCATGTTCCTTAATGACCTGCTAATATTTCAAGATGTGATTCCTTATCATTTTATGAAGAAAAGTTCATACCAACATATGCCCGCACCGGCTTAAAATTTTTGGGTGCTAATTTTTTTCAATCGTTATTTTTTAATATATCAGAAAGTACTTTAGATATTATTTTCAATTTTGGTATGAGTTAATAGAATATAAGACCACATATTTATGTTAGAATAGTATATTATTATATGAGTGATTATGATAGACATTTATGAAAGTGGATTATTTATTATTTGTTTGCTTATAGTAATGAAACATATTCTTTATAGGATTTTGCAAACAGTTTTTCTTTCCGCTGTTTGCAAAATCCTATAAAGAATATGTTTCAAGATCATGATAGACATTATTTACGAAAATGATGTTTGAGCCCACGAGCCGTAAGCGCGAAAAAGTGAATAATAGTAATTTTTGAACACATAAATCCAGTTATCCTGGAACAAATGACCTTTTTGCAATCATTTTTAAAACAATGTTTGTTGACAAAGTAAGTTGTTGTTCAAAATCATCTCATCGTATTATATATTCGAATTTTAATGTTTCTTTTAATTTATTTTATTTTCTCGCTGTTTTTATTTGATTATCTCAGTAAATGATGAATTACGAATGCGAAAATGGCGACAATGCATTAAGTATATGGTCTCGCAGAGGGTAATGCAACGTAAGTATGTATGAGGAAAGATATCTTCGTGCCTTGTCAGATAGCCGATTCTTTTCGATTATTCATCGCCGTCTTTGTGAAACTGGCCGTTTCCAAAATGGTAGGTACTTCCGAAGGTAGACCTCAAACTGTCAGAACACCCGAAATTAAGGAAACGGTGCTGCACGAAATAGACGTACATGATTCCGTTGAAGAATTGGGGGTGAAATAGCAAAGCAAGCTAGTACGAGTCCGGAAACTTGAAATTTGCTGTATATACTAGAAGCAAAGGTCTCATTTGTTTTTGTCACACTTTCCACCCCCATCGCCAACCCCACTCCATTACTAAATGGGTTAACAAAATAAAATGAACGTACTGACTTAAAATTTTGTACACGTATGTATTATAACGAGATCTGGAATTATTTTAAATTTTGAGCTTACTCCGTTGAAGGGTGGGGGTGAAATAGGAGTAAATAACTAAAACAAGTTAATAAGAGCTCAGAAACTTAGGATATTGTGGTGTATATACTGGAAGTAAAGGTTTCAAATTTTTTATGATATTTTGCACTCCCACAACTACCCCAGTCCATTATTTAAGGGTTAACAAAATAAAATAAACATTTTTACTGGAACTGCTTATTCCGCCGAAGGGTTGGGGTGAGATAGGAGTAAATAAGTTAAACAAGCTAGTAAGAGTCCAGGAATTTCGGATTTGGTGTATATACTAGAAGCAAAGGTCTCAATTTTTTATGACATTTTCCACCCCCACTCCATTACTAAAGGAGCTAACAAAATAAAATGAACGTATTGATTTTAAATTTGTACACGTATGTATTATAACGAGATCTGGAACTATATTATATTTTGAACTTATTTCGTTGAAGAATTGGGGGTGAAATAGGGGTAAATAACTAGAAAAAGCTAGTAATAGTTCAGAAACTTAGGATTTGGTGAATATACCAGAAGCAAAGATTTTAAAATTCTTTACTATATTTTCCACCCTCATAACTACCCCCAATCCATTATTTAAGGAATTAACAAAATAAAATAAATATTTTTGCTTGAAATTTGGTACATGTATGTATAATAACGAGATCTGGAACTTTATATTTTGAGCTTATTTCTCTGAAGAGTTGGGGGTGAAATAGGGGTAAATAAGTGAAGCAATTTAGTAACAGTCCATTGAAGCAATGGTCTCAATTTTTTTAATGGCATCTTCCACCCCCACTCTATTATTAAAATACAATTATTAAGATATTGACTTAATATTTTATATACGTATGCATTATAGCGCATCTGGAACTGAAGTTGAAGGGTTGGGAGTCAAATAGGGCTATAATAATAGGTGTAAATAAGAACCTTGGGATTTGGGATTAGAAGCCAACGTCTCAAATTTCTATTTCCACATCCACGTAGTGGAGTGGAAGTAAGGTAACCGTAAGAAATTTTTCATTTTTTTTTTGTTAAAATAGGCTTAGAATGTAACAAAGATTCGAGATTTTAAATTTCGGCAAATGAAATCTGTCTGCCGGTCGGTCTGTAATTTTTTTTGTGCGCCCGTTTTCTCAGGAACGGTTAAGATAATGACTTGAAATTTGGTACACATGTGTATCATGACGATATCTAGAATTAGGTTATATCTTGCGCTAATTTCGGTGCAGGGTTGGGCGTTAAATATGGGTATAAGGGAAAATAAGTAAAGCAAACTGATAAGAGTACAGGAACTTGGGATTTGGTGTATAGAAGTCACGGCTTCAGATTATTTTATAATATTTTTCAACCCACCTACCACCCCCACTCCATTATTAAAAAGGTTGATAAATTATATTGAGATATTTACTTGAAATTTAGTACACCTATGTATTATAACGACGTCTTGAACTATATTATATTTTGATATGATTTCGTTGAAGGGTTGGGGGTTAAATATGGGTATATAGGGGAAAATATATAAAGCAAGCTGATAAGAGTACAGGAACTTGGGATTTTGTGTATGTACTAGAAGCCAAGGCCTCAGATTTTCTTCTAATATTTTTCAACCCCCTACCACCCCCACTCCATTATTAAAAAGGTTGATAGAATAAAATTGGCATGTTCACTTGAAAGGACCCCGCAGTTTTTTGTAGTAAAAATGAGTTCTGAAACTTGGGGAAAATGTTCTACTGGGCCCCCTGATTAAAATTCTCTTTGACTACCAGTCCGACCGAATTCGATTTTTTGATCTAGAGGCGATTGAAACTGCGAACAACTGCGAAGGTCTGCTTAAATATTCCATAAAAATTCTGGAAATATTCAGACTCATTTTTTGGAGAAAATGAGCATATTTTGTCTCTTGGTGCTTTTTTCAAAGTGCTTTCTACTCCCGGAAAAAAAATAACAAACAAAAAAAATACTTTCTTTCTAATTTTTTACGGGAAAAGGAAGCACTTTGATGAAAAAGTTGGGGGGGGCATAAGTTGATTATTTTTACCTCAAGAATATGCCTGAATATTTTGGGATCCTTCTGAAGTAGAAAAAAATAAAAACCTAGGGAAATTCTTGGTCGAAATTATTTTTGTCTAAGAATTTCTGAAAACCGACAGGCGTGTTCTTTGAACAAAAATAAGCAACATATGTCCCCCCCAACTTTTTCTTCAAAGTGCTTCCTTTTCCCGTAAAAAATTTACAAAAAAAATAATTTTTTTTCTTTATTTTTATTTTATTTATTTTTTTTTTCGGGAGAAAGAAGCACTTTGAAAAAACACCAAGAGACAAACGATGTTTATTTTTCTCCAAAAAACGAGCCTGAATATTTTTGAATTTTTATGGAACATTTAAGCAGATTTTCGCAGACGTTCGCAGTTTCAATCGCCTAGATAAATAAATCGAATTCGGTCGGACTGGTGTCAAAGAGAATTTTAATCAGGAGGCCCAGGAGGATATTTCCCCAAGTTTCAGAACAATCGACTGAAACTCATTTTTATTACAAAAAACTGCGTGGTTCTTTGGTACACGTATGTATTATAATAACATCTGGAATTATATTGTATTTTGAGGTGATTCCGTTGAAGGTTGGAGTTAAATAGGGGTATATAGGGAAAAATAAGTAAAGCAAGCTGGTAAGAGTACAGAAACTTGAGATTTGGTGTATATACTAGAAGTCAAGGCCTCAAATTTTTTTATAACGTGAAAGTAGTAACTCCTTGGGCAACGATTTTTAAGATTATAAATTAATAAAGTAAATGAGGTATTAGGTTTGATAACATAAAACAATATAAATGGTATGTCCTACGGCTTTATTTGAAGAATGCCTTTTTCATATACTTTTGTCCAAGGATTCTAAATCACTTCCAAAAAATCGAAACAGTTTGGAACAGAAAATATGACAAACTTTGAAACGATCTCCCTCGGTTCGCACCTCTACCTACCGCCTTTTTTAATAAATCGTTAGATTTTTGTATTAAATTTCTTTGTTACACTCTAAATAGTTTTTGAAATAAACAATGAAAACATGATTTTGGGTCAACTCTTCAAAATGTGTTTTCTCTGGATACATTTTCAGACACCTGTTAAGTTGTATTTCTATTATTATTCCCAAACATCCTGTATACAGTGATCATTTAGCAAGTGATTAAGATGTTCCTAAGTGTGCAAGTTCTTAATACAGCAACCGTAAAATTAAAAAGCATACAAATGGCGGTACATGTTGGTACGTAGTGTTTGTGTATCATTATGGTTTGTGAATTTTGACAATAATGGAAAAGAATTACAATTGATAATGCACTAAATTGAAAATCTATAATAACTATTTTAAAATGATCAATAAAAGAAAGTAATCTGAAAAAATGTTAATTTCTTCGCATCATGAGAATATTAATATCATACTTGCAAATAAAATTTTGCATTAAATGGGTTCAAATTGCTTGACATTGAAGTTGATTTCAATTGAAAAATGTAATGGGTAATCTATTAAAACTTGTCATGCTATCATTTGCTTAATAAAAGCGTGTTCTGAAAACATAAACACATTCTTAGAAGTCAAGATGTGCATGGCTCATTAATGATTAAATGCATACATTATTACTTCTAAAGTAGCGAGCATAAAATGGAGAAGAATTTATCTACTCGAAATGAAAGCTGATTAAAGTCTAATTTCCACGCGATTTGACAGTAAAGCGAGTAGGTAACCATTATCCTAGCCTTGAAAAGTCTAATTTAAAAAGCCGATGATGGGCCATCTAACAGGTTATTTACCCTTGAGATTTCAACTTAAGAATATTGGCAAGGCAGAAAACGATAAATAGAAATACTGTGATTCTCAACTGAGATTGAGGATTATATATCTTACGAATACAAAATGTTAATCTGCATTAGGGTAAAATACATAGAGAAGGCGGAATTAACGCTTGAAGGTAGGGAAATCAGCTCCCAGGAGAATCACAAGCTTTGTAATAAGCTTGGGAGTCCTGGGCATACCCTGCTGCCCAAGAGGCCTCTTAGGTCGAGGTGAGAAAGGGCTGAAAAATTAAGCGACCGCTTACAAATAACCGTTATATTGAAATGAAATATTAAAAACTATAGAATTTCCAACAAAACTAAAATTCAAAAAATAAATTGAAATATAGAAATTAAACATATATTAAATCTCTATTGCGCTTTTATTAATATAAATTTTTATTTGACAAAAGCGTCAATGGGAAATTTTTATTGTACTTTGGAAGGTTCTAATTTTTTTCTAAACATGCTTTTCAAATAACAATTTTAAAATTCTGGTTTAGATTGAAACTTGAATTAAAATAAAAACGCAGATTATACAGTGCGTCCCAAATTGAGGCTGTATGTATTGCTATCTCCATTACTGTAAAAAACAGAAAGTCGGTTAATAGAGAAAGAAAGAATTTTTGGACATTTCAGTGGTGCTTTAAGGTTTTATTTATGTTTTCTTTTTTCCCTTCTTCAATTCTTTGGGACTTCCTGCCACATGTATGTTTTCTTTCTAAGCGGTGCTATGGGAATCTACAAAATATTTCACAATTAACCAGTATATTACTGGTAAAAAACCTCTACGCCTGTGACGTTTACGTCAAAGGATCAGTTAAAGGTTGGTTTTTTTATAAATAAACAACACAAATAAGTATAAAAACTTGAAATTAAATATTTCGCCGACGTTTCGGAAATCAAATCTGTTTCCTTTTTCAAGGCTTTTTTGAAAAATCTTTTTTGCTGTGTATTACAAATACACAGCTCTAATATACTGGTTAATTGTGATATATTTTGTAGATTCCCATAGCACCGCTTAGAAAGAAAACATACATGTGGCAGGAAGTCCCAAAGAATTGAAGAAGGAAAAAAATTAAGATAATGCCACAAATAACATTTAGACAATATTTATGTTTTCTTGTTTTTGAAATAATTGGGAAAACCACAGTCAAATCAAATCAAATCAAATTTTATTTCGAACATACCATAACATATAACGTAAGACATAAACGTGTACATATTAGGATTTAATAAAGAACCATGCACACTAAATTGCTTCTAAAGCGAATCTGAGAACACATTTGTGTTGTGCGTCGCCCTTCAACAGCATTCTTAGATGTAAAATTAATTTGAACAATTTATTATTAATCATTCACTTTTATCTTGTAGTTTAATTAAAATATTGTTGTTATTATTGGAATAATATCATAAAGCGACAGCAAACATGTCTTTATAGATAGATTTTAGAAAAGACTGATGAAAAGATTGTAATTATTTCTTATAAAATTTTTATATTCTATATTACATTTTTTTATTTCATTTGTGAAGAGACTAATTTTGAGGGGCAGGATATTATAAAATTGAGGAGCAAAATATGTTATATATCTCTGAGTATGCGATTTAGTTTGGAAAGGAACTTTCAGTGATTTATTAGTTATTGTTCTAGTTTGATAATTATTATGGATGACAGATTGGTACAGATGCTGATTATTCACCGTAAAATTTAAACAACCGTGTATATAGAGACTTCTGATATTCATTACATTCATTTGTTTGTACAGTAAATTAGTGGAGTACATTCTTTACTTTTTTTAAAATTATTTTTAATATAGTATTCTGACACACGGCAAGGTTATACAATGCATTATTGTACAATCCTCCCCAAACTACTATACAGTATCTTAGTATCAACTAAAGCGTTGTATAGGATCATTAATAGTTTATTGCATACAATGGATTTTAAGAGATGAAATTTATAAAAGAGTTTGCGAAGTTTCATTGCTATAAAATTGCTATGATCATTCCACCTCAGATGCTGATCAATAATGACACCTAGATATTTAGTGGATCTAATCTTCTTTATTCCAGGGCAATTACAATATGTTACAATTTTTTAAATGTATTTTCAGTGTATTTTGGTTAGGCTGATCAACAGCTGCGGTGGAGAAAGTTATATAAGTAGTTTTGTTGATATTTAAACTTAATAATTTGTAATGTAACCAATTTTGTTGGAGACCTGTTTCAGCTTTCTTGTATATATCAGTCCAATTTGTACCTGAAAATATGATAGCAGTGTCATCTGCATAAGAAATTATAGTTCCACTTTTTAATAAGTGTCCAATTTCATTAATATATACGAAAAATAACACAGGCCCCAACACAGTACCCTGAGGAACATCCATAGAGACATCCTGAGAGCCTACTCAAAGTTTCATCTATTCTTACCCTTTGTTTTCTATCGGTTAAATAGTTCTCAAACAGTCTCAATGTGTTTCCTCTAATACCCACATCTTTTAATCTTTCAAATAGTGTTTTATGGCATACAGTGTCAAACGCCTTAGCCAAGTCTATATAGACTACAAGGCTTTTATGTAAATGATTTATAACTTCGCTTGTTAAGTCGTAGCTAGCATTCTCAGTACTTTTGTTAGTTCTAAAACCATACTGCTTTTCACAAAATATATTTTTTGTTTCAAGAAAATTTACAAACCTTTTTTTCAAACATTTTTCAAAAATTTTAGCAAAATTGTTTAATACCGAGATTGGCCTGTAATTCGTCAGGTTCTGGGGATCGCCATTTTTATATACGGGAATAACAGTGGAAACTTTAAAATCTGTAGGTATTTTAGAAGTTGTAAAGATTAAGTTAATGATATGCAATAAAGGTTTTAAAATGTAACAATGAATATGTTTTATTAATTCAGCAGATATTCCATCAGGTCCCGGTGAAGAGTTTGCTTTCAAGGAGGCGATACTAAATATAAGCTCATTTTCAGTGATTGGGTTTAGATACATTAAGATATCTTTTTTGGTAGAAACTCTTGTTGTATAGGTCGTATTTTTGTGACATCTCCTTACCTATATTTATAAAAAAATTATGGAATGCATCTGCCTTTTCCATATTATCATATATGAGTTTATCATTTTGTTTAATATTCATATTTTTTTTATTATTCTTCTTGTGACCTGTAACCTCCCCAACGATATTCCATATATATTTATAATTATTCTTAGCCTGTTCAATGTTTGTTTTATAATAATTATTTTTTGTTTGTTTTAGTAAACTGTTCAATTTATTTCTATATTGTTTATATTGGTTAATGGCTTCTGTACCGGTCCGTAACGCGTTCTTTTTCATTTTATCTCTGTCTTATAGAATTTATTAAACCATCTGTAATCCATGGTTTTATGGTTTTAAAAAAATAATAAATCGTGAAGAAAGCGTCTTTTCCCTTGTTTTTTACTCTACTATAAAGGAGGCACAAGAAATAGTCAGTAAAAATAATGCTTACACGTATGAAGGCAAGGTGTTTATTAAAATGGATAATGGGAAAAAAAGGATACAAACCAGGGCAGATTTGCAAGAAATACAAAATAATTAATTTACATCAAGAACATCATTTCAAGTAATATATGAGATGGAGATGGAACGAGCGAGGTCACTACTTACTTGAATTTATTTATCTTTTCTTTTTATAATTCAAACATAATTATTAATTATTACTTTATATTTTTCCTCAATTATATTGTTGTATTAAATCTTTTTAAGTACTTGTGAATTATAGTTGTTTACTAATTTTAGTTCCACATTCACGTATTGGATTGGAAGTATAGTAATCGTAAAAAAAAATCAAAATGTTTTTTTCTTGAAATATGTTTAGAATGTCAAGAAACTGTCTGTCTGTCGGTCTGCCGGTCTGTCTGTAACTTTTTTTTCCGCACGCTTTCTCCGGAACGGTTTAAGATATTGACTTGAAATTGTATACGTATATATTATAACGAGATCTGAAACTGGATTGTTTTTTGAAGATATCCGGTGAAGGGTTGGGGGGTAAATAGGGGTATGTTACATCACTACTTGGCCCTAGAAAAATTAACAATGATATCACCGGTTAAGGTGATAACCAAAGGCAATTCAACCAACACACAAATAGTGACGGCGAACGGCTAGCTGATCTGGTGCGTGGCTGGGATTTCGTGGGTTCAATTAATATATATTTTTTTAAATCAGCCAGAGGGTGAACCAATATTTTTGTGATATTTTGCCTAGCTAGTTTGTTCCAACACTCAGAGGTAGCTTAAAATGATGTAAAAATTATGAGCGCCATCCACGGAAAATGTAAGAGTTAAAGTGAATGCTGCTGCAGAATTGGCTACAGAAATGGCCATTCTGCTACCAGCTAGCTAATAAAAGAGATATCCCCTCTCAAGTCTCAATTAACTTATTACCATACTATAAACTAAAAATTACTAAGAATGGGTCCGCGTTGTTATATGCAACCCATAATACTTCCTGCAGTATATTTGGTTTAACCAATAATTAAGAAATTTGTGCTGTGAAATAGATATATTTACTATGCGATCGAAGCCTCTGTGTTCTACGAGAGCTGTTAGCAAAAACTGGAATACAAAAAGAGTTAAATGGATGAAACATGAAAATATAATAAATGTGTACATTCCTAAATTTAAACAGATTACCTATGATAATTTAATGTCTGAGGTTTTAGTTACTAGAGTATGGTAAATACCAGTACATATTTCTCAAAAATTCATTCTGTTTAATAGAATTTAATAAAATTACTTAAAGTTGCCAGATGTACGCAACACACCCTTCTCCTCCGGAAGAAATATTTTAGCTTACTGAAATATTTCTTGATCAGCTGTGATCCAAAAAAAAAATTTTTAATTAGCAAAATGTCTGACTAAATGGTACTAACATCAAACTGTACTAAAATAAACTGTACTAAAAGTAAACTGTACTAAACTAAAATTGAAAATATTATGAATGCGTGAAATTTATTTCCTCGTAGTGCTAAAGTGAAATAGTAAACACCTCGTATACGTGGCTAAAAAAAAAATAAATAATTAAAAAAAATTATTTACTATATGTCCCAACTTAATGGTGACAAACTCACAAAGTCCAACTTCTAAAAAGAAAATATTGGAAACTAACCTGTATGCCCATAGACTAGAGCCATACATTATACAACCACGTGTAAAAAAATATTTACAACTACGAGTTAAATGTTTGTTAAATTTCACAACGAATTAAAGTATTCAACTACGAGATAAAAATTACAACAACGCATTCAAAATTATTTTGGACTAAGCGTCCAGACTATTATCCAGTTGATGAAAAGTGAAGATTAAAACCGAAAATTTGCCGAAATTTCTTTAAAGTATTAATAAATATGTAGTCAATTTAAAATCTATCAACATCGTCAAACCCGAAATTTCGCAAATAAAATTTAAAATAAAATATTTACAAAAGTGTTATTGGATATGCATCGATCCAAACACACCAAGTTGCGAAACCGAACTAAACTAAAAAGGCAGAACTGTGTCTGTCTGTGTGTGTCCTCACGCGAAATTAATCGGTAGTGTGAGGTCACCTAAACCCAAAAGTTTGACGATTTTTTTTAAAGCAGATATTTGGTGTTGAGTATCGCTTTGTAATGCGGCCAAGTTGGAAGTTACGCATTTCAAGTGGCCCTATTTAAAGAACCTCCACCCTACCACCCTATCTAATCTCAGCGACAAAAATTTAAAAAAAAACAATTTAAAATTCTTGCATTTGTCAAGAAGTATCACAGTAGATGCATGAGGTATGAAAAAAAATTATATCGCTAAGTTTTCGTGCGATGTTATGCATTTTTGAGTACTTGTCTCAAAAACTGAATAAACAGAACTAAACCTAAAAGTTACTAAAATTAAATGATCGGCCAATCAAACTAAATCTATTTAAACCTAACTAACTAACACTAAGTAACAGTACTAGTAAAATTACTTTTATCCTAACTGACTGTTATGGCGGCGTCTAAATATTTTCTGAATACTGCGACGCCCTACCGCAACTTATCTCACTATACTATACCTAACTATACCTAACTAAACCAGAGTTAAACCTACAAATGGTTCTAGAATCATTAAAGATCCGCGGTTGAGAGGTTTGGTTGCAAATCAACCCTCTCGTTAACACAAAAAGCATTAAATTAGTACTAAAGCACTATAATTCAATTGAAAATGCGGTTTGAAAAATTTTCATTAATTTTTCAATGTTGTAACCGCAAACTAAATCTGACAAAGTCATTGTCCTACTTGACCTGACCTTACTAAAAATCGAGACGTCGTTCGAACTAAGCGTCGAGACGGCGCTCTTACTGAACTGGACTAACGAGATTGTGCTCGTCTTAAATTAAATTTATTTTAATGTCTTGTAAAATAAACTTATTTTATTCCATTTTCTCCCAAAGGAAGTTTTAGAATATGTTAGGCGTCCCTAACCAAACCTGACTGAAATTTTTGTTTACCTACTCTCACGTATGATTAAACAACTCAAACCTAACTGAACCTAACTGTCGAGCTGAGCTCGAACTAAACTAAATTTAAACTGTGCCCCCAGATTAAATTTATTATATTCCATTTCCTTAAGTAGGAAATTTTGAAATATTTTATGCTTGGCGTCCCAACGCATATTTTTTTTTATGTTTGGCGTCCCAAAGCATACCTGACCTGACTAAACTAAAATTTTGTCTGATTATACTCTGTGGCATAATCGGACTTACGGGCAAACTTTACTAGACCTGACTAAACTGTAATGTTTGGGCAAACTAAACTAACTGAACTTAAATAAACTTAATAAAGGACTAGGTTGTACTAAACTTACTGAACTAAAAATTAATCTTTAAGGACGTGCACTGCATACAAAATTTTTACAAAGCACTAAAAGCATGTCAGAGCTTATGGTTCTAGACCTCGTGCAAGCTGGCGTTCGATCCCAAATAAGGCTTGAGCTTCGATACATGCCAAGTACCAGCTGGAGTTCCGTCTAGATGGTTCAGCTCATATGCAACTTTAGATAATACTTTCTTGACAATGCACGGTACATAGCGATTAGCTAATTTAGCAGAAAAGAATTCTGCGGCGTTACTCAACACAAAATTTCTGAGCCAGACTTTTTCTCCAACTTTGAAAACTTTGTCTCGTTTTCTCAAATTATAATATTTGGCACCCTTTTGATACGCAACATTTAACTTAACTTGAACATCCCTATATAACTGAGGAAGTTTATCCATTTCATTGGCATATGATCTTCTACTTTCCCCAAGGTCACTCACATCTGAAACGTCGACTTCGTCATAATAATCACCCGTCACAGGCAGCTTTCGCCCAAAATTCAGGAATGCCGGGGTGAATCCGGTCACCTCGTGTACGGCTGAATTAATCGCAGATTGAATATTTAAAATATTTTCGTCCCATTTCTTATGTGAGCCCTTGAGAAAACTTCTGATCATAGTGCCAATTGTACGATTTACCCTTTCTACGTGGTTTATTTGGGGATGATAAAAACAAGTATACCACAACTTAGAAATTTTGAATTTCTTAACAAAGTTATTAAACATATTGCTAGTATGTGCTGTAGCATTATCTAGCAATAAAACTTGGGGTGTGCCATAAGTTAAAAATACTTGTTCGAGAAAAGTTGTGATAGCTTTTGAAGTGGCTTCACGCGCGGGTTTCATTAGCACAAATTTAGAGAAATAGTCTACGGCTACTAACAAAAACCTATTGCCCTTCGTACTTCTGGGAAAAGGTCCCATTGTATCGTATGCTACAAACTGAAAAGGAAAAGAGGCTTTCTTTTCTGCGCCCATTTGCCCAAACCTCTGCGTGTTCAGAGACTTTTCTCTGCCGCAGATTTCACATTTTCGAATGTACATTAATATGTCCTTTCGCATTTTAGGCCAATAAAAGTTTTCTGCTACTTTGTGTAGCGTTTTATAATAACCTAAATGCCCAGAATTTTCATTCTGGTGGCAGTCAACCATAACTTTTTGCCTGTCTGCTAGAGGAACTACTAATTTCCATTCTGAAATGTTTGTACGCAAAATTATTTTACTCTTGGTATGCTTGAAAAGATACCCGTCTTTGACCATCCACTGAGGAAACTTATGTGGATTTTTCGTAATTCTCTCTCTAAGTTTTAGATACCAAGGTTCGAGATTATTTAAAGAAATACCCAAAGTATCAATTTCTGCTACTGGTACTGAACGCGACAAAGCATCAGGGACTACATGTAGAGTACCCTTTCTGTGAATGATCTCAAAGTCATACATGGAGAGTCTGAGTGCCCATCGAGACAAACGCCCGGTTGGATTTGACAGTTTACTTAAATATCTCAAACTAGAATGGTCAGTGATGACCTTAAAGTGAACCCCCTGTACATACTCGGCAAAACTCTCTACCCCATGCAATACCGCTAAAATTTCTCGTTCACAAGTTGAGTAATTACGTTCAGCCCTTGACAAACTTCTACTCGCATAGGCAATTACTTTTTCAACCCCTTGTATAGTTTGGGTAAGCACTGAACCTACGCCAAACGCACTACTATCAGATTGAATGCAAAATTCCTGAGAGAAATCAGGTGATGCAAGTATAGGAGCAGAAATTAATCTTTGTTTTATTTCCCTGAAAGCTAATTCTGCCTTATCGTTCCATGGTGTCGACTGTTTCTTTTTCCGCCCCTTAAGCAAATCGTTAAGCGGACTTATTAAAGTACTAAAATGTGGGATAAAACGTCGATACCATGAACACATGCCCACAAAACGTCTGATTTGGGTTGTAGTTTCCGGTCTTGGATAATTTAACATAGCCTCGATTTTATCACTTGAGGTTCTCAAACCTTGCGCATCCACCACGAAACCCAGATAATTCAGAGATTCTCTGAAAAATTTGCACTTTTGGAAATTAACAGTCAAGTTTGCTTGTGACAATCTTTTATATACTTCTTTTAGCAAAGCTATGTGTTCATCAAAAGAACTTGAAGTTATAATAATGTCATCTAGATACACAAAAACTTTAGGTTGTAGTTCTGGGGTGAAAATTCTGTCCATTAAACGCTGGGTAATCTGCGCCGAATTGGCCAGCCCAAAAGGTAAGACTTTAAATTGGAACAGACCTCTCCCCGGAACTGAAAAAGCAGTTTTCTCTTTGCTAGATTCATCTAGCGGCAATTGCCAAAAGGCTGACTTAAGATCCACACTAGAGATAAACTTTGCATTAGATAACATTTTTAAAATGTCGTCGACTAAAGGCAATGGATAAGAATCCTTCTTTGTGACTTCATTTAAAGCCCTACCATCAAAGCAAAAACGCCATTCCCCACTACCCTTTTTAACTAACAATACTGGACTATTCCAGGGGCTAAAAGATGGCTCTATTACGTCCTGCTGTAACATTTTGTCCAATTCTACATTAAGGTGCTGCTGCATATAGGGGGATAATCTATATTGTCGCTTTTTAAACGGCAAGGCATCACCGGTCTCAATGTGTGCCTGCATTAAATGTGTTCGCCCAAGTTTATCTCTAGATAAGGACTTAAAAAGATCTACTACATTTTCCAGTTCCCTATTTTGAGCCTTATTAAACTTAATGCTGACTTCTAAACTTGACTCACTTTGTTTGGGTGGTTCGGTAATCACATTGATTAAATAATCGTGGACGTCACTAAAAACTTCCCAGGTGTTATTTTGGAAATTAAGTCTTAATGAAAACTGTTTGATAAAATCACTACCTAAAATCAAACTACAGCGTAGTGACGGTACTACACGAACTTCAACTAATTTACAAATCCCATCTATACATAATGGTAGTTCACAAATCCCTGTAATATTCTGGGCTGTTCCGTCTGCTGTTCTTACTACTTTATTTAAACTTTTGTCAAGTTTAATTTTATATTTGTCCAACAAATTTAACGACAACGAACCTAAACATGTGATATTTGCACCACTATCAAGCAATGAGATTACCTCCTCATCAAACAAAGTTACTGAAATATAGGGCCTATTGTCATAGGGCTTCTCTAGAAAAACTGGTGACACAACTGACTTACTAGACTTTAAAAAGTTTTTGACTGTTACTTTCCAATTGTTCCAATCGGATAAATCCATTTTAGGCTTGACTATATTGAGAGAATTACGACTATTAGACTTAGAAATATTCTTTATTTGACATAATCGTGAATTGTAAAATATACGGCCATTCTGAGGAGTCGTCTGACGTCGGCCTAAGTCGACAGACCTCCTTACTGGTTTTTTGGAACCAACTTAACCTCATTACAAATGGTACATGTTCTAACGGTACAGTCTGGCTTACCACACTTAAAACAAAACCTTTTTCTAGGTTCTTTGCACTGTATAAATTCGTGACCAACTTTCTTACAGTTGAAACACGTGCTTATACTTGAAACTTTATTTACTGGGTTTGTTGTTGTTGCCCGCACTACTTTATTAACTGAAGCTAAGTTCTTATTAGAAAAAGTTTTACATTTCTTTCTGAATATTTTATGTTGCCTTTTTGAAGATGACGGTTCTGAACTTTCTACATAAGCTAAATCGGATTCAAGGGCATTAGTTGCACTTGGAGGCGAATATTTATTCTTGGCCTGCAAGGCATCATCGATTTTCCTGCAATATGTCACTAGTTCACAAGTGTCCCTAACATCAACTAAAGCCAATCGCTCAACATAAATTGGTAAGATATTTTTTCTAATTATTCTTAACTGTTCAGCATCGCTGACAGGTGATAATAATCTATTAAATAAATTCTGCATGGTGGCAACATATATAGTTATTTTCTCACTACGCCCCTGCTTACGTGATTTAATTTCATCTAATAAAGTTTCATTATACTCTAATGGTAAGAAAGTATTGTGCATTTCATTAACTAACTGGTCCCAAGAGGTGACCTTATCTCTAACAGATCTGTACCAAATTAAAGCATGACCTTCAAATAAGTCTATTGCAGACTCACAAAGTTCTTTAAAAGTGACGTTGCGAGCTTTTGACAACTCCACAACTCTTTCTAAAAAAGCTTTTACGCTTGTTCGGCCATCATATTTTATATTCCACTTATATACTGGTATTGACTTTTTATTGACAGAGGTTGAGGGTAAAATTATGTCGCTATTATCTAACTCTACTGTTTTGATAACATTATTTGCTAGTTTAGCTTCTAGCTCTAGACATGCGGCTTGAGCATCTTGTTTGAACTCGGTATACAAGGTTTTAATCTCAAGTGGTTCTTCTGGGACTTGAAACCTATCCACCCTGTACGTTAAAGAAGCTAAACGCGAAGATATAATTAAGTACATAGTATCAATTACAGTTGCTGAAAAATCTAGAATTAATGATTCGAGTTCAATAAGTGTCATCTCAATCACGTTTTTCTCTTTGTCCAACTCAAAGTTTGGATCTTTTAACTTCTTGATATCCCCATTTGACTTTTCTAAAAATCTTTTCAAAACGATTTTCTTGTCTTGCAATTTTCTACGAGTACTTATTACACCCCTGATTCTAAGTTCATAATCTAACTCAGCCTCTGTCAAATAAGAAGGATTTATGACAAGCGGTGAGTCCATCTTGTCTACTAAAGATACTTAAACTAACTCAAAAACAAATTAAAAATCAATACCTGTATATGTCTCTACAAGAAAAACGAACTATAAGTGGTATTAAAATAATACCTAACTGAAATTGAATTATCAAGTAAAGAATACTCTATAAAATAACGTAAAAAGTCTAAACTGAAATAAAGATTGTACAGGCGTACAATCGCTGACTCACTAAACTAAATAAATTTGTGTTAATTTCAATGTAGCAAATTTATTAAAATACGCAAAGTTTTTACTTGCTATTTTAAAATATAATTGCTTTGATTTAAAATCAAATTTGCAATACCTAACTCAACTGAACCTAATATTAAAATAAACGGAGTTGCTAACTCGCTATTTTAATTTTTAATCACCTTGATATTTTTAATCAAATAGGTAATTTTAAACCCAACTCAAATGTACTAAACTTAATCTTTATCACTGGATACTAAATTCCTTAAAAGTGATAAGATTTTTTTTATGGTTAAATAAAAACTAACAAAACATCACCTGTTTTATACTGCTAGAAGAATTCGTATAGTCCTCTAAATTAGATATAAAATATTGCATTTTATACTTAGTTTCTGTACCTAGTATTTACCATATTATAGATAAAATAAATTATCATAAAATAACTTCCAGACATAAAATTATTGCACAAATAATATTTTCAAACTCAAAACCTAAATTTCTGTCTCTCATAAGATCAAACTAGCTTATGCTTGATACCACAAAAACTCTAAAATTCACCTCTACTCATTTAAAAATCTGAAACTTACATAACTTGACTAAAAAAAATGAAACTTACTGAACCTTATTCGGGCCTCACGTTACTGGGCACCATTGTTACATCACTACTTGGCCCTAGAAAAATTAACAATGATATCACCGGTTAAGGTGATAACCAAAGGCAATTCAACCAACACACAAATAGTGACGGCGAACGGCTAGCTGATCTGGTGCGTGGCTGGGATTTCGTGGGTTCAATTAATATATATTTTTTTAAATCAGCCAGAGGGTGAACCAATATTTTTGTGATATTTTGCCTAGCTAGTTTGTTCCAACACTCAGAGGTAGCTTAAAATGATGTAAAAATTATGAGCGCCATCCACGGAAAATTTAAGAGTTAAAGTGAATGCTGCTGCAGAATTGGCTACAGAAATGGCCATTCTGCTACCAGCTAGCTAATAAAAGAGATATCCCCTCTCAAGTCTCAATTAACTTATTACCATACTATAAACTAAAAATTACTAAGAATGGGTCCGCGTTGTTATATGCAACCCATAATACTTCCTGCAGTATATTTGGTTTAACCAATAATTAAGAAATTTGTGCTGTGAAATAGATATATTTACTATGCGATCGAAGCCTCTGTGTTCTACGAGAGCTGTTAGCAAAAACTGGAATACAAAAAGAGTTAAATGGATGAAACATGAAAATATAATAAATGTGTACATTCCTAAATTTAAACAGATTACCTATGATAATTTAATGTCTGAGGTTTTAGTTACTAGAGTATGGTAAATACCAGTACATATTTCTCAAAAATTCATTCTGTTTAATAGAATTTAATAAAATTACTTAAAGTTGCCAGATGTACGCAACAGGTAAATATGGGTAAATATCATTGAGTTGTACTAGAAGCCGACTACTTGCTTCAAAATAGTTCCAATTTATTATTTAATCATGAGAAACTAATAATAGCTGGAGGATTCGAAAATCCAAAACAAGCGTTTCAAATAACTTGTAATAGAGATCCCGAAAACTACCACTGAACAGCCGTCAAGGAGAAGCAGATACTCGAATCATTCTTCACGTTTTGTCTGGCAAAATTGGTAGATACTGACGTGTTACTATTACTTCTACACCTCTATAGTATCGCTCCAAAACTGGAGAAATATGTTTTGTTTATGAAGTTGGGACACAGCAAAAATAGACGCTTCGTTTCCATCGACGATATAGTTAAGAAGCTCTGCCCTCTAATAAGTAAGAACCTATTGGCCATCCATTGCTTAAGCGGTTGTGATAATCCTAACGCATTTTATAAAATAGGTAAAAAGACCGCTTTTGATGCATTACAAAAAAATATTGTGGATCTTTCAGAACTAGAAAAGCTTCCAACATTATCGGAAGATGAAGCTATGGAACTTGCCAGCAAATATTTGTTTGGGTGGGTATTAAAAGATGATGTTTAGATACCACAGTTAACTATTGGATTGAATAATATTTGAAAGCAACCTGAGGCCTTGACTTCTAGTATATACACCAAATCCCAAGTTTCTGTACTCTTACCAGCTTGCTTTACTAATTTTTCCCTATTTACCTACACTTACTCCCTACTCCTTCAACGGAATCATCTCAAAATATAATCTAATTTCAGACGTAATTATAATACACATTTCAAGTGAAACTCTCAATTTTATTTTATCAACCAACTCTTTTAATAATGAAGTGGGGGTAGTGGGGGGTTAAACATGTTATAAAAATCTTAGGCCTTCGCTTCTAGTATATACACCAAATCCCAAGTTTCTGTACTCTCATCAGCTTGCTTTACTTATTTTTTCCTATTTATCTCCACTTACCCCCTACCCCTTCAACGGAATCATCTCAAAATATAATGTAATGTCAGATGTCGTTATAATACATATTTCAAGCGAAAATCTCAATTTTATTTTATCAACCAACCCTTTTAAGAATGGAGCGAGGGTAGGGGGGTTAAAAATATCATAAAAATCTGAGATCCTCGCTTCTAGGATATACACCATATCCCAAGTTTTTGTACTCTTACCAGATTGTTTTAGTTATTTTCCCTTATTATTAGCCCCTATTTAGCCCCAAACCTCTAACGGAATAATTTCAAAATATAATCTAGTTCCAGATGTCGTTTTATTACATACATGTACCAAATTTCAAGTGAATATCGCAATTATATTTTATCAACCCCTTTAATAATAGAGTGGGGGTGGTGGGGGGATCGAAAATACTATAAAAAAATCTTGGGTCTTCGCTTCTGGTATATACTATAAATTTCTATACTCTTACCAGCGTGCTTTACTTACTTTCCCTCATTTACCCCTATTTAGCCCCCAATAATCCTTCAATGGAATCGTCACAAAATATAATCTAGTTCCAGATGTTGTTATAATACTGTTACGTGTTTTCCACCTTTTAGGAAACACCCTGTATGAATCCGTGGGTTCTAAATAGTTTTAACAAGGGGTAAACCACTAACACTTTATTTAATAATTTACTGATTATAAAATACTTCTTAATTAACCAAAATAACCTTTACGCTTTGTTTGATTTCTTTTTAACCTCACTTTCTCGATGCCAAATTTCACTTTAATAAAACTTCTCCTCTTCCGCCGGTAATCGGGTCTTATATACTTCTGAAATTGCCTCCAGAATCATCCAGAATACAATCGAGAAACTTCTCCTACCACACTCTAGAAAACTCTATCTCTTTCTACGAGTTTCCAGTCACTATTAGGCAGAAGCTATCATAGGGGGATGTAATGCATAACGCTGCCCCCTCCTTAAGCCTAATCGTTCCGATCAAGCAATTGAGAATCATCAGTGTATTTCGCCAGTGTATCCAAATGCACGATCTTCATCTTGGACATCTTGCTTCGTTGAATCCGATAGACGACGTCATTAATTCGGGTAATAACAGTATACGGTCCATCCCAAGGTGGTTGAAGTTTCGGTGACCTTCCTTTCTTTTGCTGTGGGTTGTACAGCCAAACCAGCTCACCCACCTTGATGAACCCATTTGAACTACCCTTCCGGTCGTATCGAACCTTCATTCGGTCACTGATTGGTGATGGCTCCGCTATATCGTTAGCCAACCTCTTGAAAATAGCTCCGGCGTTGAACCCTTCACCCTTACTTCCAGTCTGTGGTCCCTTACTGGCTGCACAAATCTTGCGTTTGCGACACCATGCCTCCACATCCTGACGACTTTTTATCCAATAAAATCGTTCTCGTATTTTCTTCAGGGTTTTGTTAACACCGAAGTGTCCATCAGATGTTTCATTGTGCACTTCCTGAAGCACCTTCGCTACTCGACACCTGGGAATCACTAGACGCATAACCACCTGTTTTCCATCCGGGCTTTCCCATGCTCTCCTCAACAGCCCGTTCATGACTTTCAGTGAGTCCCACTGCGTCCATAGTGCCTTCAGTCCCACTCTTTTGCCTGAAACATTCTTCCATTTTGGTCGAATTCCTTTTTCCCTTGCTCTCAATATAGCCCCGATCCCTGCATCGTTCAGTTGTTCTTGTCTCAGGGCTTCAGTTGTCCAATCGTCCGGAACGTCTATTTTAATAGTGTTGACTACTCCCGTGCCATGCTGTTTCTCCACATGGCGGCAGTGCTTGCAGTCGTCCTTGCATGGTCTTCTAGATAAATCATTTCCATTATTATGAGACCTTCCTGGTCGATGCTCGATTTTAAAGTCGTACTGTTGCAGCCGTTCTATCCAACGAGCCAGTTGACCTTCCGGGGTTTTCAACTGCAACAGCCATTTCAACGCAGCATGGTTGGTCCTGATTTTGAGACGTCGTCCATAGAGATACTTATGAAAATGGTCCACTGATTTGACGATGGCCAATAACTCTTTCCTGGTTACACAATAGTTTCGTTCTGGTTTGGAGAACACCTTGCTGAAATACTCGATCACTCTTTCCTCTCAGTTCTGGATTTGGGATAGCACACAACCAACCGAAGAATTGCTGGCATCCGTATCTAAAATAAAAAGTCCATTCCGTTGTGGGTATGCTAGCACAGGACCAGTGCATAGAGCTGCCTTCAATTACGAATATTTTACATTCATTGAAATTACGAAAATGTAATTGACCACGCCCCGCTAGTTCCATAAATCGTGAAAGCAGGAGCACACAATGAATTGAATTTAGTACGGCATGAACTAAGGATGGGTGCGGACGTAGGTAATAATTTCTAATACGAAACAAGACAATATCTCTTCGTCAAAAGCTAAGGAGTTATTTGTCACATTTTTGACAAATAATTTCTTCTATTGAAAGCATTTCTGCAGTTTCTTTTTTAGCCGTAAATGCTATGGGAATAAAATAATAATTCTTATTAAAACCGAAATGAAAATAGAACATTAAAATAAAATTAAATAACTCGGAAACTAAAATCAACTGATAATTATCAAAAAATAAATTTTTCTTATTGCAAAAATAGAACATTAAAATTAAATAACCCTCAGAAACTAAAATCAACTAATAATTGTCAAACAATAAACCAATGAAGTAAGGATTCAAACAAACCACCTTCTTGTGCCAAATAATAGCCAAACCGATTATACAATGAACCTCTCATATCATTGAGTTGATTTGGAGTAATGCTTGCACAAAGTTGGATAAGTTTCTCCCCTAATTCAACTAAATTATTGGCTCGTTCAAACGCATGTTTGTACGCGGTTTCCTTTAAAAAACCTCACAGAAAAAAATCATGGGGTGCTAGATCAGGTGGCCTGGGGCGCCATTTTATCATTCCCCTCGTAGCTATTAGACGATTGGGAAATGTTCTTTCCAGAAAATTAACAGTTAAGGTGTTGTGACTTGGGCAGCCGTCTTGTTGAAACCAAATGTCGTCAAACTTGACAGAAAGATTTTGAACTGCAGGGATTATTTGGTTTTGTAAAAGCTGTAAATATTTATTGCCATTTAAATTGCCATCGATTAACAGTGGGCCTATAATATGATTGTCTAAAATTCCCGTCCAAACGTTCAACTTTTGAGGATACTGAGTTCGCACAGCAACACTCAAATGTTTATTTTACCGAGACCAATATCGTACTACGGATGGATTGTGTTTCCTATGTAATGAAAAGGATGATTCATCTGTAAACAATATATTCTTTAAGAAATTTTCATTCTCATTCACTTTATTTATCATGACTTCACAAAATTCCGTCCGTTTGAAATTCTCCTCGGGAAATATTTCCTGCGTTGTTTGAACTTTAAAACAACTTTACCCATTTCTTTGCAAAATATTTTTTACAGTTCTTTCCTTCATGTCAACTTCATCAGCAATTTGCCTGCTAGAACAAGGTTCACTAGTTGATGACGGGGTTTGGGTTGACAGCATTTTTTACAATATTTCACGGCACACCCGAAATTCTCAAATTTTTTAATAATATATGAAATTATGCTGGCTGAGGGGATTGGTCTGTTGTCCACGGAATAAGCCTGTTTGAGGTGCTTCCGGCTGCGAGGCGTTCCGTGCAGTATGTGGGACCATCGTGGTTGGCGGCTGCCAGACGTTCCCTGCATGATGGGGGGCCATGGTGGCCGATTGTGGTGAAACGTGCCCTACCGCGTAGGGGGCCGTGATGGTGGTGATGACTGGCGGCTGATGCATCTGTCTTCAGGTTCCTGGCTGCTGGGAGTCGTGTTCTTCCCGGTGTGTGCCTGGTTGCGGCGAGATGTGTACGGCATAAAAGGGGGCCGGGGCGGTGAGCTGCTGTGCGACGTACCCTGCATGAGGGGGGGCAACGTGGTTGGTTGCTGCGAGACGTCACTGGCATGAAGGGGGGCCAAAGTGGTTGGCTACTGCGAGACACTCCTGACATGAAGAGGGGCCAGCGTGGTTGGTTGCTGTGAGTCGCTCCTGACATGAAGGGGGGCCGGCATGGTTGGGTGCTGCGAGATGTCACTGGCATGAAGGGGGGCTGGCATGTCGGCTCCCGGGAGCGTCTTTCGTCTGTCGTGAGAGGGAACGGCTGTTGCCGCACCCTCTCGGAGTTTGGAAGGGTTTGGGGGTGTGTGACTAGTCGGAGCACAGGGTGCCAATTGGCATCATGTGCTCCGATTTCGTCGGAAGGAAGTTTTGGGCTGTGTAGCTCAAGGATTGTGCTCGGCCAAGGACGCTTGTTTTAGCGTCGGAGGCCGGCACGGGCTAGGGTAAGGGTACCTAGCGGGTTGCTTACTGGATACCCCCGGGATCGGGTGATTTGGGTGTTTTGGTCATTGTCTCCTTGCGGCGTGGCTTGAAGATCGGGCTGAAAAGAAGGTTAGTTATACTTACCCATTATCCAGGATCTGGAACTTCGGCCTCTTGTGCCTAGGTGCGTCGTTGGGGTCGTAGTCAGTCGCCTGTCTGACCAGCGGATTCCCATGCTCTGCTGCACGGGCGTATAGTTTCTTCGCCCTGTCCTGGATGACTTCAGTTACCGGGGTGTATTCTAAGTCTCTGAAGATATCGGCGTTTCTGACAAACCATGGTGCATCCAAGGATGCCGGCTGAATCCGCCGGCGAGTTTTTATATTATATAACGGTTGGTGCACCGAGGTATTAAATATTACCGCGGCGCGCCAACCGTTCATTTATTCCCGAGCAGCGCTGGCGATGACACTGTCTTGATATGCCACAGTAAATAAATTTATTGTGTCTACAGTGGAATGGCCCCCGAAGTACCACTTCACAATTTGCACTTTTTCTGCAGTTGTATAAACACACGGCATTTTAATAACGAAATTGAGATTAATTTATTTTATTCCCACATGTCTAAACAGCTATGCTATTAAAAGCAGAATGGGTGCGCTGTTCTCAACACGACGCGGTCAAGCGATGGCGTTATTGTTTTATACCAATACCCTGCATTGTTCTACGACAAGGCGTTGTTTATCTGCGCAGAAACAAGTTTACGTACCTACCTTAAACTAAATTTGCTGAATCTGTATAAACATAACCTATAAATGTTGCTCATAAACTTGTAATGTAAACAGGGTTAGCTAGCTAGTTATTCATTATTTTAGACTAATACTAATGCATGATAATGAAGTTTTAAACTTACTTTGCTTACTCAACTTACTTTGAAATGATCCTCATAGCAGAAAAATACTGATGATGTTGTTGTAGCTGGATCACGTCTAGCGGCTCTAAGTCACTTTATTTTGCGTTGTTTTTGTTTTGGTACTGTCACGAAAACCTTTCCAGGTGCGTTCTTGGATATATTTTTGCATCTTGGCACAAAACACCACTTTCCATTAATATAGGTAATATTTCATATCTTATGAATTAAATATATTTGAAGTAACCCTTGGAAAAAAAACTAAAAATATTATTTATATTATTCCTAATTCAAACATTTAAGCAATAAAAAAACAATTACGAACATAAAACAATTTTTACGAACTAATGAAATTAAAATAACTATTTTAATTGGTGTTCAAAATGATTGCCATTCATTAACACACATCGTAAACCTATTGATTAGTTCAGATCTACAAACTTTTAATAATGTATGCCGATTAATGGCGGCAACAGTAGCATAAATTTTATTATAAAGATCTGTCATGTCTTCTATTGGTTCTTTGTACACTTCACTTTTTAAAAATCCCCACAAATAAAAGCCTAATGGGGTAATGTCAGGAGATCGAGCGGGCCCTCTAAATACTCCATTGGTACCAATCCATCTTTCTAGTTATGTTTGATTTAAATAATTAACAACGTTGTGATGATTATGTGGGCCTGCTCCATCCTGATGAAACCACATATTATCCAACTGACCGAGCAAATTCCTTAATAGTACTTGTAAATCATTTTACAAAAATTGTAAATATCTTTCACCTGTTAAATTATCATGGTAGAGGAATGGGCCAACAATGTAACCATTAACGATACCACACCAAACATTTGCTCCAAAACGATTCTGGGATCTGGTATGTCTCATCCACTTAGGATTCTCTTGAGACCAGTAACGACAATTATGTGTTGTGATTACTCCATTGTTGTGGAATCGACTTTCATCACTCCACATAATTGTTTCTAAAAGATTTGGATTTTCATGAGAGAATTGAAAGTTGCGCCAAAAAATATAATCTCCGCCCATTGTCCCCTGGAATCAAAAGATGAACCAAATGAACTTTATATGAAAAAAATTTGTTTGTTTTAAGAATTCTGTGGCAGGTGGAACGTGCAATATTTATTTCTTCCGTCAACTTGCGTGCTGACATGTTTGGGTTATTTTCTACTTGATATAATACCAATGCAATATTTTCATCAGTTGCAGTTCTTTTTCTTCTTGTTGTTTTTGGTTTCTTAAAACCTCCATAATTTTTCAAATTAGAACACAAACTTACAAAAGTTATCTGGTAAAGATCTGTCGGGAAAACGTATTTCATATAAACTTACAGCTCTTGAAGCATTTTTACGACATTCCTCATAAATTAAAATCATGTTTAATTTATCTTCATTTGTATGAAAAACCATATTTAATAATAAAAAATCGGCAGCTACTGAAAGCGGCTGGAACCTCCCCACCCGGTTGAAATTAGTGATGGGCTGCTAAACAGCAGTCTGCTACTTTTTAACTGTAACTTGATTCGTAGCAGTAGCAAATGCTACGAGCTCTGATATAAATTCAAATCAGCCGTCATGACGTGCCTTTAAATCAAATACATTATTGTAATATGACCCACCTGTATTTATCTAATTTACGACATCGTATGTGTTCACCGCCAAAACAGCAATAGAATTATTCATATTTCATTTAAAACTAGTTACCAATCCTCAAACTCTGAATAATTATAAACACCTAATATATGATGATATTTAATCATGTAACATTTTCCGCAATTATTAATAAAATTTATAATGAAAAAAAAAAGAAAAAAAAACGAACTGTGTTGGAATCGAACCGTCGATCTCTTGATTTGCAAGTCGACGTTTTAGCTCACTCGACCACTGACAACTTTCGACATAGTTTTACATGTGTTGATAGTATAGGTATAGAGACATTGAATTCTGTTTGTTCTATATACAATATTTTGTATAAAAAAATGTAGGTATATAAAAAAAGGTGCAAGTGTGATATACCGTTGAAATCGGAATTTTAACTGCTTTCCAATGGTTAGATTACAAATTGTAAGTAATAATAAAATAAACAAGTTGTTGTGCAATAATAGCACTAAACGTAATCCGATCTCAGCCAAAACCTTTTCAGATCTTCTAGAGCACTAACGAAACCATCATGCAAAGTTTCATCCAAATCCGTCGAGTAGTTTCGCCGCTATCGTGCGCGCACACACACACACACACACACACACACACACCATCACATTATAACGTTTACGCTAAGGTGCCATACTACGTTTACTTTATCCATCAATTAACGGAGACCGGTAACGTTATTAAAGTTGCCGTATTTCCTCAACAACTCTCTAATACAAAGTCCCGTAAAAAACAATATTTACAGGACCGCATTCAAGCAACCTGTTATAATTATTAAGTAATGGTTTAAGTGAAATGAAACGTTGAAGAATAATTAAGTGCGACATATTAAATTCGTATAACAAAGTGCTTTCTAAAAATGATATATAAACTTCAGGTCCGTATTTAAAATTTTGAAGTTGATGATTGTTCTGAACCGATTAACATCGCGAAATAAAGTGGACGCTATAGGCATGTAGAATATTATAATGTGCTCTAAGAATATATTTTTGATTTTTAGTGAGGTCAATAATAACCGAAATACTTCGATAGATTAAAAATCCATAATTTAGATTTTTTTTCCAACATCTTAAAAACTAACATGAGTATTTCAGATTTCTTTATACCATATTGAGTACTATATTGTACAACTTTGCCATCGTTTAATCGACTGTCTATATCTTATGGATTTTACAATTAAATCGTCTTTTTAAAAAAACAAATTTTACAAAATTTCAACAGTACTGACTTGGTTTGTCAAAAATAAAACAAAATACCCATAAATAAATATTGTTATTACTTTGTAACCAACTTTAAAGAATTTTAAAAATGAGGAAGTTGTCAACTCAAGTATGCTTTTTTTCAACTTTGTTCAATGATTTCTTTGGAAGGACTTTAGCGATGTCTACGATTTTTTTTGAAAACTGCTGTAGAATATTGTTGCGAATTATCCGCCTTTTAGGAAACACCCTGTATGAATCCGTGAGTTCTAAATAATTTCAACAAGAGATAAGCACCACTAACACTTTATTTAATAATTTACTGACTATACAATACATCAAACATTCAAAATAACCTTTACACTCTTATATAACCTCACTTTTTACCGAACGTGTCACTTCTAAAATAAACTTCTCCTTCCGCGCTGGTAATCGCGCCTTATATACTCCGAAATTGACTCACATCATTAATTCGGGTAATAACAGTATATGGTCCATCCCAAGGCGGTTGAAGTTTCGGTGACCTTCCTTTCTTCCGCTGTGGGTTGTACAGCCAAACCAGATCTCCCGCCTTGAACCCTTCTGAACTACCCTTACGGTCATATCGAGCCTTCATTCTGTCACTGGCTATGGTGATTTGGTCTCTAACTAACTCATGGACATTCCTCAGCCGTTCACTCACTTCATCTACATAGCTGTTCACAGGAAGCCGTTCTCCACCTGGTGTTCCAAACATCAAATCACACGGCAGTCTGATCTCATGTCCAAATACTACACGAGCCGGAGTCTGTTTTGTAGTCTCGTGGATAGCAGCTCTATATGCCATGAGGAAAAACGGTATGTGGAGATCCCAGTCACGTTGATTTTTATGAACGACTTTAGAGAGATGTTCTTTCATAGTCTTATTATGTCGCTCCACCATTCCATCTGATTGCGGGTGAAGGGCTGTCGTCCGTGTTTTGTGTATTCCCAATAACTTGCAGATTTGCTGAAATACCCCCTACTCAAAATTTCTCCCTTGATCTGAATGCAGCTCCAGGGGTACACCAAACCGACATATCAAGTTATCTACCAAGACTTTGGCGACAGTAACCGCTTCCTGGTTCGGAATTGCGTAGGCTTCAGGCCATTTACTAAAATAGTCCATGGCAAGGAGTATGTACTTGTTACCGTCCTTGGTTACTGAGAATGGTCCGGCTATATCGATCGCAATCCTCTCAAAAGGAGCCCCGACGTTATATTGCTTCATTGCACCCCTTCTTCTAGTCTGTGGTCCCTTACTGGCTGCACAAATTTTACAATTACGACACCAAGCTTCAACATCTTGACGACTATTTACCCAGTAAAATCGTTCACGTACTTTATTCAGGGTCTTGTTAACGCCGAAGTGTCCACCGGATGCTGCATTATGCACTTCCTGAAGCACCTTCGCTACTCGACACCTGGGAATCACTAGACGCATAACCACCTGCTTTCCATCCGGGCTTTCCCATGGTCTCCACAATAGCCCGTTGCTAACTTTCAGTGAGTCCCACTGCGCCCACAGTGCCTTCAGTCCAACTGCTTTGTCTGAAACATCCTTCCATTCTGGTCGAATTCCTTTTTCCTTTGCTCTCAATATAGCCCCAATCTCTGCATCGTTTAGTTGTTCTTGTACTTATGAAAATGGTCCACTGATTCGACGATGGCCAATAACTCTTTCCTGGTTACATAATAGTTTCGTTCTGATTTGGAGAGCACCTTGCTGAAGTACTCGATCACTCTTTCCTCTCCGTTCTGAATTTGGGACAGCACACAACCAATCGAAGAATTGCTGGCATCTGTATCTAAAATAAAAAGCCCATTCTGTTGTGGGTATGCTAGCACAGGACCAGTGCCTTCAATTTTCTCCATGCCGTTTCACATTCCGGTGTCCACTGGTACTGAACTTTCTCCTCTGTTAGCCGATGTAGTGGCTTCGCAATGTCTGCAAACCCTTCCACAAAGCGTCTATAATAAGTGCAAAGGCCAAGGAAGCTTCGTACTTCATGAACGTTAGATGGCCTTGGCCAATCTCGTACGGCAGAAATTTTGTCGGGATCCGTTTGTATTCCCTCTGAAGACACTACGTGACCAAGGAATTTAACTTCTTTCTGAAATAGTAAACACTTCTTCGGGTTCAACTTCAGGTGTGCATTCCTTACTCGTCCAAATACTTCTTGAAGATTTTTCAAATGTTCTGTAAAGTCTCGTCCCATAACCAGCACGTCGTCAAGGTAAACCAGGCATGTCTTCCAGGTTAGCCCTCGTAGTACAAATTCCACCAATCGTTCAAATGTGGCTGGAGCATTGCAAAGTCCAAAAGGCATCACCGTAAATTGGTAAAGACCACTGCCTGCTGAAAACGCTGTCTTTTCCTTATCATCAGGATGAAGCTCAACTTGCCAATAACCGCTTCTAAGGTCCAACGTCGAAAACCATCGTGAGCCTGCCAATGTACTTAACGTGTCGTCAATCCGGGGTAATGGGTAACTGTTTTTCTTCGTCACATCGTTCAATTTCCGATAATCGACACAAAATCTTAATGTTCCGTCCTTTTTGGCAACCAAAACTACTGGCGATGACCAGGGACTAGTTGACTCCTCAATGACTCCATCTTGTAGCATCTTATCTATCATTGCCGAGGCTTCTTCTTGTTTTGCTAGCGGAAGCCTCCTAGGTTGTTGTCGGCATATGATTATCAACAAAATTTAATAATCACGTCAATATCGGTAATGGAACTGTCCAGAAAAACCTCAAAATGGCACGAGAAAGTCTTATTTAGAGTCTTTGTCACTTAACCACTAATGTCCTAACAAAAATGTTCTACAATGTCTAAAAACGCACTTAACACTATTTTCCTGTTCGAAAATAATCCTCGAACAATGTCCAGTAAATTAGTCCTTCCTGTGTTAGTACTAACTCCGAGAATACTGTCCCAGTCTTCTCAACACTTCCGAAAAATCCTCTTGTCAAAATTCCGCGTCTGACATCAGTGTTGCGAATTATCCGCCTTTTAGGAAACACCCTGTATGAATCCGTGGGTTCTAAATAATTTCAACAAGAGATAAGCACCACTAACACTTTATTTAATAATTTACTGACTATACAATACTTCAAACATTCAAAATAACCTTTACACTCTTACGCTAAGAAATGAAGCATTTTGGCTCGCAATTTTTTCGTCCAGCATGGATTTACTTGAAATTTTCACAGAAGGTAGGGAGTAGCCCAAGGATCATTTTCTATATCATGCCGCTGTACGCTAAAACCTTGGGGGTGGTTGCCACCCCATCTCGGGGGTGGAAATTTTTCATTACATTTTAACCATGGAAATCGATGGAAAAAGTAATTCTAAGAAAAAAATGTTCTTTACGTTTTCTTTGTAAAACTAATATTTTTCGAGTTATTCGCGGTTGAAAGTAACAGTTTTTCGACGAAAAAATCGACTTTTTTAGAGGGTTTTTTGAGAATAACTCGAAAAATATCCATTTAATCAAAAAAACTGTAGATATCAAAATTGTAGCTTTTAGAAAAACAAACAAAATCCTTTTTTTATAATTTTTCTAGGAGCAATACAAACCGAGATACGGCATGTTAAAGGTTAGCTTTTTTCGTCAAATGCATAATTTGAAATATTCAAAGCCAAATAACGGGAAAACTTTGCATTTTTCGAGGAAAACTTACAAAATCTTTTTTCAAGTATACAATTAGACCTTTCAAACAAAAAAAAAAAATTTCTAGCATAAAAATTGAGCGACTTATGATCAAAATAAGGTCGGTACCTACTTTTTTCTACGAAAAAATCAGTGAAAACAACCCCCTAACTACCCTCCTAATTAAAATTGATCTTTACCCTTCTGTAATTCTTTTTATATATGTATTATCAATACACCCAAGAAGTTTGACCTATTTAAAATGCCTAATTTTAGAAAAATTGGAGTTTAAAGATAAATTGATTTTTTGCAATTTCGTATTTTTCACCCTTTTCTTCAAAATATCTCCGAAAATACTGGAGATACGAAAAAAATGATAGAGTACTAAATTGTAGCTTTTTTAATAACTAAAATTTCCCTGTGCATAGATTTTCTTTACAGTGAATATTTAGCGAGGTATGGCTGTTTAAAACCTCTATTTACGAGCAAACACCCCCTTATTCGAGCCCTTTAAACTCACCCCACTTAAAAACTAAGGGATCTTACGGAATTTAATTCACATAGTCTTATAGCTCTTGAAAAACCCTACAAAATCATTTTTGAAAAAACTTTTTATCACCAAAAATGAAGGAGCTATGTTAATGAAACGAATTAATTTTTTTTTTTTTCGAAAAATTCGAATAGCCCGCTTGGGAGTGTAATAGAGCATTTTCAATATATATAATACCACAGAACCGGTTTTTTCGGCAGTAATACGTTATATGTTCCACTTTCTCCATTCAAATCGAAAGACAGAAAAGAAGAAACATCTGCTCATGTGTCTGCGTGTGTGAGTGTATATTTCGTTGATTCCTCGCCAGTGTGTTCTAAAGTTCGAAAGAAATAACACGTGCTCTGACAATTTTAGTTCACCAGTTATAGAAGAAGACGAAGATGACATCGATCTCGATGAAGATGATTAAAAAACTATTTGTATTTGTATTTGTAAATTCGTATTTTTGTGTAAATAAATGTTTTTGTATGTAATTCTACTTTTTTTCTGTATAGATCTATTAAATTACTTATAAAAATTGCAATGTTATTAAGGGTGGTTTTTAAGGGTTGAAATGTTATGATATTATATCCTAAAGCATAAAACAATCATTATTTGACCAATCAAAACCAAATTTTCCCCATATTAAGGTTTACAATGTTTTTATATAATTTTTGACAATAAGGGGTAGTTTACACCCCTAAAAATAATCAACGCCCATGAGCATGATATAGAATATGAAGTACAGGGTGAGATGATCCTAATCCCAAATTTTTATGCAAATCGATGCAAGCCGAAATCATTCTTTTAGGATAAATAAATTTTTATATATAGCTCCAACAAGGGTGGTTTTAAGGGTTGAAATATTATGATATTATATCCTAAAGCATAAAACAATCATTATTTAACTAATCCAAACCAAATGTTGACCATATTAAAGTTTAAAATGTTATTTTATAATTTTTTACAATTAGGGGTAGTTTTCACCCTTAAAAAACCAAAAGCGTACAACGGCTCAATATAGAAAATGAACTAGAGGGTGAAATGAGCCTGATCCAAAATTTTTGTACAAATCGATGCTGGACGAAAAAATTGCGAGGTTCTGCCATTTTTTCAGTTTCATTTCCTGTACTATCTTATATAACCTCACTTTTTATCGAACGTGTCACTTCTAAAATAAACTTCTCCTTTCGCGCTGGTAATCGCGCCTTATATACTCCGAAATTGACTCTCTAGATTTAACCAGAATCTTCTCCAACCACAACCTAGAAATGTCCATGGTTCTCTAGAGTTTTCCAGTCACTATTAGGAGGCATAGGCGTATCATCTCCAGTTCCAAGGGGGTGTAATTCATAACAATATGATTCGCTCGTGGTTCTCTATTAATTTTATCGACCTATATTTAGTAAGTATAATGGAAAGAAGATAGCGCCGCAGACACAATTGTGTTTAAATTATAAATTGGATATATTCTGAGTATGCTGACGCCGAATATGATGTCAAAAATAAAAGATACACAATTATGAATCCGATAGGGCTGCTATACCTTTAGCAAATTTATATGAAACTTATCCACTGAAAGTGGCGCAAAACATTTAAAAAAATTGAATTCTAGTGGCTAAATTTTATGTAAATCTGCAAAAGTTGTGCAATTATGGCGGTCTTATTGGATTCGTCTTTTTAAATGTTTAACTCTCGACATCGGATTAAATACCAGTTACACCGAATACAAATAATCATCAATTTCAGTACTTACAGATTAGCCATGTCGCTTTCACCATACCTATGTTTGCAAGTTCCACGCAGAGAATTACTTAAAAATTAACTAAAATTTTTCGAAAACAAAAGGTGTTCACAAAACCATTTTTTTATTCGACAGAAGAAAACAGAGTTCAAGAAACACTGTTTTCTACAACACCGTTCAAAAAAGTCTATGTTTGCGCATTAACGTCAGTGTCCAAAATGAGATATTTTTTCATTGACATTATTTTGTTTGCGTTACTATATGACACCGTGCGCAAAATATATTGCGCATTAGGGTACAAAATATTTTGCACATCACATACATATTATAGCCTATTTTTTATAATTTTTAATTTATAAACAAGAATTAAACAAACATCTAGTTCAAAAGTATTTGTTGTTTTATGAAATAAATCCACTGAAAGTAGAATGTTTTAAATTATTTTATTTATTATTCACAATATTAACGTTAATTGTACAACCACTAGAAGATATTGTTTTATGGTTTTAATTTAATAAAATTTAAGTCGTTGTAGAAAAAAAAATATTGTATGCATCTCGTGTGCGAAATTCTTTGGTCATCTCGAACGATTTAGTTCTCGATCACCAACGTAGTATTTCGCACCCTAGATACAAAAATAACTATTATTAGAAAACTGCAAATACATAAAAGTCTCTGAAAAAAGAAAACAACCAAACGACTTGTTTGTTTTCTTAAGGGGGTCTTTTTGATTAATTCTTGTGACGCACTACACGATTTCAGAGAACAGTACAAAAATTGAAATGACTTTTAGACCATCAGCAATTGGATATAACCACATATATGGTTATTTTAATTGAAAATTACCTCCCCTTCACCCACCCTCAACCCTCACCCTTTGATCGTCCACTTATGAGAAACCCCATGTGCAAAAATTTTGATAATATTACTCAACCAGTGGGATAATGGTTTTTATTCAAAACAGTATTTTAGGAGTATGGCTAACTAATATTCTACTACCTTTTCAGGATTTGGACTTCGCTTCCTAAATCTGTCAGAACACTCCATTTTGCTGCTGGCCTATCCTGGGGAATTATTTATGAGAATATTAAAATTAATCATACTACCGTTAATAATATCAAGTCTAATAGCGGGAAGTGCTAGTTTAAATGCCCGTCTGAACGGAAGAATTGCCTTGAGAACTCTGTCATATTTTTTCATCACGTCTGTGATAAATGCTATTTTAGGAGTTATATTAGCGACAATAATTCATCCTGGTGACTCTGGATTGAGGTTACCAGTAAAGGAAGATATAGAACCGAAAAGAACTAGTTCAGTTGTAGATAGTTTATTAGATTTGGGAAGGTATGTACTTAATAAACCGCTACCAAATTATATGTATTTGACAGTTCAAATTATGTTGCTAAGTAATCAGATTTATTAACTGTGTTTAAAATAGTATATTATTCAACGAGCATATATATAATGATGGCTATTATTCACGATGGTGAAGTTTACGACACGAGCCGCAGGCGAGCCAGAGTGAATAATAGCCATTATATGCGAGTAGAATACTATACTTTGTCCACGACTATTAAATATTTAATATTTATTTCATTCATCTTCACTTCATTTCTCCTATTTAAGAAAGATTCATATGTCATAATATATAATCTTCTCGATATCTCGGGCAACAAGTTTAATGAGGCGATTTCTGCAGCTTCCTTTATCTCTGGCGGTGTCAAAGAAATCTCGTTTTCGCTGTCAGTATCCATTTATTTAATTATATTACTCTTTTTGAGTACCTAACATGTAAAATTATTGTGAATAACGTTGGCGTTGAAATATCATAAATTTTGACGTTTCAAATCAATGGGCTTGTTCAGCATTTTTTTTTTATCTTACAAATCGAAAGTGCAAGTATAAATTAATGGATCTGCAAAATATCAGAATCTTATTCGCACGTTTAGTATCTTAAAAACTATTACAAATTTCCATCTCGCGAAAATGGGGCGTGGCCAGGCGCTACGTCACTATACGCATAGACTCGGCGATCGCAATAGACTTGATGCTCCTTATTGGTTATAATTATAAGTGTTTTCGAAGTATTGTTTGTTTTGCTTACTACTTGACAGTAGGGAAGTACAATTTGGTGAAATGTCAAAAAATTACAATTTTCTCTCGCTCCTGCCAGAACGAATTTTCGATTTCGACCCTGCAATTTACGATTATAAGTTTGACCTATTTAAAATGCCTAATTTTAGAAAAATTGGAGTTTAAAGATAAATTGATTTTTTGCAATTTCGTATTTTTCACCCTTTTCTTCAAAATATCTCCGAAAATACTGGAGATACGAAAAAAATGATAGAGTACTAAATTGTAGCTTTTTTAATAACTAAAATTTCCCTGTGCATAGATTTTCTTTACAGTGAATATTTAGCGAGGTATGGCTGTTTAAAACCTCTATTTACGAGCAAACACCCCCTTATTCGAGCCCTTTAAACTCACCCCACTTAAAAACTAAGGGATCTTACGGAATTTAATTCACATAGTCTTATAGCTCTTGAAAAACCCTACAAAATCATTTTTGAAAAAACTTTTTATCACCAAAAATGAAGGAGCTATGTTAATGAAACGAATTAATTTTTTTTTTTTTCGAAAAATTCGAATAGCCCGCTTGGGAGTGTAATAGAGCATTTTCAATATATATAATACCACAGAACCGGTTTTTTCGGCAGTAATACGTTATATGTTCCACTTTCTCCATTCAAATCGAAAGACAGAAAAGAAGAAACATCTGCTCATGTGTCTGCGTGTGTGAGTGTATATTTCGTTGATTCCTCGCCAGTGTGTTCTAAAGTTCGAAAGAAATAACACGTGCTCTGACAATTTTAGTTCACCAGTTATAGAAGAAGACGAAGATGACATCGATCTCGATGAAGATGATTAAAAAACTATTTGTATTTGTATTTGTAAATTCGTATTTTTGTGTAAATAAATGTTTTTGTATGTAATTCTACTTTTTTTCTGTATAGATCTATTAAATTACTTATAAAAATTGCAATGTTATTAAGGGTGGTTTTTAAGGGTTGAAATGTTATGATATTATATCCTAAAGCATAAAACAATCATTATTTGACCAATCAAAACCAAATTTTCCCCATATTAAGGTTTACAATGTTTTTATATAATTTTTGACAATAAGGGGTAGTTTACACCCCTAAAAATAATCAACGCCCATGAGCATGATATAGAATATGAAGTACAGGGTGAGATGATCCTAATCCCAAATTTTTATGCAAATCGATGCAAGCCGAAATCATTCTTTTAGGATAAATAAATTTTTATATATAGCTCCAACAAGGGTGGTTTTAAGGGTTGAAATATTATGATATTATATCCTAAAGCATAAAACAATCATTATTTAACTAATCCAAACCAAATGTTGACCATATTAAAGTTTAAAATGTTATTTTATAATTTTTTACAATTAGGGGTAGTTTTCACCCTTAAAAAACCAAAAGCGTACAACGGCTCAATATAGAAAATGAACTAGAGGGTGAAATGAGCCTGATCCAAAATTTTTGTACAAATCGATGCTGGACGAAAAAATTGCGAGGTTCTGCCATTTTTTCAGTTTCATTTCCTGTACTATCTTATATAACCTCACTTTTTATCGAACGTGTCACTTCTAAAATAAACTTCTCCTTTCGCGCTGGTAATCGCGCCTTATATACTCCGAAATTGACTCTCTAGATTTAACCAGAATCTTCTCCAACCACAACCTAGAAATGTCCATGGTTCTCTAGAGTTTTCCAGTCACTATTAGGAGGCATAGGCGTATCATCTCCAGTTCCAAGGGGGTGTAATTCATAACAATATGATTCGCTCGTGGTTCTCTATTAATTTTATCGACCTATATTTAGTAAGTATAATGGAAAGAAGATAGCGCCGCAGACACAATTGTGTTTAAATTATAAATTGGATATATTCTGAGTATGCTGACGCCGAATATGATGTCAAAAATAAAAGATACACAATTATGAATCCGATAGGGCTGCTATACCTTTAGCAAATTTATATGAAACTTATCCACTGAAAGTGGCGCAAAACATTTAAAAAAATTGAATTCTAGTGGCTAAATTTTATGTAAATCTGCAAAAGTTGTGCAATTATGGCGGTCTTATTGGATTCGTCTTTTTAAATGTTTAACTCTCGACATCGGATTAAATACCAGTTACACCGAATACAAATAATCATCAATTTCAGTACTTACAGATTAGCCATGTCGCTTTCACCATACCTATGTTTGCAAGTTCCACGCAGAGAATTACTTAAAAATTAACTAAAATTTTTCGAAAACAAAAGGTGTTCACAAAACCATTTTTTTATTCGACAGAAGAAAACAGAGTTCAAGAAACACTGTTTTCTACAACACCGTTCAAAAAAGTCTATGTTTGCGCATTAACGTCAGTGTCCAAAATGAGATATTTTTTCATTGACATTATTTTGTTTGCGTTACTATATGACACCGTGCGCAAAATATATTGCGCATTAGGGTACAAAATATTTTGCACATCACATACATATTATAGCCTATTTTTTATAATTTTTAATTTATAAACAAGAATTAAACAAACATCTAGTTCAAAAGTATTTGTTGTTTTATGAAATAAATCCACTGAAAGTAGAATGTTTTAAATTATTTTATTTATTATTCACAATATTAACGTTAATTGTACAACCACTAGAAGATATTGTTTTATGGTTTTAATTTAATAAAATTTAAGTCGTTGTAGAAAAAAAAATATTGTATGCATCTCGTGTGCGAAATTCTTTGGTCATCTCGAACGATTTAGTTCTCGATCACCAACGTAGTATTTCGCACCCTAGATACAAAAATAACTATTATTAGAAAACTGCAAATACATAAAAGTCTCTGAAAAAAGAAAACAACCAAACGACTTGTTTGTTTTCTTAAGGGGGTCTTTTTGATTAATTCTTGTGACGCACTACACGATTTCAGAGAACAGTACAAAAATTGAAATGACTTTTAGACCATCAGCAATTGGATATAACCACATATATGGTTATTTTAATTGAAAATTACCTCCCCTTCACCCACCCTCAACCCTCACCCTTTGATCGTCCACTTATGAGAAACCCCATGTGCAAAAATTTTGATAATATTACTCAACCAGTGGGATAATGGTTTTTATTCAAAACAGTATTTTAGGAGTATGGCTAACTAATATTCTACTACCTTTTCAGGATTTGGACTTCGCTTCCTAAATCTGTCAGAACACTCCATTTTGCTGCTGGCCTATCCTGGGGAATTATTTATGAGAATATTAAAATTAATCATACTACCGTTAATAATATCAAGTCTAATAGCGGGAAGTGCTAGTTTAAATGCCCGTCTGAACGGAAGAATTGCCTTGAGAACTCTGTCATATTTTTTCATCACGTCTGTGATAAATGCTATTTTAGGAGTTATATTAGCGACAATAATTCATCCTGGTGACTCTGGATTGAGGTTACCAGTAAAGGAAGATATAGAACCGAAAAGAACTAGTTCAGTTGTAGATAGTTTATTAGATTTGGGAAGGTATGTACTTAATAAACCGCTACCAAATTATATGTATTTGACAGTTCAAATTATGTTGCTAAGTAATCAGATTTATTAACTGTGTTTAAAATAGTATATTATTCAACGAGCATATATATAATGATGGCTATTATTCACGATGGTGAAGTTTACGACACGAGCCGCAGGCGAGCCAGAGTGAATAATAGCCATTATATGCGAGTAGAATACTATACTTTGTCCACGACTATTAAATATTTAATATTTATTTCATTCATCTTCACTTCATTTCTCCTATTTAAGAAAGATTCATATGTCATAATATATAATCTTCTCGATATCTCGGGCAACAAGTTTAATGAGGCGATTTCTGCAGCTTCCTTTATCTCTGGCGGTGTCAAAGAAATCTCGTTTTCGCTGTCAGTATCCATTTATTTAATTATATTACTCTTTTTGAGTACCTAACATGTAAAATTATTGTGAATAACGTTGGCGTTGAAATATCATAAATTTTGACGTTTCAAATCAATGGGCTTGTTCAGCATTTTTTTTTTATCTTACAAATCGAAAGTGCAAGTATAAATTAATGGATCTGCAAAATATCAGAATCTTATTCGCACGTTTAGTATCTTAAAAACTATTACAAATTTCCATCTCGCGAAAATGGGGCGTGGCCAGGCGCTACGTCACTATACGCATAGACTCGGCGATCGCAATAGACTTGATGCTCCTTATTGGTTATAATTATAAGTGTTTTCGAAGTATTGTTTGTTTTGCTTACTACTTGACAGTAGGGAAGTACAATTTGGTGAAATGTCAAAAAATTACAATTTTCTCTCGCTCCTGCCAGAACGAATTTTCGATTTCGACCCTGCAATTTACGATTATAATTCATCGCCGACCTTCTCCTTTCCGTAGACACATAGAACGAACTTCCACTCGACGTATTTATTTAATTACCAGCGTTTAAAAACTCCATGTTTTTCGACTTTTCAGGTTAAATTTGAAAGGTCCCAGAAAGCCATTTTTCTTACGTCACTTGCATATAGTGACGTCACAAATAAGCGCTCGGTTTTTGCAACTATTACTAAATTCAACTCCTTATATCTCGAGAACGGAAAAAGTTAATAATACGAAATTTTAGGTGTATAATGAGAATATCGAGTACTATATGAAAAAGTATAAAAACCATATAAAAAGAATATCATGGAACAAGCCCATTACAGAATTACGCTTTGACACATTGTCATGGCTTACTAATAAAATGGTAGCTAAATGGTTTCAAAAACAATGTTGGGGATTGCCGCGTGTTGCTAATAGATGATGCTTTGAAAAAAAATTACTGATGTAGTTTTTGAGTGTTCATTAAAGTAACTCTTCGGCATGTACCATTTGAGTGCTTCCCAGAAACCTTAGAGAGACAACACTTGTCTTTTGGTTGCTGTAATTTTGACATTTTAAATTTATAGTAAAAAGTCACTAATGTCATTTCTTATAAACAACCGACTGTCCTCATTATTCACTGCAATCAGTGAATAATGAAATCATTATTCACTGTAGGGAATAATAGATAGCGTTATCATTGAGGAAACATGTACATAATGAGTACATTATTTAACAGTCGTGGACAAAGCATTATTATTAGTCCATACTTTTTACGATCATGGAAACGTGACACCGGGACTACCCTCTTTTTTCGATGGTTAAAATATCACATTTAATTTCCCGAGGTTAAATGATAAATAAAGCAGCCTTATCTTCGAAATGCTTTTTTATTTATTATGTTTTGAATTAAAGTTAACAGTTACATTGACATTAAAGAGACCGTACATCCTGAAGTACTCCCTGACGCATTGTATTTTTCACGGTTTTGTATTATTATTTCGTTAATATCCAAACTTTCTTCAGCAACAATTTCTTCTACCATGATGCTTGAGGATCTATTCTGTTACCGCATCGGTCACTAAAGATGCAGAGATATGTCTATCAGTGACCCATGTACGAACATGCTTCTGAGAGATTTGCAAATTTAAATGCATTGTTTTATGAATGTGAAACGGTTCCAGTTTTAGTGTTGTTATGTTATATATTATTGAACCTAAAACTTTAGCCACTTTGATGAACAAATTTAACAATTCGTCTCCTTATACCTACAAGGTGACTAGCTTTCAGAAACTAAAGGGTTCCTAAGCCAGAGTGGTCGATTCACACTTAAAGACCACCACTAATATGCCGCGCGAGCGGTTTTTTGTTCTTTACCACGAAACAGATGGTTCCACAGAAAATCTTAAAGTCACTGATAAAATTCTATACACAATTTACTACAAATAAAATCCTATGTGTATTGCTGATAGTCACAGTAACCGATCAAACTAGGGGGTAGGTCTGCAATCGATATACGCTTGGCTTTCATTGGCAATAGCAAATATAGGAGAAATAAATTATGATGTTTTGTCGTTTGGAAATCATTCACCCTAGATGGTGAGTTTTCGAAAGGAAAGAGTTCTCGAGGCGCACGTGGTTACTTTACCCTCAAAGACCACCACTAACAAGCCACGCTGCAGGTACTCGCATTTTTTCCCTTAGTCGCACACTAATTGGTTCTCCAGAATATTTTATACTTACTGAAAATATTCTATATAAAATTCACTACAAATAAGATTCTACGCATATTGCTGATAGGCGCATTGATTTTTGACGATTGAGCGATGAAACTAGGTGGTTGGGACCCAACTCGCAACAGCGCGGCACACGCTTTGTGATTTCTTATCAAAGACTACGAGCCTAAAATTGCCCCTCAAAGTTTTCTCTCCATAAGCTTCTGCAAACTTAATGTTAGTGCATCTTTTGTGGCATTAGTCAATTCCACACCATCTTTTGAGTTAGTACTATAGGCGCGCTTTTTAAAGTTATTTTTAAAGTGCCTAATCCACCGAAGCTGTTTGATGTGGTCACTCAATATCAACGTCCGCATTGTCCATGTCACAATTTGCACACCCTCTCCTCGACAATTTCCGAGCATTGTTGCACACCGCAACCCTGCTTCTACTAAGCTACATCGTTTACTGCAATCTTCCTTTCAGTTGCAGTTTATTAATGATAAAACAGGAGCTGGACTGGCGCCTCTGTAGTGTGGGTGGGTGACAGGTTATTGTCAATTTTTTTCCAGCCCCATAACTGTGGTAGCAAAAATTGTCTGCGAATTAGATGAACTGGGAGGTATGTACGACGGAAGTGCTGGTGTGCTTCAACTGATGTGAGAGGTAGTTTCGACAAAGCTACAGCGCTATTTGCTTGGCTGACAAAGCAATTGAAGGAGGTAAATCTCAGCTTACTCAGACTGCTTTCCGATCGTCGAATATTGTAAAATGCTACCTACCTAATCGTTCTCCAACATTATCGATTTTCGATTACAGTAGCAACACAGGAAGATTGAAATTAGCTCAAAGGACGCGAACATGACGCGTTCCCCTTCAATTTACGTAGAAAAGATACAACTGTCTATCCAGAAGCACACCTGGCCATATTAGATTAAGAAAATACAAAGCACGTGCCGATTGAGGCCTAACCCTCTAATTTGATCGCTCATTGCGCATATTAGCAAGATGCATAGTACCTTATTTGCAGTAAATTTTATATAGAATATTTTCAGAAAATGTAAAATATTCTGAGGGACAAATTACTTCGCAAAGAAATGTCAAAAAAGGATAAAACCGCAGCGTGGCTTGTTAGGGGTGATTTTTAAAAATGAAGCTACCTCGTGCGCCTTTAGAACTCTTAACTTCTGAAAACTAACCATCTTGCGCCGATGATTTTCAAATGGTAAAACATTACAATTTACTTCTCGTATGTTTCCAACGGGAATGAACGCGAAGCGCTGTCGATCGGAGAAGAACCCCCTACTTCGATCAGTCATAGCTCTAAAACCATTGCATATATTACCATGGCCTTATTTGTACTAATATTCTTCGTCAGGATAAAATTTTCTGTGGGATCATCTATTTCCCGTGAAAAAAATGCGAAATATCGCGGCGCAGCCTGGGGTGATTTTTAAAGGTGAAACAATTACTTCCGATTTGGGAACTCTCTTGCTTCTGAAAACTAGCAACTTTGTGCATATAATTTCCAAACAACAGATTATAACTGTTTTCCTCAATTTTTCGAAATCCACTGGACTATTTGTTACTAACACCAATTTCAAAATATTTTGCAAGGCTCATTTTTGAAGTAAGACACACTTTTGTTTAATTTTTCTAAAATTAATTTTATTTTAAAATTCAGAACCGGAAATGTATAAAATATAGCGTACCACGGAATTAAATAATTTTTTAATTCCCGGTGTACCTTTCACACTCTGAATTAATAGATACCGTAATCGGGGGATATATAGAACGATAATTACGCGTTTTTGCCTAGAACTTGGCCAATGTATAATGAAATCAAATTATTATTTTAAGATCGTTTCAAAGTTAGTATATAGTAGTACCTATCATACAAAAATAATTCAAATTTCCACCCCCAACCCCCTCTTTATTTTATTTTCCATTGTTCTATATAACCCAGGGTTTGGGGTTATATGGAACTTTGGTATTTTATACAGAAAATGTGAGAGAATTTCAATGTGTTTGATATTAGACCAGTAAATAGCCTATATGGAACAGTTTTTGATAAAAAAAAAAAAATCGTCATAAATATGATATGGGCGATGAAAGCATATGGGATTTATATCTCGTAGAAAACAAATGTTTTCAATAGATTTTTTAAATTAAATTTGAACTAAAACAAATAATTTCACAGAATTTTTAACAGTGCTAAGGCACAAACTGCAAATTCCAGCAAATACAACCAAAAATGGATAAAATTAACTTAAAATCTTAATTATCTTAGTGAAAAACTAGTTATTATAACTGACAATCACAAAACATGATTAGAGAAAATGTGCACTCCTCTAACAATTGTAGGAGTAGCAATTTTAAATCTTATTTGGGCAAACTTAATAATATTGTAGTCTGTAACAACTGGATAAACAAATTTATTTTTAGTCCCTCGATGAGCCCTCAAACGTTCAACTGTTCAACTGTTCTTATGAATTTTTGCGACTTTAGCAACAAATTTTGTGTGTTTATGTTTTCGAGGCATTTTATAGGTGTTCTATATAACCCAGGAAAATGAGTTATTTGTTAATAATTGATATTTTTACAAAGAGAAATGGCAGAAATAAATGAAACAAAAACCAAAATGTTGTTAATATTATGTTTAATTATTTCTTCCATTAGAGTACCTATTTAAAGTGCTAGAGTCCTGTGTTCTAGAGGAGACTATTTGATTGTTATAAAACTCAGAAACATAAACACTGGGAATACGATCAATTTTGTCACATTAACTCATTATTTATTGAATCACTATACCTTGTAGACATCAAAGCATCAACTATAGGTTTTGATTGTACAAAGCAGTATGTGCAAAAATTTGTAACAAACCACCAGGAGCGGGAAATATGAAATAACTACATGTCATTCTATATAACCCCTGGCGTTCTATATATCCCCCGATTACGGTACCCTAGCACCTTAATGTATAATGTACTACCATTGAACACGAGTGCAATAAAATCTGCTAATATAAAAACTAATATGAAATCCCTCAAAACTACGATTACCATATTAACACACAGGGTTGTCGGGGATCTTGAGGCAGTGCCTCTTTGCCTCTGTTAACATTCAAACTATTTTCATTGGTTACCGTACGTATTTCAACCAAAGATTGTTAATGGGGTCGTTGCACGTATTTTTTTTTGCATATTCTGAAAATATAATGAATAATGTTTTTTGTTTGTTGCATGCGTTTTAAAGGTGTAAATTGGCATCAAAGTTCGGTCTGTGGCTATTTAAACCCTTTCAATGATGACGTAAGCGGGCAAAGCCCAATGTCTCCGAAAATAGTCGGAACTTACCGACCTATCCGTGCCCGTCCCTGTCATTCAAAAACCTGGCGGTCGAACGTGTCAATCAATAATCCGGCGTTAGCGCATCAGCGTTTTCAATTTATGACGTAGCAGGGGCAGATGAATTCTGCTGACGGCGCGCTTTATTTTAAAGTGGTGTAGTTTAAATTTTGGGCAATAATTTGGTCAATTCATGTAACACAGAGCATTAACAAACCCACAGTTACATTTTCCATACAAAATCAGTCTCAATTTCGATATAGTGCAACGACCCCATTCTCTAGTCTTTGTTTCGACATTACCTAGTTACAGTTATTTCAGTTTTGAATATTTATATGAGACAGATAAGGTCTAATTGATGTCACCCTGATTTTTATACCTTCTCACTTTCGCAAATTATTTCCAGACTTTTCCCTACCAATATTTTATTTGACATTTATTTAATTTCCATTCTCCTCGATGCGACGTAACCGCCTGGTACTGTAGATGGCATCCAGCTATCCGGTCTCTTTAAAGTCAATATGTTTGTTAATGCAGCATACAGTGTGTCGTATTATCGATATTTTTAGAGGTAAATACACAAAAATAGAGCTTCATAAACTGCAGCTTTCCAGGTAAAATGTTCAAACACGGCCTATTACGTCCGTTTAAAGAAAGCGAAGCTTACATCTGATATAATTTAATTTGCTAGTTTTAATTTTAAATTATTTTTTATTTAAATAAATTACCTATATGAAATTACATTTGCCATATAGCCCAGGGTCGATTCCTCAGGTTATGTGGGTGATGCTCAACAAGTTCAACAGGTCAACAAGTCGTTCAGCTCTTCCCACCAAAACAACCCCCTACAGGGGATAAAATCGACCACCTTTTAATTTTTTCTTTTTTAACACGAAAGGGAAGCATCGTAGAAAAAATGCCAATAGGGAATAGTTGAAGAGCAGAAAATTTCCCATTGAACAAGTTAACTTTGAAAATGTTTAAACTAACAGTGGCGGACCCTGTAGATCTTATTTTTTAGACCCAAGAAATGATTCTTATTCCGAGGTACTTAAATATGTGACGACACATTTTTCGAAATCATTGTCTATATTAGGTCGTTTATTTATTTGAACTAATTTAATTTTTTTTATGATTAACTAAATAAGGAGCACAAACTAAAATATAATTCCAAACTTACGATTATTTTAGCGGAAAAAAAATGAAAGTAGAAATTTAATAGAGATTTATCATATTAAATTACAAATAACCACCAGACCAAAGATTAGAGAATGAACAAGATAGGACAGTCAGACGGAGAATACGAAATAGACGAAGACAGTTGTGAACTCCAATTTAAAGGGACACGACATCCAGCGGGAACGGTTTCGGGATTTGTCGAGTACGCATTAAATGAATTTGACCAAGAAAAGATAGGTTAGCTCGTTAGAATCGACAGGTGCTACGTCGCGTATAGACCTCGATGACAGCTGCTGCGTGTGGCTGTTTTTTCCTCATTTTATAGAAAAAAGTTTCTAAATTATTATTTCAATGTACAATTCTATCCTAACTAAATAGATACCTTACATATAAACATAGAAATACTTCATGTGACATATATTACAAAGCGATCTGTTTCTTACTGACCTTGGGTACTGACAGTCAGCTGAGTTCGGTCGTTCTATCAGGACAGTGTTATCCATTTTTCACGATTGGCCTCTCTTTCTAATGTTACCTTGTTTGTCTGATTGTCACATTGTGCGCGAGAATTCAAATTTAAATGTGGAGGTCAATGGCGCCATTGCTAACAGATAAAAGGTTTTCCGCCGGCTGTCCTATCTTGTTAATTCTCCAATCGTTGACCAGACCATCAGTTCTATTAAGAAGCTGCACTGCGTTGCCACTTTGATCTTAAATATAGTCTAGTAAATTATAGTACAGGCAAATTAACCATTTAGGGTAACAAAAATTAATAAAAGGATTATCTCGGGGATTTTAGTAGGTAATAACCTGGAGAATGAGATAATGCATTCTTTGCATTTCCAAGTTCCGGGAAAATTTAAAAAAAATTGGAAAAACTTTTTGATTTTAGGTTTTCTTACTCTAGCGGCCAAAATAATGAAAATAGAGAAACAACAAAACAACAACAAGAGTTGTAGCTCGTCTCTTTGTCTACAAAAAAGGTCTTTACAAATTTTTGTCTTACTTAAGCCGTTTAGAAGATAAATCGGGTTTTCCACTTACAGTTTTAAGCCGCTTCGAAATGCGCGAAAAACTATAATTCTCCGGGAGTTTCGTACGACCGGGCTCATCGATCAATAAGTCTTACTATTCAGAGTCCCTAAAAAAATGAAAATAACATGAAATGTAGAGAAAAGTCTCAGCTTTAATGTGGAACTAATGACAAAATTCATAAAAAATTTTATCATAGAGAAAAAGTGTCAGAAGATTGCTTAGTAAACTTTGTACAGATTTATTCATATCTTTGCCGAGAATGATAATTCATTTTGCTTATGTTCTTATATAATGATATATTAATCCAATTAACATTTTATTGCAATTACTTTTGTTGGAAAAATATGCCTTGCGATCAAAGTAGAGGGTATATTTCTCATCGATCAATCACCTCCAAATTTTGGAGTTGAATTTTGTATATCGTAATTAATACTAATAGCACAGTCTTAATTTTTGGACTATATTACATATTCGTTCGAATGACTTAAGAGTTCTTTAAATGCGTGCAGTACTTTTTAAATTTGTCTCCATTATTCATACACGTTCAAAAAATGCACAATCATACAGTAAAACATACACAACTTATTTGTTTCTTAACTTCCTTCAATGAAATTATTACAAAATATAGGCTAAAGCGCGTGGAATCGAATCCATGCAGTGAAAAAGCACCCATTGTTACGGGAAAAGTAGACAGGATCCATAAAACTCAAAGATATGAATAAATCAACTGTATAAAGTTTACTAAGCCATCTTCTAATACTTTTTTCTCTATGATAAATTTTTTTATAAATTTTGTGATTAGTTCCACATTAAAGCTGAGACTTTTCTCTACATTCTATGTTGTTTTCATTTTTTTAGCGGCTCTAAATAGTAAGAATTATCGATCGATGTGTCCGGTCGTACGAAACTCCCAGAGAATTCTCATTTTCCGCGCATTTCTGAGAGGCTCAAAACTATAAGTGGAAAACTGGATTTATCTTCTAAACGGCTTAAGTAAGACAAACATTTGTAGAGACCTTTTTTGTTGAAAACTTTTTTCTGTACTTTCGTTATTTTAGCCACTAGAGCAAAGAAACCGAAAATCATAAAGTTTTTCCAAATTTTTTTGAATTTTCCCGGAACTTGGAAGTACAAAGAATTCATCATTTCATTCTACAGGTTATTATCTACTTAAATCCCTAATAACAATCCTGATGATCCCCCCCCTTCTCTTCCAATATTCAGAGAAGGAGTGCAAGCTCATCTCCTTTTGGCTTCCCTCGCCATACTCATAAATAACACCAACACTGATCATTTACCTTTTTTTAGGAACATCATTGCGGATAATATATTTCAAGCCACTTTCCAGCAAGTAAGTAAATTTGCAAGCATATTACCATTAGTAAAATCTGTTTTCCTATAAAAATTTCCGAAAGCAGTAAATATTTAAAAATTTTCAGGCTCATACAGATTACATAAACGTTACTCTAAGAACCTATAATGCGGAAAGCAGAATGTATGATTCGTCAGATGTTACTGTTAGGCTGGTAAAGTATAGGTAAGTTTATGAATTGTATTTAGGATATCGACGATCGAAAAACGTACAGAGTGACCCATAAATGTACAATGTTAGTTCTGAACTGGTCCATGTACAATATGTACATACCACAGCCCCTAAAGGAGAACATTCAGAGTTATTTATAGTAAATATACATCTCAATTGTATATTCGTATCTATATAATTTATCGTATATATAATGCTTACAATTTTATGGGTAAAATTGTTTCAAAAACGTAGTTGCCTAATAATATAAAGGGCAGTTTATTATCTGATTAAATGTCGAGCGATTTAGCACCAGGGATTTAAACTCTCATAATACAGTATCAATTTACAGGAATTATAGTTATTACTCTTTGGCAACTTAGCTTGGGAAAACGTTTATAATAAAATTTAGGAACACGAGTGGTGTTTGTGGAGAATATTTCATGAATAAATTAGTAGAATACATGAAACATATCTTTAATATAAAGTTCTTGTTTCCAGATGTTTTCTAGTCATTTTTTTGGGTTCACTGACCTGTTCTTTCAATATTACCATTTATTTATTTAGATACTCCACCCAAGAGGTAACCAATTGCAGGGTGGGAAACATTACGGTGAAGTAATATGACATTATAAGTTAATATAACTACACTAAAATAGTAAAGTTATAGTACAGTAAAGCAAAGGTTATGTTCTATTAAACAGCCCCACAAAAAAATCTTTCGGATCTGGATGACTGAATATGGTATTTCTATGTATTTTTGGACGCTGAATCCGAATCCGAGGAGAAAAAATTCCTATACCCTTCAAGTTTGGCGTAGGGGCAAAAACATCCCATCGATAAGGTAACTTTATGAGTAAGTATCATTATTCAGTATCCTTCTTTAATGCCAAAGGCTTCAGCAAAGGGGTAATAATTCTCCCGAAGGGATTGATACACGCTGTGCCACCCTTTTATACCCTTTTGGACATAGAACTGTGTCATAAAAGCCCTCGAGAATACAAAAAAATATGGTAGAGGGTGAATGCGGCCCCCCTGGATGCGGAACACAGGAGTGGAGGGAGAGCTGGGAGAGCAGTGTTTGTTGTTTTTACTGCAGAATGGTCGCAGTGCATTAACGAAAACCTCCTTCAATCGCCTTGACCGCATCCTGTAAGGGGTGAAAACTAACCACAAACCCCCAAAAAGGGTTTAGTTCAGTCAGTAAAGACAAAAAAAGTGCAAAACCTCGAACTTCGGTTAGGAAATATCGATTTTCATGAAATAAACGGCCTTCGACTCTTAATTGATAGTATTGCAAAGTCTATGTGGTCCGAAGGTGTGCTTTAACCTGGGGGCGGATGCCACCCCCTTTCATGGGTGGAAATTAGTAAACTAAAAATAACCACAGAAATCGATAGATGGATGAATTCTAAGCAAAAAACATTCTATGAAGTTTTTTCGATAAATTAATATTTTTCAAGTTATTCGCGATTGAAAATGCTGATTTTTCATCTAAAACATGCATGTTTTAGAGCAATTCCTCACGAATAACTCGAAAACTCTACGTTTTATCAAAAAAATTATCAGGATCAAAAATGAAGCTTATAAAATAACAAATCGGTTGGCTTTTTATTTCTATAGATGCAATACGAACCGAGTTGTGGCTCGTTGAAGATGACTGTTTGTTCGCAGCAATGAATTTTTTGAAAGAAAACTTGTCAGACCCTCTTTAAAGTATTTGAAAAGACCTTTAAAATGAGATTTAATAAAAATCGTAAGCGTAAAGACTTATGAAATTATGTTGAAAATAAAATGATTGTCTGATTTTCTTGGAGAAAATATTAGCAATGAACCAATGGCTTAACTTCCTTAATCTTTAAGATATCTGATCGCTCCAAAATCCATTTTGCAGGGAATTTTAAGAGATTATAGGACTTGTAAAGTTAAACTTTCTTGAACCCTTCGTTTTTGAGATTTTTGGGTTTAAAAGGCTCGGGGAAGGTGGTCCTCGCACTCAAATGCGAACTCAAAACGGCGATATTTCAATTAATTTTCATCCTAGTGAAATAGAAGAATTTTTTTTTTTGCAAAAAATGATCTAAATTTCCACACTCTTGCATTTTTTACATGCATTTTTAGTTCTTGAGTTATTGTGAAAAGAAGAACATTTTTTCAAAAATTTAAAAATCATTTCAAAATTGAGTAAAACTTTAAAAAAAATTTAGGCATTCTAAAGCATTCAAACTTCTAAAACATATTATTAGTACCCAAATAAGGTAAATTGTAAATGAATTACGTTTAATTTCAATTCTTGCGGTGAAGCTATTGGTTTCATTGCTGATATTTTCTCCGATAAACCGAGACGACCATTTTATTTTCATCATAACTCCTTTTTACGCTAACGACTTTTATTAAAGCTCATTTTAAAGGTCTCCTCAAGTACTTTAAAAAAAGTCTGACAAGTTTCCCTCCAAAAAAATCGTAGTTGTTCGCCGAAAACTGAATTTGAACCTTTCAACGACGTTAAAAGGTTCGAATTCAGTTTTAGGCGAATAATTCAACAAGCCATAAGTCGGTTCGTATTGCATCTACTGAAATAAAAAGAAAACAAATCGATTTGTTATTTTATGACCTTCATTATCGATCCTGATAATTTCTTTGATAAAACGTAGGGTTTTCGAGGTTTTCGTGAAAAATTGCTCTTTAAATGAAAAATCAACATTTTCAATCGGGAATAACTCGAAAAATATTGATTAATCAAAAGAACTTCATAGAATATTTTTTGCTTAGAATTCATCCCTCTATCGATTTCTGTGGTTATTTTCAGTTTACTAATTTCCACCCCCGAAAAGGTATGGCATCCACCCGCAAGGTAAAAGCACACCTTCGGACCACGTAGACTTTGCAATAGTATCAATTATTACGAATCGAATGTCGTTTATTTAATGAAAATCGGTCTTTCCTAACCGATGTTCGAGGTTTTGCATTTTCTTCGTCTTTACTAACTGGACTAAACCCTTTTTGGGAGTTTGTGGGTCAGTTTTCGCCCCTTGCAGGACGTGGTCAAGGCACGATAATTTTCATAAATGTACCTTATTGAAGGAATGTTTTCGCCCCTACACAAAAATTGAAGGGTAGGTATAGGAATTCTTTTGACATCGGATTCGGGTTCAGCGTGCAAAAATACATAGGAATTTCATTGTCAGTCATCCAGATCCGAATTTTTTTTTTGTGGGGTTGTGTTATAAATAAACCAAGCTGCTTAATCGATTGAGTTGAATATATCAAGCCTATCTTGCAGTAGATTATAATTTCTATAAATATGAAGGGGACATTTTTAATACATTAGTTTAATACATTAGTTCGAGAAGGAATTCAGTTGCTCCAAAATATGAGGTCAATCAAGTCGGCGTCTCTATAAGATGTGATTCGTTGCGTTATGTCTTCCCTTGACATATTACTCAATTCTAAACGAATAGGATTGTGGTCAGTTGTGAGTTTTTCCAGAGCCACCGGTTGCGTGAAGTGTCTCACACCTTTGTTGACCACTATGTCCAGGGTAGTGGGTGTTGTACCGTTATCTGGAAAATTTGTGGGATCGTCCGGATATTGTATGATGACATTACGATCAGAGTGTTGCCGTTGGCATTGTTCCGATGGCAGTTCCATACGTTATGTCGCGCGTTAAGGTCGCCTATGAGCAGGCATCGCGGGCTTGCGTTCAGCAAATTCTCAAGACAACCCGCTGTGAAGCCGTTCGCGGGCCTATTGTACGTGGCCACGATACTCATGCCGCCATCTAATGTCACACACACATGTTCCACCGAAGTGTTTCGCAGTGTGCGATGTGTGTGGGCAATGTCAGACTTAATGAGAACGGCCACGCCGCCTCCCCTGTTATTGCCAGTCCTATCTTTTCGGATTGTGGTATACTCTCGGATACGGAGTTTGTCCCGTCTGTTTAGTTTCGTTTCATTCAGAAACATAATGTCAATTTTATGTATTGGTATATAGTTTATTAAAAAGGGTATTTTATTACTCACATTCCAAGAAGAGATTTTCAATTTAAAAACCATCGGCGGGCAGACTATTTGAGAACGCGATCATCACCTGGTATTTCTGCCAGGTGGTGGTGCACTTCTCCATTTTGTCATTCAGTTCACCCAACCGTCTCACCATGACATCGAAATCTACCAGGGACGCCAGTCGATCTGTCTGGATTTTTAATCGGTGAATATTATCCATTTCGTCAGCGTCACTGGTGGCTGGTCTGGTCCTGGGGGGTGGTGCTTGGTTTGGTGGTGATGCATTCATCTTTTCGGCGGCGGCAACTGGGGCCAGGCTGTTCTTGATGATCCTTCTGTCTCCTTGGACTTTCTCTCTGTCCATGCGTTTAGTGTAGGGGGGTGCCACCACATATCTGGCTGTAGGTGGGGGAGGTACTCTTTTTGTTTTCTGGTTTTGGTATTGTAACTTTGCATGCACACCCTGCATGTCACGCTGTTTGCGGGGTGATCTTCTCCGCAGTTTGCACACTTTGCAGGTGTGTCAGGCATTTTTGTACACTGCCGCGCCTGATGCCCGCCAGCACATTTCAAGCACCTAGGGGCCGAGCGACAATTTGCAGTCGCATGGCCCCATAGTTGACATCTATGGCATTGTATGATGCCCTTGGAGTTGTACTGACGTTCCCAATACACGGCCGTGTGGTCCAAACACCTGACACGGTCCTGCAAAAACTTCAGCGTGACATCGCTATTTGTTGTAATCATATATGAGGGATTTTTGGTCCCTCTAAGGGTGTACATGCTTTTGACCGCTATCTTATATGTATCGTTTCTAATTCTTCTTTTAGTTCGTAGGTTTTTATATCGTGGTATATACCCCTAAGGATGAAGGCGTGTCCCTTCTCATCCTTAGGGGTGTAGGTATGGTATTGTACCTCCTCTTCAGCCAGATAGTCGTTTATCCTGATCCAGTCCTGTTTATTGTCGAGTTGCAATGTGGTGTTGTTTTGGCTATGCCTCCAGAGATGACCGCCTCTTAGTGTTTTCTTTAAGAAAATATTTAGATTTTTATGATCGTTTAACTTTCCATGTATGATTATTGGAGGCGGTTTTCTGGAAGCTGTCGGCGGCTGTGATGTGCTCGCAGGTTTTGGTTCAGGGTCTGGGGTTGGCGGTGACGGCACTGTCATATCCTGGTCTATTTTTACCGGTCCTATGTGCGGGTTTGTTATTTCCAGCTGCGCTGGTGGTGTTGGTTTTTTCTGTTTTCCCGATCCAGGGTGGGTAAACTTTGAGTTACCATCCTCCTGGACTCGGAGAGCTCTGAATTTGAATATTTCTTTCAGATGGTCTGATTTTGTATGGGCCACCTTTCGCGGTGCAGTTGTGACGCTGTCTGTACTGGTGTCGCTTCCACTATCTATGTTCGTCCAGCTGTGACTTCTTTTCCTGACTTATCCTTCCAAACTAACGCAGGATCGATCACTTTCGTTTCCGTTTATATCTTTCGGCGTTTTTGTAATGTTCTCAATTGCTTTTATTGCGGCTTCTTTTCCTTCTTTTAATTTTGCTTCCAATTCTATTTCCATCGTGGCCATTTTGTTAAACCTCGACCGGTTTTAATCAACCGGTCGGGGAGGGTCTGTTGGATATTTGTGCTATTAGATTGGGATTTTTTTGTTTTCGGGATTCATTTATAATTTTTAGGTTAGAATTTGTTAAAAATTTTTGTTGGGTTTCGAGATTATTAATTTTTTGATTTTCCAAAAGTTTTTATGTCAAATGTCACTTTTTATAAAATTTTGATTTTTGGAGCTTACCGGGCGTTCCGAGCCACAATTTTTCGCTCTGGTCTCTCGTGATCTTATGAGGACCTTTCTGATATTTCTCACTTTTAACTCAGTCAACTTTCACTGTTTTTTACTTTTTGTCAGCATACAGGGATCGAACCGTCGATTTGTAAGTCGACGCTTTAGCCCACTCGACCACTGAAAACTTACGACATAGTTTTACATATGTTGATAGTATAGAGACATTGAATTCTGTTTGTTTTCTATACAATAAATTGTATAAAATAATGTAGGTATATAAAAAATGGTGCAAGTGTGATATACCGTTGAAATCGTAATTTTAACTGCTTTCCAATACACACACACAGACATCTTTCAAAAACCACTTTTTTGGTTTCCTGGGACCTCAAAACGTAAAGATTTGATGTTATCTCAATTTTCGATTTTGGACCAATTTTAGTAACCTCTCACAATTTTATTGTGGGGAGGTTAAGATGGAATTATAAAAAAAAGACTCACACAGTCACACATATATCAACTGTAAACAGTAGTGAATAAATGTGTTAATTATTTAATGGAATTTACTCTAAAAACCAACTTAGCCTACCAACCGGAAAGCTAATTTACAACTGGCGCCCAACGTGGGGCTCGAATATAACCACATTGTTGCCAACCCATCACTACTTGAAGTTCGTATTTAGTATACTGGTCGCAGACCCAGAAGAACCAAACAAACCTACCATTAGACGTAATCACCGCCGCGCATGCAGCAATCAACCTCTAGACCACGACGCAGTCCTTGAATAAAACCAATCATGACCACGTTTACGGATGAACAGTTTAAGCAACTTCTGGACACACTGGCAATCACGAGGGACACAGCTCGGAAAGAAGGAAGCTTCACCTCATGTACAGCCCGGTTTGACGGCACCAGAGACATCCGACTAGTCGAAGAATCCATAACAGTTACCACAATTTACAAAAGATGCGAAGGAATCAACGACGAAAAAGCGTTCGAAGGATTTCCACTACTGCTGCAAGGACTTGCACCCGAACGGCAGCCTCACCAAGCATACATGGACCTCTTTCCAGTAAGCAGGACATGAAAACTCCCACAGATACCTTTCATTGTCACAAAAGAGCCATTTTAGCAAAACTCCCTTAAGATCTGTACACCGAAGCACAACAGATAGACCCCATCTTCGGACTTCTACACGCAAACATTCGAGTAAAGATCCAAAGAGATAACATCACCACATTCGATGGCCTGCCTAAGAAAGCTCGAACTATCGAAGACAACCGCATGGAGGAGCGGACATATAGGAAAGAGGACAAGAGTACTGAAAGCAGCCAAAAACCAGAAAACGTACCCAGAGTTCGGTGTCATTATTGCCGAAAATTTGGTCACCACAAGGATGAATGTAGGAAGAGAGCACGCAATCTAGGGACGAGCCAACTATCCAAAAAAGAGGAACACCTGGTACCTGAAAGGGAAAGCGATAACTCCGAACCCTCCGCCATATTCTGCTACGGTGGTAACAAGCCAGGGGTTATTCGCAGTAAATGTCCTCACTACTTGAAGAAGAACCAAATCACCTTAATTGAATTTCTGCGCTTTCCACCCCAAATACGGCATTAATATTAAGAGAACGACCTACCCTGGAGATCAAGATCAACGATACCGGATGAGCGTCGCCAGCCATGAGCTTTATTTAGTTTTAACCCAGCATGGTCAGCAGTTTACCTCTATGTGGACCACCATCACCTTGGCGGACGGATACCAGAGGGATCAGACCGTCCTAATTACCCAAGTCATTGTCCACCTGGCCGGATAACAATTTTCTACCGCGTTTATAGTTTCACCACCTCTAATAAGACATTATTGGAAGTCGATTTCATCCCCGATGCTGACCTCGTACTCAACCTTCGAAGAAATACCTGAAATTTCGGAGACCAGCCCCATGATGTACGCCCATTCTATGGTAAGGAGAACGAAGGCCCGGTTCATCCCAGTGACCCCACTACACCAGAGCCAATGGAAGAAGAGGACCTAGACTTGAACCTGATTCAAGCAACGTATTTTATTCCTGGCACACCTAGAACCCTGACTATGGACGCCGATCCCGCGGCGTACAGACCTCCACAAGAGGCAAGACTGGAATCTCTACCTGGCTACGATGATCTCCCTAGACTCTCTGGACGTTCAGTTTTGGCCAGATGAAGCAAGGCACCTCACCAAAACTCAGAGTGATCATCTTAACACCCTACTCCAAGAATATGCCGATCCCTTCCTGGAGCAAGGAGCCCCTAACCTCCTAATACAGCACACCATCGATACGGGAGACAAGTTACCCATTGTTGGCCCTCTCTACCGAATGACGCCTGACAAAATGGAGATAATACGAAGAGAATTAGACCGAATGTTAGAACATGGGATAATCGAAGAATGCGAATCCGCTTGGCACCCGTTGTTCTTGTTTCAAAGCCAGGAGGTGGAACCCGCGTTTGCATTGACTGTCGGAAGCTGAACCAAGTCACCAAACCCGATGTATATCCCTTCCCAAGAATAGATGACCTACTGCATGCTACCTCTCGAACTCCGTTCATGACAACGATGGACGTTAGCGCCGGCTACTGGCGGATTCCCGTAAGGACTGAGGACAGGGATAAAACCGCATTTGTCACCTCCTGGGGATTGTATCGATTCACCCGCATGTCTTTCGGATTCCGGATTGCTTCCACAACCTTCCAATGATCATTGACAGATTTTGGAATGGTCTAGGCGATGTTCGTCTACTAGCCTACCTAGACGACATGATCCTCTTGTCTACCAGTTTCGAGATACATCGGGAAGAGCTAGCAACAGTTCCACTTCCGATTGAATAGACCAAATTGTCATTTTTGCCGTGCTCGAATCAAGTACCTTGGACACATGTTTACTACGGATGGAATCCTTCCTGATCCCACCAAAGTTGACACTATCCAGAACCTGCCAATTCCCAAGAATCTAAAGCACCTGTTATCTTTCATAGAAACCTGTTCCTAGTTCCGCCGATTCATCCCACACTTTGCCGATAGTGCTAGACCTCTGATCAACTTGACAAAAAAAATGCAACCTGGAAATGGACAGAAGAAGATAATGCCTATCAGCAGCTAAAAACAGCCTTGGTTAATGAGCCAATTCTAAGGCAAGCTGATCTTACCAGACCCTTTACCTTGCGAGCAGTTATGCTATCGGAGCCGTTCTCCTGCAGGGTGAGCCCCCCAAGAGCACCCTATCGAATACGCCAGCTGACTACTCACCTCAGCAGAGAAAACTACTCCACCACAGAACGAGAAGCTCTAGAACTGGTCTGATCTATGGATAAATTTCGGGGATACATCGAGGAATCATCTGTGTTAATCATCACGGACCATTAAGGTCTTAAATGATTGATGACACTCAAGTTGCCTTCCGGCAGACTCGCACGATGGTCACTTGACTTCAACTATACAACCTAAAGATTGAGTACGCCCCAGGAAAATCAAACGTGGTCGCCGATCTACTATCCAGACCGCCCTGTAACAACGACCCCAACCCCGCCTGTGGCCTATGTATCGTTACACTAGACGTACACGCTCCTAGCTCCAAGGATATATGAAGAGGGCAGTTAGCAGACCCTGACCTTTGAAAAATCTTGAACTCCTTCACCCGGGCAGATAACGAGGAAGAAACTGCCCGATGGTCCGGTCGTGGATATTTAATGTCCCAAGGCGTTCTCTACCGGTACGATCAAGATCAAAATAACGACAGTGCTCAGTTAGTCATCCCTTTACAGAATAGACTAGATATTCTTAAATCTTACCACGACGCCCCAAACACTGAACACCATGGCACCGAGAGGATGTTGCGTAGCATTTCCTGTGTGGACCTGTGCCTGGACCCTGGTAGAAGAAGTCATTCTCAGATACGGATGCCCCCGTGGTCTAATAAGCCATCTGCCATCCTCAGGTTCTAGCTGGAAGCTGCCTATTGCTGCTGCTGCTGCCACCGCTACTGCTGCTGCTGCTGCCGGTGCTACTGCTGCTCCTCGTTGCTCGAACTGAACTGACGTTCTCCTTCGTGGTAGTGCTCCCAGCTAGTGGGATGCTCTCGGCGTCCGCCTCTTTGGCGCTTGCCGTAAGTTATAGTGTATCGTTTTATCTGGACTTGCCCTCATCGGGGCTGGCTGTTGATGGCTTAATTATATGTATGGGTAGAAAATATTTAGGTAAATGTGTTGTGGTTGGATTATACACCTGGGTGATGTGTGATGTTATGTTAGTAAGGTGGAAAATTTGCTTTACATTTGATCTCGTTTTGTTGGCATCTTTTGTTACAGTAGAGGTTAAAGGGTTAGTATGTGTCCACGTAAGTTAGCCTTTTCCGTGGCGTACGGCTGTGATTCGTTACGTGCAGTAATGGGTGGCCGGCAATTTTCTTGCTGCCGGGTAATGGAGGCTAGGTTTGAAGTGGTCAGAGCCAGGAGTTGCGCTAATTGTTCATAGCTGGGTAGTCCCAAGCTCGGTTGGGGTTGGTCCGTTATGGCGGCAGAGGGGACTGGGATCGTTCCAGTCGTTTGGTTTTGGAGCACTATTTGTCTTTGGGGCGTAGCACTAGGTCTTGCCGTCTGGTACGGCGGGGTGACGTGGTAGGCGCCGGCCGACGAGGTAGGCGTGACGAAGTACTGTGCGTTGGGCGGCGTGCTTGGACTTGGGCTGGTTGCTGTTGGTGGTACCATGCAGTGAGGGGTGGCCAGCTGGCGGCGAGGTGTCAGCGAGGCGTCGCTGAAGAGTTGGGGCCAGTCGGGTGTGGCAGCAATGGTGTACTGACCGCTGGGCAGCCCTGAGCCAGAGTGGGAGGCTTCCCCATGTGTGGAAGCGAATCCAGCGAAGCGGCGATCTCCCAGCGTCGAGGAATCGTCGTTGGCCCGGGATGCTGTTGGGTCCACCATACAGCGAGGGGGCATCACCATATCATCATCACCACCCAATCTCTGTTCCATCGCCGAGTTTCCATGCCACGATGCTGCGTTGCGCTCCATGCAGTAAGGGGGCATCGCCTGGGAATCGTTGCTACTCCATTCCATATTTGTTGCCTGGGCTTCGTGCCAGGTGGCTGCGCTGCGTGCCATGCAGCGAGGGGGCACCGTCGTGATGACGTCGTGCGTGACCCCAGTGTCGTGTCCTATGTTGGTGGCGAGTCCTGTCTCGCTATGCCTAGGCGCTGAGCCCGGCGACGCACAGTAGTGGGGCGCCGTCGTCGCGACGCCATGCGTAGCACTTGTGCCTGTGGAGAAATCAGAGGACATGCTTACCTCGCCGAGCCGGGTTGCTGTGTTGCTTGCTGTGCAGTGTGGGGCCACCGTCGTGGAGACGTCGGGCGTGACCCCCGTACCCCTTGTCAGGGCGTCGTGTTGGCGGAGCACTTCGTGGTCAGATGCTGTGAGGGGCGTCGTGCAGTGAGGGGGGGCCGACGTGGAGACGTCGCTCTCGACCCCAGTGCCTACTGCCTTGCCACTCCGGGTATGCATTGCCACTTGACACTCAACACAATAAAACTCAATTAAAACACACTGTCTGGTTACAACACAAGAGGAAGGGATAACCTCATCAGCATTGGCGTTGGCGTCTGTGCTCAAATGACTTCTGTTTCGGCAGAAGACTATTAGTTGCTGAAGGCTGGAACATTACTACTTGAAGGATCGATCACTACTTGCTCGCTGAGAAAAAGTGTCTTCTTATATAGACTTTTTTTGTGCTCAAACGACTTCTGCTTCGGCAGAAGACTATTCTTCGCGCTCAAATGACTTTTGTTTCGGCAGAAGACTAAAACATGAGTCATAACTTGTTCTCGATGCCGACGCCGATGACACCACCCCCCTTTTTTTGTGACTTTATTGAACATTAATAAAGGCATACAGGTTATGGTTCAGTTCAAAATTTCAATTATATAATGTAAGAGTGAGTAGATACAATATTTTCAAAACTATAAACTAAGAGTAAGTGTTAAGATATTTCAACAACTAAGATATTTTAACATATATAGACTAAGATTAAGTGTGGTAAGATATTTTAAATAATTAACTAATAATAGGTCCACTAAGATATTTTAGGTAAAACAGGATATTTAAAATTAAAGTATTTTATGTAACAAATCATAAATGCATTCTAGTTTGAACAAAGTTTTCGCCCTGTGGCGTTGAATTATTTACATTGGTATATTATCGCAAGTTTCGCTCTTCTGGACGTCGTCTCCGCGACGCCCGGGGCTGCCTGATCCTGTTGCGAATTGGGGGCTGCTAAGTCCTGCTGTGTTGCTCGCTAAGGCAACGGGATTCTGGAGCGAACCTGTGAGGCTGCAACGTCCTGCTGTGTTGCTTGCTAAGGCAACGGGAGACTGGAGCGATTTATTGAGGCTGCAACGTCCTGCTGTACTGCGGGCTAAGGCAGTGAGATACTGGAGCGCCTCGTGGGGGCTGCTAGGTCCTGCTGTGCTACGTGCTAAGGTAGCGGGATCCTGGAGCGGTGCGCCGGAGCCGGCTGAGCTCGGGCTGGCGTTCGAGTTGACGAATACTCGTGTCCGGACTGGGACAGGCATCTGGCTGGCGGATGGCTGCTGTCGGTCGTGGCCAGGCGTGGTCACGGCCTTCGCCCAGAACGGCATCGGGAACAGTATAGGCGTTGTGTCGAGCGGCTGCTCTTGTCTCGACGTCGAAGGTCCAGGGTCTGCTGGCGGCGGCGGTGCGGCTGACAGCGCCGGGGACTTCTTATCTCTCTGTGTGTGTCTCCTCGTGGCAGAGGTTGATGGGCCAGGCACGACTGGGGGCAGTCGGCGGGCTGGTAATTTCGGTTCAGCGGCGGCTGTGGTGCCATGTCCGCGGAGATAGTCGCCATGTCCACGGAAGTAGGTACCAGGTCCACGGATGTAGACTTGTGCGTTGGCATCTGGCTTTGGGGCAGCGGGCACTACTGATCCTGTGATAGTAGGCGTGACTGGCTTCGGGGCAACGGGCGCTACTGGTCCTGTGACAGTAGGCGTGGTTGGCTGTTGGGCAGCGGGCACTACTGATCCTGTGATAGTAGGCGTGACTGGCTTCTGGGCAACGGGCGCTACTGGTCCTGTGACAGTAGGCGTGGTTGGCTGTTGGGCAGCGGGCACTACTGATCCTGTGATAGTAGGCGTGACTGGCTTCTGGGCAACGGGCGCTACTGGTCCTGTGACAGTAGGCGTGGTCGGCTGTTGGGCAGCGGGTGCTGCTGGCTCTGGGGCAGCGGGCGCTACTGGTCCTGTGACAGTAGGCGTGGTTGGCTGTTGGGCAGCGGGCACTACTGATCCTGTGATAGTAGGCGTGACTGGCTTCTGGGCAACGGGCGCTACTGGTCCTGTGACAGTAGGCGTGGTTGGCTGTTGGGCAGCGGGCACTACTGATCCTGTGATAGTAGGCGTGACTGGCTTCTGGGCAACGGGCGCTACTGGTCCTGTGACAGTAGGCGTGGTTGGCTGTTGGGCAGCGGGTGCTGCTGGCTCTGGGGCAGCGGGCTGGTGTCCTGTGACAGCAGGTGCTGCTGGTTCTGGCGGGGCTGGATGACCTGGATCCTCGGGATCGTCATCCTCGTCGTCGCTGTCGTCATCGTCGGTATCAGCATCAGCTGTATCGTCATCTTCGGGATCGTCATCTTCGGTATCGTCATCTTCGGGATCGTCATCTTCGGTATCGTCATCATCGGGATCGTCATCTTCGGTATCGTCATCATCGGTGTCGGTGGTCTGTTGCAGAGGTGGTCTGAGCAGGTCAGTCTGGCTGGACTGAATCCTGGGAGGCGGCTCGGGGCCTGGCAGGCCGAGTGGAGGTGACCTCGGGGGAGATGGCTTCGTGCTGACATCTCGGGTATGAGTCGGCGGGAATACCCTATCCAAGAATACAGAGGCTATTAGTGGGGCAGTGGTTGGCAATACTGACCTTTTATCCTTCCAGGAAGGTCCAGCGTCCTGCTGTTCCGGGAAGGCGTCCATACTAGCCGCTTCCTTGGGTTCCTGTTCACCTGGTTGAGGCTGAGGAATGAGCGTGGTTGACTGGTCTGAGCTGAGGGAGGTAGCATCTTGCGTCACGGTGTTGACTGGTGACCGCCTGTCCAGGCGGCCCGGGCAAAGGAAAGCAAAGGCGGCGGCTCTGTTGCTTTGTTGCCGTGGTGTCAACGGGCGTGGTAGATACGTGTCCTGCTCCTGCTTGGCTGTAGCTTCGTCAATCTCATTCTTCTCGGTCGGTGGCGGAGACACCAAGGTTGTGGCTTGTTGCTGGGCTTGTAGTTGCAGCACTGCGTCCTCTGTCTTGGTTGGTAGTTCTAGGCTGTTAATTTCCAGCGGTGGGGCCGGGCGCCCTAGTTCTGCCCGACCCATTAGGAGTTTCCCGATGGCGGTGTGTTGCGGCGTTCTTGCCGGGTGGTTGCCTGACTTCTTTGCTGTTGTGGTGCCGTGGATGTCTGTCCTGGGCCCAGGTTATTGGTTGGACCTGCCTGTTGGCTAGGGTTGTTTAAGTTGGTGCCATGTCCACGTAAGTAGTTACCCCCTGTCTGGACATTCTGTTGGCGGAAGTTAGGGTTTCCCTGTTGGTTGGAGTCGTGTCCACGGAAATTGGGGTTGGCTCGCTGGTTGGAGTCGTGTCCGCGGAAATTGGAGTTGCCTTGCTGGGGCTCTGACTGAGTTTGGTTGGTGGGGCAGTCTCGGTGATAGTGAAATCCCGGGCACTTGCGGCACTTTGGTAGACTATTGGTAGTATTACTCGCAGGCGGGATGGTGGCTGGCCTCGGCAGCGGTCGGAGTTGCCTCTGAAATTCCCTGTAGTCACCCTCGGCGTTTTCAGCCACTCGGCTCAAGCTTTCCATCGTGGCCACTGGGACATTTCTAGTTGCGAATCTTAGTTCCGGTCGCAGGAGCTCGCGCACCTCCATAACCATCTCTTCTTCCGGCGTATACCGGTCTACCCTCAGCCAGAGTCCAATTTTGCGTTGTATAAAAACGGCGGCGGGTTCGTCGTCTTTTTGTCTCTCCCCGTGTAACCTGGAGCGTAGCTTCCCCAGGGTGGCAGTGTCGTTGAACTGCCGCAGGAGCTTTTCCTTTAAGAATTCGTATGTGATGTTGTGGGACTTCCACATCTCCAGGGTGCGTCTGGCTTGACCCTCGAGCTGTTCAATGGCCACTCTCACTTTATCCCTGCCGTGGATGTCTTCATGGAGCATCGCCTCCTCGAGCTCATCCAGGAAGTTGACTGGATCCTCCCATTCCAGGCCTGAGTAAGTGGGCAGCGCTCTCGTTCTTCTTGTGGGCATCCTGTGATGACCTTGTATTGCGTGTAATGCGGCTTGAACGCTTCCCTCCATTAGTCTTGTCATGCTCTCTGCTAGGTTTTGTGTTGGGCGCCACTGGGGGTCCATTTCCCCAGAATCTGTATAGTCGGGTCGTCGTGGATCCTCTTCCCTCCGGAAAGATCTGGCCCCACGTTGGGCGCCATGTCCACGTAAGTTAGCCTTTTCCGTGGCGTACGGCTGTGATTCGTTACGTGCAGTAATGGGTGGCCGGCAATTTTCTTGCTGCCGGGTAATGGAGGCTAGGTTTGAAGTGGTCAGAGCCAGGAGTTGCGCTAATTGTTCATAGCTGGGTAGTCCCAAGCTCGGTTGGGGTTGGTCCGTTATGGCGGCAGAGGGGACTGGGATCGTTCCAGTCGTTTGGTTTTGGAGCACTATTTGTCTTTGGGGCGTAGCACTAGGTCTTGCCGTCTGGTACGGCGGGGTGACGTGGTAGGCGCCGGCCGACGAGGTAGGCGTGACGAAGTACTGTGCGTTGGGCGGCGTGCTTGGACTTGGGCTGGTTGCTGTTGGTGGTACCATGCAGTGAGGGGTGGCCAGCTGGCGGCGAGGTGTCAGCGAGGCGTCGCTGAAGAGTTGGGGCCAGTCGGGTGTGGCAGCAATGGTGTACTGACCGCTGGGCAGCCCTGAGCCAGAGTGGGAGGCTTCCCCATGTGTGGAAGCGAATCCAGCGAAGCGGCGATCTCCCAGCGTCGAGGAATCGTCGTTGGCCCGGGATGCTGTTGGGTCCACCATACAGCGAGGGGGCATCACCATATCATCATCACCACCCAATCTCTGTTCCATCGCCGAGTTTCCATGCCACGATGCTGCGTTGCGCTCCATGCAGTAAGGGGGCATCGCCTGGGAATCGTTGCTACTCCATTCCATATTTGTTGCCTGGGCTTCGTGCCAGGTGGCTGCGCTGCGTGCCATGCAGCGAGGGGGCACCGTCGTGATGACGTCGTGCGTGACCCCAGTGTCGTGTCCTATGTTGGTGGCGAGTCCTGTCTCGCTATGCCTAGGCGCTGAGCCCGGCGACGCACAGTAGTGGGGCGCCGTCGTCGCGACGCCATGCGTAGCACTTGTGCCTGTGGAGAAATCAGAGGACATGCTTACCTCGCCGAGCCGGGTTGCTGTGTTGCTTGCTGTGCAGTGTGGGGCCACCGTCGTGGAGACGTCGGGCGTGACCCCCGTACCCCTTGTCAGGGCGTCGTGTTGGCGGAGCACTTCGTGGTCAGATGCTGTGAGGGGCGTCGTGCAGTGAGGGGGGGCCGACGTGGAGACGTCGCTCTCGACCCCAGTGCCTACTGCCTTGCCACTCCGGGTATGCATTGCCACTTGACACTCAACACAATAAAACTCAATTAAAACACACTGTCTGGTTACAACACAAGAGGAAGGGATAACCTCATCAGCATTGGCGTTGGCGTCTGTGCTCAAATGACTTCTGTTTCGGCAGAAGACTATTAGTTGCTGAAGGCTGGAACATTACTACTTGAAGGATCGATCACTACTTGCTCGCTGAGAAAAAGTGTCTTCTTATATAGACTTTTTTTGTGCTCAAACGACTTCTGCTTCGGCAGAAGACTATTCTTCGCGCTCAAATGACTTTTGTTTCGGCAGAAGACTAAAACATGAGTCATAACTTGTTCTCGATGCCGACGCCGATGACATATGACAGATGGCTCTTTTGTCAGTGTTTTATTTGTTCTTTTTTGTGTGTTTTGAATGTTGTGAAGTTTTCTTTATAGTTCTGAGTGCTGTTTAGCTAACGGATGTGTTCAATTTTTATAAGTGTATTTTTGTTTTATTTGTTGAATATTTTTTTTTATGGTTGGTTATTTTTTTTTTTTTTATTGTTTATTTGCTATGTATATTTTTTGAGTGTTTTATTGTTTTTTTGTTTTTGTTTTTGTATTGTGTGATTTTTTCAAAAAACAAGTTAGTAAGGGTGTTAAGTGATGGCAGGGGCATATAAATAGTTTAATGAGAGATGCTTAGGGGGATCTAAGAATTTGGGGACCAGCGGATCTATTAATGTCGGATTTACAGATTGTTTTAATGAAGTTATAAAATTGGGAATAAGACGAAGGTTAATAAAATTTTCAAGTAGTGGGGTTCCAGTGATGTTATGAATATGCTTGGTATGAGTGCCAGGATAGAAATTACCAGCGATTCTTAAGGCTTTGTTTTGTAGTACTTGGAGCCTATTTTTTTGTGTTGGGGAAATTAGAGGGTACCATACTGGTGAAGAGTATGTAATGACTGGGCGTAGATAAGTTTTGTAGATTAGTGTGGAAGTGTGTGGGGGAGTATTTTTTAAAATTGAGTGTAATTTTTTAAGACGAGCGTAAAAGTTGCGCTTTATGTGATTTACTTGCTCCGTGAAATGCATTCTACGGTCCATATATACGCCGAGATAATGTACCATTTTTAGCCAGTCTAGACTCGTATTATTAATTGTAATTTTATCCACAGGTGTAATAAATTTCTTAGTGAGGCACATAATTTGTGTTTTATTAGTGTTAACATGTAAGCCCCAGTTGTGATAAAATTCAGACGTTACGTCTGTCTGTTGTTGTAGTAGTTGTGTCAATATTTGCGAGTTCTTAGATGTCGAAAGGATGGCTGTATCGTCAGCATATAAGCATTGCGTAATTCTGTGGTCAATGGGGGGTGGCAAATCGTGAATGTAGATGTTGAATAACACCGGCCCTAGTGCAGAGCCCTGCGGTACACCAGAAAAGATGGGAATGATGGGAGAGCACTCCTGATTGACTGCAACTCGAAAAGTTCTGTTGGATAGATATGACTGTATTGTTTTCACAATACGAGTGGAGATTCCTGCGATGAGGAGTTTATAAAGCAGTCCAGGGTGCCAGACTTTGTCAAAGGCCCGCTCGAGGTCAAGGGCGACAAACCCCGTGAGTAGACCTCGGTTATTGTTAGTGGTGGCGATTTCACTGACGCGGAGTAGTTGCTGTGTGGTAGAGTGCGATTGACGGAAACCAAACTGAAACTGGTTCTCTGTTTCGGCCATATTTAGTTGAAGCTGAATATTTTGCAAAAGCAAGGTGTCTAGTACCTTTGCAAGTGACGAGAGGATGCTAATTGGCCTGTAGTTGGATACTATTTTAGGAGATTTGTTTGGTTTGGGTATATTGATTATCTTAGCAGTGCGCCATTGAACTGGATAGCAAGTATACTGGAGACAAGCATTGAAAACTTTTGTAAGATATAAATAAATTTTAGGGGGTAAATGTATCAGGACAAAATTAGGGATATTGTCCGGTCCTGGTGATTTTTTTGAGTTAACTTTAAGTATTGCGGCTCTTATTTCCGACGGGGAGAAAAATTGGGGATCATTTTCCGGCAATAGCCGAAGTTTGGAAAGCCTATCTATAAGTGGGTTAATTAATAATTTAGTATCATTAGGAATTGTATTAGGTTGAAAGACTGTGGAGTGTGGAAAGGTGATGGGCAAAAGCGGCAGCTTTTTCCGCGTCAGTGTGAACTACCCCCTGCGGAGTTTCAAGGGCTGGTAGTTTGTTGGGTTTTCTATTGAAAAGACGGGGGACAAAATGGGGATCTTCAGGATGGGAAACAGCTAGTTGTGTAATATAGTTTTGTCTGAATGATTTGATTTCTACGTCAATTTCTTTTTTTATTTTATTGATATCGCTTTTGAGTTGTGGGCAGCGTGTGTAGTTGTATCGTTTGCGCATTCTATTTTTATGCTTAATTTTATCAACTAGCTGTTTGGGTAAACTTAGGTTGTAGGAAGAGGATGGGAGTCTTTTCTGGCTTAAAGTTAGAGCATTCTTTATGAGATCGGTCAGTATACCGATATGTGTATCAATGTCACTGGCATTGTTGCATTCTGGAAATGTGGGAATATTCGTGGAGATATATTGTACAAATTTAAGCCAATCGAAGTCTGATTCGCGAGATTTTCTATCTGTTATAGGAATTTTGTAGTTGAGAGAGAAGACTGTCTTTACAGGGTAGTGATCACTGTCAAGCTCAGCTAAGACTTGAGTATCGTATGGCAGGTTAATATTTTTAGTTACTATTATGTCTATGGTAGTGCGGGCAGGGTGAGGTCGGGTAGGTTCCTGCGGGGAAATAATGTTGAAGTCGAGTGATTTATTAATATAATTGAACAGTGCAATGCCTGAGCTGTTATGGGTACCTGAAACTATGTTCCAGGTGGGGTGTTTGGCATTTAAGTCTCCGAGTAATATGTAGGTATTGTTTAATTGCGCCAATTTGTCAAAGTCCGTTACGTCTAGTTGCGAAGAATCGCTTCTGTAGGCAGATATTACAGTAGTGTTTGTATTGTTTATGTTAATATTAATAGCACAAGCTTCGATTGAATTTAACGTTGGTAGTGGGGTTTGTGAGTGTTGTATATTATTTTTGATTAGGATTGCTACCCCTCCCCGAGGTTTGTCAAGTCTATCCGTCCTGTAAGTGTGATATCCACGAATATTGAAGTATTTATTAGCTTTTAAATTGGTTTCGCAGAGGCAACAAATGTCAACATTATGCTTATTCATGAAAGACTCGAATTCCGTCTTTTGCCTCAAAATACCATTGGCATTAAATTGTAGCAAGCTTATTTTATTAAGTTTATTTTGTTTTGTAGGGGCCATTTTAAAATAATGACGTTAAAAATTCGAGGATTGTAAAAATTTTCTCGAGGGGATCCGGTGTATTTTTTAATTTAGTGACTAATATTTTAAGGTCTTCCCATACTTTTTTAACGTTGAAACTTTTAATGAAATTAAATATTTCCCTTAATGGGTTGTCGTCAGTCGGTTGTTCGTCAGGTGAGTCATTTGTTTGTTGAGTAGTATGTTTGTCTTTGTTACGGAATTGCTGCCAGGCCTTGATGTTTTGGGTGGCTAGAGCGTCAGCGGTTTCTTGGGATAAGGGAGGGAGATTGACTATTGCTGAAGGTTGTGGTGGTGGTATATTTGTTTGTCTGATATTTGTGGGTGGTCTTTGAGCGGCAGTGGGTAATTGAGTATTGGTGTTGGGAACCTGTTGTTTGGGAGCATACCGAACTTTGGCAGCTACATAGGCTGGGCAGCCTTTGTAGTTAGCCGGATGGTCGTTGCCGCAGTTGGCACACTTACATGCCTCCGCAACACATGAGGCACCCTCATGCGTTTTACCGCATCTAAGGCACCTGGGGATTCTGTTACAGACTTCAGACGAATGCCCGAAGTGCTGGCATCTGTGACATTGTGGCACATTAAAACGGTTATATATAGACATTTTTACTCTATAGTAACAGAGGTTAGTTAATTTTTGATACCCTTCAAGGGCTTGCTTGGGGATAGTTAGGAGCAGTAAATTCGATGGCATTTTTTTGCCATCTTTGGGTAACATGATTCGCGCAATGCGTATAAATGGTAAACCTATTAGGTTTAACTCGTCCTCTATTTCCTGTGTAGTGACATCTAGGGGTATGTATTTAATGACTATTTTAATGGGTTTGAGCGAGTCGATATCATGGGTAAAAAATTCAATTTTGTTGTTGGATAAAAGGGTGGTAATTTGGAAGTGATCGCGGGCTTCAGTTGGATAACAAATTAACGAAGTGTTATTTAGTTTAAAAGTCGGAGGGGGATGAATAAGTGTCTTGATAGCCGAGACTGTGCCTTTATGGTTGGAAGTAAAAATATGAATGGGGGGGGGGGTTTCGTTTGGGTGGAGGTTGTGAGGTAGTTGTAGCATTTAAACTCTGTTGCGATGACGGTGAAGGTGCTCGTTGCTGATCCATAGGGGTTGGTGGCGGTTGAGTGGGCTGGGTAGATTGACGGGGTTGCTGAGAACTGATTTGAATAGCATCTAAGTCTTGCTCGGCAGAGACTTTTTGCTTAATTTTCTTGCGTTTGTTAGGGTTGGCTATGGATTTGGGGGTGGTTAAAATTTTGTTAGACTGTATATTTATCTGTTTGGAGCTGTGTGCTTGGCTAGAAGTGTTAGGTCTGTGTATAACTATATCAGCTGCAATTTGGGGCGAGATAACTGAATTAGGGGAGGGTTTGGGGGTAGATTCGTTAGATGCTACGTATTCAGAGTAATATTTTCCTTTTTCGGAGTTATTGCCAGATTGATTATCAGGGGAAGAGTTTTTCCTTTTATGTTGTTGTGAGGTAGAAGTAGGGGTTGGATTGGGGGTCAGTTGCATTGAGGATGAATTCGACTTCTCCGAATGAACGCTTTGCCCATCGGAGTCGTCTGTTTGTCTAATTTGCTCGTAATTAGGAATGAGTATTGAACAGATTGGCGAAGAAGTGTGCTTGGGTGGAGAATGTATGTATGATATTTCGTTAAATGTGGTTGTTGTATAAGTGGTAGTAGTGGTTGTAGACGTGAGGGTGAGATTGAGGTATGAGGGGTAGATAGGGGGACTATTGCTGGTAGTGGCTGTGATTGACGGTGTATTCGGGGCTGAATTGTTAAATGAACAAGTCGATTTAACTGAAGATTCGTTTGAGTTATTAGTGTTATTTAAATTAGTTAAGTTAGTTTGGGGGGGGTATGGATTGGGTAATTGTGTTATCTAAGGTGTTAGTTAAGGTGTTATTATGCCCAGGTGTATGTGATGTGTTTACCTGAAGTGTGTGATCTGTTTGTGTTTCAGTGTCCGATGTATCGCTAATGTGTGGTGTAGGTGGATTCAGATTTCCGTTCGTGCTTGCGGGTGTCTGTGGATTTTGTATGTGTTTATGCCGTTCCTTCTTCGGTCGGCCCATATCGTTCGATGGATGAAATATAGCGCAAAGTAATCAACTGTCGCACACTCGCGGGTCACAGAGGTTGAAAACAGATGACAAATATTAATCTTAATCAAAATATTAAAAGTTTTGAAAATTATCGATAAAAAAACCAATTCTTCACAAAAACTGACGTTCTCAGTGTTGTGCGGCTCCTTATATATGTTGTGGGGTGGGGCGCGCCTGCGCACCTGGCTGCGTGTTACTGGCCCTCTACTCTCGCAGCCAGGATTTTTTTTATGATGTGCTTTGACACGCAAAGTGTCCTCTAGATAGGTGTAGAAATCTTGAGACATGTTCAAGACTCACAGAGAAAGCCATCGCTCATCGTAAGGGGCAGGTCTCTCAGTGTTGTCTTTCAGATGAAAATTGTTTATTATAATTTCATAAGATGATGTCATTGTTTGAGTTTATTAGTATACTAGTATAAGAATAAGTAATGTGTTGCTTTTCATATTAAATAATTGATGTGTATAAAGTGTGGGGTGTATAAAAGTTGTTTGCAAAATATCGCAAGGATGTTTTTCTCGATGGCCATTTAGTCACCCATATCGCATTGTGGCAATTCTTATCTATATAACTTAGCAGGTACTGAGCATTAAGCTATACGGTTTACTTCAGACTTATAAGAAATGTCGGCGCCTTTAATAGTGCGGTAAAGAACAAAGATCCCGACATTTTTTATACCGACTATAAGTTTGGGATAAAGTATATGTCATTATTAATTTATTTCTGTATGTAATAAGCATGTTGTCTATTTACCTAAGAATCTTGTATAGTAGGTACCAATAATCCATTTTTGAATTACTGTAGTGATGAAACTAGCCATACCAGAGGTTTGTGCACACGTTTTTTAAAATACCTATCTAAATAAACTCGTAAATATATCTTTGGGCTATCTAGATTTTTTTTTAAATATTTATAGATAATAACATGTTGGAATGAAAAATTACGTTGTTTTTATTTTGTGTCAAATATTGATTTTTGTCTAGACTGATTAGTTGATACTAGTTACTAATTAAAGATTTCAGTTTTGTATGTATTTTGGCGATTTTAAAAGGTGTGTCTAAAATGTAATGGAATATTTCAGGAATTAAATATTTTCATAATCTTTTTGTATCATTGACCTCGCCAAATAAATAAGTATAAATGTGTAACCGACACTGCTAGTTATCAGGAAGGCTCGGGAATCTTATTTCGACGCCAGAGACGGCTCTCACAAAGGCGAATACTCTGAAACAATCGCGCCATTATTCTTGACTTTGATGACGGTCTCGGACGATTAGGGGTCGAGCTTTCAGCTCTTTGCCCCAATCATCGCTGTAGACCTGGACCGGCCCCGTAAGGGGTGGGCCTGCTTTTTACGACTACTCCACCTGCAAATGCAGACGGTGTAGGCGAAGTTAGCAGACCTCCCCTGGTCCTGGCTGTTGGACCCTGCCAGCTGGGTCGTTTCTTCTGGCGCTCTTCTGCCTTGAGTTTCTTTCTTCGCTGGCATGTCGGCTCCCGGGAGCGTCTTTCGTCTGTCGTGAGAGGGAACGGCTGTTGCCGCACCCTCTCGGAGTTTGGAAGGGTTTGGGGGTGTGTGACTAGTCGGAGCCCAGGGTGCCAACTGACATCATGTGCTCCGATTTCGTCGGGCTGTGTAGCTCAAGGATTGTGCCGGCCAAGGACGCTTGTTTTAGCGTCGGAGCCCGGCACGGGCTAGGGTAAGGGTAACCTTGCTTGCTGGATACCCCCGGGATCGGGTGATTTGAGTGTTTTGGTCATTGTCTCCTTGCGGCGTGGCTTGAAGATCGGGCTGAAAGGAAGGTTAGTTATACTTACCCATTATCCAGGATCTGGAGCTTCGGCCTCTTGTGCCTAGGAGCGTCGTTGTGGTCGTAGTCAGTCGCCTGTCTGACCAGCGGATTTCCATGCTCTGCTGCACGGGCGTATAGTTTCTTCGCTCTGTCCTGGATGACTTCAGTTACCGGGGTGTATTCCAGGTCTCTGAAGATGTCGGCGTTTCTGACAAGCCACGGTGCATCCACGGCGCACCTGAGTGCGACGTTTTCCACGACTTGTATCCTCTTCAAGTAGGTGGCTGCTTGGTATCCCCAGGCAACGGAGGCGTAGGTCAGAATAGGTGCAATGAGGGTCCTGATGAGCGTGAGTTTGTTCCTCAGGTTGAGTTCGCTCTGTCTGCCTATCATTGGATAGAGCAGAGTTCTTCTCGTCCTCGTCTTCTGTATAATCGCTTCCGTGTTTTGTTTCCACGTCAGGCTTCTATCCATGATAACGCCAAGGTACTTGACGGTATCGTGCCATTGGATGTTGTCGCCGTTCATGGAAACGTGTCCTGTGGGAGTTTGCTTTCTGGCTCTCTTGAAGAGTATGGCTTTGCTCTTCTCCGCATTGACTTTGACTTTCCACTTGTTGCACCACTCTTCCAGAAGGGATACTGCTTCCTGGAGGTTGCGGGTGGCAAGTCTTGCGCTCCATGATCTTGCGACGATGGCCGTGTCGTCTGCGTAGAGCGCCAAAGAGGTCCTTGCGGTTCTTGGCATGTCGGAGGTGTAGATGGTAAACAGGTGGGGGGAGAGTACCGATCCCTGCGGTACGCCTGCTTCCATTGGCCTGTAGTTGGATAGTTTATCGGCAATCTTCACACGGAGTTGCCTCCGGAGAAGGTAAGATCTCACTAGCTTGACGATGCCGACGGGATAACCCATCGACAGCATCTTCGCTAGAAGACCATCGTGCCAAACCCTGTCGAAGGCCTTAGCTACGTCGAGGAAGATCGCTCCTGTGACTTGTCGATGGTTGAAACCCTCCGTGATGTATTTCGTTAGACGGAGCACTTGGAGCTCGGTGGAGTGCTCGGTTCTGTAGGTGAACTGCTCATCTGGGATGATCTGCAGCTCATCGGTCAGGGTTTTAAGTCTCTTCAGGATGATCCTCTCTGCTACTTTACTCATCGCCGGTAGAAGACTGATGGGCCTGTAACTAGAAGGAAATGTTAAGTTCTTACCTGGCTTCGGAATCATGATGACGTCGGCTTTCTTCCACTGGGTGGGTAAATAACGTAGTCTCAGGATGGCGTTGATGATGTTCACCATTGCTGCTACTCCTTTGAGGGGTAGTTTCTTGAGTACAATATTTCCTATTCCGTCGCACCCTGGAGCTTTACGGGGCTTGGGGCTTCTCAGGATTTCTCTGACTTCTTCTGGAGAAGTCGGAGTGATTATTTCTTCATCCGGCATGCGTCGCAGCCTTCTGACTCTGCGTATTACGTCGTCATCCCAGTCCTCGTCCTCGTCGTCGATCTGGTTTTCCCTACACTGCAGTTCCAAGCTGTCGGCAAAAGCCTCGGCCTTTTCCTGGCGAGTGTAGACAATACCGTTCTCTCCGTGGATGGGCGGAACTGGCTTTCGCTTGGCACGCAGAGCCTTCTGGGTGGTCCACATGCTTCTGTCCTGAGGGTCCAGCGACTCCAGGTGGCGTTGCCATCTGTTTTGCCTGTGTTCTTGCAGAGCTTCTTTAACTCTTCGAGTTAGCTGATTGTATGCCCTTCGGTGTTCTGGGAGTCTTGTCCTCTGTACCAGTTTCTTAACCCTCCTTCTGTCTCGAATGAGCTGCATGGTGTCTTCAGGGAGTTCTCCCATCGGCATTGCAATTCTTCTCGTTGCAGGCTCCGTCGTGCTTTCCGTTAGCGCTGCCTGGATGTGGTTTTCCAGGGAGATGATAGCTTCTTCTACTTCTTCCTCACTATCGATTCTGGGAACATGTGCAATGTTCCTTTGCAAAATTGTCCGGAACAGTTCCCAATTCGTTCTTCTCTTAGTGAAAGTTTCCTCTTCAGGGACACTCCTAGTTTTAGGCAAATAGGGTTATGATCCGAGGAGCCTTCAGCTTGGGTTTGAAGTTCAGTGGTGAAAGTCATCTCGTTGAGCAAGGCTATATCCAGCACGTCGGGCCTATGTCTTCCGTTGTCAAACGTCGGTTCTTCCGGACCTAACACCTGCACTTCTCCCTCGTAGTCTTCTAGGAATCGCAGCATCACCCGTCCACGGGTGTTGGTGAGTCTGCTATTCCATACTGGCGATTTGGCGTTGAAGTCTCCTATGGCCACCGTCTGGGTACCCCGTATTATGAGGGCCTCCAGGTCATGGTTTAGGAGCGGACGTTGAGTTATCTGGTAACAGAAAACTATCTTGAGTGGGCCGTTTCGTTCCGTTGAAACTACTATGGCGATGGCTTCCATGTTTTCCAGTTCCGGCATATCGATGAGATGGTGGTCTATAGTCCTCTTGACAAGCAGAGCAACTCCTCCTGTGTTTGCTCCAAGATTTCTTCTATTTCTAGCTTCCTCTGTCGGAGGCCGTTTACGTTCCATGAGGCGATCTCTTTGAGCATATTTGGTATTTGAGCAAAGAATGCACTCATTGCTGAGCACATCTGCTGCATCTGTGCCAGCGCAGATGTGAAATTGTTGGCTACAGCAGAATTCGGGGGTTTGACCTCCTTCTTCGGCGTTGTCTTGGCCTTGTTTCCAGGTGCGGCTTTGCCCTTGGCGCTTGCCGCATCTGCGTAGCTTTTTCCAGGGGTGGCCTTTCTGGTCTCTACTGTGGCGGTCTTCGCCCTAGGTCCCTGATTCGTAGTTTTCTGGGGACCTGCTGGTTTCTTTGGGAAGCTGGGGCATCCCCTGTAGCTGGCTGGATGGGCCCCTTGGCAGTTTGCGCACTTGGCTGGGCTTTCCTTCTTTTTCTGGCACTCAGCCGAATGGTGGGCCTGACCGCACTTGACGCACTTCGGCTGTGCAGTGCACCTACCCTGTGCATGGCCAAAGCGCTGGCAGCGGTGGCATTGGGTGACAGCTGGGGCAGCTCTTTGTCTCTCGACTCTGACTACCAGGGAACAGCATCGGGTGACTTCCAAGATCTTCTCCTGGTCTAGGGGGACTTGCACAAGGATAAGGGGCATCTCCCTTTTTGTCCTCCTGGATGTCATCCTTTGCACTGACATTGGGGCCAGTCCTTGCGTCTTGAGGTCCTCCTTTATGTCATCGTTGTTGACACCGGTGGGAATACCTCTCACCACCACCCTCAGGAGCTTCTCCTCTGGCAGGGCATACATAGGATGTTCCCACTTTTCGGCGGTGAACAGTCTTGTCATTTTTCGGTAGTCGTCGGCGGTTTGCGGCTCGATGGCAATTCCTTCACCGACGACTTTTGCCTTGGTGTATTTTATCGCTGCATCTCGTAGCCTTAGACTTACGGAAGTCCATATCTCTTTCTTCCTGAGAATGACAGGAGGGACTTTTGTCTTCTTCTCCTTGTTATTTTCGGCCACTTGGGGGCCCGGTGCAGGGGTGGTGGTAGCCGCCGTTGGAGAGTTTTCTCGGGGGCCTTTCGTCTTGGGTTGTTTCGGCTCCTCTTCGTCCGAAAATATTAATGTCTCGGAATTTTTCCGTTTTCTGGCAGCGGCTTCTTTGTTTGCCACTTGGGGTGCTCCTTGAATGGCGTTTAGGAGCTCCCGATGCTGGATTTTCTGAGCCTTCAGTGATTCTCTGGCTTGTTTTTCTATTTGCTCCTGCAAATGTCCAATTTTCCGGTCAGGTCCTGAATTTGTTGCCTCAACGTCTTGCTTTCTTCAAGGAGCGTATTTATAATAAGGTCCTTGTTCATATCCTGGCTGGGCGTAATACTCCTTGTACTTACGGAGTCGTCGTCCATCACGCTGTCCTCCCCAGCATATGACATTGTTGTTTCCTGTAAGGGAATACCTATAATTTATTAGTAGGAGAAAAGTACATATAAATAAAATAAAAATAAACAAATGCGTCTCCAAATGAGGGAGACTTTTATTTATCTTTTAATTCTACCGCCTTGAAAAAGGCATCTAGAATTTCCTCTTCTCTCCTTAACCTCGTTGTGGGGCTGCCACTTCACTACTACACAATTAACTAGTCACTTCACTTTACTGCCGCTAGTAGAACACGTCCGCTCGCTTCAGTGGTTCGGTGCTGACTGACTGAAACAATCATAAAAACGACGAAGTGGTGAAATATTCATTATTGCCAGCTGCAATGTATTTTTGGTAAATTTACCATAAAAACGGTAATTGTTCTTATACAAAGACATGTAATATATATTTAGCAAATAAAAAGACAATTTTGAATCAAACACATACTTTCCTGTTCTGTTTAATATATGTGGCGTGTTTATTTTGTTTATTTTTATATAATATTAAATCATACGTAACAACCAAAGTTAAGGATTAATGGCATAAAAATGCCATGTACCGCATGCATTACAAATGCACACGTGATAGACTAAATCTTATTTCATATTAAAATGTTTTTGCATTCGACCCTGACCGAGTGTCAACACTAGATTCCAGTTTAAAAAAGATGAATTATTATTTGTTTGCTTATAATTGTATTGAAACATATTCTTTATAGGATTTTGCAAACAGCAGAAAAATAACTATCTATAACTAAAAGAAGAACTCTATGTGTAAAAGTATTAATGAAATCTTTGCATTTTTTCGATAACCTGAATTCTGGTTATGCTAGCAAATTAAAATCCTAAAATGAATTTGTCTAATTTCTTATTTGACAATTCTCAGTCTAACACTAGCATCCACACAGTCCCCTACGACCATGCAGATTAAACTAATATCTACATAACCCCCTACGATCATGAAGATTCAGTTAAAAATGAGAATAGAGGCCTAAATTGAATTTATTTATCTACCTTGTCTTAAAAATTGTTTCATTCTAATGGATAAGGGCGAAAAACGTTTCAAAGAAACATTTCCAAGAAACAGAATGATAGATTTCATGAAAATGTAATCCATTAGAATGAAACAATTTTTAAGACAAGGTAGATAAATAAATTCAATTTAGGCCTCTATTCTCATTTTTAACTGAATCTTCATGATCGTAGGGGGTTATGTAGATACTAGTTTAATCTGCATGGTCGTAGGGGACTGTGTGGATGCTAGTGTTAGACTGAGAATTGTCAAATAAGAAATTAGACAAATTCATTTTAGGATTTTAATTTGCTAGCATAACCAGAATTCAGGTTATCGAAAAAATGCAAAGATTTCATTAATACTTTTACACATAGAGTTCTTCTTTTAGTTATAGATAGTTATTTTTCTGCTGTTTGCAAAATCCTATAAAGAATATGTTTCAATAGATTCCAGTGTATAGCGGTACTATTTATGATTTTTTCTCATGCGGTTTTATTATCTCCTTTAATTAGACGACGCCGCCGAAAGTATGAAACACTGCTTTAACAAAATCCCTTTTTACCTAGGTATACTGTCGCAATTCTTGGTATTTTATAAAGGGAAAGGGTAGAGACCATCCGAGATCACAGTTACGCAGTTTCGCAAACCGTAGTGTAAATCTAGCCATATGTATGTACATATGTATCTATAAGCCTAGAGTGAATTTATATAGAGTCGGCGGTATACTAAAATGTCTAGTGCTTCTCAGGCTGCAGTATACTTGTGGATTCGCGATTTTTCAGAACTGCAATTTGATCTTTATTGTAGTAGTTGAAAAAAAAAAACAATTTCTTGGACATCTAAAACAAATGTTAGTAGACACATATCCTCACAAAAGCATATGAGTGCTAGTGGCTCTATTGATAGTGACAGTCAACCTAATTTTAATTGATAGTTAGCAGAAGTGGTAGTGGGATGTAACATACCATGGTCGAGACTAGATGTTAGGTCAATGTTACATCCCCCTAATACCTCCTCTTCGAGTGAGTCTTTATAATAAACGGATCATGTTAACTTTGGATATTACGAAATTCCCTAAAAAAAGTACAAGGTAAGATATATTGTGTCATACTTGCATAAAAATCTTTCGGCGCTGGCAGAGCCAACTCTGATTTTCACATCACCGAAGTAAAATTTCAGAGCTCTGGTTATTAGCAGGGTTCGGATATCAAAGCGCCATTTCACAATTTATGAGGGGCGTATTCAGTCGCATTTGTAACAATGTATTTACTTTGTATTTACTTACATATTATATGTGCAAGAATGGTACAGTCATACCTTGTCAATGTGATGATGTTAAAACTTGGTAGAATATACACAATACAACATTTAGGATACTATTCATTCGTGGTGGTACAATAATAAAAGTTAATAAGTTAGAGTTGTTGTAAATGTTTTTATAAAGTTGGAATATACTAATTTATCTATATTCTTGCTGTTTCCATGAATCTTCGTCACATTATATGTGGAGCCGAGCCCATATATCAACAAGCACATTAATAAACTATGTTGAATTGGTCGCGTTTGCCTTACTACTGGCCACTGGCTATGAGATGGGAAAGGCGGTTCCACTCATTTAGCGTTACAAGCGCGACCACTTCCAAAAATACCATGACAAAATAGCGTTACTTTGATACGATCGTTATGCATTTGCGGCTAACCTCTTGGCGTTCTTCATTAGTTATGAGTAGTTAATCAGTTATTTTAGCAATGAGTTACTCAATGGTACGTTACCTAGAAATGCCTTTTTTGCATGTTTTTGGCATCTGAAATAATTCTTTGCCACAGAACTAAAAATACCTGCTAGACAAAATAACGTTACGAAAATAACGATCCATCTCTAGTCAGCAGCACGTTGTAAACGGAAAGTGATTATTAACAATTGTGAAAGTTCGGTTATGTTCCTCTGTGTTTATCAAAGTGAAAACATTCTTACAAGCGCGTCTGAGTACGCCCCTCATAAATTACGAATCGGCGCTCTGATATCCGAACCCTGGTTATCAGTAAATACATTTATTAAAAATACAGTTTTGATATTTGAATTATTAGTAAATGGACTCGCATTCAATCGTAATGAATGGGATAGGTACCTATAAATTATGTTAAATTGGTTATATTTTTTAGTGTCGAATGTATATAAACATTTCGCGTGTATGTATTTGGTGCCAAGGCCTTTTCTAATTAGTAAGTTTAATATTTCCAGCCAATCTGTACTGGAGTGTAAGATATGGATGGTTACAGAATGTGATTCGGTGCCAAATACAGGTATGGAATGTGTCAGGCGCATATTTATAACATAAATTGTAACATACTTTTATACACATTATTTGTTAAGGATCAAATAGCTCAGTATGTAAGATTATCTAATGGCTACGAAATCGTTGAGACAGTCAGCTTAAGATGGGATGTTCGGGGTTTCAATTAAGATAGCTTCAAGTTTTTTCTATTAATTAGTTCTAAGAAAAGTTTTTAAATGGGTGTACATAAACCCAGCAAACATAAAATATTCACATTATATAACCTGGAAGTAGCGGGTTATAATAATATTATTCGTTGACGTTATGTTAATGTTGAAATATTTCTTATAAAATAATGATATAATCATATTACAACCTGTTGTTATGTTTTAGTAATATAATAATATTGTAACAAATAAAACTTAGCCAATATAGCAAAGTTATATAATAATTGACAGTTTAATAATATAGTTTTTACATAGAAGCTCTTATTCAAAACATATAACTTAAATAATATAAATTACATGATAATAATATTACAGTTTCGTAAATTTACATTTAAAAGCACGAGACATGTCCGCCATCTGTTGAACACAGTAGGTCACCTATACTAACCGCTGTCCCTGGGCGAAAGAGAACGCATTTTGTTCGTTTTTCTGCTTTGCTAGGAGGTTTTGTGTCATATGTGGTTAGTTTTTCTGAGTTTTGTGTTCTTTTAATTCGATTTAAATGTAACTAATATAGGTGGTCAGTGTGTATACTCATGTTAGATAAGTATAATACCTATACATATATAATTTTTATACCTAAAACAGATAAGTATAAACAAGAATTTTTTAATTCTAACCTCAATAAAAATATGGAACGAAAAGACATTAATTCATTAACAAAGAGGCATAAAAATCAAATAATTGTTGAAAGATTGAAAAAGTTAAAGTGAGTGTTGAGGTACTGAATGAATTTCCGTTAAATTAAAAGTGTATGCAAAACAATCTCATGGCTTGGTTTGTTAATTAGAAGCGTCTAAATTCTGCTAGCTAGTTAGAAAAGCATTCAGTACATACCCCTAATTTTATTGGAAATTTGTTATTAATTAAGTATACTGAGTGTTTTATATGAAAATATCTAATTTAATATTTTTAATTTTATCCAAGTTGAGAAATTAGTGCAGTATATAGGTACTACTGCAGATTTTAGTTTATTTTATATTACATAAATTTTATATAGCATTTTATAATTCACTTTTATATGTGATTGACCTTATGATTTTTATTTTATATATTGTGTTCATATCCCTCAAATATAGATTTATTATACCATTACTGGCTTCTATTTACTTAATAAACCGCTTCCCTAAAAGTTACCGAAGTGAACTCCTGAAAATGGGGGGTGATTTATTGTTAGGTAGTGTGGTACATATATGGCGTAACATGTCTAAAAATACATTTTTAGCGGTAGTTATTTATGTTCCCCAAATTTAATTTTGATAAGTTAAAAATAAAGGAAAATGATTATGGCGGGTGCAAATCTAGTTCAAAGGTGGTTCAGTTGAACGAAGTTTAGTTACTAGGCGCGCAGTAGCCAATCGAATATAGTTCTTACCTTGGCAACTGAATTTTGTTCAATTGAACCACCTTTGAATTATATCGGTAGGTAGGTACTAACCCGCCCTTAATAAGCTGAGTACGTTTGGTAACTAAAGTGTAGTCTTGAAGTCCTTATTCCTGAAATCCTTAATTGGTCCTGAACTTTTGAAGTTCTTTGTCCTGGAGCCCTGGATGGAGTTGGAACCTTTGGTGTAATACCGCTTCTGCCGTAGTTTCCACAAACACTAAAACCCTTGAATACCACGTTCGAATAATCTACTTGACGCACCTTTCTCCAACCATGTTGGCATCCTCTGGAGATGATTAAAACTTTAATCATCCCCATCAGATGATTCCAATATGCTTGGCGAAACGTGCGTCGAGTAGATTATTGGAGTGTGGTATTCAAGGGTTTTGGTGTTTGTGGAAACTACGGCAGAAGCAACTGCAGTATAGTACTGTTATGTAACATTCTGAGAAAATCGATATATTTGTTGTATAATAATTATATTATAAAACCTATAATGTTATACTAACATAACACAATTGTTATATATATTTATATAACATTCTTTAAAAATTATAATATTTATTATATAATAATTATATTACAAAACTGCAAATGTTATGCTGTTGTAACATAAGTGTTATTTTAACTAGTTATGTTATTGTTATAACATACCTCGGTTAGTCTGAGTGGAAAATAGCAACATAAAAGCTATAACATTATTATATAAATGTTGCATAACTTGTTATATTTGAAATTGGGAAGGTTATATAACAACAATGTTTTAAATATAAAACGATGTTTGCTGGGAACTTAAGGTTAGTTGTTCAAGTTAGGTTGGTTACCCTTTATTGTGAGTATATCATTAAGGAACATTAAAGGTTTTAAAAATTTGTGTATATGAACTTACGGTTAGTCGTTCAGGTTAGGTTGGTTTTCCTTTTGTGCGAATATGGCATGAGGTATAATTAAAAAGTTTAAACATCTGGGCACTGCATAATTTTTATGCTGTGATCTAGGCACTTGAACTCAAGGTTAGCAGTTAGGGAAATGGCGTGCAAATTCGATGACGAAAAGTTACCGTCTGCCAGTCGGCAGTCAGTAATCGAAAAGAGCATATATAACTATGAAACTTGAAACTTTTTCTCTCTGGACATTTTTGGTATGGTGGGCGAATATGGGGGGAGGGGACATTTTCTTTAAAGGATTGGTTACAGATATCTGTCCCCATAGGTAGTTAGTATATGTAGATACTTCACATACCCAATTATACTGGCCGATGAAGTTCGGTCGGTGAGCGAGGGAATTTAAAAAGAAAAGAGTTTAACCTATACATAACCTATAAAGGTTAAATAAATGATATTTCTATATATTAAGTGGGTATTTCATAAAATAGTTTTGTATGGCCTTCTTTTTGAAGGCCGTAAAAATTTTCTAAAAAATTGTTTTTCCTTTTCGGTTACCTCTAATTTATTTTCTATACTTATGGTAGATGAAAATATCCGACATTGCAAATTTTTAAGCTTTAACATCAAAATAATTATCGGAGAATCCTAAAATTGCCTTATACCAAAGTTCACGTAGATCTACTAGAACCTTGAAGTTTTGAAATTCGTATCGAATTCTGCGTGAATTTTTAATTTTTGAGATTAGATTCGGTATCAGCTACTACCAATTTTAATTAAATTTAGTGTCTGCAGGCCCGACGGTAGAAATTTTGGGGCCCCGGTACACTGATGGTCTAGCTTGGGGCCTCTACTTTCGTGGCTTTTAGTCTCTCCAAGTATCCAAACAAGTATAAAATCGTAATACAAAAAAATTAAATTAATTATTATTATTAAGCATTTGTGTATTTGTGTAGTGTATATATCTTTATATGCACTAAAATGCATATTAGATTGGTAAGCTAAATCATTAATTATAATTAAAAAATATTTCTCTTTCATGGTAAGAAAGTTTCTTATGATTTCACTGAAGTTAATTTTGCATGTTCGATTGTAAGGCAATACTATTTCATCGTTCTTGGAACATAGTTGCTCCCATGTAGTTTCTAATTGTGACTTGCTTGCCGAATGCTCGCTTACCTTCTTCTGCAACTGTGATTGGAAGAGTACAAAGAATGCAATGTACAATGCAGGCCTCTAGCTAAAGGGTGCCAGGGGGTGCTCGACAAGCAATGGGAACATTTAAGCCCTCTGAAGAACCCTGCCAAAAATGCCCAATACAGACTTATAAAAAAATATAAACAAATTAAGAGTCTCTTTAAGGATCTATGAGCCAAACCTGTAATGTATGAGTGTGTGATCTGTCACTTATACATTTTCTAAGAATTTTCATGATTTTTAATAAGGTTTCTAGGGCTAAATGAGAAAATACCAGTTTTTATAAGGCAATTCAATTCTAACTTGTTTTGGTTCCTATGAACTTTTACAAGATGCGCGATGTTTAAGGATTTGCGAGTTATAATGAGGCAATACAGTGTTAATTCTTATCGTACTCTATTAGTTTCTATAAGGCAAGAAATTTTGGGGGATAAATGAGTTTGTATAAGACAACGCAGATCAAATTCTTATAATTACCTATAAGCATTTATCTGGAAAAAAATACTTAAGGATTTATCAATTTTTAAGTAAAAGTACAGTTTTAATTTCTATCGTATCCTATCAGTTTTTTATCAAGCTACGGGTTTATGAGTTTTGATGATGATAATACAGTATCAATATTTTATGAAACCCTATAAGTTTTTATCAGACATAAAGTTCTTTTGAATTTTCAAGTTTTTGTAAGGCAATGCAGTTCTGATTTTTATCATATTCTATGAGTTGTACGACATAAGGAGTTATGAGTTTTTACTGGAGAAGAGAATTTCAGTCTACATTGTATCCCAACAGTTTTTATCCGGTAAAAGAAATGATTATAACGATATATGCTATACACGAGTTTCTTAACTCTTTTTGGTTTCTATGAGCTTTTACAAGAAGAGCGATGTTTAAGGATTTGCGAGTTATAATGAGGCAATACAGTGTTAATTCTTGTCGTATTCTATTAGTTTCTATTAGGCAAGAAATTTTGGGGGATAAATGAGTTCGCATAAGACAACACAGATCAAATTCTTATAATTACCTATAAGCATTTATCCGGAAAAAAATACTTAAGGATTCATCAATTTTTGAGTGAAACTACATCAGTTATGATTTCTATTGTATCCTATCAGTTTTTTATCAAGCTACGGGTTTATGAGTTTTGATGATGATAATACAGTATTAATATTTTATGAAACCCTATACGTTTTTATCAGACATGAAGTTCTTTTAGATTTTCAAGTTTTTATAAGACAATACAGTTCTAATTTTTATCATATTCTATGAGTTGTACGACAGATTAGGTGCTTGCATAAGGAGTTATGAGTTTTTGTTGGAGAGCAGAATTTCAGTTTACATTGCATCCCAACAGTTTTTATCCGCTAAAAGAAATAATTAAGAATATATACTAAGTGCGAGTTTCTTATTAACTATTTTTGGTTTCTATGAGCTTTTACGAGAAGAGCGTTGTTTAAGGATTTGTGAGTTATAATGAGGCAACACAGTTTTAATTCTTATCGTATTCTATTAGTTTCTATTAGACAAGATATTTTGGGGGATAAACGAGTTCGAATAAGACAACACAGATCAAATTCTTATAATTATCTATAAGTATATTTATCTGGCACAAAATACTTAAAGATTTATGAATTTTTAACTGAAACTACAGTTATAATTTCTATCGTATCCTATTAGTTTTTTATCAGACTACGGGTTTATGAGTTGTGATGATGATAATACAGTATTAATATTTAATCAAAGCCTATAGTTTTTATCACACATGAAATTTTTTTTTTTAATTTTCAAGTTTTTGTAAGACAAATACCATTCTAATTTGTGTGTTTGTAAATCTCCTTTCTCACATTAATATAAGTATCTGAATAATCCTTACATTTTCCTGGAATGTAAGTGTACCTGTCATCGGAATATGCATATCCGAATATATCCCAAAATTATCCTTGCGAAATATTTCAGTATTATTCCCATTAGAATACATTTGATATCATATTACAGGAAAATTTTAAGAATAATTGTTACGAAGTGAACTATTTGCATATAGGTATGTTGAATTCTGTATTCATCAAATTTTTTCATGATTTTCTCAATGTAACTTAATTTTGAATTATACAACACGATTCAGAATAATTTAGCCAATTTTCCGAATAAAATGTTTGAGGATTTTTCAGAGTCTATCCATTAAAGTAGGTAAATATGTACATAAAGTTTCATTTTTCTACGTTAATAACTGAAAATTTGAATTTACCGCCTGCGCACTTGTAGAAAATACGTCTCCTCGCTCCCTACAGGTTGAGAGTTGTTAGTTGTTTATGCACGCTGAACGCTGACGCCATTTGTTCGTTGTAATTTGTGTCGTAAAAGCTTTTAATAATACCTAATTGTTTGTTTTGTTAGCTGTTGGTGTAAAGTTGAAAATAAAGAAGTTTTTTAATACATGAATCGTCATTACAAGGTAGGTACCTACCTTATATACTTTATTTTTAATATTTCTTGTGCATTTTTATTTGCTTATAGGTATCATTTATAACAATAAACCAAAGTATCCAAGCAAGTAGTGCTTGGTAGAAAAGGTGTACCAAAGGAAGTTCAGAATAATAAATATTTGAAGTATAATTAACGGTAAAGAATCTAACCTACTGGTGCGTGTTTACAAGATTATAACCTCAATCAAAACAATAACATATACTTAAATTAATCGTTATCCTAATTTTCTGAATTCCAATGACAAAATGTATTACTTAGGTAAATAAATTTTACAGGTCCTTTTCAAATTGGAGGAAATTATTTCAAAGAAGAATGTACTTATTAGAAAAATTTTGAGCAGAGTAGTAGACCGATGATAGTACAATATGAGCCTGAATAGCCCTTCTGGGTCATAAATAACAGCTTTCTCTGTGATGAAATTGTTTTATGCAGTTATACCCAGGTAAATGATATTTTATTTATAATATACAATGGAGTTTCTATATAATTATGTGTTTATAACTGAACCTTAATCGTAATGTGGGTAAATTGAATTCACTCGTCAATAACAAATTTGTTAAAAAATTACAAGCAATGTCAAATTTGTACTTCAAATAATAGCATTAAAATTTTGTCGTGAACGTTTTATTGAAATAAAAAGCTACCAAATTTTAACACAGAATTGAATAAAAAATAAAATTTAATAAAACAAGTTTTTTTAACATTAAGTTGTTTACTTATGCGATTAATATCAATCATACAATGCATGTTATTTTTATTCACTCCAGCTATTATTAGTAACACCAAAAGGATACTTTGCGACATCGTATTATTGTATGACAATAGGTATATCAAATATTTTATCGACAGAAAACATATACTTGCTAAACTGAATTTCGGAATTGAGCTTGGATAAAGTTTTATATAAGTAAACAACCCATACATAATAAAATTTTACTTGACTTACTTTTCTTATTAACCCTGCCTGCAAGCTCGCTTGGCTATAAAAATGGCTCATATATTAAAGAACGAATCCATTTATACATAATTATACACATCTCCATAATCTATTATTGTACGTATCATAATGGCAATTAACTTCAGACCCATTTATACTATAATGAATTTAAAGATTTTTTGTCTAAATTTCAAATCAACTGCCAAACTGCTGTAGTCATTGTTTCATTCTAATTATTGTCTAAGTTAGACAATGATTATATACTGATATGTTTCTAACACTAACTCTGATCGTATATATTTGTATTTTATAGTAAAATTATTAAGTACCTTGATGACTTGCAAAACTGGTATTTTGTGTATAATTAAGAAGGCACCCAGCTTTGTTTTATATGTGATGTTTACGTAAACAAAATACTCAAAATGTTGTCAGCTACTAGAGCTGTTTTTTTTTTATTGAGCGTATTAATGGAGCACTTATAAGCGCATTGTACGATGACGTCACGAAAATGAATTCTGCAGAAAACGCATACGCTTCGATTTGACATCTTCGACCTTGTCGCCATTGGTTTTTTCGTTTTGTTTTTAAGTCTTTGGCCCTTGGATAGTGTATTGAAATGGAGTTTGACTCTCTAAACCTTTATCTTAGTTTAGTAAATGATCAAACCAAAAGCAATTTATTATTATTGCATCATCTGTTAAATGGCACTGAAGACGTTACTCCAATAATATGTATGTTACTCAAATAACAGCAAAATTTGAGCAGTCTCCGAATCGACTGTGATTAATAAGCCTTTATTGTAATTTCGACTAGCCCTTGTTCCGTTTTTATTTGTACACTGTCAAGATACATAATAAATAACCTCAAATTCAGAAAGAAACAACAAATGTGACGTTTATCCCCACTTTAATCCCCAATACGTATTTGAAGCGGTCTCGGAGGACGCTATATAGCGCACTAAAGCGCATTCATAAATAACGTCACCGCTTAACCAAGAAAAACTGTCCGCTTATAAGCACATCAATACGCTGAATCGAAAAAACCAGCTCAGGTATCTAATAAATTTCAATATATATGTTATTCCTATTTGCTTTGTGTTGCAGGTACCCTGTAAAGCTGTTTGATAAATATATCAGTATTCAAGCTAGAGAAATGGGAGTATACTTGGACAACGCCTAGGGATGAAGAAACCTAAGAAAACTGTTAGTAGTCAAGTATTGTAATTAGGTAATTCTAAAATTCTAAATTGTGGTGTAATATGAAATAGAACTAAAGAGGTTAGTGCTAATACTCTAAGGCGATAACGATGAACTTGCAGATATCAATATTTTTTGCTCGATAGGAGAGTGGACTATAATGACAATTACATAAAATGATAATAGATTTATAGGTAGTATAGGTCCTCTATTTTAAATTCATATTCGTAATGTTAATATCCATCATTTGTGTAATATTGAATTAAAATTGTGTGAACTGACAATAGGTTTTAAGTGACACAATTTGCCTGTGATAATCAGTCAGTCAGCCTCTTGCAGGAGACCTAATTTTTTTTCAATTGGCTACATTTTTGAGTGGTGTGTGTGGATTCATAGAGACAACTTTCTATCAATCTGAACTTTTAAATTTTAAAAAAGTGTTTTCGATACACCTACTACAAAGCATGATATAGCTGCAAGAAATTAACTTAATTGTAGACAGAAAGTTACTTGCATTGTATAACCGTGACTTCTGCCACTCTACGCCTATGTATCAACAAAGATACAGCCTTACTGATAATAATTATAATAATAATTTTATTTTCATAGACTGCAAAGTATAGAACTCTAGTAAAAAAAAAACAAAGGAAATGTTAAAAAAGGTTCTTAAATGTATAATAATAATAATTCTCAAATTTAATAGTAAGTAAAGAGTTACGTGTTAAAATATACAGATAAAAATATATGTGCAATAAATGTATCTAGTTTTGAAAATAAAGTTTTACAGGAATCACGTTAAAAGTCATTGCACTAATTATTTTCTTCTGCATTGCAAGAAGTTCCCCTATTCTAGAACAATTTCCCCAGCAAATAATACAGTACCTAATCAAGACAATGTGAGTATGAGAATACTATACTATATACCTATGATATATTTTAATGCCCATTGGTACAGTTAGTAAATTAAAATTTTAAGATTTAGAAATGCAGCATAATTAGGAAGCTCAATCTAGTGATCGATGTCCATTGTAATCGGTGGGGCAAGCAGTCCGGAGAATAGCTGTTGGTTGCAGTATGGGCATGTCCTTATAAAAGAAAAGAATACCAAACAATATTTTTTATGTATATTTTATTTCTTACAGTCGTATTAACAGGTAGGTAATGTTTTATTTAACAGGAAAGAAAAACAACACGAGTTTGTAGTTTGACAAGACTTCTCACACTAAACCCAAATAGATCCTCGTACCTACATATTATTTTAGAATATCATCAAGTCTTATATTATTCCACTGTGGTTGCAACTTATATTTTCAAGGAATTTCATAATTACCGTTAATAGATTATATAATTTTATTGATAGTGGTCATTAAGATTCAATTACCATACCTTTGCTTTGCTTTCTTTGTCTCTAGTAAGTTAAGTCCTACTATAAAACCCCATAAATTCATTTTGGGACCACATTAAAGCTTGTACATTCAGGCAAATTCCATTAGGATTTCTGCTAATATTCTTATAGGATCTTATAATAATTATTATAGGAACTGATACAATCCCATAGATTAAGATGATTTGGTTTTCTAATCTCTGATAGATCCTCATCCATACCATTTTGACCGTCATGTCACATATATTCCATTATGGTTCCCACTTATATTAGAATTTCATGACCATGTACCATATAAGGGGCTAATACAATCTCATAGATGCCAGATCGATTCAGTTTTAATTTACAAGAACATTCTCATAAATATCACTTTGAAGCCACATCATGACTCATGCATCCAGCAATATTTCATTATGGTGTCTGCATACAATCATACAATCTCATAACTCTCAGGTATATCCTCATATAAACCATTGTGGAACCATGTCTCATGTATTCCATTGTTTCCCTTATGTATTCTCATAAAATTTCATGATTACCATAAAAGGCGCTGATACAATCCAATAGATGCAGATCATTTGGGCTTCAATTTACAAATAAATCCTCATAAATATCACTTTGAAGCCACATCAAGGCTCATGCATCCAGATATACTCCATTATGGTCTCTGCATATATTCTCATAGGATCTTATAACAATTATTGAAGGGACTCATACAATCTCGTAAGTTTGGATCATTTAGCCTTCAACTCTCAGATAGACCCTCATATAAACCATTGTGGAACCACATCAAGTCTCATGTATTCCATTATGTTTCCCACATGTATTCTCATAAAATATCATGATTACCATAAAAGGCGCTGATACAGTCTAATAGATGCAGATCGTTTGAACCTCAATTTACAGATAAATACTCATAAATATCACTTTGAAGCCACATCAAGACTCACGCATCCAGCCATACTCCATTATGGTCTCTGCATATATTCTCATAGGATCTTATAACAATTATTGAAGGGACTCATACAATCTCATAAGTTTAGATCATTTAGCCTTCAACTCTCAGATAGACCCTCATATAAACCATTGTGGAACCACATCAAGTCTCATATACTCCATTAAATTTCCCACATGTATTCTCATAAAATTTCATGATTACCATTAAAGGGACTGATAGACTCTAATAGGTGCAGATCATTTGGGCCTTAATTCCCAGGTAAATCCTCATACATATCATTTTGAGGTCACATCAAGTCTCGTAAATAACAACTAATTGAATTGTTTTTTCCGCATACGTTCTCAAAAGATCTCTAGTAATTATTAGATAGGAAAATTCGAATAAACTACAAAATTAGTCTATATGGATTTCCTGTTGTTTTTACATAAGAATATATCAGAAATTGCTGTTACCTGCCCATCGCTTAACTTATACAGATTTATAGCAGTCATATACGGAATAACCATTTTATGATAATTAAAGATGTATAGGCAAAGCCTGTTTGAAACTGGTAAACTTCTATGAGAGGTTGTTTGGAATTACGGTTTCACTATCCAACTTAAATCTCATAGATCCTCGTATATATTTTTTTTATAAGTTTCTATGAGCCATTTTTGGCAGGGAAGTTTCAATATTTCCTATTTTCCTAAATTATAAAGGAATTGGCACCCCCTGAGATCCAATGAGCACCTCCTACAATTTATTTCTGTCTAGAGGCAGTACAATGCAAACTCCTCCATAAATGCAAACTCCTCCATAAATACATTCTAATTATAACTTATGAAATGCATTCGACAATGCAAGCGGATCAGCAGCATTTTTTAATTGCATTATTTCATCTTCTAAAGCTGGAGTCAGGTCGTCTAGATACTTCTTTCGTGGAAATTTGCAACTTTTTAGGATGTCTTCTTCTTTCACATGTCGAAAATTTAGAAAAGGTAAAAACAATTACCGATTTTCGTTGTGTGCCCAAATCTATGCTTGAGTTCAGACAATATGAAATCTATTACTGTAAGGACCTTTCCTTATTCACAACGGTTTGGCAGACATTTTTTGAATCATTCATGTTTTGGTTAGCTTTGTTTTGTTCTATAGCATGTCCGACAGCTGTCTATTACACGCACGGCCTCATCAAAGCTCTTTCACATCAGCTATTTAGTGACATCTACCTACTCAACGTTTTAGAGGTAGTCCTCTTCGCCTCCGGTCATCTGGTTCAATGGACTGTTCTATATCATCTTCTTTAAGGTTGATATGGGGTTAAAAATGAGAGGATTGGGGACAATACGATGATGCTGCAAAGTCGTTCTATAGAGGAGGTATTTCTTGGAGATTCGAAGTTGTTGGTGCGATGGGTTTTCCAGAACATTCATAGAAAATATTCGCACCCACATTTCGAAACCATCAATATGCCGCAATCGGTCTCTAAAAGTTCACGTCTCAGAAGTGTGGAGACTGCGTTGGCAAGGATAATCTTTAATTATTTCTTGGAAATCACTTGACTTAAATCATATTGTTCGTGAAATTACGGGGCCCCTTTCATCTCGGTGCCCAGGTCAGATAATTTTCTTTCTTCTTAGGACTTGAGTGTTCAGAAGTGAATTATTGTTTGTTTGCTTATAATTCTAATGAAACATATTCTTTATAGGATTTTGCAAATAGCAGAAAAAAACCATCTATGAGACCTAAAAGAAAAATTATCTATCTTTTGGAAAATTTTTCATTCAAATGGATTACATTTTCATGAAATCTAACATTCTGTTTCTTGGAAATGCTTAGGCTTTGAAACGTTTTTCGCCCTTATTCTGGAGCTCATCAGAAAGGCACAAAAGCCACTCACACGATGTTTCATGCAAAAAAACAAGACAAGTACCAAGTTTTTTTACATTAATGTTTGACATTAACTGATGAATGAAAAAACAGATTTTCACCTATGTATTATCTAACTAGTAATGGAGCCTATATAATCTATACATGTTTAAAAGTGAATTGTTTTTTGTTTGCATATAATTGTAATGAAACACATTCCCTATAGGATTTTGCAAGCAGTAGAAAAAACCATCTATGAAAACTAAAAGAGAAACTATTGTTTTGAATTACACCCCCCTGGAACTGGATATGATACGCCTATGCCTACTAATGGTGACTGGAAAGACTCTAGAAAGAGCCATGGACTTGTCTAGAATGTGGTGGAAGCAGATTCTGGTTCAATCTAGAAGTAATTACAGAGTATATAAGGCGCGATTACCGGCACAGAAGAAAAAGTTTATTAAAGAGCAGTTTATAAAAGTGAACAAGTTGAAAAGTGAAAAGTGAGGTTAAATAAGAAGAAAATAAAGTTTACTTTGAAGTATTGTATAGTCAGTAAATTGTTAAATAAAGTGTTAGTGGTGTTTATCTCTTGTTGAAATTATTTAGAACCCACGGATTCATACAGGGTGTTCCTAAAAGGTGGAAAAAAACGTGACATTGGTGTCAGACGCGGAATTTTAACAAGAGGATTTTTCGGAAGTGTTGAGAAGACTGGGACAGTATTCTCGGAGTTAGTGCTAACACTGGAAGGACTAATTTACTGGACATTGTTCGAGGATTATTTTCGAACAGGAAAATAGTGTTAAGTGCGTTTTTAGACATTGCAGAACATTTTTGTTAGGACGTTAGTATTAGTGATAGTGATTAAATCCTTTGAACTAAGAAGAGATAAAGACTCTGAACAAGACTTTCGTGTAGTTATTAAGTGCATTTTCGTGAACTTTCTAGAACTTTTCTATTTGGACAGTAGTTTAAATAAAAGACTTTCTCGTGCTGTTTTACGATTTCTCTGGACAAGTCCATTACTGATATTGACGTGATTAATAAATTTTGTTGATTTTGTCATAATTATATGCCGGTAACAACCAGAAGCATGGCATCCGAACAACAAATGCAGGACTTTATGGCTCAAATGCAAAAGATGATGATGGACCAAGAAAAGAAGCGCCAGGAAGAGAAAGAAGAACAGGAAAGAAAGCACCAGGAAGAGAAAGAAGAACAAGAAAGAAACGCCAGGAAGAGAAAGAGGAACGGGAAAGAAGACGACAAGAAAAAGAACGAAGGCATCAAGAAGAGGAGAAACGCCGTCAAGAGGAAAATGATAAATTAAGGAAAGCTATAGAGACGCAACAGAATGCCTTGTTTACAGTCGTGGAAGAAATAAAAAATGAGATTAAGGAAGATATGGGTAGCGTAAAGACGAAAGTTAATGAGGTCGAAGTAAAAGTAGGCAAGGTCGAAGAAGAAGTTGGTGAAGTCAAAGTGAAAGTAAACAAGTTCGAAGAAGAAGTCAAAGGGGAAATATACCAGCTTAAACGGCAATTGAGGGAAAGAGGAAACCAGCAAGTGGTGTCATCAGGCCAGCGATTAAAAATTCCCTCCTTTGATGGTCAAAGTTCCTGGATGACTTACAAGACACAGTTTGAGGCAGCAGCGAGTGCAAACAACTGGAATGACGAAGAGAAGGCTAAGGCATTAATCGTAGCGTTAAGAGGCCAAGCATTGGAATTGCTTCAGACAATTCCGGTAGACCAACAACGAAATTTTAGAGTTTTAGAAGCCGCCTTAGATCTACGATATGGCGATCAACACCTTGCTCAAGTATACCAGACCAAGCTGAAATTGCGCGTTCAGAAAGCTGGAGAGAGTCTGTAAGAATTTGAAGCTGCGGTGGAAAGACTGGCACATTTAGCATAATCTAATGCGCCAAGAGAATTTAAAGAGCAATTGGCAGTAGGGGCATTCCTAGACGGGATAAGGGACGAGGAGATCAGGCGAGTATATAAGGCGCGATTACCGGCACAGAAGAAAAAGTTTATTAAAGAGCAGTTTATAAAAGTGAACAAGTTGAAAAGTGAAAAGTGAGGTTAAATAAGAAGAAAATAAAGTTTACTTTGAAGTATTGTATAGTCAGTAAATTGTTAAATAAAGTGTTAGTGGTGTTTATCTCTTGTTGAAATTATTTAGAACCCACGGATTCATACAGGGTGTTCCTAAAAGGTGAAAAAAAACGTGACACTATCTTTAAAATTATTGATTTACAATCATTGCATTTTTTCGATAACCTGAATTTTCTGGTTATGCTAGCAATTAGAATCCTAAAATAAATTTGTCTTTCCTATTTGACAATTCTCATTCTAACACTAGTTTCCGCGTAGTCCCCTAGGGCTATTCAGAGTAAATCAATATCCACATAACCCCCTACGGTTATGAAGATTCAGTTGAAAATGAGAACAAAGACTTGAAATTAATTTATTTACATACCTCGTCTTTTGGAAAAATTTTCATTCAAATGGATTACATTTTCATGAAATCTATCATTCTGTTTCTTGGAAATGCTTAGCCTTTGAAACGTTTTTCGCCCTTATTCTGGAGCCCATCAGACAAAACCACTCACACGACGTTTCATGCAAAAAACCAAGACAATTACCAAGTTCTTTGACATTAATGTTTGATAGTGACTGAATGAAAAAACAGATTTTCACCGATGTGTTATCTAACTAGTAATGGAGTCTATATACTCTATACATGTTTAAGAGTGAAGTATTTTTTATCTGCTTATAATTGTAATGAAACATATTCTTTATAGGATTTTGCAAACAGCAGAAAAAAACTATCTATGAGAACTAAATGAAAAACTATCTTTAAAATTATTGATTTACAATCTTTGCCGTTTTTCGATAACCTGAATTTTGGTGTAGTTCGGCCTACTGCACTGGTCGTAGTTTGATACTAACATTGCAATTGTACCACTGTCTGGTAATAATACATTGCAGTTTGTAAAAATATTATTATAAACTGTTTTCTTCATTAGTAGCGCAATCTCCAAATTTGCGTTAAAAAAACTGTTTTCCTTGTTTTGTTCATCTTTTACTAAACTAAATATTTTTACAGATAAATCACAAAATGTGAAAAAACACTTATTTTCGTAAAATAAAGTTGTGTTGTGATTGTTGTGATGAGAATCCATAGTTGTAAAATTAAAGGACATCAAATTTAGACCATTTACTCATTAGTCAATAACTAACATGTTACAAATTTATTCGATTCATGTCCCTGGGGATTGGCCTATATTCATACACGGTTTACTTGAAAACGTGAGCTCATGGAAAATAAATTAAATGCCAAAATTATCTTAAATTCGTTCAAGGAGAATATCTTGCTCTTCAAAACTTTACAATACGATTACAATACAAGACATAAAAAAATGTTCAATTTTCAATAATTAAAATATATCCTCGTCGGACCCTGCGGTTGTCTCTGTGCACATAATATTATTTTTTTTTTTCAAAGTACTCAATGCTCTTAGAGATATTCTGTTACTGTTGAACTACGCCATCTAGTGTTAACAATAATAATTCGGAGTTTGAATCTTCCAGCTGGAAGCAGAAGGTCAGTGTAAAATATGGCGTCGACAAGTGCTAGTGGTATCAGCCGGTTGGCTTGCAAAAATGGTAAGTAGCATCATTTATTACCACAAAGTTATTTATTTAGAATCAGCAACTGTTCTAAACTCTTTTCAAGTAATCCAATTCTGCATCCCTGATGTATTTTTTTCATAATGTTTTAACATTTAGATAGAGAAAAGGTTAGAAGTTGTTTGTACACCGATGTGTACTTCGGGGCTTATTAAGATAAATAGCCGTAAATATTTTGTGCACATATGTCGCTCTAAAGATTCAACATCATTTTTTTGTATTGCTTTGAAATTCTATACCCTAAAGTAATTTCCTGTTGTTTAGAGAGAGAACGACCTTTAACCCATGAAGAACTACTTGAGGTACTCGACAACAGCGATATCGAAGATTTTGATGACGATGATTCAGTGGCTGATGGAGATTTCTAGCCAATTTTTTCAGATTTGGAAAGCAGTGAAGAAGAGGACCCTTCCCCACATAGCCAGGAAGAAAGGAATGAGGAGGACACAGACGAAGACAATCTTAACAGAGACCAGTTCGTAAATAATGAACCTGAGGTAAGGTATCAAGGAATAAATGAATTTGAGGAAGAAGCTAGTACCAGCAGAAAAGCACAAATTAAAAAGCGCAATAGACAAAATAATGACAAGAAAAACATAAAAAGTAAAATACGTGTAACTAAGGGAAATCGGAAGGCACAACTAAAGCAATCTCAATTAAAATGGGGTAATTGGAAAATCTCACCACAATTCCCAGCTTATGAGGCAATTGATTATGATGTGAATGAACGTCGCAACTGGACCCCAATTTATTATTTTTCAAACCATTATGGTGATGATTTTTTTGTTCTGTTGGCTAGAGAAACAAACATCCACTACTTACAACAAAAAGGACAATTACTAAATACAGATATTACTGAGATGAGAAAATTCGTTGGCATTACTTTGGCAATGAGCACTTTGGGCTACCCCCGTATTGCTATGTACTGGCAGGCTTCTTTTCTAGTGCCTCTTATTTCAAGAGCAATGCATAGGGATCGCTTTTTCACATTAAGAAATTATCTTCATCTGGTCAATAACTTTGATGTCACCAAAGAACAACGTGATGCTGATCGAATTTGGAATGTGAGACCACTGATTGATAGGTTTCGAAGAGTGGTTCTCACTTTGCCTCGAGAGGAAAACATGTGTATAGATGAGCAGATGATCCCATTTGCTGGTGCTGTGGCTATACGCCAGTATGTACCACGAAAACCAAATCCAACGGGCTTAAAAATGTTCATCCTAGCTGGTGCTTCGGGGCAAATACTTGACTTTGAAGTGTATCAGGGCGCCACTACAAGACTACCGCCAGAAGTAGATGGATCTCTCAAGTTAGGAGCTGGTGGTCGGGCAATTTTGCGTCTGGCAGAAACGTGTCAACCAGGCAGCAACCTTTACTTTGATAGGTTCTTCACAGGCATAGCTTTACTCGAAAAACTGATGGAAAAAGGCATATCCGGAACGGGCACAATCATGGTAAAACAATTTCCTAACGTAGAGTTAAAACCTGATGCAACTTTGAAGCAAAATGGCCGGGGTTCAACTGACTTTAAAGTTAGAGAAGATAAGAAGTTAGCTATAGTAAAATGGATGGACAATCGGTTTGTAATAATAGCATCCTCAAAACACAATCCAACTGGTGCAGGAACTGCCAGACGCTATTCAAAGCCTGATAAGGCTTACATAGAAATTCCAAGGCCTGGAATGATTGAGAGTTATAACATGAACATGGGAGGTGTTGATTTGCTCAATCGCCTGATTTCATGCTACCGTTAGTATCATCGTACTAAAACATGGCCAGTCCGCACGTTTGAACATTTTATGGACATGACAGTGGTTAATTGTTGGCTACTGTACAGCAGAGATTGCAAATATTTGAATATGCCCAAACACGAAATATTGGACCTTCTAGCATTTAAGATAAGAATTTCTGAATGCTTAGTACTATGATCCAATCGAAAGATTCGAGGTGAGGAAGACCGGACAGACGTTAATGGGAATGATGAAAATGTACCACCGAGGAAGAAAGCCAAAGGTCGTCTGTGGTTATGTTAACCACAGATTTAATAAAATTAAATTAAATATCTTGAATTATCATATATTGCAAATGTATAATGCAATAATATAATATTGTTTCAAGTTAAAACAAACAGTAAATTAAATCTTATTAATTTTTTGTCAGAATATTATTCTTGAAGTATTTCTTATTTTCTTTCTTGGTTACCGCTTTTCATTTCTTTTTTGGGGAGCTCTATATGAAATGTACATGTAGCTTCTATCTTAAAATGAGTACGCTACATATACCCCTCTGCCAAAAGAAAAATCACCGCAAGCAATCAATAACAAAATGAACACGTTTAGGTAAAGAAGTAAAAGTTTGATCCACCCCATCAGTCAACAAATAAGCGGGTTTAACTCTGTCAAGACTGACAGTGACAGCTTTACCCCGTTTAAGGATAGTCATAATCTTATCAGTTCGAGAAACTACCTCAAAAGACCCATCAAATAAAGGTGAAAACTTAGATTTCAATCGAGCTTCTCGAAGGAAAACGTATGTACAATTGTTAATATCAGAGCTGATAAAAGATTTTTGACAAAATTGACGTTTTGAGGCAGTAAATTGTAAATTATCAAAATATTCACGTAATTTAACAATAAAATTGGAAACTTGTGGGTCAAAATTTGATTTAATGAAATATTCTCCGGGGAGGCGTAACGTTTGACCGTAAACTAGTTCTGCTGATGAGTAACGCAAATCAGTTTTAGGCATAGCTCTCAAACCCAACAAAATGATAGGGAGTTCTTCGTACCAATGTGATGTATTTGCTCTCGCTAATAATGTGGTTTTTAGGGTTCGATGGAATCGTTCAACCATACCATTACTCTGAGGGTGGTAACTAGTTGTGCGAATCCGGTGAAAACCTAAAAACTTTGAAAATTCCGAAAATAGAGTTGACTCAAATTGCACTCCTTGATCTGTTGTTATGTCTAGTGGAACACCGAAACGACATACGTAGTTTTCAAAAAGAGTCCTAGCGACTGTTTCTGCTGTAATGTCTACGAGCGGATATGCTTCTGGCCAGCGGGTGTATCTTTCAACAACTGTCAATATATAAGAATTACCATGCGAAGGAGGTAAAGGTCCTACAATATCGACATGAATGTGTTCAAAACGGCCTTTGGGTATCTCAAAATCACCTATAGGTGTCTTAGTATGACGGTTGACTTTTGAAGTTTGACAGTTGATACAGGTTTTTGTCCATAAATTACAATCAGAATTCATCCTGGGCCAGAAATACTTAGTGGTTATCAATTTTTTAGTAGCTTTAATGCCAGCATGAGTTAAATTATGAAAAATATTGAAAACTACTCGACGTAAACATTTTGGTACGTAAGGACGACATCCATTACGTGAAACATCGCACCAAATTAAAAAATGCGAATCCGAAAAGGTAATTTGTTTTAACAAATAGCTTATTTTACTGTTTTTATTATTCACCTTTTGATTGTTTAATAAAGAAATAAGTTGATCATCATCATCTTGGGTAGTTTTTAATATTGCTAAATTAAAACTGGAAGAGTTTAACGAGTCTATGATGTCTGAAGTATTTCGTTCCAAAACGTTAACGTCATCAATCCGTGACATAGTATCTGCGACAATATTAGCATGACCTGGAATGTGTCGTAAATCGTTTGTAAATTGTAAAATAAATTCCAAATGTCTGATCTGCCGAGGTGAACGGTCTGCTTTTGACGATAAAGCGTAAACCAACGGTTTATGATCGGTATAACAAGTAAAAACGCGGCCTTCCAATATATGTCTAAAATGTTTAATTGAAGTGAAAAGTGACAGTAACTCTCTGTCAAAAACAGAATATCGTTTTTGCGCATCTGTCAGTTTTCGAGAAAAGAAACCTAACGGAGAAGTAGAATTATGAAATATATGTTCCAACACCGAACCCATTGATACACTAGAACAATCCACAGTTAATGAAAGTGTCACTCCTTCCAAACAACTAGGGTGAGCTAAAACTGTGGCATTTATTAAAGCTTGCTTAGCTTTCTCAAAACTAACAGAACAATCCAATGGCCAGAAATTAATAACTTTACTTTTATCACGCATCATTCTAGCATTCAACAAATGTAAAGGATTCAAAATTTCTGAAAAATTAGGGACAAATCTATGATAAAAATTAATCATACCGATGAAACGTTGAAGTTGTTTAATAGTAGATGGTTGAGGAAAATTAATAATAACTTCAACTCTCTCTTTAGATGGCACAATACCTTCTGGACTAATATAGTGTCCCAAAAAGGTCAAACCACTAGTGCCAAAAACACATTTAGTTGGTTTGATATTGATTCCATAGTCATTAAGGCGTTCAAAGATTAAGCGTAAATGTTCCAAATGTTGTGTATGATCCGAGCTCGCTACAAGAATATCATCAAGGTACACGAAAACAAATTTCAAGTTAGAAAAAATTTCATTCATAAATCTTTGGAATGTCTGACCAGCATTTCTCAAACCAAAGGGCATTCGCATAAATTCGAATAAGCCGAAAGGGGTTGTGATTGCTGTCTTATAAATGTCACATTCGGCGACAGGTATCTGATGATAAGCACGAATCAAATCGATTTTCGAAAATACTTTACAACCAAATAAATGAGCATTAAAATCTTGTATGTGTGGTAAGGGGTACCTATCAGGAACTGTTACAGCGTTTAACTGTCGGTAGTCACCACACGGACGCCAGTCATTGGGTTCTTTTTTGCAACCATATGTAGTGGAGTAGCTACAGATGAAGAAGATGCTCTACAAATCCCTAATTCTACCATATGGGCGAATTCCTCCTTAGCAATATCAAATTTCACTGCATCCAATCTACGTGAACGGTTAAAAGGTAAATGACCCTCAGTCACAATAAAATGTTGAACAGTATGTTTTACAGGTAAAAAATAATCTGGTGTTCCCACCAATTGCGGAAAATCATGCCATAATGCCGTATATTGGTCTTCAAAAGAAAATAACCTCGTGGAAATGACAGAACTAGTTTCGGCGTAACAATTCACTGTCACTGTTCACTGTCTTGTTATCGATCAAAATATTGTTCTTCAAGTCCACAATTAAACCAAAATGTGCCAAAAAATCTGCACCAATAATCGGGATCTGTATGTCAGCTATATTAAATATGAAAGTAAACACACGACGTAATCCCAAATTAACTTTCAAAAGTTTCTTACCGTAGGTGTAAACAATTCCACCGTTAGCAGTGGTAAGAACTAAATCCTTGTTTACCTTTAAATCTATAAAAGCATTTCTCGGTATAACCGACAAATCTGCTCCGGTATCAATCAAAAAGCGAAAATTATTTGATACATCAAAAATAAAAAGGCGACGTCTGCTGTCAAGCTCTCTAGTGTCAGCAGACATGACAATAGAACTGTCTAGTTTTTTTGAATTATTCGATTTATTTGATTTATTATCAAATAATGGAACGTTATAAAAAGTACACCAAGGACCGCCGCACATATATGCTCGGTCTTTATATACTTGATGATAATAGCAAATTGTGTTGCATGAAGGATCAAAATTATTTCGATTATTAGAAAATCGTGAATGTGAACGACGTCGGTTATGACAATTAGTACAACGTGTCTCATTTAGAGACGTGGAAGGACGAATCGTATCATTCGAAGATTGTAAAGTAGACAATTGTGATTCAAGTGATTGTTGTCTTTGTAAAACTTGATTTAAAGTCAATTGGAAACTTGTAGAAAAGTTATTAAAAGTAGTTAAAAGGTCTGATAATGTTGTGGGCGGAAACGTGTCAGGGATTGAAACAGGCAAAGCAGAAAAATTAGATTGAACTGGAGTCTGACAAGATTCCCAAACTTTATCAGCTATGTCGAGAACTACTTGCAAATCTGACTTTCCCGAAGCAGTCAAGGCAATATAAACTGTTTTCGGTAAACGTCGTTTCCACAAATTCATTAGCAAATCCTGACTCACCATGTGCGAACCGCCAACAACACCTAACATAGAACGATAAAAATCTGAAGGCTTCCTGGTTCCAATTTCTGAACCGGTTAATAAATCTTCAAGCCTTTTCTCTTCACTGGAGGAAAGGCGTGAAATTACAATAGTTTTCAAATTACCATACAAATCTCGTTCTGGAGGATTAATGATAACATCGTAAATATTATTGATTATCTCCAAGGGTAAATGGGCAACAATTAGGTCGTATTTTTTACGATCAGAGGTTATTCTCGAAACATTAAATTGTGCCTCAACTTGCATGAACCATATCAATGGATTTGACATCCAAAAAGGGGGTAATTTGACAGACGTTACACATTGTTGATTAACAGGCAGGGATTCGATTAACTCGACAGTTGTCTGAGGTGGATCAACCATTATTAATATCACAAATCGACAGACGTAGGAAAAAAATAAAAATATTGATTGCTTAGCAAATCTTTAAGTAATGGTGAGTAATATATGCAACGTACTCACTTGGCCTCGCAAATAACACTTAGCATCAATGCTAATAAAAACAACTCTCAGACTGCCAATTCGGAGGGATCCAAAACCATAAATTCAGCTATAAATTTCAGACGAGACTTCCTCTGCGCCGGGCACCAAAATGCTCCAACTGGTCAATGGTCTAGACGAAACCACGCCAATTGTATTACGTCGGGGTCACCAATTGTGGTTAGTGTTAACCACAGATTTAATAAAATAAAATTAAATATCTTGAATTATCATATATTGCAAATGTATAATGCAATAATATAATATTGTTTCAAGTTAAAACAAACAGTAAATTAAATCTTATTAATTTTTTGTCAGAATATTATTCTTGAAGTATTTCTTATTTTCTTTCTTGGTTACCGCTTTTCATTTCTTTTTTGGGGAGCTCTATATGAAATGTACATGTAGCTTCTATCTTAAAATGAGTACGCTACATCGTCCACCAACAGTTGCGTTACCACCACAGGAACGAAGAAACTTTGGTGCTGTTCATTTACCAGAAGCAATTGATTTGCCTTCCGCACCTCGGTGTAGAGAACCTGGCTGCAAACACCGATCTCGAGTAAAGTGCATTGGCTGCAACGCATTTTTCTGCGTAATGAAGGACCGAAACTGCTTTAGAAAGTTCCATTCATAGATGTCAATACATGCAATTAAATTTATTTTGTTAATTTTTCCAATAAATGTTTCTTTTTCATTAATTATGTGTATTATTTGAAGCAAGTGTAGTAATTTTGTAAATTGGTATTAGATCTTGATGTGCCCATATGTGCACGAAATATTGTTTCGACATTTATTACTTGATCCTAATGTAAACCCAAATCCAAAATATAAGCAGCATTTGCGGCTTCCTTTATTCTTATTTTTAAATAGGTGTTCGTTTGCAAGCGCGTGGCTCTCGAGGCGGCTCTCTTTGAGATGTAATTCTTAAGGGATGCCGCTTTGAATGTTATATTTTGCGCACAACTTTACACATATGTGTATAAAATATTGTGTCGACATCTATTGAAAAATTTGAAAACTGCTACCGTAAGTTAGGTACTAATTGTTCAATAGTCACAAATGTACAGGAATTTCAATAATCGGATACCTCTGTAGCCGTCGGGACTGACGAGGATATAATACCTTTTGAGTTGAAAAATACACATAAAAATAAACTGGAAAAGTTAAAGCAAATACTAACCAAAAAGGTTTACTATACGATGGAAGAATATCTCTTGGATTACGCTTTTTTATAAATATATTTTATTTGTGTTGATATTTAGGATTTAATATTTTAGAGATTTTGTGTCATTTATATAAGAGTATTAAAAAAACATTTTAGCTATGTATTATTTGTAATGTCTGCTTTTATTTAATTCTATTTTTTTGCTATATATCTTTAGTTATTAATTGACATCTTCTCTCCCTTGGGTAAAACTGTATATATTTACAGAGAACTAATAAAGTTATCAATCATTTATCTAACTTTAGATATTATTCCTTGTATATTTTAAAAGAGATGGACAATCAAGAAAACCGAAAATCATTTCATTTCATTCATTTTTTTCAAACGGACGGTGATTTCCAAAGAGAACAAAAATTCATTATTAATTTTCTAGGAGTATTGCTATAATTATAATATTCGACTCACGACTCTTTTAATAACACATTTTAGGAACTTTTTTTGATTCTTCAGTATTAGTGTTTCAATACAGTCGTCATTTATTTTGAGCCATATAGTAAATATATCTCTGTTCTCCATTTTGCTCATATTTAAAAATATATTTGTGTTGTTTTAGATCTGGCACTAATACCCTCGGCATTGTATTCTTCTGCCTCATATTCGGGACTATTTTAGGCACTCTTGGAGCAAAGGGTAAACTAGTGATAGATTTTTTCTCTGTGATATTTGATGTAGTTATGAAAATGGTAACTGGAGTTATTTGGTTAACTCCACTTGGAATAAGTAGCGTAATAGCTGGAAAAATCCTCTCAGTAACTAATATTGCTTTAGTCATTTCCCAACTTGGATGGTTTATAGCTACTGTAATATTGGGAGTGTTTCTGTACCAGTTGATAATTATGCAACTGATATATTTATTTATAGTCAAGAAAAATCCATTTAAATACTATCTGAGTTTAGTACAAGGTAAATATTTCACCCAGTTAGCAATTTTTATTTTAATGCTAAAATATAATTCACTGTAATAAAGGACTGATACATGCTGATTTAACTGTTAATTTTGTAACATTAATTTTAGATGCAAAACAAAAGTCCTGCTTAAAATTACAGTGAGTTTTAACAAACAGAACTGACATGAAAATAAAAAGAATATGAAAATTTTGTTAAGAAACTTCAAGTTAGCTAGTAAATGGCATAAAGGTATTTAAAATATTATATTTGTTTTAAATGCCATGTGTGGGAATTTTATTTGTTTTCGATTTTATTTTGATTTTCAGATATACTTGAGAAAAAAACAGAAAATAACACAAATAGAACAAAAGCAGCTATATATATAAATCTAAGTATTCATGTAGTCTTTACATCGGGAATATGCTGATAAAAGCATTTTTCAACGAAATATAGTTCAAGTTTGCACTAATATTATATATTACGTTTCATAACTAAATTAATGATTGATATATACCAATTATTTTTACATAATTAGCTATTTTAACAAAAAAAAATTAAATCATTGATAAATGACCGAATAAACATGACGTCACGTTTTTGAGAATAACTGCAAAATTTTAAAATAAAAAATTTCCTGTACAAAGAATGCCGTGCTTTATCGGTGTCTAAAATATTATTTACAAAGTATGCATATTTTCCAAGATGTAATAGATATAAAACTGGTATGGTCAAAATTTCCTTAAAAAGTAGGACATTTTTCAATATAACTTAACAGAACTTCAAAAGCGTCCAATGTACATTATTCAAATTTCAGTGACAGATAGAATAGATTCATAATAAACACATAATTTTTTCAATTTTTTCTGCTCCTCCGTTTCTGAGATATTTGCTGTTAAAATGAGGGGTCAATACATTCGAATCGTATATTAGATCTCAAATCGTTTGTACGTATTATTTAATTAAACGTATTATTAGAAAAGTCATCTACATCTGTGCATGAAAGAAAACTCAAGCCCGTCAGTATTGGAACCGGTGTGCGCACAGTGCCCTAGTAACACCAATATTGCACCAATATATAATCCATATAGGACCAATATATGAATATTGGTCTTATATAGAACCAATATTCATATATTGGTCCTATTCATATATTGGTCCTATATGGATTATATATTGGTCCAATACGTTATTTGTGCTACTAGGGTGGTCCCAAATCGAGTTTTTTTGTTCAAAAATGGCTAGAGAGCGCAAATCTGAAATGAACAGTTTTTTTTAACTAAATCTTACCGATATTCCAACAAATCCTCGGAGTCTGAATTTTGAAAAAAAGTTCCCTTTTTAATATTTTAAGTTAAAGGTCAAATAAAAATGTTTTTAAATAATTTTGATTGATTGATTGATTGATTTGCCAGCGTAAGGTGGGCATTGCTGCCAATTCCGGTGCATGGAGATTTGTTCCACCACGCAGCCCGATCGCACATCGATCATCCCACCGTGTGCCGGAACAAACCCCCGGTGCTTTTTTATACCGCCGGACCAGCTGCATACGCTGGATTGGACATTGGACATGCTTGTTGTCAGCAGCGAGAGCCGCATGACGCATGGGGTAGGAGTATAGGATGGAGCGTGTAGGTGTTTGTGAGATGTTTCTTCTTGTTTTCCTTCTGTCTTCATCGGATGGAAAGTGTAGGCGTTTGTGAGATGCTTCTTTTAGGTTTTCGTGCTTCTTTTTACTTTCAGGTTTTTGTGATATGCTTCTTCTTAGTTTCTGTCTGTGATCATCTTCTCTCCTATTCTACTTCTGAGTTTTCTGTTTCTTCTGTTTCTGAGTCTGGCAGTGTGTATATCCTTGATATTTCTTTATTGTATTCCATTTTTTGTTGTGCCAGCTTTTCCCAGTGTGTATAATCCTTTCCTAGCTTATTCATAATCCTCTCGATTGTTGTTATCCATGTGTAGCATGGCCTCCCTATTTTCAGTTTGTTGCTGTTCATTCGCAGCGCTTTCTTTAGTAGGTGTGTCGAGTCCCGCCTTTGGACGTGTCCCCAGTATTTCATTGCGTATGATTCTATTCTTTTGATTATTGTTCTTCCCTCTAGTAATGTTGACGTTTTCTGTCGTTTTTGTGGTTTTCCTGTTTTTGCTAGCAGTTGGATAATGTCCCTTTCAGCTCTTCTCAGGCTTCTTCTGTTGGCCTTTGTCGTTGCTGCGTTTTTGACTCCATATATCATCGTAGGCATTATGATGGTCGTGTATATCTTTTTGTTTAGACACCATGGTGGTTTGTTGTCCTCAATGAAGGGTAGTAGAGCTCTTGTGACTCTGTAGGCTGTTTTGATTCTTTCCCTTACTGTTTCCCTCCTTTTTAGTTGATTTGTAAGGTATATTCCTAGGTATTTCATTCTATTCGTGGTTCTCAGGGTGTAGTCTCCTATTTTGTATTCTTCCCCACTTGTTGGACTTGTTTTTGTCAATGGGTCTCGGACCATTATAAGGCTCTTCTTGAAGTTTATTTTCATTCCAGAGGAATCCAGATGTGGTGTCATGTTTCTTAGAAATTTAACGATGTCTTGTTCTTCCTCGGTGATGATGAGTATATCGTCGGCGTATGCAAGTACGATGGGGGGCTTTATCGTTCCATCGTTTCCATTGAAATTCTGATTCTCCTTTATTGTGCTTTCTATCACTTGGTCCAGGACTGTGGTGAATAGTCGGGGGGATAGGGGACATCCTTGTTTGACTCCTATATTCTTCATTTTTGATTCCGTCGTCTGTCCAAACCATTGCATTGCAGTGTTTTCGTGTAGGCATGCTTTTATTATTCTGTTTATTAAGTAGTGCGGTACTCCCCTGTTGAGCAAAGTGTTGACTCTAGCCTCATGCCTTATGGTATCAAATGCCTTTTGGAGGTCAATTGAGACTATATATAGTTTTGTTCCTTCTTTCCACTTTTCTTCCAGGATCCGTCTGGTGGTGTACATATGTTCGTCTGTTGATCTACCCTTGATAAATGCCGTTTGATAATCTGGTAGTTCGCCGATGTATTTTTCCATTTCTCTGAGGAGGAATTGTGCGTAGTATTTGTACCCTACACTGCAGAGTGTTATTCTTCTGTAATCGTCCACGTTTTGTGGTGATTTGGTTTTAGGGAGCGGTATCTGTATGGTTGTGTTCCACTCCTCAGGCAGGGGTGTGGTTTCCGTCCATGCGTTGGTGATGATTTCTAGGGTTAGCTGTTTTATGTTGTCCGGTCCATAGTATACTAGTTCGTTATTTATTTTATCTATTCCCGGGGCCGTGTTTCTTTTAGCCCTGGCCATTATTTCTAGTAGTTCGTCTTTTGACGGTGGCTTTCCCAGTGGCCAGTGGTCCATTTCTTGTATTGGTTCTATTTGACTTCTCTCCGCGTTTCCTTCTTCTAGTTTCCTGACCCAGTGCTGCAGTGGTATGTATTTTCTTGGCTGCGTATTGTTGTTTCTCCTGTATGTTTTAAGCTGTCTAAAAGTTTGGTTTAATCTCTGTCCTGCTGGAGTGGATTCTATGTTTTCGAAGAATTCCCTGCATTTTTTCTGTTCGTGCCTCCTCTCTGCGTCTCTTTTTTCTTTCCCCGCTTCTATTATCTTTTTGTCTATGTTTGTGTATATTGTTTTCCTGTGGCCTTTATTTTCTTTAGTTTTTCGTAATTTCTTTTCATATCTTTTCTTGTTGGGCTCATAGGGGATTTGTTCCTTTTCAACGTTTTCCTCGCCGCTATTTTCATTTTTAAACCCATTGTTGACCAATTTAGTTCTTTTCCTGTTAACTGTTTTTCTATCTCCTCCTGGTATTTCTTTTTTATTTCTTCGTTCTGTAGCAGTGAGATGTTCCATGTGTCATTTGATGTTTCGTTGTATCTTTTTTTTGCTTCTTGTTTCTTTATTACTAGTGTTCCATATAATATTTTGTGATCTGTTTTGACGTTTGTTGCTTGTTTTGCCTTAATGTTTTTGACCCTGTCCCTTATTTTTCTATCCACTAGGATATGGTCTATTTGAGAGTTGATGTTTCCTTTAATCCAGGTATTAAGGCAGGTTAGGTTCTTGCTCCATGTGTTTCTAACTGTTAGATCGAACAGATGTGCCAAGTTTTTTAGCGAGCTTCCATTATCGTTTGTCCATGTGTGAAGTAAGGTTTTTCCTATGATATTCTTGTCTTCATGTGTTTGGTTGTCCTTTCCTATATGCGCGTTGAAGTCTCCTAGTATTGTTATGTTCATTTTTCTATTCCTATTTCTTCTAGTCTCTTGGGTGATCTGTCTGAATACTCGTCCTGCCCGTTTGTCGGAGGGCACATGTACTCCTAATATGCATATGTTTTCCTTTCCAATTTGTAAGTCTGCCATGGTTATGTTTTCGTTTACTTTTCTTGTCTTTATCTGAATAGGGGTGTTCCGTCTTATTGCCCATGCGACTCCTCTGCTGGTTTTTTCTTTGTCCCCTCCACTTAGATGCCATTTGTAGTTTTGAGTAACTGCAGTTCCGTCTATCATGTGTGTCTCTTGTATGCATGCAACGTGTATGTGTTCCATCATAAGAGCCTCATCGATTTTTTTCTCTTTTCTCTCTCGTTATGCAGCCTCTGACATTCCATGTCGCCAGGATGATGTCATCGTGTTGTAATTCTTGACTGTTGGCTTCCTCTGTTCTTTGTGATATTTGGTACATGTTTATGTGCGTTGCTTCCTCTAATTCTGGACGGGGTGTTATTGCCCCAGTTCGAGCGTATGTTTCTTCTGGTTGTTCTGCTTCATGTTTTTCTTGTGCAATAATCACGCTATCGTAGTGATTTCTTTCGTTTCCGTGCTTCCTATATACTATCTCTAGTGGCGTGTTCTCTCTTCCCTGTTGGTTAGTAGGATGGAAGATTATATGTTCTCCTTCTTCTTGATGTACTATTATTGTCCTGTTTTTCATATTTGCTGTTGCTGCAATTGTTTCCTGCCCCCCCAAAAACCTTCTCTTCTCAGATCTCGAATGAATGCATTTATTTTTCCCGTATTAGAGTTGTATCTATTGTAACGGGGTGCTAGTTCATGGATGGATGCCTGCATGAATGGCATGAAATGGTCTAAGTGATTTTCGATATAATCAGCGCCTTGTTTTCGTAGGGTTTTCGTCGCATTGGTATGTGCCTGTGATGTTATATTTTCTCCCTCCAGTTGGTGGCTTAATGCTCCATATAGACAGTTTCCGTAGCCGTCGATTTTTTGTACCAGTAATTGATGTGTTCTCGTTTCAACGTCCTGTATTAGTGTGTCCATCTTTTGCCCAGTTTTTCAAAACCGATATTAGCTTGCTGTAAGAGAGTGTTTTTATTATGTTATCTGTATCGCGGTAAAATAACTTTTTACAGCGAGTTGAGAATGAGAAAGTGGTCCGAGAGAAACCTCCGCACACCCTGTATATTGATTTGGTTTTTGTAGTTCCTAATTCCAACTGTCGTTTTCCAATGGGAATAAAATAGGATATTATAAAAGTAAAGTAAAAATAATACTAAAAAATACAAACATACAAACAGAAACAATAAATTACAAATTATGGATCAATCATTCAGTCAATTAAATATATCTTATCTTTTTCTTGTAGTTTGCTGGTGATGTCTGTTGGTTTCATTAACCTCCACTTCATGCGAATTGTTTATTTACACTTTCCAAGAAAGCATTGGGTCTCAGCCCCAACGTCTAGGTACAAACATTTATATCACTTGACACTGAATATTTATTACCCTGGTCTTGAGAGCCCTCGCTTCAAGTCTTTCTAGGTACAGATATCTTAACACGCCGCACTTACTTGTTTATTTCTTATATTACAGAAAGCCCTGTACTAGAAATAATCAAATATTTATTCCGTATAAAGTTTGTTTTTTTAACTATTTCACTTCACGACATGCAGAATTTCTTGACCTATCGATGGTCTAAATTTCATATAAATTAGCGGTGTTTTAACCTATTTTTCTGAGCTATTTTTGAGAGCTTTTATTCGAAGCGTCTGTTCACTTTGAGAAACTCAACCGAACCTAAAAATGTTTTTAAATAACTTTTGATATAAAATACTGAATAACTTCATACTTACATGCATACTTCAATTAGACAAAAAAGTGTCATTGACATCTGCCAAATTGACATTTGACTTATATTCACGGACTTGATATTTCTACCATATATGTATTATTCAGTATATTATAATACATCAAACATTATTTTGAAATTTATTTTTTTCCGGCCTTTAACTTAAAATAATAAAAAAAGTCTTTTTTATTTCAAAATTCTGGCACCGAGGATTTGTTGTAATTTCCGTAAGCTTTAACTTATTTATACATACATTGTTTGAATCAAAATAACATGACAACTGAGTGTCATTCGCATAACACTGGATTACTGTGTAGTGTACACTATTGAAAATGTTGAAAATATTTTCCAGCTGTTTCATTTGACTAAAAGTTTATGTCCCAAAAGAATAATTATCTTATGTACAAAGACATAGTATTTGATATATTTCTATAAATAATAAAGAAAGTTTGATTTAAAAAAATCCAAAGTATTACCTCATATAAAATTTCTTCATATTATAACAAAATTTGACATGAAAGTAATAATTGATCTTCAAAAGGTAGCTTAAATTTAATGTAGGTATCGAGAGTATCGTAAAAATGTGTTATTAAATGTTAGTGACAGACAATAGTGAACAATTTTTTCCGTTTTTGAGATAATCAGCCCTTATAATGAAACGTTTGTGTTATCTTACCCCAGCTGTTCTCAAATATGAGGTAACGAGGAGTGAATTTCTATAGTGAAAATTTATGAAATACACTTTGCTTGCCATAAAATTGATAAACTCTTTTTCTATGTATAACTAGAATTATCAATATGAAAAATATTTACCATAAGTAAATATAAGGAAATAATATAATCTTTAAAAAGTTATTCCGCTTTTATTTGAAATATTTGTTTGTTTGTTAAGTTACTTCAGTTTCTGTCGCCTTACCTAAAATCCACCATCCATTATGAGGACAGTAATAAAAAGTAATGAATTTTTTTATGATAATTTTTTATGGCACAATTTGCCTAAGCTTTATAAGTGTGATTATATGTTATTAGTGTCATTCAGTTTTGAATGTATTCAGATATTTACCCAAATATGCGTAAATACGCCATAGTAGGAAGATTCTGCAACGGATAAGTCGACTTGAACAGTGTCCGATTCAAATTTTAGCTTCATTGCGTGTGGCTGTGTAAACCAGTCTCAGGATTACTTCAGTGTTAAACTGGATAGAGTATAGATTATATTTTGAGCTTATTCCGTTGAATGATTGGGATAAATAGGGATGAGTATGGGTAAATGAGTAAAGCAAGCTTGTATTGGAAGAGTCCAGAAAATTGATATTTCGTGTGTATACAGTAGAAATTTCTCAACAAATTTTTGGCATCAGCCATCCCCATTACCAGCCAACCCACCACATTATTTACAAAAATAAAATGTGTTACTTGAGTTTTTAGATATAGTGGAGTAAAATCAAGTCGAAAAGATAACTTTGAGTGATACCGAGGTACCTATAACTAAATGAAACCCATACGTTTCTCATAACATTTATCGCTGTCTTAATTCAACTATATAAGCTATTCAATTGATTTTTTGCACACGTTTAAATGATATCTGACCGCTTTTAACGGTTAGTTGGAAAGTTCGAAAATGTTGAAAATTTTTCCGAAAATATTTAATAAATATAGAATCACCAATTATACACATCAAAAACTTCACTATGCGGTGATCTATGTGAATTATTGAAAATTTCTATGTACATAGGTACATATATCGAGTCAAATGTAGTCGGGATATTGAAAAAGTTTTTGAAAAAAAATTTAAGTCGATCGATAGCTGCAATATTTATTGAAATATGAATTTGTCTTATCGTGCGAGCGGACGAGCGCTTAATGCGGCTGCCAGACAGAAATAACAAATGAACATACATAGGCACAATATTTTAGTGATTTTAGTAACGTGTTAACTCGCGATAACTAGACATTACCAAATGATAAAAACGAGTCGGTTCATTGTTTCTTGTTAGCTTAGTGATTTGTAGATAGATTACTACACATTTCTCAACATTTTTATACTGTTAACTTTCCGTTGTCTAAATATGGCTGATTTAGCTGATATAAGTTGTATAATTTATAGAGAATCTTGTGACTCTCGGGGAAAAGACTTCGTTAATACACCTACGAAAATGTGTGTTGGCAATATTGTCACCGGCGGAGAAAACACAGGACTACTTTTCTGAGCATATATGATCACATAAGTCTTTCATTCCGTCGGGAAATACGAGTTTCAAATACCATGTGGCATGTAGTTCTTAATTGGTACCTCCAATAGATATAAATGAAACAATGTAATGAGCAGCCGAATACTAGAAGGACCCATCAATCTTTTTACATACGTAAATTGTGTTTATTTTGCAAAAGAACAGGAAAGAAGAAAAGGGAGAAAATAACTGCTATATTTTTTTTATAAATACAGGATGTTCCAGCTCTATTTAGACAAGCATTATCTGGAAAACGGTGAGACGTAGAAAGAAATATTAAATGGAAAGGTTATTCTGTTTAAATATATGCCTTTAATTATTTTATTTTCAAATGTATAAATAAAGGCGCCTTTAGAAGGCGGCAAGTTATGCAACTCTACATTTCAAATAGAACATCCTGACATTTTCATATTCTTGGATTCTTCTTTTTTTCTCGAATACATTTCATTAACCATTTCCTATACCTATCATTAACCATTGTTCAGATATTAGCAGTGAAATTTTTGAAATAACGCTTTTTTATTAACGTAATTATAAGGAAGACTACAATACAAAAAACAGTAACTATTATGATTATTATAAAAGATACTCAAATTTTCGCTTATATTCTATTTGACACAACTCATACCTACCTCCTTAAAAGTTCTCGTATACAAGAATTCCTTATAACTTCTGTGGTCATTCGGCGGCAAGTATGAGTTATCCTATTCTTTAAAACATTTCATTTCAAAAAGTAAAATTGCAGAACCCGCCGCCTTCTAAAGGCGCCTTGTACATTTGAAAATAAAATGCATCTTTTTTAGCAGAAGACCCTTTCCATTTAATATTTCTTTTTATGTCTCACCCTTTTTCAGAAAGGGCTTGTCTAAATAGAGCCGAGACACCCTGTATATATATAAAAAACATATTTAATATCAATTTGAACAGTAGTTAATTTCTCCCTTTTCTACATTCCGGTTCTTTTGTAAAATATACACATTTTACGTATGCCAACAAAATGGATCCCTCTAGCATTCGGCTGCTCATTACCAGTACTTGGGTTGTGCATCGGGAGTGGACGGTCTTTCTCTTTCATTTATTTTGGAGGAACTAATGTAAGAACTACGACATAAGTACCACGTGATATCTGAAATTCGAACTTCCCGATAGAATGGTCTTATGTGATAATATATGCTCAGAAAAGTAGCCCTGTGTTCTCTTTCTGACATCTTTTTTCGTAGGTTTATTAGGGAAGTTTTTTCCTGGGAGTCACAAGATTTTCCACAAATTGAACAACTTATTGTATCAGCTAAATCAGCCATATTTAGTTAGACAACGGAAAGTTAACAGTATAAAAATGTTGAGAAATGTGTAGTAATCTATCTATAAATCAGTAACTAAGCTAAAAAGAAACAATGAACCGACTCGTTTTTTTCGTTCAGCAATGTCTAGTTAACGCGAGTTAACACGTTATAGTTCTCTTCATCCATTCAAGGCAAATAAAAAATGTCGGGGTTTTTTATCTTTACCGCAAAGTCAAACGCGCCGACACTTTTTATGTGCTTTAACTAATAGTCGGAGAGCAGCCAATCTGTAGGAAGAATTTTAAAAGTAGTCTATACAACTCGCAAACACCTACCTAAAAAACAGATGATATGTAAAATGACGTATTAGATTTGATTTTTGAGTTCGCCCGTTAATTTGAGATTGCCAAATCGGTGAATTCGCAAATTTTCTGAAAAATTATAAAATTGTGTTAATTTTTGTTTTGCACATAACACATCATATCTTTTCTATTTTAATTCCGATTTAGACCAATATTTTACACATTATCCCTTCAATATTCTTGGATAGGCTGACGGCAAAGAATATAGTGTAACTTATAATATAGTGCCTAAAACATATATAATTACCCTCTATTGTCGGAGTTTTTTAAAATTTGCATTGAAAAATACCCGATGGAGGTAACTTTTTTATTTATAAAGAGGGTGATATAGTATAAGCGAGAAAAATGTTCCATGGATTTTAAACAAACTTTTTTATAAAGAGATTTTTTTGAAATTCGTCTCATGCAACGAGATGACGCTGTTGAATGCGGCCTCGCAACTCGTCCGCATAAAGCATAATATGTGGTGTCTTTTAGGCGATCAAGTGAGTCTACGGATTAATTAGTTTCTATTTAAATATTACAAAACAATGTAGATAATTTCGAAACGTACACGTTAAAAAATATGTTTCTATTAATTATAGCAGCAAGTGGGTACTAAATATTACATTATCCTTCTAGTAGAGTGCTCGCGTTGACAAAAGTCGCTTAGTTTTCGATCCCGTTGGCACTTTTACAGTAAAATGTATGACCTTGTCAGATATGTTACTTATGCCCTGTGGATTACGAATCCACTTGTCGTCAAAGAATCGTCATGAATATAAGGGCGCAAATCAAAATTTTCTAATTAACTACACCACGCGATAGAGTCAATCATGAAGCGTATTTTATCCAAAAATCATTAAATTCTCTGTAGAATTTCTATTTTTAAAATAAATAAGGAAACGAACTTTTGCATAGGCTTATACGGCAGTAAAAATCAAAAATCCTCATTTTCTCTGTTCGACTACGGCTGAAAATTAATTATTTTTCGTCTACTTTTCCATTCCCACGACGATATCTCCCAAACTATTATATTTATCAAAAAAATATATTCTTTATAAAATATTTGCCATATATTCCAGATTACAATGGTTTTTAAATCAGATTTTTTGAGAATTTAATAACCAAAATATTTAATAATGTGTAGCGTGATATAAATTTTCGAAGCTTATCAGCGGCATGCGTTCGTTGCAAATTCTCGCTCTCCCACTCTTTAAAACTGTTTCAACACACCCCACTTCGCACCCTCTCTGGCCTACCGTTGGATAGATTAGCGCCTAGTAGCTCTTGTGGTTCATAATATTTTGAAATTTGTATCTTGAAAATGATTATTACTACGAAATAAATGTAAGTATATTTGTAGAATATTAATTCAGTGTTACATGGACTTACATAAAAATTATGGCATGCCTAAAATTATTGTGTAATAGATTAACACATTATAAAAAACTCCCTATAGTTCACTGTTTGCAAGATACTTTCAGCTGGTATGTATTTTAAATTTTCTACCATATAGGTAACTGATGTACATGCTTTTTAGAAGAAATTAAAATGAAAAATACTACTGATAGCACAAGTTCTGAAAGTGAGATTGAGAAAAATATAATTGAATGTAAAACAGATTCGTAACATATTAGCTTAATTTGTATGAAACCGGGCCCTGTAATCAAAGGTTTTGAGAAATCGTTTACAACATTTACTGATTGTTTAAAAATCTATGAAAAAATAAGTAACCAAGGAGAAGATGATCTATATCCTAGCATTATGTCATTCAAAAAAACAAACAATTTTGACTGGTTTGGCACCGACATTGCTATTCTAGTTTTACTAGCCAAAGAACTATAGAATATTTCAGAAGATAAATAGAGAAAGAAATTGAAAAGAGTTCAGATGGATGCAATGCCTGTCCATCAACTTTTTCCTATGTGTATTTTCGTAAAATAATTTTTTTAAATAGAGAAATGTACTTTTGTCAGAAGTGCAACAATAAAGTTTTCTCAAGTAATGACCATGGAACCAGAAAGAAAAGTAAGACTACTAGCCCACCAGAATCCCATAATTTTCGAAAAAATTTGTGCTAACGATTTAATACCTATGGAAATTGAATATCATATTTTATGTTTCTAAAGTCGCTATATAAAATGCAGAGGTCTATCTAAGAATAAAAATAAAAGTGGAAAACGGACAGACAACGAACGGAGGGAGTTCTACTAAAATATGTAAAATTCTTGAGAAACGGTTTTTAAAGCAAAAAGGGTCAATTTATGATGAGAAGTATCTAGAATGGATAGATATAGGTCTAAAAGAGAGATCAATAGACTACTTATAAATACATTTACCGGCAAAGGAGTAAAAATTGTTAAATCTACAAAGAGAAACGAAAAATATGTTAATTCAGAAAACGAGGCATGAAACTTTGCATTTTCTATTGTGACTTTAGAAATAGTCAACATGATATTTAGTTTCTATAGCATTTAAATCGTTAGCACAAATTCTTTAGAAAATTATGGGATTTTGGTGGGCTAATAGTCTTATTTTTCTTTCTGTGTTCCTGGTCATTACTTGAGAAAGCTATTTTATTGAAAAAAAAAATCATTTTACGCAAGGACACGCCTGAAGAAGTTATTGGACATGCACTCCATCCATCTGAACTGTTTTTAATTTTTTTCTCTTTCTCCATTTTTCTCCTACAATGTTCCATATTTCTTTTGCCAGTAAAATTAGAACAGCAATTTCGGTGTCAAACCAAACAGCCCAAAATGATTTGTTTTTTGAAATCGCATAGTTCTAGAATATACATCATCTTCTCTTTGGTTACTTATTTTTTCACGGAGTTTTAAATAATCAATAAATATTGCAAACGATTTATCAAAACCTTTGTTTACAGGGCACGGTTTCATACAATTTAAGCATTTTACGAATCTATTTTTCTTTAAATTTTATTTTTGTCTCAATCTCACTTTCCGAACTTGCGCTATCAGTAGTACTTTCCATTTTCATTTCTTCTTCAGTTACCTATATGGTAGAAAATTTAAAATACATACCAGCTGAAAGCATCTTGCAAACAGTGAACTAGAGGGAGTTTTTTTATAATGTGTTAATCTATTACACAAAAATTTCAGGCAGGCCATAATTTTTATGTAAGTCCATGTAACACTGAATTAATATTCTACAAATATACTTACATTTATTTCGTAGTAATAATCATTTTCAAGATATAAATTTCAAAATATTTTGAACCACTATGCGCCAATCTATGTAACGGTAGGCCAGAGCGGGTGCGAAGTGGGGTGTGTTGAAACAGTTTTAAAAAGTGGGAGAGCAAGAATCTTTAACGAGTGCATGCCACTGATAAGCTTCGAAAATTTATATCACGCTACACATTATTAAATATCATGGTTATTAAATTCTCAAAAAATCTGATTTAAAAACCATTGTAATCTGGAATATATGGCAAATATTTTATAAAGAACATATTTTTTTGATAAATATAATAGTTTGGGAGATATCGTCGTGGGAATGGAAAAGTAGACGAAAATTAATTAATTTTCAGCCGTAGTCGAACAGAGAAAATGAGGATATTTGATTTTTACTGCCATATAAGCCTATGTAAAAGTTCGTTTCTTTATTTATTTTAAAAATAGAAATTCTACAGAGAATTTAATGATTTTTGGATAAAATACGCTTCATGATTGATTCTATCGCGTGGTGTGGTTAGTTAGAAAATTTTGATTTATGCCCTTATATTCGTGACGATTTTTTGACAAGTGGATTCATAATCTACAGGGCATAAGTAACATATCTGGTAAGGTCATATATTTTAGTCTAAAAGTGCCAACGGGGGGAAAGATAGAAATTAATTTGCACTCTACTATTCACATAAACAACTTATGTTACATTGCACGTTTGCTTTGCTACACTTGCGGCTTGTAGTATAGTTATATAATTTACATATACAAAATGAAGTTAACTCAATAAAATTGGGTTTTGGGCTTTTTGAAACCATCTTTGGAAATAATATTTAATCCTTTAGGTACCATTGTAAATATAAACATTTGGAATTCTGGGCTTAATTTGGTAGGCTGACTTGTAAATAACACATTGCAGAAATGTCCTTTTTACATGAAAATGGAATGCACCTTCGGTTGGAGGCAAGTCCCTAAAATGAAAAATATTTTTCTTGGTATGTTTTAGCAGTAACTAACGTTTATTTTACCTTATATCTGTTTTACATGCTGGAAATAAATGTGCTTTTAATTCGTTCATATCTCCCATAAAGCTAGGTCGACTATATAAACATTTAAAAAAATTTCTGCAAGTGTTTCAAATCTTTTCTGTGATTTCATATTCCTTATTTGCATTTTGGGTTCCAAATAATCGAAGTCCGTGAGAGTGGCTAATTGTGATACCGTTACTTTTAAAACTCTCCTTTTCCCTTTCTAAACGGATAACTTACAGAATCGCATCCGCTTAAGCAGTATATTGCTAACAAAATATTTACTAATTTTTTGGCACATTGATGATACACATTTGACAGTGCTTGGATTATTATCTTTCTGTTCTAAACATTGTTTTAGAGTCACAGAAATGTCATCGGATTTTTCGGACGCTGCTTGCAACAAATAATTTATCATAGAGAAAAAAGTGTTAGAAGAGCTTAGAAGGCTGACGCGTCACGCACCTTGATTTTTTACCTGAGTTTTATGCATCTTCTCTATTTCTCTCGTAGCAATAGGTGCTTTTTCACTGCATGGATTCGATTCCACGTCTACAGTTCGTGAAACTCCCATTGAAAATCGTTAAGAAACAAATAAGTTGTATATGATTTACTGTATAATTGTGAATTTTCTGAACGTGTATGAATAATGTAGACAAATTCAAAAAGTACTGCACGCATTTAAAAAACTCCAAAGTCATTCGAAAGAATGCGTTTTATTGTACTTATAATCCAAAAATTAAGACTGTGCTATTATTATTAATTAAGATATAGCGAATTGAACCCCAAAATTTGGAGGTTACTGATCTATGAAGAAATATATCGTCTACTTTGATCGCAAGGCATATTTTTCCAAAAAAATAATTGCCCTAAATGGTCATTTGATTAATATATCATTTTATAGGAATATTTTAGCAAAAGGAGTTATTATTCTAACGACTCCCGGCAAAGATATGAATAAATCTGTGAATCAACTGTAAAAAGTTTACTAAGCCATCTTCTAACGCTATTTTCTCTATGATAGAATTTTTTATGAATTTTGTGATTAGCTCCACATTAAAGCTTAGACATTTCTCTACATTTCATGTTATTTTCATTTCTTTTTAGGGGCTCTGAATAGTAAGAATTATCGATCGATGAGTCCGGTCGTACCAAATTCCCGGAGAATTCTCATTTTCCACGAATGTCGGAGCGGCTCTAAACTATAAGTGGAAAACTGGATTTATCTTCTAAACGGTTTGAGTAAGACAAACATTTGTAAAGACCTTTCTTGTGGAGAGGCGAGCTACAACTTTTGTTGTAAACTTTTTTCTCTATTTTCAATATTTTAGCCGCTAGAGCAAAAAAACCGAAAATCAAAAAGTTCTTCAAAATTTTTTTGAATTTTCCCGGAACTTGGAAGTGCAAAGAATGTATCATTTCATTCTACAGTTTATTACCTACTTAAATCCCGGAGATGATCGTTTTATTAGTTTTTGTGAGGTTTTTACAAAATGTTGCCTTCATTGCTTGTACAATATCCGAGTAATTATAATTTATTATGCCAAGCCATGTGTTTATAACGCACTAAATATAAGGACTGAGACAAAAACACTTTCAACGTAACAAAAATGGACACTGAAAAATAATAATCACCCGGCACGTGCCTGCGTTTAGTTCTAGATGCGATGCGATTGCGGCCGATTCATTGCGCACATTCGTTCGGACGATGAAACAGTCAATGAATATTTCGATCAGGGAGCAAAATTAAAAAAAAAAGTTCGTATAAAAGATTTTATTTAGTTCATTCGGAACATTTTCTTCGCTTATAGTAGGCACCTAACTTTAAAAATAAAAAAAGATACCTCGATCGGTCATTTACCTCTGCAAATTTTAAAGATTTTGCGTCAAAGAAAAGTTATAATTTTTTTTACCAACTAATTATTTTTTAGGTAAAGTTTTTTACTTTCAACATATCAAAGAATACTTAGAGAATATTATGCAAAAAATTTAAATTATTCTGAATTAAAATAAAAAATATATGACGTGTTATATGAAAAACAAGGAATAACACATCTTCTTGATTTTTTTTTAGAAAATTGTCAATTTGGTCATTTTGGCAATCTCAAATCAGTGAGCGAATTCAAAAATCAAGTTTAGCAGGTTATTTTATATCAGATTACCTATTTTTTAGGTGGGTGTTCGCGAGTTGTATAGAGGGTGTCGAATTCAGATGATCTGGTCTTCCACTATAAATGGAGGCAACTATACTAAAATATTGTGCCTATACGTTCACTTGTAATTTCTGTCTAGCAGTCACATTTCAACATAAGCGCTCGTCCGCGCGCTCGTTGAAATAAAAAATGTCAAATAGTATTGCAGCTATCGACTTTATTTTTTTTCAAAAACTTTTTCAATATCCTGACTACATTTGACTATATGTACATAGAATTTCAATAATTCACATAGATCACCGCATAGCGAAATTGTTGATAAGCATAATTGGTGATTCTATATTTATTAAATATTGTTTGACAAGTCTTCAACATTTTCGAAATTTCCAACTGACCATTAAAAGCGGTTTCAAGTACACTTGTGCAAGAAATCAATTTTATAGCTTATATAGTTGAATTAAGACAGCGATAAGTATTATGAAAAACGTAGTTTTTGAGTTGAAGTTCAACCGCGTTTAAAGGCCGTTTTCATAGTAGTACTAAAAAAAGTTGTGAATTCCTATTTCTTATTCGTTGAAATGTCCGTTACGCCATGGGATATGTTTCATTTAGTTATACATTGTTATCACCTAGTCTCAGAAAACAGCGAGTTAGAGTAGCGATTTTGCTCCACTAATATATAATACCGATGCGATCAGCAGTCGGACGATCGGTCGGACGGCCAGTCAGATGAACGCACGGACGATTGGTCGGCCAGTCAGTCGGAGGTCGCGTCGGTCGGTAGGGCGTCGTCCAGTCAAAAGGTGGCCTACCATTTAATGAATTTTTGGGACAGACAATTTCATATATTATATTATTAATATTCTATGAGTAATTATTTCCACGAGTGCAAATATAATATCAAGATGTTTTCATTTTAAGAAACTTGGATAGGAAATTTGAACGTAGAAGTAGTGATTCCTTAGACAGCGGTTTTTGAATATTTCACAACATTTTTTAATTTAAATATTATTCTCTCCTCCCTAAAGTTATTAAACTCGGAAAAAATTAAATAACAAAAATTCTAATTTATTTTAGTATTTTCTGTAATTTTCCAACCTAAATAAAAAATAATAGAAAATAATTACAGAAACATTGCGAAATAAAAAGCATTTTTGTACTGTCTCATTTTATGCCCTTAAATGTAAAAAATGTTTACATTTGTTATTTAACTAAATGTGCAAACTAACGAAACCTATGAGGATTTTTTTTCGTACAAAAAATAAATTATTATATGGTCTTTCTGAGAGCGCACAATTTCACAAGCCAATGGCTGAATATACTGCTACGCCCGTCCCTTGATACCCCTTGATGAACTTACTGCTATTAATAATTTACTCGAAAATTCTGGTTCCTACTAAATATTTAGAACTTTTATCGTAAAATTTCATCTCTCTTTTTCTTGTCCTACACATAAAACCGATATTTTTTATTTCTACTGAGATGTAATTAAAAATGGTGTCGGATACATAAATTATCCCACTATATAGAGACTTTGAGGTCAAACCCTATCTCTGCAAAATTTAAAAAATCATATTTCATTTATAAAGTAACTACTACTTGGGCTAAAAAAATTGCTTAGTCTCTTTGGGGCAAAGCCCATAGGAAACAGATTATATATTATTGTATGACAAATAAATATCTCCTGCTTATTTTTATGCAGCATAAAGAGTTTTGAAAAAGCAGGTTCTTCAACATTAACTTGGAAAAGTTGAACTAAAATATTAATAAAATATAATAAAGTATAATAGAAATATCATTTTTTTATAAAATTTCATTCTTATATAATAGGGACTTTGACGGCGTTCGCAACTGCTTCCACCGCTGCTGCCCTTCCAGTGACTTTTACTTTAATGGACGAAAAAGTTAAAATAGATCCTAGGATATCGAGATTTGTTCTACCAATCGGTTGCAACATCAATATGGATGGAACTGCAATGTTTATAGCAATTGCATCAATTTTTATTGCTCAAATGAATGGGATTACTTTGGGTATTGGAGAGCTTGTTACAGTTTGGTAAGAATACAACATTACTTTTATTTATACTTTAGTTATTATTATTTTATAAACGTGTAGGACCTTGGTTGCAGCAAATCAATAAGAGCCATTACATTTTCCCGATAATATTCAAACAATAAGCTCTGAGTACGGTTTAAGTGTAAATTGTAACGAAACAATAATTGTTGGTAAACCCCGAAGTGCACACCCCTCAAGATGTTTTATCCAATGAGTGTTATGCGTATGACATTAGTTCATTGGTCAACATTTTTCAAATGCTAATTTCTGGAAAACTGCTAATCCTAAAAACAGAAATTTAAAATAGTTTTTTCTTTTTTGTCCCAATATATTTCGCATTTGTTCAATCTATTTCGAGGGACAGAAAACTTTCCGGCTTGCTATATTCACTCCTTACTTATCGAAATTTAACCTTTATATTAGCATATTTTGTTAATAAATATAATATAATTATAGTAGTAACAGTAAAGATTTGAGATTAATCAATTGTGTCGTTTTTGAGTTAATAATAATAATAATAATAATAATAATAATAAGATAGATTGCTTGTTTGAAAAACCGTAACTATCACCTTCCGTCGAAAGACGTGCGAAACTAGGATAATAATAATAATAATTTCCGGTACGAGCTCCAATTGCTATACCCAGGCTACTCGGTCAAGATGGTAGTCCTAATAATCGGTGTACTCGGTGGTATGAAGCCTACGCTACTCTCGGAACTAAAGATCATACCGGTCTGCCAGAAAACAGTCGAATGGCTAGCAGGCTAAATGCAGAAGGCGGTTATTTTGGGATCCCTTCACCTACTTAGGGCACACGTTCTGGTATTTACAGTCACTAACCCCACAGGTCGTGGGAAGTGGCTGTAACTATGGCCGGCGCGGCTGCCATGTGGTATCGGTCGGAAAGCACGGAAGCCCTGTCCGGCAACGGATAAACCGGAAAAAAATAATAATAAGAATATAATAATTCCTGTTTTGCTATACTCCTTTGGGGTAGTCAAATGGACTGTAGATGAGCTGCGCCAACTGGGCAAAGATACCCGCAAGATGATGAATATCCATAGAAGCATTCATCCTAGATCGTTCCGCGTGTATACCTCCCACGTAATCGGGGGGAGAGGGGGGACTCTTGGGCTTGGTGCATGCATGACAAAGTAGCACTGAGCATAGCAGAGTAGCACTGAGCATGGCACGTAACATACTTGGGAACTGAGATCCGCTTCGGCAATAAGTGAGAGATCACGAAAATGCGGGGGTGGGTGCAGGACTGTTTAAGAAGAGCCGTAGATGCACTTGGTCTTGTATTCGACGACAAGCGAGGAGATCGGCGCAGCGCTGACCCAGAGTCAGTCACTGAACTTTAGCCACCTCGCCTGAAGGCCTAAATAAAAGCTGCCGAACAGGAACGTCTGTTTAGGCAGCATGTCAATAAACCCATACACGGGATGTTCTATAAGAACCTAGAAACACTGGGTATATCGACTAGGTTGACATTTGCCTTTTTAAGGTCAGCTGGGCTAAAGTCGGAGACCGAGGGATTCATTGTGGCCTGCCAAGACGGTGTAATTAACACATTGGTCTATCTACCGAAGCCGCGAAATAGGTGTAGAGGTTCCTGATATAAACTGTAGGACCTACCATCAGACGCAGGAGTTGCTCATGCATTTACTTTCTGCATGTCCGGTATATGCAATTTCGGCCTACATCCACCGCCATAACGCGGCGTTACCGGTGCTGTACTATCATCTACGGCACTTATACGGGATAGACCAAACACCAATGCTGCCTTACGTCCCCGGAGACATCGAGTCCGTTGTCGAAAACGAGAGGTGCCGAATTTATTGGAACTACTCATTTCCGACAATCGGGCTAATTCAAGCCAACAAGCCTGACATTGTTCTCCTCGACTATCAAAACAGGTGATGTTTGTGATCGAGTTTTTGGCACCTGCTGAGCCAAACACAGCTTTAAAAGAGGAGGAAAAACATACCACATACCGTGATCTCCGGTACGAGCTCCAACTGTTGTACCCAGGCTACTCGGTCAAGATGGTCGTTCTCATAATCGGTGTACTCGGAGATATGAAGCCTACGCTGTTCTCAGGATTGAAGATCATACCGGCTTGTAAGAAATCTGCTGATTGGTTGGCAGGCCAAATGCAGAAATTAAAAATAATAATGCAGAAGGCAGTCATCTTGGGGTTCCTTCGCCTACTGAGATCACATGATTCTGGAATCTACAGTCCCTAAACGGAAAGAAAGTCCAGCGTCAGGAAACTGAAAGTGATAATAATATATAATTTTATTGCATGGAATAAACAAGTTACAAAAAATATGCAAATAAATAAGATACAGAGAACTGATATATTAATCTTATCCTAAACCATGAAGTAAATTTGTAACTAATCTATTACCTATATTAAATATAAAATCATATAACGCTACTAAATTAAAACAATTACATCGTAGAAATAAGAACGTACATGAATGTGCAAATGCAAAGCTAAATAAGAGGTTTGATTAGATGATAAGAAGTTGATTTTAATTCTTGATATATAATATACCTATTTAATGCCTTAATATGATGTTTTCCACAATTTAAAAAAGAATTGAAACGTAACATCGCAATTTGGACCATAAATTCGTATTCAGCGGTTCAAAATATATAGGAAAATAATATTCTGATCTCTGGAAAGAATTGAATCTGAAATTTCGCAATTTGGACCTCAAATTTGTATTCAGCTGTTCAATATACATGGAAACATGGTATTCTGGTCTCTGGAAAAAATTGCTTTGTACCTGTACATACTGTGTTACTAATTTTATACAACACATCTTAAACTTTCTATTAAATTACTTATACCTATCTTAAATAATATAACTGAATGATTACAATATTAAATAATTGATTAGGTAATGTTATTAAATGGTAAAGTACTAATTTTTTATTTATGTAATTTGATGTTTTTAGCTTTACTTCCACTGCTGCGTCATTTTCATCTGCAAGTGTTCCAAGTGCTGCCCTGGTACTACTTTTAATGGTGCTCTCCGCTATCGACACTCCTGTCCAAGATGTATCTCTCCTTTTTGCGGTAGACTGGCTGGTGTACGTAAGATATAATTTGCAAACAATTCTTGCAAAATTACAAGATATTGAAACAGATGTTTTTTAAACATTTATTTTACGTGAAATGTTATCAATGTTATCACCGAACAGAAACTAAGCAAAACAAAATTTAACTAAAATTTAGGTAATATGATATTGTTTTTTATTTACGTTTGTATGAATTTGTTCTTTTCTGAAGAATTTATTATACGTTTAAATAGGAGCAGAAATGATGAATACCTTTCTATTCGAGCACTAAACCAGTCAGTAGGGACAAAAAGCCAAAAAGTGTTGCAGAATGTAGAGAAGAAACCATTTTGAAATGCATTATTTAAGTTTAGACCCTCATGAGAAATCCAAGTTTTCGATCTCGGACGGGGGAGACTCTAGTCGCCATCTTGAATGAAAGATGCAGAAAATTACTTTTTTCGAAATAACTCCACAATGGCGGTTGATTCATCGATAAAAATAGCAAATGTAAAGAAGACAAAATTACTAAATGTTAGAAATTGTATTATTTCTTCACTTCGCGGAATATATTGTTATTTTTCTAAAGTACTAGTTTTATTACAATTTCTAACATCAGAAGTCGGGATTCGCTCACGTGTCCGTGTAGTACCGTACAGTGTAGTGCAACCAGTTATTTTAGGAACAAGTACATCCAGTAACAATTGGACAGTATGGGATACTGTGGTATAATATGGTATTTATGGTATCCTTTGGTATGGTACTGGTACACTGTGATATGGTACAGAAGGCAAGAAGATCCTCTCAAGGTCGTCGGTCGGTAAATGATGAGTCCGCTTATCAAATCAGTCACCTGTACCAGGTATTTTTAGATTGTATAGATTTTTAGAAAAGTACAACCAACTTGTTCCAATCGTCATACCCACGCGAGGACGCTGGTGGTCAGGAAAGGCCGTGTTAAAGAATCGGCAGTACTCGAACAATGCCAGGCACCATTAGATATGTTTATGGAAAAGGCACGTTCGATGATGTCAACGGAGCCGAGGGGATTTGACGGAGGGAATGAGGACACTTGGTTCCAAACTATCAATAGATACGCATGTATTAATAATTTCTATTCAAATTGTATTATTTCTTCACTTCGCGGAATATATTGTTATTTTTCTAAAGTACTAATTTTATTACAATTTCTAACATAAATACTTTTTTTGTAATTCTAATATGTAACGAATTACAACGGCGAAAAGATGAACATTTTTCGCTTGCTATTCAATACATAATTATAATTATTTTGTAAACTCAAAGTAAACTCATTTCTACACCACCATGAGGGGCGTTTTTACACATTAATATTTTCGAGATATGCATATTTATATAGTCACTGCTGGCGGCACGTTGATTATTTGCTACACAGTAGGATGTCACTGATGATACTATGATAACATTTTCATTGTTTGACATTTTGTATTATTCTTGATTTCAATAAATTGAAAAGTTTATCAAATCTGCCTTGACAATTTAAAATTTCGCAGGGTCTGCTCTTAATTTACCCATTAATATGTAATCTTGCCTAACCGATAGTCTTTCTGATGTTATTGGATGCATCCATTTTGATCATCGTTTACGACGTCTACGCCCACGTTGTAAAAGAAGAGCTGTAAGTACCGTTTCTTTATCAGAGTTCATTTTAAATTGATGGTTGTTCACTTTGTATAAACCATTTTGAAGAGCTTGCGCGGTAGCTTTACCCTTCCATACGGGCGACTTTGTGGCGCCACGGGGTGGCCGCACCAAGTCGCTGGTAGGTACCTGCGATCCTGTGGTGCTACTCTGAGGCGCCATAGAGTAGTCCTTCTGTTCGGGACCTTAATCAAAATCCTGGCATTTTTCACAATTATGCACATAAATATGTATATCTGGATTTCTGGAGCATATTTATTTTAATGTCCGATAAGTCAACATATATTACAGTGTTGGACCTATTAAATCATATTGATAATTAATATGAGCATTAGCAGCGAGTAGACGTGTATTTGCCGCTCCGACTAATTTATTGAAATTAATAGTTTGAAGTGTAAAATTTTCGCTTAAAATTTGGTGCAGTCAAAACTAAACAGTAGTCCACGTATATTAGTGCAATTTACAAACATCTGTAAGTAAATTAAACATTGATAATTTACCAAGTCATAATAATCAACAATGGGATTTACTGAGCGTCAAAAAAGTGAACTTAAAAACATATCCAAAGAAATGTCCAAAGAAATAATGAATGAATTTATAAATGATAAGAATTTTATGGAAACATTCGCTAGTAAAATAGTTAATATGGTATCGCAAAAAGTTAGTGAACACATTGAAAAACTCTCTGCCGAGATAAACAGATTGGAAACGAAAATTGATAATATACGGTGTGAGAATGATGAACTAAGGATTAAAGTTGACACTCTTGAACAGCAATCAAAACTTACACAACTACGAATATATGGTATACCGGAGGACAACGAAACTACATTACATTTAAAATTGCAGGATGTCTTTATGGTCAAAAATGGGTGTTTCGGATTATTCAATTACAAGCTGCTATCGAATTAGATCTTCTGGTATTAATTCAGGTAAACCCAGAGCTATAATAGTTAAGTTTGAAAATACTGAACAGCGTAATATGGTATACTACAATAAAAAAAAACTAAAAGGAATAAATATTGTCATAACTGAAGAACTTACTAAGTGCAGATATGAATTACTGATGCTAGCCAGAGAAAAACTTGGAAAGAAAAACGTATGGTCAATTGATGGAAAAATTTACACAGTCGTTAATGGTGAAAAGGCTAAGATACGAAATGAAGATGATGTTATGAAAATGCATAAATAGTTGTCGGAGTTGCAGATAATCTCCAACTTTGTTTTGTCTCTGTTTTATTATTTAAATTTTGCTATAATTAAAATTGTATTGTAATAAAAATCATACTCTGTACATTTATATACACTTTATTTTTAATCTTATATTTATTATATTTGATTTTAGGATAGGTGACATAATATGAAGGACTTATCATTTGTTTTTCTCAATGTCAGGTCATTAACTCACAACTTCTCAAATTTTAAAACTCTTATACTGAAAGAAAATTATGATATTGTTGGAATATCAGAAACATGGTTGTCGGAAAGAATATCCAGTAATTTAATTGAAATACAAGGTTATAATTTTTTAAGGATGGATAGAAACTCGAGAGGTGGAGGTGTAGGTACCTATATACTTGAAAGAAAATTGAAGGTATCAAATTCTATATTCTAATTCAAATAATGTTTTGGAACAACTGTGGATAAATGTAACTTCACTTAAAATCGATTATGTTTTTGGCTCACTGTATAGAGCACCGAATAATAATTTTATGGAATTTCTTACTGCTTTCGAAGATAGCTTATCTCGTTTTTCACTAACTGGCAATAAAACTTTTTGTGGAGGAGACTTAAATATAGATATTTTAGACACAGAAAACCAAAAAACTATCCACTTTAATGACTGTATAGAATGTTTCAATCTAAAACAAATTATTAATACTCCTACTAGCTAAGTCTTTCGCTTTGGAAAAGACGTTTTTACTAGAATAACACAAAATTCTAGCACTCTAATCGATGTTATATTATTACCTACAGATACAGAAATTTATGCAAGTGGCACTAAGGAGACAAACAATATTTCTGATCTATAGTCTTTTGTTGTTTAGATAACAACGTACGTAAAGATTGTCACCAAAATATTAAATTTAGAAACTTAAAACGTATAGACAGAAATATTTTAAGCGATTTTTTAGTAAATGCTCCGTTTGAAAACATAATTTATATGAATAACGTAATAGTAGGGGAGCCCACGATGCTAAATGGGGATTTACTCGAGAGTCGTGGGGACCTATTGGATTTTGAAGATTAGATGGTAGTGAGAAAAAAATGTTATATGATGTATACCCTTTCACCGGTGAGGGGAGCCTCTACAGGCTTTCAAAAATGTAAAAAAAAACAGACCCATGGAAATACTCGAGCGCGTCAGATATTGATAGTGTATATGCCCCACGTGTCTCCGATGATGGAGGTATGTTAATCTGCCGGTTTGCATGGCGGGGGCGGCCGTACGGAAGTGTTAAAAATGGGAAGAAATAAAATTTACTCGAGCGCATCGGATATTCAGAGGGGATGTTAAGTGAACCCGAACGAAGCTCCCATTCAAAAGACTGACGATTCGAATGTGACGCAAGCTCGTGGCGGCTTTTTGAAAATGCAAAAAAAAATCGCCATTTTGAAATACTCGAGCTCGTCAGATTTTCACACAGATGGTTCAGCTTGATATCCTGATCGTGCTGATCAATAATCTGACGATTATTTGGAGGAATTTTCTTAATCTGACGTTTTGAAAAAAAAAATTATTATGATTTTTTTTAAATCATTGAATGTGACAAATAAAATGTACGGAAAATAGCATGCAAATAAAAAAAAAAAAAATTTTGTTGAAATTTGTAAAAAAAGTTTTTGTTTTATTTTATGCACACGTAAATCTATGTCTTTTAATTATAATACATATAAACACATATATTATATGTATATATACTTTCTGTAATCTCTTTCTCTGAAAAAATTGCAAATGATAAATAAATAAGAGGTAAGGAAAAAATTATGACCGAGGTTAATAAAAAACGACATTTTTAAACTTTTTGATAGTTTTATTGATGGGTAAAACTTTATAGAATTCACAAAAAATTAGTGAAATAAAATAAACATATTAGAAATAACTTTTTTTGGTCTTCATCTTCATCCGTGGAATTATTATCATACAGCAAGTCTAATTCGATTCGGTCATCAATTTCATCCACAGCTTGCATATCAGTAACCAGAAATCGTTCTAATACTTGACAATATTTTTTTTTATTTAATGAAAAGCGTGTTATTATTAAAGTATTGAAAAGTAAATATACCTGAATCTGGAGTATTCCTAGAATACCTGGTGTTATGAATACATCTTCATGTGCTTCTGGCGTGATGGCTGGCGTGTGGGAACGGTGCGAGAGAGTGACAGATAGAGAAAGAGTGAAAGGGAGAGAGAGGCGCGGAATGGGGAAAACGTGCTTCACTGCGGTGCACGCGCCAAACTTTATTGACGATTTTTGTTACTTCGGCTTGTGGAAATCGGCAGGTTATATTTTTCCCGTTATCTTTAAATTAGTTCCTTCAAAATAAAAAAAAATTCGACCGCGCTCGAGAATGTCGAGGTGACGTTTTTTTTTTTGCAAATTTGTGACCCTCCCACTCCCTTGCGTCACGTTCAAGTCATCAGATTATTGAAATGCACACTTTTCAGCATGTAATCAACCCATCATATCTTAATCTGTCGCGCTCGAGTATTTCCAACTATCGATTTTTTTTTACTATTCTGATCGGCTGCCCTACACGCGCGGCCCAATATAGAGGGCTTAGATATGGTGGAGGTACTCAACAGGGTGTAAGGTATCCCCTATATGTTAATCTGCCGCGCTTGAGTAAATCCCAAAATCCCCTATTGGGCTCCCCTACTATAAATAATAAAGTTGAATACATGAATAGTTTATTAATTAATATTTTTGATACACTAGCGCCCCTAAAAAATGTTGTTATAAAAAAGTCAAAACCGCCTTGGTTAACGGATAATATAAAATTAATGATCAGACTTAAAGATCGTGCATTTAATAAGTATAAAAGAACCAAGACTGAACTTCACTGGAATTATTACAAAGATTTAAAGAATCAAACAAATATAGCTATACGCTACGGAAAAAAAAAATTATTTGGAATTTTGCATTAATAATAATGCTCATAATAATAATTCCAAACTACTGTGGAAAAAATTAAATGAGCTTAATATTTACAACAAACCTGTGACAAATTCACTGCCACAACACTTAAATAAACCAACAGAAATTAATAACCACTTTTTACAATTTTCTTTAAATAAAACACCAGCTGATTTGGAACTCTTACAATTTTACAGTAATAATCTTAAAACCAATTTTAATTCTTTGTTTAATTTTACAGCAGTCTCAACTGAAATCGTTAAAAAATACTTGATGGAAATAAAATCTTTTGCCATGGGTGCAGATCAAATAAACCTAGAAATGATTCTCTTATGCTGTCCACGAATTTTAAATTTTCTTACAAACATTGTAAATTCGTGTCTGCTTGACGGTGTTTTTCCTAACAGCTGGAAAATTTCTTGCGTAACACCTTTGCCAAAAAAGAAAGATGCTCTGTCATATAATGATCTTCGCCCAATAAGTATACTTCCAGTCCTATCTAAACTAATTGAGAAAATTATGTATTACCAGATACGAGAATACTTGAATACTTACGACATTCTTCCCCAAAATCAATCTGGGTTTCGCCCAGGCTTTAGCTGTGCTACAGCGCTGTTAAAAATAACTGATGATATCATTGGGGCTACAGATCAGGGTAAAACTACGGTACTGACACTTTTAGATTTCTCGAAAGCCTTTGATACAATTAGTCACGAAATTTTGCTGTCTATTTTACACTTCGTTGGTTTTTCGGAGAGTGCAATTAGGCTTTTAGATAGTTATTTAGTCAGTAGAGTTCAGTTTGTAGAAACTGATATAGATCAATCTTCTAAAGGTAGTGTATCATGTGGTGTTCCGCAGGGCTCAATACTTGGCCCACTTTTGTTTAGTATATACACGTGCAATTTAACGTCCTGTCTAAAAGAATGCAAAGTACATCTTTATGCAGATGATACACAACTTTATTATTCATTCTTACCAGATAATGTAGATGAAGCAAATAATATTGTAAATGATGATTTGGAACGCCTGGTTGCATTCTCCGAACGCCATAAACTTCAGCTGAACCCAACGAAATCATCAGTTATGGTATTTGGCAAATATCGACGACAAATTGAGAATGAGTTTGTAATTAAAATAGGAAACGAGACTTTACAATGTGCGCAAAGTGCCAAAAACTTAGGACTAGAATTAGATACAGATCTACGTTTTAAAAAAGATATAAAGAAAAGAATTCAAAAAGCCTACTCCTCATTAAAAATGTTATATCCAAACCGTCACTTAATTTCTCAGTCCCTTAAAATAAAACACAGACTCTCTTGTTTTAAGTCATTTTAATTATTGTGACGCTATATATGGACCGTGCCTAGATAAACTAGACATTAATCGAATAGAAAAAGTTCAAAAGTCGTGTTTGCGGTTCATATATGGCATCAGAAAGTTTGAGCCAGTGTCATATAAATTAAAAGACTCAAATTGGCTAAGCATGCAAGATAGACGAAAACTCCACTCTACAGTCTTGTTTCATAACATTATTTTAAATCAATGTCCCCCTTACTTGTATAACAAAATAAAATATAGAACGGATGTCCATACCTTAAATTTAAGATTTAAAGGACTCATTACACCTCCACCTCACAAATCTGCTATGTTTAAAAGATGTTTTACATATAATGTTTATATTCTTTATAATAATGTACCAGCATCCTTGAAATCCTTAAAACTAAACTTATTTAAAAATCAGTTTAAGAAAATTCTTTTTAATGCCTGACATTAAACTTATTTATTACGTTCTTTCTCGTATTGGCTGCCTATCCCATTTTTTCCCCTTTATCTATTTTCAGTTTAAAAAGATTTTAGTTTCCTTTGTTGCGTGAGTATGATTTTGAATCGCTGTATATGTTCATGTATTTGTAATGTATCTGTGTCACTGTTGGAGCTGAACTTTGAACTTTTTTGAATTGTTTTCAGCTCCATTTTGCAACTTTATTTAATTAATTATATAATAATGTGTATATACTTTGATTGCAAATAAAATTATTATTATTATTATTATTATATATATTTAAAATTTTGGAAAAGAGATCTAAGATAAAATGTAAAAATAAACAGGGTGTTTCATTTGAAAAAATCACCTTCATCTCGTGACCTATGTATTGTATTGTTTTCTTAGTTCTATTTGACAAAAATATATATGCAACCCTAAAACTTTTACATTAACTTTTTTTAGAACGCGAAAAACAGAAGAGTTTAGGGGGAATCAAAATGTAATGAATAACTTCAATATGCGTATCTATATGAACTCAATCATTCAGAAAATATTAAAATCTATGAACCATTTACTTACAAATTAATCATTTAAAATACTTATATATTTTGATGTATTAATTCCTAAGGATTCTAAAACTAATTATTTCAACCCTTTATTTAGCAGAGTTAGCGACCACACAAGCAGAACCATAGGTAAAAAAGATTTGATTTGATTTACAAAATACTATTTACTTATATCAGCATACTTAAAGCCCCCGTCGGGGTCTGCCGAAACTAGCACCGGTGTATTGTGGATAAATGATAGGTACACGATACCAAAACATAACCATTTGGTACAAGAAACTGTAATTTATGAAGTTTAATCTTGGCGATTTACATTAATATTTCTCTAAACATTTGTGCCAAAGTCGATTTTCTATCTTTCGAGCTATGGAAATCTTTTTGGTGGTTCACGAAAGACAATGCTCAAAGGTGTGTGTGTTTACAATGTTTACATATTTTGCGTTATGGAAACATATTTCAGTAGTCCAATTTTAATGCAGTTTGGAAAGAAATGTCGTTTCTGATTTTTTCTTAATTTCGTCTTTGGAAACATTTCGTGGGTGCTGTAATGAGGCGGCATGACAGTGGAGCTATAGTTGCAATGAGTTTTATAAATTTTCTTGGTTAATTTCTTCCACATCCACGTAGTGGAGTGGAAGTATAGTAATCGTAAAAAAAAATCAAAAATTTATCTTGTTAAAATAGGTTTGAAATGTCATGAAACGTCTAGATTTAAAATTTGAGCGAAAAAAATTTCTGTCTGTCTGTCTGTAACTTTTCTTGTGCGCACATCTGGAACTAGATTATATTTTGAGATGATTATGTTGAAGGGTTGTGGGTTAAATGGGGGGAAACGGGGGGAAATAAGTAAAGCAAGCTGGTAAGAGTTCAGAAACTTGCGATTTGGTATATATACTAGAAGCCAAGGCCTCAGATTTTTACAATATTTTTCAACTCCCCCCACTTTATTATTAAAAAGGTTGATAAAATAGATTTAGGATTATTACTGGAAATTTATTACATGTAGGTATGTATTATAACGACATCTGTATTTAGACTATATATTTAGATTATTCCGTTGAACGGTTGGCGGTTAAATAGAGGTAAATAGGGGAACATAAGTAAAGAAAGCTGGTAAGAGTACAGAAACTTGGAATTCGGTGTATATACTAGAAGCCAAGGGTTCGAATTTAATTTTTTATAAAATTTTCCACTGCTAACCTCTGTGTTTAAGTCACTAGAAGCAAGCACATATCTACCATACATATATGGAGGCAAGTCGTTAATTTATTTAATTAACTTCGATAAATATAAAATAGCGGCACGTTTGACGATTTGGATAGCAAAATCTCCAAGATTTGACATTCAGGTTATAAACCATAGCCAAAAATTTCTAAAGCTCGTTGTTCCTTTTTGCAATTGTAATTGAAACTCGAACTGAATGCACTACAACTAGAATTTATATTTGTAAACTATGGTGATTCTCTCAGTTCTATTATTTATTAGTTTTAATTTTTTGTACGCTAATATTTTTGTAATAAAATGTATATTTCAGTGACAGATTTCGGACCACCAATAATATGCTAGGAGACTGTTATGCCGCTGCTGTTGTAGAAAAGTTATCCAAGAAGGAATTGATGGCATGTGATACAATTCTTTTTCAGGTACGTAATAATATGGCTGTATATAGGATGCTTCAAAAATACAAGAGCATTTTTAGTATATGTTGATTCCTTAAACCAAATTAAGGAAACCCTGATGGGCTCCGAGGCAAGAAGAGAGTGTCTTTGTTTTTTATCTCAGAATTATGAGTTAAGATTAGCAATAAGAATTTTTAGAATAAGTATTAAAAACACTCGGTATTACTGTTCCACAATTTTTATTCAGATTTCTCTAACATATGTTTCGGCCTTTCGACCATTATCAAAGAGTGATACCTAACAACTGAGTTGTTATAACTCTTTGATAATGCTCGAAAGGCCGAAACATATGTCAGAGAAGTCCGAATAAAAATTGTGAAACAGTAATACCAAGTGTTTTAATACTTATTTTATTTAGTATGTTTCATCAAGAACCTACTGCAGACTCAGTTCAATTAATAAGAATTTTTATTAAATATTTACTTTGTACCTGACTGCACTGAGATAAATTGTAATGAAAAAATGGAAAAAATTCCTACGAATATGGGCTTGAAAAACTAATTCTTATAAAATAATGAAACAGTCAAAGTTTCTTGAATTCAAAGGGAACATATTTATCCAAGCGCTCTTTGAAATACAGGTTCTACATATTACGTTGCGGCGATTTGGGGAAATAGCAAGAATATCGACAAATTTATAATATATTTTAAAGTATACTTGTGATGTGCATCTATATCAAATAAATTTGTAACTCATATTGTCACAAAAATCAAGTAACAGAATAAGTTATCTTAGACATACAAAATGAACTAAAGTTAACAATTAACTTAGATTTAGTGAAAATGATAGCCGGATTGAATAAAGAATCCGCTTTTTAAAGAATTCGTGTAAAATTGTGTGCGTGGAAAATATGAAAGTGTAGAATAAATTACATGTAGTTTATCACATAATCCGTACCATACCATACTAAGCAAATTTTGAAAGAGGGATATCAAGTGACATAAATATTTAAGTTTTATGTATGTCACTTGATAGACGTTTCAATATTTTCACCATCAATTATGAATAACTGGATTAACAATTAGTTCCCTCTTCAAAATTTGCTTTCAGGATATTCCTCGTAACACCTCCAAAGCTTAAGGTATATTACGTTCACTTCTTATAATTAATATACTTGGACAATTATTTATTTAATATATCTGAATCGTAATATTATTCTAACCTTCTATTAATTTCGCTTCTTTTTCTCTTATAAAATTTGTTGGTTAACTTTCTCTGAATATATTTAGCAGTTATCTTTTCAGTGGTCGATGATCAACTGATTTGTAATATAAAGCTTTTAATTGGATTAATTTCCAATGTTTCATTGTTTTTTCTATTTTGATCTACTATTTCAAAATGTAATTTTAATTTCATTCTTAAACTATTTCAGTTTTATTTGTCTTTTATATTATTTGAATACTGTTTCTAATTATTTAATTTTCCTGATAAATTTCTTATTCTACTTTTCAGCTTTAAGTGAATAATTGTAATTACTCGAAATATATTGACATATTACATGTACTCTTTAAAATCTACTTATAACTACAATTAACAATTCCAAACTCAAATAAATACTATTTCATACATTTAGATGAATACTAATCGTAAACAAAAAATGCTAGTAGCTAAAAATATGTATACAATGTTTCAAACTGACAGATTCATGAATATTGGTGTATTAAATTAAACACAAGAAATTGATACGTCAATAAACATTTAATATCATACTGTTAGTCTTCCTTCGGCATGATGTGAAATATCATTCATAAAACACCTTCATGTAATGATATTTGAAAATATCTGAAAACTTAAAATGTTATTCATTGTTTTGTAATCTATGGACTTACTATTTCTGAAGTAATCACGCTGCAATGCAACTACTAGTAATTGTCTTTAATTTAAGATATATTTCGTGTAGTTTTAAAATGATTTTATACAAATTGAGACTTTCGGCCCTACGTTTTTGGCATGAATGTCAGATTATTGGATGCCAAATAGTTTTAAGAAACTATTAAAAAATGTACAGACTATAGAACATTAAGGCTTGTTAACGTGGGGCGATCAGGAAAGCGATTAAATAAATACAGCTTGTGAGTATTTTATCATTTCAAACATATATTTGAAAGGTAATAGATCAAATAACATATTTTGATAGTTTTGATAGACATTGTCAAATTCAAAACAAGTCTAATTTATATGAGGTTAAAGTCAGGCAAGATGTCCATGAATCAAGAAGAAACTACACCGAGTACATCCACAGTTTCACAAACACACAAGCTGATACAAACATGTTCCAGAAATTGACGGAAATGATCACTGGACTGAACAATAGTATTGAAGAAAACATTGATAATAACAACCATCGACTCGAAGAATAGGTACATTAATAAAAAATATGCAAAAGTTGGAAGAAAGCAATATAGAAGTAAGAAATAAGATTGAAAATTTAGAGAGTAAATGGGAGATCATGGGAGAGTCAATCAACGAAGAAATGGGTATTAAGGTGAATGAGGCAGCAAAGGAAATAAGAGAGGAAGAAGTAACTATGTTTGAAGAAGGAATGACTGCAGTAGATAACAGAATGAAGAAACGGGAGGATAAATACGATAATAAAATAAAAGAACGGGATAGTAAGACAGAACAGAACTCGAAGTTGTTGAAGGATACAACACGTACACAATTACCCACACATTGTTACACGCGCAACAAGACACCTTTTTATTTTTACGGGGATAAACGCATACACTCTAAAATATTCATTTCACGATTAGAACAACATGCGGAAACACAACACGTAGATGCAAACTTAAAAGCAAACATACAAGACATGTTAAAGTGAGAAGCAGAAGTCTGATACTCAGTAATAATGGACAGCTTTGAAACTATAGAGGAATTTGAGGCTCTAGTTTTAAAACTGCACTGGAGTGAGTATAGTCAATTAGACATAAGACAAGACCTATTTAATGGTAATTACGTTGAGAATAAAGTTATCTCTAGGGAAAACTATGTGCTTAGAAAGGTAATGATATTCGACATCTTGAACCAAAATTCACAGAAAGTGAAATGGTTAGATATTTAGCTAGGCATTTTTCAGGAGATATCAAAAATGTCATTATTACCCAAAGAATTGCAAAGTTAGATAATTAAATTGATTATTTAAGGGAATTAGATGATTATCATCAAAGTTTCGATAGGAAGTCTAATCAAAACAGGGAAAATAATAATAGGTATTATAACAAGTGGGATTATGATAAAAATAATGATGTCATACACTAGAAATGACAGTATGCAAAGAAATTTTAATTCAAATAGGGAACAGAATAATCAAAAATATGAAAGGAAACAAAAAGATAATAAGTCATGCACAAGTCGCTAATACTAATATTCAAAGGAAATATAGTAAATGAAAATACGTACTTATATGAATAAAATAGAAACCACAGCACAAGTAAATGATAGTAATAGAAATCAGGATTTTTAGATAAAATTGTTTTAAATTTAAATACTAATTGGAAGAACATAGGCGAATATATAGGAATTGATTATGGTATTGGAGCAAATAGGGTACAAATTTATGAATTGCCTATAATAAATATTGAAATAGGTAATGTAAAGTTAAAAACGTTAATCGACACTGCGTCGGAGATAAGTTTAATTAGTGAAACAATTTTTAACAATCATCTGAATAATGGTAAAAATAATTGCATAAGAATAATTAGAATTAATTTAATAAATGCAAGTGGGAAAAAGTTCACTGAATGTAATAAGGTATTAAATACTACTTTCAAGATTGGAAATCAAAACTTTAAAGGAGATTTTGTTATTGCAGCAGAAATTAATTTTGATGTTATATTGGGAGAAGACATCTTATCAGAATTAAGGACGAATATTATTTTAGGAGAAAGAATCCTAAAAATAAATTGTGAAAGAATACCTTTCTGTAGTGTTAATGAATTTAATGACAGGTGCCGAAATAATTAATGAATTGAATAGCAAAGATGCCGAAATAATTGATGTATCAAATGGCATAGAGTCCAATAATGATAATGAATTTTGTGGTGAGCATATAGTGGGAACCACATGTGTTCAAATGAATAATGTTAAGAAGCCTGAAACCTTTCTGATAAGTCGTTACTCCAAATATGAAAAAAATCTACAAAAATTGTCTAAAACATATAATAATTCAATTGATTATGAATTTAAAATAGCAAAAGCCTATGCACAACAACTTGAAGTAAGTAATGTTTTAACTTAAAACAAAAACGTTTTAAATTTTAATAATGAAAAATCATTATCGGGAAATTATCACATGGGGATAAATTATCCATATGATCCAGGATAGACTACTTTTAAATGATCCTGAGTACATCACTTTTAAATTGTGAATAGACTTTGGAAGTGTGAATGTCAGATGTTATTAAAACTAACAAAATTTTCACATGTCAGAATTCTATTAGTTTAAGGGGTTTTTATGGTGTGTCATCCACACTGTGGAACTCTACCAAGATATCGTGTTTGAAATCATAAATAAAATTCACAAATTTGTATAAATTTTGGAAAATAACCATAACAGTTTTTCTTAACAGATCATACAGAAGCAGGGATGTTTGTGGTTTGTTTAATCGATTCAAATTCACTTGTGCTGAATGAGTAGGATGCAGAAAATGAAACTTGGTATTGAATTTGAGCAAAGTAATTAAATAAATATAGAATGGAGTTAATTTAGTTTTAACAAGATTAAGCTAAATAGTATATTATAAAACATGAACTTTTAGAGACTTTCAGTTTCGTTTAACAGTGTCTAGAATGGACTTAAAAAACAACAAAGATTTCTAAAATCTGACATTCATGTCAAAAATGTAGGGCTGAAAATCTCAATTTGTATAAAAACATTTTAAAACTACACAAAATATATCTTAAATCAAAGACAATTACCAGTGGTTGCATTGTAGCGTGATTGCTTGAGAAATAGGAAGTCCACTGCAAAGGAATGAATGACATCTTAACTTTTCATATATGTTCAAATATCATTACATAGAGGTGTTTTATGAATGATATTTATTGGCGTATCAATTTCTTGTGTTTAGTTTAATACACCAATATTCGTGAATCTGTCAGTCTAAAAACATTGCAATATGTTTTTTAGCTACTGGTATTTTTTGTTTACGATTACTATTCATCTAAATGTATGAAATAGTATTTATTTGAGTTTGGAATTGTTAATTGCAGTTATAACTAGATTTTAAAGAGTACATGTAATATGTCAATATATTTCAAGTAATTACAATTATTCACTTAACGCTGAAAGGTAGAATAAAAAATTCTCAGGAAAATTAAAGAATTAGAAATAGTATTCAAATAATACAAAGAACAAACAAAACTGAATAGTTTAAAAATGAAATTAAAATTAAATTTTGAAATAGTAGAAGAGAAAGTTAACCAACAAATTTTATAAAAGAAAAAGAAGTGAAGTTAATAGAAGGTTAGAATAATAATACGATTCAGATATATTGATATCAAATAAATAATTGTGCAAGTATATTAATTATAAGAAGTGAACGTAATATACCTTAAGCTTTGGAGGTGTTACGAGGAATATCCTGAAAGCAAATTTTGAAGAGGGAACTAATTGTTAATCCAGTTATTCATAATTGATGGTGAAAATATTGAAACGTCTATCAAGTGACATAGATAACACTTAAATATTTATGTCACTTAATATCCCCCTTTCAAAATTTGCTGTCAGGATATTCTTCGTAACACCTCCAAAGCTTAAAGTATGTTGCCTTCACTTCTTATAATTAATATACTTGGATAATTATTTGTTTGATGTCAATATATTTGCATCGTAATATTATTCTAACCTTCTATTAATTTCACTTCTTCTTCTTTTATAAAATTTGTTGGTTAACTTTCTCTGAATATATTTAGCTGTCATCTTTTCAGCGGTCGATGATGAACTGATTTGTAATATAAAGCTTTTAATTGGATTCATTTCCAATGTTTCAATTGGTTTTTTTTTATTTTGATCTACTATTTCAAAATTTCATTTTAATTTCATTTTTAAACTATTCAGTTTTGTTTGTTCTTTATTTATTCGAATATTATTTCTAATTCTAGACAATCATAGCTCCAACGGGAGCCTACCAACTACACGGGAAAACACCCGGAAGCACATCAACACTTCATATATATATATTAAAACAAAATATTTCTGTCTATCACCTCTACGAATCCTTATTTTCATAAGGATAGTAAAACCAAACTGCAACGAATTGCTAGTCTGGCTGCGTTAAGGATAAAAATCACATTTTACCACAAAAAGCTTGGTTTTGATTGAAACAAATACCAGCCGAAAGATGTATACCTAATTAAAGGCACTTGCAGACTGCAGTTTCGTGCCGGTGGCGCTCGTCAGTGCATGGCTTCCCGAGACGACTAACCGACTTCAGTATGGGCTCCTAGTAAGGATGCTCCACGGCTTCCGCCTATGCAGGCGCTTTCCGTTGTGTGGATTTTTATCTTTGTTTTTACTACTGGGCTTGCCCTTCTGCGGGCTGACTGTTCTGTTGATTTGAAATTCTTCTTATTGATGATGTTCCGTAGGTTTATTAATATTATTTGGTTAATATTAGTATTATGTTAATATGTACATGTATTCTCGTCTTTAGTGGCGTCTTTTGTACAGTTGTGTTAGTAGGTTATATGATGACTAATGGCTCTTTTTCATCGGATCTTTTGGTTTAATAATATATTTTTAAGTGTGATTATGTTTTTTGTGTTTTTTTTGTAATTATTTTTGTATTTTTGTGTTTTTAATGTTTTTTTTGTTTTTTTTTGTGTTTTTGTTATTTTAGATTTGTATATTTTTTCAAAATACAAGTTAGTATTTGTGTTAGTTAAGTGGGCGTGGGTGTGTAGATGTAATTGAGTGAAGGGTGTTTTGGTGCATGTAAAAATTTGGGTATGAGAGGGTCGTTTAATGTGGGATTTGTTGATTGAATTAGTTGTTGCGAAAAGTTTGGTATAAGATGCTGTAATATGAATTTGGATAATAAGGGAGTTCCTGTTAGATTATGTATTTACTTGATGGGTACTATTCTAGAGAGATTTGCTGCAGTTCGAAGTGCTTTGTTCTGTAGAATTTGCAATCTTTTTTGTTGCGTAATAGATACTAAAGGGTAACATACCGGTGCAGCATAGGTAATTATTGGTCTTAAGTTAGATTTATAGATTAATGTGGAAATGTGATTTGGCGCATGAAGTAATAAAGTATTGAATAGCTCTCTTAATTTTACTTGAAATGTTTTAATTATTTTATCGATGTGGTCAATGAAAAAAAAATCTACGATCTAAATTTAGTCCTAAATATAATATTGTCACGAAGAAAAGGGCTGCGTGACAATATCGACTTGGACCAGTCAAGTTCTATACCATTAATATTTATTTTTACGCTGTGTGTGTGATAAACTTACGTGTGAAGCACACTGCCTGTGTTTTAGTAGTATTAACTAGTAGGCCCCATTTTTTATAATATTCAATTGTAACGTCTGTTTGTTGTTGGAGTAGGTTTGTTAATATTTGGGGATTTTTGGACGTGGTGATAAGTGCAGTGTCGTCAGCGTAAAGGCATATGGTGTTGCGGTGGTCTAGTGGTGGTGGTATGTCGTGGATGTACAGGGTGGGCAACTAAGAATGGAGGTCGGCCATATCTCAGAAACCAAGCATCGCACAAGTTTAGGGAAAAAATTACCTTAAGTAAAGTGGTCATGAAAAATCGCTGGAAAATATTTGCGAGTTTCTAAAATGGTCGCTAGGGGGCGTAACAGCCACAGCAGAATAGAAAATCAGGTTTTTCTCAGTATTTTGCTCAATTAAGTGGTATTGAAAATACATGCATCGTAATCCTAGGACAATTTTGAATCTTTTTAGTTTTCCATTTTTTTTGTATCTTCAAGAATAAAGTGGTGGGGAGATGCCAAAAATACATTTTTTCAAATGTCGATTACTCCGATTAGCCTTAACGGAATTTAACAAACTTGGTCTCATTGGAAAGTGCTTTTCTTGGTCTATCGAGTGCATGTTGTGCTATTTCCATTTGATTATTACTGTCGCCGCTAGAGGCCGTTATTTGACATGACAACAAATATCGCGCTTTTTCTTAAAAAAATTAAATGTAATGGTATATTTATTTTTAAACGGTAACATAGAGAATTAAAAGCCTCAGATATCAGTGAAAACCGCAACTAGATAACTTTTCTCTAACGGAAGATATTAGCAAACAAAGTTGAAATTATGAATTATTATCAGATCTTGCCGACGGGATTTGCAAAGTAGCTGTTGAAAACAAGTAAGATGTGAAAATGACACAATGAAGAAACAACATATATCAAACATATCGAGTAGAATATATTACAAAATATAAAAATTAGTAATTAATAACAGACAACAATTCTAATAATAATAATAATAACAATATATTTATGTAGACAGTTATGAAAAGACTAATTTTACTTGTCGAATGCAGTATTTGCAAATTAAGCGAGTCAAGTAAAATTACTGTTTCATAACGTTTTTATCTAATCCTGCTCTAAAATAGAAAAGAAATTGCAATTTACCTATATTGAATTTTATTTTGCGGTTTCAAACATTGTTACACCTACAGTGGTACAAATGAATTTTGTGTTTATCGCTGTACCTGAGCATTAGTAGGTATAGGTTGACATTTGTATTAACAAAGTTCAGTTGTCAATCTGCTGAATTTTTTTAAGCAAATTAAGTCAGAAATTGTTGATTTAGATGTGGATATTCCATCTGATATAAAAGAGTAGCAGTAAATTCAATAATACTTACCTGGTAAATCAAAAAGCATATATGAGGAAGTATAATATACGAAATTTGAAAACTGGTGTCAACAAAAGTGAATAAGAAGATGTATGTGAAAAGATTCTCTTAGCGTATTTCGAAACGATGAAAAATTATAAAGCGTCACGATATGAATATTGAGTAGGAATCAATATTAAAGAATTAAATGCCAAAAGAAACATTGACAAAACATATACCATATTAATACCATTTTTAAAGAGAAGATCTTCAGGTTACCACGCTAAGAAATTTATTATTTTAACAGAAGAAAACTTTAAATGTTTTGTTAAAAATGCAGATGACGGAATGTTTCTATTTGCATTTTATTAATAAAGTGTTTTTTGTGCCTTAATGTCTTTTCTCTAAATGATGGGTTTAATAATAACAGTTTAATTAAAATTCATTACATCACTAGTTATGTAATGAAACTGACAGTTATGAAAATTGGGACGTTTCGTAACTTCAAAAATACATTTAAAATTTCGTAACGATGTCTTCGATACACGGTACACTTCCTTCGTACGAAAGCCATGTGCCAGTCGAATAAAAACTTTTTCACTTGGATGACGTCTTTCAGGATATTGCACTGCATAGACTCTGGCAGCAAGAGTTGCATGTCTCATGCATTCGAACTAAATCGCTAACATGTCAAATGCTTCATTTGTAAGAATCATTATAATTTGAAAAATTATTTCCAAAACGAAAACAAATTCAAATAAAAAACTAAATACTGCACAAAATAACAATAATGACAAGTTAAATATTTTGACATAATATTTTGTTTCTTCATTGTGTCATTTTCACAGCTTACTTGTTTTCAACAGCTACTTTGCAAATCCCGTCGGCAAGATCTGATAATAATTCATAATTTCAACTTTGTTTGCTAATATCTTCCGTTAGAGAAAAGCTATCTAGTTGCGGTTTTCATTGATATCTGAGGCTTTTAATTCTCTATTTTACCGTGTAAAAATAAATATACCATTCCATTTAAATTTTTTAAGAAAAAGCGCGATATTTGTTGTCATATCAAATAACGGCCTCTAGCGGCGACAGTAATAATCAAATGGAAATAGCACAACATGCACTCGATAGACCAAGAAAAGCACTTTCCAATGAGACTAAGTTTGTTAAATTCCGTTAAGGCTAATCGGAGTAATCGACATTTGAAAAAATGTATTTTTGGCATCTCCCCACCACTTTATTCTTGAAGGTACAAAAAAAATGGAAAACTAAAAAGATTCAAAATTGTCCTAGGATTACGATGCATGTATTTTCAATACCACTTAATTGAGCAAAATACTGAGAAAAACCTGATTTTCTATTCTGCTGTGGCTGTTACGCCCCCTAGCGGCCATTTTAGAAACTCGAAAATATTTTCCAGCGATTTTTCGTGGCCACTTTACTTGAGGTAATTTTTTTCCTAAATTTGTGCGATGCTTGGTTTCTGAGATATGGCCGACCTCCATTCTTAGTTGCCCACCCTGTATATTGTAAAAAGTACTGGTCCCAAGGCAGAGCCTTGTGGGACGCCAGAAAGGATGGAAGTGGTGGGAGAGCACGCCTTATTGACTGCTACTCGGAATTTTCTGTCGGATAGATATGACTGTATTGTTTTCACAATACGTGCGGATATGCCCGAGATGAGGAGTTTATATAGCAGTCCAGGGTGCCAGACTTTGTCGAATGCACGTTCGAGGTCAGAGACGACTAACCCGAGAGTTCGTTGTTCCCAAGTGAATATTTCGCCGTTGTAAAACGACGAAATAGGGGAAGCTCCATCTAGCGATCAATATCTGTCTCAATCAAAACAATATCCCGACATGGGGTGCATGTAATAGTTCAAGAGCATGCTTCTAGAGGGCAGAATGTATTAAAACAAAATATTTCTGCCTATCACCTCCATGAATCCTTATTTTCATAAGGATAGCAAAACCAAACTGCAACGAATTGCTAGTCTTGTAATATTAACTTATACGCTGCTAGTATTTGGGTACCTCTTACAGGGTTTTTAAATAAGACTCTTTATTTCTCATTCTACTGGTTAACGTATATTTACCATTTCTTCTCTTACAATCATCTAACAATTTAAATCCATGCCCCCTAACCCGTGGCTTGATGTCCTAATTTCGACATATATGAAAATTGCTTATCCTACTAATTAATATATTTTATTTATTTAAACACTTAAGCTACTTATACACTATATTAAGGTAGGGTTACACTACACCTTCCCCCTCTTTTTTTTGTTTATTAAATTTAATTTAGTACTTAACTAACTGCCTGGGCCCTGGCCAATACTAATTCTACAGTACGCATTAAAACTAAAATACTAAATAATATTATCTAAAGTATGGCTTTGTTCTAATCTTATGTAGAATCACTTCTTTAGAGTTTTTTGTTATTTTTACGTTGGGAGGTATTTCCTCAATTACTGCATAAGGTCCGTCAAATAATGGCGTTAGTTTATTACCGACTTCACTTTTCACTAGCACTAAATCACCTTTTATATAACTAACAGAGTTTGTAGACTTATCGTAATTACATTTTCTTTTCTCTTTACCTAACAGTAAATTATTCCTAGCATCATTTTGTGCAGTCTGCAATCTATATTTAAGCTCTAGAGGATAGTTATCAAATCTATATAAGGGATCTACAATATTCTTTAAATTATTTGGAATGTTACATGGTTTCCCAAAAACTAATTCGAATGGAGTATATTTTGTTTCTGTGTGAACAGTTGTGTTATATGAAAAACTCCAGTATGGTAACCACATACTCCAAGAAACACTGTGATTTTGTGTTTGCATTCTTAGATAAGCACCTAAGACCTTATGAGAATTTTCTAAAGCTCCTATGCTTTCGTGATGATAAGCTGTTGAATTTATTTTTGTAATATTTAAAAGTTACAGACTTCATTCATTGTTTCCGAAATGAATTCTGCTCCTTTATCTGTAGCAATTTGCTGAGGAATTCCATAGCGTAATATGAAATTTTCTACGAAACTTTTTGCTGCTGTTACAGAATCTTTTGATGTTAGTGGGTAGGCTTCTACAAATTTTGTCAGTTCGCATTGAAGAGTGAGTATATAAGAATTATTTTCAACGTCACTTTCCAAGGGACCTACAATGTCAAGAAAAATTTTTTGGAAAGCTGATGTAGCCGTAGATGTGATGATCATTGGTTCTTTGGTGTTTTTACAATATTTGTGTCTTTGACAATCATCACATTTCTTCACAAAATTAGTAACATCTCTGTGAATACCTGACCAAAAATAGTATTTTCTTATATTATTTACCATACGATTGATACCTGCGTGTCCACTCGTTGGAAGTAAGTGGAAATCGTTTAGTATCAACCTTTTTGTTTCTTCGTCCGTTACTTTTTTAATACCTTTTACAATGCATAATTTTGGATATATGTGCTCTTTTGACTTAGAATTTTTTTTATTGCGCTAGCTAGCATTTTAATCATTTGCATATTATTTCCTCTTTAATTACTATTAATTCGCGAATATTTATCTCCGCACATATGAACGCCAAATCTCTCAACAATACGTCTTGCGTTAATGCTGATCGAGTATTTGGATTCAAGAAGAGCATCGAAAGAGAAGGAACAAAATAAAAACTTCCGAATTTTGTTGATACATATTCTAAGGATTTGATTCGACTATTCTCCATTTCTGACATTATTTTTAATTCTATACAATCCTTTGGTCTTTTGAGAATTTCGACAACGTCTGGTTGATCAGGCCGAACGCTATTGACATCATCATTTTTTCTATCTAAATCTCTGTTTTCCATTTTTGTTTGTGCCCTAGTCATAACTGCCATCAAATTTTCACTCATTTTTTTCAATTCGTCCGATGTTATCACAATTCTAGATAAAGCATCAGTCGTGACATTCTCACTACCTTTTATATACTCGACATCAAAATCGTACTCTTCCAGACATAACCGAAATTTAGTTAGACGGCTTGATAGGTCGGTCATGTTGAATAGATACACTAAGGGCTTATGGTCCGTCCTTAGCTTAAATCGTTTGCCATACAAATATGGCCTAAAATGCCTTATGGCCCATACCACCGCGGCCATTTCTTTCTGTACCGTAGGATAATTAACTTCAGCCTTGTTCAAACTTCGACTTGCGTAAGCTATAGGCTTGTTATTTTTATTTAAGAGTAAAGATCCAAAAGCTATGTTAGACGCATCGGTTTGAACAATAAATTCATTACTATCTGAAAAATCTGGATATTCTAACACAGGAGGTTCAACTAAAGCTTTTTTCAATGATAAAAATGAATTTTGACACTCCTCAGTCCATTCAAAGTTCACATATTTTCTACATAGCCTATTTAAGTTGTACGCCTTTTTAGCAACATTTGGAATAAATTTTCTATAGTAATTAGCAAAAGCAATGAACCGTTTAACTTATTCCGCATCTTTTGGCACTGGGTATTCCTGCACGGTTTTAATTTTACCTGGATCTGGTAAAATACCGTTAGCAGTTATAAGGTGCCCGAGATAAAGAATTTCTTTTTTTAAGAATTCACATTTATTTGGATTGAGCTTTAAGTTGGTAGCTCTAAGACGTTTGAACACGCTGAGAAGATTTTTATTATGATCATATAAATTTCTGCCAAAAACAATGAGATCATCTAAATAAACAAAACATCTTTTATAATTAAGGCCTGCCATCGCAATAGTCATTAAACGAGAAAAACAACTTGGACTTGTTTTAAGACCCATAGGTAACCTCGTCATCTGCCATTGACCGCCACCAGCAGTAAAAGCAGTATATTTCCTACTATTCTCGTCTAATTCCACCTGATAATAGCCCTGACTTAAATCTAAATGAGAGAAATACACAGCATTAGAAAGAGAATCAAGTATCTCGGATATATTTGGCAATGGAAATTTATCATCCTGAATTCTTTGATTCAACAATCTGTAATCAACTACCAACCTCCATTTCTTTTCTCCGCTATTGTCCATTTTCTTTGGTACTCATAGAATTGACGAGGACCATTCACTCTGTGATTCTTCAATTATCCCTTCCTTGTGCATCTTTTGTACTTGTTTTTCAATTTCAATTTTTTGAGAATGTGGAAGTCTATAAGGCTTTACATAAGCAGGCGTAACATTTTCCTTTAGTGAAATAGTTTGTTTATATAGCCCTGCTTTTGTTAGCTTATCATGAGGTAAATGAAATATATCGGGGTATTTCGCACAAATATTTTCAATTGATATCTGCTCTTCTTTATTTAAATAATTTAATTTTAATAATTGAAATAATTCCTTAACTCTGTTAACTGATACCTCATTCCTTCCAAATTCACAAAACTCATACAAATTTAGTTTTTCAGTCACCGGAATACAATTGTTCAGGCGTACTTCTTCATTTCTAGTATTTAGTATTCTAACTGGAATTTTTCCCTTACTTGGTCGTGCAATACTTCCACCCATTATCACTCCTTCACACAACTCTTTCGACATTACCACACACTCATCCTGCATGCTTGTAGGTAAGAAATGAATTATCTCACACCTTGGAGGGATTGTCAACATATGATTGTTATTTGAATGTAATTCAGCTATAATTTCTGTGTTTTCTACAATTAATGACAATTTATTATTTTCAAAATTAATTGTTGCATGGAATTTTTTCAAAAAATCGTAACCTATTATACCATCACTTTTGCAAGGAAGATTTTTGAATATGTAAAATTTTTCCTTCTAACTCCAAAGTTACATATGTGTACCCCACTGATGTCACATTTCCACCTATACCACTTATTTCTAATTTTTCATCATAAAGTTTACTATCACTATTGTTAAGACATTCATACTTTATAGCACACAAGGAAGCACCTGTGTCTACAAGAAAATTCATGTCCATTCATACAACATTTAATCGAACTCATGCATACATCATTACACATATAAATTTGTCTATTTATGGCAGTCTCGAAAAAAATGGTTTAAGTTACTATCATTATTTGAAATAGAAGATGAGCTGCTTTGGTTCTGACCTGCTTCAACATTTTCAGCAAAATTGATTGTCGACCTCTAGTATTTCTACTATTTCTGTTGAAACGCTGATTCGAATTTTCCTGTCTATACCTATTATTATTACTCGCATTAACCTGACTATGCGTATTCGTATTTAATCTACCTGAGTTGAAATTTGTGTGAAAATTTGTATTACAGTTTCGATAAGAATTAAAGCCCCTGTGTCCTCGTCTATTATGATTAAAACCTCTAGAATTAAAAAATTTACCCCGGCTAAAAATAGTCATAATTTGGGAATTGTCGTTTTGTGAAATTTCTTCATCTTGAGCCGCCCTAATTGCTTCACTCAGAGATGAATAATTTCTAGCTGATACAATCGTACCAATTTTGGTATTACGAAGTCCATCAGCAAATCGTCTTATAGCCGTTTTTTCATTAAGAGGTAGTAATACATCGTGTGCATCCGAATTACTATCAGCTTTCGAAATAGTTAAACTGACAAAAAGCTCTTCTAATTCTTTACCAAACTCTTCAATGGACCTGTTACCTTGTTTAGTCTGGAAAAGTTTAATTTGCAAAGCTGTGTCTGAACATCTAGTTAACAGAAATTTGTTCATATCATCGACCAGAGCTGCTGTAGTTTGATAGCTAGCAGATAACTTAAGTTTCGCGCTAGGTGAGAGTCGCGTTTTTAAAACAAACTTTATTAATTGAGTTTTACCAGCAGCGTCTAGCATGGAATCATATAGTTCGATAGCATCTATTAACTGTTTAGTGACACTCTCATCACTAGTCATTACTGGTAAAAGCCTCACAGCAACTTTAAGGTCAAAGGCACTCATTGTGCAATCTGAGTCCTTCTTGGTTTCAAAATCTAAAATTTGTGAAAAAAATTATTTTATTTCTTTAACGAGGTTATTTGCTAAAGTTATGTCAGCTTCACTTAACTCAGATGCCGCTATTTTTATATTTATAGCTGTGATAACTTCCTTTACTTGTTTATATAGATTACGGGCCTCATCTAATTTTCTACTTAAAGTTTCCCCTTTTCTACGTCTCTGTGGTCCAATTTTTACTAAATAAATTTTTATGTCATTAAGAGAACTACGAAGATCAGATAATTTATCTCCCATCTATCTAACACAGCACAATAACCTATATGGATAAATAAACAATTCTTATATCTAATTATGCCACTTTGCAAGTTTGTAAGCGAACTAATTGGGTTAATGGACTATAATTTCTAAACAATTAAAGTTCGACTCAAACAAAATTGCATAATTGCAAAATTTTACCTGTTGTACAATATTCTTAACAAATTAATCATATCCACCATTTAATTTAATTTAATTATTTTCATCTTATTCCCTTTTTTATTGCTTATATATTTCTCCAGAACTCTTCAATACCTTCTTAAATTAATTAAATTATGTCCATAAATGTTTGTTTCATAACCATATTATTACGCACTATTTAGTTTTTTGTATGCCATTTGAAATTTTTTCTATTTTATGTATGCTAAAATAAAAAATACGGAATTTATTATGCTTCTTGTTCTTGACCATATGACCGGAGCTCGTTCCTACTGATTTCCCGTCTTATCGTTCTCCTGAGGGATTTTTTAAAATATTTACAGAGCCAATACACCAATCCCATAAAAACAACCACCACCAAACTTATTAAGATCCATTCAGTTCTTGTAATGCCTGCGTCGCAGTTGGATTTTGCGTCTCTACCTGCTGCTTGGGCAATGATCACTTCTTCCTTCGATTGCGAACTTCCCATAATGCTTTATGCCAATCTTTAAATATAGTATGTACCTTTAAATTATAATATTTGCTTCTTACTTTTTCCACGAAATTCGGTTAGGCAGGGTCGCCATGTAATATTAACTTATACGCTGCTAGTATTTGGGTACCTCTTACAGGGTTTTTAAATAAGACTCTTTATTTCTCATTCTACTGGTTAACGTATATTTACCATTTCTTTTCTTACAATCATCTAACAATTTAAATCCATGCCCCCTAGCCCGTGGCTTGATGTCATAATTTCGACATATATGAAAATTGCTTATCCTACTAATTAATATATTTTATTTATTTAAACACTCCATGTCCCCTAGCCCGTGGCATGATGTCCTAATTTCGACATATATGAAAATTACTTATCCTACTAATTAATATATTTTATTTATTTAAACACTTAAGCTACTTATACACTATATTAAGGTAGGCTTACACTACAGTCTGGCCGCGTTAAGGTTAATCACATTTTACCACAAAACGCTTGGTGATTGAAACAAATACCAGCCGAAAGATGTATACCTAATTAAAGGCAACTCTCGCGCCAGCTGTCTCAGGCCACTTGCAGACTGCAGTTTCGCGCTTTCAGTGCTCGTCAGTGCAAGGCTTCCCGAGACGACTAACCCGAGAGTTCATTGTTCCCAAGTGAATATTTCGCCGCTGTAAAACGACGAAATATGGGAAGCTCCATCTAGCGGTCAATATCTGTCTCAATCAAAACAATATACCGACATGGGGTGTATGCAATAGTTCAAGAGCATGCTTCTAGAGGGCAGAATATATTAAAACAAAATATTTCTGTCTATCACCTCTATGAATCCTTATTTTCATAAGGATAGTAAAACCAAACTGCAACGAATTGCTAGTCTGACCGCGTTAAGGATAAAAATCACACTTTACCACAAAACGCTTGGTTTTGATTGAAACAAATACCAGCCGAAAGATGTATACCTAATTAAAGGCAACTCTCGCGCCAGCTGTCTCAGGCCACTTGCAGACTGCAGTTTCGCGCTGGTGGCGCTCTTCAGTGCAAGGCTTCCCGAGACGACTAACTCTCGGGTTAGTTAGATGAGTTATTGAGGCAATGATGAGCATAAAATCCAGATTTACACTGTAAATGTCGACAAACAAGGAATTCAAGCTAAAAACTCTCGCCTACATTTTCACATGCTCCAAACACCCTATAAAACATTATATTATCATCGACAAGAATTTGTATTAAAATGAACCCCCCAAAACTACCCTATTTTGGGCGAATCGTAGTAACGTTAACTATATTGCCGTCTATTGCAATTTAGAGCATTTTTTTGATCAGAAATCTCTAGTGTCATTTCATGATTATTCAACGGTACTTATCCTCAAAAAACGCTGAAGGGGTGAAAACGAGAATATTCACTGCTGATTTCGTATGCAGAAGAAAACCGATTTCTATAGTACATAAGCAAACGGGTAGTTCGAATATTTAGATACAATGCTGTGTCGTTACAATTTTTTAACATAAATTCTTATACGTGGAAAAATAGGTTAATACGTTTTCCTGAGCGTACCGTTGGAAAATATGAGTATAGGACTAGACAACTATAAATACTATTTACTATATTATATAAATTCAAAAATTTTCGGACTTTTGTTTATTTTTATGGGCCTTTTATAGATTGTCAAGAAACTGACGTTATATACAACTTACGTTTAGACCATTACTTATGCCTGCGTGCCCTGTAATATTATCTTCGGCACACATTGCAAGCTACTGTAGACTAAGCGAAATAAAATACTGACATTTTCGACTCACTCGAATACGTACATACAAGGAACAGATCCCTATAGTCAAACAAATACACAAATGATCAGTAAAATGGGTGAATAATGAATTAATACATAATAGAAAGAGTACAAACATTTTTCACACAAAATTCAAATCTGGTATAACACGAAACTTAACATCGCTTTATCATTTTATTTCTAATTATCATTTTTATTAATCTAAAATTATGTAAAGTTTAAGTCTCAATCTTTATTTATCGTTATGATAATAATTCATCATCATTCACATTTGTGAATTCCTTTTTAATTTGTGGTTGTTGTTTACAGGAATCAGCATGCTTTGGGACTCAAAGAAACTCAAAAAACATGGAGAGAGATTTAATAGAACCGACTGATATCATTATTCAATAGTTTATATAACATCAAGGTGATATTTTAGAATATTTTAGTGTTATATGTTAATAATTTAATGGAAATATAAATATTTTATCATTGGTTATGTGCATATACTATTTACAATTAGATTTAAATACCAAAGGAGTGTGATGGTTTGTTCACCCGTCACTATGACACTCGAGCTTTGTGCGGTCGATTAACGGTAACGAACACCACCTTTACATTCTTTGCGTGGTGTAAAGGTCCCACACTAGCTTCTAAATACAGCCTGTTGCAGTAGGCCTGGGATAGCTACAGTGAGGAAACGGTATGTCCAGAGGGTCTAGGGATAGCTAGACTTCACATACATTACAGTAAAAAATCAGTTTATACTAAATATTTATTATCTCTAAACCTATTACTTACAATACTAATTACTACAATAACACAAAATTATACTGTAAAAACAATAATCAAGAGATAGGCGGTTAAAGCTAGGCGGCGATTATCAGAGTTTATCTACGGTTATACAGGCAGTGGTTACGGTTAAACGATTTATGAAAACAATGAAGCTGTGAGCGAGTGGGGGGGGGTAATGCGGTATGATCGGTCGGTACGGCCGGTCACCAGGCGGGAGGAAGTAATTACTAAAATTTACGTAGTACGATTTATCCAAGAAACTATAAATACAACTTGGCTAATGCGCAGCGCCTAAATCGCAAATATACATACACAAAAGAAACAAGAATAGACGGCTACAGTCCCAGCTTTTTGTCTCAATTTATTACTTGGGGCAAACTAAGGTCAAAATGCTCACGTGAAACTTCACAGGGAATATTTTAGGTGTTAACAGGCCTTCATGACAGCGTGACACGGGAAGAGAATCTACACCAGTACACTCACTAAGACCTCTCCTGTCCAAGATATCCCAACAAAGATACCAACTACAGTAAATAACTGTCCTACCCTGGTTTGGTTTCACCTTTTAGCCTCATTTAATACCGATGCTAAATTCGGCGTCAAGGTGGTTTCGGAACGACAGGGATTCCAGACAGTCTGCTGGGCCTTAGAAGGCCTTCATGACAACGTGAAACTGGAAGAGAAACTACACCAGGACACTCACGGAGCCCGCTCTCGTCCAGAATTCGCCTGTAATCCCACAAGCATAAATGAGCCTATGACAGTTTTCCCCCTGACGCCTTTAGATACCACCCGGATTTTAATTCGGTGACAAAAGTCCTCTGCTGGCTTCCAGAAAAACTACGGAAGTTCAGTTGGAACCAACAGAAGGTTGCCACATTCAACTCCCCCTTAACAAGCAGATAAGCTACGCTGTTCGGGGGCGTCGCAAAGTGGCGAGCGTCTCAGTTGAAAACCAAACAAAACATAATTAATAAATACGGTACTTAACATCAGCCAAGTTGCTTACCAAACTCCAATCTGTATGTTTGCTTACTTTCTCACTTATGGTGCACTTCTTCAGTAGCTCTCTGGTGGACTAACTCGGGCTGGCGGTCGGATCGGACTGACTGTTTTGGCTAGCTGCAAAGGTAATAATACAGAATGGCCAGCATGGGGATCGGCGCGATTAAATTGCGCCTCGGATGCGGACTTTGACAAAATTTAATTTATTTCACCTTTAGATGTATTGCATGGGCGTGCACGGTTTTCGGATTCCTTATCACACTTTCAGTCGCTACGACGATCCGGACACAACTGAACTGTAAGAGTGTCTAGCATACAGAGAAAGGCTAGTTTCCTCTCTGTCTGCGTTGCCGGTCTGGTGGGGGGATTAATCGGTGTATCTCTTATCTAGCTTTGATAATTATGAAATTATTTAACGGACTTTTGTAACGGTCACGTTTTAAAAGAACGCTCAGTACCGTAAATTAAATGAAAGCATGTCCAAGTTGTGTATATTTATAAAATTGTTTTTGTACGGAAATAAAATTTTTATCTTCGAGCAGGTACTAAGACCGTTTGACCTCCTTTAACTCGTTGCAGACGAGGACGGGGGTGTTATTTACTTCGTGCATGTAAATTTTCGTTAGTTTTAGGCAGTCGAGGGTTGGCCTCGAACCGAAATAGATACCACGAGAGAGGTGAATTTGACCTCTCCGGTATAATTAAATGGTAATGAGTCGAACAATGGCTGTAATGAGATACGGCCAAGTTTTTTAAGCAAGAATATTTAAAGTCTTTTCATGGTGACGATTATTCTTTTTGAGTATTGCCGCTGCGTTTTATGTTAAATTGTGCATCAGAGTAATGTGTAAATCACCAACTGCAAATATTTAATAGTCAATTAAATGACAGAATGAATCTGTATTAAATAGCAGTAAATTGCGTGATTAATCTGAATTAGTTGCTTTGATCCCATCCATGATTATTGGTGATTTTAATCATCTGGTTTGTACGTTCATTTTTGTTGAGTGCCATACGTTCATTGACCTTCATGTGTCCAGGAATGAAACTGTGAGTTTTTTATTTTATGTACTAGTTGTGGCAGCTCAAAAGGCTACGCGCGGGAGAACAATATTTTTAGTGTTGTTAAAGAATTAGTTTCGTGATTGATTTTTCCTTCCTGAGTGAGATCGGTAGACAATTTGACCGCTTTCATGTTAGTTGTAGGCATTGGCCGCATTGACTAGATTTGTTGACAATTTCGAAGAACCAATAGGCATACATAGTGGCTTAATTAGTGTGTGCTCGCTAGCAACATTTAAGGTTGTTCGGAAACAATTGAAAAACCGTTACGCGCCGAAAGCTTTTTGTATGTCTCCCGAATTTGGGTATTCGGTTGTGAAACCTTTTGAGAGTTAAAATTTAGCATGCCATGTCAATTTATGTAATTAGTTTAACTGGTCAATCCTTGTTAAAATGCTATTTGTTGTACAGTTCCTAGTAATTTTAGTGAGTAAGTTATAAGTTTTCTTAGAACGGTTATTAAGCTCAGGCTGTGCAATACAAAATATTTTATCGATTTATCTCTGTAATGCGATTTATTGACTAGAGTATTTTGTTGTTTTTTTTTGTAACTCCGAATGTTAATAGATTATTTGTTTTAGTAATTGTTTAATTTCATTAATCTAGCACTGATTTAAACTGGGATAGATCGGTGCTTCCTTACTTTGCCAGGCCAACTTATAGTTTAAAGTGAGCAGAAATTGTGTATTATTTGATTTCCAGTAATTAAAAATATGGTGGCGTTTAACTGTCGTTTTTGTTGAGCCTTGTAGAGCTGTTGTGTATTTATTTTTTGGTACTTTCCTGTTATTAAGTATTTGCCAAGGTAAGTGATAACTAATATTAAGCCAAGCTATTAAGGATAATCTGCCCCCTGAGGTCTTAAGCTCTATTTTGAATTTTAATTATGATTGCGGATTTAATATAACTAAAAACCAAGGTTATACTTGATATTTCAATATAACAATTATTTATGCAATATCCCTAAACCGTACATTATAATATAAGTATGAAACCTATTAAATACTAGGACAGAAAAATAACTTAGGTATAATTTGCAAGACAACATTTGTCTTGTTACACTCCCCTCTTGCTTCGCTAAAAAAATATAATGGAATGATTTTTTTTTCTGTGTCCTCTTGGTTGCTAAAAAAATAAGCAGTTCTCCTAAAGCGGTGCCTATCTAAAACCTTTTGCAAAAATAAAAATCAAACTAAAACTGTTTCTTACAGGTATTATTTACAAAATAAAGCAAAGAAACGGATGAAATGAACGACCTCTTCTACTTTTCTGGGTCGAACTCCCATCCTCAGGTACTGAGATTTTCCTTTCATATGGAAAATGGTAAAACAAAACAAAATAAACAAACTGGGCGGACTCCTCTTCTACCATGGATATGATACAATTCCATTTCCTGGCATTGAGGAATTTTCCAGAAACAAAAGAAATTAACGGTAATTCTGGTCGGTAGCCCTTAAGAGTTCTTCTACGGTTGAACCGGTTTCCTGGAGTGTACATCCGTAGCATTCCTCCGGGTGGCGGTAGTGGATGGTTCATCGTTGACAGCAAATGCGGTTTCAGATCCTTGATATGAATCCAAGTGATTTTCTTTCCGGTAGTGGACTTGAGGTTGTACAACTGGTGAAACGACGTCGGTAGCGGTATACGGTTTAGAATATTTCGTTGCTGGTTTCGAGGCAAAACCTTTAATGGCGGACGACAGAGGGTGTTCACTTTTCATTACACGGTCTCCTACGTGATACCTGACTTCCCGATGGCGGAGATTGTAATAATGATCACGCGCGGCGCAAGCTCGCGCTAAATTGATCCGAATTAGCGCAAACACTTCCTGTAATTTTTGTAAGCGGTCGGTATGCACTGGCGGTATATCAGTTTTAATCATCTCGATGACACTCACACGATTGGTGCAGCACGCGTCGAATGAAAGTGTTCAAGCGTTTTGGTGTTCGTGGGAACTACTTCAAAGGTATCTATATAAGAGGTAATAAAACACATAGTTTAACAAGAAATATATTTTATATAACTATTTTAAACATACACAAATTTTACATTTACAAAATAACAAATTTTCAATATTTATGTATACATTTATACCTTCCGGTAGTTTAACAAATTGTAAACATATGTGTAGTACTATAGTTACGCATGTCCTACGTTTGTGTTTAAGACATTTTCAGCCATCAGTGATATGAACGTATGTAATTTTTATTCACTATTTTTATAAAATACATACCCAATATGACTTGACATAACAACAACTTTTTAGGCCTATCACTTTGCGCCATCTTAACTAAACACACACCTGCCACGATCAGTTGAATATGAGACTTGCAAATTTCCCAACCCTAAAAAAACAATTGCCTTATAATAATTGTACTCTTACATTATGGAAGCTTCATGCAAATGTAACAGCATAATATAGCAATAATCAAATATAAAATCCAGAGAATAAGAAAGAGTTAACTTCCATCACATGTTAACGAATGATGCGTGGTGCAACGACGCACTATGCCATAAATTAGTAGCGCATGCGCATCAGATAATGAGATAAAATTCGATTACTATAATTTAATTGTAGTTTAATGGACATTTTATGTAGATATTATTATGTATATACCTCCAGAAATATACATTGTATATGACACTGATGCATGTCAGTAGCTGAATATACATCTCATATCATATGTAGGTATATTTAAAAATGTATATTCAAATTCCAGCATCTTATGTATGCTTTACATATCCATGAGATATTATGTGTGGGATATAATAGTCGTAAGGTTTATTATATAGGAGGCGGAAGATGATATGTGACAGTTAGGGACAAATATCTGTAGGTGTAACGTTTTATTTACCTTGATGGGAAAAATATTTGCTTAAAGAAATTTGTCACGGCTTAGAGATCTCAACTCAAAGAGTGGGACAAACCTGACAGGTAAAAATGTACAGTTATTGGAAACCTGTCACCAAGTGCTTACTGTATCCTCAACTTCATGCATTAATAAAGGTTAATCGATATACTTAGGAAGGAAAACTAATAGGCGACACTATATTTCTGTTGAATCTCCACTAAATACTACTAAAAAACCAGTTGAATATGAAATTACTCTGACTCTAGGACGAATTATATGAATTTAAAAAAAACAGCTTAATTAACAATAACAATTTATTACGTTTTATTCTAGAATGTACACAAATAAACACTATGACAGGTAACCCACAAAAATAGTAAACATATATAATTTGTCTGTAATTGTTTATTTGTGGCATATTCAAATATAATTTAATGTCTCACGTGACTATGGAAATACATAAACAAAGAACTTCATGGTTAACGACCAAAAAAGTTTTGAGAACGGAAGTAGATTCTCTTCCGAAACGTTAACTACCTATAGCTTTGATTTTCAGTTTTTAGTTTATAACATTGTTCTAGTTTATATATTTTTAGGTGTGAGACTTTTTGAAACAGTCAAGTACTCAAGAACCAACCTCTGTCTGATCCGTTTGGCGCAGAGGTTTTTTCATTAAAATTTTTAAATATTTTTCAGTGGCAAAATACCCAATAAAAAGTAAGAAAACATATAATTTAAACGAAAAAACACAGTTAATAAATATGCGTAAAGGTAATAAAAATGGTTTAATATTCTTAACCATAGACACACAGAATACTCTGATAGGCATGCTTAAAGATAAGAATAGAGTTTGTAGCATACAAAGAAATAAGTTGGGTGGATATCCACAAATACACGAAGTAAACTGCAATTATACATAAACTCAACAATTAACAAGCTTAACAGTTATTCTCAAAAGTGCAGAAAAGGCACGTCATATGCTCTAACTTAAACGAAAAATTGATGACTACATTGTCCATCATACATTTAAAATCAAAGTTATATTAATATACACGTCAAATGATTTGACCATATTATTATCAACACAGCAAGACAAAATTACTTTTCTGTTTGGAAGTTAATAAACATGTAAACAGAATCATGGCAGTTCCCCATGTTTAAAGTCAGGAATGACAACTTACGAAAAAGATACTAAAAGTTAATCACTAAATGATTGGTACCTTATTTCTGGTGGACCGCTCGAAGGGACGACACGATACGAAGCTGTTGGTGCACTATTTTGGACAGGAAACATGAGACGAAACAAAGAAATTGCATCTTCATGGACGCTCACTTTTCTCAAATTTGACACGATAATACATACAATTTTCATTAAAACAGCAATTATTTAGAATTTGATACCATCAAATGATATACTTAAACTTCCTTCAACTTCGGCAACACTCGTTTTTAATATTTAACGTTTTCTCTATAAGGCACTTGGACGATATTTCCATGAGGAATTGAATAACCTCGCTACTTTAATCAAACATGTTATTAATAAAAAACCCAAATTTTGATTTCAACTTTATCTGCGACGCTAATACTACCTGCGGCGCTGATAATTATTAACAATTACATAGCAAAATAAAAATCTAACTAACCTTACCTAAAGAAATCACATAAAAGAATGAAATTGTTATAGAAAAATGAAGGAAACTATTATTTCTGTCGTCAAATCAAACCTGAATTTGTGAAAAAAAGGTTCGGTGTCTAGAAGTTAAACCCGGGACCTCTCGCACCCTAAGCGAGAACATTACCCATATGCTAACCATGCACCTGACAATCGGCGCTCTAGCACGGAATAAATAGGTTGAAAGGCGGTACAATAACCAATCAGCATTAATGTGCATGTAGGATTAATTTAAAATATAAGACTAAACAACCAGCATGTATAAAAATGACACGTTACATAGGGGATTATAAACGATATTAATAAACTAGAGTAAACATTATACTCTTCGCCAACTTACTGCATTTTTTATATAATTGTTACACATTCTATAGGATACTCTTCTCAGTTTCTTTTTTTGTAAATAATGTTAGTTTTAGACATTTTTTGTTTAATTACAAAACACTAAACAATTTTTTTGTTTTATTTAAATAAATAATAACTATTTTATTTACTAATCGATTTTCTTCAAAAGCAGTAGGGGTTTTCCCCTAGCTAATACTAGCATACTGTCCAAGTTTCAATATAATCAAACTTTTCGTTCTTAAGCTATCGTGCTTACAAGAAACGTGACGGACGGGCAGACAGACAGACAGACGAACGGACATTTTGACAGTTGTTCAGAATTCGATCACCAACACAGTGTTATCAAAATTTTTCGTCTACGAGCAATATAGTCGGTTTTAGAAATGCCCCGATCGAATGCAATATATACCTGCTCTTCGTTCTGTGTTTGCGAAGAGTATAATAACCGATGGACACCTAGATTGACGTTTATTATACAACTAATCATGGTATCAGATGTATAATAAACACCAATCTAGGTGTCCATCCGTTATTATACTCTTCGCAAATATAAAACGAAGAGTATATTGCATTCGATCGACACATTTCTATAACCGGTAATATTGCTCGTAGAGAAAAAAAAATTCATATCACTGTGTTGGTGATGGATTTCAAAAAACTTACAAAATGTCTGTCCGTCCGTCACGTTTCTTGTAAGCACGACAACTTAAGAACGAAAAGTCTGATTGTATTGAAACTTGGATAGTAAGTTAGTGTTAACTAGATGAAGAACCCTATTGTTTTTGAACAAAATCGGTCTTTAAATAAAAAAGTTATTAATGTTTTAAATTTGAAGAAAGCTCTTTTGTTTCATTTTTTTGTTTTGTAATTAAACAAAAAATGTCTAAAACTAATATTATTTACAAAAAAAACTGTGAAGAGTATCATATAGAATGTGCAACAATTATGGGGGTGGGGGGTTGCAGATATAAACCATTTTCACTCACAACAATTAGGTAATCAAATTCGATTCCATCACTTTAGAAAAATTATTAATTTCAATATTAATGCAGATTTATTAATATTTGCCAAAATTGGAATTATTCAAACACTATGAATTAATAATAAATAATAACTTGTAAAAATAATTAAAATCTGATAACTATGTCGCCAGGCTTGCACAAGAAGATTAACTAAAACCCCACTGCGTAGACAGGGAAGTCTCTTATTGTTTATTTTATATAGCGGCCTCTTCGGTTTGGATGACCCGGGGCTTCTACAACGAATTGCTAACAATATACACATTCTAATTCGCTCTACTGCGAAAGGAGCTTATGCTTGTCTTTTAATTGTTTTTAATTTGAACTGGTCTTGCCCCGTCCATCAGTCATTCAATTTCCATGATGCTTCTCACCGTGGCTGTTTGATTGGCTCCAGTGCGTGCGCTTGGTGAACAAAATATTCTTGTTATTTAATTTAAAATAAAGTTTATTTGATTGGTTGATTGCAATCTAGATTAAGACTATTAAGCCTAATCCACAATACACTGCCAACTAGCAATTTGGTATTATATTATAAGAGCTGTAGAAATATTTCTGACCAAATTTCTCAAACAACGTTACTCTCAGAAACACTTTTAAAACGTTTGTATAAGAGCCATGAAAGCAAAATATTTTTTATAACATGGTGCCAATGTTATAAAAAATATTTTAGTCGATGTAAATATTTTGTAAAGCCTATTACAAAATAATTATATACACATTTCCGCAGGTCTTAAGAAAATTCAGTACCGTCACTATATAACAGTGTCATTTAAGCTTCATTTAATTGCGCTATATAACACACTTTACAGTGTGTTGCACTATTGCAATGAAACAACTAAACAACTGTGTTGTGTGCTACATTTAGACAAATAAAATTATTTCTTAAATGTATCCTAAAAGTTGCAAGAAGTATTTTTGATTGTATAAACATATGGCATTGTGATTTAATACTAGGTAATATAGTTCGGGAGCCCGCGTATGTACAAAAGTGCTGACTATCCTGAGCTTTTCATCTAATCTTACCTAAATCAATTTTTTATAAATGATAATTATTAATTTTTTTAGACGCAAGTGACAAAGAGGATAATTTACTTTCACCCACTGAGTATCATGAAGAGAGTGATGAATCAGATGAAAGATGAAGACGAGAATGAAGATCCGTTATCGGAAGCCGAATATATTGTTTCTTTTTTACTTATTTACGAAATAAATCGTCTGGGGAAATTATTTTGTATTTTTTCAAATGTATTTTTGTATTTTCATAAAAAAATGTAGTTTTACTATAAATTGAATATTTAATCGAATTTAAAAAAAAGTTGGGAATGCCGCACGCATGCTTTGTAACATAAATTTATCAATATCGATATTTCTAATTACAGCTATTTGGCGAGCTTTGAAATTCGGGTATGTGACATATTCATACCAATAAGATTAACGATAAACACAGTCAGCTGCAAGCAGGACTTTTCCACCCACATACATGCAGTTGACTGCGTTTATCGTCAATTCGTCAACCTTAGTATAAATATTATCAGATACCCTGTAGAATGTTCAACAATTGTTATAAGACAGTGTTGCTTAAATAAAAAAATTTCGCCACGTTTAACCCTAAAAAACCGTGAACTTAAAACTTCAGATGTTTATAACTTTTATAAAAACAAACAGACAAAGAAACTACATTTCTGCAAAAAGTTGAGATTTTTCAGAGATTAAAAAAAAATAAAGAAAAATATAATCTTTTCGATTTTGTACTATTTTCTTAATATTCCATTCATTCCCTGAACGTCACACATGTTTTACAGACAAAACATCAGAAATAGGGTGTAAACGCATATGACATCTTTTAAGCAAAACTATAAGCTCTACAATTTTTGTCTGAAATCATTTTCCATATCTCTCATCGGTCTCGATTTATACGCAAAAATAAACTATTTCATCCTTTTTCTACCCGTAAGGAAAATGTGGGGTTAGTAGTATATTAGATTTTGTTTACATCTTAGTTCAGTACAACTTTTCCCGTAGAGATCCCCCTCCAGTCACATTTTTGCGATTTAACCTACACATTTTCTTGGACTATACGTATCCCGGCACTTTCATTTTTTCGCAAAATTTCAAAGGTAAAAGTATGTAAAATTTATACGATTTCGACATATGTTCACATAAATCGCTGTAACTATTTCTAGACAAAATTAACCAACCTACTGTGCTTAATCGATTGTTAATTAAATTTCCAATCCGATGGTGCAAGAGAAATCGAATGGCACAAACCGGAAGTCTTTGCGGTCCTTCGTTTCCGATATACGACCGCTCAAAGTCAGTGGACAGTGAAAATCGAAGTCTTTCACCACTTCTCGAAGCTATATCTCGATAACAAAACGAGATACAGAGCTGCGGTTCTCTTCGATTTCTCTCACCTTTCTACGTACTCCTGAATTTGATCAGGTTTTTCCCAAAACATCGAATATTTGTCACCCGACGATGACCACTTTCATATTAAAAGTGAAATGCCACGAAAAACACCTACACACGAAAAATGTGAAACTGTTCCAATGAGGACCTTATCCGAAGAAAGAACGCAGATGGAGAACTCCGGTGTGCGTCATTCGATTTCTCTCCTCTTGCGTACCCCTGATTTTTCTCAGACTTTTCCTAAAACATCAAATTTTTGTCACCAGATTATGACCACTTTCATACCGAAAGTGAAATACCACGAAAAGTACCTACACATGAAAAATGTGACATTATTTCACTTTTCGAGGACCCGATGATAACCACTTTCATATCGAAAGCGAAATACCACGAAAAACACCTACACATGAAAAAAGTGAAACTGTTCCAATTTCCGAGGACCCTACCCGAAGAAAGAACGCAGATGGAGAACTCCGGTGTCCCTCATTCGATTTCTCTTCCCTTACTCGTACACCTGTTTTTTTTTCAGATGTTTGTCACCCGATGGTGACCGCTTTCACATCGAAAGTGAAAAGCCACGAAAAGCACCTACGGCCGAAAAATTAGAAATATTTTCCCTTTCCGAGGGCCCCATTACAATTTCTGTCCCCTTACAGCGTACCCCTGATTATTTCAGATTGTTCCTAAAACATCAAATTTTTTCACCAGATGATGATCACTTTCACATCGAAAGTGAAATGCCTGTGGAAAAATTTAATAAAGGGTCTAAAGTAGCAACTTCAAGATTCCACAATGCTTCTATTTCGCGGGCTAAAGCCTCATATTTGTACATCTTTTCATAATATTTGCGGCATAGATTGTGGTTGTGGGGATAGATATGTCAACGAGGTAAGCCTTTTTTTATTTTCTCTATGTGTTATATCGGGTCTGTTGTACACGATGGTCCAGTTAATATTCCCTTATCCCAATACATTTTATAATTAATTGTTGTTTTCTTCGACTGGGTTAGGTACGTGCGCCTATCATACTCAGTTATGTCACTCCCAGTTATGCATTTCTTTAAGAGTTTTAGATGGATCACATTTGCGACTTGGTCGTGTCTGTCAATGTATTTAGTTTCGGCAAGTTTCTCACAGCCTGATGTTATGTGGTCAATGTTCTCCACTTGCACAAGACACTTTCTACATTTATCTGTAGGGATCTGTTCTTGGAGAACATATTTCTGATAATTTCGGATTCTTATCGCTGGATCTTGAATATCGATCATAAAATCCAAAAGCACTTGCACACGAAAAATGTGACATTTTTTCACCTTCCGAGGGCCCTATCCACAGAAAGAACGCAGACGGAGAACGCCACTGTGCGCCACTCGATTTTTCTTCCCTCACTGTATACCCCTGAATTTTTTCAGATTTTTCCTAAAACGTCGAAATTTTGTCAATCGATGATGACCACTTTCACACAGAAAGTGAAGTATCACTAAAATGAAAACCGATGAATAACCATTAAATAATGAAATTCGAAAAAGAAAATCACAAAAAACAATATCTAACAATAATTGAAACTGTTAAGTACTACTGCAGGTTGAGTTGGCTTTGTCTACCTATCATAGGATAGAGTAGAGTCCTTCTCGTCCTCGCCTTCTGTATAATCGCTTCGGTATTCTGTTTCCACGTCAGACTTCTGTCCATGATAACGCCAAGGTAGTTGACGATATCGTGCCATTGGATGTTGTCGTCGTTCATGGAGACGTGTCCTGTGGGAGTCTGCTTCCTCACTCTTTTGAAGAGTATGGCTTTGCTCTTCTCCGCATTGACTTTGACTTTTCACTTGTTGTACCACTCTATCAGAAGGGATGCTGCTGTTGCGGGTGGCAAGTCTTGCGATCCATGATCTTGCGATGATGGCCGTGTCGTCTGCGTAGAGCACCAAAGAGGTCCTTGCGGTTCTTGGCGTGTCGGAGGTGTAGATGGTGAACAAGTGGGGGGAGAGTACCGATCCCTGAGGTACGCCTGCTTCCATTGACCTGTAGTTGGACAGCTTGTCGGCAATCTTTACACGAAGTTGCCCCCGGAGATAGTAAGATCTCACTAACTTGACGATGCCGACGGGATAACCCATCGACAGCATCTTCGCCAGAAGACCATCGTGCCAAACCCTGTTGAAGGCCTTGGCTCCGTCGAGGAAGATCGCTCCTGTGACTTGTCGATGTTTGAAACCCTCCGTAATGTGTTCCGTTAGACGAAGCACTTGGAGCTCAGTGGAATGCTCGGTTCTATAGGCGAACTGCTCATCTGAGATGATCTGCAGCTCATCGGTCAGGGTTTTAAGTCTCTTCAGGATGATACTCTCTGCTACTTTACTCATCGCCGGTAGAAGACTGATGGGCCTGTAACTAGAAGGAAAGGTTAAGTTCTCACCTGGCTTCGGAATCATGATGACGTCGGCTTTCTTCCACTGGGTGGGGAAATAACGTAGTCTCAGGATGGCGTTGATGATGTTCACCATTGCTGCTACTCCTTTGAGGGGTAGTTTCTTGAGTACAATATTTCGTATTCCGTCGCACCCTGGAGCTTTATGGGGCTTGAGGCTTCTCAGGATTTCTCTGACTTCTTCTGGAGAAGACGGATGGATTATTTCTTCATCCGACATGCGTCGCAGCCTTCTGACTCTGCGTATTACGTCGTCCTCCCAGTCCTCGGTGTCGTCGTCGATCTGGTTTTCTCTACACTGCAGTTTCAAGCTGTCGGCAAAAGCCTCGACTTTTTCCTAACGAATGTAGACAATACTGTTCTCTCCGTGGATGGGCGGGACTGGTTTTCGCTTGGAACGCATAACCTTCTGGGTAGTCCACATGCTTCTGTCCTGAGGTTCCAGCGGCTCCAGGTGACGTTGCCATCTGCTCTGCCTGTGTTCTTGCAGAGCTTCTTTAACTCTTCGAGTTAGCTGATTGTATTCCCTTCGATGTTCTGGAAGTCTTGTCCTCTGTACCAGTTTCTTAACACTCCTTCTGTCTCGAATGAGCTGCACGGTGTCTTCAGGGAGTTTTCCCATCGGCATTGCAACTCTTCTCGTTACAATTTCCGGCGTGCTTTCCGTTAGCGCTGCCTGGATGTGGTTTTCCAGGGAGATGGCAGCCTCTTCTACTTCTTCCTCACTATCGATTCTGGGAACGAGTGCAATGTTCCTTTGCAAAATTGTTCGGAACTGTTCCCATTTCGTTCTTCTCTTAGTGAATATTTCCTCTTCAGGGACACCATCTCCTAGTATTAGAAAGATGGGGTTATGATCTGAGGAGCCTTCAGCTTGGGTTTGAAGTTCAGCGATGAAAGTCATCTCGTTAAGCAAGGCTATATCCAACACGTCGGGCCTATGTCTTTCGTTGTCAAACGTCGGTTCTTCTGGGCCTCACCTGCACTTTTCCCTCGAAGTCTTCTAGGAATCGCAGCATCGCCCTTCCACGGGTGTTGGCGAGTATGCTATTACATCCTGGCGATTTGGCGTTGAAGTCTCCTATAGCCACCGTCTGGGTACCCCGTATTATGAGGGCATCCAGGTCATGGTTTAAGAGCGGATGTTGAGTTGTCTGGTAACAGGAAACTATCTTGAGTGGGCCGTTTCGTTCCGTTGAAACTACTATGGCGATGACTTCCATGTTTTCCAGTTCCGGCACGTCGATGAGATGGTGGTCTATAGTCCTCTTGACGAGCAGAGCAACTCCTCCTGCGTTTGCTCTTCGTTGTTCTCTATAGACTTCGTAGCCTGGGATTCGAAGTTCCGTATTATCCGGGCGAAGTTTTATTTTCTTGCAGGGCCATCACGTCAATGTTGTACTTCTTCAAGACTTCTTCTATTTCTAGCTTCTTCTGTCGGAGGTCGTTTACGTTCCATGAGGCGATCTGCAAGATTTTAAGCTTCACCAGCGTAGTAGTCATTTACTCCTTGAGCATATTTGGCATTTGAGCGAAGAATGCACTCATTGCTGATCACATCTGCTACATCTGTGCCAGCGCAGCTGTGAAATTGTTGGCCACAGCAGAATTCGGGGGTTTGACCCCCTTCTTCGGCGTTGTCTTGGCCTTGTTTCCAGGTGCGGCTTTGCCTTTGGCGCTTGCCGCATCTACGTAGATTTTTCCAGCGGTGACTTTTCTGGTCTCTACTGTAGCCGTCTTCACCCTAGGTCGCTGATTCGTGGTTTTCTGGGGACCTGCTGGTTTCTTTGGGAATCTGGGGCATCTCCTGTAGCTAGCTGGATGGGCCCCTTGGCAGTTTGCGCACTTGGTGAGGTTTTCCTTTTTTCTCTGGCACTCAGCCGAATGGTGGGCCTGACCGCACTTGACGCACTTCGGCTGTGCAGTGCACCTACCCTGTGCATGTCCAAAGCGCTGGCAGCGGTGGCACTGGGTGACAGCCTGGGCAGCTCTTTGTCTCTCGACTCTGACTACCAGAGAACAGCATCGGGTGATTTCCAAGATCTTCTCCTGGTCTAGGGGGACTTGCACAAGGATAAGGGGCATCTCCCTTTTCGTCCTCCTGGATGTCATCCTTTGCACTGACATTGGGGCCAGTCCTTGCGTCTTGAGGTCCTGCTTTATTTCATCGTTGGTGACACCGGTGGGAATACCTCTCACCACCACCCTCAGAAGCTTCTCCTCTGGCAGGGCATACCTATGATGTTCCCACTTTTCGGGGGTGAACAGTCTTGTCATTTTTCGGTAGTCATCGGCGGTTTGCGGCTCGATGGAGATTCCTTCACCGACGACTTTTGCCTTGGTGTATTTTATCCCTGCATCTCGTAGCCTTAGACTTATGGAAGTCCATATCTCTTTCTTCCTGAGAATAACAGGAGAGACTTTTGTCTTCTTCTCCCTGTTATTTTCGGCCACTTGGGGGCCCGGTGCAGGGTTGGTAAAACCCCTGTTGGAGATTTTTCTTGGGAGGAAAATATTAGTGTCCTGGATTTTTTCCGTTTTCTGGCAGCGGCTTCTTGGTTTGCCACTTGGGGTGCTCCTTGGATGGCGTTTAGGAGCTCCCTATGCTGGATTTTTTGAGCCTCCAGCGATTCGCTGGCATGTTTTTCCATTTGCTCCTGCAAATGGGCCAATTTTCCGGCCAGGTCCTGGATTTGTTGCCTCAACGTCTTGTTTTCTTCAAGAAGCGTATTTATAATAAGGTCCTTGTTCATATCCTGGCTGGGCGTAATACTCCTTGCACTTACGGAGTCGTCGACCATCATGCTGTCCTCCCCAGCATATGACATTGGGAATACCTATAATTTATTAGTAAGACAAAAGTACATATAAATAAAATAAAATAGACAACTGCGTCTCCAAATGAGGGAGACTCTTATTTATCTTTTAATTCTACCGCCTTGAAAAAGACATCTAGAATTTCCTGTTCTCTCCTTAACCTCGTTGTGGGGCTGCCACTTCACTACTACACAACTAACTAGTCACTTCACTTTACTGCCGCTAGTAGAAGACGTCTGCTCGCTTCGGTGGTTCGGTGCTGACTGATCTTCTGTTGCCAACAACTGATAATGAAATCACTACTTATTGTTGGCCAATTGTATGGTTCCTATTGTATCGGCATAATCATTAGTTCACTATTTCTAGACACAAATTTACTGTGGCGCATGCAACAGCGCAACGAAACTGCTGATAGTGGTGGTGGGGGGCTAGCCGCGCAGTGAGTGTCACTGTCCGCTTGAGGCTGAAAGCGGAGCGCTGGAGGGCTGATTTGAAAAATTAAAGACACTGAGAAATCATTGAAATGAAAAAAAATGAAACTTGCATATTATTGATCCATCCCATAATGATTTTTAGAACCCAATAAATGACAGTCCTATTATAGTAATATTTGATATTTTGTTAATAACTTACTAATTAAAATTATGAATGGAGGAAGATGAACCAAATCTCGAATTTTTCGTAATTCCTACTGTAATAACATATCCAAAGGATGTTTCCTAACATTTATAAAACGTCACGAAAACGTGAACAAATTTTAATTCTACCTGTAGGGGGTTATATTTGACAAAACGTCTGCCAGCCGAGAGGGTTCTTTAGTGCCTTGTGTACCATAAAAGCTGGCCAATTTTAAGTATTTTCTGTCACAATTCCAAATTTTTTTAAATTTTTCTCCACTTTGGTGGCAAATTGCTCAAGAACCGTTCGACAGAAATGTCTGCCACTACACTACAGTTCTGTAGACAAACAATTTGCGCTAAGCTTTGTCCGGTAACCATTTTTTTTTCAATTTCCGGTTATCGCGCACCGACCGGAAGTTACGTCTGCCAGCGTAATTGGGGTATATGAAGTACATATACTAACTACCTACCTATGTGGAAAGATATCGGTAACCATTTGATTACTAGAAAATGCCCCCCACCCCCCCGGTCCATCATACTAAAAATTTCGAGAGAAAAGTTTCATAGTTATACAGGGTATTTCGTGAGTGACTAGCCATACGCTACTGAGGGATACAGAACCCTAAGACGATTTAAGAATGACCTTGATTAGATCACTAATGCCTCTCGTTTCTGATATACAGCGTGTTTTCTATTTTTTGTCAAAATTTAGATCGACCGTATTTTTTTTAATGGCTATGACTAATTGTACCAAATTTAATAGACATGTTTTACTAATAGAGGTCTACATAATTCAGTATTGAAAACAAAACAAAAAAGTCAGGGCCTGAGCCAATTTTTTAAATATTAAATTTTACCTAAAAACATAATCCTGTATATGGATTTTTGCAATGTGCAATACAGATTTTCAAAATAGTCTAATAGTGTGCCTGAACCGTGTAGTTAGTTTTTTTGGCACACTTTTAACGCCTTGAGAATTAACAGCTGAGTTTCACAATAAATCCATTTAAAAAATATTTGGGTGACTTTTGGTCACAAAAACTTCTGTAATTACATGGACGAGATTAATTTTGTGGAGAAAGATTTAATTTTACTGTCTGTTTGTTAGAATTTACTACAACGATAAAAAAATGTAAAAATGTGTAAATATTAACAAAAGTAAAAAAAAAGAAATTAAATATGCAAAAAGTGAAAAAATGAAAAAACTAAATTTTTATTTATTAGAACAAATACAAAAGAGTAAAAATTATATGGAAGTGAAATAACTCAGACAATAAAGCTCCTAAATAGTTAGTACAATTAGTTAAAAAGAATTTGATCCAATACAATTACACGAAATTAAAACAACACAGCTAAAATGTAACAAAAAATAATTAAAAAAAATTGCTACAACAAATTTTCAAAATGTTTGTCTCCAACCTCAACATAATATTATAATAATGTCTGTTTTTACACAGTTTTAATGATTAGAGAATTAACAACCGTATAAATCCATTTCAAAAATCTCGTGAGCCTTGATAAATATTTGCTACGTACAATACTCAAAGTACCTGTCAAAAACTTTGTTCTTGTTTGTTTGAAGAGGCACTGAAACTACTTTTTAAAGTTAAAATGTCGTATTCTAATGAAGGGTACGTTGACATTGGTTACATTTATGGTTTTTGTAATGGGCCGCTGTTAGAGAATACCGTCGACGGTTTCCCAATCGACGAATTCCCAGTAAATCAACATTTTCTTCTGTTCACAATTATGCAAAACAACACAGGAAATTTCTTTCAGCTCCTTTGCGACGTGAACGTCCTATTCGACAAGATGTAAATGAAGAAAATGAAATTCTGGGGATAGTGCAGGAAAACCCTCCAATTAGTACACGAAAAGTAGGTGCAGCTTTAGGAGTCCCTCATGTAAGAGTTTGGAAAACTTTAAAAAATAACAATTTGCATCCTTTCCACTTACAATTGTTCAAAGACTTGAAGAAAGAGATGACATTTCCCGCAGAACGTTTTGTCGTTGGGTGTTGAATCATAGAACAACAATTTCATGAGTTTTATTTACTGACGAGTCTCAGTTTACCAGAGACGGTATTTCGGTAGAAATATGCACCTAGGACCAGAAGAAAATCCTCACGGCATATCTCAAAAGAATTCCCAACACAAATTTTTTATGAATGTTTGGTGTGGACTATGTATATATATGTATGTATAATAACTTAATTGGACCCCATTTCTTCGAGGATACTTTGAATGGTGAAATGTATTTAAGTTTTTTGCGAGATACATTACCAGAACTATTACAAGGTATAAATATTAGAGGACTTCATTACCAACACGATGGTGCAGGTCTTCACTATTTACGAGAGTTGAGGCATTTAGAGACCCCAATAGGTGAATCGGTTGCAATGGTCCAGTTTCCTGGCCTGCAAGGCCCCCAGACCTGACTCCAGTGGATTATTTCTTATGGGGCCATTTAAAGCAAAAATTGTATGCTACCGAAATCACCACTAGACAAGAATTAAGAGAACGTATAGAACGGGAATGCACTAAAATAAAAAATAACTCTCAGATGATTAGAAATGCTGTAAATAATTTACAGATACGCGCAAGAAAGTGTATTGAGGTTGGAGGCAGACATTTTGAAAATTTGTTGTAGTAATTTTTTTTTAAATTATTTTTTGTTCATTACATTTTAGGTGTGTTATTTTCATTTCGTGTAATTGTATTGGATCAAATTCTTTTTAACTAATTGTACTAACTATTTAGGAGCTTTATTGTCTCAGTTATTTCACTTCCATATAATTTTTACTCTTTTGTATTTGTTCTAATAAATAAAAATTTTAAAAAGGCAGAAGCACGACGCATCAGGAGATCGTCAGGATTGTGAATGACGTCAAGGTGCAATGCAACCTCGGAAAGAGCACGGCCATAGTGCTCTTAGATGTTGCGAGAAAGCCTTCGATACCGTCTGGATACCGAGGCTTATACACAAACTTAACCCACTGGACTTTCCCACACTCATAACCAAACTAATACACTCTTTCCTGACATACAGGTCGCTACAGGTCAAAGTGATTAACAAACCCTCAATATGGCGGGATATTCGCGCAGGCTTCCCCCAGGGGTCGTGCCTGTCACCGAAGTTGTACAATCTGTATGTGTCGGAGTTCCCGAATACTAAGCTTGCCAAGTGACACGGCCATGTACGTGCATTCGCACGTGAACGAGACAGTGAGAAAGGTCTCCGTGTCCAGGAGTCTGTACCCGCTTCTGACAAGGGGTAGTGGACTAACAAAAAATTATTGTACACGATGGTGATGACTATTACATACGCGGCACCGGTGTGGTGCAGCATCCCGGTCACGACAATGAGAAAGCTCCAAGTCTTGGAACATAAATTCATGCTCCTCATTTCCGATTCGGGCCGATACACCTCCCTCAGAGATTTATATGATCGATCTAACCACATAATGCCATTAGCGGACCAATCCATGGCGACTACGATTGGCGCTGACCACAACCATCATGTTCTCCGCGCATACTCATACTGTGCACATTTGCTCAGTATTGCGTCATCTAATCTCGACTCTTTCATGTCGGCGGCCTTGTATAAAACTAGTAACTTTGGCCCCATATGCGAACATTAACATTTCCAATGTTAAAAAGGAAAACATTATTTCTGCCGTCAAATCAAACCTGAATTTGTGAAAAAATTCATTAATCGTTATAAAATAAAAACACAAATTCAACGTGCCTAGGAGTTAACAAACAGTCCTATAGCACGGAAAAAATAGTTAAACAGTCAAGACGGTATGGAGAGAGCAAATTTTGTAGCATCGAGAGCCGGCATTGTTGGACTGATGAGAGTTAACGACGCGTTACGAACATAGTGACTTTAATGATTTCAAGTCAATTTTTATTCTTTGGATGCGATGCTAATACTGCCTGTGGCGTTAATAATTATTAACATTTAAATATCAGAATAAAAACCTACTAACCTAATCTAAAGAAATCACATGAAAGAATGAATTTATTTTAGGCAGAATAAAAACCTACTAACCTAACCTAAAGAATTTGTGAAAAAATATATTAATCGTCACAAAATTAAAGAAAAAAAATCAGCAGCCATAGGAGTTTGAACCCGGGACCTTTCGCACTTCTTCTTCTTAACAAATTCATTCAGTTTTTAAAACATAAAACATTGCCTCCCCGGATCGAGATCCGGAGCCAACCGCACAACCACGTCGTGCAGCGCCGTGGCTCAATAAAACTTACATTAAAAAGACAAAACTCCTGCCGCCTGCGGCGGCTTAAAATTGCCATTAAGATTGTACATGTTTAAAAACTTAAACTTTAGAACATTTAAAATTAACACTTTTTTGCTAAGACGGGGATAAACTCAATGAAAAAAACCCGTTCGTGGCAATTGTGCCACAAAGTCTGCTCGCCGTTGGGAAGTTTTGGTTTATGGAAAGGAAATTTGAGTTTTAAGGCAGCTAGAATTTTTATAAGGTTTATCGGTCAAAAGGGAATTTTAATAACAGAAAATTACAAAATTACAAAAATACAAGCAGATTACAAAGAAGAAGGAACGAGATAGTTGAAAAATAAAAATATGGTGGTGAGAAAGTGTATGATAGATAAAAGTTTTGATAGAAAGAGTTTGGCTAGAGTGGCTGCGCCGAAAGATAGGCAACGCCTGGTATGGTAAAGGGTGTTTAATTTGGAAAGGGGCATTATGCATTCTGATTTGGTTAATGTTGCGCGTAAGCGGCCTGTCGCCCAGCCGAAAAGCGTAGAATTTTTGTGATGTGTCTCGGACGAAGTGATTGTTATTTTTGTAACAAGTACCTAAAATATTTTTTTTTATGGATCATAGCTATTTCCGGACGAGGCGAGGCCAAGTCCAGAGTAAGTTTATGTTTTATGTAAGGTGTTATCATTTCCAATGTACCGATGGTTGCAAGGCTTGCGAAATCTGTGAATTTTGCAATTTAGAGGAGTTATTTCAACCCCCGGGGATTGGTTGGACTTCTCCCAGTCAAGGATTTAGACAGTTTAGACAGCCGAAAAGCGTAGAATTTTTGTGATGTATCCCGGACGAAGTGATTGTTATTTTTGTATCAAGTACCTAAAATCTTTTTTTTTATGGATCGTAGCTATTTCCGGACGAGGCGAGGCCGAGTCCAGAATAAGTTTATGTTTTATATAAGGTGTTATCATGTCCAATGTACTGATGGTTGCAAGGATTTCGAAATCTGTGAATTTTGCAATTTAGAGTTGTTTCAACCCCCGGGGATTGGTTGGACTTCTCCTAGTCAAGGATTTAGACAGTTTTCACTGAAAATGTTAGCTGTCTCCAAATGAAGCCAATATGGTCGACCTGTTAATCCATAATTATGTTAAACTTAGGTTTATAAATCGTCCACTTAGTGGAGTGGAAGTACAATCGTAAAAAAATCAAAATTTTGTTTGTTGAATATGTTTAGAATATCATGAAACGTCGAAATTTTAAATGTGAGCAGAAAACAAATTCTGTCGGTCTGTAACTTTTTTGTGCGCACGTTTCCTCTGAAACGGTTTAAGACATTGACTTCGACTTGAAATTTGGTACACTTATAACGAGATCTGGAATCAAATTATATTTTAAACTTATCCGATGAAGGGTTGGGGAGTAAATACTTGTAAATAGAGGAAAATACCCAAACAGCACAAGTACGTCCAATGAACATCCAATGGACGTCCTGCAATAAATTTGTGGACGTCCAGTGGGCGTCCTTTTTTGCACAGAAGATATTCGTTGGACGTCTAATGGATGTCCAGATGTCACAAAAATCTGTATCCGGTGGACGTCCATAACACGTCCATCACAGGACATACTCGGCATAACATGGACATCCGATGGATGTCCAGAAGCCACAAAAATCTGCATCCAATGGACGTCAATAATAATGCCCATAAAGGATCCGGACATATATGGGCTATACCGGGAGAGTCACGAATTGCGCTCGTCCCGATATTTTCTAAAATGTTTGGAATAGAAAATTGAAATTTGGAGGCCTTCTTACACGACTAAAATGCCATCTTTTCAATAAAAAATCAAGTTTGGTGCACATCCGGTTTGACCGGAAATGCCCACAACTTTCGATTTTTAAATTGAACACCCTATATATTTTTGCATTTTTGGAATCTAGAAGAAATTTTGAATACAATACATCTATTTTGGTCACTTTTTGATAAACATTAAAAATTTTATTAAAAAATCTATTTCTGAATCCAGAGTGCTGTGGTGCCCAAAATATATTTTAGTTTTTGTGCTACGTTACTATAAAAATAAAAAGAGCAATATGATTGCATTACTTAATTCTCTAGAGGCGTTTAAAATTTTTAAATGTGATTTTTATCCACTAACTCGGTTTTTTTAAATGGGAATTTAATCGTTCACCAACATTTTTAAATCCCTCATTTTCATACGAATCTAATGATACCAAAATTTTGAAAATCCGCTCAGAAATACTTGAGATTTCAATCAAAGCTTTTAGAATCATGCGGCTAATAGATAATAGATTAGTGGGCTTTGGAAACTAAAATGGCACATTTCTGTGTAAATCTGGTAACCTAATAACATTGGAAAAATCATAGTAGCCATTGAATGTAGTAAAACAATATCAGCTGTCAGACAGATACAAAATAAAGCGTTGCGGAAATCTCTTTGAGTAAAAATTAAAGAAAATGAATAATTTTAGTAGAAATGAAAAGGTCGATATGTTACTGATATATGGAGAGCCTCTCAAAAATTCAACTGCAGCTGCAGAACTGTATCAGCAACGATATCCTAACAGACATCATTCAAGCAGACACTTGTTTGCCAGAGTGGAACAAGAATTAAGAAACGAACCCAATCAACAAGATGACCATCAAACATTTATTGTAAGTGAGGACAAAGAAATTGATGTATTAGGGTTTGTGATGGCACACCCAACAACATCAACAAAGGGAATTGTCAATGAAATGCGACATTAGTCAGTCTTCGGTTTGCAGAATTTTAAAGAAACATAAGTTTCGGTCTTATAAATACCAACATCTTTATGGAGATGATAATGACAGGAGGCTAGTATATTGCAACTGGTTCTTAAATGCAGTACAACAAAACCCAGGTTTTCCTTTTCATATTTTATATTCAGATGAAAGTAGATTTATGAACCAAGGTATGTTTAACAGAAATAATACTAGGTACTGGGCTCAAGAAAATCCGAGGTTGGTAGGGCGGAGGAATATTTAGGAAAGATTTGGATTTAACTGTTGGCTTGGAGTACTTGGAGATCGAATAATTGGACCCATATTTTTTTATGGAACACTTACTGGCGAACGATATTTATTCTTTTTACAAAACCAGACAGCAGAATTTCTTGACTCACTTCCTCTTGCCTATTTACAAAATCTGTTTGTCCAACAAGATGGTGCTCCCCACATAAATACAGAAGAGTGATGGAATATTTAAACGACTTTCATGGTGAACGCCTTATCGCAAATCAAGGTCATATCAGGTGGCCTCCTAGGCAAATGTCCTTGTGGATGTAATTGTGTTTACCTCCACATACCTATGACAAACCTAATTGTAACGTTCTTTGCGCTCACAATTATTAAATGCTCAAGATTGCCTATAACTACACGAGTCTGTCTGACAGCTGATATTGTTTTATTACATTCAATGGCTACTATGATTTTTCCAATGTTATTAGGTTACCAGATTTACACAGAAATGTGCCATTTTGGTTTCCAAAGCCCACTAATCTATTATCTATAAGCCGCATGTTTCTAAAAGCTTGGTTGCATTGTATTTTGGCTGAAATCTCAAATATTTCTGAGCGGATTTTCAAAATTTTGGCATCATTAGATTCGTATGAAAATGAGGTATTTAAAAATGTTGGTGAACGATTAAATTCCCATTTAAAAAAACCGAGTTAGTGTGTAAAAATCACATTTAAAAATTTTAAACGTCTCTAGAGAATTAAGTAATGCAATCATATTGCTTTTTTTATTTTTATTGTAACGTAGCTCACAAACTAAAATATATTTTGGGCACCACAGCACTCTGGGTTCAGAAATAGATTTTTTAATAAAATTTTCAATGCTTATCAAAAAGTGACCAAAATGTATTGTATTTAAAATTTCCTCTAGATTCCAAAAATGTAAAAATATATAGGGTATTCCATTTAAAAATCGAAAGTTGTGGGCATTTCCGGTCAAACCGGATGTGTACCAAACTTGACTTTTTATTGAAAAGATGGCATTTTAGTCGTGTAATAAGGCCTCCTAATTTCAATTTTCTATTCCAAATATTTTAGGAAATATCGGGGCGAGCGCAATTCGTGACTCACCCGGTATATATATATATATATATATATATATATATATATATATATATATATATATATATAAAGTTGTTATGGCCAAACACACAAAGAAAACTCTTCGTTACTTGTGAAGCGTTCGGAAATGTTTATTTCCTTTCTCAAGACATCTATAAAGTGTATTATTTTATAAATAAGTCATATATATATAAAACAATTAATTACTTACTACCATGAGGATGTTTGTTGAGGTGAAGCACAAACATCCTCATGTTAGTAAGTAATTAATTGTTTTATATATATGACTTATTTATAAAATAATACACTTTATAGATGTCTTGAGAAAGGAAATAAACATTTCCGAAAGCTTGACAAGTAACGAAGAGTTTTCTTTGTGTGTTTGTCCATAACAACTTTCCACTTCTGACTGTACCTTTCTGGTTTTATTATATATATATATATATATATATATATATATATATATATATATATATATATATATATATATATATATATATATATATATATTGTTCTATATTCTGATATCTATTTTATTTTTTATACGTTCGAATTTTACTTTTTGAAAGTAAATTGAAATGATTTTATTGAGCGCCAAACAGTTTCTTAAAAGCTGTTAATATTATAGACTATAGAACACCATCAGCATGACTATCTACAATCTATAGAATGACTCTTACTCAAGGTCCAACGAAGTCGGTTCAATAAATGCTCATCGATCAAGATAACAATCTAAATAAATCAAACTCAGTATTGAACGAACAAAGTATTAATTTATTAACAAATTTGAACTTGGAATGTAATTAACAAATTTAAATAACAAAATCTAACTTAACTAAAATGATAAATATGACTTTTATTTAAAATAAATATGTACCATGGATTTCTGATATTGTAAAGCTTTACCTTGTCTTTCTTTCGACTTGAGTAATGTTAAATTATAACTGGTTATTATGATCCTTGAAATATAATGTCACTTGACTGACTTTTTAAACCTCTCAAGGCTTCTTCTTCTTCTTTTCTGGATTGACGTTTGTTTATAACCTCCAATTTATTTTCAACCGATTTCCTTGAAATATTTCTATCACTTGATTGACGTTTGAAATTTCTTCACCATATAAATTTGCTATCTGGATTAACAAATACTTCCCTCTTCTAAATCTGCTTTCCGGATAATCTACTTCTTAATACTTTTTAAGTTTACTCACTTTTATATTTAATATACTTTACAAATTTTTCTTGATATCAATATATCTGGATTGTAACCTTCAACTTATCCACCACTTTTCTTTTATTTTCAATTTAATATTTATTCGTGGATGAATATTTTTCGCAGCTCGCTGTTCAGCGGTGTATGATCAACTGATTTGTTATTTTTAGTCGTTTCAATGGGTTAATTTCCAATATTTCAATTGTTTTTTTCTGTTTTGATCTAATATTTCAAAATTTAATTTTAATTTAAAATTTAAACTATTCAGTTTTGTTTGTTCTTTACATTAATTGAACACTGTTTTTAATTCTTTAATTTTCCTGATGAATTTCTTATTCTACTTTTCAGGATTAAGTGAATAATTGTAATTACCCGAAATATATTGACATATTACATATACTTTCTTAAAATCTACTTATAACTACAATTAACAATTCCACTCTCAAATAAATACTATTTCATACATTTAGATGAATAGCAATGATAAACACAAAATGCTAGTAGTTAAAAACGTACTGCAGTTTTTAATATTGACAGAATACTGTTATTATAAACTAAAACAAGAAATTGATACGCCAACAAACATTTAACATCATACTATTAGTCCTTTCTTTCTGCATGATGTGAAATATCATTTACAAAACACCTTTCTGCAATGATATTTGAAAATATCTGAAAACTTAAAATGTCATTCAGTGTTTTGTAATATATGGACTTACTATTTCTAAAATAATCACCCTGCAATGCAAATGCTGATAATAGTCTTTCATTCTATATTCATTTTGTGTAGATTTACAGTGTTTCTACACAAAATATGATTTTCAGCCCTAAGTTTTGACATGCATGTCAGATTTTATAAAATTTACTTTTTGTTTTCCAATTTCATTCTAAATCATTTTAAATGAGATTGTGATTCTCTATAAGTTCATGTTTTATTATATACTATTTAGAATAACCTTGTTAAACTAAAATAACTTCATTTTATGTTTATTTAAATATTTTGTTCGTATTCAATATCAAGTTTCATTCTCTGCATCCTACTCGCTGAGAATAAGTGAACTTGAATCAATTAAATAAACCACAGATACTCCTGCCTCTGTATGATCCGTTAAAGTAAAACTGCTATGGTTATTTTCTAAAATACATACAAATTTGTGAATTTTATTTATGATTTCAAACACGATACTTAGGTAGTGTTCCACAGTGTGGATACACAGCATAAAACCCCCTAAACTAATAGAATTTTGACATGTGAAAATTTTGTTAGTTTTAACAACATGATGTGACATTCACACTGTCAAAGTTTATTTACAATTTAAAAGTGATCTACTCAGGATCATTTAGATAACTTAAGAGTAATCTATCCTGGATCATATGGATAATTTATCCCCATGTGACAACTTCCCGGTAATGATTCCTCATTATATTTTAAAACGTTTTCGTTTTCCTTTAAAATATTACCTACTTCAAGTTGTTGCGCATAGCCCTTTGCTATTGTAGGTTCATAATCAATTGAATTTTTGTATTTTTGAGACAAATTTTTAAAAATTCTATCATATTTGGAGTAACGACTTATCAGAAAGGTTTCAGGCTTCTTATCATTATTTATTTGAACACATGTGGTTCCCACTATATGCTCACCGCAAAATTCATTATCATTATTGGACTCTATGCCATTTGATACATTAATTATTTCGGCATCATTGTCATTCAATTCATTAATTATTTCGGCACCTTTGCCATTTAATTCATTAACTATTTCGGCACCTTTGCCATTCAATTCATTAACACTACAGAAAGGTATTCTTTCACCTTCTATTTTTAGGATTCTTTCTCCTAATACAATATTTGCCTTTTTTTCTGATAAGATGTCGTCTCCCAATATAATATCATTTTCTATACAGTCGCCTATTTTTTTACAATTATTACCTACATTTAAAACAACTTTATCTAAAAATCCTGATTTCTATTTCTATCATTTACTTGTGCTGTTTCTATTTTATTTATATTAGAGTGCGTGTTTTCATCTACTCTATTTCCCCTTTGAATATTGATATTAGCCACTTGTGCATATGACTCATTATTTTTAACATAACCCCCTCTCTCTCTGCAATCATTATCATAATAACGTTTCTCAAAACCCTGCTTTTCATTCCTATAATTGTCATATTTATATTGACCATAACCTCCTCGTTCCTTTCTATCATTGTCATATTGACGTTTCTCATAACCCTGCTTTTCATTCCTATCATTGTCATATTGACGTTTCTCATAACCCTGCTTTTCATACCTATCATTGTCATATTGATGACCATAACCCTGCTTTTCCTTCCTATCATTGTCATATTGACGTTTCTCATAACCCTGCTTTTCATACCTATCATTGTCATATTGACGTTTCTCATAACCCCCTCGTTCCTTTCTATCATTGTCATATTGACGACCATAACCCTGCTTTTCCTTCCTATCATATTGACCATAACCTTGCCTCTCTCATCTATCATTCTCATTCCTATTCTGATCATAACCCCACTTGTTATAATATCTACTATTATTTTCCCTATTCTGACTATACTTCCTATCAAAACTCTGATGATAATCATCTAATTCTCTTAAATAATCAATCAAATCATCTAACTTTGCAATTCTTTGCGTAATAATGACATTCTGGATATCCCCTGAAAAATGCCTAGCTAAATATCTGACCATATTTCACTTTCTGTGAATTTTGGTTCTAGATGTCTAATAATATTATATACTTTTCTAAGTACATAGTTTTCCCTAGAAATACCTTTATTTTCTACATAGTTACCATTAAATAAATCTTGTCTTATTTTCAACTGAGTGTAATCACTCCAATATTGTTTTAAGACTAGAGCTTCAAATTCCTCTATAGTCTCAAACCTGTCCATTATAACTGAATACCAGATCTCCGCTTCTCCCTTTAACATGTCTTGTATGTTTGCTTTTAGGTTTGCATTTACGTGTTGTGTTTCCATGTGTTGTTTCAAACGTGAAATGAAAATTTTAGGGTGTATGCGGTTATCTCCGTTAAAATAAAATGGTGTTTTGTTGCATGTGTAAGTATGTGTGGGTAATTGTGTTAATTGTGTACGTGTGGTATCCTTCAACAACTTCGTGTTCTGTTCTATCTTGCTATCCTGTTCTTTTATTTTCTTATCATATTTATCCTCCTGTTTCTTCATTCTACTATCTACTGCAGTCATTCCATCTTCAAACATAGTTACAACTTCCTCTCTTATTTCCTTTGCTGCCTCATTCACCTTAACACCAATTTCTTCGTTGACTGACTCTCCCATTCGCTCCCATTTACTCTCTAGATTTTCAATCTTATTTCTTACTTCTGTATTGCTTTCTTCCATTTTCTGTATATTATCATCTATTTTTTTACCCATGTTTTCTTCTAGCTTTTGCATATTTTTGTTAATATTTTCTTCTAATCGCTGGTTATTTTGATTAATGTCTTCTTTTAAAGTTTGGTTATTTTGATTCATGTTTGCTTCCAAAGTTTGGTTATTTTGCTTCATGTTTGCTTCCAAAGTTTGGTTATTTTGCTTCATGTTTGCTTCCAAAGTTTGGTTATTTTGTGCCATTTGTTCCTTAATGTTGCCAATGTTTTCTTCAAGTCGATGGATATTTTTGTCCATATTTGTGTTTATTCCACCCATCATTTCCATGAGTTTCTGGAACATGTTTGTGTCTGGTTGTGTGTTTGTGTCACCAACTTGTGTTTGTGTAACTGTGGATGTACCTTGTGTAGTTTCCTCTGGGTTCATGGTTGTTGTCTTACCTGACTTTAACCTCATATAACTAATATTTGTTTTTAATTTGACAATGCCTTGTAGTCAAAACTATCAAAATAAGTTATTTGTTCTATTATCTTTCAAATGTGTGCTTGAAATGATAAACTATTCTCAAGTTGTATTTATTTAATCGCTTTCCTGATCGCTCCACGTTAACAAGCCATAAATGTTCTATATTCTGATATCTATTTTATTTTTTATACGTTCGAATTTTACTTTTTGAAAGTAAATTGAAATGATTTTATTGAGCGCCAAACAGTTTCTTAAAAGCTGTTAATATTATAGACTATAGAACACCATCAGCATGACTATCTACAATCTATAGAATGACTCTTACTCAAGGTCCAACGAAGTCGGTTCAATAAATGCTCATCGATCAAGATAACAATCTAAATAAATCAAACTCAGTATTGAACGAACAAAGTATTAATTTATTAACAAATTTGAACTTGGAATGTAATTAACAAATTTAAATAACAAAATCTAACTTAACTAAAATGATAAATATGACCTTTATTTAAAATAAATATGTACCATGGATTTCTGATATTGTAAAGCTTTACCTTGTCTTTCTTTCGACTTGAGTAATGTTAAATTATAACCTCTAACTGGTTATTATGATCCTTGAAATATAATGTCACTTGACTGACTTTTTAAACCTCTCAAGGCTTCTTCTTCTTCTTTTCTGGATTGACGTTTGTTTATAACCTCCAATTTATTTTCAACCGATTTCCTTGAAATATTTCTATCACTTGATTGACGTTTGAAATTTCTTCACCATATAAATTTGCTATCTGGATTAACAAATACTTCCCTCTTCTAAATCTGCTTTCCGGATAATCTACTTCTTAATACTTTTTAAGTTTACTCACTTTTATATTTAATATACTTTACAAATTTTTCTTGATATCAATATATCTGGATTGTAACCTTCAACTTATTCACCACTTTCCTTTTATTTTCAATTTAATATTTATTCGTGGATAAATATTTTTCGCAGCTCGCTGTTCAGCGGTGTATGATCAACTGATTTGTTATTTTTAGTCGTTTCAATGGGTTAATTTCCAATATTTCAATTGTTTTTTTTCTGTTTTGATCTAATATTTCAAAATTTAATTTTAATTTAAAATTTAAACTATTCAGTTTTGTTTGTTCTTTACATTAATTGAACACTGTTTTTAATTCTTTAATTTTCCTGATGAATTTCTTATTCTACTTTTCAGGATTAAGTGAATAATTGTAATTACTCGAAATATATTGACATATTACATATACTTTCTTAAAATCTACTTATAACTACAATTAACAATTCCACTCTCAAATAAATACTATTTCATACATTTAGATGAATAGCAATGATAAACACAAAATGCTAGTAGTTAAAAACGTATTGCAGTTTTTTATATTGACAGAATACTGTTATTATAAACTAAAACAAGAAATTGATACGCCAACAAACATTTAACATCATACTATTAGTCCTTTCTTTCTGCATGATGTGAAATATCATTTACAAAACACCTTTCTGCAATGACATTTGAAAATATCTGAAAACTTAAAATGTCATTCAGTGTTTTGTAATATATGGACTTACTATTTCTAAAATAATCACCCTGCAATGCAAATGCTGATAATAGTCTTTCATTCTATATTCATTTTGTGTAGATTTACAGTGTTTCTACACAAAATATGATTTTCAGCCCTAAGTTTTGACATACATGTCAGATTTTATAAAATTTACTTTTTGTTTTCCAATTTCATTCTAAATCATTTTAAATGAGATTGTGATTCTCTATAAGTTCATGTTTTATTATATACTATTTAGAATAACCTTGTTAAACTAAAATAACTTCTTTAAATATTTTGTTCGTATTCAATATCAAGTTTCATTCTCTGCATCCTACTCGCTGAGAATAAGTGAACTTGAATCAATTAAATAAACCACAGATACTCCTGCCTCTGTATGATCCGTTAAAGTAAAACTGCTATGGTTATTTTCTAAAATACATACAAATTTGTGAATTTTATTTATGATTTCAAACACGATACTTAGGTAGTGTTCCACAGTGTGGATACACAGCAATATATATATATATATATATATATATATATATATATATATATATATATATATATATATATATATATATATATATATATATATATATATATATATATATATATATATAGATATGGAATTACCTAAGCTCGTGTACGTGATTTAGTACCGCGAGAGGTTTACAGCGTTCGCAGTGGAAGAAAACTATAATTTTTACTACTTTAGATTTAAGACTTAGGTTTAAGTTATTATTATTCTATTTTGAGAAAAAAGAAAAATCAAGAGGGTGGAAAAAATGTCAGGTTGAAGGGAGAGAAAATGAGAGAAGAAAATTATGTAGGAGACAGTGAAGGTTGTTAAAATGAAATGATGATTTGGATAGGAGTTGTTTGCAAAGAAGGACTTTGAAAGGAAAAGGTCAAGTAAAAGTTAATGCATAGATTTGTGAGAATGCTTCAATAAAATATTAATTCTGAGCCTTTGTAAATTTGAACTAAGTGAAAGTTGATGGATTTTCAACCAAGAAGTGAAGCTTATTAATGGTGTATCAAGGTATGTCTAGAAGTTGTTCTACATTTTATATTTACAAGTAGCAGAAGTTAAGAAATTGGTTTTGTATGGTTTGCAATCTTTGAAATCTATTTTTCCATACGCAAACCTATTGCAAGTAGAAGTATTTGAGTATTTGCCCATAAATGAATTGAATATCCAGTGTGACAGATTTTACGTCGAACATTGGAACGTGTGCACCAAACAGATAAAAGGGGTGCTTAGAACAATTCAAGTGAATGCGTGTCAGCTGAATAACACTAAGTGCACTGAACTTTCAGTTTGTGTGGCGTACGTCATTGAGGACAGCATCTGGCATCTGCTACTCACGTCGACGCGAAGCATTACTACAGGTAAGGGCCCTTACGATAGCGAATTAAAATTGCTACGACATTTTGCGGTTCTGTGGTAGTATTTGTTATTGATTTTATATTTTATAGGTTTATTTGTTATTGTAATGTTTTGTGTTATGTCTTATTTAATAGAATGTTATATTAGGAACAACATGTTTTGTTTCACTACGTAGTGTATGAACCTGCTCTTGAGATAGGGTACATTTTGCTGGCACGAGCTAGGTAGAGGTAGTATAGGGTCACGTCCTATCAAACCGTGTGGCGTCCAAATTTCATTTAAAATTACAAATATTCAAAATAACATCATTCTCATAACATAGAATATCATAACAATATATATATATATATATATATATATATATATATATATATATATATATATATATATATATATATATATATATATATATATATATATATATATATATATATATATATATATATGTAGCGACAGCCAAGCGGCCCTCGAGGCCCTTGCATCGTGTCAAATTTGGTCCAAAACAGGCCCTCTGCGAACTTGGCTCATCAAACTGGGTCAGACTTCTCTGGGTGCCTGGACACAGCAACATTAAGGGTAACGAGCGGGCGGACGCTCTGGCCAGAAGGGGCTCTCGGAGACCTCTGCAGAGCCGGCTCTCGGCTACCCTAGATCCCAAGCCAAGAGGTTAGTAGATAACTGGACTCGCTCCCAGTTCATTAACCTCTGGGATTCCTATCCAGGACTCCGGCAAGCGAAGCTCTTAATCTCAGGCCCTTATCGGAGAGAACAAAGTATATTCTGCGTCTAAGCAGAAAGCAAATTAGAGCCGTGACAGGCCTCTTGACCGGACATGGCTCTTTTAGGAAACACCTGCACACAATGGGGGTGGTTGACCACCCCATTTGCAGGTTCTGCGAGGACGAGGAGGAGACTTCCATCCACGTCCTCACCTCTTGCCCAGGACTGATGAACCTGAGGCACAAACACTTCGGTACTGGCTTTCCAGTGCTGGAGGAAATCAGGAGTTCTCCCGTGGCAAGAATTTCAGCCTTTGGGCTGGAATCCGGTCTGTACGAGGGAGCTCCTTAACTTGTTAGCGGTAGCACAATGGGCCACAAGGCCTGAGTGCGGCGACCTCTGGGCGCCCCGCTAAAAGAAGAAGAAGAAGAAGAAGAAGAGACCGCCTCTCAACATCCGAATAAGATCCCCACAACATACCCATGAACCAAAATGGTACCTGATATGAACCAAAAAGGTATATTGAAATATTGCTAGATACATGAGGTATATAGGGGGAAGGTCCATGCTGCATTCATAATGTACACTACACGTTCACGGTATATGCGTACTACCTTTGTAGGAATAAACCGTAGGTTACCTGGTATATACACGTGGATCATAAATCCACGATACATGCATATTGTAGGAATGACCATTGTGTATCAGTGGCAGCTATAAATACTTCACTCATGCCATGTATCTTTTTCAGAGTTTGATTACTACAATATTCATTACTTACTATAATCATAGATGAGTCGGTGCTTCATTCCGAGTCTGTTTAGGATAAAGCAGCGACTCATCTATGATTACAATAAATAATAAATTATTGTAATAATTAGACTCTGAAGAGAATACATGGTATGAGTGAAATACTTGCATATAATAAATCCAGTATCTAATTTTAGTATTTAATTGTTACACATGCTAGTTCCAACTATAAAAGAAACAACAAGAGTATAAGTATACGTATTTGAATATTTGTTTCACTTTAAAAACTGGCCATAATAAAGTTGAAAAATAACATCTTAAAAAGATCTTACAGAAAAAAATAAAAATAATCACAAATAAATTACAGATTGATATTATCATTAATTTACAAAACATAGGTATTTTTTTGTAATTCGGAAATATTTATACTTGTGATTTTAAATACCTACCTACCAGAGTTATTAGAAGAACAACCTATTTTCTTTCAACTTCTAGTAACAGCAAAATTTATTTCACTTTGGGAAGTCGACGCCTTCCAATATGTTCTTCGATATCACTATCTTCATGTGATAATAATCTTTGGGAGGAATAATTTGCTTTTTTGTACATAGTACTTTGATTCGTTTTTGTTCACTCTGTATATCCGGTGTGAGTTCTGCTCTTTTCAATTATTTACCTGCAGCTTATAATCTATAATAGGTATAAAGCAAATCACTTAGTACAAATATGACAACTTATATCTTGCAATCAAGGTCAATGGTTGTGATTTACGTAAATAAAAGCTCCTTAATATTGAAATAGATCGAACCTACCTTCTTGAAAATAAGGTTTATAAAGTGTCCACGCTTCATCTGGGATCTTTCTTGTTTTTCAATGATTTGTCAAATTGTTTCCGATTGAATGGTGACCATCAAACTTCGAATTAAACCACCTCCGTTTTTTCCCAAAAATCGATGCCTACAAACGTCATTATTATAACCAATATAGTATTCTCGGTATTACAATAAAAGTACAAAGGTATATAGGTAAGTACATTCAACTTTAGTGTCTAAACATAAATTAAAATATCTGCAAATGACAATAAAGGGGACCGACCCTAAACTATGCGGTAGTTGTATTATTGTCTATAATTGTAAAATACTTACTGCAATTAAGTAGTAGGCCAGTAGAAGTAGCTCATGGGAAGGCTAATCTTGGATGAAATTCCTTACAGGTAACCACATGGTATATTCGATGTATTCATTGATAAGGAACATACCTGTGAATTTCCTCCCATTTTAGAGTGGGGGAACATTTTTTAATTAACATCTTTTTATGCAAAAATCACGAAAAATCGAGTTTTTTAAGCATAGCTCTAAGTCAATTGACAATAGCCATATATGATGTTATACGTTTCGTAGGTGATATAAAGACAGTTCATTTGCCACCCGAATAATTTAAATCGGTTAATAATTTTTTTAAATAATCGAAAAGAACTGTCGAAAAAATCGAAAATTTCAATAATTTTTAATTCCTTGAAAAATTTTCTTATATCCTTAGAACTTGGTGAAAACATGTCTTATGCAACTCTGAAGCTATCATACAATTTTCATCAAAAAATATTCATAACTTTTCGAGAAAATTCATTTGTTTATAAAAAAGGTCTGAAATGTTTAATTCAATGTGACCCAGTTCCCGTCATCAAAAATGACTCATTCGGAGCTCATTTTTTTCGTTGTGACGTCTAGTTTACGAATACATTGTTGGCATAATGATTTTTTAATATTTTCATCAACAAAATGGCGTTTGAAAAAGTACAACATTTTCGGGCAGAGTTTTTTGCGAATATCTTAATAACAAATTAATGTACTGGCATAAAACTTTCATAATCTGGTAGCTCGTATTTTTACACGAATTTGAAAAAAAAATTATTGTGGTAAGTTGTTTAGAAGCCGAGATAATTTTTTTAGTTGTTAATTACCCCATTTGTTTATTTATTAACATAAACATTTGAAATTTACATAGTAACTAGTTGAAAACTTGATTTTTGTAACTCAATGAACTGTCACGTATAATGTTATGTATTAAGGCACGTAATGTCAATTTTTGACGTTTCTGTTTTGGTGAAAATTTTTGCACGTATTGATACTATTCGTACTGTTTATTACTGTTTTAACTAGTAGATGAAAGTAGCAACGTGGTATCTGTGTGCGAATGTACTAACTGTCTTTTCCGATTTGATCAGTTAAACTTCAATTTTCAAATATACTGATTAACAAAGTGGTGTGCTCGAATGGGCTTGTTCGGCATTTTTCTTTTATTTCACAAATCGAAAGTGCAAGTATAAATTAATGGATCTGCAAAAAATCAGAATCTTATTCGCACGTTTAGTATCTTAAAAATTATTACAAATTTCCATCTCGCGAAAATGGGGCGTGGTCAGGCGCTACGTCACTATACGCATAGACTCGACGATCTCAATAGTCTTGATGCTCCTTATTGGTTATAATTATAAGTGTTTTCGAAGTATTGTTTGTTTTGCTTACTACTTGACAGTAGGGGAGTACAATTTGGTGAAATGTCAAAAAATTACAATTTTCTCTCGCTCCTGCCAGAACGAATTTTCGATTTCGACCCTGCAATTTACGATTATAATTCATCGCCGACCTTCTCCTTTCCGTAGACACATAGAACGAATTTCCACTCGACGTATTTATTTAGTTACCAGCGTTTAAAAATTCCATGTTTTTCGACTTTTCACGTTAAATGTGAAAGGTCCCAGAAAGCCATTTTTCTTACGTCACTTGCGTATAGTGACGTCACAAATGAGCGCTCGGTTTTTACAACTATTACTAAATTCAACTCCTTATATCTCGAGAACGGAAAAAGTTAATAATACGAAATTTTAAGTGTATAATGAGAATATCGAGTACTATATGAAAAAGTATAAAAACCATATAAAAAGAATATCATGCAACAAGCCCATTAGGGCTTGTTAAATTCTCGCGATTTTATCCAAATAGCTATGACCTCAAGAATTTTCAGAGGGGAAGGGGACATAGATGATATTTCGATGGAAATTGTGACAGTAGATACCGTTTACCAGATTTTAACTCAGACAGTCTAGTCATTTTACTGAGTTAAAAAATTCCTGTTTATCCCTAAAGGAGGCAGAGACTTAAAATATATCGTCCATTTTGTTAATATTTCATGCTGCCTCAAGTCAAAACCACATGCACAACATTCATATATTTATTTGCTTCTATAACTGTATAATAGTCCAGGGATTGAGCATAAAATCTAGGTGAAATAAAATTAATTAATTATCCATACATTTTGATACTTAGAAAATTTTTCGCATCAACTCCGACAAGATACCACGTGGCCAAGCTAAATTTTCACACAAATGCACCGAAATTGAATTTTGCCAACTCTTCACACATATATGCTGACCGCTCCTATAAGCATGATTTTACTGTAAATAATTGCTTGCTATTGCTTGGTATTTGCACATCGTTTTCTTTGCTTACTACTTACTGCTGTTTTTACCGATTTATTTATTTCTTTGCTTCTTACTTTTGCTATCAATAAAAATGTAGATACCAATGTACCTGACACATTTAAGCTCTGGTTATTCCGTTATTTATTTATTTGGTTTTCTCTTTCATTGTATTATTGAATTTTATATGTTAATAAACTTTGTTATCTACCAACACGTGTTTTTTACTGCTGAATGTGAGTGAAAGTCTAATTTGCCATCCAGGACCCCTGGGCATAACCGTTTCTCCACTGTAGCTATCCCAGCCCTACTGCAACAGGCGCTCGAGATAACCGAAATCACGCTCAGCGTCAAAGTAACGCTTCCACTTGTTTATGGGCGGAGGAAAGGAAGAAGAAGAAAGGACGTCACAATATATTTTTTAATAATTTTCTTACTTTTTATTGGGTATTTTTCGACTGAAAAATATTAAAAAATTTTAATGAAGAAACCTCTGCGCCAAACGGATCAGACAGAGGTTGGTTCTTGAATACTTGACGATAGCTTTTATTTTCAGTTTCTAGTTTATTACATTGTTCTAGTTCATATATTTTTAGGTGTGAGACTTTTTGAAACAGTCAAGTATTCAAAAACCAACCTCTGTCTGATCCGTTTGGCGCAGAGATTTTTTCATTAAAATTTTTAAGCATTTTTCAATGGCAAAATACCCAATAAAAAGTAAGAAAATCTGAATATGCCACAAATAGACAATTACAGACAATATTTAATAATTTATTTGAACATCAATCATGCATACATCTTCCCCTTTTGTATATCCGCATAAACCCAGTAAAAGGTACGTACAATACAAATCAAATTTATACAGTGTAGTATATGGATTAAGGTAAGAGTATTTTTAAACGTATACTATAAACCACAATCATGCTCTTTCATTAGTTTGTTATTAAGTACTCATTCGGCACTCCGCTCCTCGAATAGAAGGCAAAAAAAATGTTTTATTTAAATTGTTTATAACAAACTTATTAACAATATTTCAACAATACGGTAGTTAATATTTCATCGTGGGACCCCAAATTAAAAAAAAAAAAACGTCGAAATTGCGTCATAAATGGAGCAGACACATCGATTTTTTTTTTGTCGGAATTTGAAGTCGCTTGACCGAAAACGTTAACGTGGACACCTGAGGGCGGGACACGAAGACTCATTCAGACTGTAGTGTACAAAAATTGACCTTACGACCCTTGATACATATTATACGTGACAGTTCGCTGAATTACAAAAATCAAGTCTTCAACTAGTTACTATGTAAATTTCAAATGTTTATGTTAATAAATAAACAAATGGCGTAATTAAAAACTAAAAAAATTATCTCGGCTTCTAAACATCTTACAACAATAATTTTTTTTTTCAAATTCAATATGGTCCGGTCTTGTTCCTGTTTGTTACCCATATTTTAAGTACCTTGTTCTTGTCTATTCTGTAAAATATACTATCCTCTAAATATCGGCGACAACTCCCAATTCTGGGATCTTTTCTCTTACCGTGGGTAATTTTGCCTGAAAATTTTTCGTTAGGCTATACTTTCCGAGATATCTACTGAACTCTACATGATAAATATATAGAATTCATTGGATATTCAGGATACAAAATTGTGTAACCTCACCTTTTTTCGTAATTTTTTAGCGAATTTTAAAGTTTATTACTATTTGTGAATTTACCTAAATAATGTGTTAAATAATCCAAATTATGTGCATTACTGATATGGACTTGATCTATTTAAAAACATGTTACATTACCGTAAGTACCTACTTTTTATAAATATAACTTTGTCAAATAAGTTAGGGTGAACTGTAAAATGAGAGACTAGTCAAATTTAAAAATCTTGGCACTATATGACCATTGAAATGTATTATACTTAAAATAAGAATGGGGTAGCAAAACGTCTCGGTTATTTTGACTCTTTATGGAATGTAAAACTTGCACTCTAGCACCACTGTACGCTAGTCTGTAATAACAACAGTGCAAGATACCTATATTATATTCGGCCTCGTCTCATAAATAAATATGTAGTACCTCCGCCTCTGGCAAGAATATCCACACTAAACAACTCCCCCACCTCCCTATTCCACTAGTCGCCGCTTTCTGTCAGTCTTCGTTTGTGTGCGAGCATATCTACACGTTCCCGTGAGTAAATACTCGCAAGTGTATAGGTGAAATTTAATTGTAAAATCATGCCTAAAAGATCAACTCCGCCACAAAAACGTCGTCGTAGTAACAGACCGTCGACAGACAGATATTCGTCGGGAGATATAAAATATTAAAACATGACAGATAACACGTACTACTATGTACACACTTTATTATATTTTTATATATACCTTAGGATTAAGCTTATTTATTATAAATATTTTAATTAATAAATATATATTTAAATGGAAATGGTAGTTAAAGTGCATAACATGAGTTCAACACGTGAAGGCTTGATGGAACATGGAAAAATGCGACAATTACTTCAGATAACAGGCTTCAAAGAAATTATTTGATTGTGATATTGAATACAGAAATTACTTCATGTCTGTTTGGATAGCGGACTTAAAATAAATTATTTGTTTGGGATAACAAATACAAAACCTGCTTCATGTCTGTTTGAGACAACAGGCTTACAATAAATTATTTGTTTGTGATAACAAATACGAAAATTACTTCCTGTCTGTTTGTGACAACAGGCTTAGAATAAATTATTTGTTTGTGATAACAAATACGAAGATTGCTCCATGTCTGTTTGTGATAACAGGCTTAAAGTGAATTGTTTGTTTGTGATAACAAATACGAAGATTACTCCATGTCTGTTTGAGACAACAGGCTTATATTAAATTATTGTTTGTGATAACAAATACGAAAATTACTTCATGTCTGTTTGTGACAACAAGCTCATAATAGATTATTTGTTTGTGATAACAAATATGAAAATTACTTCATGTCTGTTTGTGACAACAGGCTTAAAATTGTTTGTGATAACAAATACGAAGATTACTCCATGTCTGTTTGTGATGACAGGCTTAAAATAAATTATTTGTTTGTGATAACAAATACGAAGATTACTCCATGTCTGTTGGTGATGACAGGCTTCAAATTATTTGTTTGTGATAACAAATACGAAAATTACTTCATGCATGTTTGTAACAAGCTCATAATAAATTATTTGTTTGTGACAACAAATATGAAAATTACTTCATGTCTGTTTGTGACAACAGACTTAAAATTGTTTGTGATAACAATTACGAAGATTACTCCATGTCTGTTTGTGATGACAGGCTTAAAATAAATTATTTGTTTGTGATAACAAATACGAAGATTACTCCATGTCTGTTGGTGATAACAGGCTTCAAATAAATTATTTGTTTGTGATAACAAATACGAAAATTACTTCATGCCTGTTTGTGACAACAAGCTCATAATAAATTATTTGTTTGTGATAACAAATATGAAAATTACTTCATGTCTGTGACAACAGGCTTAAAATTGTTTGTGATAACAATTACGAAGATTACCCCATGTCCGTTTGTGATGACAGGCTTAAAATAAATTATTTGTTTGTGATAACAAATACGAAGATTGCTCCATGTCTGTTGGTGACAACAGGCTTCAAATAAATTGTTTGTTTGTGATAGCAAGTGTGAAAGTTGCTTCATGTATGTTTGTGATTTCAGACTTAAAGTAAATTATTTGTGATGACGAATACGAAAATTACTTCATGTTTGGTTGAGATAACAGGCTTAGAATAAACTATTTGTTTGTGATAACAAGTACGAAAATTACTTCATGGCTGTTTGTGATATTAGGCTTAAAATAAACTATTTGTTTGTGGTAACTAATACATAAATTACTTCATGTCTGTTTATGGTAACAGGCTTAAATCAAATTATTGGCTTGTGATAACAAATTCGAAAATTACTTCATGTCGGTGTGGGATAACAGTCTTAAAATAAATTGTTTGACATAACAAATACAAAAACAACTTCATGTCTGTGATAACAGACTTAAAATAAATTATTTGTTTGTGATAACAAATACGAAAACTATTTTCATTTCTGTTTGTGATAACAGAAACATTATACGCTTGTGTCTTGGGTGACGGCATGAAAAATAGAAAATTCTACTTGCAGTGGAGGAGGACATACCATCGATACTGGGAAGTGATCAGGAAATTAAAAAATCTTTCGCAGAACCCTTTTCAATTAGAGGGGGCCAGATCCCCGATGCCACCAGAAGTTAATTTTGCGGTTTTCGGATTCTGTCATCCGTCGAGACAGCTGGTTAGTAGCCTTGCGGCAACAAGTGGCGGCCAGTACGTCAGCTATATGAGAAATATTTTACGAAACTGCTGGTTGACACGGATGCAAACTGGATGGTTGGCTCATGCTCAACGCTCTCGCTTAGGGTGCGAGAGGTCCCTGGTTCAACTACGGTACACGCCAAATTTTTAAACAGGGAACATATTCAACAGTTAAGTGAAGCTGGTCGTTTGTTGGCAAATATCTATCATTTAGAGTCAATGTCTCGTAGAGAACTAATTGCATCCAACCTAAAGAAAGATGTTAAGTAAACTGTAACTAATATGTCAATTGGAGGCTTGTTGTTTGGTACCGATTTAGGGTGATCAAGAATTTGGAAAGATCTGTGCAGCAACTGAAAATCAATAATTAAGTCTATTGCTGCGGCTACTTCAAAATCAAATCAAAGAAGATGCAAGAGCCCCTTTCCACAGAGGTTCAAATTCCGGAGAGGGGGGGGGGCAGAATCATCGGGTCCCTACAAGGACAAGAAGAAAGGCAACGGTGAATACAAATATTCTATCGTGTATAGAAGGTTTAAAAATTCCATTTATTAGCAAACCCCAGCAAACAATTATCCCTAGAGAAAACATTCCAGAAGGAAGCATTATCGGTCGTAGATCCATGCATGGGGCAGTTTGTCTTAAATATTTCTGCAGTACAAAAACTCGATGGTACATATCGGTTGATGTTAAACATAAAGAATTTAAAACCAATTTGTGAAAAATAAACATTTTGAGATTGAAAGCCATAAAATTGTGACGCATTGATATGCGCTCTGCCAATCCTATGGGTATCAGATGATTCTGATACTCATGAAATTCTGTTTGCCGACTGAGTTAAGTTATGCGCCAAGGATTTTCACAAAACTTTTAAAACCAGTAATTAGGTTATTAAGAAATAAAGAAGTTCTTCTAGTAGTGTACTTGGACGACTTCTTGATTCTAGGAAAGACTGCAAAATAATGCGCCCATAATGGGAGAATAATTATAGAATTACTAACATAGTTTGGTTCTTAGATCAATTTCTCGAAAAGTAATCTTATACCCGAAAAAATGTGTGCCCTCTTAGGGTTTATTTATAATTCAAATTCTGTAACAGTGTTATTACCCAAGGGAAAGAGAGCTAGAACTATGAGGTTGTTAAAAAGATGTATAGTGTATACAGGAGTGTAAAATTAGGAAATTTGTAAAATTCATCAGTACCCTGGTCACGGCTTGCACGGGCATAAATATGATTTCTTGTATACCAAAGTTTTTCGAGTGTTACAAATACTTAGCACCACAACGTTCAAGGAATAATTATTATGCAAAGATTTACATCTTAAAGTATTTGCTTAATGTTTAGCCTGGGTTAGGCGTAATATTCCATATGCAAGTAATATTTTTATTCTTTGCAAAAGTTACATAAACTCTAAAGATAATATCGAAGCAGATAGAGCAGTTCGACAAGTTTACAGAGACACTGAATAGAATTTATCTAAACATTCATTGCAACAAATAGTAAATGCCTTTGGAAGTCCACAGGTTCCCCCTTTTCGCTAGTAGAATCAATAAAGAATGTGATACATTAATATCTTGGATGAGAGACCCAGAGGCTTGGGCAGTGGATGCCTTTACGATAACTTAAAATAATAATAATAATAAATTCTCTGGAACTCTTCACCCAGAAGCTGCTCAGCTTGTTGGCCTTTGCAACTGGACAATATATTCAGTCATGGAGCTTTATCAAAGTGACAATGTACTAGTTAATACAGACAAAGTCGAGATAAAAACCCAGTACAATCTGAACATCGGCTGCTAAAAAGACTTCTTTTTTAATTTTGCCCTTTATGTTTAGACCAAACAAAAGAATTAACTGAATTTTTTTTAATATATTTATTACATATAAAAACCTTTTCATAGAGCCACGACACAGAGCATGAGTAGATGGATTAAAGATATTCTAACCAAGAGTGAAATAAATACCAGCGCGTTCAAAGTGCAAAGTACATGACATGCTGCAACTTCAGCTGCGGCACGGAAGGGTCGCAATCTTGAATCTATGAGACTAGCTGCTGGGTGGGCTAAATATTCACAGACATTTGCCCAATATTACAATAGACCTCTCGTGTATAATGAAGAATTTGCTCATTCGGTTTTTTGAGTCCCTGATGATCTTTTGTAGTTAGATAAAGCTTCGTGTAATTACGTAAGCAAAGAATTACGGAAAAATAAGTATATTTTAATGTTTGTGCTAGTTGAATATTAGCATGATAGTTGTCTCCTTTGTTTGATCGAGTAAACGTTGTTGCAATGTCTTTAAACATCTACATATTTATTTATGAGACGAGGAAGAATATATCATAAGATCAAACGACCTTACCTTAAGGTGGCCATTACCTAGAAAGAGACATCCGATAGGGAAATATTTATTATTTTTGCCCATAACTTTTTTTTATTAGTACACATATTTAAAAAAAGTATAAGAGTACCTAAGTAGAACTATAACAAGACTATTACTATGAATTTTCACTCAATAATTTCAATGGTTTGCAAAATAGCTCGATTTAAAACTACGACATAGGAAGATTAACACAATTTTTAAATTTAAATCTAGCTATTTTGCAAACCACTAAAATATTGAGTGAAAATTCATAGTAATAGTCTTGTTATGGTTCTACTTAGGTACTCTTATAGTTTTTTTAAATATACGTACTAAGAAAAAAAGTTATAGCTAAAAATAATAAATATTTCCCTATCGGATGTCTCTTTCTAGGGAATGGCCACCTTAAGTGAAGTTCGATCTTGATTATATGAAGGCCTCTTCGAAATAAATAAAGTCCCACCCTACCCTACTTATGGATCCCGATTGTGATTGCAACAACACCTTTAAAATAGACTGACAGAAAGCGGCGACTAGTGGAATAGGGAGGTGGGGGAGTTGTTTAGTGCTTTAAAACGTGTGGATATTCTTGCCAGAGGCGGAGGTACTACATATTTATTTATTTCGACGAGGCCTTCATATAATCAAGATCGAACTTCACTTAAGGTAAGTTCGTTTGATCTTATGATTATAGACGAGTAAAATTGCGAAGCAAAGTCGCTTAGTTTCCGAGAAAAAAAAACTGGCGTAGAACCAAACCAGACTTGGTGCGATTCTTTAATTAGGTGATCGTGTACATGAAACCACTTTTCACGACATTTTCTGGTGGTCAGGAACTTTTTTATTTCGAAAAAACTGTAAAAAAAATGATTTTTCCATGAAACATGTTTTTTAACGTCCCCACCGTTAAATCTTTAAAAATAATTGTGCTATGGAACTGATTTTTTTTTTAAATTGAAGTAGACACAATAACGCTTCTAACTATGTACAATGTGATTATAAAATATATGTTTTTTAATTGTTAAAATAATAGCAAACTTAAAGTTGTTATTTTCGTGAATGTATTTTTCAGCAATCGAGAAAAATTTTTATTTATGAAAATATGTATATACATGCTGTGAACAAATTGAAGCCAATATATGAAAAAAGTTTTTAGAATAATAATTTTTGATGTGCAGGTTATAGTATGTAGTCAGCGATTTTTTTAAAACGGGCTAAAACATATTCTTGCGCGCCCGGCTCTCATTATACTGCTTACCGCCTGCGGGCTACGGTTGTTGGGTTCATGTGTACTAATCGGGCTTTTATTAACAGTTCCAAAATAGGTACGAACCTAAGGTATAAACCTACCTTTTGTTGTTTTAAGGTAAAAAATATTTGAAAGCAGGTAAATATAAATCATTGTTATAAAGTAAGTACCTACCTCTAATAAGTAGGTTATTACACATTTTTTATTGAATTAAACCAAGACGCAGGAATAAAACAACTTAATTTTTTTGCAACTATTTTTCTATTGACAAATGAGTATTTAGTTACGTAGGCCCTGCGTTAAAAGCATTCTAGTTCGTCTGTACATTCATCGAAACCTTTAAATAACAGTATTTCAAGTACGACATTTACACTCGTTACAACATTTTAGGCCATCTTTAACACAATCATATTTTCGATTTTCACAATTTTTATCTGAACAATAAATACTTAATGAAAATATTGTCCAAAAATTGTCACTTAAATTCCGCCCTGAACCATATGCATTTATAAGTGTAGTTGGCATATTGCTTCTGTACGATATTCTAAGTTGATACATAAACCTGTAATAGTTAACTAAATGTATTAGATAGGAAATCTATTATTTAAATATATGTTTACCTTAAGAAGGGGTGGTAAAAGGTGCCTTCAGTTGAAGGAAGCTCCGTTTGTTGTTGCTAATTTGATCCTTAGGTCGTTTATTATCTGAATTTGTTTATTTTTGTTTTTGTACAGTACTAGAATCAATTTTGTAAAGATTTTTAAAGCTTCGTCTTTAGACAGCAATGGCAGTTCCGATAATTTTCGAAAAACAACAATATTCTTTGAGAACATCAAACGCAGATTTTTTTAAATATTTTTAAAAGACCATTAGTGGTGTCGCAACAAGTAAAACAATGAAGACAAGAACAAACTGTAGTTCATAAACTTTGCACTACCTTCTATATTGACAAAAATTGTCTGCTAGTGCCGTGTCCAAGTTGCATAAATAAATTAGTTCCATTTAAGTCAGAGTCCGAAAAAGGGAGAGTAAGTAAAATTAATACATCTATATCAACTGACTTCACCAATATTTGTTTGCTAAATTTAGTTTCGTACATTGCATGCAAAACCATCCTGGTATCTTCCTGTTTGCTAAATAGATTTTTGGTCATTTCTGAATGACGTTTATGTAGTGAAACTACTTTTTCTGTTAATTTAAATCCTCCATCTATTATTAATATTTCGTATTCGATTAAGTACTGTGCAGCATCTGTTCCAAATCGGCGCGGCGCGGCGGCACTGTATGATTGCAAAAAACGTTCATGTTTTCAAAACTTGTCTGCCTATACGACAGTCTATATGATATTTTAATTAAATTTCGTCATTTAAAATATTATCTTTTCTGACACAATATTTCCGCGATGTCGTCTTTTTTCAGCACTAGTTATTAGTGACAACAAACCTTGTATCCTAGGTCTTGGTACCACAGATTTTTCATCATCCCGCACAATTTTCTTACAAATAATGCACTCCATTATTTTAGAAAACTAAATTGCCAATATTCTACAGCATCGCATTTATTTAAATGTATTTATACGTTTACTCTAAATCCCGCAAACTACTAATATACGATTCAAATGTATTGACCCCTCATTTTAACCACGAATATCTCAAAAGTGGCGGACCAGAGAAAATTTGAAAAAATATGTGTTCATTATGTGTCTATTGTAAATTATTCACTGAAGTTTGAATAATGTACATTGGACGGTTTTGAGGTTCTGCTAAGTTATATTGAAAAATGCCCTACTTTTAAAGGAAATTTTGACCATACCAGTTTTAAATTCATTATATCTTGAAAAATATGCCTACTATATGAATAATATTTTAGATACCGATAAAGCACGGCATTTTTTGTACGAAGAAATTCTTTCATAAGTTTTTATTCTAAAATTTGGCAGTTATTGTCAAAAACGTGACCTCATGTTTATTCGGTTAGTTAATCATATAAAATGTAAGGATCGTCAGAAAAAAGAATTGGTATATATCAAATATTAATTTAATTATCAAGTGCAATAGATAATATTGCAGAACGCGGGCAATAATATTATCTATTGCACTTGATAACTAAATTAATATTTGATATATACCAATTCTTTTTTCTGAAAATGCTTGCATTTTATATAATTAACTATTTTATCAAAATTTTTGTAAATACCTTGATAAATAACCGAATAAACATGATGTCACGTTTTTTAGAATAACTGCAAAATTTTAGAATAAAAAATTATGAAAAAATTTCCTCGTACAAAAAATACCATGCCTTATCGGCATCTAAAATATTATTTATATAGTAGGCATATTTTCAAATATATAATGGATTTAAAACTGGTATTGTCAAAATTTCCTTAAAAAGTAGGACATTTTTCAATATAACTTAGCAGCACTTCAAAAGTGTCCAATGTACATTATTCAAATTTCAGTGAATGATTTATAATAGACACATAATTTTTTCAATTTTTTCCGCTCCTCCGTTTTTGAGATATTCGCGGTTAAGGTGAGGGGGTCAATACATTTGAATAGTATATTAGTTAGACGCATCTTGTCCTATCTTCCATACGCGGTGTACGTACCTAGATTGTGAGCAGCAATAATACATATGATTAATTTAGCGCGCTTTAAAAAAATCGCTGTTGCCAAACGATACACATTGGGAAAAAAATTATTATATCAAAAACTTTTCTAATGTTTGGGCTACATTTGCTTCACTGTATATGTATAAAAATTTTCAAAAATAAAAAAGTTTATCGATTGGTGAAAATTGTAATAGGTAAAATTCAAATATCTAGTTTTCCTAATTTTTAAGGAAATGAAAATGCGAACTGTGTAAAAACCTTTAGTACAGTTAAAAGCGCTATTGTGTGTACTTTAATTTAAAAAAAAAAACAGCGTCGATAGCAACATTAGTTTTGAAGATATGACGGTGGAAACAAAAAAAAAACACGTTTTATTTAAAATACAATATTTTCCCTTTTTTTTAATTTAAAAAGGTCCAGACCACGAAAAAATGTCGTGAAATACGGTTTCATATGCCCAGTGACATGCTTAACAAAACCTACCATGTTTGACCTGGTTCTACGCCAGAAAAAAAAACGGCACGATAGAGTCTCGAATTCGCTCCTCTATTATTGCTAATTTCAATCTGCACAAAGAAAATATGTATACTTATGTCAGTTGTGCAAGCAGCTACACATAGTAAGCATTTTCCAGACTTACAACAAGAAACACATCCACCATCGCTATGTGAAGTAAAGACCACGCTTGATTTACTGTTCACTTGTACATTGAATATACATATACTTTATCTTGCGTACGCACAAGCAATGAACCAATAGAAAGTAATTCGTATTGATATGAGAAAACTGAACAATCCGTTAAAAATCGGTAACTGCAGTGGAAAAATATGCCGGAGTACTTTGTACCCTTATGTTAAGAAAAACATAACCAAACGGACATTCTTGTATGCAAAATTGTGATCAGGCAGGCAAACTTACCATGTAAATAAGAATAATAATGTACCTATTGCTTATATAAGAAAACATCTTTGAAATTATTTTCAGGTTGACTTCGAAAAGGTATTTTACCTTGGCAAAGGCTATTGGCAGAAATCGTCAAATCGAGAAGCTGAGCCATAGCAATATGATTTGCAGTGAACATTTTGCTGATACAGATTTTATGTATGAGGGTGACATGAAACGTCTGAAACCTGATGTATTTCCAACCCTGAAATTAGGCCATTGAAAACCTTTATCTTCTATAGTCCACCCAGTGCCATGGTAGATATAATAATTTCGTATCTTCATGATTTCTGGAATAATTCTATAATTTGGTTTTAGTGTTGATGTAGATATCCGCAGTACTTCATCTGGCATTTCAGCGTATGGTCAAATGGCATCTCAGGTGTATATAGAAGCAGATAAAGAAAATATAGATATTTTACAGAAAAACTATCATTTTGAATTTAAATTTTTTCAAATGTTTATGATTAATAAACAGTAGTTCGATGATTCTGGACAGAGTAATACACTATATAATATTACTTATTTTGGTTTGTATATTTTTTGTTTTTTGTTACATTTTATTGCGTTACCTAATTTAAGTTACTTGTATCAAAGGCAAAGACTACACAAACGTGTGAATCTAAAATACATGATTTTTCAATAAAGTATTTAATGTAAGTTGTTACTATGTATATTTCTTTATTCCTCCAATAATAAATACCTTCTACTTTGTCACTGATCTTAGTGATCTTGCAATACTAATATTAAGTCTACCTATGTTAAATTCACTAGTATTTACAACTTGACCAAAAAAGTATTTTTCAGGTTTCACTGTTAGCTTTCATTCATATTCAAATTATATCTCGATCTTTGAGGTAGAAAATATGACTCCCTTTTTTGGTGGACTCTGTGTTCAATTCTCAATATATATGATCGTCTATTATCAAGAACGTTTAGGTACTAGAAAAAAATTGAAAATTAAATAATTATGTTTTGAGCAGAGACCCGGACCGGACCGTTTTCAGGCAGGAACCGGACCGGAACCGATATTTTTTTGTGGACCGGAACCGATACGGAACAGATATTTCATATTACGTTAACTTTAGGGGCCGAACCCGAACCCCTAAAAAGTACAAACTTCTTTTTCTGTTTTTTTCGATTCTTTCGGTTATTTGGACTCTGCTTTGATCACATACCTATATGGCTGTGATTTAATAGTTAGTAGATTTTCAATTACAAAAGAGAGGGTAATGAAAGTATTACTGCAATCACCCGACACTGAAAAGTATCAAGATAAAGAAAATGAATATGAAGCAAGAGAGAATGAATAAAATGAGTAGGTGGAGAGCCGGCTGTATAGATTTCCTATGAACAAGATACATGAAAATCTTTATGTAAGTGAGTAAGTACTACCACAGACATACTTTTCATTTTTGCAAATTTTGCCCGCGTCATGGAATTCTGACATCACTTTCGGTCACGATTTTTTGAATACATGAATAAAACTTACCTACGTCAAAATGTAGGTTTTGAGTAGTGATGCAAAAAACGGTTTTTTTGATGTTGATGTTTTTTTCAGTTGAAAAAAACAATTTTTTTCTCGTGTTTTTCGTTTTTTTCGTCTCGGATTAAATTTATGAATTGTAACCCAAATTTTTTAATTAATCTGAAACCGGAACCGAATCGGAATTAGAGATGCGAAAGAAATAAATACGGTTCGTTTTTTTGTTTTAAACGGGTTTTTTTCAAGAAAAAAACACAAGTTCTGTTTTTTTCGTTTTTTATTAAAAACATTGTCTATGTACCTATGCATCATCTGACCTAAGCACTCATAGCAATTCATACCACAACAATTATAGTTGAAATTTAATATTTTATATGCCTGTCCAGCAGCCGGTAGGTAACCCAAACTTTCAGTATATAAACCTTTGAGTAGGAAAGATATATAGTGTATTTATACTGATATTGGTGATGGTGTAAAAAGATTTTTCAGGTTATAAAACGTTTGACATTTAGGATATCAATGAAGAATGCGCACGCGCAACGCAATATATGGCGGCAATTTCGAGTTTTAAATGAAAAGGAAAATTATCTAAACAACAATTTCTGTCAGAAAATATATAAATGTCAATATAAAATGAAACAACATGTTTGAATCGCACTTTGCGACTTTACCCATAAATGTAAGACGAAAAAAACGAAAAATACGAGAAAAAAACTGTTTTTTTCAACTGAAAAAAACATCAACATCAAAAAAACCGTTTTTTTGCATCACTAATCGGAATCGCTATTTCATTTGGGTCCGGGTCCCTGGTTTTGAGCACGACAACTTTTATGTTCTTTAATAAAAATTAAGACAAAGGTTAACTGTATAAGAAATGTCAATCTACACACGCATATTTTTGGTGATTTCTGAAAAAAAATCCAAATTAAAAATACTTGCAATAAAAATAGAGCCGGCCCTGGCCTTCTACACAATGCGACTGCGCTCCTCCCCGGGGTCGCCATATATACTTGCGCGAGATTCAATTTGAAGTACAAATAGGTAGGTATAGACATTGGCATTCCATTTATATGTAGAGTTCGCAGTGATTTCACATCTACAATTTTGCCGACGAATTAAAATTAATAAAATGGATGTTATTCACCACTGGACAGGGAATGATTATAAATGCACTTAAATCAAATCTGGATAGAGAAACATTTATTTAAGTATTTTTATTATAAGGTTGAGGTGGATACTATATAAAAGTAGCAATAGGTAGTCTCATCAGTTGTGATGCAGTTTTATTTTTATTAGTTCAAAAATCTAACCAATCACCGAACGGTGCGATCCAAATATTTCTACAAAAAGTACACCTGTGTGCTGTGTGTATCATACAGATAAAATCATCGACGAACGTTTGTACGATGTACATGAACACATAATAATATACGAAGAACATTCCCTGACATGTATACACAGTACATGCGACTATGAACATAAACTTTTGTGTATGTTCGATTCATATCGTATATATTCATATTGTATATGGAAATATTATTTATATGAGAATGTTGGGGGAACATACATGGGTAGTACAGAATTATGAGCAAATCGCATAATTATGCGCCAATCGGCAACACTGCACTTTATTGGCATATAATTCTCGACTAACATGACAACATGACTGTAACAAAATGGGAGGCAGCGATAAATAGGGAAGGTCGCGAAAGCGGCGAAAATCACGCAGTTACCGTCTGATGTCCCGGCGCGCGTACGGCACTGAGGCGCATGTTCCTAAGACGCGCTAACGCCTTATACCCATTCGCCCTACGTCAAAATATCATATGGTCTTTTTTGTCGCAACTTTTGTCTACTTTCCGAATTTCCAGATAGTCTTTCCCTAAAATACACAAAATAACGATTTTTTTCTCAAAAAAACGATATTTTTCCTTTTTAACAAAATTTGGGTGGGTTGCGGGGGGAATTTTTGGTGGGAAGTTGAAAATTCGGATTCAGCGACCCGAAAAACATAAAACAAGCCTATTTCCAGAACTGCCATGAATTTTGCTATCTAAAATTATGTATATCCTGGACTAATCGGTCATTTTAAACTCGACCCGACTCTATACATAGAGTTCAGTGGTCAGTACACGAACTTCCTAAATTTTACCTTATGACCTTATGAGTTTATGAAGTTCGAGAGTTACTATTGGTAGCAATAGCAATACGTTTTTGTTTTATATGTTGGTATTTCTGCATTTCATAACCTTATTTTGTGGTGTCGTGCTAGCATTATATTTTGAAGTACATTTAAATAAATTGCTATTAATTATCTGCTTTATAACAAAAGTGGATCATTTTGTCACATTTACTGTTATAAATGTAAAATTCAGAAATATCAAAAATGGCAGGTGTTTTTGACATTGAACTGCACGATGTTGAAACAGTAGAAGTTGATGATTCAGACGATGCTATCGAAATTGAAGAGGTAAATAAACCATGAAATTATTTTTTATTCCTATTTAGTAACAAATAGTTTGTGCAATTTGAGACCAATATTTTAAATTTTTGTCCTTTGAATATTTTAACTTCAATGTCATGCAATTTGCAAAACATTTTTAATAGGTAATGAATTGAGGTCTGGAGAAATATTAAATCTATTTTAACATATTTCAATGCCTAATTAAATAATTTTTATAATTATGCAAATCATTGTATATTATATTGCTAAGGAATATTGAATAATATTCATAATGGATTAATTTTCTTACAGGACGAGTATGATCAAAATCCCAATATTAACGAAATTCTTGAGTAAGTACTTTGTTTTAAAATTAGTATAGCTCTTAAACATACTATATTGTTATCACTTCTTGAATGAAGGATATAGCAAATATTGTAATATTCACGAATAATTACTTATATTAACTTGAAAATTAAATACTGAGAAAATATGATGTAAAATAATAAATATACAAAACGAATGCTCGTTTATATAATCTACCACCCTAGAATGAATATGCTTAGAGGTGAAATACAATACTGTGCAGTTTTTACCAGCCCATATGAGTAATTGTACAGATATAAAAATATTGCTATAAGGCACAACAAAAGTTAAGGAATTCCTGTATTGTACACTATAGTTCCTGGCCTTTGGCCTTTGTCAGTACAGGTTTACTTTGTTGCTCTAATGAGCATTCGAATGATATGCGACAACTCACAAGATACATCCATTTACTATGATTTATTGTACTTAATTAGTTTTGGCTAAGATGAACTAATTAAATATATTCAATACAGAATAGGTCTTGGCAAAATATTGACTCTGCTCCTTGCATTTGGGGTTGCCTAATCTATGTGCTAATAGGGTATAGCTGTTTTTGATTAAAATAAATTGGAGTACTCTTAGGACCAATTTGTAGGTACCATTCGTTAAGAAAATAATTTGTGCAAAATTTGATAGGTACACAAGGCTTACAGTTGAAAAAATTATAAGAACTAATATGATGACCAAAAATTCAAGTTAGAAAATTTTGTTACTGCATTATTAATTATTGGTTTATAAGAAGAAAATCGTGCTTACTACCACAATTTCTTATAAACTAAATCAGTAGACAGCTTTTACTGCTGCTTAGTAAAAGCAATGTAACTGGTGATGTAAATAGTTAATGACTTACAATAAAATGTACTATAACTTTATTAACTATTTATAATTATTGGTTTCAAATAAAATACTAATTCTTTTTTTGTGAAGAATTCCTGGGCTTCATGACATGTTCGTATTTTGTATGCTAACTGTGTAAGCCTTGGATTTTTGTTACAAATTCTATTAAAGCTTCCTATCATCTGTTTTTAAAAAGTATTTATTTATATAAGAAGATAGATCGAAAGATAAAGTCAAGTAACACTTATAAAATTCTATAACCATTTATGACATTTAGCAACAGAAAAGGAAGCATTTCTTGCTGATTCGATATTATTTGATACTAAATGAGAAGTGATCCAAGTATTACAGCTGAGCAAACTTTTATATTACTCAGTCCACAGAATTACTTGTCTTGTGTCTACTAGATATCCCAGATTTCATTATTAAGGGACTCTACTTGGAAATAAAGCTCTAAGCATCAGCTTCAAGGCAGCATTAGAGAACATTTAAAGTTGTAATAATGCTGGTGAAAGAGGTATTACTTTAACACAATACTTTAATAAAATACTAAAAAATGAAGATCAAAATAGTTATGTGTGGAGTGGTATGAATTCCAACTCCAACTGCTTTATTCAGAGACATCTGGATCTCCTGGATCTAAGAGGATCATTGGGATAACCTGGAAGACAGTTACAAACATTTTCCAGGATTTCCTAAAATTATTATATTTGCTTCTTTAAAAGATATCGGTATTTAAATAGGCATAAAACATACAATTTTGCGAATAAATTATTGCATTTAAGGTAGTTATATCGCAATTCGCGTTATTCAATAAAGTCATGAAACTTGCTGCAAAGGACCCCGCTCGTTTCTTATGGAAAATGGGTTTCGGTGAATTTTTCCCAAACCTGGCGGAAAGTGTTCCTTTTTGCATGCCGAGTAAAAGTTTCAATGGCCACGAAGCTCAAAAACCCCTTCTTTTTGCGCTGCAGACGCCCAAACATGTATTTTTAAGGTATGGGGAATGTGAACTTACAGTAAGGATAGATGCGGCAAGTACTCTAATTAACACACTGTAATTCTCTCAATCTCAATCCTTCGGGGTGCTTGATTAATGTGAGTCGCCTTGCCTCTCACATGACGTACTTACATAATTCATTTAATGTTCTGTAGTGCTTGATTAATTTGAGTTCCCTTGCCACTCACATCACTCAATGTATGTAAGTAGAGTAAGAGACCTGAGTCATTTAAATGTTCACGGCAGGATCTGGTATTTTCAGAAGCACAGATGTCTTTTTTCAAATAAATATTGACTCGGCATTCTATACCTATTTATTCTTGTTAGATTTCCAATATTACCACATATAAAACATGTATTCGATGATGTTTGACGTACGACATTTAGCCATAATGCCTGAGGGTCTTCCTGAAGTGCTCTGATTTCATTTATGATGGATATATTACAAGTGTTGCACAATCGAGTACGACCATTGACAATCAAAGGACCTCTATTATCAGTCTCTCGTCTGATTAAAGCTATTTCTAGCTTCACGATATCTTCATTGCGATCGATTCGAGCCATTTGATTGGGTAGCATTCGCTAATTACAAGTAATGCAATCTAATCGATTTGCCATTTTATAACAAGTTAATATAAACAATAGAAAAACAGTGAAAGCTCATGAATCTAACTTAATAATCTCCTGAGGAATGATGGAAAATGTTGTCAGAAGAGTTCTTCAACTATCCTGAGAAGGACTGTTGGAAAAAAAGTTGTCACTTGGACACTTGTTTCCAACTATCCTAAAAAGGACTGTTGAAAAAAGTTTCTGCAAGCGCGTTCTTTTCCCCAACTATCCTGAGAAGGACTGTTCGAAAAAAAGTTGTCGATCGCACACTTGCTTCCAACTATCCTGAAAAGGACTATTGAAAGTTTTCGTGAGTGCGTTCTTTTCCCCAACAATCCTGAGAATGACGCATGGAGTGTCACTCGTACAATTGTTCCCAATTATTCTGAAAAGGACTACAGGACCCCAAACATTGATTGAACGAATGTACGAATAAAATAAGTACTTTATGTAAAAGATAACGGACTCTCATTAATTAATACTTCGAAGGATAGAGAGGTCGCCATAGCCACGTCGTTCAATCTGGGTAATCCTAAGAGTGTGAAATAGATTTATACCCTATGATAGACGTATCAATTCCCACCAAACACACACAATATTCACAAACATTCTAGCAGCGAGACTCATTATTCTGACCGGCTTTTTATTGAGGCGCTCAGTAGGTTTCACGTAAACAGCAGGTAGTTTTTTCATGGCCAACAAATAGTTATCAGTCTCCCCCTTTTGATCCCTCACAGATAATTCTTAGATTCAAAAATCGTAATTATGACTATCATTTTTCACGATAGGTAACGCTCACAGACCTGAATCCCCTTCCATCACAAACACTCGCCCAGGTAAACAGTTTGAAGTGGTCAAAATTCATTTTTGTGCGCACACGCACAGACGCATACACATGCGCACACACACCTACACACACACTCACTCATACAGACAGAATTTGGGGTTAAAACTCATACTACTGACTGACGTTCTTCATATGTAAACTGTACGTGATCAATCGGAGGTTATCACGTGACCAATCGTGGTAATTACGGAGGTATTAGGACTGCTCTCGTCCTTCCCCCCTACCAACATGAATTACAGTGTGTTAATTAGAGTACTTGCCGCATTTATCCTTACTGTAAGTTCACATTCCCCATACGTTAAAAATACATGTTTGGGCGTCTGCAGCGCAAAAAGAAGGGGTTTTTGAGCTTCGTGGCCATTGAAACTTTTACTCGGCATGCAAAAAGGAACACTTTCCGCCAGGTTTGGGAAAAATTCACCGAAACCCATTTTCCATAAGAAACGAGCGGGGTCCTTTATAGACTACAAGCCCAGGCAAATTTTTAGGGGGTGATTTTATACACAACGAATCATATATAATCTTGAAGTACTGGTCGAGAAACAAAGTTTAGGCACTATGCCGTCAATTTTCCGCGGTACAGGTGAGTTGAAATGTAGAAAAAAAGGGGGTACTTTTCGATTAATTTATACATGACGGCACTATTCTCGTTAAAGAGGCAATGAAAAAAGAATGCTCTTAAACCCAGTGCCGTCAAAAAATAGCGGTACCGGAAGTCAGAAAAAATTTTTGAAATCGGCGAATTTACCCCCGCTCCCCAGTTAATCGAATACTTGACGGCGTTGATTTAGTTACCTTTGCATTTCCTTTAAAAGCTATAATACATCTATGGCGTCAGAAAAGGGTGGTACATGGGGTCAGAAATCGCGAATCAAAACCGGATTTTTAAATTTGTTCATTTTTATTTTTATTTTGTATTTACATTGGGTACCACGAATTATTGACGGCATCATTATAAAACCGTAATAATTCGCTTCTACTTTATAAAAAACCATATGCCGTCCTGAAATAAATGACCTTATACAAAACATTAATGTTTTGCTCTAAAATTTTAGTAATTTTTTTATTTATTTTTGTATGAACCATAATTTTTTGACGGCACACTGTTTAGAACACTTAATAAATGTTAACTCAAAGTTAGAAATCGGTGCCGTCAAATTCTGAATGACCACCCCCCCAGGGGGTAAAAATCCGGTTTTGATTCGCGATTTCTGACCCCATGTACCACCTTTTACTGACGGCATAGATGTATTATAGCTTTTAAAGGAAATGCAAAGGTAACTAAATCAACGCCGTCAAGTATTCGATTAACTGGGGAGGGGGGTGGGGGGTGGTAAATTCGCAGATTTCAAATTTTTTTTCTGACTTCCGGTACCGCTATTCTTTGACGGCACTGGGTTTGAGAGCATTCTTTTTTCATTGCCTCTTTAACGAGAATAGTGCCGTCATGTATAAATTAATCGAAAAGTACCCCCTTTTTTTCTACATTTCAACTCACCTGTGCACTCACCTGTACCGCGGAAAATTGACGGCATAGTGCCTAAACTTTGTTTCTCGACCAGTACTTCAAGATTATATATGTTTCGTTGTGTATAAAATCACCCCCTAAAAATTTGCCTGGGCTTGTAGTCTATTAATTCACATCAATATTCAGATAAAATTTGAACTCCATTTACCGTTCCGTTTCCGAGAGTCATTCGCTCAAAGTTCGCAGTTTTTATCGACATTTAACATTGCGCTTATGGACACTATGCGAAATAAATTGATGCCGTGACACTATTTTCCCTCATATGACTGATCCTTATTCGAGAATGATCTCATCTAGGTATAATAAAATCTCATAAAAATCACCTATACCTACTTTATCACACTAAACGTATCTAACTTTAGTTGATATTATCAAATATGGACTATCAAATGTGGTTTTTTATTTTGAGTTTTTCCAATGCAGCATTGACTCCTACAGCCGGTTTTACAATCGCTAGTTAACTTCCAGTCAGAGTTAACTTTCAGGTTATTATCGAAATTGGGTTTTATAATATCTGGTCATCTTCGATGTGGTAGTTATCTAGTAGTTAACTTTACTAGCAGATGAGGTGTGGGTAAACTAGAAGTTGGCAGTTTACTGGCAATTTATAACCTATAAAATAACTGTCACAAAATATTTTTTTGATATTTTGCCTAAAAATGGATATGTGCGAAGTAAATGCATATAGCAGTGATGAGTAGCCAAGGTAATCCTGTATAGACCTAACTTTTTCGAAGAATACGATGGAAGAGATTTTTTAAATAGATCGAGACTAAATACTATCTACTTACTTAGTAATAGACCACTAACTCATAAATTACTTCTGGCATTTATATTTGACAGCAGGTGACGTGACTTTGGACCAAAACTCATACATTTTATGTATATTACCCATTTTTCCAGTACCAACATTATAAATTTTATTCACAACTTCTCGTTTACAAATCATCACTTAACTTTATATTGAAAAACGCATGTGTCGGTAAAGTTATAGTTAACCTGCAAGTAAAAGTCAACTAACATGAAAGTTAACTTGTGATTGTAAAACCGGCTGTTAGTAAGTTAAAGTTAGTACTTGAGTCTGGAAAGGAACCTCTACAGGTTCTAGCACAGAATCAGTTCAAATCTGGATGATCAACAACTACTGCATCAGTATAACGCTCCAACCTCACAAAACCGATTGGGTGGTAACTAGAAAGATTATCACATCAACAATTAAGTGGGCTATTAAATCAGACCATACAGAGCTAGTCTAGCATGGAATTACATCCCATCTAACTGGGCCACGGTCAAAGTGGGACATACCAACTGACTATATTCGAACTATGCTAGAAAACAGAATTATAACGACATCACTACAGTCAACTTTAGAGCCATAAGAGGGTGCTCACAATGCCCATTATTACTCTATGGGAAGTTGAAATTTAAGCAAGGCGGACAAATGTCTGTCAACCTCCACACTACACTGATGGTACCTTTCAACAGAGAAACGAAGCTGGAATTTGTGGAGGAAGTGAAATACCTAGGAGTTAAACTAAATAACACAAGTAGTAGAAAAAACTGTAAAATAGCTACGCTAATGTTGCAGCAGTAAGTACCGATAATTATTTAGCTATAACAGCTACCGCAGCAGCCTTATAGTAACGATATGACAAAGCTGAAACAGTCAAGGTGATATTACATTTTTTTGGTTACTTGATTGATTAACCAGCGTACGGTAGGCATTGCTGCCACTTACGGATATACCACCGGACCGGCCATATGCCAGATTGGATTTGGGACATGCGAGAGCCGCATAACGCATGGTGTGAGATATAGGGTGGGAAGTGTAGTTGTGTGTGAGATTCTTTTTTTAAGTTTCCATCAATAATCATCTTGCCTATTCTTCTTATTTTAGAATAATATGATTTTATACATTTAAATTAAGTAATGATTCTGTGTAACAATTTTAGTGTATAATTTTGTCTGATAACTTACTTGGCTGTAAAATTATCTTTAGATATTTTTGGATACTAGTATGGAAATGTTAATTGTTAAATATATACCTGATACTTTTGAATGTACGACGTACCTCAAAAATTTTGTTTTCACAAAACTATTAATCTCTTTAAAATTATGACTTTATTTATTTTCTCAGGTAATCACTTCAAGTTACTTATTTGTAAATGCCCACTAGAGAATATTACAGCATCTTTTAATTAAAAAAACTAAAGTCAATGGTAATAAACATAAAAATTTTAAGTATTGTTTAAAATGGCTGCCCTGCTCTCGTCATTTACAGAGAATATGGCCTCTAAATATAGTGAGCCGATTTATGTAAAAAAATGTAAGAAACAAGGGATAGGTAACCACATAGTCTAATTCAACTATTTAAGTTTTGTTTGGTTGTAATTCATCTTCAATAGCTATTTGACAGCCTATTGGCTTTTAAAGAGACAGAAGGCGTTGAAATTTAGAAACAAGCTAACCGTTATACTCTTCGCCGATTTACTGCACTTTTTATATAATTGTTGCACATTCTATAGGATATTCTTCGCAGTTTTTTTTTGTAAATAATGCTAGTTTTAGACATTTTTGGTTTAATTACAAAGCATACAAAAATATATATATAAAAAAAAGATTTAAAAAATTTATAACTTCTTTATTTATTGACCGATTTTGTTCAAAAACAATAGGATTCTTCTTTTAGTTAACACTAACTTACTATCCAAATTTCAATACAATCGAACTTTTCGTTCTTAAGTTATCGTGCTTACAAGAAGCATGACGGACAGACAGACGGATGGACGGACATTTTGAAAGTTGTTCAGAATTCGAACACCAACACAGTGACATGAATACTTTATCTCTACGAGCAATATTACTGGTTTTAGAAATGTGTCGATCGAATGCAATATACTCTTCGTTTTGTATTTACGAAGAGTATAATAACTATAATTTAACCCCAAATCATCCACCGAAGGATGATTTTATCCATTCGTTGTGTGCGATAATGTTTAAAATTGTAGACAGGTGACAGAAGTCAATAGTATAAACATATATTTAAAAATAAACTGTTTTGTTTACTAATTTACTCACTAGTTAACAGTAAATTGGTGGTGACTTATCTGCCGCTGTAAAAGCCAACTCGCAGCCACACAACTGTGGAAAATGTGGTTTAGCTGCCAAACTGCATTTTTTTAAACTACAGTATGTGACACAACCAATAGTGGAAACAATTTTTATAGCTGCTATTAAGTCGTCCAAGCCATAAAGGGCATATTACAATTGATCTAGAGATTCAAAATAACAATTGCAGCCATTTTGTTGATAAATTATGTTGTAACAACGTTATAGCAGTAAAAATATTTGGAATAAAACTCTTTGAGGTTGCAAGACCAAACTACAACTAAACGATGGTTACTCTAATGTTATTGCAGGTAAAATTTAGCTGTGTAAACTTAATGGTCCATACTGATCCATGTAGGAAATCTCTTAACTGGAACTCTTACTTGGGAAAGGGTAATCCGCAAAGATGTCCTTATGGACATGTTTGACAACCTATGGAAAGTCTTGGGGCATTGGTCCTCAGCAAATGTATTGGATATAAGTTTGGTGGCTACAACAAGTGAACAAAACCAAACTCCCTGACTGACAGAAACAAGCTTGTCTGGCAATATTTGGAGCGTTAGGTACCACACTGTTAGCTGTTTTAGAAATTCTTCTAGAATCATACTCTCCACATCCATCTACCTGGAGAAAGACGCCAGGTGGGCAACGTACAGACTTCAACAAATGATTATTAATATGCCACAAAGCTAGTATCATGGAATGCAACAGGTTGACATTCTGGAAATGTTTTCAGATGTGATGCCTACGATGACCAACTAGGAACTGCCTTTTAACATCCTCTTTCCTGAAGGAGATGGATGGGATTGGAATAGTACCAACCCATAAAGAGTTGATAGATAATAATAATAATAAACATCTCTATTGAGATAATGTAATAAATACCCAATTTCATGGAAACTTAGCATAGGCTATTCTGCCACTTGACCCACCTGCTAGTGGACAGACAACTCCAAAACTCTTGGGAAGTGAAGTCGGAGTATACAATTGCAACCCAAACATAAGAATAACCTCGAATCTGGGTCACAATGTGACCATCTTTCAAGATGAAATTTAAGCCATTGAACTGAGAGTACAATAGTGCAGATGAATTCCAAATATAGATCAATAAAAAATATTTCAGCTATCTAAGCCACTTAAAGTGCTTGGATCCTATCGCTGTAATTATAAAATGGTTTCTAACTGCTTTAAGACTCTAACCCGATTGGACAGAAATAAATTGACTCTAGTCTGAATGCCAAACCACTCCCACATGGAACGCAATGAAATAGCCTGACACATTAACCAGGGAAGGTGCAATATTGAAATTTATCGAACTAGAACTAGTACTTGGCACATATTTAAACACTGCTAAAACAACCATCTTATTCTGGACTAAGAGAAAAACATTACAGTACCGGCAGGAACCACTATATAGGTTCATTCAAAGAAGTTTATTATCCATATTATCTATGATGATGAAATTGCAGAGCACATGCTATGTACATGTCCCATTGCAGAAAGAATCTGGTCATCAGTATTTGGCAGCGAACAACTGGTGTTAGAGGACCTGGATGGTTCCCACCCAATAAGGTTATTAGTTTTATTAAGAAGCTGAACTTACTGGGTCAAATGTAATTAAGAGTGAGCCACAATAACAATAAGCCCATGTACATATCAACCTAACCTAACTTGGTACATAGATAAGAATATGTTGTTTAACGTAACATTTCTTGCTTATTTTCTATATTATGAGAAAAAACGTCAGTTTTATTATTATATTTTTAGTTGAATCTATTGAATTCTGTTTTGAATGATATATGGTGTCTATTACTATTTTTCAATTTATCTTTCTAATGCATCCATGTTTTGTGTAATTTGTTGAATAGCTATTGTATGGTAATAAAATTGATTTTATTATAAATATCAAATTTATTATTTGAAATATTGTTTTAATCGCAATTGTTTATATTTTTGAAATATCTTATTTTCCTATCTAATTTATATTAATTATCAGTATGAATAAAAATTATATGACTATTAGATATCTTATCAAGTGAAATAGCGATATATAGTTTACATGCAGGATGTTCCATTTGAAACAAAATGACTTGTGACTGATCAAGAAATTATGTTAGTATTTCAATTGTATTTTTTTATATATTGTATTTCAAAATAAACTTCATTACATATTTACCTTTTTTTTTTTAAATAAAATTAAATCAAAAACACAAAAAGCAAAAACAAAGTACAGAAAATAAAATCAAACAATTCTGACTGTTACTGAAATTCAAGTCAGTATGTCTGGGTAGCTATTCTGTATCAGTGTGATGTGATATGAGCACGTTTTCATGAGAAAGTGGGCGGAGTTCTCTTGAAAACCAAAATAGCGTATTTTGTAACTCTGGGAGCGGTCACATCATGCCAAAAATCGGGGAACTTGCTTCTCTTGATAAATTGTAGGGAACAGGACCGTTCACGCGTGAGAGGATGAAAGTATAACCTCACTTTTAGGCAAACTATCATTTTATTCGGATGTCAGTAGCATATTTGTTTATTTGAAGTAATTTTTGTGTTAGATCATACAATGAGTTTTGTGTTTCTTAAACTGTAAGGATTAAAGGGCGATGAATATTGCCGATGTACTAAATTATCAATGAGGCACTATGTGACCTTCAAATTGCTGGAAAAATCCTCAAAAAGAAAGACAACTTCATTGCATAAGCAATTCCTTCGGCTTAGCAGATAGGGCTTTTATAATTAAGTAAATAAAGAACATGATTGTGGATATTATACAATATGTTATACAAGTCAGATTATGTACAATTTACAAATTAAATTTACTTTTCTTCATTGCTCCGAATTGTTTTTATTAGTTTCCAGGGACAGCATTTAAAGTGGTTATTACTCTTTCCCACATTTTTTGGCATCTTTTTGTGGACTGATTTGTAAATGATCCACAGAAGCTAGTTGTTTTTCCACCCATTTAATCAAAATATATTTTAAGGCACTATTCATCGGGTTGAAACGGATTTTTGATGTTATTATTCTTAACCTAACAGAAAATTATGTCACTTATACAAAATAACAGATTCATTTTGAAGGTCAGAAACTCGTATTTTGACAAGATGCATTTCCCATCATACAACGCACGACCTTCGATCATGGCGTTGCGGCAATTCTATTGGTTGAAATGTAGGAGCAACTGTTGGCAACGCTGGGAGGATCACTTCACGTCCCCGCGTAATCACTGTAGTTTATTACAGAATAGTATTTTTGTTTCCCTGGGAAGGGATCGTGATATGAGCTCTCTCCTCTCACGACAAATGCGCACGTTCACTGAAATTACAGAATAGCCACCCTGACATAATCTTCCTCAATTGTCAAAATAAGGAAATGATGGTTATTGAATTCTTGGCATATATTGGGACAAAAGTTTCCTTGAAAGAGAAGGAAACCGGAGCAAATATGGAAATTTTTAGTATGAGTTCCGAATGCTGTACCTGGACTACTCTGTATACCTATTAATTGGTGTAATCGGAAGTATGAAGACTAAGCTTATCTCAGAATTAGGGCTTCCAGTTACGGGATCATCTTGGGATATTACAACAAAATCTTTTCCCGTGACCACAGTAGAAGTCCCGGAACCTTAATATGTCCCGAAATCGATGGTAACACCATCTCTATTTTCTACAGGAGAGTTTGATATCTCTGCCCATTCAATGCATTTAACAATTAGGGAAAAGTGTCGATATTTCAGCCTAGGAGCATTTCGTATATTTCAGTAATAAACATCTTTAAAATTAATTTCACCCTGCTTAATCCGAACAATATTCTGAGGCCATAACATCCCTATGGTGCATCCCTAAAAACGCTCGTGGTTTATTTTTTATTTACACTACATTTATTTTTGCTTAATTTATAAAACATATAGGGCATTCTCCAAAATTCGGACCTAGAAAAATATTTTTGCAGGACATGAAAAGATTGGAAAGAATGTCTACTTTACAAATCTGAGTGGCACAATTTATAATGTTTATGTTTTATGGATGACTCAGCCCTAAAAATGCAAAAGGATTTTTCAAAAGAATTTTTCACATTGAAAAATGATAAAAAATTATTCGTTTTTTAATTTTTGGGACGGCACCTTATTTTTTGAGTAAAAATAAACAAAAATATCTCGGGATTTTTTCTAAAAAGTTAACCCCTGTGCGTAAAACTAGGTTAAAAAAATCTTGAAAATTAAAACTGAGAATTTTTAATTCCAAAACAACGCACTTTATGAAAATTTTTATAAAACAAAAGTTTATAAGAGGTCAAAGAATAACTGTGAATTTTTTCAGATTGTTCAATTTTTGGAAATTTCTAGCAATCATTATGATGGAAGTAAAAAATCAAAATATTTAAATTTCCAAAAATTGATAAAAAAAAATCATAGTTATTCTTTTACCTCTTATTAACAATTTTTGTTTTATACTTTTTTTTTATAAAGTGCGTTGTTTTGGAGTTAAAAATTCCCAAATTTTAATATTGGAGATTTTTTGACAGTTTTACTAACTGAGTTTTACATTTTTACTCAAAAAATAAGATGCTATCCCAAAAATTAAAAGAGAATAATTTTTTACCAATTTATACAATGTCAAAAATTCTATTGAAAAATGTTCTTGCCTTTTTAGGGTTGAATCACCCATAAAACAAAAGAATTATAAATAGCGCCACTCAGATTCATAAAGTAGACATTTTTTCCGATCGTTTCATGCCTTGCAACAATATCTTTGTAGCTACGAATTTTGGAGAATGCCTCATATACAGGGCGTTTCATTAATAACTGTACATAAGCTACCTGAAGAATCCTTGACCCAAAATAAGATGTAACTCAAAACACTTAGATAAAATGTTCCTCCTTACTGGGATGCAGGGGGTTTTATTTGAAATTTAATAATTATTTTTGCCAATTATTTTGTTACTGTTTACTTTTTCATATTTGGCAGAAAGTTTAGGTATTTTAAGCAACATCAAACCATGGTAAAATATAGTTTCTCACTATTACCAAAGGTGTATTTCAGGGACAGAGGAGTAGTTTCCCCCCTCTAAATTCTACGCGACTGATGGAATCGTCTTTTCAGTATAATTTTTAAATCTTTTAATTTTAAAACGTTTTTTACGAAAATAATGTACTATTCATAACGAGATAACGAGATAATGGAAGGCTGCACAATATTCTGATTTTAATGTTTAATTTATTTTTCATATTAGCCCCTTCAAATTAGTCAAATAATCGCTTTTTATGGAAAAATTCCCACAGGTATAAGACCTGTAAAAAGTGAAGCATTTGGGATGTTTAAACATTATTTTCTGGACCTTCGACACTAGCCCCGAACTTTGAAATTCAATCCCGAACTCCCAAAAGTATTTTTGGTCCCGAGCCTTGGAATCCCTACTCCAAATTAATAGACTGGCGGCATGATGCCATTTGCCTTCACTAACCCAATATTTCGGTATAATTTTATGAGACCTGAACCAACTGATTAGTCGTGTTTTTTTACATAGAAAACGTTAAAAAAGTCAAAACTAAAACAAGGCTTTGTTTTGGTCGAGACCAAAGTTATAGAAAAAATAATTGAAAAATTGAGAAATATTATTTTAAAAATTTAACTTAAAAGTAATTAAATATTTAAACTTCATTTCTTTATATATTTATTATTATTATTATGTAAGAAAGGGGTATATCGTATATTTTAACAAAGACAAATTGTATATTTTTAGAATTCACTCTTACAGCTGAAATTATGCTTATAATTTAAAGTCGCTCTCTCTCTTTTTTTTTTATTGGATTTCTGAAAAGAAACAGAATGATTTAAAAAAATCCTTCATTTAAACCTTAATAACCTAGTAACATAATATCACTTTCTAATTTATCGACCTCTTCAAGCATATTATTGTATCCACTGTTGCTACAATGGGCTTGTTCGGCATTTTTTTTTATTTCATAAATCGAAAGTGCAAGTATAAATTAATGGATCTACAAAAAATCAGAATCTTATTCGCACGTTTAGTATCTTAAAAACCATTACAAATTTCCATCTCGCGAAAATGGGGCGTGGCCAGGCGCTACGTCACTATACGCATAGACTCGGCGATCTCAATAGACTTGATGCTCCTTATTGGTTATAATTATAAGTGTTTTTGAAGTATTGTTTGTTTTGCTTACTACTTGACAGTAGGGGAGTACAATTTGGTGAAATGTCAAAAAATTACAATTTTCTCTCGCTCCTGCCAGAACGAATTTTCGATTTCGACCCTGCAATTTATGATTATAATTCATCGCCGACCTTCCCCTTTCCGTAGACACATAGAACGAACTTCCACTCGACGTATTTATTTAGTTACCAGCGTTTAAAAATTCCATGTTTTTCGACTTTTCAGGTTAAATTTCAAAGGTCCCTGAAAGCCATTTTTCTTACGTCACTGCGTATAGTGACGTCACAAATGAGCGCTCGGTTTTTGCAACTATTACTAATTTCAACTCCTTATATCTCGAGAACGGAAAAAGTTAATAATACGAAATTTTAAGTGTATAATGAGAATATCGAGTACTATATGAAAAAGTATAAAAACCATATAAAAAGAATATCATGGAACAAGCCCATTCATAGCACATTTGCATTCGAGAGAGCAAAACACACCCTTGTTTTTGCATTTCTAGGTGTTACAATACATTTTTTTTTTTTTTGGTGCAAAACAGATTTGTTAATTTTCTTATTTTATTAGAATGGGTGGCTTTGTGGAATGTTTGGACAATAATACTTCATTTTCCAATATCCAAACATAATCTTTAAAATGTAATTTCTGAACAATAACAATATGGCTTCATGTCCAAATAATATTTTGGAAATAACATCTATAAAAGGGTAAAATATCGATAAATAATTTATATGTGGAAATAGTATAGTAATATTTATTTTACCTTCGAACCTGCCAATAAAATGAGTCCTCGGTAAAATAAATTTCTTTTTTGTTCCTTGCGTCATTTTAAGTCAAATTCAATTTACATTGTTGTAGTTTTCTTTATGGTACAGCAAGGCTACCAATCTTCTAGCTTTGTTTAAACTTACATCAAATGGCTCCATTCCAAATCACTCAAATCAATCTTATCACAATTGCGGAACAAAATAGTCCAAGTTGATTTTTTTCCTCTTTTATGAAAAGAATTTGTTGTGTCACAGCCTGTCAATGCGTGAAAGGTTGGTAAGCCATCACAAATTTGTTTTCCCAAATATTCTGCTGTTATATGAACAGGAACAGAACCTTTTCTTATTTAGGGCTGCCATTCTGTCCTTTTCCATAAAATGTTCAATGGATTTTGACTTTTCCTCGTTCCAATAATAATACAGTAGTAAAACTAAATCACAGGTATCGCCTGGTTTTACCATAATTTTTTTAATCTATATTTTCATTGATGATATGAAAAACTAGCCGAATGTCTCCATGATTACACAGTAAAGAATCATCTTTAGTTGTAACAAAATTTGATACTTAAAAATTACTGAAATGATTATAACAATTAAATTTCTTATAGATAAACCTTTATATAAAATTTCCATCCTGAATACCCCCAGCAATTACCAGTTCTTTGTTGTAAGGCAGCTTTTGTTTTAAGTTAATTATATAAATCTAATCAGCGAGGGTTGGGTGGGAACATGAGGGAAAACCACACAACTTCATCTTGTTTAAAGTACTTTCCTATCGTTATTAACAGAGATGGGTCTATTATTACTGGATACAAAATAAAGCTAATAAAATTCCGAAGTTTTTCGTAAAAACAGATATTTGATCACTCGATATATAGGTGAGTAGTAACAAGTTAAAGATAAAAAATATATGGATTCTCTGCATTGTTAAACATAATCAAATATAATTTTGGTGTTAAAATTGACACTTTTATGTCATATATCAAATTAAAGATAAATATTTGGGCTTTAAATCTGTTAAAAAATTAAATGTCAGTTTAAGTTACTTTTGAAATTATCAACAGTTAAATCTAAAAATTAATAATTCTCTTTTTTTCATTATTTTTGGCTCTAACATCAGTCTCGACCAACAGTAAAAGACGTCCATGTTCATTTTTTATGTAAAAAATCATGCTTTATCAGGTAAGTAGTGTAGGTCTCATAATGTTGTAACAAAATATTGAGTTCGTCTTTAAAATAACGTCTATTGATGAACTATTATTATTATTATTTTAAGAGAAATACTAAATATACATAAACATACCCCTAGTAAACATAAAATATGAAAAATATTCCACTTGATATAAAAACATACAGTGTTCAAGTAGTAATTCAGTTAGGGTAGGCAATGCATATCAATCCCGTTGAATTGAAACATATTCTGAAGTCCCTACTCATAAACGAGAAACTTACGTTCCTAAATCAGCAATTGTTTTAACGATTGCAGACCCACTGTGTGCTGCACTCTATTTTAATCTTATTTTATGTATGTTTTGTGTTAATATAATCTTATTTATTCTGTCCTATTACCTTTTTTGTTTCAGGATTAGGTTTAGTATCATTGTATCTGTATCTAATCCTTTTGTGCAGATGTATTTACATTTTGGACAGTAAACTATTATTATTACTATTATTATTAAAATACATGTCAGTGTAGACACATAAAAAAGAAATAATATAAAAAAAGTCTCTTTACTTAATATACAATTCTGTTAAAATGGGCTTTGAAATAAGCTGTTGAAACTAAATTACCTTTGCATTAAGTTTAATGAATTTTTATTAACGCATTTATGTATTTCACAAACAAAATTTAAAACAACATGTAGTCACAAAACGCATTTAGGTGAGGACTTTGGTACAAATAAATGATGATGGTTTAACACTTTCACCGCGGAAGGTGCACATGTGCGTCCGGTCGTACTTCTCAATGTACGTTAGGCCCACTTGCACACTGCTTATATGAGATATTTATAGACTCAGTATGACTTCCGCAGTTTAAGCAAGTGTATGAATATTTGCCTGGATATTTCAAGGAATAAGAAAATGCAAAAATGTTTGTCTCACCAAAAAACTGTACAAAATTATTATTTTTTTAGTTTTTAGAACGTTATTTTTACATTTACTTTGTATTTTATTCAAATAAAAAAGTGTTCTGTGTTAGGAAAACTAATTTGTTTTAAAAAATAATAAGACATACAAGCACGTTTTCCGCATGGCACTAACATTTGATATAAATATGCGGATGGCGCACATGTGTGTCTAAAAAAAATAATAAATTAACCTTCAATCTGGATTACAATGGTCCAAATTTAAGTTAACAAACAAGAATTTACTTACCTGTAATATTAATGCTTAATAGTGTGCTAATTAATTGTTGCAGGGAAAGTGTTAGTTGAAAATGGTTAAAAAAAATTGCAAAAAAAAAAAAAAATTTATTCGAGGGTTGAAAATTGGTATACATGTGTATAATTGTGGAATAAATAACTTTTTTCTTTAACATTCTTCGATGTTTAAAAAAAAAGTCAAATACGACAGATAAAGAAAATTACATGTTTGCTTTTGTGCACGTCATTTGGCATTATTTTTTTTAGTAAAAACTATTGACAAAATCAAAATTAAGTTAAATTGATTAATAATAGTATATTACATACCGAGGTGAAAAGAGTTTCATTGTTGTCGACAGATAAGATAGTTGACCAAGGCACAAAGTGGCGAGGTCAACTACTTCTCGAGACAGCAGTGAAACTTTCCACCAAGGTTTGTACACAATTTTATTCACAAGTATCCTCCTTAATGAACAAAAAGCCAATAAACTGTTTAAAATTCTTATGTCAAAGGACAAATGTCAAAGTGACGTCGCGTCATTTTTAATATATACTGGTAAGAAAGTGGCCACTTTCCAACCTACAATATCACTTTCCAACCCAAAATGTCACATTTCAGATTCCATTGTCGAATGAAGTTGAAATGTCATACTTTCCAACTTTTGACGTGTAAAACAATTTGATTATTTCTGTATGATTGTGAATAAAAGAATTTTCCATATGATGACACTGTATATATACAAAATGATTTATGAAATGTATTAAACATAATCTTAATTTTAGCTCGGATGATATTGAAAGAGTGCAATTAACTGAAAAGAATGTTAATCCAGGTCAAGAAAAAACTGGACCACATGATTTTGAATTACGCAAAGTATTAGGTAAAGGAGGATATGGAAAAGTTTTTCAGGTAAAAAAGATTACTGGTAAAGATGCTAATACTGTCTTTGCCATGAAGGTACTACGCAAGGCTTCCATTGTTAGAAATCAGAAAGATACTGCACACACTAAGGCAGAAAGAAATATTTTAGAAGAAGTTAAGGTATGACAAATAACTCAGTACTTAAATTGCCTACATAGTGGAATAAAAAACGGACATTGATGTGTATAGTTTTGTAACAGCAATATTATGATTTCATACCTTCTGGGGTATCACCAGGAGTATACAGGGTGATTCAGAACTTATCCGGAAAAATTTAAGGGGATATACAACGGGTCCATATAAATACAATAGCGCAAAGAAAAAATGAAAAAAAAGCACTTTAAAAAAATTTAAAAAATTTACTTGTATACTACTGCTATTCTGGTCGACTGCAATAAAAATTTTAAACAGCATGAATCGTGAAAACAGCTGATATTGGATGAATAGTTGTGAAATGCGAAAACTTCACGTAAAAGAAATCGATAACGACAAGAATCTAACCTAACGTATTTTATCTTTAAAGTTAAAAGTTTACTTTCAATTTTTTATTTACTTTAAATGATTACAAATTTTGTACATGCCTGATGTTACAATACCTGTTCGATTTTTTGTCCGCCGACCTGTATGCACTTTTGGCGTCGTATCCAATTTTGCCATAGTAATGCAAATGTTCCCCCTTCTTGCTTTTCCTGGGCCGCTAAAATACGTTGTGGACGACCAGGTCCCCCGTCTCGTCAACGATTGAATTGTAAATTTCCAATATCACGGCCACGTTGAACAACTGCCGTAAAAGTTTCTGGGTTAAACACATGTCAGTCGGGAAAATATTCCGCATACAATTCAGACGTTGCTAAAGCATTCTGCATTGCCTCACCGTAAGTTAAAATCATGTCCATATACTCCGCGTTACTATACACATATGGCATTTTGAAAAAAACTCACAGCACTAAAATTTAAAAAAACACTCACTAACAACGCGATTAAATCACAAACTGACAACGCACGGCACCGGAACTAGTTGCTACTTGCTTGATTGAAGAGACCTGCGCATACAGTAAGGGGTAGGTCAGTGTTTCATCCAGTCGTTCAGCTAAGCAGCGTTTAATAATATCATAACTTCAATATTTTTTTACGGCAGTTCTGTTAGGATTTTATTATATTTTTTTTCGTGGTATCGACTCTAATTTTAAGGGTGCATATCTCCTTAAATTCTTCCGGATAAGTTCTGAATCACCCTGTATATCTGAGTTTTGAAGTTCCAAAGCCTATTGCGTTTCTTTTATGAATAATTTTGTTTTTGAAAAGCGTTTTTTTAGGTAAAAAGGTGAATATCTCCGGTACTAGAGATCCGATCGGAACTGAAAACCAAAAACCTTCGCAATTAGAATTCCAACAAATGGGTTTTTTTTACCATTTTAACCCAGGAACGTCGAGAGTTCCGATTGGCTTCAAACTTTCAGAAAGTATACTTTTTGTTGAAAATAAAACATCCTGAAATTTTGGTGCCCAAATATTGAACCTTGTGGACACAAATGAATTTGTTATCTGAAATTTGAATTGCCCGCCATTTTGTGCCATTGAGTCCAAGATAGATCTTTTTTTTTCCAAAATGTAGTTCTGGGCTCCAACTTTCCGATGACCTTAAAAAATTATTCTTTTGAAGTCATTTTGGCCACTTTTTTGGCATTTATTTATAAACCAACTGACAACAAATAGATTTTCTGCCATGTTGGAAACATTTTTGAAAAATTTTTTACCAGAAAAGAAAAAGAATTGCGAGAACTTTAATGAAAAAAAAGTAAGTGAATTTTCGTCCATCTGAACTCGAGATATTTAACTTTTAGCATCTTGTGAAAAGATAAATAGCAGCAAAGAAACAGAGTTGTCTCTGAGCAGAACAAATATTTGACATTAGTCAAGAAAAATAAGGTTATAATTTTATAAAGAGAAGTTAGCAGAATATCAAATTCCCCTAAATACATACGTTAACTACCAACTTAAGTAAACCGGAAACAATTAAGTACAGTGCAAAAAAATGAGAGGTAATCTTGATATATAAATTTTTAAAAAAGCTATTCAGGCTGATTAACAATGAAATGTAAATGCTTGAAAATTAGTTTTTATGAGTTAAAAATGTTTTTTGGGCGTTTCATACAGTGTGACCCACTTAAGATTGCAACACCCCTGTACACCCGTTAATTAATGCTTGATTTACTTCAAATTTTGGTAGTAAGATAGGGTTCGAATTTGTATGGAAAACCTGGAGAACCTGAAAAACTCAGGGAATTAAAAAATCTTTTTAAAAAACCTGGTAATATCAGGGAATTTTATAAATTGTATAAAAAATCAGGGAATTCTACATCTCGATATGGAAAACCATAGAGTTCTTAAGAATTTTCACCGATTTAATCTAATTCAAGGAATATTTTACGTCAAATAAAAAATTACTTCACTAAAAAATGTATGGAAATTAATATTTTTGGTTATAGAAAAGTTATAAAATTCAGGGAATTTTTTCAGCTTCGCAAAGTCTGAAATCTGTAAGAAGAGATTGATAAAATGATTCTTTGAACTTAGTAATATGTGATACGTGTGAGTAGCGTGCGCTTTTAAGGGGGTTTGAAAGAAGATTAGCGATTTTTTTTGGAAAAGAACTAGAATCAGCACCTTTGGAAACCCCATTGTACAAAATTGCATCGTAGTGGCATCAAAGGTGTTTGAGATTAGTGGCAGTCAAAAATGGGTACAATTTTTTTAACCAAAACTAATTTTTTTTGTAAAAGGGATTCTCAAATGAAAAAAATGTATTATTTGTTTTATTTTTTTCAGAATAATGCGTTGCATCAGACTAAATTTATTTTACAACAAAATAAAGAAATAATTTTAAAAAAAGGTGATTAAAAGAATAAAAATAAAAAAATATAAATTGACATTTGCAATAACTTTTATTTCCATGGCTTACTTAGGTCTTTAGTGAAGATTATTTGTTAGAAAAATGGTAGGTACTTATGTTCGAATTAGAATTTTTGCCTTATTAAATAAATAATTATTTTGTTATAAAATTAATTCAAACTGGTACAATACATTACTCTGAACAAAAAATAAAGAATACGTTTTTTTCATTTGAGAATACATTTTACAGGTAAAAATTAGTTTTGGTTAAAAAAAATGTATTTTTGGCCGCCACTATCTCAAACACCTTTGATCGCACTACGATGCAATTTTGTACAAAGGGGTTTCCAAAGGTGCTGATTAAGAAACCTTACTTACTAGTTTTTTTCTAAAAAAATCGCTTATACTTTTTCTTGAAAAATCGACTCTTCAAACCCTCTTAAAATCGCATGCTACTAAAATGTATCACAACTTACTAAGTTCAAAGAATCACCTTATCGATCTTTTCTTACCACCAAAGTTTGAAGTTAATCAAGCATCATTGAACGGGTGTACAGGGGTGTTGCGATCTTAAGTGGGTCACACTGTATGAAGTAATTATGTTTCAAAATGATACGGTTCCAATATTAGCCACAAATAGGCGTTAATTAACAATTGGCCAAAATGCGAAAAGTTAAATATCTCGAGTTCAGATGGACAAAAATTAACATTTTTTTTTTTTGTTTAATTAAAGTTCTCGTAATTCTCTTTCTTTTCTGATAAAAATTTTTCAAAAATGTTTTCAAAATGGCCGAGAAAATCTGTCATTTGGTCCATAAATAAATGCCAAAAAAGTGGGCAAAATGACTTAAAAAATATATTTTTTTAATGTCGTACCGAACTACATTTAAAAAAAAAGGACCGCTTTGAACTTAATGGCACAAAATGGCGGGCAGTTCAAATTTCAGGTATAGCAAATTCATTTGTGCCACAAGTTTCAATATTTGGGCACCAAAATTTCAGGGTGTTTTGTTTTCAACAGAAGGTATATTTTTTGAAAGTGTGAAGCCGATCGGAACTCTTGACGTCCCTGGGCGTTAAAATGAAAAAAATCGTTTATTCCATACCAAGTTATATACATACTCAAATGACCCAAAACCAATGCAGATTTGTTGAAATTTTAAATGCGAAGGTTTTTGGTTTTTAGTTTGTCCCGAATGGACCTCTAGAACAGGAAATATTCACCTTTTTACCTAAAAAAACGCGTTTCGAAAAACAAAATTGTTCATAAAAAAAGAAAAAAAAACGCGATAGGCTTTGTAACTTCAAAACTCAGATATATACTCCTGGTGATACCCCAGAAGGTATGAAATCATAATATTGCTGTTACAAGACTATGCATATCTCATCGTTTATTTGGTATTTTTTTACTGCACTAACATGTTTTATAAGATACATATTACATATTGACATTCTCTTATGCTTTACTAACTTGGTAGATATTTATTTTTTAACCTGTAGCGCAATGATAGGTAATCTTTTTATGAACGTCTACTTTATGGCCTATATAGTAAAGACCCAGAGGTTGAGCCTCTTCCACAAGTATGGTATTAGGATTTAGGAACTATTATTGAAAAAACTGACTTTCATTAAAAATAAGTGGACTATTAGGTTACGTGCCAACTAGTCATTTTTTCTTGAATGTAATATAACACTAATCTTTACCCTTTAGCACACCTTACTGGCAATAATAACAGTTGTTGTGATGCTATTAGACATGCTATACAGCAAATGGGGGTCAATCTGTTTTGTAGACCAATCACATTTAATGATGAAAAAGATCAAATTTGTTACAGGGTAAAACCTTCAGGAATCGCTAGGGTTGGTGATCCTTAAATATAAACGAAAATGTTCCAAATGATAAAAAGAAATCATAACAAAAAAACTCGACGTCCTTCCTTGCAGACACAAGGATTGAACTTTTTATGTTAATAGTATTTAATAATCGTTTTGTAACATTAAAAAATATTGGAGAGTGACCTTTTCTGTGGAGAATTTTATACTTTATAAGATAGGTGAGATAACACTATGCTCAAGAAAATGTTGAGACCAGCACTTTGAAAAACGAAAAAGTTTTCTTTTTCAAATTCATAAATGCCTCAAAAACATCTTCAGAACATCTACTTTCTGCTTGTGTAGGCTTTTTGGAAGAAGTTGACGAACTGTTTCATCAATTCACATTTTTTGGAACATTCAGCACCAACCTATTTACAGAAATACTGGCCTGTCTGGAAATATAGAGTGCTGCAGAATTGTCTATGTTCTGTTTTAGCACACAGCGTCACATGCCCACTGGTGGTCATTTCTCTTGTTACGCTGTGCGCCCACATGCTCACGTGGACATTCTGTGTCCATCATATTGGGACGTGACCACCCATGGACACACAGTGTTCTGTATTCCAAGACTGCATGCAAACCAGTGTTATGTGGATTTTGCGTGGGTAATTCTAATGTTTGGTCACAGGATGTAAATGAGCGTTACTTGGACTAGGGTTAATTAGGTAATTTAAATGACTAAAATAGGGAAAAAAACAACAGAGAACTTGCATTAAAATTTAAATAGAGAAATAATACTAAAAAACATAAGGTAAGAGTATAAAGAAACGTACATTTCACAAAAAAAAATTTTGTTTTCTAACTCAGCATGTTACTTATAGTCTATGGAATTGGTACATTTTACCTTACATCAAATGAGGCAGTTCTGTTTTTTTATATGCTGGTAGTGATGAAATGGTAATGACAAATCCAAGTTTTCCACCTTGAAAGCCCTTCGGATCATTGTTAAGTACATGAAAATCCATTAGATTTTAGGACTTTTTTCAGTTTTTGTAAATTTTTTCCACCAAGAACCTGTGTTACGGCAAAAGTCACTATGCACACTTTTAAGTAGACTAAATTTGCAATTAAATGAGAACAATTTGGTCTTAGTAAGCCAATTTTTTTTTAGTTTTCGACAGTTATGATGACCCCTAAGGATCCATTTCATGGCAAAAGTCACCTTATAAATTATTAAAGTGCACTAAATTTCCAACAAAATGAGACTAATTAGGTCTAAATGGACTTGATAGTTCCTGAGATACAGCTGTTCAAAGTTGTTGAGGTAATATGTATTAGAAGGGTTGGCAAAATAAAGTACCCTTAGTTAGTGAAATAAGCATTTTAATTTATGAAAATAAACAGTTTAGTAATTAAAACATTAATATTTAAAAGGTATGTAGTATTATGAAACACCTCATTGTAAATGTACAGTACAGTGAGGGAAATTGTTATTACTCGTATTTCCTGTATATCTTTGATGGACCAGGCTGGTCCTCTGAATCCACAGCACTCCTTTTGGGGGTAGCTTGCTGCGGTAGCATTTCTTCGTCAACCTGTTCAGGCAGGTCGAAATCGTCATCTGATGGTGGGTCATCAATAAATGGTTCATCAATGTCGTCACACATCAGGTCTGGTATATTCTCGCAGGATTGGCCACTGCAGTAGTTGCAAACAGCTGAGCATTTGAGTCCTGCTTTCCTGCAACCACAACTGCTGGTACAACCTTTTTTGCAGTTACAGGAAATCATATTTAGCAGGGCTTGAGGAGCTGATGGTTCCAGCATCCCAACTCCTCTTTCCTTTTTTTTTTTGAAATTGTGCAAAACTTTGAATGGCCGTATCTTAGTAACTATTTGGCCTACCAAGACCAAATTATTCTCATTTTATTGCCAATGGGCTTGTTCCATGATATTCTTTTTATATGGTTTTTATACTTTTTCATATAGTACTCGATATTCTCATTATACACTTAAAATTTCGTATTATTATCTTTTTCCGTTCTCGAGATATAAGGAGTTGAAATTGGTAATAGTTGCAAAAACCGAGCGCTCATATGTGACGTCACTATACTTAAGTGACGTAAGAAAAATGGCTTTCTGGGACCTTTCAAATTTAACCTGAAAAGTCGAAAAACATGGAATTTTTAAACGCTGGTAACTAAATAAATACGTCGAGTGGAAGTTCGTTCTATGTGTCTACGGAAAGGAGAAGGTCGGCGATGAATTATAATCGTAAATTGCAGGGTCGAAATTGAAAATTCGTTCTGGCAGGAGCGAGAGAAAATTGTAATTTTTTGACATTTCACCAAATTGTACTCCCCTACTGTCAAGTTGCAAGCAAAACAAACAATACTTCTAAAACACTTATAATTATAACCAAAAAGGAGCATCAAGTCTATTGAGATCGCCGAGTCTATGCGTATAGTGACGTAGCGCCTGGCCACGCCCCATTTTCGTGAGATGGAAATTTGTAATAGTTTTTAAGATACTAAACGTGCGAATAAGATTCTGATATTTTGCAGATCCATTAATTTATACTTGCACTTTCGATTTGTGAAATAAAAAAAAAATGCTGAACAAGCCCATTTAGTATACTTGAAAGTATGCATAGTGACTTTTGCCCTAACAAAGGTCCTTGGTGGTAAAATTTGACAAAAACTAAAAAAGTTCTAAAATTTAATGGATTTTCAAGTACTTAATAACGATCCGAAGGGCTTTCGAGATGGAAAACTTGGATTTGTCATTACCATTTCATCACTACCAACATATGAAAAAACCAGAACTACCTCATTTGATGTAAGGCAACACCTCTTGTTTGGTACGATTTCCATGCACTATTATAAGCTATTGAAACTGTTGTAAAATTGAAATTTTATATCGCGTTAAGAAATCACTAGCTATGGCCGTGATTACAGACTGTATTACTATGTTCGCGATTCCTCATCTACATAACACAATGCACTAGTGCCATGTCCGTGGTATGATTTTGTAAATAACCGATTTGTGTAGTTGTGTACGAAATTATTAATTAGTTTATGATGATTGATAAGGGTTTGTCAAAAAGCCAATCTGACAATTTACCTAATGCACGTCTGCTACATAGTAATAATAATAAACGGCTTTATTCAAAGAGTGTAAATGTACATTTACAAGCACATTACAAATAGCAATTTACAAGGCGAAGTTTAGCCATGTGGCTATTCTTACACTTAACCTTATAAATAACTTACCTAACTAATTACTTAGAAAAGAAAACAGATAGCATTCATTACAATACAAAAATACAATGCAATATTACAATAATCCAATGTATAAAATATATTTATAGAAATATTAAAAAATTAATTGCTCAAAGTAACTAAATAAACGAATCAATCATAAACACAGTGCAAAGTGGTACCCAAGAATATATTCTAGTTTTTGTTGGAATTAATGAACCAGGCTTTGATTTTTTTACGGAAAATATTAACTGTCGATAGATTTTTATATATGGGATCAATAGAGTTATATAAGGCTACGGATGTGTAAGAAAAGCTACGTTGGAAGAGGACTGTACGATGTTGCGGCACTGTTAGCACGTACCGATGTCTAATGTTTACAGTATGTACCGACGATCTGAAAATTAGCTTGTCTCTCAAGTATCTTGGAACAGAATAATAATAATAATAATAAAGTACTTTATTGGTAAAACCAAATGGCGATCGACCGAGGTCCTTCAGCCAGTTACATATTTTAGATATATTTTACATATAATTTTATAAGGAGTTACAATTGGCAGCATTATCTTGAATTACCAAAAAAAAAAAAAAAAATTTCGAAACTCTGTTTGCAATTATTCTTCATTAAGTTCTTTAAGGAGTTCCAATATGGTTTTTTCAGGGTACTTGTGCTTCGGGCGTTGTTGTTCTTGTGTCTTACAAAATGGTTGCAATGTTGTCAGAGTGTGTTCGTTTTTTGCAAATTTGGTAGAGAGATGCATGATACGTTGGGCTATGGGTTGGATATTTGTTGCTTCGTACAGAAGATTGTTTGGAGGGTTGTGTAGTGCATTTCTTGTATGGCGGATTTTGGTTATTGAGCGTAAGGTGGATGTTTCTGCTACTTTAAAGTTGTTCTTGGCTGGTTTTCTGCAATTTATATATAATGGGTGTGCGTATTCGAGAATTGGTCTGCATATGGATTTGTATATGTGTGCAGCTGTTTTCTTGTTTATTCCCTTATCTTTGTATGTCAAGCTTCTGAAATGTTTTCCTCTGGCTATGCATTTTTTCTTTATGAGGTTTGTGTGGTGGTTGAAATTAAGCTTGTGGTCTAAGTGTATACCCAAGTAATTAGCAGTGGGTTTATTTTTTAAGGTTTGTCGATTTATTAAAATTGTTGGTGTATTATCAGTTTGGGTATGATTGAATATAATGAGCTGTGACTTAATTGGGTTTGCTTTTAATCTCCATAAATTAAACCAAGTTGTTGTTCGGTCCATAAGTTGTTGCAATTTAGTTACAGTACTAGTGATCGAGCTATTGTGAGATACCAGCGCGGTATCGTCGGCATATTGGAGGATATAGAGGTCCTTATTAAATGTGTTTTGGTTTGCCCTGTTATTGTTGTATATATCGTAGCAGTGTATATTGTATAGGAGGGGTGAAAGTGGTGAGCCTTGGGGAACTCCTTGCTGTGGTGAGAAATTGTTAGAATATTTGCCGTTAATTTTAACTTGTAGGCTGCGATTATTCAGATAGTCTTTTATTAAGTGAATCAGATGTTTTGGACAGTTTAATAAATGTAGTTTGTATAATATACCTTCATGCCACACACTGTCGAAGGCCTTGTTAATGTCTAAAAAGATTGCAGCACTGTGTTGTCCTGAGAGTTTCACTGTTTGTACATTAGAAGCTAAAATTCTGAGAGGATGCACTGTTGAACGTTTTTCTTGAAACCCGAATTGATGATTTGGTATTTTATTTTGTACATGTTGATTGAGAATGTTTTTTATTATTTTTTCGAAGTTCTTGGCCAACACCGATAGTAAGGTTATTGGCCTGTAATTACATGCTTTGCTATGGTCTGTGTTTGGTTTTGCAATGGCTATTATGGTTCCGCGTTTCCATTTGTCTGGGAAATAGTGTGTGTTTAGGCAGTATTCGTAGCATTTTATTATAAAGAGGTGAATTTCTTGATCTAGCTTTCTTATACAATTTTTCGTTATGTGGTCTTCTCCTGGTGTCGTGCTTTTCCCCTCATTTATGATTTCATAATAGGTGTCTTCATTTATTTTGTGGTTTTCAGTTCTCGTCTCGTTTTCAAAATAATTGGTGTACCAGCTTGTTACATGTTCATATTGGTTTTGATCGAAATGTATGTCATTCCCTTTTTGAAATGCTTTTTCAAAGTGTCTTGCGAAAAGCTCAGTTTTTTCCGAATCAGTTATAAAAATTTGTCCATTGTCTTATAGCTGTGACATAAGGGGTTTTGTTTTATATCTGCTGAGTTTTTTAACTTAGTGCCAATAGTTCTTCCCCTGTTGTCTATTTATATTGTTGCAGGTTTCTGTCCATTTATTTTCTTTATACTATTGGATCAATTTTTGTATGTTTTTGTTGTACGAGTTTAAATTTCTTTTAAAGGTGGCATTTTGGTTTTGTTTGTACTCTCTGTACATTTTCCTTTTATTTTTTATGAGCCTTATTATAAATGGTGGTAATTCATGTATGTAGTGCTTTATTTTAAGTTTCGGGGAATGTTGGGCCACACACTCTGTGAGCTTATCATTGAACTCATTAATTATTTCTTCATTGATGGGGCCATGTTGGTTATTAATGTAGTTTTTCATTTCTGTATTTACTTTTTCCATGTCACATTTATTGTAATTTATTTGGGACTCTACATCCAGTTGAATGTTTGGCATATTCAATTTCAATGTTATCTGAATGGCTAGATTGTCGGAGCCTATATCAGGGTGGGTTTCGATTCGTATTATGTTTTTCTCCAAATTCTGTGTATATAGAATTAAATCGGGTGTACTGTCTGGATTGTTTTCCATAATGAATGTGGGTGGTGTTAGTTCTTTTTTGAATGTTGAGTTGTCTGTGAAGGTTTTTATTTGCTTCTCTCTCCTTTTGTTGACGTTAAAATCTCCTATTATCAATGCATATTTACATAATGCCGCTTTGTTGAATATTGTGTCCTCAATATTGTTAGATGAGTGGTGTATGTATACCAAAAATACATGTATCTTGTCATCCTGGAATGGTATGTAGAAGTGTGTCACTTCATTTAAGGGATTGTTAATTCTAGGTGCGTTTTCTTTCGTCATTCTTAGCGTAGGACATAACTGCACCAGACTTCCCCCACGGGCATTGTTTATTATGCTCCCATCTCTTTGAATTATATCCCAGTTTCGGTAGCGTGTGTTACTGTCTTTTTTGGTTTTTGATTCAACAAATAGAGTACAGTTGATATTATTCTGTTCCACAAAGTTGTTAATTATGTGTTTTTTCGGTATGTAGCTGTTAACGTTTGCATATAGTATATTAAATAGGCCGGTGAATTTGAACTGTGGCAGTGTCGCCTTGTTTGGGTTCGGTTGGTGAAGCTGAACCTGGGTCGTCCAGGTCAAACATAAATATCAATGCACGGTTTCCTGTGAACACTATGCTTGTGTCGATGTTGAATTCGCTTATAAATCTTTTTTTGAGTTTCTGTACTAATTCCTCTCTGTTAGTATTTTGGGGTTTGTTTAATTTTCTCATGTAAGTATTAATTATGTGGTCGTGGATGGTAATTTTTGAGTGGATTTTGGTGTTTTTTTTCGTGTCGTCATTGATTTCCTGTGTTTTTTTATTCAGAGATTTAATCGTGGCGTTGGGTATTCCTTTAATGGGTTTAGTTGGACGCTTTGGGCATTTAAAAGCCCATGCTTGGTGGTCTTCTGCTCCGCAAGCGTTACATTTGGGTGGTAAGTTTGTTGGGCATTTGTTGGAGGCATGGCTTTCACCACATTTGTTACATTTTACAGGGGTGGTGCAATCTTCGGTTTTGTGTGTGAATTGTAGGCACTTGTTACATGGTATGGGGGTTGGTTCTGGTGGCGCGCTGGCATATATTGGGTAGTGTCTGTTTTTGAAAAATAATCCTTCATTTAAAAGTCTTTCGTAACTTTTAAGACAGCCCGTTATAATTCTGATGAATGAGGTTGGTTTTCCTGTAGCTCTAGAGATGATTCGTTTGCAAAAACGTTGTATAATTCCTTGTCTTCCTAGGTATTCGCTAATGTCGTTGTCTTGTATCTCTGTTTCGACTTGGGAGATTATAGCCGAATATGATTCTTGCCGTTGTATTATTCTTGGTTTCTGGGTGTTTGAGTTGGTTTCCGTATAATTAATTATAATTTGGCGGGTTTTAAGTCTCTCAAGGTGATTTGTTATGATTACTTTGGAGGTGGAGTTTTTTTTGTAGGTTGGTTAATTACATCTTCTTGCTGTATTCCAATAATTCTGTGTATATCTTCTAATGATGGCTCTTTTCTCTTTGTTCCTGATCTCTTACTCATTTCCCATTCCATTACATCATCATTGGTTTCACTTTCACTCATTTTAATTAGCTTACTTCAGTTAGTTCAGGACCACTTACTCACACACTGTTTACTCTGTGAGAGCATTCATTGAACTGGTGTGGAACAGAATATTTTATTAAACAAAGTAAGAAAACTGCGTAGTGAAATTTAACAAGTTGTTCCATCTTTAACCAACGTAACTCAACATATACAACGTAGACGAAGCAGGACATAATATCAATAACTATCAGGATGCCACCCAAGAATTCAATGATTATTTTATTAATTCGATAAATGATTTAACTGACAAGATGTCTGTCAGTGCACAAGCAGTCTCTGATATTCGAGAAAAGACATTTTTCTTATTTCCTGTTACTTCTCAAGAAGTACGATCAATATTAATAAAAATATCCAACAAGCATTCTGCAGGCTATGATGAGATTCCCTGCTCATTATTAATCAAAGCGGCTGTTCATATCACAAATTGCCTAGCTATACTTATCAATCTATCCTTTCAAGATGGTATGTTTCCTGTACTTTTGAAAAAAGCGCAAATTGTTCCAATCTACAAAAAAGGTGATATCTCAAATTACAAACTATAGAGGAATTGCCCTCCTGTCGGCTTTTGCTAAACTGTATGAAAATGCATTCCACACAAGACTCCAAATTTCTAGAAACGGAGAAAAATTTGTCAAGCAACCAATTTGGATTTAGGAGCAATTTATCAACCCAGAATGCTATTTTGGCAGTATATAATTATATCCTGCACAATCTTGAACTTAAAAATAAAACAGCGTGTATATTATTTGACCTCAAACGTGCTTTTGACACCGTTAATATTGATTTATTGTTAAATAAGTTATACAATTATGGCATCCGTGGGCCTGCCTTACTTTGGCTCTCCTCCTACCTTCAAGGGAGGAGCCAAGAAGTTATTTTAAAAACCAACAATACCACTTTCAAGTCACTGCCCAAAGATATTGAAACAGGAGTACCCCAAGGGAGTGTATTGTTCCCCCTATTATTCATAACATTTATCAATGACATATTCTCTTATTTTCCACATAGTTTTGTATCTCTTTTCGCAGATGACGCCTTAGTAGCAGTTAGTTCAGATAATATTAATGATTTAAGTACCATAGCAAATCATGTAATTCACTGCATGAGAAATTATTGTCAGTACACTGGTTTTATACTCAATGATCTCAAAACTGATCTAATATTGTGCTCTCCAAGAAAAATGGATGAAAGTATACTAATAAAAGTAAATAGTAGAAGTGTTCAACAGAGTGCTCAGGTTAAATTTCTTGGCTTGTATATGGACTCTCATTTGACATGGAACAATCAGATTGATATCATATTGAAAAAACTATCAACTTCATATTTTGTCTTATGGCAGCTCAGAAGTTATGTTACAACTGATATTCTAATAACATATTACTATGCTTATGTCTACTCTACATTAAACTATGGTATAATATGTTGGGGCAACTCAACAAGAGTCAGTGAGGTTTTAATCCTCCAAAAAAGGATCTTAAGAACAATGACTTTCAAACACTCTAAATTTTCATGCAGAAATTTATTCAAGCAATTAAACCTTTTAACTGTAACTAATATATACATTTTAAATTGCGTTTGTTACGTTAAGTCCCACCCTGACGAATTTACTCTTACCAGAGACACAAATTCACCTTACAACTTTAGACCAAACCTTAATATAAGTATACCAAGGCATACTATGGCATCAGCAAAAGGGCCACTAGTCATGGCTGTTAAAGCATATAACAAATTACCTATCTCTATTAGGGCTATACCTACCTTTATTTTATTTAAATCAAGAGTTCGTAACATGCCGCAAAATCTATTGATGAATTTTTTAACTGTGAAAATTTATCATGATGTTGTCTGTGTCCCATTTATATTCTTAGTGACATTTTTATTATGTACTTTTGTATTCATTTATATTTTTATCTGACAATTTCAATACTTGTAAATTACAGGTCTTATGGAAATAAATTATTATTATATTATTATTATTATCATATTTGCTTGAAACATGATCAAACTTTCTTAAGTTTTAAATAAAACGACAACAGTTTTGCAAAACCAAAGAGTTTAATAAATAGAGAAGACAAGCAGCCGATTTGCCGGGAGTCGCGGTTTCGTTGCCTTGGAGACGTCCTTGTCGCACACCTCGTACCCTCTCTCCCCACTCTGTTTAACTAAGCAACACAGCCTTACCTGGCGCGCTTTGATTTCAAACAAATAGCGTCAATTTTGAATAGCGTTCTGCTTTATTTACAATTACACGTGTTTTCTCAAATTTTTCGTCTGTCTGTAACGTTTAATCTGTTTATAACGTTTAATTTGTATATTAATTTTTTTTTTTTTGGGACAATGGTTCATACTTGTAAAGTTTGTAGAAAAACTAAGTCATTTGCCGCCTCCGCACTGCACGTAACCATGTCTGAGGTGTAACTACTTTATGTGGAAATAATGGATTCGATGTGGGAAATGGATAAAATTCAATTCCGAATTCGAGCTAATATCGCAATCTACCACTGAACATTTTAGCACATCTTTCCTTTTCTTACAACTCATTATTCTTTTTTATATTTTTTTCACTAAAAGCATATGTACCTCAACGTAAAATACTGGTATACACCGTCATCTGTCATTGTATTGCAATCGTCACCTCCCCTCATATACTGTGCGACAAAGAGAGACGAACCGTGTGAGAAGGATGAGAAGCCTACAGCCTCCCGCTGCTTATACATTATGCTTATGGAGTTTGTCTCTTCTATTTGTTAAACTCTTTGTGCAAAACTAGTAGTCAGTTTTTTGTAGCTTGATCCAAGCAGTAAAAATACATAAAATTGCAATAATTGAGTACAGGCATGACTAAAGTTTCACAAAGTTTTTTACGTTATTAAAGTTCAAGATATGCCTGTTTGCATACAGTACTTATATCCGGGAGTAAAATTTTTGTAAAAGAATTTTTATGTGCTGCAGAAAACATAATTTTTCGTCTATTATTATCCCAAGATTTTTGGCACGAGTAGAAAATGATAAATTTTCTTGATTAATATTTAGTTGAACTTTAAGTGATCTCGGATATTTTCTGAGCAGAATAGGATAACAACTGATTTGGTAGGATTAATTTTAAGGTTATGTTTATGCGAATATTGATAGATGTCTAAATCTTGGTTGATCAAATTTATTTATTTATTTATTTAATACATTTGTCCAACAGTACAAAAAAACCAATTACAGGACAAGAAAGCGAGAAAATACAAAAAAAATTTATAAATTCATAGCTTCTTACATACATATGAGTGACAATCTAAAATTAATTACAAGTACACTACATGTTTGTGTTATTTTAACACTATGGGATGCTGCAATTCTTAAGAGAAGTATAAATTGTATTTATCGAACAGTCGAATATATCACAAGTATCACAAATTGAGTTGTAGGTAGAGCACATAACGAATATAGGAGACTTCAGCATTATATTGGTTCGTGCCAGTTGACAATAAAATGTGAGCAGGTTGCGACTAGCGGCTCTTGGAACCAAGAAGTTCAACTGGCTTAATGCAGGAGGGCAATCAACCGTGTTGTGTATGAGCGAATACAGGAATTTTACAGCGTAGAATTGCCTTCTAAATTGTAGTGAGTCGAAGTCGAACCTATTTAACATACGTTTGGTATCAGCCTCTGTTTGGATAACTACCATCAGTGCGGAAGTCGAGAAATTTTAAAAATTTCCTCAAAACGGACTTGATTGATTTAACTTGATAATCATAGATAGGGCTCCAGATAAGTGAGCAGTACTCGAGTTTAGACCATATATTACAATAAAATAGTTTGATTAAAACGTTATTTTTCCTTAAGACCTGACTTAGTCTTAAAATGAACCCTAAGGTTTTCATAGACGAGAAGACCGTTAACTCGATATGCTTGGCAAATGATAATTTGTCATCAAAGAAGACTCCTAAATCTCTGGTTGAGTCAGTATGTGGCAAAGATTGTGTGCCGATACGATAATCGTAGTCGATGGGTTCATCCTTTCGTGAGTAAGTTACAACCTTACATTTGGTTATATTTAGAGCCAGAGAGTTTAAAGACACTACTGTGCCACTTTATTAAGTTTCCTTTGTAGCATATGACAGTCGTCTTTGGAATTTATTGACGCAAAGATTTTCAGGTCATCTGCGAAAAAAAGCTTTTTGCAGCAAAGATTGTCATTGAGATCATTGACAAAAAGAGCAAAAAATAACGGACCTAAATGGGAACCCTGTGGTACCCCTGATGTTATGGTATATGGGTTAAACGTGTAACCATTGTAAGCAACATAATTAAGACGGTTTGACAGGTACGATGAGAAGAACTGAACAAGAGTGGTAGAGCAGCCATATCGTCGAAGTTTAGATAATAATAGGCAATGATAATAATAATAATAATAAAAATAATAATAAACTTTATTTAACCTGGCGGGGTGTCAGCAAATGCTGGTATTAATCCCAACCAGAAACTCAAATAAAAAAATTACATTAAGTACAGAAAGTAAAGGATAAGCACAAAATCAGTAACATAAAAACATAAAAGTAATAAGGAATAAGATAGATAGATAGATAGATAGATAGATAGATAGATAGATAATCGTTTATTAGTTCCCGTAACAACAGTTACAATAAAAAAACCTCATCGGGTGTGGAACATGTCACAATAAAAAAATAAATATCATTACAATTACATTACAATTAACATTTTTGTCTGTACATATAAAAATGTATGTTATTACTTATATCTAACAAAGAAAAGGACACTTAAAAGACAAATCAGACTATTAAAACTTATGAAATAATACATTTTTACATTAAATCAATTTAACATTATTTTACCTATTTCCCTATCATCATAAAATTCTTGTAATGTATAGTAAGGTTTATTGAAAAGATAGTTTTTTAATAAAATTTTAAGCTTGCTTTTCTTGAGACTTCTAAAATTTATCGGAAATTTATTGTATACTTTTATCATACTAAAATGTACATTTCTTTGAATATATGCATATTTACATCTATCAGCTATTAAATCATTTTTCAGTCTTGTATTGTACTCATGTTTTCTGTCACAATCCTCAAAAAGATCTTTATTTTCACTAACAAATATGACAGCCTCATAAACGTACATGGCTATTATTGTTAAAATTTTTGTATTAATAAAAACTTCTTTGCAACTATCAGTTTGCTTCATTTTGTATATGGATCTTAGACACTTTTTTTGCAATATTAAAATTCTTTGTACGTCACTGGAGTTGCCCCAAAAAATGATTCCGTATCTATCTCGAATGAATGTAAGCATGATATGCCGAGAGTGCAGCTTCTGTACTGACATTATTTTTTATTACTCGCAGTGCATAAGAATATCTTGCAATATTTTGTGCTAGTGCGTTGATATGCACTTTCCAGTCTAATCTCCTATCAATATTAACACCTAAGAATAAAACACTCTCACTTGATATCAATTGCTCATTTTTATAGTGTATAGTTATGCTTTCGTGATTTCTATTGCCAAAAAGTAATGATTGTGTTTTCCCAACATTGAGTAAAAGATCATTTGCAGAAAAATATTCCTGTAACGAGTTCATTGTATTGACAACTTTCTGTAATAAGATATTTTGATCTTTTTCGCTAAAAATAAGTGTAGTATCATCGGCATATAAGACCATATACTCATTTGATACAGTTGGTAATTCATTGGTATAAATAATGTAAAATAAGGGTCCTAAAATTGAACCTTGCGGCACACCTTTTTTTATTCTAACTTTTTCTGATTTATGTAACTTTCCATCTTTATCAGTTTCTCCCACATACTGCATTCGATTTGCTAGATATGATCTTACAAGCCGTAGTGCAATACCTCTTACCCCATACAGTTCCAGTCTTTTGCAAAGAAGTTCATGATTTACTGAGTCGAAAGCCTTCGATAAATCTATACACATTGCCAATGTCACATTATCATTATTTAATGAATTTAATACTTTAGATATAGCTTGATATATTGCCCGAATCGTTGACCTGTTTCTCCTGAATCCATTTTGTTGTTCTGATAATATACTTTTTTTTTCGAAAAATGATATAAATCTTTTATAAATAATTTTCTCAAATATTTTGTTTATATTTGATAGAACTGACACCGGCCTGTAATTTTTTTCGTCATCTTTTTCCCCTTTTTTGTGTAACGCTTTTATCTGTGCTATTTTTAATGAATCCGGAAATACACCTGTGGTTAAAGAAAGATTAATTATATGAGACAAAGGACATGAAATAATTTCCGCACACTCTTTTAATAACGAGACATGAATTTGATCTTCTCCTACTGATTTCTTATTTTTTAAACCCTTTATACATTCTAAGACTTCCAGTGGATCTGTTGGATTCATAAAAATTGATTGTTCACATCTTACACCTGTTTCTAGATTAATATCATTATTTTCATTTACATTTGGACATGCATTTATAAAGTATTCATTCAATTTATTAAGAGTTAAGTGTGAGTCTTCATATTTCTTTGCAAAGTTATGTAACATATTAGTTGCTTTATTTTCATCTGTAATCTGTCGAACTAATGTCCATGTAGCTTTTGTTTTATTTTCTGCGCTCATTATAAACCTATTATTTGAAATTTTTTTTGCCTCTTTTATTACGTTTCTTAATATTTTATTATATATGTTAAATTCTTCCTGACTAATTTCTCCATTCCTTTTTTTGTTATATAGAAGCCGTTTTCTTTTACAGGATATTTTTATTCCATTAGTTATCCACCCATTGTGCTGTTTTTTTACTTTATATCTTTTATGAGGTATCACTAGATCCATTAAATTTTTTATTTCATTCACAAAATTATAGGCTACATTTAGTTTAAAACAGACTCCCAATCTAATCTATTCAGTTCTTGTTTATATTGTATTAATTTATTTCTTGAGAACACTCTTTTGTAATAAAATTCACTTTCTTTAACTTCTGACTTTTCAATTTTAAAACAGAGTAATTGAGCGTAGTGATCAGATAAAGCAGATTGTAAAACTTCACTCTCTGAATCCTCAAAATTTACAAAAATATTATCAATAAGTGTAGATGAATCTTTTATTTCCCTGGTTGGTTCAAAAATAGTTTGAGATAAATTGTAAGCATAAAATAGATCTAAAAGGGAATTTTTTTGTACATTTTTCACTAATAAATCTATATTGAAGTCTCCTGCAATGATAAGCTTATATTTCATGTATTTTACATTACATTTTATAAGAAGTAATGTAAAAATAGAAAACCACGTTAAGTACAGAAAGCAACCACAAAATCAGTAGTATATAAAAAAGTAAGATACAAAAACAAAAGGTAGGAAGATGTTGTCAACTATTTAAATATACATATAACAAAAAGTGCAAATTTAAACAATTTTAACTAGTTACTTAAAAATAATTATTTAGCATTTTTTTTAAATCCTTGTGAAGACAGACCTTTGATGTGATCCGGAATTGCGTTGTATAAGAAGGCAGCTAAATAAATGAAAGACGATTCATATTTTTTGGAACTATGACTTGGAATATTTAATGTAGTGTCTACAAAACGTAGGCGAGAGCTATGCAGGGAACCCCGGAATATTAATTTCTTACTAAGGTATTTAGGCTCCTGATATATTAATATGTTGTGCACAAGACATACCAGATGTAGTTGCCATTTGGATTGAAGATTAAGCCAATTAAATTTTTTATAAAATGGTGTGATATGATCACGCCTAGGTATCACTACCGAGAAACGTAAGCATGAGTTTTGCAACTTTTGCAGTCTATATTGTTCTGCGGCAGTAAGACATGGTCCATAACCCAACAAGCAAAATTTAAATGTTATAAAACTATTTTGTTTTATTGCAATTTTATAAATGTAATAAAATAGCAATAAAACAAAATTCTTGTAGAAATGACAATTATAAAATAAATTTGTTTGTTGGGAAATGACGTTTCCATACTCAAGTTGAGATATTATAAGAGACTCTGATAATTTTAACTTAGTAGTTGTTGGTAAGATATGTTTAAAGGCATAGAGCGATTTCAGCTTCGCATAACATTTTTGCAGTAATTTGGTAACATGAATTTCAAACGTTAAGTGTTTATCAAAGATAATTCCCAGACTCTTGGCAGATTCTACGAATAGTAATTCTGTACCATTTATATTTAACTTACAAGAATCGTCAGTAAAAGCTAAGCATTTGGATTTGAAATTAATAGCAACGGATTTTTGAGCATTGAGCTTTAATCCATGATCACTTGAGTATTTATATATTGAATCTAAATCAGTATTTATGTTGGCTATTGCCCGATCTACGTTAACTGGATTAAATGAAGTGTACATTTGACTGTCGTCGGCATACTGATGGAATGATCAATGTGATCGAATGCCTTGGAGAAGTCCGTGTGTATCACATCCACCTGACCTCGCATGTCAATGTTATCGGAGAGATGTTGATTGAAACACAATAGATTGATAGTGGTTTAGCGTTTTTCCATGAAGCCGTGTTGGTCCACAGAAATGAGATTTTTGACAAGGGGGTAGATGCGATTATACAGGGACATCTCAAAGACCTTTGCAAAATTGCATAGTAGTGGCAAATTAGTGGCAATAGCTGCATGGCTAAAAACAGTAAAGAAGTTGGGTATCGTCAGTATATGCTTGCACACGCGAACTAGGTACTACTTTGAATATATCTACTGTATATACAAGAAACAAAAGAGGACCAAGGATGAACCCTTAAGGAACACCTGACGTGATAATTTTGTGATCAGATTTCCTGCGGCTGATATGCATTGGCGACGTTCGCTCAAATAAGAATTGAAAAACCACAGAGATATCGCGTCAAAACCATAGTAATTTAGCTTTGCACAAAGAAGTGTGTGATCGATGGTGTCAAATGCCTTGGAGTAGTCTAGCGATACAAGAATAGCTGCCATATGTTTGTCTAGTGCACTGATATTATCACTAAGGTTCAACAAAGCAGTAGTGGTGCTATGTCCTTTACAAAATCTCGATTGATGTAATGGGTATAAGTTATGCAGTAATAGATATTCGGTAATCTGGTCGTGAACTATTCTTTCTAGTATTTTGGAAAGAATTGGCAACAAGCTGATAGGCCTCAAATCCTCCACGGTTGCAGGATTTGCTGTTTTTGGTATTGGACAAATAATTGCATCTTTTCATTCTGTAGGAAAGTAACCCTGTTCAAGACAGCAGTTAATATTATGAGTGATATGCTTCAAGATTATTGGGATGCATACTATTAACATGTTTAGAGTTGTTTTATCTTTTCCGGCAGTGTTCGACTTTATACTCCTGATTGCATTATAAACGGTATCGGTAGTAACAAGTGTGAAGGTGAGAAGTAAATTTTCTTTAAATTTATTGTTAGCATAGAAGTTTATCGCTCTATTGCAGTTATCGTTCTTGCAGAATACACTAAGAAAGAAGTCGTTAATATCTACAGCAGTCTGTAAATTAGGAGGTATGATGTTATCATCCAAGATGGCTACTGGGCAGGTGGTTTGCTCAGAGCTCTCTGACAATAAAAGTGAAGAAAATAGCAAAAATCAGTGTGCTTTTTGTAAAAGTGTTGCAGCTAGTGGTGTCAAATGTAGTGCTTGTAATAAAATGTACCACAACTCTTGTGCAACTAGAGTTGTTGGCTTAGAAATAACTGGTAGAGGGATTGTTGATTGCTGTAGAAAAAACAGTAATCAGTCTAATCCACAAGATCATGATATAACACCGACTGATTCCCCTAAAGATTGTCAGTTAGAAGTAATTTATTTAAAACAATTATTAGAAGAAAGAAATACAGTTATTGATATATTAAAAGATAAAAAGGATGAGAAAAACCATTCTACTTCAAACCAAAACTCTTCAGTACAAAAAAGGAGATAAGATGAACATGAATTTTCTTATCCAAGACAACAATAAAGTAGGCAACCAACTCAGCACTGATGGAAATGGGACAAAAGTAGCGACAACAACTTATGCTCAGAGTTCTGCCTCCCAGGTAAGAACTGCTGTAAATAATACTGTTGCGTCAGCAGAACCAGCAAGAACTTATGCTCAGATTTCTGCCTCTCAGGTTAGAACTGCTGTAAACAATGTTCTTGCGTCATCAGAATCAGAGGCAACTTTCAAAACCCTCTCATACAAAAGGCAGAACGTATCTAGAGTTAACAGAGGTACTGCAATTTTACCCGATGAAGAATTATTTAAGAGTTCACCAAAGTAAAATGTGGTTATATATAGGTAAAGTTAAGAAGGAGGTAAATACTGAAATTGTTAGAAAATATATAAAGACAAAGGCATCCATAAAAAATGAGGACCAGCTGATAGTTGAACAATTAAATACAGTGGCGCACTTAAACTCCTTTAAGGTTGGAGTCAATTATCAATACTTTGGTTTGATAAACACTACCGATTTTTGGCCAAATGGAACAATCTTCAGGAGATTTAATTTCAAAAGAAAACTACCCTAGTAGCACACAATATTGGACCAATACTGAACCAATATTCTATATATTGGTCCTATATGGATTGTATATTGGTGCAATATTGGTGCTACTAGGGTAGCAGCAATTTCAGCAGTACAGCAAAATTGGGAGCAAGGTACAGAAAAGTCAGAAAGTGAAGACGTAAATAATGGGCAGGTTGATGCCACTGATAAAAATTTTCGAAAAATTATCAACAATCAGTCTATAAAATAGAAGGAATAACTATCTATTACCAAAATGTTGAGTATAAAAATAACTGAAATTATTAAGAATATACCTATTATTAATAATGACATATTAATTATTACGGAAACATCCTTATCTACAGACATTCACAGTTCTGAACTTGGGGTTCATTAACTACAATGTTCTAAGAAGAGACCGTGACCTGGAAGCCACAGGGAAAATGCGTGGTGGAGGTGCCTTAGTGGCTGTTCTTAAGAAATTTAGTGCTCACATTATCACCTACGATTATGGTACTGCTCCAAAAAAATTTGAAGAATTATGGTTATCAATTAACCTGGGGAAACAAAAATTTATTTTATGTGCAGTGTACATACCGCCACAATCTAGTCAAGAGAGTTATCAGTTACATTGTGATGCTACCGAACACATGGCCACTGAATTTAGTGATTCGCTAATACTCACAGTAGGTGATTATAATCTACCTGGTATAACCTGGTGCAATGACCACCTTGGTTTTTCTACTTCAAGTTATAACCTGGCTGCCGAAAGTCTGTTAGAATATTTTTCTTATTAATATTATATGTGCAAACGAAGCTCTAGTTAAATGTGATAGACATCACCCAGCATTAAATATTAATGTTCAATGTGATGTGCCAGTCCAGAGTTTGGATTATGAGGAGTTTGTTTATGACATTAAGAATTGTGATTACAAGGCTATTAATAACTTTCTTTTAAACTTAGACTGGGATGACATCCTTCATGTAGACATTGAGAGTGCTGTTGATTTATTTTATGTATATCTGTATCAGTGTATCGACATTTTTATTCCCAAAATTAAATTAAAAAGTAATTTTAAGTTTCCCATGTGGTTTGATGCAAACTTAAAACAAAATATAAAGACAAAGCGAAGTGCACATAAAAAATACAAAAGATCAAAATCTCAAGATGACTATAACACTTTTAGTCAACTAAGAGCTTTGTGTAAAGAGCAATCGGAAATCTGTTATAATAAATAAAATCAATAAAATTGAAAATAGTATTATCTCTGACCCGAGATGTTTTTGGGATTATATACGTATTAAACAGAAAGAAGATGATACTCCTAAATCTTTAAACTATTATGATGAAGTGGAACTGGACTGGAAGTGGACTCTGATGGAGAATCAATTGTAAATTTATTTGCAAAACACTTTTCTTCAGTTTATAATGACCCTGTGGATAGTAACAACCCAGTAAATTCTTTAGACCACAGTTTCACATCTATTAATATTAGTGGATTATATATAGGAATTATAGAGGTTTTAGAGAAATTAAACAAAATTGATATTAAAAAGGGCCCTGGACTTGATGAAATACCAGCTCATTTTAAAAAAAATTGTGCATTTGCTTTGTCTAGGCCATTGTGGATTCTGTTTAATAAATCAGTGTCCTCTAGAATATTTCCAGAAGTTTGGAAAAAATCCTATGTGGTTCCCATATATAAAAAAGCAGGCTTATCGACTCAGTTCTGAATTATAGATCAATAACGAAAATCTCCCACATTCCAAAAATTTTAAGAGTCCTTAGTTAATGACTACCTAAAAATCCAATTGAATAGCGTTATCAGCACTAACCAACATGGTTTTTCTCAAGGACGTTCGATCAGTACTAATTTATTACTATATGAAAACTATATTGTCAGTGCCCTGGAGAGAGGAAACTGTGTAGATGCAATCTATACAGATTTCTCCAAGGCATTTGACAAAGTCGATCATTTGCTCTTAATAGATGTGCTTTCTCATTATATCAGTGGTAAGTTATTATCGTGGCTTCAAACATATCTTAATAATGAGCAAAATGCATAATTTTTTTAAACATCACAGATGAATAGATCATTAAAAAACATTATTTTTCCAGTATTTTATTTTTGTTTTATGTTCTAAATAAAGGTTAAAAAAATTATTTACTGCAGCTGTCAATTTAACTGCGTTTAAATGGATAAATTTCCGCGCTACTTGTGTGTGACGTCATCGGGCACATCGCACCGACGGAAAACGTGTACACATTATTTATGTTGTGTTATGGAAAATACAAAGAAAAGTAGCTATAAATATTGTATTGGGCCCAAATGTACAAATACTACAATAAAAACTCCAGAAAAGTTATTTTTTAATGTGCCTAGACGCGATAAAGTTAGGAAGAAATGGTGCAGAGCTATGAGACGAGACGACCGAAATACATAATTATCGTCATCCTGAAGATTATATTGCCAGGATCATTTTGATGTAAATTTACCCATTAAAACTAATTATTTTATAATAATGTTATGAAAATATGTACCTAACCCTAATATTATTGTGATAATTTGTTTACATATCATGGTGAATTTGGTCACTTTCCTATTTATAGGAATACATAAGTTTACAACTTCTGTTAATAGAAACCTTGAATTAAAATGTATAAATGTATAAGAACGGTGGGAATAATGTAACTTCTCGACGTTCTACATATTATCCAGTTATATATTTATATGTAGGTACCTATGTATGTCAACAGTTATTTTTACTATTAATGTACCTACCTACCTACCTAAAAATACGTACTTAGTAAGTGATGGGAGGTATTTATTATATAAAAAAGTAAAGCATTCTAAGATGAAAAATATTAATTAATATAACATTAAAACATTGCCTTGTTTACCTATTTTGAGGTTAGGTACATAAATAATTTGTTATATTTAACTACAGTAAAAGGATAAAAATGGGCACAATTGAATTAATGTTTAGAATAATGAATGACACGTACCTTGTTGCGTTAGTACCTCCAATTTCTGCACTAATAAAATCAGTATTAGTAGCAAAAAAGTTTGTCATCATAAACACATCAACAACGGGCAAATTGTCACTCTGGCCCTGTAAAAACTCACTGTCCGTCATTTTTACCACTTAATAATTAAAATAAATAAATAAATTAATGATTTCTTTTATGAAAATATCAATACACATTTACAAAACACAAAACAATTTACGATTTAACCCCTTGGCAGATAGACGACCATTAGACATTATGCCGAATGACGTCAGACCAATAGCGTGGTGTTTTCACTCACGTGGATATGTTCCCATAAAATTTTGAATTTCAAAGTCGTTTATTTAGGCTACACATTTTTTTATACCTTTTCTTCATTACTTTCTCAACTTATATAACATATATAACGAAAAAATAATAAATTATTGCATTTCTAAAATTCATGCATGTTACTCATTGGACACAAACAGTAAAAATCAAAAGTTTTTACTCCACTATAATAAAAGTCACCTCTGGAGTGCCACAAGGGGCACACTTAGCTCCATTGTTGTTTAACCTTTTCATCAATGATTTTGAGAACTGTTTTGTGCATAGTATGGTAATTCTATATGCCGATGACTTAAAGATAGTATATGAAATAAAAGATAGTTTATCATCCCTAGAACTACAGGAAGACCTTGATCGGTTTGACGTCTGGTGTTCTCAGAAAAATATATTGTTGATTACTGAAAAATGTAAATATATACAATTTGGTATAGGTAACTGTAACTCACCCAATATATACTTTATTAGAAATGCTTTAATTGAAAATGTTAACTTAATAAGAGACTTAGAAATATATTTCGATTCTAAACTAAAGTTCCAATACCATATAGATTACATATGCAACAAGGCCCTGAAGACTCTCGGTTTTATTAAGAGAAGTACTAAAGATTTCACAAATATATGTGCAGTTAAAACCTTATGTATCAGTTATGTCAGATAATGCGTAGAAAATTGTACCTTATTTTCAAACACAGGTAAATAAAGTAGAAAGGGTCCAAAAACGTTTTTTACGCTTTATATCTTTCAAAATGAGTATACCAAGTGAATTGATGGCATATGACTTTATATTGTCAAGGTTAAACATTCAAAGTCTTGAGAAACGCAGATACAATACCGATGTCATTCTATTCTATAAATTGTGTAATAATTACATTGACTGTCCTGATTTGTTAGCATTAATAAACTTTCATACTCCACAAAGACAACTTCGCATGGTCTACAGCTTTGCTCTGGAACATCACAGAACTCTATATGGGATGAATAATCCTATTAATAGAATGATGTCTAACTGTAATGGAATTAATTTGTATTTTTTTCATATCAGTCTTAATGGTCTTAAAAAATATTTGTGTAATAGTTAATGTAATGTAATATATTTGTATTATTGCTGTTATATTTCATTGTTTTACACATTTTTATATGTTTATTTCAGATTATTTGTACAATTGGGGGCAACCCCATTTAATAAATAAATAAATAAATAAGTTATCACATTTAAATCGAATATTTAGTTGTTGTAGCCGTTTCCAAAACACGTGATTAGAAGTTTGATTTTGTAACGAACTTAAATACGCGGTTTTTTCTCTCCCAACCGATGCTAGAGCGAAATTACGAATATTTTTATAAGCTTCCCAGTTTTCTTGTGTCTTATTTTTGTTGTAAGCAGATAGTGCTCTGCCCTTTTCTTTTGGGATTAGCTTTAAGGGGTAGGTTACCGGCACTGGGGGTTTGTTTACTGTCACTGTTTTCATCGGTGCATGAATGATTAATAGTTCTGTCATGTAGTTTGTTACCAGTGAAACTTTATACTCAATATTATTGACATAGAATATGTTATCCCAGGGCACCTGGTTTAAATCGTAATAAAAAAGCTCTTGGTCAAATTGCTTGAAATTTCTATAAGTAATAAATTTCTGAGTATTTTTAAAATGAGGAATAGTTATAAAACAGTAAGACAGTCTGTGATCGCTGAGAAAGTCAGCATTTAAGGTTCCACATTTGTTTACTATATCAGGACAGCTTATAAAAATAGGATCTAATAGAGTGGAATTACTTGCTGGAATCCGTGTTGGCTTATTTATAATTTGTGTTAAGCCATGGGTATCAAAAAGTTCTGTGATAGGATTTCCAAAGTTAAATAGATTTATATTTACGTCGCCCACGATATCCAAATTATCGCAGGATGTTAATAATGTTGGTACAATATTATCGAGAAGACTTACTGCCTACCCCACATTTTGGTGCGGGGGTCTATAAGGTAGGTCTAGTATTAAGGTATACTTACCTAACTGCAATTTTGACGTAAATACCCATGCCTCCTCCTCTGTCTATATCCCGGTATTGAGACTGCATTCGAGGAAATGTTATGCGAAAACCAACTCTCAGATATGGCAACAATGCTAAAGTCATTTTCTACAACTAGATCCAGAAAATCAGTAAAACTCACGCAAAGAGAACGAACATTTATATGTGCTATTTTAATAACGTTATTTTTTGTACTATTCATAATTAGTTTTCATAATTAGGGCTTCTACTTTTATTTTGTATTCATGACTGTTAATATCTTTTACCACATGATCTGTTGGTACATTTGCACTATGTTTGTTATTATATTCTATACAGTTTATACATAGGTTACAATCAGAGTGGCAATCTTTAACCTCATGTTACTTTGTGCATATCGGACAGGTAGACGTAGACGTGGTGGTGCACTCAGACTTCAGATGACCATATCAAGAGCAATTAAAGCACAGATTGCATAATGATACTTTTGCCAGTCAATAAATACGGATCTGTTTTTCATAATAGTGTTTCTAAGGCCAGTGGACACTTGTATAATTATATTTATAGAATTACCCTTTTCGAATTTTTTAACAATTGTTGTATCTTGAGCACACACATATATATACTAAAATACACACAGACTTCTTATTGCTGAAACTTTGTTTCTCAATGTTTAAGAATATTAAACAATCATAACGAGAAAGAAACTGTTTGATAAATTTTCCGCAATACAAACCTACCTTTACTCCTGGAGTGTTTACATTATTTATGGGAAGCATTTTGTAATGTGAATTTAATAATATGTCTCAATTAATTATTTTCCTTTTCATTGATGATGGTCCAGAGGTGAAGTAGCGTCGCCAAATAAAACGGATACTATATGCGTATAGAGCATTCTAAAGTGCACTAACAAAATATTCTTGAATTTTTAAGAAGTTCAATAATAACCGAACTACATTGTAAAATTAAAAGTCTATAATTACTATTTTTTTCCAATATCTCAACAACCAACAGGAGTATTTCGGATTTCTTTATGTCATATTGAATACTACATTACGCAACTTTACTCTCATTTAACTGACTCTTACGGTTTCCAAGATCCCAATGGTCAGCATCCAATTTGAATTAACCTGTATATACTCATAATAAAATATATTCTTTATAGAACTTGGCAAACAGCAGAAAAAGTAATCTATGAAAACTAAAAAAGAAAAACTATTTATAAAAATATTAACCAGTATTCTGGATATACTAGCAGTTAATTCATATTTTGGACTATCGTTGATGTGTCTTTATGAACAATATCCTTCACATATCACCATAAAAAGAAATCCATTTTTGTAATATCTGGAGATTTAGTAGGCCATTTATTGAGATCATTTCTTCCAATCCATTGAGGTGGGCAGATATTATTTAAATAATCCTTTACTGCATTTAAATAATGTGGTGGAGAACCATCTTGCTGAAACCACATCCTATTTCGAATCCTTTCAGGAAGATTCACCAACAATTGTGGCAGATGGTTCTCCAGAAAATGAAGATAAATAGCTCCAGTCAATGTACCATCAAAGAAATGTGGTCATATTACATGTTCTCCAATAATTTCGAAGATTTTCCGAAGTACTAATAATAGAAATTGTGCCTATTAAAAAATCAATTTTTGTGAAAAGTTGCCTCATCAGTGAATAAAACATTATTGAAGAAGGTAACGTCTTGCATTTTACTTACTTTTGTTAAGACTCGACCAACAGAATGTCTACTTATTCCTACTGATGAGCTCACTTCTCTCTAACTAATATGGGGATTTTCAACCATTGCCAGCACCACATAAATCTCATTTTACTCCTTCACAACACGTTTTATTCTTTCACTTTTTTTTGTATTTACATTTCCAGTGTCCACAAATCTATCGAGGAGGTTTTGGAAGCTGCTAAGATCAGGAATCCTTCTTTCAGGATACCGTTGCTTGTAATCGACTACCAAAAACAAAACAAAAAATTACAAAAAAAACATTACAGTGAAGGACCAGCTAAATGCTATCTATCATGTTCTGTGGATTGAAAAAAAATGTTCCCACTAAATGGCCTCATTTCAAAAGCGCATAGAAATCTGTGTCAATCAAAATGGGCGACATGTGGCACTTATTTAAATCGAAAATGGTTACAAATAGCCATTGGGATGTACATACGAAAATGTTTTTCATTTCTACATCACACATCATCGAAAAATATATAGGGTGTTCCATTTGAAAAAAATTGAGAAAATTCAATTGAAGAAGTTCTAAACTGAAGAATCATTTTAGGCCACCCTGTATATTTTTAAGAAGTGGAAATAATTTAAGAACATTAATGTGATGTCGTGTAACTAATATTCACATATTTCAACAAAAAAATTCATTACATTCAAGTGGTTGGGAGATAGTCAATAATAATATAGGAGTGAAAGGTGTCTAGGAAGAGGCTTCAAAAAATGTACTGATACACATTTTTTATCTAGTTTACTTGAATTTTTTTAAATTTCTAGCTATAATAGAACTTGAGCTGTCGAAGTCTGATGCACTATTGCCCCACCTTGTATATAAGTACTTATTGACAAAAAGTTTCCAAATAGTTATAATAATTTTAAAAATGAACAAAATAAAACAAAAGCAGCAAATTAAATGCAAAGGTAAAACTTTAATATATGAAATAAAAATATTTGGATGACATTCCTAAAACGAACTAAACATTTTTTCGTTTATGAAAGAAGCTATACAAAATTTTATTATCAAGCACGTAGGAACATTACACTGTTCATAAATAGTGTTGACTTTCTAACGTTTTTATGAGCATGTACAGTATCATGCTGTCTGGACTTGTTTTTGTAGCAAACATTTCTCTGACCACTCTATGGAAGTTGAATCTGAATAGTGGGCAAGAGAAGTTATGTCGAATTTATTTCTTGTGTGCTTAATTTAGAATGTTTCACTAACCGAGAAACTCGAATGGTAGCGTGTTTAAATCATTTTCAATAGGCACTTGATTTTCTCATGTTCGTGTAAAATAGTGGTAGCAAAGGAGTTGAAACTATGAAATTTTGACCTCCGTCAACAGTCCCAGAATGTAAAAGTATGTGGTGGAACGAAGTGACCACTGGTGGGTCACAAAAAAAATTAGACAAAAATTAAATTAGTAGACCATCCATTTAGTAAATAGGAAAACTTGAAATAAAAATAATTACACAGTAGAGATGATCACTGGTGGGCATGTTGGCCCTTGTGTGAAAAAAGAGACCACCGGTGGGCATGCAGTGCTATATGTGTTAATATACCAATATGTTATTTTTGAGATAACAATGTTGCAGGCATAAAAGAGCAAATTTTGTGTAGTTCTCTTATGATTGATACAAAATATTGATGGAGAGTTTTGTCAATTATTAAGAGTTACCAACACTATCGATTTATAAAGGTTTCGACCTATAATACATTATAATATAGGAGCTAGCATGCAATTATCCTTATCCCATTAATCCTTTGCCTTAGAGCATGTGAAATGTGAAATGAGAATTTCTCTTATAAATTAAAGCTTAATAAATGAATTAAATTAATTAGTAAAAAAGATCAATTTGATACTTATTAGTCATGGTTTATGTGTAGACACCTTGCAAGTTCAAAATGTCTGCATCTAGACTTCCACCAATCGGGATGTAGGCCAATCATATTTTTGTAATTACTAAATGGTAATTAAGGAGGAATATTTTTGTTCCAACAATGGACAATGGTGTCTTTTTTAACATCATTCAGTTGGAGAAAGGCTACAGTGAAATAACAAAGACATCATCATTGTCCACTGTTTTGATGTCAGTCTTAAGTTATCCAGTACTACTAGTATGCCAGACAAGAAGCAGAAGGCGAACATCAGTTTAATCGTGGAAAGTTGACATAGCGCCATATGTCTTGCTGTAATAGCAGGGTATTTTCGTAGGTGCAAAGCTCTTGCTTTCCATTAGGCAATGTTTTAAAAATCCAAAAAATTTCTGCCTATTCTTAGCGTGTGAAAAGTGACTATGTTAACATTGCCTAATAGGAAGCAAGTCCAAACCTTACACGAAGAAACTAAAACTCGTCTCCTCTTTCATGCCTGGCATACTAGCAATACTAGAAACTTTAAGATTAACATCAACACATTGGACAGTGACGTCATCATTATTTCAATGTGTAACTTTCTGCAAATTAAGGACATTAAAGAGCTTTGGATTAAAGACAGAATCAACAAAGACCTACAGTATCTAACAATGCATGGAATGTACGAAAACATTCCTCCTGGTGTTTCTGATTTACTTTCTTTTCCCCATGTCTTTACGGGAGCTGACACAATGTTCAGTTTTAAAGGTGTTAGGTAAATGTGTGCCTGGAAAGCATCAATGTCTTTCGAAGAGTACTCTAACTTGTCACTCTATATGTCGCAAGACTTTAATTTCTTTTCTCGAATTGACACATTAGCATGTGTTACATCAATTTTTGCAGTTACGTGTCTTGAAACTGGAGAATTTTCAAGAACTAATAACATGTAAATCAAAAAACAAATGCAACACATACCGATATGTCAAGATCGAACTAGGGTAAGGTGTACCTTACTTTGTACCGGTGAAGGTCAGTGTACAAGAGAATAGCTTCGGGTAATGTTTCTGCTTGTGTAAAAACTTTTTGAGACCATGATGCATGGTATCCAGAGCAACTCCATTGTAAGACAAGTCGTACTGGCATAACACCAATTAAATTTTATGGCCTTCATTGGTTCCCTGTACATCAAGCAAAAAATAATTGAAAAACAAATAGTACAACTTCTCTTCATTACTAGGCTGCAAAACCATTTAATGTTTAATGTATTTCTATGGTAGATATTGTCAACAACAGTATAGCTTCAATGGATAGGCCAGGCGTCAGGTAGATTTAACATCGTTTTAAATTAGGAAAAAGATTTTACTGTTGGAACCAGTTCATTATAGGCCTCCTTTAGACTTAATAATTTTTCCCCCTCGCCGACCTCTCAGAACACCCCCAATTTTGAGGTAATATCATTAAAAAATCATTTTTTGCCAATATCTTGTTTCTGAACGATCTTACGAAAAAAAAATGGTTATCAAAGTTAAAGATTAGTAAATTCTTTATCGAAATGGTTCAGATACATTTTTATGTAGTATTAATATTCGTGGAGTTATAGGCGGGAACGTCAACAACGGTGGTTAAAGTTGAAGGTTCAAAATGGTCCATTGCTTCAACAAAACTTCGAGTGTCGGTTTCATTATCGTCTGCATATCGTCAATCTCCTAGTGCTCCGTGTTCCAAAAATGCTAATACCTTACTTTCGGGTTCTTCGGCTTGATCTACGTTGCCTTTATATATTTCGACATTTGTACACGACTGTCCTTGACATCTAGAACAAATAATGGAACATCTTAGTCCAGATTTTCGCTTCGTTTTTGGTAGTAATAGGAAACAAACCAATTTTTTTTCTCATCCAACCCCAATCTTGAGGACTTTTTTGCTGTACCACTGCTGAATTTATAGTACGTTCTAAAAGAGTAGGAAGTAACAATGCAAGGTTACATGTACTTTTGCAACTGAATTAATAAATCATTTATATGTACCTGAATTCATTCAAAGAATGCTGATCGGGTTCTGCTGCGCAAAGAGCCAAGATAACGTTTTGGCCTGCTATATCTATAACATCAGTGAGAATTAGGGTCTTTAAAACATTCCACGTCATTTTGTAATCCTGCAGAATTTTGTAATAATTTAACAAATTTGGCTTTGCCTTCCTTAAAAAATGCAGAAGTTGTGTAACACACTGAATGCGTGGAGGAATAACATGTCATCCGCAACTTCCTTTGGATATTTAAAATAGTTCGAAGAATAAATTGCTTGCTTGCTTGGTTTCATAAAATACATGTTTGTACAACGTGTGGATAATCCTATCATAAGGATTAAAAGGTCAACGTCTTCACCAACTACAGTTATCGAATCGTAATGAGGTGATATATCTATATTGTAAAATGTTGAATGAAATTATAATGGTAGTAAATACCAATTGTTTTATTTATAGAAAGCATGGAAGTGTACAAAATTGTCGATAAATAGAGCGAATGCGATAGGATGCTTGACTTCCCCCTCCTATAATTCCAAGAATACTAATACTACGGAAAAATGTATCGAAACCATTTCGATAGAGAATTTACCTACCTTTAACTTTGATAACCATCTTTCTTTCCGTAGGACCGTTCAGAACCGAGATATTGGCAAAAAAAATATTTTTGTGCGATATTGTCCCAAAATTGGGGGTGTTCCGGGGGGGGCTGGCGAGGGGCAAAAATTAGTATGTCTAAAAGAGGTCTATAGCAAACTGGGTCCAACAGTAAAATTTTTTCCCGATTTAAAACTGTATTTACGCATCCTGAACTCCCTGACGGCTGGCCTAGGAATTAACCTGCTATTTTCTTTGACAAAAATGCTATTAACTTTTTGCACTACTTTTCACTCTGTACTACTAGTGGAGTAAAATCGATCCTCGAACTCGCTGTTTTCTAAGAGTAGGTGATACCAAGGTATAACTAAATGAAACCTATACCATCTTGTAAAGGACATTTCAACGCATGGGAAATGAGAATTTACAACTTTTTTTTAGTAGGACCGAACTTTGAAAACGGCCGTTAAACGCGGATTGAACTTCAATTCGAAAAACTATGTTTCTCATAACACTTATCGCCGTAATAATTCAAGTATATAAGCTATTAAATTGATTTTTTGCACACGTATACTTGAAATGTGACCGCTTCTAATGCTCAGTTGGAAATTTCGAAAATGTTGAAAATATTTTCAAAAATATTTAATAAATTACAATCCCCAAATATACGCATCAAAAACTTCACTATGCGGTGATCTATGTGAATTATTAAAAATTTCTCTGTACATATATCGAGTCAAATGTAGTCAGGATATTGAAAAAGTTTTTGAAAAAAAAATTAAATCGATAACTGCAATATTTATTGAAATATGAATTTCAACGAGGGAGCGGACGAGCGCTTACGGTGAAATGTGGCTGCCAGACAGAAATCACAAATGAACATACATAGGCACAATATATTAGTAACGTGATAACTCGCGATAACTAGACATTACCAAATGAAAAGAACGAGTCGGTCCATTGTTTCTTTTTAGCTTAGTTAGTGATTTATAGATACCTAGATTACTACACATTTATCAATATTTTTAAGTAAGTAAGTAAGTAATAATTTTATTTCTAATGAATAAAATACATTATTTACTAGGAGGTGTTTTACTCTATGCTTAAAAACGTTCAGGCTGGTTGAAGTTTTTATATCTGTATTTTGAGTCCATTGTAGAGTACGCCTTTTCTCGTAATGGTATAATTAAAAGGTGGTAGACAATAAGTGCTATTTTGTCGTGTGCTATGTTTGTGTATCTCTGAGTGTTTCTTTAACTTACTTTTATTCCTAAATATAATTATTGATACGCGTAATATATAAAGGTTATTTACGGTCATAATTCTCAAGTTCTTAAAGTATTCCCTACATGATTCTGTTTGTCTTAATCTACACATTGTCCTAATGGCTTTTTTTTGGATCATATATAGGATGCTTTGAAAGTATGCATAATATACAATTTTGGCCGTTTCGAATCCGATGTTTTTTCTAATGACAAATAATGCATAGACAGCTCTTGATAACTTTTTGTTCATCTCCATTATGTGACTCTTCCATTTCAGGCTCTCATCGATATGTACGCCCAAAAATTTAGCATTATTTACAGCCGAGATGGTCCTGTGGTGTAATACTATGTCTTGTTGCGTATATTTGTAGCAAGAATGAAATGTGATATTGTGTTTTATTTAGGTTCAGTATTAACCTGTTTGCTGAGAACCAGTCATTTATGTTATTTAAAATTTTCTTGCATTCAGGCATCGGTTGTCTGAGAAGTATGCTGGTGTCATCAGCAAACAGGGAAAACTGAACCGTACTGAAATTATCTACAAGATAATTGATATATATCAGAAAAAGCACCGGTCCTAAAATAGAGCCTTGTGGAACTCCACATTTCAAATATTTTTGCTCCGTTTTTATTGGTATTGCTTCGTTGTTTATTATTTCTTTTAATTCAACATACATCTTTCGTTTGTGCAGATAAGACTGGAACCAGTTATTACATATCCCCCTGAATCCATAAAAGTATAGTTTTTCTAATAAGTACAGATGATCCACACAATCGAAAGCTTTGGTTAAATCACAGAATACACAAAGCGGGTTGCATTTTTCTTCTAGGCAATTGTTTATGTTATTAATTAGATTAAGAATTGCATTCCCTGTGCTGTGATTTTCCCTAAATCCGAATTGAGCAGCTGTCAGTATGTTTTTAGATTCTATGTATTTTACAATCTGTTCCTTAACCATTAGTTCAATAATTTTCGATAATGATGGTAATACTGAGATTGGTTTGTAATTGGACACTATTGTCTTTTCTCCTTTCTTATAAGCTGGTATGATTTTTGCGATTTTAAGGCTGCCTGGAAAAATTCCGGTTGTGAATGAGAGATTAATTATGAATGTTATTGGTTTTTTTAGATAATTTATATTTTCTTTAATTAGGGTAATTGGTATTTCATCATAACCAGCTGTTTCCTTTTTTTTCAATTTTTTAACTATTCTCTCCGTATCATGTTCTGTCACTGGACAGAAGTGAAAAGAGTTTTGAGTAGATAATGCACAATTTTCCAAATAATCGTTATACGTTTTATTTGCTTTTAGGTTACATGTTAATTTTACTGATTCATTAATGAAAAAGTTTTGGAAACTTTGTGCCACCATACTACTGTCTTCAATGATGTTGTCTTCACTTAATACTAATGCGATTTTTTCTATTTTGACTTCATCATTCTTATTTATATTTTTATCTATACATTTCCATGTAGTTTTTATCTTATTATCTGATTTATTTATGACATTACTGAAATACTTTTGTTTGGACATATTTATAGTTTGTTTTAAGATTTTACAGTATTCTCTAATAAAATTTAGTATGTTCTCATTCTGCGTATACTTTTTTATTTGAATTAGACATCTTTTGTTCTTGCAAGAAGTCTTTAGACCATTAGTTATCCACGGTGATCTTATATTATCTCGTGTTTTTATACATTTAGTAGGAAAAGTTAAGTTAAAACATTTTTGAAATTCGTTATGAAAGATTTCATAAGCCTCATTTGCATTTTCCTTTGTATATAAATTTGTCCAATCAATATTTTCCAATAAATTGGAGCACTTTTGTTTATTTTTAAAGTTAAAGCTCCTTTTATAAATTTTTGTTCGGTTGTTTTTATTTACATTTAATCCCTTAAAGCTAATAACTTGTGCAGTATGGTCAGACATACCCAACTCGAGAATATTTGTTTCGTACTCTGTTTTGATGTTCGTTATTATGTAATCTATTTGGGTAGCACTATTTTTGCTTATTCGTGTAGGACCGTTAAGCGTTGACTTTACGTCAAACATTTTGAATGTATTGTCTAGGTTAATCTTATCATTACTATTTGTTTGAAAATCTTTGTTTAAGTCACCGCATATTATATATCTGTGATTAGTATATTTATAGTGAAGTTCGTATAAAAGTTCGAACAGCGTATTAAAAAATCTTTCACACTTACCCTGTATAAACATATTATTATAATATTTAATTTTTTATTTATCGCGCATGCAAATTCACATTCTATTTCCACTACTTTTGTGTTTAGATTTATTATTTCCTCGAAAACTAGATTATTTTTTGCGTAGACCAAAACACCCCCATTAGTAGATTGTTCCCTACAAAAACAAGATATCAAATTATAGTTGGCTAATTTAAGTTCTATTTTCTCCTCGTAGCTTGCCCAATGTTCACTTAAACATAAGACACTTATAGTTTCTTTGAATTCCTTTAGGAATATTTCCAGTTCCGGTAGTTTGTTTCTGATTGATTGAATGTTGTAATGTAAAGTAGTGAAGGTCGATAAATTATTGTGTTCTATTTTTTTATGGTTCTTGCTTGTCGTGTCTTCATTATTGTTAGTTGGTATCTTAATTTCATTGCCATCTATTATATTGTAATTACACGAAGACGTCGAATTTTTGACATTACCAAATGAAAAGAACGAAGCGGTCCATTGTTTCTTTTTAGCTTAGTTAGTGATTTATAGATACCTAGATTACTACACATTTATCAATATTTTTATGCTGTTAATTCTCCGTTGTGTAAATATGGCTGATTTAGCTGATACAATAAGTTGTTTAATTTGTGGAGAATCTTGTGATTTTCGGGGAAAAGACTTGGTTAACAAACCTACGAAAAAAGGTGTATTGGCAGTGGCGAAGAAAACAAAGGACTGCTTTTCGGAGCATATGTTATCATAATATAGGACTTCCACTCTATTGGGAAATACGAATTTCAATACCACGTGGCATGTAAGGCACGTCGTTGTTCTACAAGGCGCCTTTAGCAGGCGGCAGGTTATGCAACTTTCCTTTTTCAAAAAAGAATTGTGTCAAATAGAATATAGGTGACAATTTGTAATGATCATAATAGTTACTGTTTTTTACATTGTAGTATTCATTTTGATTCGTTAACAAAAAAGTGTTATTTCAAAAATTGTACTGCTAATATCTCAAGAATGGTGAATGATAGGTATAGGACATGGTAAATAAAATTTGTTTTATTTGAAAAAGTAAAGTTGCATAACCTGCCACATTCTAAAGGCGCCTTGTACATTTGAAAATAAAATGATTAAATGCATCGTTTTAAAATAACCTTTCCATTTAATATTTCTTTCTATATCCCATCTGTTTCCAGATAATGCTTGTTGTCTAAAGCTGGGACACCCTGTATATATAAAAAGATATATTTTATACCAGTTTCAACAACAGTTAATATCTCCCTTCTCTTCTTTCCCATTATTTTTCAAAATAAGCACATTTTACGTACGTTAAAAGATTGATGGGTCCTTCTAGTATTCAGCTGCTCATTACTAGTACTTGGTTGGTAAGAGCTATGACCCAATCAGCACAAGGTTAACCGATGGATATTCTAAGGACGTAAAGCTTGGTTTATGACTATATCCTTAGGATGACCTCAAATTTGCATAGGATTTCCCTGGGATGTACAGGTGAGACAGTTCCAGATGTCCTGAGAACAACCTTCGAACACATTTGCATATATCCTTAGGATCTATCGGGGCAATATCTAGGATAACCCTACAACAACCGCTGGAAATAGTGTTCTACATGCATATCCCTTTTTTGTATATCCTGATGATATTCGATATTGTTCTTGATTTGATATCCTTAGGAAACAGTTAGATAAGTGTTTAAGGATATCCTTTCGATAACCTTAGTATATAGGATGTTTGTAAATTAATTCTAGAAATTTATACGGTTCTAGATAAATAAGAAAAAAAACACCATATAAACATGAATCCAAGTATCCTAAGAGAATTACAACTACATAACAGAACTATTAAGTAATCTCACAAAATAAATACTGATATAAAGTTAATAGATATTTAAATTTGCACAATTATAATAAACAAAAAAAAAGACTACTCTAATTTTGTTGAAGTTGTGACACAAAAAGCAATATTGTTATCTGCATCCGACTCACACTGACGTAACCGATTGCTATTAGTTTAGCATACATATGAACTACACTGTGCTATAAAGTTACTACTAAGTTGATTCACACTATTGTATTGATTTCTAAAAAACTGTCCAAAAAGTTAAATGTGCGTCTTCTGTAATTCTGTAAAGTTGTCAAAATTCGAGATACGTCAGTTCATGAGATATGAGACGATATTATTTTAATTTTACCAATATTTTACTTTTTATCATACACCGAGTCATACACGTAGATCTGGATGGTTTGGAGCGTTTGGTGTGACACTGACGATGAAGTAGTTTTCACGAACACCAAAAAAGTTTCCACAAACACCAAAATTCTTGAACACAACAGTCAAATACTCTACTCGACACGCGTTTTGCCAACTGGAGATGATTAAAACTAAGAGTTGTTTTTTAGGTTTTAATCATCTCCAGATGATGCCAACATGGTTGGTGAAATGCGAGTCGAGTAGAGCATTCGAGTGCTGTGTTCAAGTGTTTTGGTGTTTGTAAAACTACTCCATCATCTTTTTATCATGCACTTTGTATTAATGATGTTTGGATAAAAAAATCACTTAAGCTTTATTTTAAAAATCTATTTATTTATACCTATATACACGAGTATATCTATTAGTTCTCTTTGTCTACATTTCCTTGGTCCACTTAATTTCCTTTGTTCCTTATATCTCCATTTTCCTTATCCCTTTCTAGTCTTTCTTTGGCGTGTCGGAGTAAATTTTTTATAGCAGCTTCCACAGTTTTTTCTGATGCCTTGACACAGTTTGGGTTTTTTTAAAACAGCTTCTAAAAAATATACAAATAACACAAATGAAAATCATTTTCATTTAAAACAAAAAAAAAGTTTTTTAAAATACAGTCACAGCAAAAATTCCGAAGATACAAGTCACAACAGCAGTAATTTTTCTATACATAAGGACATGAACATAATTTTGGCTTCGCATGTTTTCACTATGACATATGCATAGTAAGAATTCCAGCCTCGATCATAAATGCTATTTCTAGATTAGTACACATTTGTAAACGACTTATAAAGATGCGCTTAATCTTCATAAATAATGATTATTCAGTGACACAAAAACAGAAGTAGTGTAATAATCTAGATAGGAAAGTCGTCATGGGAAAAACTCAATTATGAGTATAGTAATTAAATAACATTGGCGATATCGGACAAAAACTTTTGACACATTTTAACGTATGGTTATTTTGGCCTTATGCAAATTGGTAGTAAGTTGTTAGTTGTTATATGTTTGACTATAGTAGAGGACTGAGGATACAGATGTAAAAACATTATTCTATACGACAAAAGGACATTATCACTTGTTTTCTGTGATGTAGTCAGAATTTCTGCCTCGACTACAACTAGTCTTTCACAATAACGTCATACCAGATTAGGATATTATATAAATGAAATACTTCATGTATTTTTTCCATTTGTGGCTTAATGTATATAGAAATAATACACATAGTATAGAAAACTTGGGCTTATCTATACCAAAATATTACAAATGTTAAAAGAAAAAGTAATTCAATCGCAAATAAAGAACCAAAGCGTCTGTATAAGAAATCATACTGTGTATTATTCAGTGCAATTCGTTTTTTTAATATATTAGATACCTACCTACGTGATTTGTGTTTGTGGAAATATCATCACTAACAAGTAATGATATTTTGACAGAGTTGTTCTTGATACACCTATAGTATGTTGCTGTTTGTTTTACTACTGGTTTATTTTACCTGTTGTAGACATGTTAACATCGAGGTTACCTTTTACAGCACATGCAAAATAATTTACCGGTCTCTATAGTGTCTCTACCACTACACTAGATCAAACAGCTAATACTCTGCTCTAGATTTATCTTAAATTATGTGTATAATATAGCATAGTAAGCCTTACCTGCATTAAAAAATACACTTTATACATTAAAATGGTCTATCTTCAAACACAGAACACAGTCGAACTTTGAAAATTGAAAAATATGGCGATGTTCACAGCAGCTGATGTTTACGATGATAGGACAGGAACAGGGAATTTTCGTTTGTTTTTTTTGTGGTTTGCACTACTGTAAGATAACTCTCTCTCTCTGACTTATATTTTCTGCATTATTGACATCTTTATTATCAGCGTAGTGTTATTCGGTTTCGGGAAACGATTAAAGAAATTGCCTTGGATTTTCAACCAATGAGCATAAGCTATAATACATCACCTCCCCCAGAGCCAGATTTAAATTACAAAAGAGCTAATTTACTCCATGATTATTGTTGATTAATTATTTCATTACATTCGAAATTATCAATATGAATCTTAATGAGTATTTCATCGTTTTAAAAAGACAACCGTCTCCGTAAATAAAAAAAAAAATAATAATAATTTCCACAGAACATATATAATTTCTGCATAAGAATCGTATTTCCCGTCAATCAGAGAGCATGAAATAAATAGTATCACGGTTCAATTTATTCAATACCAATCAATGCCATGTACTCGCTTAGCGATGATGTCACATATGTTAAGAAAGTGATCCGATTGATATCTAAAACGGATGTCCATGGTATCAACGTTGACGGAAATCCATAAGATATCTATATTTGGAACATTATAGGACAAATAATCCTTGATGGATATCCATAGTATTCATAATTAGGCAATCCGTAGGATATCCTAATTCAGGTTTGTTATAAGGTAAGTACATCCTATAAGTATTGCCTTGGGATAACAACTGGATATCTTGGCGGGTTTGTCCGTATTTGGGATATTCAGGATTAATATAGGACATCCTGAGGAAATTGTGTGCTGTTTGGGGATATGCCACGTGGTATTTAAAATTCGTATTTCCCGATAGAATGGTAGTCTTATGTGATAATATATGCTCAGAAAAGTAGTCCTGTGTTTTCGCCGCTGCCAATATTGACAACACACTTCTTTTCGTAGGGTTATTAACGAAGTCTTTTCCCTGAGAGTCACAAGATTCTCCATAAATTAAACAACTTATTATTTCAGCTAAATCTGCCATATTTAGACAACGTAATGTTAACAGTGTAAAGAATGTTGAGAAATCTATCTATAAACAAATCACTAATTAACCTAAAAAGAAACAATGAACCAACTCGTTTTTTTTTTTCGCTTGGTAATGTCTAATTAGTTATCGCGAGTTAACACCTTACTAAAATATTGTGCATATGTATAGTGTTTACGAAGTCAATTGAAACTGGTTAGTGTTAAAGCACAGGACCGTGCGCACTTAACTTGATATTTTGTCCTATATATTTAACAATGGTATCGAGAATCGAATAGTAGTTGAAACTGTGCAGGCGAGTACAAGACTGGCAATGTAATCAGCCTGAATGAACCATCTACGACTGCACTGGTTTAAATATAACAAAACGGACAGGTCCACTAGCATAAAAAAAAACCTGTAAATCGTTTCTCAGCAGTCAACGTGGACTTGTGAGATGTGCTGTCATTGGCCTGGGTTTGAGGACGGGTGGCGACGATTGGCTGGCACCCGGGTATTCCTCAGTCCGACTGGTTGGTCGGTGTTTGAGTTATATCAGTCATTAGTCAACGTGGACTCAATATTTCTCCAGTGCAGTGCGAAAAATGGTTTTCAGAACAGCTTTATACCAAATATTCGGCCTAATTCGGTAATTGTATTAGATAATGCTTCTTATCACTCGCGAATATTAAATAAAATACCAAACACCAGTACAAGGAAGACATTTTAAAATTCATGAGAGAAAAAAATATGAAAATTCCGGTAAAAGTTCCAATAAAGCGCGAATTACTGAAATGAATAAAAGAACAGAATTTCAAAAGGGAATATGTTATTGATAACTTATCCAATATACACGGTCATACACTTTTGCGGTTACCTCCGTACTATGCATATTTAATCCTATTGAGATGGTGTGAGCAACTTTAAAAGATCGTTTGCGAAAATGTAATGACTCTCCAACGTTAAGCGCGGTAATAGTTGATCATATAAGAGAAGTAATAAATGACCTCGACAATACTGATTTATGGAAAAATTGCGTTAAGCATGTAATTAAAAAAGAAAATCAATATCCAACACTACCCCCCATTGAGCCCATTATAATTCAACCGGATAATGATTCCTCTTCAGAAAGTGAAGATTCGGACACGTCAACTTTTAGCAGAACAAAATATTTAGCTATTATATTAGGTATGAAGTTTACTTTTTTATTTTAAATTTCTTGGAATATATTTTATTTAGTTGACAAGAAATTTGAATTTAAGTTACTTTATTCTAGAGACATATTTTAATTTTGTTTTTATTTATGTTTTATCTATATAAGTATTTATTTTTGTTGTACTAATTCTTTGCTTTGGTTAAGAAACTTACATTTTTATTTTAGAAGAAACTTAAATTTTATTTTTACTATTTAACATCCTTGCCCCTCGCCAATCTAACCAGTCCCATTCCCTCATCCCGGCAAGGATATGTTCATACCTTCTCGTTGTTCCTTGCTGAGCAATAACATATTTCAATATAGTATGGGATAACTTTAAAACTAAACCCGATAAATTTAAATATTTAGACTTTAATTCAAATATACAGGAAATTATGCTTTTTAATATTTTAAAAAGTTTTGTTAAAACTCTACACGTGTTTCGGCTTATTAGAGATTATGAAAGCTGCAAAAAAGCATAAAAATGTAACTAATGATCAAACATTATTTATGGGTCATAATATTCTGGAAAAAATAATTTAACATTAAGAACCAATTTGTAGTATATTTACATAGGATAGGAATCATATAACTATATATAATAAATAGATTAAAAGCTTTGCATAATTTATACCTTTCCATTAGGTATAAATAAGTAAGGAACATATTTTAAATTTAGTAATATCTTGTACTCTTGATAAAGGCCTAATAAGCCGAAACACGTGTAGAGTTTTAATAAAACTTTTTGAAACATTAAAAAGCATAATTTTCTGTATACTTAAATTATTGAAGAATGTTTCACAAGGAACCAACCGTAGAATCAACCCAATGTATAAAAACGAAAGGGGTTGATCGAATAAGAACTTTATTTTCTATACATCTTCAAAAGTAATGAGCAATGAATATTGTAATTTTCTGCTGTTTAACACACATACAATATTAATGCTGTTATGTGGACATACAGTTACAACTTTTAAGGGAATAATCACAAGAGTATACAATTTTTATTAATTTGTTTAGAAATGAATTAAGGGTTTTGCCTTCATTTTCCTTGTTTTCTATTAAGTACTTAAGAATACTCTTACATTTTCCGGAATAGAAGCTTATTTAAAGCTGTAAGCAAGCTGCCAAACCTTGTGAATTGTGACTTTACTTGGAAAGCAGAAAAACGACATTATCCTTCTCAAAATGTCCTAATTGTCAATATTGCACCCGTACAATGTGCGTCACATTATTATAAAAAGCAATGGAAAACCTGGTAAGAAACCAGGAAAGAACCCAATTATCTGATTAATATTCAAATTGGAAATCAATATTTAATCTGTTTAAGAAATATAATATTGATATTTTTTATTTTATTAGCAGTTATGCAGTTGAAAAATACTGAATTATATCTCCAATGAAAACATTACGTTTATTCATGTCGTTTCATTGTATTAACTTAAGTACCATTCTATTTTTCCATTATTTTTGTAGCATCCTTTTATAGTAGATTTGATATATGCCTTCCAAACGGGTGGAAAATTATATTTGATATTAGAATATTTAAGTGGAGGCGAGCTGTTCATGCATTTGGAAAGAGAGGGAATATTTTTAGAAGATACAACATGGTAAATTATCATTTTTAATTAATTGTTGCATACCTAATTAAATCTGATTTGTTTTAGTTTTTACCTGTCTGAAATTATTCTTGCTATTGAACATTTACATACGCAAGGAATTATATATCGAGATTTAAAACCTGAAAATATTTTGTTAGATTCTCAGGGCCATGTTAAGCTCACAGATTTTGGACTGTGCAAAGAACACATCAAAGAAGGTACCCTTACTCACACTTTCTGTGGTACCATTGAATATATGTAAGTATGTTGCAATGTTAAATAATTACCTTTCTGATTTTCCTTGTTTGAAGTAAGTCTTAGTTTAAAAACATAGTGGAGTATTTCAGCTCGCCACTTTCGCCTCGCACATTGCCACGGCGATAAGGAAACAAATATTTTTGTTCGGTGATGCACGGCAAGGTGCGTGTCGAGATGAACAACTCCATTATGTCTTAACTTGTTGTTTCTATTTAATTGTTTCCTCGTTGCCATGTAGCGATGTGCGAGGCAAATAGCACGGCGTGCTGAACTTACTCTACTATGTTTTTACACTTAGTGGCAATACTAAGTTCTCATGTCTATATGCATACAAGATACTTATTGAAACATATTGTTATGAATTACACCCCCTTGGAAAAGGAGATGGCACGCCTATGCCTCTGATGGTGACTGGAAAGGCTCTAGAAAGAGCCAAGGACTTTTCTAGATTATGGTTGAAGAAGATTCTGGATTGATCTAGAGCTAATTTCGGAGTATATAAGGCGCGATTACAAGCGCGGGGGAAAAGAAGTTTATTTGAGAAGTGACACGCTCGGTAAAAAGTGAGGTTAACTATTAAGTAAACAAGTATTGTAGTCAGTAAATTGTTAAATAAAGTGTTAGTAGTGTTTAATCTCTTGTTAAAATTATTTAGAACCCACGAATTCATACAGGGTGTTTCCTAAAAGGTGGAAATCCGTAACATTTTGGTGTCGGAAGCGGAATTTTGACAAGAGGATTTTTCGGGAGTGTTGAGAAGACTGGGACAGTATTCTCGGAGTTAGTGCTAACACAGGAAGGACTAATTTACTGGACATTGTTCGAGGTTTATTTTCGAACAGGAAAAATAGTGTTTAAGTGCATTTTTGAGACATTTTTGGAACATTTTGTTGGACATTAGTGGTTAAGTGACAAAGACTCTAGATAAGACTTATTTTAGTGCCGTTTTGAGGTTTTTCTGGACAGTCCCATTACCGATAGTGACGTAATTATTAAATTTTGTTGATAATTATATGCCGGTAACAACCAGAAGCATGGCATCCGAACAACAAATGCAGGAGTTTATGGCCCAAATGCAAAAGATGATGATGGATCAGGAAAGAAAGCGCCAGGAAGAGAAAGAGGAACGTGAAAGAAAACAACAAGAAAAAGAACAAAAACGCCTACAGGAAAAAGAAGAATTAAGACAAATTTTTGAGGATCAAGAACGAAGACGTCAAGAGGAGAAACAAGAAGAGGAAAAACGACGTCAAGAGGAGAAACAAGAAGAGGAGAAACGGCGTCAAGAGGAAAAACAACAGCGGCAAAAGGAAAATGATGAATTGAGAAAAATCATGCAAGACTTGGACATTAAACAACAAGAAGAAAGAGACGAACTAAGGAAAATTATAGAAGGCCAACAGAGTGCCATATTTGCCGTCACTGAAGAACTCAAAAATAAGGTTGAAGAGGAAGTAAGCGAAGTGAAAGTAAAAGTAGGCAAGGTCGAAGAAGAAGTTGGTGAAGTCAAAGTGAAAGTAAACAAGTTCGAAGAAGAAGTCAAAGGAGAAATAGACCAACTTAAACAACAGTTGAGGGAAAGAGGAAACCAGCAAGTGGTGTCATCAGGCCAACGATTGAAAATTCCCTCTTTTGATGGTCAAAGTTCCTGGATGACTTACAAGACACAGTTTGAGGCAGCAGCGAGTGCAAACAACTGGAATGACGAAGAGAAGGCTAAGGCATTAATCGTGGCTTTAAGAGGCCAAGCATTGGAGTTGCTCCAGACAATTTCGGCAGACCAACAACGGAATTTTAGAGTTTTAGAAGCTGCCTTAGATCTACGATATGGAGATCAACACCTTGCTCAAGTATACCAGACCCAGCTGAAAGTGCGCGTTCAGAAAGCTGGCGAGAGTCTGCAAGAATTTGAAGCTGCGGTGGAAAGACTGGCACACTTAGCATATCCTAATGCGCCAAGAGAATTTAAAGAACAATTGGCAGTGGGGGCATTCCTAGACGGGATAAGGGACGAGGAGATCAGGCGAGTCCTCAGGCTATCCCGACATAAAAGTAGTAGTGAAGCCTTGGTGCATGCACTAGAGGTAGAAGCCGTCTATAGGGATACTCCAAAGTCAAGAGTGCGGGCTATGACGTTTGAAGAATCGCAGCCAGAAGAGAGAGACCAAAACCCTATCTTGAATGCGATTCTCAAAACGAATAAAATGATCGGTCAATTACTGGCTCAATCGAATCCTCCAAGAAGGCAGGAAAACCAACAAAATAGAGAAAGACCAAGTGGAGGTATTAAATGCTACAACTGCGGCAGGATGGGACATATGAAACGAGACTGTCGACAGCAGAACTCGGACAGACGAGTAAATGCTGTAAATGTAGAAGAGCAGCAGGAAAACTAAAGATAGCCAGCACCAAGGGGGCTGTGCTGGCTAGGGAACACGGTGCCCCCAGAGAAATAAAGATTTCCCAGCTGCGAAGAATTCCAAGTAGTCTGCTGTTGCAAGGATATGTGAATGGAAGAAAGTGTGTGTTTACTGTTGACACAGGTGCTACGTCATCAATAGTGCGGCCAGGGTTTATATCAGGCTTGCAGATTAAGAAGAAGCAAAATGAAGTAATTATTCGAACAGCCACGGGAGACAGGGCTGCGGTCCATGGAGAGGTCAATTTGGAACTGCAGGTTGGACGATTGAGATTCAATTACAAGGTCATTGTGGCTGACATTACAGACGATTTCATTTTGGGACTGGACATCATGGAAGAGAAGAGATTTATTGTTGACGTAGGGGAGCGAGTCTTGAAAATTGGAAATGAGGAATTTATCCTGGCAACCGCAGATGACCAATTCCGTAAAGCAAGGCTATTGACAACAAAGACGATTAAGATTCCTGCTCATTCGGAACAGATCATCGATGCTGCCTTGGGAGGAAATCCTGGAGGCTACCGTGTTGGCCTGGTGGAAGGTGACGAATCGATTAAGTCCCTAACCAATATTGTTGTGGCAAGAACTTTAACCCGGACTAAAGATAAAATCCCAATTAGAGTCGTCAATTTAAATTCCCATGCAGTAACAATTAAAGAAGGCAAACCGATTGGCTCCTATGAACCGGTTATGTGGGTAGCAAGGTGCGAAGAACAAACAGAGGGAAATTCATCTACAAATATAGACCAGGAACTTTTAACCTTGCTGAGTTCCCAGTTGGAGCATTTATCTAAGGACGAACGAGAGGAGGCGATCAAGTTCCTGGAAAAGGAAAGTTCAGTATTTGCCAAAAGTACGGAGGCCCTTACAAAAACAGATATAGTCCAGCATCGGATAAATACTGGTGACTCACCTGCTATTCGACAACAACCTAGGAGGCTTCCGCTAGCAAAACAAGAAGAAGCCTCGGCAATGATAGATAAGATGCTACAAGATGGAGTCATTGAGGAGTCAACGAGTCCCTGGTCATCGCCAGTAGTTTTGGTTGCCAAAAAGGACGGAACGTTAAGATTTTGTGTCGATTATCGGAAATTGAACGATGTGACGAAGAAAGACAGTTACCCATTACCCCGGATTGACGACACGTTAAGTACATTGGCAGGCTCACGATGGTTTTCGACGTTAGACCTTAGGAGCGGTTATTGGCAAGTTGGGCTTCATCCTGATGATAAGGAAAAGACAGCGTTTTCAGCAGGCAGTGGTCTTTACCAATTTACGGTGATGCCTTTTGGACTTTGCAATGCTCCAGCCACGTTTGAACGATTGATGGAATTTGTACTACGAGGGCTAACCTGGAAGACGTGCCTGGTTTACCTTGACGACGTGCTGGTTATGGGACGAGACTTTACAGAACATTTGAAAAATCTTCAAGAAGTATTTGGACGAGTCAGAAATGCACACCTGAAATTGAACCCGAAAAAGTGCCTTTTATTTCAGAAAGAAGTTAAATTCCTTGGTCACGTAGTGTCTTCGGAGGGAATACAAACGGATCCCGACAAAATTTCTGCCGTACGAGATTGGCCAAGGCCATCTAACGTTCATGAAGTACGAAGCTTCCTTGGCCTTTGCACTTATTATAGACGCTTTGTGGAAGGGTTTGCAGACATTGCGAAGCCATTACACCGGCTAACAGAGGAGAAAGTTCAGTACCAGTGGACACCGGAGTGTGAAACGGCATGGAGAAAATTGAAGGCAGCTCTATGCACTGGTCCTGTACTAGCATACCCACAACAGAATGGACTTTTTATTTTAGATACAGATGCCAGTAATTCTTCGATTGGTTGTGTGCTGTCCCAAATTCAGAACGGAGAGGAAAGAGTGATCGAGTACTTCAGCAAGGTGCTCTCCAAACCAGAACGAAACTATTGTGTAACCAGGAAAGAGTTATTGGCCATCGTCAAATCAGTGGACCATTTTCATAAGTATCTCTACGGGCGACATTACAAAATCAGAACCGACCATGCTGCGTTGAAATGGCTGTTGCAGTTGAAAACCCCGGAAGGTCAACTGGCTCGTTGGATAGAACGGTTGCAACAGTACGACTTTAAAATCGAGCATCGACCAGGAAGATCTCATAAGAACGCAGACGCATTATCTAGAAGACCATGCAAGGACGACTGCAAGCACTGCCGCCACGTGGAAAAACAGCAGGGCGCGGGAGCAGTCAACACTATTAAAATAGACGTTCCGGATGATTGGACAACTGAAGCCCTGAGACAAGAACAACTGAACGATGCAGAGATTGGGGCTATATTGAGAGCAAAGGAAAAAGGAACTCGACCAGAGTGGAAGGATGTTTCGGACAAAGCAGTTGGATTGAAGGCTTTGTGGGCACAGTGGGACTCACTTAGAGTTATGAACGGGCTGTTAAAAAGAGCATGGGAGAGCCCGGATGGGAAGCAAGTTGTTATGCGTCTAGTGATTCCCAGGTGTCGAGTACCGAAAGTACTTCAAGAAGTGCATAATGGAGCATCCGGTGGACACTTCGGCGTTAACAAGACCCTGAATAAAGTACGTGAACGATTTTACTGGGTAAATAGTCGTCAAGATGTTGAAGCTTGGTGTCGTAATTGTAAAATTTGTGCAGCCAGTAAAGGACCACAGACTAGGAGTAGGGGTGCAATGAAGCAATATAACGTCGGGGCTCCTTTTGAGAGGATTGCGATCGATATAGCCGGACCATTCCCAGTAACCAAGGACGGTAACAAGTACATACTGGTTGCCATGGACTATTTTAGTAAATGGCCTGAAGCCTACGCAATTCCGAACCAGGAAGCGGTTACTGTCGCCAAAGTCTTGGTAGATAACTTGATATGTCGGTTTGGTGTACCCCTGGAGCTGCATTCAGATCAAGGGAGAAATTTTGAGTCAGGGGTATTTCAGCAGATCTGCAAGTTATTAGGAATACACAAAACACGGACGACAGCCCTTCACCCGCAATCAGATGGAATGGTGGAGCGACATAATAAGACTATGAAAGAACATCTCTCTAAAGTCGTTCATAAAAATCAACGTGACTGGGATCTCCACATACCGTTTTTCCTCATGGCATATAGAGCTGCTATCCACGAGACTACAAAACAAACTCCGGCTCGTGTAGTATTTGGACATGAGATCAGACTGCCGTGTGATTTGATGTTTGGAACACCAGGTGGAGAACGGCTTCCTGTGAACAGCTATGTAGATGAAGTGAGTGAACGGCTAAGGAATGTCCATGAGTTAGTTAGAGACCAAATCACCATAGCCAGTGACAGAATGAAGGCTCGATATGACCGTAAGGGTAGTTCAGAAGGGTTCAAGGCAGGAGACCTGGTTTGGCTGTACAACCCACAGCGGAAGAAAGGCAGGTCACCGAAACTTCAACCGCCTTGGGACGGACCGTACACTGTTATTACCCGAATTAATGACGTCGTCTATCGGATTCAACGAAGCAAAAAGTCCAAGATGAAGATCGTGCATTTGGACAGACTGGCGAAATACATCGATGATTCTGAGTTGCCTGATCGGGACGATCAGGCTTAAGGAGGGGGCAGTGTTATGAATTACACCCCCTTGGAAAAGGAGATGGCACGCCTATGCCTCTGATGGTGACTGGAAAGGCTCTAGAAAGAGCCAAGGACTTTTCTAGATTATGGTTGAAGAAGATTCTGGATTGATCTAGAGCTAATTTCGGAGTATATAAGGCGCGATTACAAGCGCGGGGGAAAAGAAGTTTATTTGAGAAGTGACACGCTCGGTAAAAAGTGAGGTTAACTATTAAGTAAACAAGTATTGTAGTCAGTAAATTGTTAAATAAAGTGTTAGTAGTGTTTAATCTCTTGTTAAAATTATTTAGAACCCACGAATTCATACAGGGTGTTTCCTAAAAGGTGGAAATCCGTAACAATATTCTTTATAGGATTTTGCAAACAGCAGAAAAAATAACTATCTATGAGAACTAAAAGGAAAAATATTAATAAAATCTTTGCATTCTTTCGATAACCTGAATTCTGGTTATGCTAGCAAATTAAAATCCTAATTAACTTAATCTTCATGACCGTAGGGGGTTATGTAGATACTAGTTTAATCTGCATGGCCGTAGGGGACTGTGTGAGTGCTAGTGTTAGAATGAGAATTATCAAATAAGAAATTAGACAAATTTATTTTAGGATTTTAATTTGCTAGCATAACCAGAATTCAGATTATCGAAAGAATGCAAAGATTTCATTACTGTTTTTACACATAGTTTTTCTTTTAGTTCTCATAGATAGTTATTTTTTCTGCTATTTGCAAAATCCTATAACGAATATGTTTCAATACAATTATAAGCAAACAAATAATAATTCACCTTTAAACAAGATACTTCTTCAGTATCAGATAATCAAATGAAATTTTAAATACCTTAATATATCCGTTTCAAGGCAGTTCGAAAGAAATGTCACATTACAGTTACTAGACACGAATTTTAAATACATAGTTTCAGGCCTGTAGCTAAAAATAAATTGTAGGGGTTGCTCATCACACCTCAGGGGGTGCCAATTAACTTATAATTTATGAAAGGCCTGCATAATTTTAATGTTAAACATTCCAGTGCATTTAGATGAAAAAGTTGCATTATTATGGAAATACTTTGAATTTCACAGATTTAGATGAAACCTTTTGCAATGTAATCTAAGGGCCAATTGTTCAAAGGCAGTTTAAACGTAAAACTTAGTTTAACCTAATTTGGCCATTGTACCAAAGAGTATAAGCATGTCCCTCGGGAAATTGGGCTGAATTTTAACCTTGACATCACATTACTAAGATGACCTATTCTGCAAGATATTACACCCCTACCCCCCTCTGGTTTTTAAAATAAATGAATTAATAGAATTTTGAAAAATGTTTTTTTTTTCTGTTTAATAACGTAACCAATTATTATGATTTTTATATATGTGGTGGATATGCCAAAGAGGTATTAAATAAAAAATTATTGAGTATTTGCAGTAAGTAATATAATAAAAATATAGTATATATAATCTCAATTGGGAGTGCATAAAAACGAAAACTCGGAGTAAAGTCGGCATCTCCTTTATGGGACATAGGTGGTGCGCGGCAGCGGTAGAAATGTAAAAATGCTTTAAATCATAAATATGTATATTTTAATTGTTAAAGAAAGGGATTTCTATAATACTACCTTTATTCAATAAAATCTTCTAGCGGCAAAGTTATGTACTCTTAGGCGGGAGTTCCATAGATGGTATATAATCCTTCCGAAGGGACGCAAAGCAGCGACTGTCTTGTTTATTAAATGTTAGGCCATGATACTATGAACTTTGCAGTATCATGATGTTAGGCAGGTAGAAAATTTCTACTATTCTATAAAGGAAAGACTCGGCAAAATTTTTAAAGGGGAAACTCGTTTCCTCGCATCGGTAATTGGTCTCAGTAGTGGAAATAGGTCGACTTTAAATAAACAAATTTCAGACAAGCTGTGTCTATGAACTTTAAATAAACAATATTTCATTCGTCACTATCCGAGTTTTCAGAACTTGAATCGGTATTTACATTAATAATAATTGGATTAATAGGTGGTAATATAGAATATTCATTTTCCTTTTTTATCACATGAGATACACACTTCCTCCATATATCGCTTTTGCCCATTTCGTCTACTATTATCTTTATATTCTTTAAGACAGACTCACTTAATTGTGGGGATTGATTATATTGATGTAGTCTTTTTACACCAGCCCACACCATTTCAATGGGGTTGAAAACTCAATAATATGGAGGCAGACATAAATTTTGCTTTCCAATCAGTTCTAATAAAGTCTTTTTTGTTTTTTTCTGGTATTTCCAAGCCTTTACCTTTCATAATAAATTCAATGATATCGCCTTTTCTTGAGTTTCATGTTCGGGATTTTTTGTTTCTTTGCCCACTTCTCAAATACTTTGGCTGCCATATTCTCGTGCTAGTCGGCAGAGGATTGCTTAATATTTTTACAGAGAACAACGCATTTGGAATAAAACCGTTTATTTGCATCTCGGTATTCTTTTGTTTTATGCAGGTACTCATGTCGATGATCAACGATACGTGCTGATTCCATAACTACCATTCGTTTGTCCAATTTTTTGTACCTAAAACCGCAATCAAGCAAAACGTTTTGCAAAGTATGTAATGATTTATAGTTATAATCTAAATAGTCGCATAACTTATCCCTAATCATTTCTAATGTGGGCACCTTCTGTTTATTGTAAAAGTCATACACAAATCAACGAATGACATCTTTGGACGCGTTATCAAGTTTTTTAAGTTTTTGTGCAACTCTTCTGTTTAAGAGAACGATCAACTACATCCCGGATCTAATAACCCTATAAATTGTAGTATGGCTAAATTTGGTTAATTCACAAATCCTCTTCACAATTTGATTACATAAAGAATCAATATTTTCGCCTTTTAAACACTAGTAAATATTCAAAATAACCCTTTGAGTTTGAACGTGTAAGTCTTTATTTTCAAATTCCGCTTGTATAGGCTCTGTATCAAAATCATTCGTTTCATTGTCACTACTATCGAAAGGCCTTCAAAATGCCAATAATAATAATAATAAAAGTTCTTTATTGAATATATAAGAGAGAAATTACATATTCAAACGGCTATCGACCGGGGTCCTTCAGCCTGTATTTCCTGCTTTTTTTTATTGATATTACAATATTTTTTGTATTGTTTTAAGATGAATACAATTTATTTTGTTGTAAAAAAAGAAAAAAACAAGCAAGTTTAGTTTAGAGTTAGCGAAGATAATTTTTCCATCAGTGTCATCTCGGGGTGCTTGAATTTTGATGTGTTGGGGCTTCTTGTCCGGCAGAGAGGTCGCATCAATTGAATGTTGTGTGGTCGATTTGCAAATTTAACTGTTAACATTTGGAGTCTGGTCAGGATTGGTGTTATTCTGGTTTTTTCATATAGTAGATTATTTGGCGGGTTATGGAGGTTGTTGTTTGGGTGCCGAATTTTAGTTATAGTGCGTAACGAAGCGGTTTCAGTAACTTTTAATTTGTTTAGGGCCGGTTTTTAGCAGTTGATATATAGATTGTGTCCATATTCAAGTATAGGTCGGCATATTGATGTGTAAATTTTTGTAGCTGTTTTTGTTGATATCCCTTCGTTTTTATATGTGAGTGCTTTGAAGTGTTTTGCTCGGCTTTTTATTCTGGATTTAATAATTGCTGTGTGTTGATTAAAATTCAGTTTTTGATCCATGGTAATTCCCAAATATTTGGCCGTAAGAGTTGGCTTTACATGCTTGTTTGCAATGCTTATTGAAGGGGAGGATGGAGGAGGGAGTGTGGTTAAATATAACGAATTGTGATTTGCTGAGATTTGGAAGCAGACGCCATTTATTGAACCACATTTGTATCTCGTTCATCTTATCCTGCATCTTGGGGATTAACCTCTGTAGTGATTTATTATGTCCCACCAGAGTTGTGTCATCAGCATATTGTAGTATGTATGTTGTGTCTTCCGATGGATTTTGTGGGGTGGCGATGTCATAGCTGTATAAGTTGTATCAGAGAGGTGAAAGTGGTGATCCTTGTGGGACCCCCTGCTCCATCATAAATTCTTCAGAAGTTGCGTTTCCAACCTTTGCGTGTAGTGTTCTGTTTTCCAGGTAGTTTCTTAACAGGTGTATCAGATAATCAGGCGTACCTACTTTTTTAAATTTGTATAATAGCCCTTTGTGCCAAACGCTATCAAACGCCTTTTTGATGTCCAGATATATTGCTGCCGATTTTAAATTGTCGAGTTTGGCAGACTGGACGTTTGAAGTGAGAATCGTTAGTGGATGTAAGGTTGCACATTTTTCTCTAAAACCAAACTGATGATTAGGAATTATGTTCATAGTGTTATCATGTAATTTGTTTCTTATAATTTTTTCGAATAGTTTACCAAGTGCTGGTAGTAATTGTTAATTTTTTTGTGATTGGTATTCGGTTTTGGTATGTTTATTATCTCCCCTTTTTTCCAGTCTTCGGGAAATATCTGGTGATTTAGACAATATTTGAAGATTTTTAGAATGTAACGGTGAACATGGTAATTTAGTTGTTTGATTATTGACCATGATATTCTGTCCACTCCTGGTGATGTGTTCTTTTGCTCATGTAAAATGTTGAAGTATAGTTCTTCCTCAATTTCTATAGAGTTGTTAGGAATCTCTGTGTTAAAGTATTCGTGGTACCATCTGTTTACTTCTACATATTTATTTTGATCAAACACTGGATTTTGCCCCTCTGCAAATTGTTGCTTGTAATATTTTGCGAATAGTGTAGCCTTGTCTTCATCTTTGTTAAATATTTGCCCATTCTTTTCAATTTCTGGAGTATTGTGTTTGGGTTTGTATTTTGATAACTTTTTAATTTCCTGGTAAAATAGCTGTCCTCGATTTCCTGACACGTCTGCAGCCAACAATGTGTCTTGTACTGAAGTATCATTTTGTGCACCATTTTGTTGTATTCGTTTATTATTTTTCGTTTTATGCTGGGGTCTGGGCTTCTCTTCAAAGCGAAAAAATCTTTCGCCTTTTCAAAATGCCATTTTCAACAATTAATTGCAAAAAATCACTCAAACAGTAATAAAACTAATAATTTGTTTAAATATTCACTAAAATTAAGTAATTTATAACGCTGCACTGCATCGTATAGATCATACAATACAAATAGTTAATACATATTTTTTGTTTTATATAAACTGCTGGCCACTTGAACTTACACATAGAGACTTTTAGGCAAAATTTAAAGTTCAATATTTTCAACAGGAATGCAAATTTTTGAACGCGGCTTGCAAATTTTAAGAGCTAGTTTTTTTCGGATTAAGCTGCATGACGTATATTTATCGTAGGACCATAAGTTTATTATATACGGGGTGATCAATTAAGTCATGCAAAAAATCAAAAAGTTTGTATGAGTGAAATTTCCGCAAAAAATTTTTTTGGTCGTTGCAATATGGTTCCTTACTAAGGTAACATCAATGTCTTTAGACGGTTTTGTCAGTTTTTGGATTAAGGCCCTTAGGCCTTGTACACACTACTCAACATAAAATTTGGATACCGAAATCTTTAAAATGCTATAACTTGACGTTGGATTGACGGTTCTTGATGATTTTTGCGGATTTGGAATCCTTATTTCACGTAGATTTTCTATGGTCTAAGCATTTTATTTGAGGGTTGAAATTTACACATTATACCGGGTCGATAATAAACAAAAACGTAGCGACAAGAACAAGTTTATTACATTAAATTCTACAATATACAACATTGCTTAACAACGACCAAAAGTCAATTCTTAAAAAATTTATAATTCTAATTCTAGTAATTTTTAATAACTGAAAAAAAATTTAACTAAAAAATTAAAAATTTATTTAATTTAAACTTAAATAAAAATTAAATTAAAATTACCTAATTAAAATTAGGTACATTAATTAAAAAAAAAAGAGAAGCTAATATTTTGTTGGTCCTCCTGCTCGGAATATTACTTCCCGACATCGATTTGGTAGAGTATCCACAAGATTATTTATAAAATCTTGTGGAATATTCTCCCATTCTTCACGAATGGCCTCACTGAGCGTTTCTAAGGTTTCATGGGGTACATGAAGAGATCTTACTTTAAGTTTTAAATAAGACCAAACGTGTTCGATGACATTAAGATCCGGAGACTTTGCAGGCCAGTCCATCCTATTGATGTTTTGTGCCTGCAAAAACTCTGTGATCCTTCGCGCTCTGTGAGGTCGAGCGTTGTCATCCACCAATAGAATTTCAGGGCCGTAATGTCGAGCAAAAGGAACAACAATAGGTTCAAAAATTTCCTCCTGATAAACAGTAGCATTAATGGTTTGGTTGGTAATGAATAGCTCGGTTTTACCATTTCTTATGATACCTCCTCACACTGTAACACCTCCGCCACCAAATGCTTCTTGAGGGGCCATATTTTCCTCCAAATATCGCTGATTTGGCCTTCTCCAAACTAACATTCGGCCATCGGAGTGAAACAAATTAAATCTTGTTTCGTCAGTAAATAAACAATGGCTCCACTCTGCATTACCCCAATTCGCATGCCGATTTGCCCATGCCCGCCTATTCGCTCTATGGCGTAATAACCGCATACATTTTGCTCTGCGACGGGCTCTATAATTTAAAATGTTTGGCATTATGTTATGGTTTTTAAAAAAAGAAATCTCACCTCAAGTTGTTTTTATTTAATGTTCTTCTCACTGTTCTGTCCGAAACTCTCACTCCAGTTTGTTGTCTTAAAGAGTCATTTAGATTTCTAGAGTTCTTTGTTCTATTCCGCATAGTTTCTCTCATTAAAATTCTTTCGGTTCTTTGGTTTATTTTTTTTGTATGTCCACCCCCATGCCCATAATTATGATCACCAGTAGTTTCGACGCGGCGGTTCAAATTATAAATTGTCTTTCGGCTGACATTGTAAATGTGCGCAACTTGCTGTTGTGACATTCCTTCGTTGAGAAGTCGAATGCAATTTTCCCTTTCTGCCGGTTAAACGCCTCATATTAATTAAACTTTACAAAATTATAACATTGAAATATGTCAGATTATTTCTAAAATAATGTAAACAGTTTTTAATTCCATAGCAACAAATTTGTTTTTCCAATGCCTACTTTGAAATTGACGCGTCGCGTAGAAATTACACCCGATCATAATTATGGGCATGGGGGTGGACAAAGAACTCTGTAAAACTGAATGATTGTTTGAGACAACAAACTGGGGTGTGAGTTTCGGACAGAACAGTGAGAAGAACATTAAATAAAAACAACTTGAGGTGAGAATTTATTTTTAAAAAAACTTAAATAATGTCAAACTTTAGAGCGCGTCGCACCCTACGTTTTTATTCATTATCGACCCGGTATAATGTGTAAATTTCAACCCTCAAATAAAATGCTTAGACCATAGAAAATCTACGTGAAATAAGGATTCCAAATCCGCAAAAATCATCAAGAACCGTCAATCCAATGTCAAGTTATAGCATTTTAAAGATTTCGGTATCCAAATTTTATGTTGAGTAGTGTGTACAAGGCCTAAGGGCCTTAATCCAAAAACTGACAAAACCGTCTAGAGATATTGATGTTACCTTAGTAAGGAACCATATTGCAACGACCAAAAAAATTTTTTGCGGAAATTTCACTCATACAAACTTTTTGATTTTTTGCATGACTTCATTGATCACCCCGTATATAATAAGCTTATGGTCCTACGATAAATATGCGTCATGCAGCTTAATCCGAAAAAAACTAGCTCTTAAAATTTGCAAGCCGTGTTCAAAAATTTGCATTCCTGTTGAAAATATTGAACTTTAAATTTTGCCTAAAAGTCTCTATGTGTAAGTTCGAGTGGCCAGCAGTGTATTATGGCATGCAAAAACTCTGAACAAGGTTGATGTTGACAAATCAAATTCGCTAAGCATCTAATCTCACCTATATTTCTATGTGACAGGCAGATCAAGTCCACATGGACTGTAGACGAGGAGTGGTGAATATAAATCTGTAAAATTCTGTGCTCTCTCATTCAATGTGAAGCAATATATTGACAATACCCCGTAAGATCATTTAGTTCCGTGCTGTTCCAATTAAGTTCTTAAATACTATATTAAAATATTGGAATTAAAAATTTTAAAACATAAAAAATTTCATGTATATTGGAGACACCACCACCAATTTTTTTTCAAAAATGCCACCTATAACATATTTTTTTCAAAATTTTCATAAGGGTAGAACAGTGTTAAAATAAATTATGATCACTAATCATATATAAATTAATATTCATAGTCTTCCTTTCGAAAAGAAAATAAAATGGTACTATGAAGAATTAAAGCAAATGAAGCACAACTTGGATGCTTTAGACACTATAAAAATGGTAAGAAATTATGAAGAAACTGCTAATGCTTACAGTCAGCTCAGAAACATGTATATACCAAAGATAGACTAAGTAAAAAAACTGGCAAATGACAAGTATATAGCTGAAGCAGAGAATAAAAGCAGAGCAATATGGACAGTGATAAAATCCGAAACCAAACCCAACCAAAAGTCCCAAACAGAAGAAAAGTTGGTATTAATCGCAAATGAATTGAATAAATTTTTCTCAAACATAGGACTTGTAGACCACAAGCCCATGCTAAATTTTTAGTGGGTTATATGACACCGCTTGAAAAGGTATAATTTTTGTAGTCCTACGAAAATAAATCACTTTGAGCCCTATGCTGTACATTTTAGGTGGGACATGGGAAAGCCGCGGAAAAGTGAAAATCGTAACCCGCGGAGGTGCATTTTTTTCAAATGACGCTGTACGGCTTACATTTATTTGGACTCTATTTATACCTGTGACTCTTAAAAAGAACATGGCGTACAAAAATAATGGGACAAAAGTACAGGAAAAATTTTCGTTTTCCGAAAAGTGACCTCTATGATATGACACCATACGGCTTTTATGAAATTCGATTTTTCTATTAACAAGGATGAATTTTTTTGCTATGCCGTACAAATCGGTTGGAACATCATTTTGAAATTTTATAAATTAAATATCGATGTAAAATAAAATTTCAAAAAAATGTAACTTTATAAAGAATATAGATTTTTTGATGAAATTAAAAACCTATCCTTATATATTGTTCCTTGTTCGAGAAAAAGGTACACTATAGATATTTTACAAGTACTTTTCCAGATTCCAAGGTGGGCACTGCACTTTTTGAAAATAAAATTCGCAAATTCCAATCAAATTTTTTTTTCCACAAAACGTCTCCATTTGGCCTTGGTAGTGATCCATTAAAGTTTGGCATGGGTCCCATGCTCCACTAGTAAGTTATAGCTTACCAAAATTTCACGGGCCGCCGCTGATAATAGAATACTTGAGGATTTGACTAATGAAAATTTTCTTCAAGTGGTAGAAGATATTAGAAATCCAAGAATTCCGTGAGTTTTTTGAGAGAGGAGATATTTTTTGATATGTATATCTATAGTGATAAATAAAGACTACTACTACGGGATGACAATGAGTTTTCTCAAAGATTCCGTTTGTCAAAGAACACTGTGCGACGAACTCATTTAATGAATTTTACTTAGCATTTATTGCTTCTTGTGGATAAAATATTACTTAAAGTTACAGTTACATTTGTCAGAATGCACACCTATCCTTAACGTGCCTGGATGGTTTTCATTTGCTCAGTCTACATCATAATTTTTGTTTTATTGTAATTTACACTTAAACCGTACACAGAGCTTATGGCTTGGACGTTGTCCAGCAGGCGCATGAGCTCATCCTTGCTAGCCACAACCAAGGTGGTAACATCCACAAACCTCGACTTAGAAACCTTAGCTCCTCCTATAACTAGTCCTGCCAGTCCCCCAACACGTCGCAATACGTGGTCACTATAAATGTTAAATAGGAGAGGTGACATAATGCAGCCCTGTCTGAGTTTTCTTCCTACAATCGACAAATAATAGAGACCAGATGTCTGGTTGTTCCCATCTCTAATAGTACAGTCCATAGTATATTTCATTCCACATTGTCAAATGCCTTACTGTAGTCCACGATTGGCCAAGACAGATAATACTAGCATGTGATACTAATGCCAGCAATCTATAGTTATCACAAACATCTGTCGATTGCTTTTTATGTAGTGATAGGAAGATTGATGTTTTCCAATCATCGAGCCAGTTTCCAGTTTCCCATATTTTTTGAAATATGTGAAGTAGTGGCGAATTGACAATGGTGGCGTGGTGGCGATCACAACAACCCTAGCCCAAAACGCCCACTTGCATATTGAGAATCTCCAGGGACATGTGACATGTGCCCTCGCCGTCCCTCGGCAAATAGTGGAGAGAAATCACCCCAGCTCTTCAAAATTTTGAGTGAGAAAAAAAAATGTTTAGAGAACTATCTCCCCTCTCCTCTTCAAAATTTGTAAGAAAACACCTATAACGAAATCTACCTGCCTTAATATCTACCAGCAATTCCATGATAGCTAAGGTAGTGGATTTGCCCTTTCTGAACGCAAATTGGCTATAGCTAAGTAAATTATTTTCTTTAAAGTAGTTATTTAATTGAGTTTTTAAGAGATACTCTTAAATCTTAGAAATAAAGAAACTTTTGACGCTGAAAATGCCCTGAGTCCAACTTGACGTCATGATATTTTAATAAAATTATCGTTGTTATTTGTTAATTTGATAAATTAAATACATACTATAAATTAATCAAGAAGGATAATTATGAGATTTATTTAATTAATTTGCAATTTTTTATTAGTAAGAAACAAGCTAAAGAAAACTACATTTTGATATGCATTTTATCCCTGTTAGGATGATTCAGTACATTTTCAGCAGAGGGACGCAAGATGACGTGTTTTATTTTTCTTTTTGCATTGACTAAAGTAAAGGCTAACTACATTTTGAAACACAGAAAGGGCATCGGTTCTATTTTTATTTAGTAAATGAAAATAAGGAAATTAATGATGATGTTTTAAATATAACATTACATTATTTTTTTGCACCTATATCGCACGGAGAATTTATCAATTTAAAATACTTTTTAAAATAATTCTATGGAATGCATTTTCGTAAATAACTCGTTTATTTTAAATTTTTAGGAAAAACTTTATTCTCAATTGCGACTGTACCATTTGAAAAAAATCATAGGTTGAATAAATATATACATAAATTTAATGTTAAACTAGGTGAGTTTGTAACAGAACTTGATAATTGTGTTCCTTGCTCAATCAACTTGCTGAATGTAAATGGTAATATGAAACTCAACAAAAATGAGTTATCTGATCAAATAATCAGGGCAACCATCAATAAACTTAAGAAGTAAAATCTAATATTTATAAATACACACAATCATATTGTTCAAACTAACTTAGAATCAAGCGTTATGATGAATAGTGTCATAAATTCTACTAGTAAGTCCAATGATTCGAATTTAAACATAGAACAAGATTTTTTTATATCCGAGATTATCCCTAATGACTCTCCTCTCATGAAAAATATTAATTGTGTTACCTTTTGCCATCAAAATATTCATTGTTTAGGCAATAAAATATTAATATTAGATGATATTTTTAACAGTGATTATTATTGTGACTTTCTACTACTTACTGAACATTGGCAAACTGAAGAAAAATTAAATGAAATTAATCTTAGGAAGTTCAGTCTATGTAATTCATTTTGTAGATCTTATTTAATACATGGTGGTGTAGCTATCTATAAAAATGACAATTTCATATGTAATGTTACAATATATAATGTCAAAGAATTTTCTGTTGAAGGGGTACTGGAATGTTGTGTTAAATTAGGTACACACAATATTACCGTAGTTGTTATTTATAGACCACTAACTGGTAAAGGTTTATTATCAGATATTTGTAACGGAAAAGACTGTGTTATCATAGGTGGAGATTTTAATTTAGACTTCAATTCCCTGTGTCAATCTAAGTCTACTAACAGATATATTGTCTTGTTTTAATGTAAATGTAAGTGTGAAAGTTCCCACAAGAGTAACTAATGTCTCAAAAACATGTATTGATGATTTTTTAATCTATTCTGATACTGGTTATAGTGTAGAAGTCATAAATCTGTCTATATCAGATCATTTCTCTCAATTTTTAAAATTGGATACTAGGATTACCCAAAAGCAGGAGAATATTACATACAATTATAGTAGACATTTTAGTTCACAAAATATAATGCGCTTTCGCAATTATCTTAGCGATGAAGGTTGGCAGGATGTTTTTATCCAGAGCTGTCCAAATATTGCTTTCGACATCTTTTCTGAAATACTGTCATATTGTTTTGAGATATGTTTCCCTATTAACACGTTCAGTGCGCATGTCGGCTCTGGCCGCCATCTGTGAATGTCAGGTAGTGCGCGTGACGGCTTTGGCCGACATAACGACTAAGTATTTCAATAAATCAGTCTGAGCTCAGCACTGCAGTGGAGTGGTTGATTTTTACGTGCGCCTGTAGTTAAGTGTTGAATTTACTTTAAAAAAATATCAGGGTGCCCGCGATGAGTAAATCGCCCTTAGCAGGGCCGTCCGCCCCTAAACGATCAAGGGATGGTCCCAAAACGCGTAATTCTTGGATTCCTCTATCTGATAAGGACTTAGACCATTTATTATACAATTCTGATGATGACATAGGGGATCCAACTTTTCGGATTCCGATTATGATGAAGACGTGCCTGAGATTTCCGCATTTGACACAAACGAAATTTATGATAATCAAAATTCTGATGAAGATGTACAACAACCAGTGTTAACCCTAGCTGCGCAACAGCCAGCCGCACCCGCAACTGTATCATCCCCTACCTGGGTGTCCCATCCACCTATTATGAAACACATCGAGTTTACTGGACAAACGGGGTTGCTTGCTATTCCGGCAGGTATAAAATTAAGTTTTTCATTTCATTTAGTAAATTTTCACTCTACTTAGTTGAATGTCTGTTCAGGATTTGATTAGCATTCTTCATTTCTCTTACAGGAAACAGGCCCATTGACTTTTTTAATCTCATGGTGGACGACAATTTTTTTCATTTAATTTGCGAAGAAGCTAATAAATATGCAGAGGAAATCTTTTTTCCGAAAATATATAGGACCGAGCTCGCGGATTACTCGCTGGAAGGATGTTTCCCCAGAAGAATTACGGGTATTTTTCGGCATTCTTCTCCATATGGGAACCCTTTCAACAAGTAGACTCCAGGACTACTGGAAAAGGTCCAGATTTTTCAATATACCTTCTTTTGTATCAGCGATGAGTAGAGACAGATTTCTTCTCATTATGAAGTGCTTGCACTTCGCCCGTAATCCTGCAGCTGGAGAGCCAAATCCTGCAGACCGAATATTCAAGATTCGACTGTTGATTGATTATTTCAATAAAAAAATGACAGATACGTATGGTACAGGTCAAAATCTATCGCTGGATGAGTCAATGGTATTGTGGAGGGGAAGAGTGACCTTTAGACAGTATATCAAGAATAAAAGGCATAAGTACGGGATCAAATTATACATGGTTACGGAGCCTAATGGTATAATTTTGAATTTTGCCGTATATACAGGCCAGTTGGATGCCATTGGCGGTAAGGGACATTCTTCCAATGTGGTGCTTCATTTGATGGAGGGCCGTTTAGATATTGGCCATTCCCTTTATATGGACAATTGCTACAATAGCTACGACCTTGCCATCAAGTTGTTGAACCGACGAATCTTCTGCACAGGTACCCTGAGGGCTGATCATAAAAATACCCCCGTGGATGTAAAGACGGCAAAATTAAAAACCGGAGAAACAGTTGTGAGGTATTGCAAGGATGGAGTTATGGTGGGAAAATGGCGCGATAAGCGAGACGTATCTTATATTTCAACCGAATTCAGCAATGAAATGATTACATATCGTGATAAATTAGATAGAGAAAAACAAAAACCGAATCCAATTTTTATGTACAAGTATATGGGAGGGGTCGATAGAAAAGATCAACTCATGTCATATTACCCATGCGAGAGGAAGACCCTCCGCTGGTACAAGAAATTAGGAACACATATCTTTCATATGTTGCTCCTAAATTCATACTATTCAAAAAGTTCACCAATACAAAAATGTCACTATATGACTTCAGATTGGAAGTGGTTGGTCAACTAGTTCCCGAGACACCATCAGCACCACCCTTGACTCCAAACCAAAAACATCACATTCCCATTAAAAACTTGGTTGGTTCTAAAGGGAAGGCATTGTCTAAAAGATGTACTTGGTGTCACAATCACTACCAAAGGAGGAGGGAAACAAGCTATCATTGCCCCGCTTGCCCTGATAAACCCAGTTTGTGCCTAAACGACTGCTTTACATCTTACCACAAAAATTTATAATCAAGTTATTCTGTATTATACCCCCTAGCTTGTAGTTGTTTTCTATGTAACATTATTTTACCAATAAAAATGTGTTTTTTTATCAGATGTGTGAAAAATGTATAAAATTGCGTTACTGTTTTGGATGTCGGCTATAGCCGACATTAGCACTGGTGACGAAATCTTAGTTCTTAGTGCTTAGTGTGCATGACGGCTTTGGCCGACATGGCTCTTTTGACTCCAATTTTTACTCTTACAATTTCGTTGAACATACTTAGATTGAATTTAGCCGGGATTTTGCCTGGCTTATCAAAAAAGTATGTCAGCATTAGGGGTAGGTCATCAAATATAGAGCAGCAGTCAACGTGTTAAACGTTTTTTGACAAATAAAGGAAAAAGATTCAATTTAACACCCGAATTAACCAAATTAAAAAACCAAGTGGTTCTGTACAGTACATTGGCTAAATACAATGTGAATTATGTGGAAATTAGCAAATATCTCAAGTTTATAGGGAAAAGTTAAAAGTCGCTCGAAGAGAATATTATGATAGCCAAATTACAACATCTGATAATAAATCCAAAATCATGTGGAGAATTAAGTATAAATAATCTTCAAAAAAAAAATAATAAAAGAAATGAAATTATTGTATATGAAGACGGTGTTAAAGTAGATGACCAAGATGTAGCAAATAATTTTAATTTACATTTTACGGCCAGTAATAATTATAACAACCGAGATCGTGACTTTTTAGAAAATAATGTTCCCTACTGCAATCACTCAATTAATATGTTTAAAATATGTGAGGATGATTTTTTATTAAGTAAAGATATTAATTTACTTAATAAATTGAAAAACAAACTCATATGGCGTTGATAACATCTCAAATAATTTACTAAAAAAGTGTGGATTGGAATTATGCAAACCTCTAGTATACCTAATAAATTTAGCTATAGAAAAAGGAATCTTTCCAAAGAGGTTAAAACTGGCCACGGCTATACCTCTTTAAAAAAGGAGATGAAAATAATTATGCCAATTATAGAGCAATAAATCTAATTTGTAGTATTTCCAAACTATGAACTTGTAATAAAAGAACAATTAACTTCCTTTTTTGAACAAAATAATATTCTCTCAACATCTCAGCACGGTTGTACTAAAAACAAAAGTACCAAATCAGCACTATGCAAATTTCAAAATATAATTGTTGAGGCCTTAGATTATAAGAAAGTAGTTTTAGGTTTATTTATTGACTTCTCACGTGCATTTGATCACATTGATCATAACTTGTTACTGACAAAATTATCGAGATATGGCATTAGAGGCACCTCGCTAAGTCTTTTAACATCGTATTTAAATGGAAGAAGCCAAATACTTAGTTCAAGTAAATAATATTACAAGTACTAGTCGTGGTATTAAACAAAGTGTGCCGCAAGGGTCAATTCTAGGTCCTTTGCTTTTTATAATTTTTGCAAATGACATTATAAATTTCTTGGACAGCAAATTCCCAACAATTCATACTATATGCTATGCCGATGATACTAATGTCTTAGTAGTAGATGATGATTTAGACACTCTTAAAACTACAGCTGAACACGTATACCAAAATATAATATTGTGGTCAGAAAAAAATTGTTTTCAATTAAATAGAGCAAAGACCAATTCAATTTTATTTCGAATGCAAGGAGAGGGTAATCAATTTCGCCTCTTTGAGAACGAAGATCTAGAAATTACTTGTACTAAGTCAGTTAAAATGTGGTGTTATTCTCGACTACAAATACTACAAATTAATATGGTCACCACATGTCGAGTCACTTTGTTCTCAATTGCGTAGAAGTTGTTATGATCTCCATTGCATGGCGAAACATTGTAGCCCACAGGTGCTATTAACGTTATATTTTGCAAATTTTTATTCACACTTAAAGTACGGAATGGTTAATTGGGGAACAAGTGCCCAAGTTGAGAGAGTATTTATACTACAGAAGTATGCTGTAAGAATAATCGCCGGACTAAATTATCGTCAGTCATGCCGTGATGCTTTCAAAAATTGAAAGATTCTGACAGTAGCTGGAACATACATTTTAGAAGTATGTACATATGTGTATAAAAATATGTCACAGTTTTTCTACGAACTATATTTTTCAAAAAAAGTTTTCTTTACACTGGGTGGTAATTTTATAATGCCTTAAATTCAGAGATCAAAGACTCCTCTAGTGTTTGCACATTTAAATCTAGATTAAAAATATATTTGCTACAAAAAAACTGTTATACCATACAGGAATTTTTTTAAAAACAAATCAATTTCATCTTTTGAAACTTCATTGACTTATGTATTTGTCCTATTAAATTACATTGATATATTTTGTGTTTATGATTTTCTATTGTCATGTAATTTACATATATATGTATGTTTATCTTGTTGTTTATATGTACTTAATGCTTAATGTTATACACTTATTTCTTTGACTTTTTCTTTTATTAGTGTTTTTATACATTTAAATGAAATTATTATTATTATTATTATTTCAGATTTTTTATCCAAAAAGGTCCGTTCCTTATACTGGTTATAGAGATTGATCGACGGAATAGTTAATTTTCGATTTTTATTAGGAAACTGTTCGGAATTTGTATAAGTTCAAAAAAATCAAGTTTTCCAGGATTTGTAGATTCGCTTTTGATTTATCAAATTTCTCACAAACGTCAACTAATAGACCTAATCGAGCCCTACAATTGCCATTTTTGAAAACCAAAATCGGACCTTCGGTTCGGGAGTTATTAATTTCTTCGAAAAACATTACTCGGCCCTGGAAAAAATACTTGCGGTCAACAGATTCGGGCCGCCAGCAATAGGCTTCATTTGTAGCCGTGTACCTTTGATCCCACCAAGTGTCATCGAATCGATCAATATTAGACAGTTATCGTATTTCCTAGCCCAATTTCGAGAAAAACAGTTTTTTGCCTAAAAATTCAATTTTCATTTGTTTTTCGACATAGTCTCTGGTATACTTATTTGTAGAGCTTTGCCAGCGCCACCATTTCTTTTTTGAAATATCTTGATCCGACTACCCGTTACCGAGTTATTCAATTTTTCCCGAAAAACTCGAAACGTCTATATCGGGTACTTACGGTTTCCGAACGGAGCCGAGCTTCCGGTGTTAAGGTTTTCTAAAGACCACCTATTAACCACCCAAGTCTCATCGAAATCCGAAAACGGATTAGGGGGGCTGGGCGTGACAGACAGACTGACTGACCGACGGACGGAATTTTCTAAATTCGCTCTTGAGTCGATAGATATGACTTTCATTTCGATCCGACGTTTTTTTCGGGTTTCGATGGTCCACCGGAAAAATGCAAAACCTATACTACATTTTTTTTTCAGAATGTAGTAAGAAGCTAACCATTATAATAATAATAATAATAATAAAATAATTTATTGTATGGAATAACAAACAAGCTACAAACATACAAATGGATAAGATACAGAGAACTCGCCAATTTACTACACTTGTTATATAATTGTTGCACATTCTATAGGATACTCTTCGCAGTTTTTTTTGTAAATGATGTTAGTTTCAGAGCATTTTTTGTTTAATTACAAAACAAAACAAATTTTTTTTCATTTAAAAAATTAATAACTTTCATTTATTGTCCGATTTTGTTCAAACCCATAGGGTTCTTCCTCTAGCTAACACTAACTTACTGTCCAAATTTCAATACTATCGGACTTTTCGTTCTTAAGTTATCGTGCTTACAAGAAACGTGACGGACAGACAGACAGACGGACAGGCGGACATGTTGAAAGTTGTTCAGAATTCGATCACCAACACAGTGATATGAAAATATTTTCTCTAGGAGCAATATTACCGGTTTTAGAAATGTGCCGATCAAACGAAATATGCTCTTCGTTTTGTATTTGCGAAGAGTTTAATAAAAGCTTTGATGGGAAAGTGAAATCGTGACAACACTGTGATACTGTTCATTTATTATTCTTATGTTGGCACCAATGCGCAATATACAGGTTAGGTACATTTATTAGATGGGAGAAGTGGTTTCACTTATGTAGTGTTACAAGTGCGACCGCTCCAGAAAAATAAGCAACAATATAATGCTATTTTGAAATGACAAAAATGAAATGATCTGACTAGCTCTACCAAAGGGAACGCGAGTAACAGAAATCGTGTAGCGTTGTCCGAGCTCATGTATTTCAGAGGGTAATGTAACATAATCCGAGTGATGATGCTTGTGAGTCACTGGTTGTTCTAGCATTTCGTAGCACGACGTTACGTTACCTGAAAATACCGCGACAAAGCAGCGTTACGGAAATTACGACCCATTTCTAACGTTCAGTATAGTTTAGATCAAACAGCAAATACTTTTTTTTCAATATCAATTCTCTTTTATTTATTTAAAAATTTGTAGTGCTCTTTGGAACAAAGTGAGAGACTCACAGAGTAAGATGTCTTTCTCACTTGCACTGCTTATCCATAAAGACGAGTGACAAAGAAAGACAGATGTTACCGCCAGACTTTACTTAACCGTGTTGCCACGTTTTTATGATCCGGTAATCTGGTGGTATTTTTTGTCAGTAATAATTTATTTCGCGAGAACCATTTAGTGAATGGTAATTAAACTCTGCGATTATCTTATTAAGATCTTAAACTGCATGTATAAAAAATTTGGAAAAAGTTTCTCAATGGTTTTTGAGCTGTTTATATTCAATAACACATCTCTCGTAAGAACTTATATCAATCAATCAATCAATCTTTTATTGCCATAGTTTACATCCAAATGGACGGGGCATAGTCAGGTACAAATTACAAAATTTATAAGTTAAAACTTAATTGCCTAGGGTTTACACACTAAATATTATATTAAATTAAAATCATTATAAATTAGAAATGGTTTAGCGAATTGATTTGAAATTTATTGGGGTGATTTATGAAGACATGAAGAACAATTTTCCCAAATTTAATTGATTTCTTAAAGTTTTTGAATCGCTCTCATTGAGCTGTTATGTTCAATAATACTACATTTCCTGTAAGATTTAAAATCATTGTAAATCAAAAACGGTTTAGTGACTCGATTTGAAATTTTTTGGATGATTTATGAAGACATAAGGAACAGTTTACCAAAATGTCATTCATTTCATAGCATTTTTGAATCTCTCCCATACATCCTTAAATTATACTACTTGTTATTAAATTATCTAAATATCGTAATGTATGAAATATTGATTTAATGGTGATGGTTAAGATAATGAATAATTAAGAGACCAAACCAATGAGCCATATTTAACATAAATTAAATATGTTTTATGCAAATCCTTCTTCCTTCTCAAATATAATATTTTTTTTTACATGAATGTTGACGATGCATTTTCTTTTATATTTTTAGGGCTCCTGAAATATTAACAAGGCATGGGCATGGTAAAGAAGTTGATTGGTGGTCATTAGGTGCACTTATGTTTGATATGTTAACGGGAGGTGTAAGTAAAAATTATTTCTGTTAACTTTTTATTTACTTTTTTCTTTACAGCCTCCATTTACTGCTGACAGCCGAAAAAAGACAATAGAAAAAATTCTTAAAATGAAATTAAATATTCCTTCTTATTTAACCATAGATGCGAAAGACTTAGTACGAAAATTGTTAAAAAGGCAAGTTACAGCAAGATTAGGTGCAGCTCCAGACGATGCAAAAGCTATCAAACAACATCAGTTTTTTAGGCACATCAATTGGGATGATGTTTTGAGTAGAAAATTAGAACCTCCATTTAAACCTAGCCTTGTAAGTTATTTTTCATATGAAAGTACTTTCCATTATTATAATAATCCAATATTGTAACCCTTATAAATAATAGAATAGAATGGAATAGAATTTTATTAAAATACGTAAGATACATTTTGCTTTTTACATTATATACTCTTGGATTTTACAAAGTTTAATGCTTGAGAGTAGAATACAACTTTCAGCTTACAGCAGTTAGAGTTAAAAAAAATCAGTCAATTTGACATTAGGATAGTAATAAAAATATAATACATAATTCGATAGAGATAAAAATATAGATATAATAACTATGACAATATAATATATTAAATTAGCAAATGGTGTTGAAAGAAAGATGCAGGTATCAAATATTGCTAATGCAGTATTTTACATTAATCTTGTAAATGCCTCAGAGTCTAGATCCGCCAGGAGGAGCGATCCATCTGACCGAGCAGCAAAATTATTAAGCAATGTTATGCGGTTCGTTTTTTTGGAGGAATTTTCATGAAAGAAGTATAACTCTTTTTATTAATTTTGCTGCTCAATCAGATGGATCGCTTATCCTGGAGGGTTCCTTTGAAAATCCGCCATGCAACACGATAGTCGTGCTTGACGCCAATTATCTGACACATTTGTATAAGCAAGAGACGTTATTAATTCTGCTTCTTAGAGCAAGGCAGACAACGAAGGTGATAGGAGCATATTTCTTATCAGTCAATCACTCGAAATATTTGTAGTACCAAATTGATATAATTTTTTATTGATTACTTCCCACTTAGTGAATACAAAAAAAGGATTGGCATGCATCATGGTTAGTAAAGGTCCAGAGACAGAAATTCTGAACCTGCAAACTGCCACCGGCCAAACAAATATCAAGCAGATTGTTTTTGTTACTAATTAATTACAACTTAGTAATTACAGTTATGTGAGAAAAAGTTGCAAATCAATTTTCACCCTCTTCCAGATGTCATATTGACTTGAAAATTGCATGTTCACGTGACAATTTGACATTTTTTACAGAAGCATCCAAGATGGTGGAGAGTTTATTGTCATTTAATATCCAATTCTACTAAAAATTGACATCTGGGGATTTTTGAGGTCACAGATTATAAATATGTGATAGGTCAAAAATTCAAAATGACGGCGTCAATATGGTGGATAAATTTTGTAATTTATTGTCTGATTCATCTGACAATCGTATCTGGGAATTTTTGATGTCGCAGATTATAAATATTTAGTTGAGATTCAAGAATTGAAAATAGCGGCTTCAAGATGACAAATAGGTTCTGTCTTTTTTGAGTAGGGTATTTTATCGAATAAACACTAGTCTAATCACATATAAATCCCATATGCGACACTTAAAAGGACAGTGATATTTTGTGCAACACTAGCAGAGATATATCCAGGTTAAAGAGCCAAGACTTATACACAATTGAACGTCAACTAACAGTTTAGCTGCAATAAAAGATTGAATTTTCGTAAGACGTACAAATTTCACTATTATTTTAAAATAAGCCTTACAAATGATACAAATAGGTAATGCAAGGAATTATGCGATGTAGGTAAATGTACCTTATGATGCAGATATAATTATACGATTAAAATCCTCTATTACCTACTTCAATCACGTACTAAAATTCCGATTCGGATTATCCGAATCATCCTGAGAGTATTTAATCTTGACGTGTCAAATCCACATTAAAAGTCCGAGGTCATCGGCGGCATTTCTGCTAGATCAAAGGAGTGTTGCATATGGGATTTATATGTGGTCTAATTGGGACAAAACTAAAAAGAAAATAAATAAATCATTTTAAAGAATAAAAAAAACACGTTTAAAAACCAACTGAAACTGTTAAAAAAAATGGACTAAAAAGAAGAAAATAATAATTACGTTAATAAATGTAAAAGCATGGTACGCTCAAAATACTTAGAAAAACCAATAATTTTACTTATTGTGCTCCTATGCTTTTAAGTTTATTAACATAATGAGAATTGTTATTAACATTATTTTCTTTTTTTAGTACATTTTTTAAAACAGTTACATTTTTTCAAATTATTTATTACTGATTAAATGTATTAATTAGGTTTACTCTGGTAAGAAAATCACGTATCACTTTTGTTCTTTGCCATACTCTAAGGCAAAGGACTAATCATGTCTCTAGCAGACACAAATAGTCATAACGCGTATATTCAGAATACAAGGATTGTGAGTTTGGAATTATGAAAACAAGCGACCTATTTAATCTCAGGGGATCTAATATACAACATTAAACCACTTGGCTAACCCAGATATGCTTCGTTCATCCCCTGCACCACTTCAAAGGATGAACTATTCAACTGTCTGTAATTTGGTAATCCTTTGAGTTATCACATTCGTTGTAGCATCAAAATTTTCGTAATTTAAAGTAGAAAAGATAAGTTTATTATAGCATATGATGAAAATTGTATAGTTGCTGCGATATTTTTCGAGTACCCTTACTAAATTTTTATAAATAATTCTAAATCTAAACATTTTTAGCAAACATACCTTGGATAAAAATGATTGCCCACTCTTTTAGCCTCATTATATCTAACTTCTGATGGTCTAAGGTGGGGTAAATAATTAAAACATAGGAAGAACACATGATTTCAATGATGTGATTGTAGCAGCAGCATATAATGTTAATAATACAAGAGTTGTGTGCTTGGATTAATGAAAGCAAGTGACCCATTTCATGTGGTAGGAGGTCTAATATACAATATTAAGTCAATCTTTGGTGTCGTTTATCCCCTGTACCCTTCAGAAGGGTGAAATATATTCAATTGCCTGTAACTTATCAAATTACAGACAATTTTAGAATACAGAATTACATTACATTTTCTATTTCTAGAAATATTATATATAAATCCTTTATTTTAGCCAAAGACTAATAATATACAAAAATATACATAATTAGTAAATAGACAATGAAAAAAGATATATAAAAACAACACAAGAACTGTATATACCAAACAAGTATAGTCAATTTGTCACACTATAAAATTTCACTTAAATAAATAAACAGTCATAGAACATATAATAATCAGTAGTAATTACATGACTTTAAAAACAAGTACGTACTTAAAATTAAATTTAGGCTGGACATTTTCAACAGACAATACGAATGTCTACTCATCCAATAAATACTTTTTAAGCCTATTCTTGAATGTATTTAAAGTGGTACTGCTTTTAATATTCTCAGGTAACTCATTATACTCACCTAATCCCTTAAAAAATAAACTGTTTTGAGTTGACTTTTTCCTGTATCTTTGTATATGAAAGTCTAAATTAGCTCTAGTATTATAATTAAGTACACTTATATTATAGACTAACATATCCTGCAGATATTTGGGAGCTAAGTTATTCTTAATTTTATATATAAAAACCAGGGTGAAGAATGTAACATTATATCGACTGTATGAGGGGTATTGTAGTAAAAAGTCTAAATTTGATTACAGTGAAAGAATTTGTACCTCGATACCTCGATGCTACATTTATCTCTATAATATTTCAGCACCCTCGCTTTTTTCATTTTTTCTAGTAGTATAAACAACCAAAATACAGTTTCGATAGTATTCTTGTAATCACGATACTTTATTTAACCTCCCATCTATAATTTGATCCTTATAATCTTTAAAGACAATTTTTAGATTTTTATATTTTATAAGTGTTTTATGAGAGCAATGTGTGCTTCGTTTATATAACAATTATTTAGCAGCTACGTCCAAATACAATATGCTCCCAGAAATAATATTGTGTTAAGAAGAATCCTAATAAAATTGTATTATTGCTTAGCTAAACCTTAAAGATTACTTTTGTAGATGTAAGCAAATTGACCAAAAAGTGCCAGGAGTCATTACTATAAATCTGTTATAAATCAATTTTGCTCCGTGAGCTAAAACATCGTATAATAATTGCTGTATAGACGTTTATAACACAACTAAAAACAAATTCTACAAAATGTTTTATAATTTAGCTGTAAGAACATTCTTAGCACTTATTTATATGACGATTTAGTTGTGAAGACTAAATAATCACTTTAATGATATTAATAAAACATTATAGCTTTTTCAGAGTAGTAATGCAACAGTAATAAAATAAAATTGTACTAATATTCTAAATTTATAGAGCAACTTTGTTAGTTGGAGGTCTTTTATATTACTCTTATTAACTTGTCATTTCTAATGTAATCATAATTTAAAATATTTACGGATTTTGTAAAAGATTCAGTAAAACATTAATTGATATTATCTTCCATTTGTTTATGTTATAAACTATGTGTTATGTGTATGTGCTTTAAACAAATAATTTCAGTCAGTATCTCTAACCAACTTGTATAAAAAAAGATTTACTGTTTCAAATTATCTTTAAATGTGAATGATTTACACTTGAATTTTGACAATCAGTCGAATAATACCTTAAAATAAGCCATTTTAATTTTTAATTGAAATTTTACATCCAAAACGCTACATCATTTCACTGCACACTCATGACATCATGAGTTGCTTAACAAATGTCATTGCGTATTATAAACACATGTTATTTAGCAAAATCTTACTATTTTATATAGTGTTTTGTGCCAAGATACAAAAACGTACTTAGAAGAGTTTTAGTGACAGTATCAAGACACTTATACAGCAGATAATTTTCCAGAAGTAGCTTTTACAAATCCCATATTAGACATTTAATCACATGTAAAACGTAAATATAACAAATAAAATGTTATGTTTACCACTATTTAAATGTGATTTAAGCCACTACTAAAATCGATGATGTCACCGCCAATCATAACGTGTTTTGTATACTCAATCAATTTTTAAAACTTTATTTTATTTATTTGATGAAATTTTAATTTGATAGACGATAGAATACTTACTACTTGAACATCAAGAAGTGCTTTAGTAAAACAAGTACTTCATTTTAATAATATCAAAAAACAAATTTGCTTATAGTGAAAACACCTAATTTGTTATACTCCTTTTTGCTTAAGGGACAATTGTTCTACATCTTACTTTCAATACTTACTAAGATTTGAAACCTAGGGTGATGATGACTTGCATTAATTATACACTATTGACTATGTACAAAAAAAAAGAGGAAGTAAGGAACAATTGCATTAACAGGTTTTATTTTTTCATCCGTTAGTTGGTCACCTGATAATGATAAAATCACAAAATGCTACTAAATAAGGGGGTGCATTTTTCAGAATAGGGTGAAAGGGAAGTAAGGAACAATTGCATTAACAGGTTTTATTTTTTCATCCGTTAGTTGGTCACCTGATAATGATAAAATCACAAAATGCTACTAAATAAGGGGGTGCATTTTTCAGAATAGGGTGAAAGGGGTGGTTTTTTGGTTTTTTAATATATCTCTTAGCAGAGCTCTAAAAAATTGCAAGAGTTCTTTTTGTAGAAAATTGAATTTCCCATCAAAGTAGCTGTCTGCGACCTTCAAAAAATCATTTTTTATATGAAATTAAGCATAAACAAATTGCAAAAAAAAGCAAGAAATCACGGAAATTTTTAAAAAAATATGTTTGTTTATAACTTCATTTCTGAGCAGAGATAGGTATAGGTATTGCTTCATAGAAAATAAAGTATAGATTTCAGCTATTAAAATGAGCTTTAGAAAAAAGTTCTACGATGAAAATTTACTGAGATGTTGCCATTCAAAGTTGGCTAATTTTTGTCGATTTTTACGGCTTTTGGTTTCTCTCAAGCAATTCCTATATCTCTGCTCAGAAAAAAGTTATAAACATACATGTAAAAATAAAAAAAAACTTTTGCAGATTTGCTTATGCTTATATTTAATATAAAAAATGTCTTTTGTAAGGTCGCGACAGCTATTTCGATGGGAAATTCTATGTTTTACAAAAGAGAATTCTTGTAATTTTTTTTGAATTCAGCTTAGTTTTTTTCCACCCCTTTCACTCCGTTCTCAAAAATGCACCACTAAATTTAGTAGCATTTTGTGATTTTATCATTTTTATCAACTCACGAATGAAACAATAAAATCCCCTCAACGCAATAGTTCCTTACTAAATCACATACTCAATAGCCTATTAAAGGATACGCTTCTCTTGAAACATTGCAAGATTCGTAGTTACATAAAGCTAAGTCAACTTTGATAAGATAAGATAAGATAATTCTTTATTGCTAGAAGATCATCATGGATACAGCAACGTCAAAAATACAAGAAATTAGAACACAATTTGCAATAACTACATAAAAATTATACGCACACATAATAACAACAGTAGTATATACCAAACGAATATTTATAATAAAAAAAACCAAACATTTGACATGACAAGAAATGGCCTACAAAAATTTTTATGGTTTTTTTCCACCCCTTTCACCCCGTTCTCAAAAATGCACCACTAAATTTAGTAGCATTTTGTGATTTTATCATATTTATCAACTCACGAATGAAACAATAAAATCCCCTCAACGCAATAGTTCCTTACTAAATCACATACTCAATAGCCTATTAAAGGATACGCTTCTCTTGAAACATTGCAAGATTCGTAGTTACATAAAGCTAAGTCAACTTTGTCCTGTAACATGCTAAGGATCATTCCTTAATTCGTATATTAAAATTGTTACCAAGTTACAATGCACTCATGAGCATCCGACATGGAATCTTAATAAAATTACTTATTTTTTCAGTCTAGTGATGATGATGTATCACAGTTTGATACTAAATTCACCAAGCAGACTCCAGTGGATTCGCCAGTTGAATCTATGCTCAGTGAAAGTGCCAATCTCATATTTCAGGTTAGTATTGTTTTTATTAGGTTTACCTAGCATTACAACATGTCCATGCAATGTGATTAGTAAAATAATAATTATCACACATTTGACAGAGCAAAGTTGTCGTTTACTGGAGTTGTGAGTGATACCACTTTACCACTCATCTCCCATGAGAATGAGAGCCACAATAGACCTACTGGTCACAGTGGTGGGTCTGACAAGAGCCCACTCATGTGTTAATCTAACCTAACCTATGACAATGAGCGACAAAGTACTTTAACGCATGCTTGAATGCATGTGTACTTACACAATATATTTTTAAGAAATAGTAGTAGGTACCCTAAAATTTTTGTTGTTAATGTAATAAGTTGATGAAAAGACATTGTCACTAATTTCTGCTTGATTTTCCATAATACATCAGGGTTTGGACTCGTATGGAAAACCTGGAGAACCTGGAAAACTCAGGGAATTTAAAAGCTTAAAAAAATACCTGGAAATATCAGGGAATTTTATAAATTGTATAAAAAATCAGGGAATTCTTCGTCTCGATATGGAAAACCATAGAATTCTTAAGAATTTTCACTGATTCAATTTAATTTAAGGAATTATTTTATGTTGAGTAAAAAATTATTTTACTAAAATATATATGGAAATTTATATTTTTGGTTATGGAAAACCTGGAAAATTCAGGGAATTTTTTCAGCTTCGCAAAGTCTGAACCCTGTACATCTTTGTCATAAATAACATCATAATATAAATTGAATCATCTAGCAGCTGAACTTAAATAAATTGACAGTATTTGTGACTTATTCATTTGTTTATTTTGGTCACATGGCACACTCAAAACGGTTACGAATCGTCGTTTCTAGTAAAAAATTAAACTTGATTATCTTTTGATATTTTAAAATGATCGTAGATAAAATTATGTGTGTAATTCGAGCACAAAGTGTCATTGCTTCTCTCGAGTGTTTGACATTTCTCAACTGACTCAATTTACTCTCTCGAGTGACAATGGGGCACTTTACGCTCTTAAAATACAAATAGCTAATTTGACGTAATTCCAATATTTCTAAGAATCTAAAACAGATTATTAAAGTATTCTTAATTATATGACCTTATAACTTTATTTTTGATATTAAACAAATTTTGAAAGGATAGGAAGTTACTTGATCAGCAATTTTAATAGTAAGTAAAATGTATTTAACAGGCTAATAAACATACTCAAATACATATACAATATTGAAATTGTCTGGCCAATAAAATAAAATAATTTAAGGTGACATTTTGGCCAGACATCCGACATGAAACTATAAGTTTCTGTATACATTTTTATTTATAGTCTGTTTTTAAACCAGGAGGAGTAAACTTGGAAGTCCCATTCACACCATAGAAGTAACCGGAAAATACACTATAACCTTTTTGGCATTTTGGGCAACCAACAATATACGACTACAGTTTATTTGTGTGTATTTCATTATTACATTTAGTCGACCGAAAAAGCCACAAAAATGTTTCAAAAAATTTTTTTAAGGTACAACCACATGGAACCTTCACAGAATAATAGATTAAGCCCTTGGCATCTGAAATGGCCAATTACAACATTTTCTGGTAGGTCCAACTTTTTTTATTGTGAAAAATGTCATTAATCTGTCAAAATTAATTTTTCCTATTTTTCACACATCCCTCACGATATCTCCGGAACCAATTGAAATAATCAAGATTTCTTTTTTTCAGTAGATAAAGGAAACGTGGGCGGAAGTTACTAAATTAATTTAGTCTCTATGGAAACCCCAGTTTTTTTGTAAAGTTAGGTAAAACCTTACCATCTATTTATCTTGCAGCACCTTTTTCAGTAAGCGAAAAACTTTTTTGTTTTAAGGAATTTTGCCATAGTATATATATGAAATGAAGGTAATACATCAAGAAAGTTTTTGTAAAAAAACGCACTACTCTACGACTTACACATTGCAAGTTATTTTTATTTGAAAATAAGTTTCTGCGGGCGAGATACTTCATAAAGCCTGGCTCACCCGTGCCCGGTTCTACTGTGCTTTAATCAGTGTGCTTGCTATGCTTGTTGTGGGAGCATACTGTAAAATATTTTGACATTTTTAACTAAATTTTATTTTCATAAGCACATAAGTATAAGGTTTTATATTATTTAAATTGTATATTATTTAAAATTCATTATAAAAACTCAATATTGGAATTAAAAAATGCGAGATAGGTAATTATTTCTTTTAAAATACAAATTTAAAACTTGATATAAAAATATTTTAAAAATCATCAACGTCGGAATCTAAAATAATCTGGACAGTTGCTTGATTGCTGCAGTTTGCATATTTTCACTCGCTGCAGCATTTTAAACCTTGCACAATACAGGTACATCTGTTGTTGTTACAGATATTGTCGGAACATTTTATTGACAAACTTTGCCTTAGAATATCAGGCATAGGTTCTTGGCTAGAAAAAGTTGCCTTCCAAGCGTTTTCTTCATTTGTCCATTGTCCAACCATATCGAGTTGGATCTTCCAACTGCGTGTATTTTATATGGCTATTGTACCAAATTCTCTTAATAGATACTGACACCTAAAAAGAAAATAATTACATGTAGGTATTTTGTTTCTTTTATAATAGGTATGGGTCATGTAGAAAAATAGTTATTACCTTTTTAAATGTTGTCTAAGAGCATGGTCTGTCAGTAGGAGGAAGCTCAGCAGCTGACCGATTTGTACGTGTTGTTAAGTTCCATCGCAGTTCATTTAAGGATTTTATATTTTTGTTTTTATTCTTATAAATAAAGCGTATATTTTACCCCTAATTCCATCGCTTTATTCTCTGTTACGTAAAATTACCTAGTCAAATAAGAAACTAAAATACACTTCAACAACCTAATAAACTAAAAATACTTACTAATTACTTACCTGTATGCACACACAGAGAAAAATGTGTGTGATATTTTACCACAATTGTAGAAAATTGTACTCCAAATTGGTCTTAAAATAGTGACAGGAACAATTTGTGCAAATAAATAATACATTTTTGGGGCAATGATTTTGTACAGTTTGTGCATTAACATTGTTTGAAATTTTTATACAAACTTAAAAATCACGTAAATTGATTTCTTTACAAATTTGAATTATGGTTGCATAAAAATACATAATTTTATTCCACTTGTGGAATAAATCTCTGAACAGATTAAGTTAGTTTCTACAATTTGTGTGAAATTTTAAAATATATTCTGAAGGTTTCCTAAACAAACATTCACATCTAAATCTCTTCACTTGTAAAACATATTTACAAAAAATCGTGCTCTTAAGTGACAGAATGTTTATAGTTTTTTAAGAGAAAATGTTTTTAGTTTTCCACAATTTCTAAATGAGAAATCCAGAAATTGTATGTTTATTTTGTCAACTTTGTAATTCATTTTGCACAATATATACACTTAATTCAAAGAAGCTGTTATTCAGTAATGCATGAACTGGGGTTCGTTTTGCACAATTTGTTAATCTATAATCTCCAAATTATGTATATATTTTTTGGTTCACCGTGCACTCATTTCACACACTTATGTATCCACTTCATTCTAATTGTATTATTCCGTAACATAGATTGTGAAATATTGTTTCCAAAATTGGAGGTAATCCTATAGGATTTTCAATTAAAAAAATGAAAGAATAAATATTTTATTTTAACAGAACAATACATAATACAACACCATGCATTTATATGTTATCATATGGTCATTGAAAACATTTCTATTTTTTTTAAATACAAATAAATTTTATATGCATACAGTGTTTTAGTTGAATAGAAGTAGGTGACTTACATTTATGCTTAAAATAATTTCGTTTAATAGTTCTAATTTGGAAGGTTTCCAGTGCTTCTTCTTTTTAGCTTCTATAAACGCAGCTTGTAATAATAAAGGCAGTAGCTTATGTGGTAGTCACGTCATATTCTTTAAAAAAAATAATAAAAAATAACGTTTATCAGTTCATCACCAAATCAAATGTATTGCTTACCATCAGAAGTGTTATCTTCGTTTTGAAGCAGTTCTTTTACAAGTTTGCCTTTTGGGTTTAGTACTTTAGGAAGCTTTCTTTCGCTTCGCATAAGAAAACGAAATTACTCTGAAGCTGTAAGCGAAATCAAGTAATAGAAGATACGTATCATGCATTCTTCGCATATAGAGAAACAAGAAACCTTTTTTATATGGTAACGAAAATGCAGTTAATTTAGGAGAACATATATAAAAATCTGTAACTCTGTATGAGGTAATTACCTCTGCGAATGCTGGAATTAGATCTAGGAAACCCCATTCGGTTAATAAGTTTTCAACATTTTCCATCCCAAATGTAAGTACTTGTATAATTCGGAAGTGTACGTCTTCACTTAGCGAAATATAACCTGGATCTGATGCGTAATTTCCTGCGCGTATATGCGTAGCGTGGCCAGCGCAGTCAGTACAATTTTTAGCCAATAACCTTTACGTGAAACAAATGAAACAATTATACAAAATTTTAAAACAATATCACCAAACTGATTGTGAATAGTATGTCATTAAATTGTGCATTTTGTGTGGGCCGCATAGATTACTATTATTGTTCAGCGGAAATAAATATGTTGGGACTCCTACTTTCACAAGTTTGTCAACAACCGTTTATAAAATAAAATCACACTTTTATGTTACACAAGTTGTGCAAATCCTTTAGACAATTACTTAAAACTAAATGTAAATAGAATGGCAACAAAATATATAGTTTGAGGATACTATTAACAATTAAGTTTAATTTGCTATGACTTGTTGAGCAGAAATAAATAAATTTAACTCTAAATTTCGCCAATTTGTTGGTCGAAGTTTCCAATAAATTCATTGTAACTAAATCTTTATATTGGATGAATAAAATGCTCAACGCAGTAAGTTAGTGTTAGCTAGAAGAAGAACCCTATTTTTGAACGAAATCAATCAATAAATAAAAGAGTTATTAATTTTTTAAATGAAAAAAATTGTTTTTCCATGTTTTGTAATTAAACAAAAAAATGTCTAAAACCAATATTGTTTACAAAATAAACTGCGATCCTATAAAATGTGCAACAATTATATAAAAAGTGCAGTAAATCGGCGAAGAGTATAATGGTTAGCTTATTTTTATTTACCATATAAATAAGAAAAGGTCTAAAAATTCTGTTGTGCCATGAAAAATGTTTTAAGTCCAAAGATGACTTGTGATTTTTTTTCAGAGTATTAATTGCATTTTAAGTGACTGAGAAGTCATAAGGTTACTATTAAACAGTAACGAAAAACAAGGGCTTCGGAACTCCATTTTTGAGACTTAAGTTGCTTGTACAAACTTAACTATCATCCGCACCGTTTTTTTATTACAACCATTGTTTTAGAGAATTTTATGCAGTAATTAAAAGATATGTATACAGTATTTTATCCTATCTCAATTAGTATTCAAGGTACTGACGATAAAGAATATAAAGGACCCAACTTGTACCTATTTCTTGCTATTATTCTGTCCTGCCAAGCAAAACCCCCGTAAAATCATTTTATGTTGAAAATGAGTTAGAATCAGTTTCTTAGAGCTGGTATCAAGGTCCAGCGGCGGCCCGTGAAATTTTGGTAAGCTGTAACTTACTAATGGAGCATGGGACTCATGCCAAACGTTAATGGATCACTACCAAGGCCAAACTGAGACGTTTTGTGGAAAAAATATTTGATTGGAATTTGCGAAATTTTTTTCAAAAATTGCCCACCCTGGAATCTGGAAAAGTACTTGTAAAATATCTATAGTGTATTTTTTTTTTCAAACAAGGAAGAAAATAAATATAAGGATGGGTTTTCAATTTTATCAAAAAATCTTCATTCTTTGTAAAGTTACATCATTTTGAAATCTTATTTTACACTTGTATTTAATTTATAAAATTTCAAAATGCTGTAAATTTATAAAGAATGAAGATTTTTTGATAAAATTATAAACCACCTATCCTTATGTTTTCTTCCTTGTTCGAAAAAAAATACACTATAGATATTTTACAAGTACTCTTCCAGATTCCAGAGTGGGCACTGCACTTTAAAAAAAAAAATCGCAAATTACAATCAATTTTTTTTCCCACAAAATGTCTTCGTTTGGCCTTGGTAGTGATGCATTAAAGTTTGGCATGGGTCCCATGCTCCATTAGAAACTTACAGCTTACCAAAATTTCACGGTCGGCCGCTGTCAAAATCTACTTACTAAGTAAAAATCCATTAAATTAATTCTAAATGCATATTATAATACCCCGTATTTCCTAAAATGCTTCGTAATACTAAAGAGAAACACAGTAAACTGTCATTATTAAACTAAAACGCCGCAAAAGAAACATATCATCTATAATTTGTGTTTTTACTTAGTTTATTTTTAGATGCAGGTTTTTTTCTTTAGTACAGCATTAGGTTACAGCATAATATGAAATTCTCAGTAGTGCACAACAGCAGTCTAAGCTGTGAATTAGGTGCAATTTAATTAATTCTAAATGTTTTATTGTGAGTAAATGTCATGTTCAATTTGTTGTAAAGAAGGTATTGTGTAAACTTAAGAATTCAACAGCCTTAGACTGGGACCAAGAGGGCCTACCGAGCAAATTGCTTTGACGTCCACATATCAAATTTTTTAATATATTTTTTTACATACCCATTCCCTAAGTACTTTTTTAAGTTAGGTATCCCCTTAGAGAAAAAAATAGATAGTTTTTTTTGTTTATTTAAAAATAAATACATACATTTCTGTTAGGTACATGATCATGCATGATTAAAATAAAATGTATCCAATAATAAATAACACAATAAAAAATATGAATTATTAATTTAAAGTGGGTAACAAGAACATAAATCTAGATTCCAATTTGCAAGAACGCAGATTAAAAAATAAAAATGTTTTGCCTTTTGTTTTTTAGCGAAAATCAAGCCTTCTTTAAGCTAATAATTCACAGCCATGCATTGCAAAAATTGGTTGATATTTTGTGCAAAAAGGTTAGTTAGATCTTGAATATTACAAAAAGGTTTTGTGAATCAATTTTAGCAGAAAATTGCGAACTCCCTTGGAGGTCAAAGTTGTCCATTTTCCCCCACAGTGGGATTAACCAATAGGATTGTATAAAAACGATTGCACCGGTAGCACCCATCCTTTGCACATTTATAAAGCACACTTACTTAATATAAGAAAGTTTTATAAAATTTTAAGAACAAATTAAAAAGTTATGTTAATAATTAAGTAGGTTTTTTTCCAATTACTTTTCTATCGGTAAACAGTGAGGCTGAAAAAAATATTACCATTAACAATTCACTACAGCCTTTAGTTTTTGTCCAATCGCAATATATTTTTTTTTCAAATAATCGTCAGACTTCTGGCTACAAAACTGTCGAGGCAGATTTTTTAAAAATATCGAAATTGAACTTACATGCGTTGGTATAGTTGATCTATAGTTCACTTAAAAGTGAATTTTTTTTCTGCTGCATAATAATTTTGGCCATTTTATTTGTAATTTTAAAGTTATGTTAGACTAAAATACATCACTATTGGCCAAAACGGCAATAGTGATGTATTTTAGAGTAAGTAGAGCTGAAAATAATATTTCTATAAAGGAAGTAAATATTTTTTACTTCTGACCGATTTAGGCCTTATTTTGGCCAATTTTTTGGTGAAAAAGTTCAGGACACTTTTTGAGTATATTTTTCTTCATTTACTGAAAACCGTCTAAAAAAAGGTAGCCGTAATTTGACCAATTTATATAATTATTTTTGTTTTTCTGCTTATTCGACCGATTTAGATCAACTGCTATAATGACGTATGTAAGTTTAGTTTCGATTTTTTTCAAAAATCTGCCTCGACAGTTTTGTAGCCAGAAGTCTCATGATTATTTTAAAAAATTAAAGGCTGTAGAGAATTTTGAATGGTAAATTTTTTTTCAGCCCCACTGTGCGGTGGAGCGATTTTAATTTGGAAAATCTGATAATGTAGGGATTTTAATTGCACACAAATCACCCATTCTTCACTTTCGTCTTATGACCGATAGTTTTTCATGTATTTAAAGAAAACCGATTCTCTCCCAAAGCCATTCTGCAAAAACTAATTTATCTAAAAATTCTGTCTGTTTTCCCCTCACTTGCCAGGCCTATTAAGCATTTATTCAATATTCCGCGAGCCGGGGCTTGGGGTAAGGATAAAAAACATCAATCAAAAGCCGTGCTTCCGCTGCCACTTCGCTTGTTCAAGCATGTCGAAATTCCTACTAAATGTAAACAATCTGTTTTTCAGTGTTGACACGTCTTTCGAGTTTCGAAATTAATGTGATTTTGTGGACGCTTTGAGATTGGGATTTGCGAATGTCCAAATATCACATGGGGCAAGAGGGTCACAGTTTGGGTCTATATGGGGGCCGCATTTTGGGTCTTTAGAGGGGCCTACACCGGGCATTTGCCCGGTGCCCCAGTCCGCCACTGGAATTCAATAAACTGTTAAAGTAGTGTAATTGTGCTCTTATCTCGAAAAATGCTATTGTTACTCCTATTACTGTGATTTTGCTTAGCAAATATATTTTTAAGACCTTAATATTAACTAAGAACACAATTTAAGCACTTAATGCAAGAAAATATCATAGAACAATTGCAATTAGATTAAAATATGCAACAAAATTGTTCTATTCGCACACAAAAATTATTACATGTATCTACCAGACTTAGCTGGAAGTTAACCTCCTTTATCTCGTTTCAGCGATTTTATCATTTACGAGGGTTTTGCTTATCAGGGCAGTATTGTTAATAGTTGTTTTATCCCAAAAAATAAAAGTAGTACATACTCCACAATAAGTATGGTACTTTAAAGCAATTCCATTTTTTATGATGGCAACTTGTAGACTTATTTCCATAGATACCCCTCTGATTTAGTTAATATGCTTGGACTAAAATTATAGAAAATCATCTTGACAGTTTTATACAGGGTGTCCCAAAAGTCAACGTCATCCCTTCGGAGGGCTGATAGGCCAGCTCATGACTTACCAGAATATCAAAATATGACCTTACTAAGAAGTTGTTAGTTTTTGAGATATTGGCACTTTCATGAATTTTGTGAAGTTCGACACCTTAGATCAGTTTTTCGAGTGCCACAGCTACAAAATGCCACATTTTAAGATTCTAATTTTTGTTACGCAATCCTGAATAACCCTGCTATTGATCACAGTCCAAAATAAAATTAATAAGTGCCATACATTTGGAAAAAGAACTTTTGGCTCAATTTATGAGTTAATTTTTTGCATAGACTCTTCATACTGTAAAAAAAATTACCACGCTAACCTGGCAAGTTATTTAAAAAATTGCTCATTTGATGTAGTTTTTAAAATGGTATAAACATTCTCCATGTTTTACGTTAGAAAAAAAGATATTGCTATTTTACTAGAATAGCAACTTATTGTGATTATTTCAATAATTAGGAATTCGAATGAAAATACTTCTTAAATTAATGTGACAGGTATTTGTTAAAAACTAAACAAAACACGAATAAAAATCAAATAATGTGTTCAAATTGCCTGCTACCAAGTCGAATGCAAGTGCGGCATCTTTTTATCCGTCTTGCACTTGCTGCAACATTTATTTGTGGTGCGGCTTCATTTATACGGTGTCTCAATTGATTTATGTTATTTATTGGTTTTGATTGATTTAAATCCGGACCGGGGAGGCCACAAAATGGGACCAAGACGGCCGAACCATCTCTAGATAAGTTTGGTCCAAATAATTTCTCACTCCTCGTGCGTCATGAGCTGGACAGCCGTCATTTTGAAGCCACATTGCCTCACGTGTGGCCAAAGCTGTATCTTCCAAAAGATTTGGCACTTCCATCTTCTAAAAACTCGTGATAAATTTCTCCATTTAGATTTTCGGGTAATTCAAAGGGACCAATTATTTGACCGTTCAAGATGCTGGTCCACAGATTTACTTTGAAGTGATACTGTGACTTTTGTTCTTGCATTATATGTGGGTTTTCAAGAGCATAACTATGAAGATTGTGCATGTTCATGAATGTGCTTTCATCTGTCCATAAAATTTTATCTAGGAACTCTGGGTCTTCCCTATGTTTCTGCAGCATTCTTCGGCAAAATTGGATATGTTTTGTGTAGTCACAAGGAAGCAACGCTTGCACATGTTGCACGTGATATGGGTGGTTGTGATACCATCATGTAATTCTGTTTACAGTATCCCTGTACGTCTTTCAATTGCTCGCGCCGAAGTAGTCGGATCATTTTCAATCTCTTGTAAGACTTCATCATCGTAATCCTTACGTGGTCTTCCTGTCCTAACGTGAATGTGGGCCCTTCCGCATATGCTAAGTGAACATTTATGAACACGCAATGATCAGGATGTCTCAAAGCATTCGAGTATCTTCGTTGATACAGAATAGTTGCAGCAGCACCATTTCCTTTGCATTTTCCATAAATGTAATCCATGTTAGTGTATTCCTGAGAAGTATACTGGTTCGGCAAAATGAGTACTATTTAACCTCAAATACGTAACACAAGCATAGTCCAGAAGAAAGCCAGGTCAGTTCATTATTATCTCCAAAACAATAAGTCGAAACTACTAGGCAACCCACAAGTCCAAAAACAAAACAAAATCCAAAAAAACAAAACAAAAACCGTTAGTATGGGTACAAGTATACGAATGTGAAATGATGCTGCACAGCAAACAAGGTGGGGTAAATACTACTAAACACTAAACACAATAACAGCCAGAAGTGTCACTTTACTCTAACTCATGTCACATGGCGTCACTATCTTAGTCTACAGGTGGGTTTATACTACACGAAACCTTAATGTATGTTGAATAGCTTCGCTGCAAGCCACTCAGACTAATTATTATTGAAATAATTTCACAATAAGCTCCTTTTGCAGTTTTTTAAAGTAAAACATAGAGAATGTTTATACCATTTTAAAAACTACATTAAATGAGCAATTTTTTAAAATAACTTGCCAGGTTAGCGTGGTAATTTTTTTTACAGTATGAAGAGTCTAAGTTAAGTGCAAAACTGGCGACGGCGTATCCAATCACAGATGTATGATTTAGCGAGTTAAATTTAAAACGCTCCTCCTGGTTTAAAAACAGACTATAGACAAAAAAAAACATCTTCAACAATAATGGAGCAATAAACCAAATGAGGCTGCAACTTTGGTGAATGTCTTCTTTTTAAACTTTTTAACGAGTTAAAGAAGATTCCCAAATAAATTTTGGGACTACATACTATCATTAGCATTGCATTAGCTCAAGTCTAGGCATGAGTTCTGAGTAAAGGCATGACTGTGAAGAGTGTGTTTACCTATGTGTATTTATTAGATAATAGAATCGTTACTTGATCGGATCCTTAAAGTGATACTCCTTTATCACAACACAAAATACTGTCTGGTGTCAAATAAATAATGTCAAAAACTGTAACATTGAGAATGCATGGGGTACGTGAGAATGTATCCACCTAATAAATTTATAAAATGGGTGAGAATCCATGTACTTATTTTTAATCTATTTATACTTTTAGGGATTCACATACATAGCGCCTTCAGTTTTAGAAGAAATTTATAAACCTCAAGTTGTAAAAGCTAGATCACCTCGCAAGACTGGTACCCCCTTCAGACACCATTTTGGCCTCAATATGGCATCACAAGACAACAGTTTAGATCCTCATTGTAGTAATATAGGAGAGATGCATCACATAGGACATCACAATATAGGAAATTTTTCTATGCAACACAGAAATCGGCCACATTCAAACAATTATAGTGATGAAATGATGGAGGTTAGCAGTGGCTTACCACATGTATAGTATGATGATTTATATTAGAATTTTAAAATAATTTGTTTTTTTAGTTCAATTTTGTTTTTTTTTTATCTTTGTCATTTATAACTGTTACCATATTATGAATTTACATTACTATTTATATATTATTTTTACTTAATTTTTTAATTCATAAAAATTCTCCATTTTTTTTACTTCTTAAAACTGGCAGAAATATGTATGGAATAATATTTCTTGAAATGTTGTATCATTTAACAATAGTAGATTTTGAATAATATTAGGTACCACTTGAAAAACCTTTGAAACTAGAATTAGATATGTTTTGAATTGATATTATTAAATCGAATAATTCTAGTATTCATACATTACTGGAAACATGCTAGGTACTACTGTTCGTACTTAAGATATAGACACTATAGATACAGATTCCTTGAATGAACTATTATATGTTAATATTTTAAAGCAATTGATGATCAATACTCGCTTATTTGATACAAAATAATTAATGACTAATATGTTTTTCGGATTTATTTGAAAAAAGCTAATTGAAAAAGTCAGGGTAGTAGCATTTTTTAACAAATTATTATAAAACAAATAAAGTAGCATCGATTGTGCTACCTTTTGAAATGATTATTGTACTTTTTTGAGACATTCTTAGGGCAGTTACTTTTGGTCTTGACTAAACACATGGTTAACTAATCTGCCTGCTAATTTAATCGAAATAACTAGCCAAGGACTAAAGTAGGTTGTATACATTGTGACATATTTAGTAGCTCAGTTAGTTGATCCAGTTTTTCTTTAGTTGACATTATTCATTTATCGGTTCTTCTTCTTCTGTTGTATTACTTTATATTTAAATAGTCTTGAGTAGACTTATGCTTTATGCACCTTATATTTCTAATTCATATATTGAAAAAAGATGAAAAATAAAAGGCACATGTTTTATTAAGTTTATGATGATTGAGGTTATGGTTATTTTAACTGTCATTAGTTACTATTGATCATTTTAGGTTGACGTCACTATGTCGGCGTGGAGGGCACACAATTCATTATTTTATTTTTTAGAGATGGGTAAAAGCTGTTATTTTTTAATAACAGATTTAAACTGCATCTGCTAGTAACTCATCTCTAATTGTTTACATTTGTATGCCTTTGTGATTGGATGAGGTTTGTGTGCCCTCCAGACGGCGGTGTCAAAATCAGGTGACCTAAAATGGTCTATTGATCATTTTAGGTTAACGTCACAATGTCGGCGTGGAGGGCACACAACTCATTGTTTTGATTTTTAGAGATGGGTAAAAGCTGTTATTTTTTAATAACCTATTTAAACTGCCTCTGTTAGTAACTCATCTCGAATTGTTTACATTTGCATTCCTTTGTGATTGGATGAGGTTTGTGGGCCCTACAGACGGCAGTGTAAAAATCAGGTGACCGAAAATGATCAGTAGTTATTACTTATGGTGACTTTTAGTCTTTAGGTTATGTTATGGAGAAAAAGAAGCGAGGGACTAATTTCACCCCGAGTGAAATTATTTTGTTGATTGAAAAGTAGTTGAAGGATCTTTAATCTACAGCAAATCAATACGTACTGCGGGGTATCGTTGGTCAAAATATGTTCAATTTGCGGCAAAATTGTAGTTGCCACAGTGTCTTTGGTGATGCAGATCCTTTGAAAAAATTCTTCATCGGTGCATGAAGTGATTAGGTCGTTCTTTGACATGATATGTACGTAAATGATTTATGCACCCCAAATCTTCCTCATCATTGTCGTAAAACATTTAACACACATTTTACTACGTTTAAGCCCTAACTGAGCTTGAAAGTAACTAACGGGTTAATATTTGGACATATGCTAAATTAACTTAATCGGACTGACAGTAACGGCCCTTAGACACCAATATAATATATTAGAGTTTGAAGAAAAATTATTATCTCCACATTGTAATGGATCCTTTTCTTTTACTAACTTAACACTAAAATAACGCTTTTCAATTATTTTTTTATATACTAGATGAGGAACATGAATATTTCATTGCATTGATACATCTCAGTATTTCCCACTTGTGCTCCAAAAGCTTCGATTTTCATCAATCTATTTGTTCATTAATGACCACAAAACCTTTACATGTTGTTCCTCTATATTCGAGGAATGTTCTATGGAATTTAAATCTAGACTTTTTAGAGGTCAATTGATGGAAGTACCTCTCGAGCAACATGGGGGAGAATATTATCATGTATTAATAAGGAATCGTCCCTTACAAATTGGGCAGATGGCATGACATGGGGTTCCAAAATGTTGATAATGTACTTTTGTACCATCAGTTGTTTAACAACTAATTTTGTGTGAATTTCCAATCTGGCGTCATCCCCATGTCTTTACAGACCAGCCACTGTAGTTAACAGTTCCTTCGAATTTACATTGAATGTATCATTTTCCAAGGTATAGATGCACTTTTATGAGGGCCAAATATAAAATCTCGATTCATCACTTCACAGTACATTTTGCCCCATTCTTGATATTCCCAGTTAAGATGTTTTTTCTCTCATACAAATAAAAGCCACGTTATATGATTCTTGGTAAGCAGATAACTTGCTCCTTGGGGAGTGAACATTGTGTTCAAACTATTTTTTTGTGTGACCTACCTAATAATATCATTATAGTGACAGTAGACCTCTTGTGGTAAAGAAATACAGTATGGGACCCAGCAACACAAATTCTTTTAAGATTTGCTTAACAGTAATTTTTTTTTTTTTTTTTTTACATATTAAATAGTAGGGGAGCCTTCGACCAGGATTTTAGCCTCATCGCGGCATGAAGATTTCAATTATTTTTCAATAGTTTATCACACCCAAAGAAAAAGTTTCATTACTACTGATGTGTCTGACGTTGTGAATTCATGTATTGAACATGTAGAAATAAATGATCCATTTTTTAATCGTGGCAGTTTTTCTATTAAAGGTAATATTAGATAATGTAGGAAAAATGACTGATATTTCCCGCCTCAACCACGTCTCTAGTGGGGGAAAATTTTCAATTTTCCGACACATGGAAAATGTTGCAATCACGGCACGTCAGTTTCCCACATAATTACATGCTTTTGATGCCAGAGAACCTAGAAAAAATAGTAACTGACATAGTTCATAGAAATCTGACAATAAATGATAAAATGTGTCCAGAAAATGGTGCCACCATTTTGAATTTCCCAATTTCGATTTCATATTCGTATCCTCCTACTTCAATAACCCCCACATACCGATTCTCAGCGGAATCGGACCATAAATAATCAAAGTCATCGCCATTTTGAATTTCTCAATTCCAATGTCATATTCGTAATCAGCGATGTCAAAAACCCCGCATACCGGTTTTCAACGAAATCGGACGACAAATAAGGAAATTATTTTAATGCAATTTTTGGTAATTTTTTCACATCTTGTGTATGATGTAAACGTGAGGATTTTTCAGGACCCTGCCTTACCCGGCCAGTAATTTGAGTATTTAAAAACATGCATTTTTCAAACGTTCATAACTAAGTGAATACATGAAATGGAAGGTCGTTAGGAAGGAACTGGAAATCCAGCTCGGCACAAACGAAAGAAAAATGTCGTTTCTCGTAAAAATTGAAAAACATGGTTTCTTCAAAAATTCGTAACTAAATACAAGCATCAAGTATGAGGGCACACGACATCTCCATGGAAAGAGGAAGATTGGCGTTTTATCCTGATACCAAATTGTACCAGCAAAATCGGAAATTCTGCTTGGCAAGAGTGAAAGAAAAATGGCCTATTTGGATCTCTCAGAAAATGTTGAACTTTAACCTAAAAAGTTGAATAACATGGAATTATCAAATGTTCGTAACTAACTGAATATTTCGAGTAGAAGCCCATTCTATGTCTCTACCGAAAGAGGAAGATGTATCGAAATGATATATCGACATCATAAATTGCATGGTCAAAATATGAAATTCAGCTCAACACGAACGAAAAAAAATGAGTATTTTTTTTGGTCTCGTGAATTTTGCGCGGAATGAAAGCGACTAAAAAATAGTTTTCATCCCTTTCGTGACACTTTGGGAATTTGCTGCAAGGAAAAAAGTTGTTTATTTTGATTGGAACTAAACATGTTTCATGAATTTAGCCATGCGTGATTACACAAAATTTAGGTTCAGATCTCCCCCACTAAAAGCTATATTTACATGAAATTGACTCCTGCAGGTGCACCAGCGGGAAGCTTGTTAATTATGTTAAAAACAGTGTCAATGTTAGAAATGTTCAAAGTTTAAACTTTATTTATTGTTTATCGACATTTCATTAAAATATAAAATCTTCTTGCCACCTCTATTAATTGTAGATCAGTGTACTCCTGCTTTGACATGATTAATTATGTGAAAAGAAATTTGTTTTGCCATTAGTATAATTGACATGGTGAAAAAACTACTTTTGCTGCCATTCATCTGACGGGACCTGGCTTTGGCATGAGCTAACAAAGTTGGTGTATGGTAAGTCACACAGTATAGGAATTAGTCTCAATGCGTGTATTATATTTTTCTTTGACAATTAGTCATCTTATACTTTTTGAAAAATAATGTTAAATTTGTGAAATGAAATTGATGCTTTTATAAAAGAAAGCAGTACTACTACTTCTTGCTATAAAACTTAGAGATATATAAAGTGGTAATGGTGACCCTTATGGAGCACACCATTTAAGCTCTTTAAGTGGTATAAAGTGCTAAATGAAAAGTTTTCATGGACAACTTACGTTACTGAAGTTTTTATTATTTGGTGATGGTGATATTCAGAGTAGGTACCTTTATAAAACAAAAATTGTTCATTGGGTAGTTGGGTTCGATCAAAGACATTGCTGATTGCTTTTTCATTGAGAAATTTGGTGGTATGGTATATGCAGTTTTTCATGAAATTCCTCATCGAAAAGCAATCAAGAAGGCTCTTATAATTTTTTTTTTTTATGAAATGCTTTATAAACGAATTTATTTAAGGTGGCCATTCCCTAGAAAAAGACATCCGATAGGGAAATATTTATTATTTTTGCCCATAACTTTTTTTCTTAGTACGCATATTTAAAAACTATAAGAGTACCTAAGTAGACAAGACTGTTACTATGAATTTCCACTCAACAATTTCAGTAGTTTGCAAAATAGCTAGATGTAAAACTACGAAATAGGAACATTAACATAATTTTAAATTTAAATCTAGCTATTTTGCAAACCACTGAAATTATTGGTGAAAATTCATAGTAATAGTCTTGTTACGATTCTACTTAGGTATACTTATTTATAGTCTCTTTAAATATGCGTACTAAGAGAAAAAAGTTATGGCCAAAAATAATAAATATTTCCCTATCGGATGTCTCTTTCTATGGAATGGCCACCTTAACAACATTGAATATTCATGAGCATGACAGTTTTTGAGAACTTTTGGCCTTAATAATGTAGAAGCCAGCATGCAATTACCTTACACATTTGTAACAGCTATTGACAATATTAATCCTGTTCCTTAGAGCATGGCATACGAAGAATGTGATTTGAGAAATTGTTTTAGTGGTGAAAATTTGGTTAGTGGAAGGCCAGAGGCACGTATACTTCCCAGTTATTGGGAGTACAGTGACATACATTTTAAATCAGCAGGTTTGCACCACTAAGAACAAATCTATCGCTTTTCTTCTCTGCCACGCTCGAAGGCAAAGGTTTGATCATGTCTAGCAATTATAAATATGTCAGGTAATTGCATGCTGGCCCCTACACCATAATTTTTATCTTAAAGGAAATGACAGTCAATTCAGGTTCATGCTCAACAAATTAGAGACAATCTGAAATTTGGTAGGGTGCTTTGTTTTGAAGTGCTAAATATACCCCGAAACTCCAGCGGCGAGTCGTTGAGCCCGTCCCCTCGTGACAACCCCTCAAAGGGGTAAAATCGGCATTTGTTATATTATTTTCTTAACTCTTACCTCGAAAACGAAGCATGAAAAATTTCCAAGAGGGTAAAGTTAAACAACAGAAAGTTTACTATCAAATAAGTCTACATTGAAAAGATTTGAGTTAGCAAGCGGCATAGCAATACATTTTTAAATTTAGGGTATTTTTCTAAATATTCCGAAAAAGTACTAAGTAATGTGATTTTGTCTAGGTTAGTTCAACTACAGTACATATACATTAATTTTAAGCAAATATATAATAATACAGTACAGCATTATAAAGCTGTAAATTTTTAGGAGTAATCTGTGGTGGTTATAATAACAAGGTTTAAATATAGTTCAGTTGGTAAAGTAAAAAATACACCAAAAGCTTGCAATAAATGTTAACTTAGATTTTCCTTCAGCAACTGTTAGGGAGGATTAAACATCACAAAATCTTGTAACCGCGTAACCCCTTAAGAAGTGGCGTGTTGTTTGAGGTAGGTGGTAATGTGGCCAAGTTGAAATCAGTAGTAATGCTTCATTTAGCTACGTACTGTTTATGAAGAATATATCTAACACTATCCAAATCTGTGTGTGTCAAGTTTTTAACATATACTGCTATAAAAAATTTCACAGATTTCGCAGTCCTTGCAACAATCGGAGTGCATTGAAAATGATTTAAGGAATTTTTGAAGTTAGAAAGTTTGCAAATATTCAACTTTTTGAAAACTTTAAATTTGAAAACCTATAACTTAATATTGTAAGCATATATTTATTTTCTATATTGTTTTATCAATCTTAATTTATTTGAGGTGTTAACAAGTTAATAAAAAATTCGCATAGACCTGCGATTTTGTTCCACAATTTTGGTTTGCATTTTCTCATACCCATCAAAAACCACTGTGACATTTTGCCCATGATGGTATTTTATGTAAGTACTTGTAGTACTGTGAAAATATATCTGAAAATATTGCAGAACTTTGCCAGACAACTTTATGAAGTAAGTGACCTCCATCTATTACGTAATGTGTTATGGAATTTGGATTTTGAACTAACCGGTGGTCATAGCTTGTCAAATACTTTAAAGTTGATTTAGAAGTTTTCCGTAATGATCCTTTATCAAACAAACTAGGAGAGTTTGGTACTAATTCGTACTGAAAACATTGTTTTATTTTTTCAGGAAACGATGCAGAGCAGAGTATTCTACCAAAAAGAAGTGCAGGGTTTATTTCTATTATTTCTCTTCCTTTATTTTTATTGAAGAAATTCCTGATAAGAGTGGTTTGCGTTAGAAACTTCAAGGACGCAGCAACTTTGCACGCAACTTTAATTATTTGTTTGATCTCGTAGTGGATTACAGCCAGAAGAGCTGTAATGTAACTTTGTTATTTTCATCAACAAGGATTTAATACAACCCCACAAAACCTCTTTTGGGCGCCACTGTATAGTATTTTTGGTTAATATTGATTTTATTTATTTAAATATTTAATTAACCCTAACTATAAGATACTAAAGTTTTCAAAAAAAACCTAAATTTAAATATCCATAACTCCGCCATTGCTAGTTTAAACATTTTCAAAGTTAACATATTCAATGGAAAATTATCTGCTCTTCAACTTTTAATAAAGAAAAAAGTTTAAAAACGTCGATTTTACTCCCTTTGGGGGGACGGGCTCAACGACTCACCGCTGGGGTTTCAGGGTTTATTCCAACACTTCAAAACAAAGCACTATACGAAATTTCAACTTGTCTCTAGTTTGTTGAGCATGACTTATATAACATGAATATACCCTGGGCTAATAGTACTAAACCACTTCTTGACCAATCCAGATATTCCGGCATTCCTTTGAGGGGCGAAATATTCAATCGTTTGCTACTTGACAACCCTTTGAGCTATCATATTCATTCTAACATCAAAAACTTTTGTAATTTAAACTGGTAAAAAAAGGTTCTTGCATATGTCAAAAATTATATAGTTATCAAAATATTTTAAATTCAGTTCAATTTTTCTAGTGCCCTTATTAAGTTTTTATAAATAACTCTAGCCTCGTTTCCATATAATTATGTCTAAACTTAGTAAAGTGGTAAATAATTAAAATATAGGAAGAACACACGATTTCAGAGATATGACAAGCGGCCTCATATAATGTTAAAAAATACAGGGTCGTTTGCTTGGAATGATGAAAGCAAGAGATTAATTTTACCTGACTGGCCAACCCAGATAAGCCTCATTTACCCCTGCACTCCTTCGAAAGGTGAAATATTCAAGGATCTGTAACTTGATAGCCCTTTGAGAAATCGGATCTATTTGAATACCAAAATTTGTAATTTAGAAAGAAATAAAAAGTTTCATATCGATTTCCTTATATTTAAGGATATATGTTTGAAAAAGCATTTTTTTGGACATCTTCTTGAAATGACTGCAAATAATAAAAAATGTCTTTAAAGTTATTACCAAATATTTTAATTTTATTATGATATAATCATATCTGTATTTGCAATACCGGTACCACATAGCTCGTTTAATTTTCTTTCTCATCCAAAATCGGTAGGATTTAATAGGAGAGTTTTAGTAAGATGCGTTGTCCAAACAAAAATTTGTAATCTTGCTCGCTGGAGGGCAGAATTAACTTTAGTGGATGGTAATTGGTCATCTTGTTGTTGCATCTTGTCAAAATATTACTACCTTAATTCAGCTAATGAATTCATGTTTCTACTCTTTATAAACTGTCTCTAAATCACCAATAATTAAATTTAAATTAGTTTGCCTTCACCAAGAGAAATTAACGCCTTAAGACTGACTTCACCAGCCTAGTTAAAAATTTACCAAAATATTAGTTAACCTACAATATAATATAATATTTAGGAGATCAGTTAATTCTTAATTTACCTTTTTTTTAAAACCCCACCAATGTTATTACAACCATTATATTAACATTAAGAGTGAGCAAGGCAGTAAGATCAGAAGAGAACAAAGGATAACACACCAAGTGAAGACAGATCTCTCTAATAAGCCAATCTTAGCAAAAAATATTCTTCAGCAATCCTGTGGTATATTTATGTACAACTTACACCTATTTTCAGTTTAATAACATCACCCAAATTGCCAAAAATAGCTTATTGTTAATCATAATTTTAGTACAATGCCACTTCTATTCAATTTAAAATTTAAGATAAGGCGACGAAGAGCTGACGACACAAAATTTTCAATCGACCAGATCTTTCTGACCTGGAAGGTCGTATTATATCGCGATCGAAAGATCGAAATTGGCATTTTCTGCACATCGTAAATTGTTAATTTATTTAGCCCACATGAACGAAATAAAATTTGCATTTTTTGGCGTTTACTGAATTTCAGAAGACGTGTACCGCAGTGCAAAGAAAGTACGAACTACAAACTAAATAACAACAGTAGCCGCTAGCGCCATCTAGGCTCAGAATTTAGGATTCACCTTACACATTTTTTTTAGATTTTAGCTGGTAGGAGCTAGTGACTGGCCTTGCCCACTGCGACCTCTATTGATCTACTGTAATACTCCTTTGTACCTTAGGGCTCCTTATCCAGACATGGTCCTCACTAGACTTCGAGTCTGTTGATAGGGAGCTCCTTGGTAAAGTTATCAGCCCTTGGTTTCTTTTTCTCGCCAAGCCGCCTCAGTCCAATCAAGGCTTTTACAGCTCATGTTACGGACTGAGGTTTCTGACGAGAATTTGACTCACTTATCCATATGCCGGACCCGACCAACGTTGCTTAACTTCGCCGATCGAGTGCCGGCACCTAAACCGGTGACCGTACAAGGAACTGTTTGGATCTTATCACCTTGCTGACTCTTAAGTTCCCTTAATGTTAATATTTTGTCAAAAATTTGGTTGGTGGTGACCAGTAATAAGTGTGTCAGGATTGATTATATTGTAGTATTTTATTAGTAGTACTAATATGTCTACATCTGGTGAGAATTTAGTGACATGGAGCTCTTGGAAGAGTATTTCTTAGTATACTTTTTGTATCGGCTTCTTCCTTCGTTTTATCGTTGTTCAGTTACTAAACAATTAAATGTGCATGCAGATAAAGTATTGTTAGTTTTATTAAACTCATTAGAAGCACTAATATATTGAGTCATATTGAACAGATTCCTATACTACTATACAGCAATACTACATGCAAAAGAAAATTATTAACTGTTGTTTAAATTATTTGAGCAGTTTTAAACAATTACAAATACAGACCATCGTATTGTACGGTATTTGGTTGTCGAAGTCGAGCTGAATGCCTATTTAAGCTTTTACACAGGCAAGTGATATTACTTAACATCAGAATTTAGTGCTTATTATTTAACATATTTAATAAATACATAGTAGTATACCTACTGCAGGCATGAAAATAAAGTTATAGTTATTTCAGATTGCCATCGATTTACACCAAAGAAGAAAAGTTTGTGGTCAATCAAAAGATCAAAGAGAACAACTGCATAACCCATTTTTCTTTGGTAGCCACTCTAGATGAGTTACCTCACTTAGTTCAATAGGTTTTCCTGAAAATGATGAATATAAAATTTAAATGAAATTATCTCTCAGTAAGATTGGATCTCTTTAAGACTTTTTGCTTTCCTTCTTTGAGCACGAACTGTTCTTCTTTTAATGTACATCTATGACAATCTGAAATAACTATAATTTTATTTTCGTGCATGCACTACTACAGTATATATTAAGTATGTTACATAATAAACACTAAATTCCAATGGTAATGTCTAAATGTTATTTGTGGCATTATCTTATTTTTTTTCCTTTTTCAATTCTTTGGAACTTCCTGCCACATGTATTTTTTTCTTTTTAAGCGGTGCTCCAATGGTAAGTAATAAACACATATCTGTAAAAGTTTAAATTGGCATTTGGCTCGACTTCCATAATGTCGTTTTGTGGTAATAATAAGTATCTCGAATTTAAATCAATTTTGTTAATTAAATATGAATGCATGTATAGGCTTTTATAACTGTTTTGAGGCCTATTAATGTTAACTTATATCAGTCTACTTTTATTGAAAATGGATGTGGTAAGTCTCCAATCAATAGAAAATGCATAAAGTTTAAAAAGAAACGTTTATTTTTCAAGATATTTACAACAAACATATTTATCTTCCATTCCTGTCTCATTAAAAACATATTTTGCCTCCTACTTTGAGATATACTCTTGAAAGAGTAAATAAAAATGAACATCTATACAAAATTTGAAACATTTTATATTGTATATTTAATTCTTTTATTTCATTAATTATTTAACTTCACCAACTGAAACTAAAAATGTGGAATTTTTATGGACGAATTTGTAACAGATTATGACATGTAAGTGTATATAATATAAGTAGATAGCAGATTTTCAGATTTAATACTACTTATTTTTCATGATAATCGCCCCTTGGGATTTTATTCATGAGGTGTCCCCTTTTAAATTATTTATTTAATTACATAATTGGAATGTTTTTTATAACTTTTCTTGCACTGAACTGTATAAATATTTTAAATGATATTAGATTACATTTATATTTTTAGAAATATGTGGTGACATAGTATAAAGGAACTTGCATTAAAACTGAGAAATAGTCTTGGTTTGAATTATAAGTATCGAAAATATCTTTATAGTGTAATAAAAATTTTTTATATTCTTTATGTAGTAATTAAATACCTTTAAAAAATTACTTTATATCACTAATACCAATTTTTTTATAATTTTTTTTTAAACAGCTTTCTTCTGCTTCATTGACAAAATTATGATTTAAGTTACTTTTGCATTTGAAGTAACTTCTAAAACTGCTGTTTACTTCTGCTAAAATACCACTTTTCAACAAGATAACTTTCCGGCCGCCATTTATTTATTTTTTAAAGTATCAACACGAAACTTGATATGTCTCACATATTACCAAAACAACACATTTTGATCTATCTGTCAAGTTTCTGCGAATTCCGGTTTGGCCGGAAGTGACCAACTTTTGGTTTTTGAATGGGGCTCCCTGGATGTCTTTACAGTTTGTACGACTATACTAAGTCATGACAGCTTATGCCATTTTTAAAATTGTATAGCCAATTTTAAATTTTAATCTAGTGGCCCACCTGAAATTGTTCTAATATTCATAAATAATGATAGAAAAATACGTTGTTTTTTTTGGTTGTTGATTTGTGTTACAGAATGGTCCAAAGTTCATAAAATCCATTTTTTCGAAATAACTAAAATATTTCAAATGGGAGCGCATCTCTTTCATTCCATAGCTAAATTAAATTTTTTAATACAAATTTAATGATGTATCATGACCCAATATTCATCCACGTTTTCCTTAGCAATTACTGGTAGTTTTAAAATATTCTGAAAATATATCAAATGTACCTTGGCAGATTAAATTAAGACAAATGAATAATAAGTAGTATGTCTTGTGAGTTTGACAATAGTTATTATGTTAAATCTGAAAATGTATCGGGTATGCCTTGGCAGACTAAATTAAAACAATTGAATAATAACTAGTAGGACTCGTGAGTTTGAAAATTGTTATTAACATAAGTTTTATTATTAGTCTATTCAAGTTAAAATAATTTCAATATCTTCTTTTGATAACAGTTGTTTTCAAGAAGTGAATAAATAGCTTAATAATTTATGGACAATGTGGTAAAAATGCTACAGAAGCCGAACATGTTTGTTATATCGAATAGGCATATCACAAATTCATTTATTTTAATTTAGTCAACCAAGGCATATTTGATACATTTTCAGATTTTGATTCTGACGGTAGTTGCAAAGCAAAACGTTGATGAATATTGTATTGTGATATATTATTAGATTCATACTGAAAAATTACATTTTAACTGTGATGCACTTCTATTTTTTAATTATGTATGTATATTAGAATAATTTCAGGTGAGTTAAGGCACACTAGATTAAAAATAAAAATTACCTCTAACAATTTTAAAATAGCGTAAACAAGCATGAAATTAGTAATCATATGAAGAATGATCTCTAAATTCCAAAAATGCAAAAATATACGGAGTGTCCATTCAAAAATCACAAATAGGGGCCATTTCTGGTAAAACCGAAAGTCGTAGAGACTTATTGATTTATAGACAAATGTCGTTTTGGTAACATGTGGCACATATTGACTTTCATCTCGATCCCCTAAAAAATAAGTAAATGGCGGCCAGAAAGTGATTCTGTTGACACCAGGTATAATTCAGAATATATCTCTGCTTGTGCATTTTTGCGAAATAATTTTTGTTATTATTTACAAGTGTTACTGTATTACTCGTCATCACATTAAGCAGCCCGCTATTCTTTCATCTTTTTTATTGTTTAATCTTGTAGGGAATTTATATTTTATGGACTGCTTTCAAATGGGAATATTCTTCCTTTGAGAATATTTCAGGATTGGAGTTTTGACCCAAAAAGTATATTCCCTCAACACATATGGGAATTTTTAAAATTCCCGGAACATTCTCAAAACTCACTGAATATATCTGATAATTTGAAATTGCTGCAAGAAATCTTAACTCAAAATAAATGTTTTGTATTAAAATTATACAAACTCTCATATCATTGTATATCTTGTAACAAATAAATTATATTTGTTGTCTATTACTACATAACGGAATATTCCTACAGAGACGGGTTACTCTGGGAATAACCCCATATCTTTAATATTTCTAGTAAAATGTTCTAGTTTTTATTTATGTCTAGTGCATGAACAAAACATTCATACACCTCATATTATATGTTAATAATATGACGTACTTGTTGGCCAACATAGTATTAAAACATTTCGAAAAATTGAGAATTTTATGTTATTTGTAATAATGCAAGTTTCTCATTATAATATTGTCTAAATGTGACATTTTTTCATATTTATTTTTTCCTTTTTGACAAAATAAGTCACTGGAAGTTATTAAATCACCAGAAAAATGAATCAAGAATAAATTTGTATCCTGCATATCAGATTAATGAGTAAATTTTAATCTAAACTTAAAGTTTTAAATTTTGCGAATGCGGATTCTGACCATAACTAAAATGTTGTTTAAGAAAATATATCTTTTTTTTACTTTTTGTGCAATGTCTTTAAAATTTTTGAAATTTACACAGTAGTTGTTTTCTTTCTACTCACAATCTTAGGTTACTTAAATTTGACTTTATCTAAACTAACTTGCAAAAAGAACGATCAAAACCAACCAGAAACTTGATGCATGCGCATTTATAATATTCAGTTATTTCGATTTAAAACTAACTTCAAATACATTGGGTTTTACTTATAATTTGATTACAGACGAGCCCTGATGATGATAGTAATCCGAACATAACCTAAATATTTTAGACATTTATGTTCATTTTCCAATTTGTCACTTTCAAATCAACGGACAAATTTCTAAAGTTTAGGAAGAAATTCGATAGACGTGGAGTAGGTGAGGGGGGAAGTATTTAACTGAGCTATCTAAGATAAAAAAAGATTAAATAAAACACTCTACTAGATTTCTTAAGTTTAGCTAAGTTCACTGGTAGAAAGAAAACACCTAATATGTACACTTGATTGCAAAAAAACTGGGGCAACTCTACCATCAAAATGACACTTGTAAAGTTATTAATATCAGTCAATAAATGGAAGATTTACATAACTAAAAAATTGTCCCGTTTTTTTGCTATCATGCTTTTCCTTATGAAAAATTTTTTTTAAAAATGGTTCCAAGGAGAACTTTTCTGCGTCTTGGTGCAAGAAGTGACTGTCAAAACAAAAAATAAAAAGGAAATCATTTTGTTACCTTTTCAGCTGTGACGTTATTCATTTAATGATAAATTGTCAAAAAAAAAAACATAAGATTCATTAAAATATGTAAAATAAAAACAATTATTAAACAATAAAATTTTGAAGTTAACAAATTATTGAAAACCAAGATTCTGACTTGGTCAGTTCTTGTACCGCACAGTGGTTTGAATTATCATTAAAGAAGTGCTATAAAATGGCAATTATAATGATAATATCTATTTAAAAACTGCGTACAAACAAAGTAAAAAATGTATGTTAGTAAAAATAACGAATTGTAGGCCTACAACTTCATGTTGATCACAGCAAACCCTAGGCATTCTAATTTTGTTTTATTATATAATTTAAATCAAATCATTTCCTATGCATTTTTAAAGTCCAGGACGTCTGAAATCTTCGCAGTGTTATTTGAAAATGTAGCATTTTATGCACACGTCTAGCGACACTTCAAATCACTATATCCGAAAATGCTTAACGTAGAGTGATCTTCTTGTGCAGTGTAGGCGAACTAGGTTATACCCTCAGACTAATTGCAACCTCAGTAAAAAAAAACACTAAAATGTAGTTTGCAATCTCTGCAAAAAAAAAAACGATCGTAAACTGCTATTTTCAGCACTGAGCGTCAGCGGCGCCTGGAAGTGGTGAAGAGTTGGGGGTTAGAAATAGTGCCTCAGCAGACAAGCAAGAGCAAATGGGAACTCGGCTACCCCCACTCTTCACCGCATTCACGCGCCGCCAACAATCAGTGCTGTAATCAACGGTTTTCGATACAACCGTGTTGATTAAATATCAGTCCGACCACCACAGGGCTTTCGCAGCACTGTGCAATAAAGTGCCTGTTTTTACAAAAAACAATGGATCGCAAAAACTACACAGTATTTTCGATTCAAATTTTGAGGCTAGGTTAAGGACTACTAAAACTCTAACGTGTGCAAATTTCAGCCTTTAATATGTATTTGAACCGGAGTTATAATTTTTTTTGCAAATTTAGTGGTTTTTTGCAATTTGCAATGGAACCAGTGGGCCAATTAAGTTCCACCAGGGCTCATTTTGTTCGTTTTTTTATTGCGCATATTTTTTACGTTTTAAGTATTCAATACTTTTTTCATATAAATTCAACTTTTCCTTTAATCGCGACCTTTCGCACTTTTTTTGCAAATTCCACCAAAGATTCTTTTTCCAAATTAATATCATCTTCCAGACATCGCAAACTACATGCATGAGATCTGGGTCCCTTAAAGCTAGCTCGCCTACACTACTGCTTATCTTTTTCTTTTTTTTTATGGTGCAAAAAAAAATATTTTACGTGTTTAATGAAATTCACAATATTTTAAAGATATACATAGAATACATAGATTAGATTTCTTTTTAGATTTTAGATGGAGGAGTTGGCGATTGGCCTTGCCTACTGCGACCAGTATAGGTCTATTGTAGTACTCCATTTTATACCTTAGGGCTCCTTATCCAGACATGGTCCTCACAAGACTTCGAGTCTGTTGATAAGGAGCTCCTTGGTAAAGTTATCAGTCCTTGTTTTTATTGTCTCGCCAAGTCGTCTCAGTCCAGCCAAGGCTATTCATGACATAGACTGACGTACCTGAATGAGAACTCACCCATCCATGCGCTAGACCCGACCGACGTAGCTTAACTTCGCCGATCGAGTGCCCGCACCTAAACCGGTGACAGTACAAGGAACTGTATATACATAGATAACACAGATATATTTTCCTAAAGTTATTCTGGTCAGAATCCGCATTTGCAAAATTTAGGACATCAAATTTAGACAAAAATTTATTCATCAAGCCAGTGATATGCATGATAAAAATTCATGAAAACCTAGTTAAAACATAATCAATATTTTTAATGTGTATGCTAAATATATGATAAAAAATTAAATTACGAATACAGAATACCAGCACCGCTCTCTCTTATTTGCCATATAAACTTTTGCCGAACCTAACTCCAACTAGTATTTAAAAATATATTATTCTTTGTTATTATTGACTATTATACTTTAGCAAAACTCAAGCCATGTTACTTACTTATAAGAGCTTATAATTCTTATTATACAAGGTAATCGAAAATAGTTGATCCAAAGAAGTTGATATGATTGAAAAAAACGCAGATTTAAGTAAAAACAATTAACTAATTTTCAATTCAAAAATCAATCTTGTCGGTGGAGGTCATTCTCAGTTGTTCATACTATTACTTTAGGATCATTCATTTTTTGATTATATTGCTTTTCAGCGGATATAAAGATAAAAGAATTTTTACTGTGTATCAGTCTTCATAAATCATACATGCAATTTTGTTGATTCATGAAGAGACAAAGTAAGAAAAGATATATGTGTAGTTACTATGATTTTTGTTATATGTTGTATTATAATTATTTAGATTTTGGCTGGGTGATTTGCCACTTAAAAAGAACTTAACTTCTTGAATGTGTTTTTGGTTAAATACCATATTAAAATACGATTTCAACTGTTTCTAGGTATATAACAGAACATATTAATAAAACTCCTGGGTATAAATTCCCTGTTTCGCTTCTAATAACGTATTATAAGGTTACAGGTAGTGTTGAATATTGCCCCCATTGCATAGTCATGGACATTATACTGTTTCATTTAGTAAACAAACATCAAAGATAGAACTTGCTGCAGCAGCTTACAGGAGTTGAGTTTAATTGTTAATTATTATGATAATATATTTTAAGTGGCAAAGTACTACTTGACAGGAAACTATAATATTTCATTACAATATTAGACAAGCAAAATTACAGATATTTTAATAATTACTTACAATTGCTAGACTGATAACTTAATTCTTTTTCAGTAGCAGATGTTGTAAGTGATGACAGTATGTAAGTATAATAGATTTTCAATAATTATTTATTTGTTTTCGTAATTGAACAGGTGGATAATGATTTTATAAAGTATAGAGCATTTAAAACACCTAAATTTAGTCATTTAGATATGAACCATTGTACTAAGCTACAATGGTGATTTATCACATTGTTTTGTGCAAGATCAGTTATCTTGTGTACTGCTACCATTATTATAATAATAACTTAATTTATATAAGTCAACTTTTTATATGATTAAATATTAAAGAGTATAAATTTGGCTAGCTTAATTATCATTTTATAATATATTTATCGAGAGTATTTGTTATGAATTTTTAATTTGGATAGATTTGTTTTTATAAGTCTTCTATGGCGATAAATTAAAATATATTAGGTAATATTTATAATTAGTGCAATTAAACTATAAGTAATATGTTTTAAGGATATTTTATAAATTATATGTTTGTAACAAAATAACAATAAAAATTTATATTATATATTTCTTTAATTTCAAATATACAAAATTTGCAGTTGGTTATGACCACATTTTGCTCAAACCCTTTCTTTCATGGTAATGCTCAAAATTTGTGTGGAATCTAAACCAGCCAATTGCACAGAGAGGTGTTAGAAAAATATGTGTTTTAGTCTATCTTATAGGTGGATACGTCCACTTCCAGCATTTGACCCATCCGCCGGCCTCACGTAAATATACGGTCTCCATGCTGGGAGCACGAAAAATGTTTGCGGATTCATCCGGTTTCAGGAATTAAAGGGTTAAGATGCCATTGAGATTATCCCAAATAGCATAAGAATTTATAAAAAGCTGCACCAATGTTGCTGCAGGAAGTACTAACAGCTATTTAACTATAATAGCAACTGCGGCAATCTTATGGTGATTTATAACAGTCAAAATGATACATTTTCTTTTGAAAATGTTGCTTCAGTCTCATGTACTTCACTGGCTGCAAACATTGAGTGGATGTATATTTACCAAACTAATAATTCCTGAGAATTTAAAGGACCACGCATATTTCTTAGGTAAAAGTGGTTTCGGTCAAATAAGCTGAAATTCGAATATACTTCTTGTCGTGAACAAGAGCCTCAATGGGCGACCTCTGAAAATGAACAGTTTTTAAGCTACACTGTAAAAAGATAGTATGGATGATGGTGTGTATTTACTATGAGATTTGTTTAAACTGCATCGTAGCGGGGATATGGCTCAGTGGCAGAGCGTTCGTTTTGCGTGTGAAACGCTCCGGGTTCGATCACTAGTATCACCAGAATTCTTTTTATATACCATTCCTGTTTAATTACTATCATTTTTAAAACTGCATATAATATGCAGCATTTACAACCATAAAAATTAAAGAATATGATAATATTCCTTAAATATAGTTAAACGTTTAGGCGTAGTATTACTAGTTATCATTATTATTCATAAAAATTCATTTGCAAAAGCACACACTTGCTTTTTTCCAGTAGTTATCTTATATTTGTCTAAACGAAAATTCTACGTTATTTGAATTTTAGATTTAATTAAAAAGTAATAGTAGGCCTATAGTCTAAAATTGAATGTTTTGACATTTGTAAACATTTTAATAACGACTTGTGTGTTTATTTGTTACAACTTTGGTATTGTATTAGTTAACAATAGAAGAAATTCTATAACAAGCATCTGACTTTTGGTTGTTAAAAATCCAGACATGTTTAGGCGAAGAGTAAACTGTTATATATATGTGACATTGGTTTGCAGCCATGAGCAATGGTTAGCATTTCTGGAAATGAAAATGATAGACTACAAGCCCAGGCAAATTTTTAGGGGGTGATTTTATACACAACGAATCATATATAATCTTGAAGTACTGGTCGAGAAACAAAGTTTAGGCACTATGCCGTCAATTTTCCGCGGTACAGGTGAGTGCACAGGTGAGTTGAAATGAAGAAAAAAAGGGGGTACTTTTCGATTAATTTATACATGAAGGCACTATTCTCGTTAAAGAGGCAATGAAAAAAGAATGCTCTTAAACCCAGTGCCGTCAAAAAATAGCGGTACCGGAAGTCAGAAAAAAATTCTGAAATCGGCGAATTTACCCCCCCTCCCCAGTTAATTGAATACTTGACGGCGTTGATTTAGTTACCTTTGCATTTCCTTTAAAAGCTATAATACATCTATGTCGTCAGAAAAGGGTGGTACATGGGGTCAGAAATCGCGAATCAAAACCGGATTTTTACCCCTTGGGGGGGGTGGTCATTTTATACAACCTAAAATTTAGCTGTTTCAATGCTATATCCTTCAAAGATAACATATTTTACTATGCCGTCAATTTTACATGGTACTATACGCTGGAAAATATACGAAACATTAATGTTTTGCTGTAAAATTTTAGTAATTTTTTTATTTATTTTTGTATGAACCATCATTTTTTGACGGCACACTGTTTAGAACACTTAATAAATGTTAACTCAAAGTTAGAAATCGGTGCCGTCAAATTCTGAATGACCACCCCCCCAAGAGGTAAAAATCCGGTTTTGATTCGCGATTTCTGACCCCATGTACCACCCTTTACTGACGGCATAGATGTATTATAGCTTTTAAAGGAAATGCAAAGGTAACTAAATCAACGCCGTCAAGTATTCGATTAACTGGGGAGGGGGGGGGGGGGGTAAATTCGCCGATTTCAAAAATTTTTTCTGACTTCCGGTACCGCTATTTTTTGACGGCACTGGGTTTAAGAGCATTCTTTTTTCATTGCCTCTTTAACGAGAATAGTGCCGTCATGTATAAATTAATCGAAAAGTACCCCCTTGTTTTCTACATTTCAACTCATCTATGCACTCACCTGTACCGCGGAAAATTGACGGCATAGTGCCTAAACTTTGTTTCTCGACCAGTACTTCAAGATTATATATGATTCGTTGTGTATAAAATCACCCCCTAAAAATTTGCCTGGGCTTGTAGTCTATGAGCTCAAGCGTCAAATTGCAATTCGTCGTCGTGAAGATGTTAGTAACTAAGTAAGTATTTATTCATACATTTCGATTATGTTTACATAATATAGGATAGGTCAAGTGTAAATAGATAAAATGTATAAAATATAAAATTTACGAAGTTCTAAAAATGAGGTACAAGAATAACAAATGTAACAAATAAATAAATATGCAAGTCATTTAAATATTTAAATATACAAGCATAAAATATGGTCATACAACAATACAAAATAAAAGTAAAAACATAATAAATTGTAACAACTTGTAGCAAATCGTAGTGGATATTGTAGATGAACCTAGTATCATGTGGTCTGAAGGACACGACAAGGATTTTATATAATTTAGGCCGGAGCCGTGTCGCCGCTACGATACTGATCAACTCTATTCACAAGGGGGATTCAAGATACCCTTCAGACTCCCCAAGACAAAATTATACTTACTGTGATTGCTACAGTCTGCTCTCTCCGTCGAAATCTTATGTCGGGCGGTGCACTTTTAATGAATATATCTTATATTTAGCACTTTCTCAGAAACACTTCTTAATAATTAAGACCGTCGATGGATTCTATGAGTACTCGGACAAGTACACAGACTTGGCGGGATCAAAGGTGACCCACGGAAAGTAATTGTCTGACTCACGCCACAGAATCGCACGTCAGTCACAAATCTTATAATTAGTGGATCAATAAGAAATCGAATTCAAAATATTATTTATTTATTGTATTTTATTGGTTTCACCAAATGGCCATCGACCGAAGCCTGTTAAAAATATTTACAATGCTTTGTTTACACATGTTAATTTTTACAGCATATTTATATTGTCTGTAATTGTTTATTTGTGGCATATTCAGATTTTCTTACTTTTTATTGGGAATTTTGCCACTGAAAAATATTTAAAAATTTTAATGAAAAAACCTCTGCGCCAAACAGATCAGACAGAGGTTGGTTCTTGAATACTTGACTGTTTCAAAAAGTCTCACACCTAAAAATATATAAATTAGAACAATGTAATAAACTAAAAACCGAAAATGAAAGCTATAGAGGTAGTTAACGTTTCGGAAGAGAATCTACGTCCGTTCTCAAAACTTTTTTGGCCGTAAACCATGACAGTTCTTTGTTTATGTATTTCCATAGTCACGTCAAACATTAAATTATATGTATCTTATTTTTACTTACTTCGTCTCTAAGGATGGGCAACCAACTAGTACAAAAATCTATTGAATAATTCTAAACGCATCTATCCTCGTTTAATAAAATAATCGCGAATTCTTTAAGTTTTCTTTTTGTTCCGTTGCTCTCTATTTCCAAAATCTTCGCCGAGTCCCATTTAATCCTGTGATTATTATCCCACGCGTGTTCACAAATTTTGGATTTTTCAAATTTTCCCATTCTAGCGTAATTTCTATGTTCACCGCCTTACGTTAAAAGGTCTAAATGATTCACCTACGTAATGTTTTCCGCACTCACACGGAACACTATCAATACAATTTTTTGAATTTTGAACAATATTTAGAGGTTTGGTTTTTGATAAAGCCGATCGTAGCGTGGAGCCCGTTTGAAAAACCGTTCGTACGGAAAACCTACTCCCAATTTTTCGTAATTTATCCAATAAACCATGTATGTATGGAATTACTGCCATTGACCTAAATACCTCGGGTTGTGATAGTATATTCTCTCTACTACCAATGTTCAATAACTGACTATCAACAAAACTCTCAGGATATTAAATTGATTATTTAATAAGACAGTTTTTATAAATTGCTTTTCGGTCCTTAATATTACATCATTTGAAGAAATAATTTTGGCTCTGTCATACAAACACTTAACACCTTTCTTAACACTAATATGTTGATTTGAATTGAAATTTAAGTATCTGTTTGTGTGTGTTTGTTTTCTATACACACTGGTTTGGTATGTGTTATCTAATTTTTTAATTAAAATATCTAAGAAAGGTAATTCATTATTATTCTCCGTTTGTATTGAAATTTAATTGAAGGTTTTTTTTCGTTAATCTGATTCAAAAAATTACTTAAACATTTTTTACTATAAGGCCATATGGCAAAAATGTCATCTACATATCTCCACCATACATTGGGTTTATAAGCTAGGTTATTAATATTACTTTCATCAAAATTTTCCATGAAAATGTTACTTAATAATAATAATAAGCTTTATTGTCTAACAGGAAAATCCCATTTACAAGACAATTAAGGAGGACAGTACAAATAAGAACATAATAATTGAATAAGTTACAATCAGTTTAAAAATTAAAAATAAAAGATTATTAATGGCCCAACCGTCATCTGCATGCATACTAATCATAATTCTTGATTGTGAGAGGCTCGTTATTGATGAGATAAAAGCAATTCTTTGACTTTATTAGAATATTGACGATGATGATTGTGGTAAATGTCTAAATGGATTGATAGGTGATTATAAAGTGAGCACATGCGATAGAGGGGGGACCTAAAGCCCAGATTTGTATTAGCCCTAGTAAGGTAAAATAGTGAGGTGGACCTAGTATTAAATCTGGAAACCAGTAGGTTAAGTTGAGCATTCAGCTCAGCACAGTCCGTCAGATTGTTACACAACTTGTATAAAAATTGTAGAGAAAGATATTTTCTTCTAGCTTCAAGTGAGGGAATGTTAAATCTGCTGAGGAGAGCTGATTGATCTGTACCTTGATGAGGATAAACCTCATCCAATTTCATAGCTAGGAATTTCAAGAATTTTCTTTGGATTTGCTCTAGTTTAGATGTGTAAGTACTCATTATATATAGGACTCCATACTGTTGAACCATACTCCAGCTTAGATCTTACATAACAGTAGTATAAAGTTTTAAGTGAAGCAACATTAGAAAAGTATCGACAGGTTCTGAAGATAAAACCTAACATTTTTAGTGCGGACTTGGTAACAGTTTCTACGTGCATATTGAATGATAACTTGGAGTCAATGGTAATATCAAGATCCTTAAGCACTGTGCAGCGCTCAAGACTTATCGACTGAATTGTATAGTTGAATTTGTTGTGCTTTAGGCTAAAGGTTATGACCTTACATTTTTCAATGTTGAGGGGTAGTCTATTTTCTAGACACCATTTATCAACTCGGTGCAGATCCTCCTGTAGATCCAGAGAGTCATATTGCTACTAATTTGTCTGCCAATATCGTTGATGAATAGGGAGAAGAGCAGAGGAGCGAGGTTACTGCCTTGAGGGGTACCGCTGGTAGCGGTAAATCTAAGTGATTGGTGGCCTCTGTATTCAACAAATGGTTCCCTGTCTGACAGATAAGAATGAAGAAAGAGTAGGAGTTCCTTGTCGAATCCTACGATGCGTAGCTTATTTAAGAGTATGGTGTGATCCAATCTTCGAGAAGTCGGTGTAAACTGTGTCAAATTGATTATGAGCGTCTAGGGTTGAAGCTGCGAATTCTGTGAATGAAACAAGGTTAGTAACGGTGCTTCTTGACGAATAGAAGCCATGTTGCGATGGGGAGATAGTGGATTTAACTTGAGGAAATATTTCATCATATAGGCACATCTCAAAAACCTTTGCAAAGTTGGAAAGCATGCAAATTGGTCTATAATTGTCAACAAGGCCGGAGTCGCCTCTTTTAAGGATTGGTCTGATTCTTCCGAGTTTCCATTTAATTGGGAAGGTATTCGTTTTCAGAGAGAGATTGAATATGATATATAGGGGAGTGGCGAAGGCTTCGGCACAGTCTTTAATAATGTTGGAGATAATGAAGAACCCATGGCCATCCCAAAGTCTTGTTGATAGAAGTCATTATTTAATTGAAAGTATCTTGTTTTAATGCAAAGTGTAAGTAATTAGATGATTATTGTTAAAATGATTTTCTGACAGCTTTTCCAAAAAATGTTTGCTGTTTTTAATATTAGACTCGGAGGAACCTGATAAAGGATTTAGGATTTTTAATAAATATTTTGAAAGTTTACTACATGGAGAATTAATTGAACTCACAATTATTGGTCTTAAGGGAATGTCAGGTTTATGAATTTTTGGCAGACCATAGAAATGAGGATGCTTGCTGTGATGTGGAGTTAACATCTTTCGTTCAATATCTGTAAATTCGTTTTTGTGTTTAAATAAGACTCTATATATTTTGTTTTCTAAAGAATTTGTAGGATCTTTATTTAATTTGGAATAATTTCCATCATTTATCAAGTTCGTAATTTTTGTATCATATATAGCTGTATCTAAGATTACTGTGGCATTGCCTTTATCAGCTGGTAAAATTTTAATGCTATGATCATTTTTTAGAGATGAAATGGAACATTTTTCATCGGATGTTAAATTATCTTTAGTCTTATGTTGTTTCTCTAATTCAATTTTAGAACGATTTCGGTATTCATTAGCATCATCTAATGGTAGCTTCTGTGCAGCCTGTTCAATTGCAGTTATTATATCAAATTTAGGAATAACCTTTTATTTTGAAAGTTTTGTAATTCAATATGTTTTCTTTTACTATATAAATTTCGAAATTTATTTAAATGTCTATTCTTTTGTGAATTAAAAACTATATTGTACGTATGTAAGATACTATTAAACATTTGGTTGTCATCCTCTTCGACGCAGTGACATAAATTTTCTAAGATAACTTCAATGTCTCTTACTTGCTTTATTTTGCCTATGGAACTGTATTCTTTCCCGAACCATTGCAGCACTGGCTCTTCTTAAGATATTATTGCATCTATCGCTGGCATATGATGCTCTTAAAACGCAACCATTTTGGAATGATATCATGTTGATGACACTTGCATAAAAAGGTAATACTATTTTCGGTGTGAGCTAATTCTTTATGTAAAATTTCCAAATCTCTAAAAAATCTATTGATATTAGACCCATACCTGTGATCCAGATATTGTCTGTAATTGTTTATTTGTGGCATATTCAGATTTTCTTACTTTTTATTGGGTATTTTGCCACTGAAAATTATTTAAAAATTTTAATGAAAAAACCTCTAGGCCAAACGAAGTAAGTAAAAATAAGATACATATAATTTAATGTCTCTCGCGACTATGGAAATACATAAACAAAGAACTGTCATGGTTGACGGCCAAAAAAGTTTTGAGAACGGAAGTAGATTCTCTTCCAAAACGTTAACTACCTATAGCTTTCATTTTCAGTTTTTAGTTTATTACATTGTTCTAATTTATATATTTTTAGGAGTGAGACTTTTTGAAACAGTCAAGTATTCAAGAACCAACCTCTGTCTGATCCGTTTGGCGCAGAGGTTTTTTCATTAAAATTTTTAAATATTTTTCAGTGGCAAAATACCCAATAAAAAGTAAGAAAAGCATATTTATCTTCTGTGAAAGAAAAAAAAATACAAAAAGTTAATATAATAATAATAATAATAATAATTTATTAACCATTTGTTGATACATTGTATGTATATGTGGCAAGTCAGTAAGCATAGCAAATAAAATAAAACAATACAAACAGTTTAAAATATAGAATTACTAAAATAGAACAATAACATTAATTATAAGATCTCTACAGCGAATCGTCAAGATATTCATTTAGGGAATAATATGACTTGTCTAAAAGAAAATGTTTTATTGTGACTTTGAATTTATGAGGATTTAAAATTTTAAAATTACTGGGTAGTTTATTATAGGCAGTTATAGCTAAATATTTTGGACTCTTTTTATAAGTAGCCAAGTTATGGGTAGGTATTTCTAAAATTAAATTATTTCTGGTAAAATAGGAATGATTATCATTTAAAGAATTGAAACTGCTTAACTCAGACTTAACATAGAGCAGTAAATGATATATAAAAATACATGGTAGTGGAAGTACACCCAGTTCCTTAAATGATTTTCTGCAGCTATCGCATTTTCTCATTCCCATTATGTATCTAATGGCCTTCTTCTGAAGTCGAAAAAGTCTGATACTTTCATGTGAAATACCCCAACCTATAATGCCATACGAAATCACTGAGAGGAAATGAGCGTGGTAATACATCAACAATACAGATCTGTCAACCACCTTTCTTAGCTGATTTATAACATAGCACACTGGTGCGATCTTTTTGCATGTTTCCTCAATATGAGTTGTCCAACTTAAATTAGCCGAGATATGTACACCTAAAAATTTGGTTACATTTTCTTGCTTAAGGCTTCCACTTTTCGACCGGATTAACAGGCTATGATCGAATGGCTTTTTAGCTAGGTTAAATCTCAAAGCTACAGATTTTTTATTATTCAGCAGTAACTTATTTTGAATAAACCAATTATTGGCTTCTATTAATTGCGAATTTGCTTCCCTAACAACAGAATTGACATTTACTTTAGATCCAAGGACAGTAGTATCATCAGAATACATGATAGAATTTGACACTTGAAAATCATTTACATAAATAATATACAAAAGCGGACCTAATATAGAACCTTGTGGTACACGAACAGTAGAGGTCAGTAGACTGGATTTATGACCACTAATATCAACATATTGCATTCTATCCTGAAGATAACTGGTGAGCCACATTAGAGGTATTCCTCGTATGCCATATCTTTCTAATTTATTCAGCAGAATTTTGTGGTCTACCAAGTCGAAAGCTTTGCTTAAATCCAGGAATATGCCTATTACCTTTTTCTTTTCATCCAGATTTTTACACAATATGTTCAAAATTTCAGTTATGGCACTTATAGTAGACAAACCTTTACGAAAACCGAACTGCCGTTTTCAATTTATCTGGGAAAACACCTTCCTTGAGTGAAAAGTTTATTAATTCGGTTAACGGTTTAACAATGTGATACATACATTTTTTTAACAAGTTTGTGCTTACATTATCATCTCCAGCTGAGTTTTAGTTTTTTAATTGTTTAATAATGCCTAGTATCTCTAATTCACTAGCAGGTTCAAAATAAAGTGAATGAATATTACTTTTAAACTGAAAGGTGGATGGTAAGATGTTTCCTGTAATGTTTGCTTCCAAAAGAAGTGAGGGAATGTTATTAAAGAAATTATTATATTGATTTGAGACATATTCAGGATCACTGGTAATCGAGTGGTCAGGTTTTTGCAACTTATATTCTGTTACATTTTTGTTTTGTTTATTATAGGTTTAATGATGTTCCATGCTGCCTTAGATTTGTTATAAGAATTTGCCAAAAGTGACTTATAGTACATCTTTTTTGCAATGTCTAGTAATTTTCTGTATATCTTTTTGTATTTTTTATAGTGAGACTTTACTTGCTTGTCTCCTGTCCATGTTAATTCATATAACATTTTTAGTCGCCGGCCCGATATTTTTAAACCACTCATTATTAATGTTTGGTTTGTAAACTAAATTTTTGCTTTTTAGAGGAAATGCTGTTTCAAAATAATGTAGGAAAGTTTCCAGAAAATTATTAAATTTTTCGTTAACATCGAGATTAGGGTTCATAGTGTTTTCCCATTTTTCTTTTGAGAGCAATGCTAAAAAGTGATTGACATTACCTGGATTGTTAAGTTGTCTGTATTTAATAGGTGACTCATGTCTTTTGTGTATGATTGGTGCTATTGTTATTATTTGTGCATGATGATCACTTATGGCACTACAGATTACCTCACTCTTGTAAGTACTGGAATCTAGGTTTACACAAATATTATCTATACAGTTGTTTAATCTAGTAGGTGACATAATGGTAGGTTTTATACAACACGAGTCCAAAATATCTTTAATATCCCTATAATACCTATCATGTGTGTGGAAATTAATATTAAAATCACCACAAATAATAATATCATGCTGTTTATTTTTCTGTATTAATAAATCTAGTGTTGTACTTAGTTTTTCTGAAAATACAAAAAAATCTGAATCTGGAGATCTATATACGGCTAATATAATAACAAATGTATTGTTGCTTGTGTAATATTTAATAGCTGTACATTCAAAAACTAGTTCTACTGACAATTTCTTTATGCACTCTATATTGTCGAATTTAGAATTATTTTTTACATAAATTCCCACTCCTCCATGGGTTTTTTCCTGACGACAAAAAATACTGGCTAGTGTGTACCCATCAATTTTACTCGAACATATTTCATCATATTTTGCCCAGTGTTCGCTTACACATAACACATCACCTTTTACTTCTCGTAAAAATACTTCGAGATGTAATAATTTATTGCTGATACACTGAACATTTTGGTGCACTATATTGATAGTTTCTTTTCCCGTGCTGCTGATAGAAAATCTTTCTGGTCTTCACTATTTTGTACATTACTTCGTTCTTGTGAGTGTGGCTGACATTTATCCGACTCTTCTTCAACGATGGTTCTTACCTCCAAGACAGTATTAGTATCGTCATGTTCTTTTTCATTTTCATGAGACAAGTCTATTTCTAATTCTTGTGATGGATTTGGGGCCACTGTAAAATTTTTGCACACATGTATTAAATTTTTATTTAAATTAGCTGACTTTCTGTTCATTATGATTTCTTCAACTGATTTTGCCAGTATCATTTTTGGGAGTTTACTATTTACTTCTAAATAATGAATTTCACTTTTAATGTACCACTTTAGTCTATCGATGAACTCTCTCAGTTTTCTGTTAAATTTCAGAATTTTTTTATTTAACTGAAGATTTTTTGTCACAGGTATGGCTGAGATTATGAAATTTGCATTCTGACAAGATTTAATTACTTGTAATAGATATTTAAAAGAAGGATACTTATTATTTAAGAGATCATTGGTGCCAGCTGAGATTAAAATCCAATCTGTTTTATTTAGATTTTTAGTTAGATTTTTAATGTCTTCTGTAACTCCGTTGCATTGGGCACCGGGTTTTATGAGGGAAAAGTAGTTTGTACTTTTACCTTTGAGATTTATCGTAATACTATCTAATAAGGCACGACCATACTCGTCAGAGAAACTTAGCAATCTCCTATTATTGGATTTTGTCACATTTGGTATATCGGAGTCTTTGTTTGTAGTCATTTTTTTATACTTATCATTTACTAATGCTGTTTTGGGGGACGCACTGATATTTTGAATATTAATGGTTTTATTTTGAATAGAATTATTCAGATTTTCATATGTATTCACTTTGGTTTCCTGTGTACGTGTATTTTGCATTACATCTTGCTTTTCTTTGCATTTTTTTCCTTTATTTATCATTATCTGGGTAATTTTTTGTGCGTTAATATGTTTCTTATTGTTTATTTTTTCATCTGTCTGGGTGCTGTTAGTTTTTTGTTCCTTATTATTCTCAGTTTTTGCTTCCAAGCCTTGTATTTGGTTTTTTAAGAAGTGGATTTGTTTTTTTAGCTTTTTAATTTCCTCTTGTTGTTTATTGTTTATAATGGACATTTCTTCTTCATTTATTAGGGCTACTTCTGTAAATGAGGTGTTGTCACTTTTTAACCTTTGTATGTATCTGTCTTTTTCTTCATTATCTTTCACGAGCTCAGAGATTATTTCGTCCAATAATAGAGAATCATTTTTATTAGTAATGGGTTCGTCATCATTACAGCAGATTATTTTATTTCCACTGATTATTCTAGCAGAATTTATGCCTTTTCGAAGAAAGCAGCTTTTATGTTGAACACTGTAGCACTTAACACATATAACACTATTAAATTCTTTGTTTTTACAACATTTGAAAGAATTTTTGTGAGCAGTTTGACAAGGTAAACTTACTTGGTCGGCCATATTGAATACCCTGATATATATACAGGGTGTTTGGTGCATCGTGTGCCAAATTGAAATGGCCGACAGAAGGGGTTATCTGCTACCCTTTCAGGCCCCTTAACACCTCCCATGCCCTGCGGGATTTTTCATATCGACCTTTTATCTTTTTAAGGAAAAAATCCCAAATTCTACATTTAAATTCAAATTATAAAAAAAAGTATTAGGCGTAGACTGCGAATTTCATTTTTATTTTGATGTGTATTGTTGAAGGGTTTTTTTAAATCCAAAATTACTGGCACTAGTCATCTAGTTGTTTTTTTATTCACTCGCAAACTTTCGGAATAGGTAAAATTTAAATTTAAACTTAGACTTTACATGGCTACAAAAAAAAAACTCAGAGCAACCGGAATCTTCCAACTCCCTCAAAAATTCTCTAATCTATCCTCTTGCTAGTGATGTGCCACACGTCATAAAAATCTTTTAATAACTTCGTGAATTCGCTAAATTAATGAATCGGGTCACATAAGGCTAATATTCAAAATTCCGAATACAAAATTATTTTTGCTTAAATTATGCATGGGAAACAGGTAAAATCTGCTATCTCACTCTTGCCAAGTAAAATCTATCTTCCATTTCTTTCTGTTCATTGGTTTTCTTGAAATAAAGAAACAATTACGTTTTTATCATTTTTAAAAAAAAATTAAAAATCTTTCTCAAAGTGTTGGTCTCTGTTGCGAATGCAGGCCCAACATCTGCTTCGTATTTCGACAGTTGTTGTATGAAGTCGTATTTCCTCCCTAATTGTACCGAAAGCCGTTTCTATGCGTTGGACAAGTTCCTCCCTAGTAGCAACCTTCGTCGCGTACACGAGCTCTTTGGCACGTCCCCAGACATAAAAATCCAACGGAGTTAGGTCTGGGGAGGCCATTGAATAGGGCCATCCCGCCCAATCCACGCATTTGGGAACACATTGTCTAGATATTCTCTCACAATCAATCGCCAGTGCGCGGGAATGCCGTCATTTTGAAAAACTATAGGCGTATGCGTAGATTGGGCGGGATGGCCCTATTCAATTGCCTCCACGTTCCCCAGACCTAACTCCGTTGAATTTTATGTCCGAGGTCGTGCCAAAGAGCTCGTGTACGCGACGGAGGTTGCGACTAGGGAGGAACTTGTCCTCTTGTCCAACGCATAGAAATGGCTTTCGGTACAATTAGGGAGGAAATACGATTTCATACAACAACTGTCGAAATACGAAGCAGATGTCGGGCCTGCATTCGCAACAGAGATCAACACTTTGAGCAAGATTTTTAATTTTTTTTTAATAAATGATAAAAATGTAATTGTTTCTTTATTTCAAGAAAACCAATGAACATAAAGAGATAGAAGCTAGATTTTACTTCGCCAGAGTGAGATAACAGATTTTACCTGTTTCCCATGCATAATTTAAGCAAAAATAATTTTTTATTCGGAATTTTGAATATTAGCTTTATGTGACCCGATTCATTAATTTAGCGAATTCACGAAGTTATTAAAAGATTTTTATGACGTGTGGCACATCACTAGCAAGAGGATAGATTAGAGAATTTTTGAGGGAGTTGGAAGATTCCGGTTGCTCTGAGTTTTTTTTTTGTAGCCATGTAAAGTCTAAGTTTAAATTTAAATTTTACCTATTCCGAAAGTTTGCGAGTGAATAAAAAAACAACTAGATGACTAATGCCAGTAATTTTGGATTTAAAAGAACCCTTCAACAATACACATCAAAATAAAAATGAAATTCGCAGTCTACGCCTAATACTTTTTTTTATAATTTGAATTTAAATGTAGAATTTGGGATTTTTTCCTTAAAAAGATAAAAGGTCGATATGAAAAATCCCGCAGGGCATGGGAGGTGTTAAGGGGCCTGAAAGGGTAGCAGATAACCCCTTCTGTCGGCCATTTCAATTTGGCACACGATGCACCAAACACCCTGTATATATATATATATATATATATATATACTCCGAAAAGAGTAATCCGAGATCCATGATATACATGGACAACCTGAGATCCACCCGTTAAAAACTAGTTAGAGACAAGACAATGTGGGCTTTTAATTACGGCAAAAATAGTCTCTAGAATTTAATAAGAGGGGTAAGATTTATCCATTATTGTGAAAGTTATAATTGTAGGTGAATTGCAACATTACGAGATCCATGTAAAATAGAATAATATGGGATCCGTTGGGAAATACAAAAATATATCTACGTAATTTTGCGACACGCGAGATCCTGCAACGTTGCCCACTTTACGGATCTCTTTTTGTTATAGTATGACCTTATTTACACTCACTGTATATATTGTCTATAAGTTGTTTCAGGGATGTGCTGTTATAAAATATTGGTTAAACTTAGAAGAGTCTGCTAAATACTTCATACAAAGCAGTTGTATACCAGGTGGCACAGACCATACGAACACTCTTGTAACTTTTGAATGGATCAGTGGACTATTTCAGATTTATTGTAGTGATATTAAGTGGGTTTGATAAGTTAAACCTGCTCAGGGCCAAGTAATTCAAAATAATTAATAGTCTAATTGAATAACAAATTTTGACACAAAAATTCCATTCAAAAATAGATATAGTTTTTAATGAGAAACTAATATCGCTGTACTTGTAGGTACTAAAACCAAAAAAAAAAATAAAATCCAAATATATATCATATGTGTTTAGGCGAGTAGGATCCACAGCTGCAAAAATATAAAGGTTGTACGATTTAAAAATTTGATTTTGTTGTAAATTACATCGAAACCGGAAATCGGTCGTTTGCGTCAATTAATGTTAAATATCTCGCTGTACCAAATTTCAAAATATTCCCTCGTCAATTGAAAAGTTACAAAAATGGACTATCCGGTATATCAACACAACATCAAGACAGACGTTCTATGACCCATGTAATTATTATTCTAGTCGGCCTCTTTTTACTATATGGTACATTTAACAGCACCACGCCATCCATCGCGGTTGCGTGTTAAGCTATTGCCTTGTGAGAGGACTAGATTTAACAAAAAGAAAAAATCGGCTTAACAAGTAGTGTAAATTATATATTATATAAAACTAATATCTATATTGTATGAAGAACTACTACGTAAGTAAATTGTTGTTAGCGTGCTATGTTAGAAAGTTATATGTTTGCCTTGGGTAGAAACATATAATTACTTCCACATCCACATAGTGAAGTGGAAGTATAGTTAGTAATCGTAACAAAAATTTCAGTTTTTTTTTGTTGAAATAGGTTTGGAATATCATGAAGTGTCGAGATGTTAAATTTGAGCGAAAAAAAAAATTCTGTCTGTCGGTCTGTAACTTTTTTTTGTGCACACGATATCTCTGGAAGGGTTAAAGATATTGACTTGAAATTTTATACACATATGTACTACAACGAGATCTGGAACTGAATTGTTTTTTGAACTTATCCGGTGAAGAGTGGGGGGTAAATAGGAGAAAATAAGTAAAGCAACCTGGTAAGAGCATACAAATTTGGGATTTGGTGTATATACTAGAAGCCAAGGCCTCAGATTTTTTATTAATATTTCCATCACCAACCGCCCCCCACTCCATTATAAAAGGGGTTAATAAAATAAAATTGAGACATTCACTTGAAATTTGGTACACGTATACATTATAGCGATATCTAGAAGTAGATTATATTTTGAGAAGATTTTGTTGAAAGGTTGGGGGTTGAATAGAGGTATATAGGGGAAAATAAGTAAAGCAAGCTGGTAAGAGTACAAAAAGTTGGGATTTGGTGTATATACTAGAAGCCAAGGCCTCCGATTTTTTTATATTTTCAATTCCTCTCACCACCCCTACTCCATTATTAAAAGGGCTTATTAAATAAAATTGAGATTTTCACTTAAAATTTGGTGCATGTATGTATTATTACATTTATAATTGGATTATATTATGAGATGATTACGTTGAAGGGTTGAGTGTTAAATAGGGGTAAATAGGCGAAAATAAGTGAAGCAAGCTGGTAAGAGTACAGAAACTTGGAATTTGGTGTATATACTAGAAGTCAAAGCCTCTAATTTTTTAATAATATTTTTTAACTCTCTCACGGCCCCCACTCCATTATTAAAGGGGTTGATAAAATAAAATTTAGATATTGACTTGAAGTTTGGTACACATATATGTTATAACGACATCTGGAACTTGATTACATTTTGATGTGATTCCGTTGAAGGGTTGGGGGTTAAATAGGGGTGAATATGGGGAAATAAGTGAAACAAGCTGATAAGAGTACAGAAACAGGATTTGATGTATGTACTAGAAGCCAAGGCCTCAGATTTTTTTATAACATATTTGAACCCCTCCACTACCCCCACACCATTGTTAAAGGGGTTGATAAAATATAATTGACATATTCACTTGAAATTTGGTACGCGTAGGTATTATAACGACATCTGGAACTAGATTATATATTGTGATGATTCCGTTAAAGTGGGGGGGGGGTGTATTGGGGACAATAGGTGGAGGAAGCTAATAAGAGTCCAGAAAATTTTTGGCGTATATCCTAGAAATCAACATTTCAAATTTTTTTTGATATCTGCCTCAAATATTATTAAAGTTTTATGACCAATTATTTCTACATGCTAAAGTGCAAATATAGTCAAAATACTTTCCTTTAAAGAGACTTGGATGGAGAATCTGGATGTGGAAGTAGTGATCCCTTAGGCAGCTGTTTTTTAAATTGCTTAGTTCTACACTTTTCATGGTTACATACCTTCGTGAATCAGTTATTAATTAATCGATTTATTTGAAACTTAGGTAAGTTGTGCATCTCTTCACGATAACTGAAAGCACATAAACCTATTTAATTTATTCCATAGAATTAGCGGAAAAATGTAGTCAATTTTTAAGTAAACAGGGATTTAAGGAAATGTTACCACCATCCTTAAAAACCAAATTGTGTCAATTTGAAAAAAAAATCATATTTTTATTTTTATTATTTTTTTTAATAACAGAAGTAAACTAGAAATGCTATATTCTTGCACTATTGAGAGGCTATATGGATGCTAGTGTTACAATAAGAATTGTGAAATAAGAAATAGACCAATTCATTTTTTAATGCAGATTATCAATGAAATGCCAAGATTGGAAATTAATATTTTTAGATAGAGTTTCTTTTTATTTTCCGTGAATTGCTTTCTGCTATTTGCCAAATTCTATATATAAAGAATATGTTTTATGTCTACATGCAAACAGAAAATAATTTACTTTAAAATGTTAGAAAATACTTGAAAGTACTGGATTATCTAAATGATTTATTCATAGACGTACATAAAAAATCCAGAGATTAAAATACCATATTCCCATGTATTTTAAACCGCCGAACACGATTTGAGATCTAAATTGCAAAATTTCGCACATTTTTTTTAAATCGCGACAAACATATTTAGGCATTAAATACGATGTTTTTCGCGATTTAAAAAAATGGTGAGAAACTTAACAATTAGCACCTCAAATTCGTGTCCAGCAGTTCAAAATATATGGGAATATTGTATTGTGATATCTGGAATTCATCAATATTTTTCTATTTTTTATTGGTGAAAACTCGGCCATAATTAGCACAAACGAAACATGAAATATATTAAAGTTTTATCAAAAATTAAATTTTGATTTACAAGGAGACCAACAAATATGGAAATAATACACCAACTGACAACTAGAAGAGATGAAAACATCAGGGGAGTTCGATCTCACCTGATACAGGAGTTAATACAAATTTTGAATGACAATAAAATGAATGAAAATAAAAATAGCGAATTGCACGTTATCTTGGACTATAACCAAACTGACGGGTCTGACATATCCATTAAGTCTATTTTGACATGAATTATGTTCGATAAAATTAATTAATGCACACAAAATTCACGCAACGATGAGTTTTCAAAAAGACCGCATAGCTCCCGGTCTATTATGGAGATACTGTAATGAATGTATCAGTCAATGGTTTTTGCCTTCTATATATCTATAGAATAAATATCTTTTACCCTATTAAAACTTTATAGAGCGCCATACCCAATTGCAATTCATACACAAGGTCCCAGATACAATTTTTATCATTAAAATAAAATAAAAAGGCGATATTAGGCAAACAAATCTTGGAAAGGGCAAAAGTAATGCTTTGTTTCGGGTATAACTTTTATTATGATTTTTTAAAATATTTATGCCACTAATGCTCAGAAATGATAAATTCAATATTTTTTACCAAGGGGTTGAAACTTTTGCTGTCAGTTTGGTTAATTTTTTCGGATTTAGCAATTTTTTAGGAAATGTTTAAAGCTTACGTATTATAAGTGTATTAAAATTGCAGCGTAAAAATAAATCATTTTGTGTTATACCTAAGTAATAGAAGAATTAGATTTTATTTGTACCCAAACCCGAAGCAATCACATATATAACCAAAAATAGTAATTATTTTTCAAATACGTTCCCGTTAGAATTTTGTCCTAATTTAATAAATTAATTAGGTACGTAAACATTTATTTTTTTTAAATAGACCTTTTCAACAAAATCCAAGGGAAGTCACGGACACGAGGTCTTCTTTCGAGATTTCGCGCAAGTTTCTCCACAATGTACTTAAACCACCTTACAATACTGAATAATTAACACACTCTGTGTCATATAGAAATTAATTATTCTGCCTAATAATGCAAACTTTTACTTCCTTGTTTTAACGCTAAATCGACATGTCGTTTACTTCGTGTTCAAGTTTCCATTATCATTGCACTCGTTCTAATTTAAAATCCATTGCGTTTAATGTTATTTGGTTAAAAACTGATGTACTTATATAAAAGCAAAGGTATTTGCTGCTACAAATAAATCCAAACAGCATTGCCAAATTTCGGATCTCGTTTGATCTTAAAAGGTACCTGTTTGCTAAATACATAAGTAGCATCTGCGCCACCATACTGTCAAACACAGAACTGCTACGGTTTTATACATGGGAGAAAACAAGGAAAATGAGCTCCGCATAATATGTTGCCTATAGCATCCTGACACCTTAAATACACCAAGTAATAGACTATTACGATCTGAGATCCGGGCATCGGATCTCATGATCTCACATTCCGCATGTATATACAAAAACTGATCCCACATTCCGCAATCCGACATATATATATATATATATATATATATATATATATATATATATATATATATATATATATATATATATATATATATATTTATATATATTCATGTTTCATTTTTCATTCCCGATTGTTTAGTGCAACAATGTGTTCCCAAAGAGTTAGGTCTGGATATATTCATCAGTTGTCTTGTTTTGCAGAGGGGTTGAATAATTTCTATGTTGTGTTCTTCTTTAGCAGATTTGGTGGATAAGGATAATATTCTTTGGTTTATTGGTGTAATCTCTGTGATTTGGTGAAGCAGGTGATTGGGGGGGTTGAAGTTTGGAGTTTGTGGGGGGGCAGTCACAAAGAGTGACCGCAGCACCTAGGCCCCATTGTGCCCCTTGTACGTCCTCCCGATGGATACAAGATTCCACCTAGGCCTCCAACCATCCTAATTTTGTGAAGAAGGTGGTGATGCTGCCTAGGGGAATATCCCTCAAGTCGGCCAAAGTAGGCCAACTTTCTCCCAAAATGGATTCTCTGCTAGAGGAGACTGCCGGGCACTCACAGAGTACGTGTTGGACAGTCTCGTCTTCTTGTTCACAACCTCTGCATAGGGGTGTGTCGTTTAACTTCATGTTATAAAGGTGCTTTCTCAGGGGGTTATGCAGAGGGTTTCTAAATAACTTTATTGCCGTATCATCTTACAAAGATATTGACGTCATTAATTAGGAATAAAAGGTAGATAGCAATAATTAATAGATAAACCGATCAATAATAAACACTAGATGTAAAATCTTATGAATTAAACGATTAAAATAAATAAATAAAACAGAGAGGTAAGAAATTCACAGTACATATCCAAAAGTGTAAAAACATAATGCAATAATGCAGTTTAAATTACTTATTGTAGTATTCTTGAATACAGTAAAAACAGTTGTCGAGAAGGTAGCCCATTACATATTTTTTAAATTTGCTTACCGAATCAATGTGTTTAAAAGAGTTAGGTAGGTGATTGTATATATCACTACAAAAGTGATAGGGACTTTTTTTATACATAGAATAATTAATGTTTGAAACATAAATGTTAGTGTTTGATCTAGTAACAAGAAAGTCTCGGATGTTCCGAAAAAACAAAATTTTCATGTGTGTGAGACTAGGTGCCATTTTTTAGTGGGATCATAACTCCTTCCGAAGGTGATCTCCACAAAATTGAATAAATCCATCTTTTTCCATTTTTTTGGCTTCTTCCCTAAATTTAGTTTTCCATGGGGAATAAGTTAAAGACATTGCAGTCTGGGTCTGAGCAGATGAATCTGAAAATTAATAGTTTTTGATGTACATACCATTTTTCAAAAAAATATTTACGACCATTTCGTCTCTTATTTCTAATATTTATCCTCAATATATGAGCAGAAATTTTAGTGGTCTAGGAAAAATTGCTGAAATAGTAATTTTTTTTTGTTAATCGTTTCTAAACATAAGGTCTCACTTTTCCTGCTGACTTTCCAATGACACAGCCTTCTAGAAGGCACTTGTATTTTTGAACATTTTTGTGTTTTTATTTATAGTTTTTCTTGAAGATCTCAGCTTCCTTACATCAGGTCGAAACTTCAGAAAGCCAGATTGTTCACAATTAAATTCTCTACATCCTAGTGTGGTTGATATTTTTCCCTAGCCTATAGATAACCTCAAAAAAATTCAAGATGGTGGCAATTAAAATGTTGGTAGGTGTTTTCTTGATATATTCTGTACCTATAAATAAATATATTTAAATAAAACTGTAGAAAAATATACTAATACCCAGCTAGCACACTGACGTCAATTTGCCGTCATTTATTTGTCATAATATACGTCATAAGTCCCAATATAACGACGTTCAATGCAGGTCTAAATGACGGTCTGTCACATCCTAATGACGTCATATTCTGACGTCACAATCACGTTCAATATGACCTTAATTTGAGGAATATGGCCCCAAATAAGAACCCTTTCCATACGTCACTTTGACGTACTATCAAGGTTCAATGCTGACGTCAATATGAAGTTTAATATCACCTTGATTTGACGAATGCGGGCCCAAATAAAAATCTTTTCTCACTTGAGAATATTATTTAATCTTTCAGTTTTTATTCATTTTATGTTTTTATTAATTAGGAATGGTTTGAATATACATATATTATTATAAATAACACTGTAACAGAATTCTAAACAGTTACTTTAAAATCGGTTGTGGGATTTGAACCGTCAGCCTCTGGCTTGGTAGTCCAGTACGCTTCCTCTGAGCTATTGTCCTTCATGTAAATTTTACTTTAGATTGTATTTATTACTTGCAGTTGAGTACCCGGTTTAAACATAATATTCCCTTTCAACCTTAACCGTGTACAATTTGTGCATTAATAAAATCAAGCGCAATGGCAAATTTCTATAAAATAATAACTACATTGTGCGAATAGTAAATGTTGTTCAATTAAGCAATAGATATTATGTTCATATGGGTGTTAAAAATGATTTAAAGATATCCTTTATTCATGAAAGGGAGATATAGGTCATCGGTCAACTACCGGTTATTAGACCTATTTCCAATAAGGTGGCGATAAATGTGTATACTGACTGCAGTTGTGATAGAGACGCAGTATAGTTTGAATTTCAATGTCATAAATACCCCTAATAAAAGTAGAATAAAAATTACATGGCATATATGCGGTAAATATTTCACATGTAGCTGTGGTACCTACATACGCGATAGAGTAAGAACATAGGAGTTATTGTGATTCAATACTAATCAATACAACTAATATATAAAAGCAGTAACTATTATAAAATATGAAAATACAAAAAAAGTTATTTGACCGTTTATATGTATTTATACAATAACCAAAACATAAACGTGACTCAAAGATGATGTCTTAACAAGGTTCTGTCTACAACGTCTCTGCGACATTCTAAAATGTGATGTAACTTCGAAGTCATTTTTAAATCCAGTGTATGACGTCTCTGCTACGTTCTGAAATGTGACGTAACTTTGACATCCTTTTTAAATCCAGTGTATGATGTCAGAAAATGACTCAAAAATGACGTCATAACAACGTTCTGTCAATGATGTCTCTGCGACATACTAAAATATGACGTAATGTTGACGTCATTTATTTGGCAAATGACGTCGTAGACCGATACTGACCTTAAATTGACGTCTAATGATGGCAAATTGACGTCAGTGTGCTGGCTGGGTAGTGATTAATAAGTGTGCTAAATTTTGTTTAAAAATATTAAGAGCACAGATGACGTTAGTGTGGAAACAGTATTTTATTTCCCAGTTTTGGGCAAACCATCGTAGAGCAATTTTTTTTTTAATTGTAGGTTTCCATAAGTACTATACACAGTAGAACATTAAAAAACATTTTTGAAATTTTATATCCCTGGGTGTGGATTAGTTGTCTTTTTAGGTTGTACTTAACTTTTAAAAAAATCGGCATTGTGCGATGACATCTTGAGGTTCCTTTTTTAATATGAAATTTGAAAATTTTAATAAAAAACTCTAATTTTGAAACTTTTTTAAATTAACGTTTTTTTTCGATTTTGTGTATCCCTGTGTGCACAATAGGTACATATTTTAGTTCAAATTCACACAAAAAAATCCTTTTTTGATGTAAAATTTTAATGAAAAACTCCGATTTTAAATTATGTTTAATCCCTAAAATCAAAAGTAGATTAAATTAATAAATAACTAAAATAACCCTAATACCGCAAGTTTTTACCTTGTCGAAACAGGTCGTACCTGGTTATTTTGGTGTAGCGGGGAAGGTGCGTTTGGGAGGCTTTAGTGCTTTACCGAATTAGTTGAAGCGACGTGCTTGAATGCGTTAGACATGTTTCCGATTGGATTTTGAATAACGTTCTTCCAACGTATTCTGATGTTATAAAGTTGTATTTGTGGTACCGTGAAAATTTCAAGGATGAAAGCAACAAAGACCCAAGTGTGTTGGACATTTGTAAGAAAGTTATTGTTGATGTTAAATCTGTTTGGGAAAAAGTTTCCCTTCCTACTATTTCAGACCAAAGAATAATTAAAAAAATAAAAGACTAAAATGAAAAGTATAAGGTGATAAAGAAAAATAAACTGGTTGGCAAAAATAAAAAATTTAAAGACGATGGTTTTAAACTATTCGACATTTCTCCGTGCAAATGTGTAAGTCCTGTGTGTAGATAACTTTAGATTCCTTTTTTGATGTAAAATTTTAGTGAAAAACTCCGATTTTAAATTATGTTTAATCTCTAAAATCAAATGTAGATTAAATTAATAAATAACTAAAATAACCCTGATACCACAAGTTCTTATCTTGTCAAAACAGGTCGTAACTGGTTATTTTGGTGTAGCGGGGAAGGTGCGTTTGGGAGGCTTTAGTGCTTTACCGAATTAGTTGAAGCGACGTGCCTGATTGCGTTTGATGTGTTTCTGACTGGATTTTGAATTCACTTTTAAGTGTATTGAAAATTTAAAAATGCCTAAAACTGAAATGTGAAATATTTGGAACACCAACTGAACTTTGTGGCAACGTTCTTCCAACATATTCTGACGTCGATATGTGGAAACACCGCCAGGGACAGGTTAATTCGAGCAAAAATTGCTTCTAGAAAAGCTGCACCACAAATGGAGACAAAGAAACATTTTAGAAATTAAAAAAAAACAGGCGAAGAGTTGCAACAAAAATTGCAAATTTTTACATTTTTCCCCCATTTTAAAATGAAGGACTAAATATTTTTCAAAGAAAATTGAGAGGTATATCTAATTAACTGAAGGACAACGATCCCGCACCCAGGCTAAAGAAAAAAAAATGAGTTTATTTTTCGCACTTATATAATTGCTCCACCCTAATACACAGTATGTATCGAAAAAATATGCCATAGTTGAAAGAAATATTTTTTTAGGGTTTCTCAAAGTATTTTTTCAAACATCCTTAATGCATTTAAAAAGTACCCAGATCTACAAAAGCAGACTGAAAGCTTCTACGACGCAACTGCGTTCGATGTGCATTCGCTCAATGAAAGTAAAAGTTGTATAGAAGCACTGTATGGATTTAATCCTCAAAAAAACCAAGAATTACCCAGTTTGCAATAAGTTTTTACTAATCGCACAAGAAATACATCTACTGACGTAAATTAACGGTTCTTCTATCAACTAAAGAGGGTGCTGTACTACACTCATTAAGAGTGTACATTCAAGTTTGACAGCAACAAATTGCCAAAAAAATATGGTTGGAAGATGGCCAAAACTGATTTGACGATCGGATTGCCGCAAAAAAATCACACTTTAACTGCCAGGCAACTTAGATTGATTTGGTCCTAGGCCAATTTTTTTTTCTCTAATTGGGACCAAATTGGTATTTGTGTAATGTCAAGAAGAATACTTATTTTACTTGTGTGTCAATATGACGTATGCAGCTTCCGGAGGCCATGTGCGCTGATATGACGTGCATGGCAGTTAAAGTGTTAAGGCACTACCCGACAATCTTAAACAAATTGCATGTGATTGCAAAACTAGATGTCAAAACAAAGCTTGTACTTGTAAAAAAGTGGGCCTTAAATGTTCAAAGGACCCCGCTGTTTTTAAATTCAATTTAGGTTTTACTCCAAGGAGATGAAATTTTGCACAGAGATAGTTCATGACATGCTGACATGATATGACAAAAGTCTCCATGGTCAAGCTTGACCAACTTCTAACCATATTTTTCCGGCAATTTGTTGTTATCAAACATTATTTTTTGTACTTGTATGTACACTCTTAATGAGCGTTCAACAACCTGTTTAGTTGGTGGAAGAACTGTTAATTTGCAGTTAGTAGACGTTTTTCTTGTGATTAGTTTTTACTAAGTATCGCAAACTGGGTAATTCTTGTTTCTTTTTGATGATTAAATCTATACACCTTTTACTTGCATTGAACAAATACATGTCTGTCGCAGTTGCGTCATATAAGCTTTCAGTTTGCTTTTGTAGATCTGGGTAATTAAATAAATGCAATAAAAATGTTCTAAAAAGTACTTTGAAAAACTCAAGAAACAAATTTCTTTCAACTATGCCATATTTTTTCGATAAGTAGGTACTATAAAGTACTTATGAAAAGCTACAATTAAAAAAATCTACGATGGTTTGCCCAATAAGGTTTTCACACCAACATCATTTGTGACCATTCCTCTTGACATTTTCAAACAAAATTTGGCACACCTATTAACCACTATTAGTACCATATTTTCCTGCAGTTTTATTTATAATAGGAGCAGAGTATATCAAGGAAATAACAATATTTTCTTGAAGTTATCTATAGGCTAGAGAAAAAACCGACTACACCTGGTTGTAGATAATTTAATTGTAAATAATTTGGCTATTCCAGCAATTATCCCTAGATCACTAAAGGTCATCAAGATATTCAAGATGGCCGACCCAGATAGTAGTGTTAGACAAAGTTGCCATAAAAACTATTTGAAATGCTGTAAAAATAAAGAATTTAATTGTTACATCTGTGTTAAGTGCTGTAGTGTATTTCACAAAAGCTGCCTATCGCGTATGAACAAAAACTGTTTCACCTTTCTTGGTGAAAATAAAATAATTTGCTGTGACCAAGCAGATGCTGAACCTGTAATAAGTAGTGTGATAAACTATGAAAATTTAATAAGTGAATTAACTATAGACAATCAACAAAAAGATAGCTATATTCAAAAATTAAAACTCAATAACACATCTTTCACAGAAGAAGCCATAAAAAATGAAGAAAACATGATTAACATTATAAACGAACAACAGATAGAAATATCTGAACTAAAACAAAAAATAGCTGAATTTAAAAAACAGGCTAATTTCAATATGAAAGACAGAAAAAGTAGTAGTACCCAAACTGTAGAAAAAAGTGCTAAAATACAAATAAATGGGGAATACCGAGTCACTGATATTAGCAAGAAAAATAAGAATAATAAAAAATCCATTAGCACTCAAACTGATGATAAAAAATGCAACAGGAAGGAATCCTCAATAACAGGTAAAATAAAGGTATCTACAGAAAACAATGATAAGGATAGCAGCAAAAAAATATTGACAAAAAATGTAACAGTAAACACTAAGGGAAGTAAATCATTTATTGAAATAAAAAACCAAAGTCAGCTAAATGTTATCCAGGACTCAGAAGTATTAGTATTGGATCATAATAAAGTTACAAAACATGCAAACGCAAACTTGAATATAAATGCAACTATAGCCAGAATTACTGATGTGCCAGCCAAGAGTATGAATAAGGAAAATAAAGTTATTCTACTATCAGACGAGCTTGGAAAAGGTATTAGACCCAAACTATACAGTCTTATAAAAGAAAAATCTAAAGTAACAGCAATCACAAAGCCCTTTGCGAAACTGGAAAATATTATCGAGAATATTGAAATTTTCGCTAAAGACTATACACAGCATGACTTTATAATCATAATAGCTGGGAAAAATGACTTTCGCAAGAAACAAGTCCCATCCCTCAGATACATAGATGAGAAAGTCAAAAAATGTTGTAACACCAATATAATTTTTTCATCAGTTCCATATACAAATAGTCTCATTTTAAATCAACAAATTTACAAGTATAATTGTAAATTAAATACGTATGTTCAAAAACTAAACATGGTGATAGAAGGAAATATAATGTATTATGAAATAAATAAGGAAAATTATCATATTAATAAAGACATTATATCTAAGGATCTCCACAATCTAATTATCAATAAACAACCTAATCACAAAAAATCATTAATATTTATAAAGACAAATGGAACATTGGATCAACTAAGTATAGAATCTGAAAAGAAAAAAGAGATGGACTATCAAATACTAAATACTGCTGAAAAGTATGAAAACGGAAAGGTAAATAAAAATAGCTCATCAAAATCTGAAAATGAAAAATTGGAAACTGAGATGGAGTCGTCATCAATTGCATCTCAAAGTAATTTAATAGGAAAAAATAAAGTCAAATTCATTAGTGATATAATAGTGGTTCCAGAAGTAGATTCCAACAATTTTTTACACAAAAGACTTTCAAAGCCAGTAACACTTCAATAGTTAATGATCTACATATCTTGAATGTAAATGTACGTAGTGTTAGAACTAAAACTGATATGCTGAGTATTTTCTTACACACACATAACAATCCACAAGTAGTCTGCCTTACTGAAACATGGCTCTCAAATGCAGAAGCGAAAGTATTCAAATTACCTCTTTACAACATGGCAAGCTATTTTTGCCGTACGGAAACAAGAGGAGGTGGAGTAGCAATACTAGTGAGAGATGATCTCCAATTTAGTGAAAAAAAAATGTGCACTATTGATGTAACTGAGAAGCAGTTTGAAGCTGTTTCTATTAATATTAATATTAATGAGGTAATAGTAAACATAAATTGTCTATATAGGTCTCCTAATGCAAATCATGATTATTTTATCAAATCTATGGAAAAAATGTTAGCATTATTATCGAAATCTAAAAGTAATAAATTTATTTGTGCTGATTTTAACTATAACTTTGCTGAAGTAAACAAAAAAACGACAGATTTAACAAATGTGCTATCTTCATTTGGTTATAGTAAATGCTTTTCTGAATTTTCTCGCACCCAGGGTAACTCAAGTACTCTAATTGACAATATTTTTTCTGACACTAACACTGACCTATTAACAATTCAAACTCTAAACAACGCCATCTCTGATCATAATGCTCAGTTAGTAATATATAAACTACCTTTGGCGAAAAAGTGCCAAAGAATTGTTAAAAAAAGAACATTTTCTGATGAAAATATACATTATTTTAAATTCCTATTGTCAAAGGAAAATTGGAACGAGGTTTATACAGAAACAGATGATAATAGAAAATTTGCAGTATTTCAAGATATATTTTCTAATATATTTAATACAGCTTTTCCTGTTAAAACAATAAAAACAAGTAAATTGGCAAATAAAAAATCAAACAAATGGGTAACTGAAAATATTATTAATGATGGTATTTTTATCAGGCAGTTACATAATCAAGTAAAAGTCTCTAATGATCCAGAACTTAGAGTTAGATATAATATCATTAAAAGAAATCATGAATTAAATATTAAGAATACAAAAAAAGCTTACTATCAACAAAAAATAAATAATGAACCGAACAAATCGAAAGCTATGTGGGATGTAATTAGGGAAAATACTCATGGAAAAAAAAGCTCTAGGCAAATACCAACAAAAATAAAAACGGTAGATGATGAATATTTAGAAAATACACAAGAGATTGCAAATGGTTTTAATAGCTATTTTGTTGATTCTGTTCACAAACTTACTTCCTCTCTTGATGTTGACACATCAACAACTCTAATTGGTAAATCTAATAAAAATACTATGTACCTAACTCCCGTTACGGAGGAAGAAGTTTTATCCATTATTGGACTTGTTTGTAATAAAAAGTCATCAGGCAAGGATGAAGTACCATGCTGCCTAATAAAAAATGTCTCAAACTACCTCCTCACTATTTTGACATACCTGATTAATGTTTCATTCGAAAACGGAGTATTTCCAGACCAATTAAAAACTGCCCTAGTAATACCTGTTTACAAAAATAAAGATCCAAATAATATAAATAACTATAGGCCAATAGCCCTTTTGTCAGTTTTCTCTAAAATATTTGAAAAGGCGTTTCAAATTAGATTAACGTGTTTTCTTGATAAGTATGGGCTTCTAACAAAAAGGCAGTATGGCTTTTGTAAGAACCGGTCAACCCAGGATGCTATTCTCTCCTTCTATGAAAATATACTCAACAACTTTAATAGTAATTTAAAATCAGTCGGTATATATTTTGATCTCTCAAAAGCCTTTGATTGTATAAATCACAAACTATTATTGAAGAAACTTGAACTATATGGTATTCGTGATTTGGCACTGAACTGGATTAATTCCTACTTAGAGGAGAGAAAGATAACTGTAAAAATTGTACAAAATGGTGTAATATGCTTTTCAGAAAATGTAAATGTACTGACTGGAGTACCGCAAGGAAGTGTACTAGGTCCTCTATTATTCATACTATTTATTAATGATATCGTTGATAATATAGATAATAGTAGTTTTATAACTCTTTTTGCCGATGACACCTCTGCTGTCATTTCTGCCAAAACTATTGATGCCCTCAGCAGAAATGCCACGAAATGTGTGGAAGAAATATCTAATTGGTGTAATAGGAATGGACTGGTACTAAACCAACAAAAAACTGATCTCCTATTCTTCACACCACTTGGTGTAAAAACAGACTTAAGCATACTAGTCAAATCCACTGGCAATTCTATTTGCCAAAATGATTGTGTAAAGTTTTTAGGCATCCAGATGGAAAAAAATCTTTCTTGGCAAAAACATACGGAATGTATAATAAAAAATTTAGCTAGTAAAAATTTCGCAATTTTACAAATTAGAGATTCAGTTAACATAAACACACTGAAAACATATTATTATGGTTGTATAAATTCGGTACTTTCTTATGGACTACTCTGCTGGGGTAATTGTTCAGGAATGCAAAAAGTCTTTACAATGCAGAAGAGAATTATTCGATGCATGTTTAAGCTTGATTACACCACATCATGTAGACCTTATTTTAGGCAGCATGGTATACTCACCATTTTCAGTATGTATATTTTACAGTCGGTGTACTTTGTCAGGAAAAATATAAATAAATTGCCAAAATGTAATGAAGTCAACAAGTATACCACTCGAAGTGCAAATAATCTTTATGTCCCAGCACATAGATTAACACAAGTAAATAAAGGACCCTTTATCACATCAGTTAAATTATACAATTGCTTGCCTCAGAAATTTAAAGATATAAATAGCTTAGATTCTTTTAAATGCTCTGTTAGACAATTTCTTATAAACCAATGTTTTTACTCACAAAATGAATTTTACAACTTCTGTGATAATGTTTAGAATTGAACAGTGGATTGTTATGTGTATATTTTAATTATTATGTGTATATTTTAATTGTTATGTGTATATTTTAATTGTTATAAGAGTTTATTTGACATATATTATATTATATAACTGACTTGACTATGTAAATATTCTTACATTTATGTATAATGTATAACCACTAGGTATTATTATTCAGACATAAATAGTAGGTATCCACCTACTATTTTACATCCTTAGTTAAATTTAATAATAGACACCATTTGACTTGTCCAATACTTGTACTAAGCAGGTCTAAAGGAAATAAAGTTATATTATTATTATTATTATTATTAAAATTTCTGTTCATATGACTTAACTAAAAGTGCACGGTGTATGTTGGATATATACACGAGGAAAATTTAAGTCATATCCCCAAATTAAAATAACAAAAAAAAATTGTAGGTAAAAAAATTCTGAGTAAAGTGAAGTGTCATAATAGAAGAACAAAGTACATACCGAATTAATAATTGAAAATTACGTTTGTTAGTAGTACCAAAAATAAAAAGTGCACACAAGTTAGCATTTAAGGTGGAAAACATTTTTTATAAGCAATTTTCAGTGACAATGTATAGGGAAATATGTCCTGAATAACCTCCTAGAAGTCCAATGAGATTCAGATATGGCTAGTTGGAAAAATATGGCTGCCATTTCGTATTTTTTTGTTTTTTCCAAATATGTTGTTAACCATAGATTTCTCGAAAAAATGTCAAGAGACCTTTTTTAAAGAGCTCGAAAAAGTACACCTGAAAACGTGTTTTAGGATATCTGACCTTGACATTCAGTGAAATTAACCAGATAAGTTGAATTCAAATCTCATGGGACTTCTAGGAGGTTATTCAAAATATATTTCCGTAAATATCCACTGAGAATAGCTTGTAAAAAATTTTTTCGACCCTAGTCCTTTTCTCTTGCACTAAAAGTAAACATGTGCAGTGCCTTAGTTTGGCCATTGATGGAAACAGATCGATTTATATTTGGGACCCTTTTATGTGGTTAGTTATTGGTAAAGAAAGCTGAATGTTATATGTTGTTTAGTGTCGAGTGAGCGACATGTGTTTATAAAATAGTATAGACATATTAGCTGTGTTGTAACTTAAAAGTAATAAAACACACTGTTTTTTGAAAGTGGAGTGTGGGAATCCTATAGAACAGACAGGGAAGCTGCCAACATATACACAGACGAAAAAGATAAGTTCTATTAGTATTAGTTTATTAATCCTTATTAATTATTAAACCTAACTGAATTTCTTAAAATGAAGTGTATTAACCATAAGGCGGTCCCACAATAGGAAAGTTTCGACTAGCATCTGTCACATGGTCCATATATTTCTCAGGTCAAAGTAGTTGGGGGTCTGCTTGATATACAGAGCGTTCCAAATGTTCTCCTAGATCTCCTTTTCTAAGATTTATTTTTTATTTTGCTTCCCCTTGGCAGATCGGTATACAGGGTGTCTCAAAGGTTCTCTTGGGGTTCTTCCTTGCACTTCCATTGTAAATGGCTATTTACCTTTGGAACGGTTAATAAATAGGGGCTTATTACAGCAAGCTAATGTATGTCTTGGCAAACAAACAAAATGGATACACTGATACGACACGTTGAAGCGAGGACACAAATTTCTGGGAATATGAAGCCATGGACTCTTCGTTAGATAAATACTTTTATTTACGTATATTACGTTTTACATAAAATGTACAAATTTTGCATCGTATCCATATACAGTCTTAAAACTCATTTTGGAACCACACATCAATATTGTTTTTTTTTATATGAGCATTACTATCAATTTTATCACTTTCATTGGAAAATTACAAAGATATAATTTTGTAAACATTATTATTGCTTGATAGCCAAATCAGTCAAAATGTTGTAACTATGTTCGCCATATCGATAAAAACTACCAAAAAAATGTCGCCATCTTTGAAGACTGGTGTTATTTCGAGGTCGTCGACATTTCTTATGCTGTTCATATATCATGTGGTAAATTATACATTAATTAGAATATTAATAGTTTGCATTAAAAATCAAGCTAACCGTTATACTCTTCGCCGATTTACTGCATTTTTTATATAATTGTTGGACATTCTATAGGATACTCTTTGCACTATTTTTGTAAATAATATTAGTTTTAGACATTTTTAGTTTAATTACAAAACAAAATTATGTAAAAGAAATAATTCTTTATTTAAAAAAATTTATAATTTCTTTATTTATTGATCGATTTTGTTCAGTAAGGTTCGTCCTCTAGCTACCACTTCCTGTCAAAATTTCAATACAATCAAACTTTTCGTTCTTAAGTGCTTACAAGAAACGTGACGTACGGACAGACAGACGGATGGACAGACATTCTGAAAGTTATTCAGAATTCGATCATGAACACAGTGATATTTCAATTTTTTTCTCTACGAGCAATATTACCGGTTTTAGAAATGTGCCGATTGAATGCAATATACTCTTTGTTTTGTACTTACGAGTATAATGATAAAATAATAACAAGCTAACCATTATACTCTTCGCCGATTTACTGCTCTTTTTATATAATTGTTGCACATTCTATAGAATACCCTTCGGAGTTTTTTTTATAAATAATATTAGTTTTAGACATTTTTAGTTTAATTACAAAACATTTTTTTTTTAATTTAAAAAATTAATAAGATTTATTTATCAGTCGATTTTGTTAAAAAATAATAGGGTTCTTCCTCTAGCTAACACTAACTTACCCTCCAAATTTCAATACAGTCGGACTTTTCGTTCTTAAGTTATCGTGCTTACAAGAAACATGACGGATTGATAGACAGACAGACGGACGGACGGACATTTTGAAAGCTGTTCAGAATTCGATCACCAACAGTGATATGAAAATGTTTTCTCTACGAACAATATTACCACCGGTTTTAGAAATGTGCCGATCAAATGCAATATACTCTTCGTTTTTATTTGCGAAGAGTACAATAACTGTATAAAGCGCATTATTTTCTACAGCATAATAGTCCACTGTTTAGGAAAAAATGTCTAACCTCTCATATCGTAAACAAAAAAATGCTATTTCACATACCTTATATAAAGAAATATCTGACTTACCTTTGTCCATACAATTTGGTTAAATTATGGTTATAAAAACAACAAAGAAATCACTATAATGCATAAACAAATTTTAGTTCTGTTCTCATCTCACACAACAACACATACTGCCCGCGAAGTCGCACTGACCATGCACTAAAAGCAATCACATACCTATGCACCACGCAACTTGGCGAGCAATTTAAAATAAAGGCAGCATATTTTTTATTAATAATATAATATATACTTGTAATTATTAATGTGTATTTATAAGCAAACACAAGTTAGTCAAATTTTCAGAAAGAAATGTTGGCAAATATTTGTTTTGATATAAATACAATCAAATTCTATTCGGAATATGTGATATTCTGTTTTTCCTTCAAAACATTCCATATTCGTATTTTCTACCGACCGTGTTCTATTCACTGGGCTAAATTCAACGAAGTAGTTGTTTTTGCTTTATATCCATGGTGTTCCAAAAGAGTATGTTTTAGAGACATACGGCATAAACATACACTGAACACAAAAAAAAATCACTAAGTGACCAAAGTTGTTTATTGGGTATACTATAGTGCACTGTTACTGAATCTACGCAAGTGTGCAAAATCTCAAAGCTCTGGCTTAATTAGAATTAGTCGAAATTTTGACTGCAAGATTTGTAGCAGACAGACAGATAATACAGCAATTTAAATAAAAGCTTTTAAAATGGCCTGATATGAACTGATCTGGAACATATTCACAAGGCTGTACGACACCTGATCTTAACATTTTTGAAATTAATAATTTTGTCGCCACAATTTCTGATGAAGTTGATTGGTTCTGAACTCGTACTTGTTGAAAAGGCATGATATTACATACTATATGGTATAACCTATTAAATAGTTCAATTCACATGAATAACTTGTAATGGTTTTCCATACATGTAAAAAACTATAAGTCTTAGTTAATATTTTTCATAGTTTTAAATAATATTGTGACATCCAGTGGAAAGTAGCGGTACTACAATGTAAATACTGTATTTATGGAGAACAAGACCTGAAATATGGTGTATATATTTATTTATTGTCTGGTTTATTCTTATAACATGAACATCATTATTAGCATAGAACTATTCCACAAGGTCTCCTATTATTTATTGTTAAGGAATCAATTGAAACAGTCAATACTATCATTAACATTTATTTTAACCTTTCGTTTAAAAATCATAAAAATATTTTATCAAAGGTAATTTTTAAAGTTTATGTTCGAATATTCTTTTTTAGACTGAAAATAATAAAACTAATTCTTGGTATGGAATGAATAATAAGTTATAACTTACCAAAATACTTTATTTTGGATAGGTAATAATTATGATAAATATACTATGTATGGGTACTTTCTACTTTATTTATTTGTATCATTTTGTCTTCTTTATCTTTACTATCTTCAAAAACGAACCACTTCTTCTTATTGACTAGGAACAAAATCATTAATAGGGGCAAATGTATTAATGAGTATCTGAATAATTTTCTTGATGATGCACTGGATGAATCTTTATAAAATTGGTAGGCTGCAAGGAAATTATTTTAAAATCAATTTGCTTCTATTTTGTTTCAGTACCTACCTAGATAAATAAAGTATAAATTAAGTGGTGTACTTTCTAATAAAAACCACCAGTTAGTTGTGTCTAAAATAGGGGCTGCCATTGTCAATAATTGAATTGCAACAGTATGCCTAAGAGCTACTCTTCGACATAGGGCTGGATTCGTTACTGCCATCATTCGGTATCCAGCACGAGAATAATCTGGGCGCAAATTCCAGGATAGAGCATTAAAATGAGGAAACTGCCAACTGTACAATAATGCAGCCATCAGCCAACCACCTGGACCTATAGAATTTGCGCATGCTGCCCAACCCATTAGTGGAGGTATGGCACCAACTGAAAAATATTTTACAGAATTATTCTAACATTTAATTCAAGTACACATGTAAAAATATATTATTTTTTAAACAGATTTTTGAGTTTTAAAATCTTACTAATGAAAGAGTTCAGACCTCCATCTATTAATTTGAAATTTATTTTCGCATTCATTAATCCAAATTTACATATGGAATTTGAAATAATTTGGTGTAGTTCTCTTCACATACTTAAGGCACATAAAAAGTGTCGGCGTCCTTGACTTTGCGGTAAAGATTAAATACCACGACATTTTTTATTTACTTTAAATATATGAAGAGAACTATACAAAAGTAAATATCGACCAGTAACTGCCTAAAAATAATTTAATGTGGATTCTTACTCAGTGTAAAGCCAGCAATAAGAACTAAAAGTACTAGCGCTCTAATTGTCTTAACATAAACATTGAAATTCCTATGACCCAAAGCACGGTATCTATGGATTAGGAAAGTTTTAAACTAAACAAAACTGCATATTCCTCTTGGGAACACGAGCTACGAACGCATTTGATTATGACGTCATCGCGGGATTACTATAAAATCGGGCCTGAACCACGGAAGGTGGTCAATCGTCTCTAAACAATAGGCCATTTTAAACCGATGGTAACACCAGGCTCGCTGGACATTTACTGACCAACTGAGCTAAACAGATTACTACGAGTTTAAAAGTGAAATATTATTTGTTTGCTTATAATTGTACTGAAACATATTCTTTATAGGATATTGCAAACAGCAGAAAAAATAACTATCTATGAGAACTAAAAGAAAAACTATGTGTAAAAATATTAATGAAATCTTTGCATTCTTTCGATAACCTGAATTCTGGTTATGCTAGCAAATTAAAATCCTAAAATGAATTTGTCTAATTTCTTATTTGAAAATTTTCATTCTAACAGTAGCACCCACACAGTCGGCCATGCAGATTAAACTAGTATCTGTATGACTGTAGGGGGTTATGTAGATACTAGTTTAATCTGCATGACCATAGGGGACTGTGTGTTAGAATGAGAATTTTCAAATAAGAAATTACACAAATTCATTTTAGGATTTTAATTTGCTAGCATAACCAGAATTCAGGTTATCGAAAGAATGCAAAGATTTCATTAATATTTTTACACATAGTTTTTCTTTTAGTTCTCATAGATAGTTATTTATGCATTGCAAATAATTGATTAAATATAGAACCGCTGGTTTGATGGACATCATGAGATCTGAATAATTCCACAGATCATTACGAAGTGAGTTATACCTCGTGCTGAATATGGCAGCCGAATTCAGTACTAGAAAGTTGTATGGCTAATCGACAATTAACAATGTCCGGTTGCACATTGGTACCGCTGTCTAGATGCGACGTTACTCTAGATCTGAACGAGACATCCGAGAACGCAGATATCGACCCTGGTCACCTATCGGTTTATCTGTTAAAAGGTAAATCAATGTAAATGTACATACGTCATTTCACATGTAGTTTTTCTATGAAACATAATAAAACCAGACTGGGACAATTTCAATTTTAACCATTTTGATAAAATGACTATATTTCGGGTTGAAATTTTACGAGAAGGGACCTTATTATATAGCTCTCACTGCTTACAATCAATTACCACTTGAAATACAGAACATAAATAGTGAACATAACTTCAGGGCCTCCGTAAGTATTTATCTACAGGATAAATATTTTTACAGTTTCCACTGTTGGAAAAATGTAAATTTATAGTTATATTGTACTGCTCTTCGTCTCAATTCCGATGTTTTTAGTATGAAAACCCTAGATAATAAATTTGTAATTTGTACCTGACGATGCCCCGTCCATTTGGATGTAAACTATGGCAATAAAAGATTGATTGATTGATTGATTGAATATATGGAACCACAAACATTTTTATTGTAATGTAGGAGAGCTAGATTTTACGCTTTAAAAATTAGTACAGTTATTCCTATCCAGAAAGTAGCTAACACCACAAAGGCTGAAGAATTTCGTCCAATTAATACCTTACCTCCAATAGAAAAGCCTATAGAATTATATTGTCAATGAACAATTATTGCAGCATATTTCTGTGAATTCAATAGTAAAAAATAATCAATCCGGTTTTCTAAAAAAATATTCATGTGAAACAGCATTACAAATTACACTATGCAATATCATACCTAGCTTAAATGACAATAAATATGTTATTACTGTATTCTTGGACTTAAAGCGAGTCTTTGAGTAATCGACTGAAAGATATTGTTTTCTAAGTTAGAACAATATGGTATTGGTGGTAAGGTGTAGGTACTTGACTGGATTTGTGACTATTTAAAAAATCGCAAACGAGTCCGCTTTAATAATGAAATATCAAAGGAAATGGATAATGATGTTAGAATTCTACAGGTTAGTGTTTTAGACCTCCTTCTGTTTTTATAATACATAAATGATATTGAACTATTTGCCGACGACACCTTAATAGTTTAAAAATTAATTATTATTTGTTTGCTTATAATTGTATTGAAACATATTCTTTACAGGATTTTGCAAACAGCAGAAAAAATAACTATCTATAACTAAAAGAAAAACGTTGTGTAAAAATTTGCTAGCATAACCAAAATTCAGGTTATCGAAAGAATGCAAAATTTTCATTAATATTTTTACACAAAGTTTTTCTTTTAGTCATAGATAGTTATTTTTTCTACTGTTTGCAAAATCCTATAAAGAATAATATGTTTCAAGACACCTTAATAGCTTGTAGATGTTAACCTGGCTATCCAGAAGAGAGCTATCCAAAAAACGAATACTATCCTAGTATGTGAATAGATATTTAAATGTCAATAAGCTAAAATTAAATGTGAAAAACAAAGGTTTTGATATTTACTACAAAATATAAGTATAGTTCTCTTGACATTGACAACATAAATTTGAATATTAATGGTGAAATTAAAATATCTGGGATTTCCACTTGATAATTTTTAGAATTTTGACCATCACTTTGATTATATATGTAAAAAAATTTCTAAAAAACTATTTCTTTAGTCGAATAGCATAACATTTATCAACTGAAACTAATATCATGGTTTATAATACTATTATCCGCCGCATTTTGATTATTATGCATCAATATTATTCTCATTCAATTTTAATAAATTGAATATGCTGCAAAAACTTTAAAATCGTTGAATGAAAGGCATTTTAAAGGCAAGTCGCCTAACTCTTGTTTTTTCAATGTTGACATCGCTTAATGGACTCAATTAGTGTGACGTCACATAATTATGCAATCCCTATATACTAGTGTCATGACACACGGGTTGCCTGCCAAGCATACTGAAATTTGACCCTTAATGCATATGTATATAAGGCGACATTTTTGAGGATAGAAACATACCATACAATTTTATTTTATTTCTCTCGTGTAAAAAATATTTAAGAGATTTCAGTTATCAATTATTGCATAGCCAAGGTATCGGTAAATAACAAGTATAAAGTATTACAAAAACTGTAAACAAAAACTAAAATAAAGTTTTTATAACTCATACATAGATATATACATTTTAACGTATTTTTTGAATGTGAAATGGGTATTCGAAGTGCTTAAATATTTCTTTCACATGAAAAATAAAATAAAGTTCTATGCTATGTTTCTATCCTGGAAAATGTCGCCTTATAAACATATGCATTAAGGCTCAAGTTCCAGTGTGCTTGGCAGGCAACCCGTGTGTCATGACACTAGTATATAGAGGTTGCCTAACATGTGACGTCACAACTAATTGAGTCCATTGGTTCTCAGTTGAAACTAGACTGTATTATTTTACCATGATTTTTGTATTTAGAATAGTAAATCATATGGCTACTGAATATTTTCAGCATTTCATTACTTTCAACAAAGATATTCATACATATAATACGAGAGGTACAAACCATATTCATATAGCAAGAACTAATTGTTGTAACTCAATTGTTATGTATTACACCCCCTTGGAACTGGAAATTGATACACCTATGCCTAATAGTGACTGGAAACTTGTAGAAAGAGATAGTTTTCTAGAATGTGGTAGGAGAAGATTCTGGACGGATCTAGAGGCAATTTCAGAGTATATAAGGCGCAATTACCGGCGCAGAGGGAGAAGCTTATTAAAGTGAAATTAATAGCGAAAAAGTGAGGTTAAATATCAAGTGTAAAGGTTATTTTGAAGTATTGTATAGTCAGTAAATTATTAAATAAAGTGTTAGTGGTTTACCCCTTGTTAAAATTATCTAGAACCCAGGGATTCATACAGGGTGTTTCCTAAGAGGTGGATACACGCAGCAACTGAAGCGGAAATTTGACAAGAGGATTTTTTCGGGAGTGTTCGAAAAGCTTTGGACAGTGTATTCTCGGGAAGTATTGCTAACACAGTGGACTAATTTACTGGACGCTGTTCGAGGGTTATTTTCGAACGGGAAAATAGTATTAAGTGCATTTTCGTGAACTTTTTAGAATTTTTCTATTTGGACATTAGTGGCTAAGTGACAAAGACTCTAGATAAGACTTCTTTTTTTGTGCTGTTTCGAGATTTTTGGACAGTTACGTTACCGATATTGACGTGATTGTGAAATTTATTTGATTTCAACATAGTCGTATGCCTATAACAACCAGAAGTATGGCAACCGAAAAGCAAATACAGGACATATTTGCACAATTCCAGAAAGCGTTGGAAGAGTTAGAAAGAAGGCATCGAGAAGAAGTAAGTGAAGTCAAAGAGAAAATGCACCAGGTAGAGGGAGAAATAGAACAACTTAAGCGACAGTTGAGGGATATAGGAAGCCAGCAAGTGGTATTATCAGGTCAGCTGTTCGAACCTCCCTCCTTTGACGGCCAAAGTTCATGGACCATTTTCAAGAGACAGTTTGAGGCAGCTGCGTGTGCGAATAGTTGGAGTAACGAAGTGAAGGTTATGGCGTTAATCGTGGCATTAAGGGGCCAAGCATTGGAAATACTCCAGACAATCCCAGCAGAGCAACAACAGGATTTTAGAGTTTTAGAAGCTGCCTTAGATCTACGATATGGCGATCAACACCTTGCCCGAGTGTACCAGACCCAGCTGAAATCACGTGTTCAAGGGGCTGGGGAAAGCTTGCAAGAGTTCGAAGTTGCCGTGTGGAGACTGACTCATCTGGCTTACCCAGATGTACCGAAGGAATTCCAAGACCAACGATGAGATCAGGCGAGTCCTCAGGTTATCTCGATACCAGAACAGCAGCGAAGCGTTGATGCGTGCAGTCAAGGTGGAAGCTCCGCTGTTTTATAAAAAGTTACCAGAATCGGTGAGATCTCTCCAATACAAACTTTTTAGAAAGGTAATAAAAACATACTTGACCAACAAAGCATTTTACACATTTGAGGAATTTTTAAATTCAGGGATGACAACCTCTGATTTTTAACTTGTAATAATTTATGTAAAGTTCGTCTTATGGAATTATTTGTTATATAAATAAGTGTATTATATGTTTTTATTTGTAAGTGTTCTCTTTTATATTCATTCTAGTCCATTGGTACAATGTGGGCCAATTGTTTTAATTGTTTTTTCAAGTTTTTTACTATTTTACATTTGTATTTTGACTTGTGCAAAAATTTTATAATTTAAAGTATCAATAAACTATCTATCTATCAAGATTTCCCAGCTTCAGAGCATTACGAGAAGTCCACCACTACAAGGATATCAGAATGAAAAGAAACCCCAGAAAGATGCTGACATTTTATCCGGAAGGGCATACAACGAAGATTGCAAGTACTACCACCATGAGAAACTGCAGGTCACGGGAGCAGTTAACACTGTCAAGATGGAGCTGCCAAATGAGGCGCTAAGACAAGATCAATTGAACGATGAGGAAATTGGGCCTATATTGAGAGCCAAAGAAAGGGGAACTCGTCCAAACTGGAAGGATGTTTCGGACAAAAGAGTGGGACTGAAGGCACTATGGGCGCAGTGGGACTCACTGAAAGTCTTCAACGGGCTGTTGCAGAGAGCATGGGAAAGCCCAGATGGAAAACAGGTGGTTATGCGTCTAGTGATTCCTAGGTGTCGAGTAGCAAAGGTGCTTCAGGAAGTGCACAATGGTGTTAACAAGACCCTGAAGAAAATACGAGAACGATTTTATTGGATAAGAAGTCGTCAGGTTGTAGGGGCTTGGTGTCGCAAATGCAAGATTTGTGCAGCCAGTAAGGGACCACAGTCTGGAAGTAAGGGTGAAGGGTTCAAAGGTCCTTTCAAGAGGTTGGCTAACGATATAGTGGAGCCATCACCAGCTCGATACGACCGGAAGGGTAGTCCAAAAGGGTTCATCAAGGTGGGAGAGCTGGTTTGGCTGTACAACCCACAGCAAAGGAAAGGAAAGTCACCGAAATCACCTTGGGATGGACCGTACACTGTTATTACCCGAATTAAGGATATCGTCTACCAGATTCAGCAGAGCAGAGAGTCCAGGATAAAGATCGTGAATTTGGATAGACTGGCGAAATACACTGATGATTCTGAATTGCCTGACCGGGACGATCAGGCTTAAGGAGGGGGGAGTGTTATGTTTTACACCCCCCTTAGAACTGGAGATTGATACGCCTATGCCTAATAGTGACTGGAAACTTGTAGAAAGAGATAGAGTTTTCTAGAATGTGGTGGGAGAGGATTCCGGATGGATCTAGAGGCAATTTCAGAGTATATAAGGCGCGATCACTGGTGCAGAGGGAGAAGTTTATTAAAGTGAAATTAATAACGAAAAAGTGAGGTTAAATATAAAGCGTAAAGGTTATTTTGAAGTATTGTATAGTCAGTAAATTATTAAATAAAGTGTTAGTGGTTTACCCCTTGTTAAAATTATTTTGAACCCACGGATTCATACAGGGTGTTTCCTAAGAGGTGGGTGGATACACGCTACACTATGAATACATTGCATTTTAAAGGTTTTCAAAAATTTAATGAGTTTACTACCTATGTATACTAAGTCTTTCTAATTCAATAAAATCATTCATTCACTCAATTGTACATACATTAGCGAAACGAACCACCCCTCATCACATCCCATTGTTTTTCTTATTAAATTATGGTTTATTAAGCTACCAGATCGGTTTGGACAAATATTTTTTTATTATGAAATTGTAACTATTAGAACGGTCAAGGAAATTACACGGTTTACGTCAGAGATCCCTAAGAATTTAAACAGCCGTTAGGGTGACATTGAATAGGATATTGGTTATCTTGCAAACAGTGAGGGTTTCTATTCAGGTCATTTGTGCATCAAACACAAGTAATGATTTAGAATGGGTGCCTCATCTGGTGTTTGTAAGTGACCATAAATTTGCAGAAAATATACATGATAAAAAAATCTATATTGGACTTATTCTTACCTTCACTCATAGTGGCAGTTTTTGTTATGGGCTTATGCCCCTCCCCCCCAAATATGTTTTGCAAATCTACAGTATTTGTTATGGCAATTAAATGAGATTTCACAATTTGCCGTGCAGTCAACTAAATTAATATGCGAGATTTCACCAACTGATACGGATAATTTTTTTCTTCCACAGTAACAATTGTTTATTTTAGCTTGAACGAGGATACTCGTTTTAATCACTATTTGACTATTTATGCCAACAAAGTCTTGAGCTGCAATTATATAATTTTGTGATTATTTTTCACTAACTATTGTCAAAAACATACCTATTAGACCGTTTTCTGTTTCTAAATTATGTTACCTTTCTGCAATAAATGAAATTAAATCTAAACTAAAATATTAAGTAAACAAAGGTTAACTAAGTGAAAGTTACAAATCTGGTTCATAATAAATATAAAGGGCGAGATAAACAAAATATCTCGAATAAAGTGCAAATTCATAAAATACAAACAAATGCCTGAACTACGTATTCAGTGTTTAATTTCGAGCATTCAAATAATATTTAATAAAATAAAGAGAATTTTAAAGCGCTTGGAAATTTACCAGTATTAAGACACATGTTTATTAAGTTTAATATAACGCAGCCAATAGCTTTAAGAACTTCCATAATTATTCTAAAGTTTAATGCTTCACGTATAGACAATTTGTTATCTAAACTGCTAACTAATTTTCGCAAATATTACATGGAAAGCATTTCAAAGAGTTCGAATTTTAAATATAAATTATTGTTTATATTATTAAATGTTTTCTCTATTTGCAAATTTGTTTTTTTGATACTATCAAAATGATACAATTGATACATTAAAGCACTTTCCAATATTTAAATAATATTCTGTTGATTATTAAATTGAAATTTCAACAAATAAATAACATAAAATTTAATTCATTGTATACGTATGAAAAATGTTATGGTTGGCGGTGATCCCATGAGATGCATTAACGACTGAAATTGCGTTTAACAAATTGTAAACAAAGCATATTGTTGGCTTTACCTACGTTTCATGTGTGACAAACAAGTAACGGTTAATACGGTATTTGTAAAAGTTACTTCTGCATGGAAACTTACTGACTGTGAATGTGCTTATGATTGCCGAATTTATAAGGAAATACTAATGTTTCAACATAGCAGAAAGAATGGGATCTAAAGCTGCAACGTAAGGACTTTATTCTTACAGCCAGTATCATAAATAACGCCAAAAGGATCCATTAAGTAAAGAATACTTCATGGTGAAAGGTGACTTTCAATCGTATTTAAAGTCCCTTATTGTGTACCATAAAACAAATTCCAATTTTGGTAAAGAAGGTTTCTTTTGCTGGAAATACTATTTTGTATACTTAACACCAACAAACCATTATTATTATTATTATTATTATTATTATTATTATTATTATTAGTATTATTGTTATGTTAGCTGAACTGAAAAAACTGTGATAATATGAATTTATGGAGTTCTTACACATAGGGCGTGTGACCTAATTTCTGACGGCTTGTCAATATAACTCTACTCTTTGCCCCCACGGTGACGGTGTTTTCACTGTTTTATTTAGTTTTCGTCAGGTTTGTTTTAATACATATCCAAAGTGTGATCCAATTACGTTGTAATTTACGATTTTCGGCAGCATAATGACAGAAGATTTAAAAAGAAAAGAAAGAAAAGTCCGCCCTTCACAAAAGAATACGAATTGTGTTTAGTAGACGCAATCTATGCCCTGCAAAACATTATTGAAAACAAGGAAACGAAGTGACAAATGTAAAAAACGTAAATGTTATCACAGGTATAGTAGCAGATCATCTCCCATTTTATTATATTTCAAGCTTGGATATGAACGGAAATGTTGCTATCAAATTTGTAGGTTATGTTTCATAATAAAGTTGACTTTAAGGACCAGTTGTATAAAAGTGGATCAGCTAGAGTTCAGTTGAAGTTGGTTTAAAATCCAAGAGTACCATTATTGTAACAATTGTACCCAAAATTTTGAACCAAGTTCAGCTGAACTTTCATTGATCCATTTTATACAACTATGTGTAAAGGGCCAAATTTGAGACTTTAGCAAAAAGGAAGCTTTTTTTGCTTAATCCCTCTTTAAAATTAGTTTATGGTTCAAGCCTGAAGCAAAAAAGGGAGCTTCTACATTTAAAGAACACTGTACTTTCTTTATGGTACTGGTTTGTTATTCTATTTGTGTTGATCTACAATGATGTAGTACATTTTATTCTTTTATTTATTTATTTGAATATATTTCTTTTACACCTACTTGATATAAGTACGTAAAAGTATATTATAATGAGATAATAAATTATCATGGTAGAAATAAAAAAGTTTCTACAAAAATTCATATAATTGGTGAAATAAAATATTATCAACTTTCCCTCGTTTGACAATAGTCTTAAATATTTGAGCAACAAAATTAAAAAGGTTTTGGCTGTGTAGTCAATCTCAGTGGCATCATTCAGGTAAAAGTGAATTCTGAAATATTCAAGCAAAATATTAGCAGGCCATAATTGCTTCATTTTAAAATATTTACAATAGCTGCGCGTTTTTTTATTTTGTTTGTTTACCTCAATACACTACGGTGCAATTATTTTTGAGTAATAAATTATTACTATTATATATACATTACTATACAGAGTTTTTTAAAAGTCGATGCAAAGCCTTGCAGAGATGCCAAGAGAGATCATTTAGACTGCATTAAGCCAAACATACCTTAGTACAGTCTTACATTTTTTGAGATTTTCGACAGTAAGATTTTGTACTAGGGTATGTTTGGCTTAATGCAGTCTATATAATCTCCCCTATTACAGCTGCAAGGGTTTGCATCCACCCTCCAAACACCCCGTATGCATTTATTTTAAGGAAATTTCGTTAATAAATGCTATAAAATGTATTATTACATTTGAATTTATATTACTCTGTTTTCTTAGGTTTTCAAACGAATCTGAGAAATGAAAATTATAGTTAGAAAACATGAAATTAGTAGACTGAGCTCCAACACCAAGTTATGATAGGCTTTGTAGTATTCATTTTGAAAAGAAATGGTTCTACCAAACAGAGGGAAATAAAATGAAATTATTAAATGAAGCTGTGCCAACAATTTTCCTAGAACTACCCAGCTACTTGCAAGTAAAGAAGGTGAGCATCGTTTCTTTAATAAGTAATCTTTTTTTAACAATGTATGCCAACAGGCAATCAGTCGTGATCTGATTTTTCTTTTTATTTGCAGATATTTTTTTCTTGTTTCAGAGAACAAACAGATGCCATCATATGACATCAAATATATAAATGTATATTTGAAAATGCTCCTAAGAAATAATGTAGGAAAATTATTTATATTTGTGTTTTTGAAATAAATGTTTTGTTGAATTTGCATCTACCTGGGTGTTATCGTCTATAAATATACCTACCCAATTCAATATGTATTATTTTTTATCACACAGGTAATTGAAAAACAAGTAAAAATTTTACGTATATTTTATGTAGCACTAATAATAATCAAGGTACGTATTCTAAACAAATTAACTGAATTTCAGTAGGTATACATTCAGTCTCGGAAATATTCAAGTGATAACTTCATTAATAGTGAAAGGAAAAGTATTTGACCGACACGTTAATTTTTGTTTTTATTTTTAAGTATCACATCACCCAACTTATTATTATTATTATTATTATTACATTAAATTACATTAAATTACATTAAAATTACATCAAAATCTATTTGGACATTTTTTAAAATGTAATGTCTCGAATTGTTTATAATAAATGACACAAGTGGGGATAACCAAAAATACATATCCACAATGATGAGGGCTGCCAAATAAAAAAGGTCGACGTGCCCAATAGTTTTCCCAAACACTTCATCTAATGAATTTATTTCAAATTTTTCAGACTCATTATATGCACAATTTGTCGAAATAATATCCATTGCACCTATTGATTGTATTATGAAGCTGTTTTTGGAAAAAATACCAGTTTTGTATCGTTTTATTCCTTTGACATGATAAACTTGACACCTACATATTGTACATATGTTCCGCCACTGGCGCTTGCTCTTTGGTGGCAGCTTGGCACACCATTGGCAGTAGCGTTAAGATTTCTTACAATATGTATCTTTCCTACTCTAAGCTTCAATCAGGCGTGGATTCAGGGGGGAAAGGGGGTGTCGCCCCCCCCCCCCCTGGAGCAAAGTTTAGATAAGAAAACCTGATATAAAAATAAATTTATTTTATTTTTACCCATTAAACAATTGTCGCCCCTCCCTCAACAAAATGCTGGATCTGCACCTAACTTCAATGAAAAATACATTTACTATTATTTTACACTTTTATTAGAGCTCACAAATTCTGTTGAAATTTAAAAAAAGTATTATATATAATATGCAGATATTTTAGCCTGTTAATCACTTAAGATAATGAAGTTTTAAGCAATTAACTTTAAAATGATCCTCGAAGCGGTAAAATACTAATATTGTCATAGGTAGATCACGTCTATATAGCAGCTCTAAACCACTTCATTATACATTGTCTTGTTATACTGTCATGAAAACTTTTCCAGATAGGTACATTTCTTTAATGTATTTTTGCATCTTGGCATAAAATACCATTTATTTTCCATTACAAAACGTTAAGTATTTATAATACATGATGTTTGTTTACCAACCAACTACTGATGTCATCATCGTGTGATGATGTCTAGTATTTTTGGAATTAAATTTCAATATAAATATATTTTAAGTTCGACTGGTTGTGAATATTCAAATGTTCTTAATCATAATTAAGTATTATCTTCAGTCAGATCTATTTTTTAATTTGTGAAAACACTGAATACTAAAGGCACGTCTCCATTATGGGCGGCTTTGCCGATCGGCATTGCCCCACTAGTATATTCGGCTTGGATTCTCTTGAAGTTTCCGACCGGCATAAGCCGAATTATACGTACCCACTTGTCAACAAATGCCAGGCAGCCATGCCGAACGACAAAGCCGACGATAATGGAGACGCGCCTTATTAATGTGTACACCCAAAGATAATTTGATTCACAAAAAATTACTAATAATATTAATAATAGGCTGAAAGAATAATAATAATGCAGAAGGCAGTCGTTTTGGGATCCCTGCGTCTACTTTGGGCACACGATTCTGGAATCTACAACCACTAACCCTGCGGGATGTGCAGAGTGGTTGTAGTAATTCGCTGGCGCTTTTCCCGTGAGAATATCGGAGACACGGGAGAACTGTCCAGCATCGCTAACGCGAAAAAGAAAAAATAATAATAATGATTCATTGGTGTTAATACATATAAATGTTTACACATGTCACTTAGAAGTACCAGCATACTAAAGAAACTAGATATCTATCCATAGGTAGTAGCTAAAAAGTCTTATTAAGACAAAACAATGAAAAAAATAAAACTAGACTAGGTTTAAAATTACCAAAAAGTTAAATACAATTAAAATATAACAGTTACAGTAATAGGTAAAACACTTTAAAACGACCGTAAAAGCATATCTGAGAAATCTTTTTGAAGGAATGCATTTAAACTATAGAAAGCCTTTTTTTTTAAATATTTTTTTAACACTTTGAATGCATTCAAATTCAAGGCTTTCACCTGGTCTGGTAGTATATTGAAGAATCTGACACCATGGTAGCCCGTGCCATCTCTAGACCTTGTTAGACGGAGAAAGGATTGTTTTAAATTGTTTCTATTTCTAGTGAGATACTCGTGAGTCTGACCATGTGTAGAAAACGTATTCATGTTTCGTTTAATATAAAGTAGACATTCTAAGATGTAAACACATGGTAGCGTAAGAATATTGAGATCAACAAAGTGTTTTTTGCAATCATCTCTAAATTTAAGTTGTGTAATGACTCTGATGCATTTACGTAGGAGGCCGAAAATTTGTGTGCTGCGAGATGCATGTCCCCAGTTTAATATCGCGTAGGACATATTGGCATGAAAAAATCCATAGTAGGCCATAATTAGTGTTTTTTCAGATACTGAATTGGACAGAGTACGAATAAAAAATATGTTTTTGGTTAGTGTTCTGTGATAAGCTATGTATGTGATTTTCCCAGGTCAGTACAGAGTTCAAGCCCACCCCTAGAAATTTAACATGATTGGGTTCATTGATATTATTTGTGTTAGTGTTTCTTAAAGAAAATGTCAGTTTGTGTTTTATTTTCATTCAAGTTTAGACTATTGGCATGAAACCATTGTTTGAAGTTAGCTTGGGAAGTCTTGGTACTTTCTACTAAAGTATTTAATTCGTTGTGACTATTCAAAACCGTAGTATCATCAGCAGATATTTCTTCTGATTGTGCTAAATCGTTGATATATATCAAAAACAGTATTGGACCTTGTGGTACTCCGTATTTCAGTAGCAATTTGTTAGAATTTCTCTTGTTATAGGAAACATATTGTCTATCAGATAGGTATGATTCTATTATATTAGGGCTATATTATCATCAAAATTATAATGACTGAGTTTTTGTAACAGATTGCTATGATTTACATAGTTGAAGGCTTTCGTAAGATCGTAGAAGGTACCGTTTGTAAAATTGCTACTCTCAAAGTCATTTAATACAATTTGTGTTAAGCTGTTTATGGCTAATGTAGTAGACCGTTGGTTGCGAAAGCCAAATTGGCTGCTATGGAAAAGTTCATTCTCTTCAAAAAATTTGCTTATTTGTTGTTTAAGAACTTTTTCAAAAATGTTTCCTAGGATCGTTGTTAAAGAAATAGGTCTGTTGTTAGCAGCGTCATCCTTGCAGCCTTTTTTATATATCGGAATAACTTTTGCTAATTTGAGGACAGTTGAAAAAGTCTTTTCTCTAATACACTGGCTTATTAAATTAGTTAGAGGGTAAACAATTATGTTCTTTAACGTTTTTATGATTTGTACATTTATATCATAGGGGTCTTTACTTCTACTATTCTTAAGATCACTTATTATATCCCTAATTTCATTGTAAGACACTTCTTTAAATTTGAAATTCATTAGAGGATCGATACCATTGATATAATCACTGAAGTGTTTATCTGAAGTTGGTAAGCTTTTAATATCTTCAGCAATATTTGTAAAAAAATTGTTAAATGAATTTGCATCAATTGAGTCTGTGGTTGGCGAGTGTAAATTGGGATTGCTGTTTTTAATGAATTTCCACATGACTGCTTGAGAGTTAGTAGAGTCTTGTATATATTTGTCATTTGCCCCCTTTTTTGCTTTACAGATCTCGTATCGATATTTTGCCCGGAATGAATTAACAATTTCCTTAGCAATGAGCCTAGGGTCCCGTTTGTTCATATCTATTCAAAATTGTAAATTATCACGCATGTTTTTTAGATGTTCATTGAACCAAGTGTCTTTGAAAGAATTAAAGGTTTTTTTGCAATTTAGATTTCACTGGAAAGCTCAATTCAATGGCTTCTGTTAATTTTTCTATAAGTAGTTTGAATTTAAATTCTACATCAGAAATAGGCTGCTTATTTGTCTGTTATTTGTATAAGTTCTTATAATTCTTCCTTTATTTAAAATAGATTTTCTCAAAGTAAAATTATAACTTTCGCTAAAATTAATAAAAATGATATAACATATTACAACTATCTATTGTAATTCATTAAATTAAAATTAATATTAAAGAAACTCACAACTGTTATATTTGTTATAAAAATCAATATTATTGTAAAATAATGTATTGTACATAGGCTGCAAGACCTCGGTCGTTAGCCAATTGGAATTTCCAATAAAACTTTACTACTACTATTAAAGAAACAAAAGTTTTAAGTAAATAGCAACTAATATACTGACTATTTACCACTTTAAGTGGCTGTGTAATCGGGCTGAGAATGTCCATTTTGTGACGTTATACAGAGTGTTTGGCGGATGGCTTATTAACTGAAAAGGGTGGATAGGTGAGCCCATTTGGAACATGTTTAGCCTCAATGACCTCTATACAAAGTCTCATGGTTTTCAAGATATTAATTATTTTTATTATTTGAGAAAAATTCCCAAAATTCAGCCTTTCTTAAATGTTTTCCTAACCGCTTCTTAAGTGACAGAGGTAATTCCTTGAAAATCCAGGATGATTTTGTGTTAGCTAACGAAAAGGGGGTCTCATACCCTATAGCTTATAGTGGAGTCTGAACCACTTCTTGGGGATAATTTTATAATTAAAATTATTTTGCAGTGAGCAGAGCTTGAACCTACTCCTACTATTCCCATACCCCCTTTCAGTTGTTATAATTAATTTTCCTATATAGCCAAAATGGCTGACAGTGTAGACACACAAGTGATATCTCTCTGCAATTATTGTAGTAGAAGGGTGATAAAGAAAGTGGAATGTGCTAATTGTGGTGCATCATTTCATAGTAGTTGTGCCGCTAGAAAAGTTTGTTGCAGTAAACAGGTATTTACTCAAGAAAAACACCAGGAAAACTTGGGTGCAAACTGTGAAGATGAATCCACCACAGAAATAATTATAGAATCACTGAAATATGAAAATAAACTGCTTATGGAAATAAACAAGGAACTAAAAGACTCAAATCAACTTTTGAAAGATAAAATACACTCCCTTGAGAAGCAATTAAACAGCTGCAACACAAATAGTGTTCCTATACAACAACAAACTTTCTTAACAGAAAGTAATGAGGAATCCTTAAAATCTTTTTTAAGTAGGGAATTAAAATACTTTTTTAAACATAATTTAAATGATCAAGATAATAAATGTGAAAACATTCCTATCAGTGAACAAAAAATCAAACAAAAAATAAGCACTCATGTAGCAGATAAAAATAGTAAGGCATCACTAAATCATAACTCAAATCTAACAACCTTGGAAAGTACACAAAAACATTTAATGCATGAAATTATTAATATAGAGAAAGATATATCACCCCAACAAACAATTAGTAAAGGCCATAATGAGAAATCAAAATCGATCTCAGATCCATCTGTACATGGTAGACCTGGGTTAGTCAACTCTGGTAATGCATCTAGTTGTGATGAAGGTTTTATTTATCCAAAATACAATAAAAAAAGGAGAACTAGAAATTCCAATGTTGGCAAAGGGGCTCCCCTTGGTAATTTCCAGGGTTTGAAGAAAACAAACAAAGAGGACAAAAAAATTTGGCTCTTTTTATCACACGTAAAAGATATAACTACTGAGAACGATATTAGAACCTATATTGAACAGAAAACCAAGTCCACAAACGTTACTATCAAGCTTTTAAAAATGAATAGTCCAACACCTGATAATCAACGCTTTATGGTGGGTGTGAATCCATCTCTCCTTGATACAGTCTATGACGTGAACTTTTGGCCTGAAGAAGTTCACTTCTCAAGATTCAATTTCCGGATGGGTCAACGATTCCTAGATAATACAAGGGATAATAGTCCAAGTCAATCTACCAAAATGAGCAAGAACAATCCAGCAAGCTTCCAAGATCTCAGCCCCGGAAGTATTCTGAATAACCCAACAACATCGCATGAGTCCCAACCTCTTTTTTTATCACAGACAAAAATACGTCCACAAAAAATTTAGCAAATAAATCATCAATTAATGTTATTAACTCATCAGTGGTGGGAACACAATTTTTTACCCTACTGCATCTTAATGTACAATCTCTAGGGAACAAATTTAATACTATAGAATTATTTTTAAATGAACTTAACCCCTCTTTTGTTTGCCTTAGCGAACACTGGGCTAAAAGCGACCAAATGGAACAGGTGAGCCTCTCGGGTTATCGCAAAGTCAGTAGCTTCTGTAGGCAGAATAAACTGCACGGTGGTACTATCATTCTTACTAAAAATAATTTAATATCTAACTGTAAGGATCTACCTAATATTTGTAGCCTGTCTCAAGAACTATCCTTTGAATGCTCAGCGATGTCATTTGATAAAAATACCGCAATTATTTGTATATATAGATCGCCTAGTAGTGATATCGACTCTTTTACCATGAGACTATCTTATATGATGACCTTATTAGTTAGTACGTATAGAAATATTTTTATCTGCGGAGATTTTAACATTAACAAATCATCTTCCTTAAATTCGGTCCTCCTAAATGATATCATAACATCCAACGGGCTAACTTCGTTGTTTGAGGAAGCCACTAGAATTGCATATAAGGGAAACATCCAAACTAAAAGTAGCATAGATTATGTAATAACGAACATTAATATGGAAAATTTAAATTTTGAAAACTTTGATCCAGGTCTCTCCGATCATTTTGCGCAATTAATTACCTGGAAAATGTCTCCACTGTGTAAGAAAAACAACCAATTGCAGACTATCACGTTCAGGAAAATTAACGAATTTTCTCTATCAGAATTCACCAAACTCTATCTATCTGATTTAACATTTTTCGAAACTTTGTATCAGAATACCTTTGCTAATATTAACGAAGCCTACAATTTTTTCTGGGAGCATCTCCATTGGTGTATGGAAGCTGCTTTCCCTACCTGTACAAAAAAAGTTAGGACATGTAATAGCAATAAAAATAAAATTAAATTCACTTCCACTTTGTCAAAAAAACTTCAGGATTTAAAAGACTTAAATAATTTAAGAAAATTAACTAATTCTCCTGAGCTCAATGCTAGGTACAAATTTCTAAAAAAAGAGACGGAACACGAGATAAAACAGGAAAAAAGAAGCTATTACTCCAATAAAATATGCCTGTCTGAAAATAAAGCAAAGACTCTATGGAGTATAATAAATGACAATGATTGCAAAAGGACCAGGAAACATATTGAATTAATAAACAATAATGATGTCGTAACTGATAGTACAGCAGTTTCGGAGCTTTTTGGTAATTTCTTCTCAACAATAGTAGCCGATAAATTGAGGAATCACTTTCAGGGTAACTATTCGGAGAACTGCACGACATGTAAAAATGTTATATCGAATATGTTCTTTACACCAGTAACTGAGCAAGAAGTTCAGAGAGTAATTACTAACTTACGTAATAAAAAATCTACTGGGGATGATGAAGTTTCAATTAAACTAGTTAAAAACTGTCGTGACATCTTGTCGGGACCAATAGCGCATTTAATTAACCTATGTCTTATACACGGTGAATTCCCAGATGCTTTAAAATTGGCCATACTAATACCAATACCGAAAAATGACTGCTCATTAAATATCGAAAACTATCGTCCTATCGCGTTACTTAGTGTGATATCAAAAATCATAGAAACGATAATCTCTCAAAAAATTAATGAATACTTAAATACATATGGACTATTAACTGACAGTCAACATGGTTTTAGGAAATGCTATTCTACTGAAACAGCAACTAGGGATTTCATTCAACATATTAACGATAAAATAGATAATAACGATATCGTCGTTGGAATATTCTTCGATTTATCTAGGGCCTTTGACACCCTCCAGGTAGACTTTGTATCTGACAAATTAAACAGTTTAGGAATTCGCGGTAACATAAACAATCTTCTCACATCATACTTATCATACCGTAAATTTTACGTTAGACAAGGAGATGGTAAATCAAAACAATATAATGTTGATATTGGCACCCCACAAGGGAGTGTTCTTGGACCTTAAATCTTTATTCTCTATGTCAACGATCTTCCAGAACACATTAGTGAAGGGAAGACTTTTATGTATGCAGATGATACATCAGTCATCATATCGCACTCTGATCCAAAGGAAATTGTAAATAAAGTCAATATTACTCTACGGCAGTTCTGCGCATGGTGTAATAAAAATCGCTTAATAATAAATGCTGATAAAACTGTTATCATCCAGTTTCATACAAGATTCCAAAAACCTTACAACTTTAACTTCTCTTTGTATAATAACACAATAAAATTCGAACAAAAAACAAAATTCCTTGGATCAATGATCGACAATCACTTGACTTGGGAACCACAGATTACCTTTTTAGCAAACAAACTAAATAAAGCATACTATGCTATTAATCAGCTAAAAAATAAATTAAACCAAGACGCTCTATTGCCGGCTTATTACGCTCTGTGTTACTCAGCCATAAGCTACAATATTGTAGTCTGGGGTCAGTCTGTTCATGTTAAAAGAGTCTTTATCCTACAGAAACGGATTATCAGGCTGATTTATAACCTTGATATTCATACCTCGTGCAGAGATACTTTTAAAAATAAAAAAATTTTACCTCTAGCATGTATCTACATATTAAAAACATTATTATTCTGTCATGAAAATAAGAAACAATTTTTAACACACGCAGATGTACATAGTTACGATACGAGACATAAAAATAATTTTTACTCAAATCAACACCGTCTCACTTACTACGAGAAATCTCCTTTCTATAGTGGATCTCACTTGTACAATCTACTACCAACGAACCTTAAAGACTTACCTGTCCATGCTTTTAAGAAAACCATAAAAAATTTCCTAACCTCCAACTCTTTTTACACCATTGGTGAGTTTATTTCAAAAATTGAAACCGAGAAGTCAGTTGACTAGTCTAAATCATTATTTTTTATTCTTTGTGATATGCTTTTATTGTATCTATATTTTTAATGTGTTTTTTTTCTTGTATTTTTAACATTTTTTATATTATATTGTAATAACTCTTATACTTTATATTATTATATTATAAACTGTAATATGTAAGTTCCAACTTTATACTTTTGACTTATCTTATCTACTATTATTGTAGCCACAAAGACCAATAAATGTATCTATCTATCTATCTATGGTTCTAACAGCTAAAAATAATGTTTATCTCTATTTTTAATGTATTTTTGCTGCAATGAAATAAATAATTAACCATAATAAAGAAGGGGAAAAAATAAGTAACGAAGTCGCGACAATGGATAGAAAGTAAAAAAAAAATTGCCTTGCATTAAAAAAAGCGATCAAGATGTTCGCATGTTTTTAAAATGTTCTGTAGTTTTTGCCCTTTGTAACATTCTTTGCATTTCAATTGTAGTTGTGCGCAGTTGCATCTCTTCGTTCATTGCATTGAACATGACATTAATTAAATGCTCCCGGTTTTGAATGTCCTCATATAGGCAAGTGCTTTAGCACATCCTCACATAAAAATTAAGTGGTGTGGGGACCGTGTAGGCGATGTAATGGGGCCAATTCAGCCAATCCACGAATTGAGAAATGCACTATGTAAGTTGCTCCCTGACGGTTAGTCGGTAGTGTGCCAGACATTCGTCATTTTGGAATCTAATTGGCCTTTCTTCGTCAAAAAGAGGCAATCTTATTCAATAGTTTCGAGAGGTCATTTTGCATACATTTCAGGTAGTTTGTCCAGCAAGTAATGTGATACAATAAGGGATTTACCATCTCTAGACCTTGTTAGACGGAGAAAGGATTGTTTTAAATTGTTTCTATTTCTAGTGAGATACTCGTGAGTCTGACCATGTGTAGAAAACGTATTCATGTTTTGTTTAATATAAAGTAGACATTCTAAGATGTAAACACATGGTAGCGTAAGAATATTGAGATCAACAAAGTGTTTTTTGCAATCATCTCTAAATTTAAGTTGTGTAATGACTCTGAGGCATTTACGTAGGAGGCCGAAAATTTGTGTGCTACGAGATGCATGTCCCCAGTTTAATATCGCGTAGGACATATTGGCATGAAAAAATCCATAGTAGGCCATAATTAGTGTTTTTTCAGATACTGAATTGGACAGAGTACGAATAAAAAATATGTTTTTGGTTAGTGTTCTGTGATAAGCTATGTATGTGATTTTCCCAGGTCAGTACAGAGTTCAAGCCCACCCCTAGAAATTTAACATGATTGGGTTTATTGATATTATTTGTGTTAGTGTTTCTTAAAGAAAATGTCAGTTTGTGTTTTATTTTCATTCAAGTTTAGACTATTGGCATGAAACCATTGTTTGAAGTTAGCTTGGGAAGTCTTGGTACTTTCTGCTAAAGTATTTAATTCGTTGTGACTATTCAAAACCGTAGTATCATCAGCAGATATTTCTTCTGATTGTGCTAAATCGTTGATATATATCAAAAACAGTATTGGTCCTTGTGGTACTCCGTATTTCAGTAGCAATTTGTTAGAATTTCTCTTGTTATAGGAAACATATTGTCTATCAGATAGGTATGATTCTATTATATTAGGGCTATACTATTATCATCAAAATTATAATAACTGAGTTTTTGTAACAGATTGCTATGATTTACATAGTTGAAGGCTTTCGTAAGATCGTAGAAGGTACCGTTTGTAAAATTGCTACTCTCAAAGTCATTTAATACAATTTGTGTTAAGCTGTTTATGGCTAATGTAGTAGACCGTTGGTTGCGAAAGCCAAATTGGCTGCTATGGAAAAGTTCATTCTCTTCAAAAAATTTGCTTATTTGTTGTTTAAGAACTTTTTCAAAAATGTTTCCTAGGATCGTTGTTAAAGAAATAGGTCTGTTGTTAGCAGCGTCATCCTTGCAGCCTTTTTTATATATCGGAATAACTTTTGCTAATTTGAGGACAGTTGAAAAAGTCTTTTCTCTAATACACTGGCTTATTAAATTAGTTAGAGGGTAAACAATTATGTTCTTTAACGTTTTTATGATTTGTACATTTATATCATAGGGGTCTTTACTTCTACTATTCTTAAGATCACTTATTATATCCCTAATTTCATTGTAAGACACTTCTTTAAATTTGAAATTGATTAGAGGATCGATACCATTGATATAATCACTGAAGTGTTTATCTGAAGTTGGTAAGCTTTTAATATCTTCAGCAATATTTGTAAAAAAATTGTTAAATGAATTTGCATCAATTGAGTCTGTGGTTGGCGAGTGTAAATTGGGATTGCTGTTTTTAATGACTTTCCACATGACTGCTTGAGAGTTAGTAGAGTCTTGTATATATTTGTCATTTGCCCCCTTTTTTGCTTTACAGATCTCGTATCGATATTTTGCCCGGAATGAATTAACAATTTCCTTAGCAATGAGCCTAGGGTCCCGTTTGTTCATATCTATTCAAAATTGTAAATTATCACGCATGTTTTTTAGATGTTCATTGAACCAAGTGTCTTTGAAAGAATTAAAGGTTTTTTTGCAATTTAGATATCACTGGAAAGCTCAATTCAATGGCTTCTGTTAATTTTTCTATAAGTAGTTTGAATTTAAATTCTACATCAGAAATAGGCTGCTTATTTGTCTGTTATTTGTATAAGTTCTTATAATTCTTCCTTTATTTAAAATAGATTTTCTCAAAGTTAAAATTATAACTTTCGCTAAAATTAATAAAAATGATATAACATATTACAACTATCTATTGTAATTCATTAAATTAAAATTAATATTAAAGAAACTCACAACTGTTATATTTGTTATAAAAATCAATATTATTGTAAAATAATGTATTGTACATAGGCTGCAAGACCTCGGTCGTTAGCCAATTGGAATTTCCAATAAAACTTTACTACTACTATTAAAGAAACAAAAGTTTTAAGTAAATAGCAACTAATATACTGACTATTTACCACTTTAAGTGGCTGCTGTGTAATCGGGCTGAGAATGTCCATTTTGTGACGTTATACAGAGTGTTTGGCGGATGGCTTATTAACTGAAAAGGGTGGATAGGTGAGCCCATTTGGAACATGTTTAGCCTCAATGACCTCTATACAAAGTCTCATGGTTTTCAAGATATTAATTATTTTTATTATTTGAGAAAAATTCCCAAAATTCAGCCTTTCTTAAATGTTTTCCTAACCGCTTCTTAAGTGACAGAGGTAATTCCTTGAAAATCCAGGATGATTTTGTGTTAGCTAACGAAAAGGGGGTCTCATACCCTATAGCTTATAGTGGAGTCTGAACCACTTCTTGGGGATAATTTTATAATTAAAATTATTTTGCAGTGAGTAGAGCTTGAACCTACTCCTACTATTCCCATACTCCCTTTCAGTTGTTATAATTAATTTTCCTATGGTTCTAACAGCTAAAAATAATGTTTATCTCTATTTTTAATGTATTTTTGCTGCAATGAAATAAATAATTAACCATAATAAAGAAGGGGAAAAAAATAAGTAACGAAGTCGCGACAATGGATAGAAAGTAAAAAAAAAATTGCCTTGCATTAAAAAAAGCGATCAAGATGTTCGCATGTTTTTAAAATGTTCTGTAGTTTTTGCCCTTTGTAACATTCTTTGCATTTCAATTGTAGTTGTGCGCAGTTGCATCTCTTCGTTCATTGCATTGAACATGACATTAATTAAATGCTCCCGGTTTTGAATGTCCTCATATAGACAAGTGCTTTAGCACATCCTCACATAAAAATTAAGTGGTGTGGGGACCGTGTAGGCGATGTAATGGGGCCAATTCAGCCAATCCACGAATTGAGAAATGCACTATGTAAGTTGCTCCCTGACGGTTAGTCGGTAGTGTGCCAGACATTCGTCATTTTGGAATCTAATTGGCCTTTCTTCGTCAAAAAGAGGCAATCTTATTCAATAGTTTCGAGAGGTCATTTTGCATACATTTCAGGTAGTTTGTCCAGCAAGTAATGTGATACAATAAGGGATTTACCAATCACATCTGCCGAAAAGTTTATGCTGAATTTTACTTGAAAAGGCATCGTCCTTGTCAAACATGGATAGTAACACATAAATCATAATACAGTTTATTTCATCGCACAAGATTATTTTGTCGATATATTTATAAACTGTTTCCACACAAGTGGATAAGTCCTCAACGTACGAATCTTCACTATCGCTGGAATCATAGTCACATTAAGGAGGCTCCATACTTTTTTTGTCATGCTGTTCATCAGTTACCTCATTAGATTGTGTAAACACATTATGAACAATTTAGTGACACTTTTTTTTTTAATTAATTACCCAGTAGGAAAAGTGTTATTACCTGCGATGTCGCACAATGGGAAAACTATGCCCCTTTTTTGGACAAAAATCTTCCAAGAATAGATATATCAATCAATTTAAATTTTAAAAAATGGAAAATACCCTCAAGACATTGTACTTTAGAGTAATGCTGGGGCAAATTGGCTTTGAGTTAACCTAACCCTTTTAAGGGGTTAAAACAGGAGTTGAAGGTTTAAGGTGGTGAAAATTCGAGATTCAAGTGAAATAAAGTTTAAGTGATCAAAAGTTGTTCTTCTGGGTTTCTTGATGCTGATCTCATCTTTAATCTTACTCGAATCCTACAGATCCTTCAAAGGAATGAAAACAGGGGATGGTCTAAAAATTGCGATATTCCAAATACTCGTCACTAGTTACGTTTGGACTTGTAAATATTATTTTACTGACAGGTAAAAATAAGGATAGTTTTTAGTCCACATGATTTTATTCCTATGCATTCAGACTAACCTAATTAACAGCTTTAAACCTAATATAACCTACCTATAAGTGAAAATTTGTATGTTTTAAATAAGTCATAAACCTAAAAGTTTTAACCCTAATCTCTAATCTGTGATTTTTAAGTTAGGTTATCTCAAAGCTACTTTGCATTACTCTAAAGTAGGTTTTAAGGATATTTTTCATCATTTTGTTTAAATTAATTGATAATTTACTGTCGGCAGATTTTTGTCCAAAAAAGGCACATTTTTTCCAATGTGCGTCAATTTCAGAAATTTGATCAATAATTACGTCACTGATAGCAGTTGGTAATTGGTCGCCCTCAAACCATAGCAATTCCAGCTTATTGTCAAATTACTTAAACACTTTGAATGATAATCTTCGGTGTCACATTAAGCCGATGGCAATTCCACATTTTCCCTTGCAAATTATTTTGTTAACGAATTTCTAAAATTTCCGTACACTTATTCAAACGTTCTTATGTAAAGAACATAATTTTTTCTTTTTTTGAATTACAAAAAAAGCAAAGTGGCTTGAGTGTAGCCATCATAGAAATTCGTAAATACGTCATATTCGTAGGTTTTGCGTCTGTTAGGTGTCACAGCACCAAGCAAACTGAACATCACTCAGTAAGGAATGCCGGACTCCATTAATATCTACAAAAGGGACACCCCAGGTAAGTCCCCTTTTCAAGGTGCTCTATTGAAAAGAAGCTAAATACTGTTATCTAAGGCACCGAGAACCTTTGGAAACTTAAAAACTACAAATATATTAAATGTTCGTACACAATAATTTTACTCCTGCCGAAGCCAGGTCCCACCAAATGGCTGGCAGGATACGTTTTTTATTTATCTTAATTATTGAAGAAATGACAAAAGAAAATCAGCTTTTAATATTCGTATCAATTGATTTTTTTTTTCACATAAATATAACTATGGCCGGTCTATGGGAGAAGTGGCAGGAGGTCGGTTTATATATTATATTAAAACATTATTAACAAATTGAAAAAGTTTCAGTTCTTAATATTTTTAACATTTACACTTGTCTTTCAACATGATTGACATATCGTTGTCCCGCCAACGGGATGGCAGGAGTTCATTTTGTTAAGTTTCATTGATATTATAAAATAAAAGATAAACCAGGTTTAAAAAATGTGACAATAAAAAAATGCCTAAAAGTGAATTATTTATTATTTGTTTGCTTATAGTAATGAAACATATTCTTTATAGGATTTTGCAAACAGTGGAAAGAAAAGCTATCTATGAGAACTAAAGGAAAAACTATATATATATAAAAATATTAATGAAATCTTTGCATTCTTTCGATAACCTGACTTCTGGTTATGCTAACAAGTAAAAATTCTTTTTGCCATTTTGTCGTCAGCTCCCGGTCTATTAGGACACCTGTATTGTCAGACTGTGTATGTACTGTTGTATTGGATTTAATATGAATTAGAAAGATAATATTATGTATTAGCTATACGATTAATACATACCAATGGATCCTATCCAAGTATTTAAAATACTTATTCGTTTCATTGGTGTATATACTGATGTGTATAAAATTAAATTGGTCAATCCCAAGCTGGCAGTTAATCCATTGACTCCATAATACAAGATTCCTAAACCAGTTAATCCTGCAGCAGTTGCAAAAAGCACTGAATGTAGTGGCCTAAAATATGATCAAATTTATAATATATACAGGGTGTCAGGACATCAACATGCCATTTTGGAACAATGCTTCGAATGAATTTGAAATGGCACGCTAATGTACTGAAACTGCAGTAATAAAAGGGTGTAAGACAGGCTGTTAGGAACATGCCATTTTGGAAGAATATAATAGAATAAAAAGGAAATAATATTCATAAAAATACAGTACAAATATTTTCAGGAATAACTTGAAATCGGTAAAAGTATAACAAAATAAAGAGCATATCAAACACATGACGCAAGGTTTTCTCCTTTGACGCACTTTTCATAATAATTAAGTTGGAAGTTTTGACCTGGCATTTTATTAATAAAAACTGTAGAAATTATTGTGTGACAAATGAATAAAAATTGCTCTCCATTTGACCTTTAATGCCACACCAGCCAATGATTAATACCTCACGTGCGGACCTGGTTTTATCGCTGGTTTTATTCGGGCGAGCTTGCTGTGTGACACGGGGGGGGGGGGGAGTCAAAAATTGGCAAAAGAACGTGACATCATTTATGAACGGCCCATAAAGGTGTTTGGATTGCGACCACACAGTCCCGAGTTCGAATCCTGGTCAGGATATGGATGTTTAGTGACATTTTTCATGTGTTACCGAGACGGTAGCAGTGAGCTAGACCGCTGTTGAGTGGTACAACATGTATGCAAAAACTATAATGGTCAGTGTGACTTAGAAAAACAAGTACATGCACTGCCCAACGACAGAGATAGAAGCTTTACTCGATCTACTCTATTTACATGTTCATATATAGAAGATGTCATCTTTAATACCTCCAGCATTAAATTTAAAAATTTTAACCAGAATGGTCATTTGAGTGGACAATTGACAAGCTAATAGTATAGAAGCCAGCGTGCAATTTTGTAATCCGATAATTTCCTAAAAAACTATTAAAATTTCACTGCCGATATGCATGAAAAAAGTTAATTTTGGCAGGAATGCTTTCATTACAGCCTAAAATCCAGGTTTACATCATTATTCAAGGTTAGAGTGTTCTAGATTGACAGCAATACATGTCATAGACGAATCTTTCTTAGTGTTATTTGTTTTTCAGGTAAGACATATTTCTGTAATACTTATATCAGAAAATATCAATATATTTTACTATAGGTATTTTTTCTAAAGTATCGAAGGGCCTAAATTTGTTGCTAAAAATTACCTTAATATAATTGGACCTTATTGGTACAGGAACCAGCATGCAATTGCCTGACACATTTGTAACTGCTAAGGACATGAGCAATTCTTTGCCTTAGAACATGGAAGACAAGAAAAGTGATATGAGAATTTTTTAGTGGAGCAAGCATAATTTATAAATGAAATTAATTGCTTAAAAAAATCAGCTTGGTAGAATAATAATAATATCATTTTATTCTGTAAAATAAAAATAAAAAGCAACACAACCCTGTATCTTTTTCCACAACAACAATTTACTAATAGTGCAGTCGATTTAGTCACAAAAATAGCGAGGTTGGGAAATTTCTTAAGATGGATGCAGACCATGAGGAAAATGTTTGTCATGGAGAGTATAAAAAAACCGTAAAATCTCTATTTCCAAAAATGGGTGGAACTGTAATTTCTTGGCCGGGCCGAAGGGGCATTTCGGACATTTTAAGGGTCAAATTTGCAGTTTTTTTTTGACCACTTAAAGAATTAGTTAAGGAACGAAAATTGTATCCCTTTATTCTCATTACTAAAGGAACCTCCAATTCACATTTGGAGCAGATTTGACCATCCCTTCTCCTGGTTCTGAGGAGACTACGTATACGTGTGTATAAGTACTTCACATCGTTAATAATAATATTACCAAGCGTTCAGCAAATTTCGAGGTTGAGGTCATTTTGACGGTTATACAAATACAGTTATACAAATAAGTTCAAGGAATTGCTCGCCACCAACTAATACATATATAATGTATCGCAATAAATGCTGTGCGTACATGCTTCCGAAACGGTGCATATGCAGAGGATCCTCCGAAGTTTGGCAAACGTGTGGTAGGCTTATTTGTGTATGTACGTGACAGCAACAATAAACACTTTTATGAGTGAAATATAGTGCCGCTTTCGCTTTTAATGCAGAATAAATACATAGTTCTATTATAAATGTTTGATTTAATCAAATAGGTAATAACAGGTAAATAATATTTCACAAGTGGGTAACCCTATTGCCAACGAGGAACTGGTGTATAATTTTAGTTATATACCGGGCGTCCACTAGATTAGGTACACCCCGCTTTTGTCTTTATTTTCAAGATAAACATTTGAAATTAGGATACAGAATATTTGACACAAAAATAGATTGACATAACCGGACCCAATAATTCACTTTCGTTTTAACCGGAAATACTACCAACTTTATGAATTCAAGCAGCATATATTTTTTTACCTTATCTGATAGAGATTTCAATTACTTTTACACTGGTTTTTTCGAAATTAAAATGGAATCAGAAATTACCTTCTAAAATACTATGCTTGTTGTGGCAGAAAGCTAAGTCCTCATACTGTCATCTCGTTTCAAACTGTAGTTTCACATCCGTTTTTTAATCGATTTCAAATTTTAAAATTGCGTTGCAGAGCTAATTTAAAGCTCCACCGGCAATATGTCAAAAAAGCACAGGGCGTTATTTAAAAAAGTAATTTTTGGGCCGTTTATTTTTTTTTTATTTGTAAAATATATATTTCAAAAAATTTCCATGAATTAATCCAAAACAGTCGTTTGTATTAAATGAAGAATGGGTAAATAAGCCTTTCTATTAAATACTGTTGGTATTTACTATAGGTATTATTTTTCATGATCAGTAAGTAATTATATAAAATTCCATTTCTGATTCGATTTTGGTTTTGAAAAAACCATAGTAAGAATAATTCAAATATCTATCATATAAAATTTAAAAAATGTAGCATTAAAATAAAAAAGTTAGCAGTACTTCCGGTTAAACTGGAAGTGTTTTCTAACTTATGTCTAAAAATGTATTTCTATACCAAATATCCTGTACCATAATTTCAAATTTCCATCATAAAAAAGGAAGACAAATGTGCGAATGTACCTGATCTCATGAATACCCGGTATATACAGAATGGGCGAATTAAAAAAATAATTAATGACAATATTTGGCATGTAGCTAGCAGATTGATCAATAAAGAAATCTGCTACACTTAAAAAATGTACCGAGTGGTTAATTAAAAAATTATGGAGGAAAACAATATTCAGAATATTGCGAAGGAGGCAAATCTATACACTTTTATTAAAATTGAAATGAACATTGTCAGTCAAGATAAAATACAATGATGTACAAAATATCTAAATAATTACAATATAAGTACACTGTATCTCAGATTAGAACGAATTTTACATGAATTACATCATAACATCATATATCATCAATTTTACTTTAAATGGTTCTAGCTGTTACACATTTGTCACTTGACTTTTTTAAAGTGCTTCGTCTACTATCAGCATAGAATCCCACTGAATTTCATTTCATATATCATCGAGCTTAACTATACTAAATCATTATTTAACACCTTATTTGAGGAGTACGATATTGACAATAATAATAATAATAGACGTAAAATAAGAAAACTATTACATTTAGTTTTTTCGCTTTTACTCAAAAAAGTTAAATCAAATTGGCGTGAAAACATATTAATATGACTGACTAAAACTGCACTTGTATAGATAGATAATAGCATATATTTTACGAAAAAATTAGTTAAGTGAATCATCTACCTGTGGGGATGGAAATTTGTTTTTGTGGGCATATTTGCAAACATTAATTTTTACAAAATATATAAACAAAACTTTTTGTTCCTAATGAACGTATTTTTACTTTGATTTATTGTTGAGTTCATTGCGGTAAAAATTGACGAAGATAATTTTCTCTTATAAATTTTAACTGCAAGAGAAATATGCTACTTCTAGTTAAACACCTCCCAAAGTACTGATTGTTTAAAAAAATGCTATAATTTCTTAAACTTTTGTAACTATCTTTAATTTAATTTTTTTTCTGGTAAAAATTGGACAAATAAATGTTGCGAAAAATAGTCACGTGTTTTAATGTGGCTGAAAGGGTACAATTTAATTAGAGTACCGGGATGGGAAGCAAAAAATTAAATTATATCAATTATAACAGCAGCACCAATATTTATTCAGTAACAACAACAAACGACAAGCGAACCATTATACTCTTCACCGATTTACTGTACATTTTATGTAATTGTTGCACATTCTATAGGATTCTGTTCTAGATTTAATTTTTTTTTCTTCTATTTTTAACAACTCTCCCCAGTGAGGTAGGAATATTGTTGAAAAATAGGAGTTATTCCTCTAGCTAACACTAATTTATTGTTCAAATTTCAATACAATCGGATTTTTCAATCTTAAGTTATCGTGCTTATATGGACGGACGTTTTGAAAGTTATTCAGAATTTGATCATTAACGCAGTGATATCAAAATATTTTCTTCGGTACTTTGGTTTGTATTTGCGAAGTCAAAACTGTCAAAATAATTATTAAGAAGTACAAGAAATATACCCAAACTGAGGCTGCATGTATTGCTAACTCCGTTATTATATTAGGTAGAAAGTCGGTTAAATGGAGAAAGTTTTACATACTTTCTTGGACATATCCTAGAAAGAGTTCAAAGGCGATTTGTAAAATTACTGTGGTTCAAGTGTGATGGAGTATACCCATCAATTGGGTTTTCCACATCTAGAACTCTTGAGTAGATTCTCTATGGACACTCTTGAGAACAGGCGGGTTTGCTACTCTCAAATATTTTTACATAATCTAATACATAATAAGATCGATTGCCCAGAATTTTTAAATAAATTTCAATTTTATGTCCCATTAAATACTCGGATAATGCAATTTAATTTCAAGTTTTTATACTTATTTGTGTTGTTTATTTAAAAAACCAACCTCTAACTGATCCTTTGACGTAAACGTCACAGGCGCAGAGGTTATTTACCAGTAAAATACTGGTTAATTGTAATATATTTTTTAGATTCCCCTAGCACCGCTTAAAAAGAAAACATACATGTGGCAGGAAGTCCCAAAGAATTGAAGAAGGAAAAAAAAATTAAGATAATGCCACAAACAACATTTAGACAATATTACGATATAGTTTTTCTGTGATATAAAATACGAAAAAAAAAAAATTTCATATTAAAAATATATTTACGCCCCTGAATGTAGACACCTTGCAGGTTCAAAATGTCTGTCGCTGAACTGCCACTAACCGGCATGTATGCCTGCCTCTGGACCTCCAATAACCGGAATGTATGTTGATGGCATTTTTATAATTACTAAGCTGTAATTAATCGATAACAAAGAAACCAGTTTCATACTTTTTTTGTCATGTCCAGTGATATAACTTGTAGGTTTAGAATATCCCCAACTAGCAATTTGATATTTAATAAAAGTTGTAGGAATGCTTCTGATAAAAATTTTATAATAATAATATTCTTTATTATTTATTTATTATTAAGATCATGTCAATACACAAATCGTTTACATTCGTCAACAACAACAGAGACATTACCTAATATTTATATGTAAAATTATAAAGTATAAAAATAGGTACATTAATCAACATGGAAATCATCATTTATCATATCATTCAAAGAATAGAATGTCCTTTTGGTAAGGTATGCTTTTATTCTCTCCTTATATTGATTAGCAGGTAAGTATTTAATATGGTTTGGAAGTTTATTGTAAAGTTTAGGTGCATAATAGTTTATAGAGAATTTGCTTTTGTTTACTCAATGAAACTCTATTTCAATCATTGCATTATTTCTCGTATTGTGGTGGTGAATATCATTATGAAAGTTGAATAGATGAATATTGTCTCTTATCCATAGTAAACATTTCAGCGCATACACACAATAGAAAGTGGGAATTTTTGAATCAATAAATTTTTGTTTTATATCTTCACGATATCCTGATCCTGTGATAACTCTAATTGCACGCCTTTGAAGTTTACAAATATGCTCGGCATGTGATGAATGTCCCCAAGCTAATATTGCGTAACACATATTAGAGTGGAATAGACCATAGTAAGCAGTTAATATAACTGAACTGTCTGCAACATTTTGGAATTAAATAGTCCGGATATAGTGTGCATAAGCGAACACTGGATGAACCTAATACAGTCATCAGTAACCTCTATTACAAATTATAAAAATATTAGTACCTTTTGCAGAACGACTCATATACACGGTGGAGTAGCTATTTTCTGTAGGTCTAAAATATTTGATAAATGTAAGATATTGTGTACAAAAAAGTATGTTTTAGAAATGGATTTTGAAGTAGTAGCTGTCTCATATTATGAAGACACGTGTATTGTTAATATATATAGGTCACCAAACGGAAACTTAAATCATTTTTTTCTGCATTTATCTATGCTTTTGGCAGACTTCATCAATAAATTTAAGTATATAATAATAACAGGAGATTTTAATATAGATAAACTTTCAATAACTAGGGAAAATAAATCTCTCGCAGACCTGATTGGCTCGTTCTCATTAAAATCTTTAATAAATGAACCAACAAGAATTGATGCGCGATTAGGATTTAATTCAAGTACAGCTTTAGATTATGTCATTACTAACCTAACAGATAACTATAAATGTATATTAGTAGATTCACACATATCTGACCATAAAGGACAATTATTTAATTATAGACTTCCAGGTAATTGTCTTACTAATAATTTGCCACATAATAAGAGAATATGTAGAATCTTCTCTGAACAAAACATGTTTCATTTTGCTAACTTGTTTTATAACAAATTTGACATATTCACTAAGGAACATAACAACATCAATGATTATTTCAATGAATTCTTAGTGCATTTTCAATGGTGTCTGGATATGAGTTGTCCAAAAAAAGTTATAACTCTAAAGAATAACAAAGAACCTCAGCTTGACATTAGAATAAAACAAGAACTGGACAAATTAAGGTTTCTCTATCATATTGCTAAAGACTCTGGTCGACCTGAACTAATGAGATCGTTTAGAAATCATAAGAAATGTATTAACAAGAAAATATCCGAAATAAAGATAGAAAGTAATACAAACATAATCGAAAATTCCCAGAATAAAAATAAAACTTTATGGCAAATTGTAAATAATAAATTAGGGCGACAAAAAGAGAAAATGAAACCAAGCATAAAAATAAAGGATGAAATTGTAAATGATGAAAAAGAAATATGTGTAATATTTGCTAACTACTTTGCCTCGTGTGTTAAGGATAAATTGAAAACTCATTTTGAAAACAATATGTCAAATGAATGCACAACAGCCAGCACTATAGTCAATTCAGCAATCACTTTTGAACCGGTGACAGGAGACGAAGTAATTAAAATAATAACTGAAATGAAAAACAAATCTTCAACGGGTGTCGACGAGATACCTATAAGGCTATTAAAGTATTGTAAATATGTTATTGCTGATTCTCTTGCGCATCTCATTAATTTATCAATAAACCTTGGACAGTTTCCTGAATTATTAAAATTAGGTAAAGTAATTCCGTTGTACAAAAAAGGAGATCCGCAGTCAATTCAAAATCATAGGCCCATAACCCTATTAAGCTACCTATCCAAAATTCATGAAAAAGCAGTTGCTAATAGAATATATCCATATTTAGAATCAAATAATTTATTCACAAACAGTCAGTTTGGCTATAGAGCTAATAAATCCACTGAACTAGCAACACTTGAATTTGTCCAAGAAATCTACCACCACCTTGATAATGGTAAAAAAGTAGCCAGTCTCTTCTTTGACTTAACTGCAGCCTTCGATTCAGTGAATCCGAAATTTCTTGAAACCAAGCTAAAGGCAATTGGAATACGTGGAAATATCCTTACATGGTTAACTTCTTATCTAGCAAATAGAAAAATTCTTGTCTCACTTAACTCTGAATCATCTAATATCGTAGATATGGAAATAGGGGTTGCACAGGGTTCTATTATAGGCCCGCTCCTGTTTCTTATTTTTATAAATGACCTGCCAGAGTTCATTAAAGATGGGGAAACATTCATGTACGCGGATGACACATCTGTTATAATCCACAGTGACAGCACAAAAGAGTTAGAAACTAAGACAAACAGGGTCATTGAGCAATTTGAAGATTGGTGTCATAGAAATTCTTTAATTATTAATAAGAATAAAACGGTTTTTTTATATTTCACAAATGTAACATCTGATGACATCCCAAAAATAGAGTATGTCAACACCAGTCAAGAAACTACATTTTTAGGCTGTGTAATTGACTCTACCTTAAATTTTGCCCCTCAAATAGATAGCATATGTTCAAAGCTAGCAAAAACAACATTTGCAATTTTAAATTTAAAGAAAGACGTTAACACTGGAGGTTTAATAACGTGTTACTATTCTCTAGCATATTCCGTAATAAGCTATAATATCAGTATATGGGGACAGTCGGTTCAGGCAAATAGAGTCTTTGTCATGCAGAAGAGAATCATTAGGATACTGTTTAATCTGAATTACAGGGAATCATGTAGAGATACATTCAGAACAAAAAAAATTATGACGGTTACATGCATTTATATATTGAAAATCTCCTGTTTTGTTCACAAAAATTTGCATAAATTTAAAACTAATAGTGCCGTACATAACTACCACACAAGAAGGGCGCCAGAAATTCATATAAAAAGTTTTAACCTCAGCAAGTATAAGAAATCACCCTATTGTGCCGGTAGTTATATATACAATAAACTTCCTTCAGAAATAAAGTCACAAGATTCTTTCAGCCTATTCAGAAATAAACTAAAAACATTTCTAATTCAAAATTGCTTCTATAGCATGGCGGAGTTTCTTCAGGAGTAAAGGATGATAATTTTCGTTTCTTGTTTTTTTCTTCTCGTTATTTCATAGTATCACTACATAACATGTAAATTAGGAATATGTACCTATATACAGTATATTGTTATACACATCTTGTTTAATAAGTATATGTTTGTTAGTCTATCTGTAAACCTGTTTTCGTTTTATACATTTTATTTATTTTACTCTGACAAAACCAATTTGTTCATGTAACAAGATTTTACGGTTAATAAATTTATTATTATTATTATTATTATTATAAATTTCTCAAAACGTAAGTATTTTTGGAGAGTTTTTTTGACAGTTGTTCTACATGTGTTTCCCATGAAAGCCTGGAGTCTAGATGCACTCCAAGAAATTTAACTGATGGCGGGTTATCAAACACGCAGTGTTTTAGTGTAAATATGCATTTCATAGTTTTACTTTCATTGAGGTGTAGTTGATTTGCTGTAAACCATGAGGCGGCATCTGATTGTGTATTATCTATTAAATTTAAAAGCTGATTTAAGTTGTTATGTTCATCCAGAGTAGTCGTATCATCTGCATACAAAACTAGATCGCTGTTTGGAAGGCAGTTAGTTATATCGTTAACGTAGATGAGAAACAGCAATGGTCCCAGTATTGACCCTTGTGGTAGTCCATATTTAATGTTGAGGACCCATGCACAACAATTGTTACAAGTTACAATAAAGTGAGGTTATAGGAATCGCGTTGCGATGTTCAGCCGTTTCTGAATAGTCAACGAAAATTTACTCTACTTCCACAAATTGCTAATGAAATATTAGTAGTTCACACTGAATAATTTTGGTTTGATTTGTGAATTATTATTATTATGTGTTTATCAAGTATTTGGCCAAATTTGTAAATTGAGGTTATGAGACCATGTGCTTTTGAGCGAAATTAAATAAACCATGCCTAAATGTTCCAACAATGAATGTGAGGACAAGCACACTGAAATATTGATAAAATGCAGTGCCTTGCAAACTCGACTTCTGTAAGACATGTAGCCAACTAACAGAGACGGAGATGAGATGCCTCTCGTTACGGAACTCTAAACTTAAGTTCATTTGTATTAACTGTGATCCAGCAGAGGAAGCGGCTAGTAATGACACTCAGCTCGACAATGCATCAGAAGAAAATCTAACGGAATCAGAGCATAATGGCACGAAGAATAACTGCTGTGACACAGAGAATGTCTCAGTAGGACTCTTCAGCAGTGAAATCCAAAAACTTACAAATATTATCCAAGACCTGCAGAAACAAGTAGATAATCTAAAACTAAGTAATATCGATCTAGTCAAAACCGTGACATCGGATGAATTTTTAAAAAGTCGCACAAACATAGTGGCAAGTGTGCAGAAAAAACCAAAAGCAGCAGAAGCGTCTACTGGGACTAACGCAAACTTCTACGCTCCAACCTCCTATGCGCAAATGGCTGCTAACAGAAATACCTTATCAGTAGGATTGGCATCCCATACAGGTGCAATGCCTCGTCAGAGACCAAGGCAAGACCCTCCACTAAGAATCAATACAAGACAAAGAATTGAAGAAAAAGATACACAAATCCAAAAAAACAATACAAATGATAATCTTACCCCTACAGATAACTTTACACTTGTAAAGAAAAAAAACTATAAAAGTACGAAAAAGATAGGGTCTGCAAAACATGACCGATCGAATGGTGCTCTCTGTGCAGCAGCTCAACAAAAAATGGCCTGGTTTTATGTTGGCAAAATCAAAAATAAAGATGTTACTGCAGATGAATGGCTTAAGTACTTAAAAGAAGACAACAAAGACGAAGAATTCATCATAGAAAAATTGAAAACTCATGGGTCTTTCGCCGCCTTTAAAATAGGAGCCCCATTTAATTTACTCGAAAAACTAAATGATGAGGAATACTGGCCATCTGGTGTTGTTATAAGACGTTTTAATATAAGGCGCAAAGGTAATTTTTTAGAGAAGCCCCAGGAGATTCCCAAGAACATACAGAATGTCAAGGACAGCATCAGACAATAAAATATTGCTCTATATTATATCAAAACGTTCGAGGACTTAGAACTAAAGTAAGAATATTATACGAGAATATACTTGCAACCAGCTACGATATAATATGTATTGCAGAAACTTCACTAAATAGCTCCATTTATGACCAAGAATTATGTGACGAAAGATATTTAATCTTTCGTAATGACAAAAATTATGAAGAAGCAGGAAAGATATGGGGAGGTGGTGTCTTGTGCTGCATAAAAAAGAAATACAAGCCTACGTTTTTGTGTAAGAGTGATAATACCGAGTTTCAGTGGATATGCGTAAAGCTAACCATAAGAGAAATCACTATCTCAATTTGCTGTGTATATATTAGATCAGGATCCAACTTATTAGTGTATGAGAGTTTTCTGGAGTCATTTGAAATGTGTGATGAGCTACGAACAGATAATCTATTAATAATAGGTGATTTTAATGTATCTGAAATCAATGGCAATCTATATAATCTTGAAAATGGGTCATCAAAGGCCAAAATCATTTATGATATCATCTGTAGTTATGACTTATATTCAATCAATCATGTTTTAAATCAAGTTAACAATACCTTAGACCTTGTATTGACTAACATAACAGAAGCAAGGGTTGCTGTTTCCAGCAATCCCTTGGTAAATATTGACCTATTTCATCCTCTGTTAGAAATTAATTTTGAGTTCAGCGTCAAAAAGTCGTTTCAAACCTTCCAAGAAGAAAGCCACATGGAATCAGTAATAACTATGATTTTAAAAGAGGTGATTATGTCAAACTGTATTATTTGCTCTCCCAGTGTGACTGGTCAAATGAGATTTATTCAAACAACCCAAATGAATGTCTTGACCAGTATTACGGTACCCTGTATGGCATTCTGGATCAATGTGTTCCACATAAACCAGTAGTTGTAAATCATAAATACCCAATCTGGTACACGAAAGAACTAATTAGGAAAATAAGGCTTAAAGAACATTTTTTTAAAATATCTAAAAGAAATCCAATTCATAAACAAAGATATAGAGAACTGAGGGCAGACGTAAAACAAACCATTAGGACATGTCATAGTAATTATATAAATAGTATTGAGGATAATATTAACTCCAATCCAAAGAACTTTTGGGAATACATAAAAAGCAAAAGAAATAATTCCAATATAGCCTTTAGGTTTTCTTATCAGGGTCAGTATTTTGAGAATGAAGCAGATATCGCAAATGCTTATGCAAAATATTTTGAATCTGTTTATAGTGAAAGTCAACCACTTGCACATAATATTGAATTTAAAGATTACCATTTAAACAAGTTAAGTATAGATAATGTAACCGAAGATGAAATATATAATGCAATTCAAGCATTAAAACCTAAATCATCTCTAGGAGTTGATGGTCTGCCATCATACTTTTTTAAAGCATATGCAGATATAATGAGAGTGCCACTAAAGATAATATTTAATATAGCACTAAAAAATAATACTTTTCCCGACTTATTTAAAATAGGTAGAATCACCCCTATACACAAAAGTGGAAATACTAGCTATATAAGTAACTACAGGCCTATTACGGTGTTACCCACACCTTAAAAAATACTAGAACGGGTGATATATAATAGAATATATGCTCACATTTCTCCTGTAATATTAGAAGAGCAACATGGATTTGTTAATAAAAAATCAACAGTAACAAATTTATGTGTATTTAGTGATTATATTGCAAATAATATAAACAACAGTTCACAGACTGACACCGTATACACCGATATGGCCAAGGCTTTCGATAGGGTGAATCACAGAGTCTTGATACAGGGACTACAGTCTTTCTCGTTTGACAGAAATCTATTAAGCTTTTTGGACTCGTATCTTACTAATAGACCTCAGTTTGTTAAATTTAACAATGCCGTATCATACTGTTTCATTGCTTCCTCTGGCGTACCACAAGGATCGATTTTAGGGCCCTTGCTTTTTGTCATGTTCGTCAACGATATATCTGATTACATTAAACATGTCAAATTCCTACTCTATGCAGATGACCTAAAATTGTATCTCACTATAAAAACCATAGGAGATACACATTTACTACAAAGTGATTTACATGGCATTTCAAATTTTTGTAGAGATAAAGATTTAGCCTTTAATGAATCTAAATGGAAAGTTGTAACATACACTAGGAAGAAAACTCCCATCATAGAAAATTACATCATTAATGGCATTCAAATTGAAAGACTAAATGAAATTAAGGATCTAGGGGTTACTTTCACAAGTATATTCTCATTCAACAGACATGTTATAAAGTTAACAGTTGACTGTTACAGACAACTTGGGTTTATTCTTAGAGCTACTCATGATTTTACATGTAGGACGTGTATACTGTTATTCAATTCATATGTTCGGTCGAAACTTGAATATGCATGTACTATATGGAATCCGAAAACTCTTGTATATTCCGAAATGTTGGAAAAAGTACAAAAAAGATTTCTGAGATCGTTATATCTTAAAAGACACGGAGTGTGGCCACACCTGATATCATATAATACGCAACTAATTGAATTTAATGTAAGTTTACTTTCTAAACGCCGTGAAGCAGCTCAAATTCTGTTCATCTACAATATATTACATGATAACCTTAACGTACCTGAAATATTGTATGCAATTAATTTTAATGTACCTGATGTAAGATTACGAATAAGAAACTGTATGTTTAAAATCTTAAACTTAAATTCACCAACTGAACAATGCCTGCTGGCTGTAAATAATTTCCTAAGGAATTGTGATATTGATATATGTAATGTCAACAGAAGTGTGTTATTATCCTATTTATGATCTTTTGTTATGTTATACTCATGTTGTTATATTGTGTTACCATTTATATTTATACCCATACCACATGCAATTATTGTTTTTACTGTTATTTTACTATTCTCACTGTACACCATGCAACTGGATTTTATCTGTTTGTTGTGCAGTATAAATAAATAAATAAATAAATTAATTAATCGGACTTAAGCTAGAATTCATGTCATTATAGTGGACCATTTGTTGTCTGTTGGTTAGATATGTTTGGATCATTTTAGTGCTCAAGGGATTAAATCCATAAAAACTTAGTTTTAGAATTAGCGTATCATGTGCTACACAATCAAAAGCCTTGCTCAGGTCACAGAAAGTTCCACCTATATATGTCGCTTCATCAAATCCCTTGGAGATTTTATCTACAAGTGTTAAAATTGCCATTTCCGTATTACGATTTTGTCTGAAACCAAATTGTTCATTAACAAATAAACTATTACTTTCGAAGTACTCTGCTATTTGCTTGGCTAAAAGCCATTCCACTATCTTGGCAATGATAGGAACTAAAGACATTGGTCTATAATTACCTGGGTCAACGCGGTTTCCTTTTTTAGAAATCGGGATCACTTTAGCAATTTTTAGAGGGTCAGGAAATTCACCTGTCTTTATCGATAAATTTATTAAATGTGTTAAATGATATTATCATATTTTTTATTTGTTTTATGATTTTTACATTTATACCATAAATATCCAGAGAGTTTTTATTCTTTAGATTATTTATTGCGTCCCGTACTTCATTGAATGTTACTTCACGAAATATGAATGTTTTATTAAGGTTAATGTTTCTGGTCAAGAATTCTTCAGGTAGATGCCTTACTTTTTGTAGTTGGGATACTAATACTTCTGCCTGATTAATGAAGTAATTATTAAGATTAGTGGGATTTATTGCGTCATCTGGGGAAGCATGAACTTTTGGCCTACAATTATTAATTACCTCCCACATTGATTTAGAAGAGTTGTTTTTGGACTTTATATACTCGCTATTTATTCTTTTCTTGGTATTTAGAATTTCAACTTTATATTGTCTTTTTAATCCCACATACATGTTTTTGTTTTCATTAGTGGGAGACTGTTTGCATACATCATGCACTAACCCAAGAATATCTCTCATATTTTTTAGATGTTCATTAAACCACGATACAGTATGATTTTTTAGTGTATTAGTAGTAATTATTTGTACTGGAAAAGGAAGTTTTGTATTTTTTATAATCTCGTCTATGAACATGTCCCATTTATCATTAATTGTAAGGCTATCAGACTTAACAAAGGAAAAGTCAATTGTTTGCATTATGTTGTGCAATTTAAATAAACCTTGTTCTGTTATTGGTCTAACCGTTTTTCGTATATTTACATTTTTTGGTTCTAGAAGGTCTATATAAATTGTAACTGAATTATGACCAGAAATATGTAAATCTGTTACCACAGTCCTGCAAAATGCTAACAAAGTGGCAATAAATATTTGTTTACCTATAGGCTAGTTTAAAAATCATAAGTTGTTAAATTACCTAAGTTACCTATTTATTACTTAATTAAATATTTACAATTAGTCTTATATGTTTTTTACAATTTACTTTAAATTTGTCAACACTACTACAGTTTTTTATATGCAATGGCAAATCATTATATTGTTTCAATCCCTTATGATATAAATTATATTGACTATATGTGTTATGTATAAAATAACGTTACTCTCAGGAACACTTTCATACCGTTTTCACAGTAGCTATAAATGCAAAATTGGCACCATCCTATAAAATATTTCAGTCACTGTTGATATTTTAAAACGCCTATTGGAACCATTACAAAATAATTGTATAAACATTTCTAGAAGCCTTATATATAGCAGTTAAAACTAATTTCTAAAATGTATCCTAAAAGTAGAAGTATTTTTGACACTAAAAGTATATGGCATTGTGATTTAATATTAGGTACCTAATAACCTATAATAATTATTTAAGAGACTTGTTCTGGCGTACAACCACTGCAATTTCTGATGTGGAGAAAATTTTACTGTGAACTATGGCCATATTATTAATATTTAACGTGCCTCACATTTATTGATGATTTCTAATAATTTTTGAAGTTATATAAATATCAATTTTATGAATTTGGGTTTTTTTTTGCAATGTAACTTGCACTAATTTGTTTTAGTAGTCATAACTGTATAGTTAGCACGTCTCTGACTCGATAAATACTAACAAATATTTGATATTTTTAATTTTCATATCTTGTCATATTTACCATCATGAACACTGGCCTTTCAAGACGGCCTCCCTCTATAAAAAACTTTTGTGTTAGTAGCAAGCATTTCAGGATATTTAAATTATTAGACGATTCCTATAAAACATCTATAAAACAATGTGCATGTAACTTTTTTGTGAATCTTATAAAATAGATCACTCAATTTCACGATTCTTTTGTAGCTCTTATGATAAATTTGTTAGGACTGAGTTGTAAATGCAACCGTGGAAACAGAATTGATTCAATTTGCATAAATATAACCTATAATATAATTAGTGGCAGTAAATCATCTTATTTACAGAGCCTTTTACTTATGGTTTATTTATTGCCAGAAACACGTACTTACTTTTACTAGTGGAAGCAACAGTACTTTGGCATATGACCTGATATGTTAACAGTGCAGTGGGTGAAATGTATCGTTTCACTTTACAGCAGTATAAGCTGTGTCTTATTTCCAAAACCACTACACTGTTAATACACGTGCCTAATATTTTTACAACCACTTTTTAAGTTTCTCCATTGTCCTAAAGCTGATGATTTTAGTTTCGCTGTTATATGATCTGTCAAGATCTGCACCACTCTTGTTAATGCCGGTAACTACAATTTTGAGAGAATAATTTTTTTATAAACTTGTATACTATAATTATAACAAATTTTCATTAAAAAACAGACTTTAATTATGACTAGATATAAATACACAGCTAACGCACAAAACAAACTTTGTCAAATATGTTTTATTGTATTGTTACCCACCACATTTTGTTTTGTAATGACTTTGTTGCTGTTTCCATATTACGGAAAATACAATGCTATATAATAATTATGCAACATGCTCTGAAACAACATTTATTCTTAAAAGCAAAATTGTCACAGGATCTTTAATATAACTGTTTTGCAAGACGATATGAAATAACTTTAAAATAATTCGAATGTATATTTAAAACGATGCTAAAAATGCTTCTGAACGTTACTAAGAAATTGTTGTAAAACGATTTAGTTTTATAAGCTGAAATATTTTATAACTTAGTCACGAAAACATTTATAAAATAACGATATTGAAAATATTTTATAATTTTGCTGTAGAAACGTTTTAATGATAAATTTATAAAATAGTTCAGCTGCAGACAACAAAATAGTATTTTCTAGAACTCTAATACAATCAATCGGCATTTAGAAGCATTAATAAAATAACAATAAAACACAATAATCGTAGAACATTTAAATTATAAAACAAATTTGCTGGTTGGGTCTGTCTGGACCGTATTTTTATATTCACTAAGTGGTAAGCAATCGATGAAAACAAAAACAATCGTTCGATACAAATACTTACACCAATTGTAAAAGGTATTCTAAATTATTTAGTGAAGTTTGCACCACTAAGAAAATTTCTCATACCACATTATTTGTCTGCTATGCTTTATGGAGTGGGATTAAAAGTTGAAACTCATTTTAAAGTCAACAAACTCAAATTAAATCCTATTAAAACGAAAGCAATGGTGATTACCAACAGATTTAAATATAACAACATCAACAGTAAAAGTATTAATTTGTTTATAGATAATACTCAAATTGAAATGGTAGAAAAAATTAAATATTTGGGTCTAATTATAGATAGTATTTTATCATTTAAAAGTCATTTTGAATATATAAACAATAAAATTCTAAAAAAATTATTTTGTTTTTCAAGAATATCTATTAATTTGGATCTAAAGACTAGAATCACAGTGTATAAATCAATAATTCTGCAGCATTTTGATTTCTGTGCTACTGTTTTGTATTTACTCGATCAATCCTGCAAAAATGAATTGCAAAAACTTCAGAATCGAGCTATGAGGATAATACTCAGATGTAATAGGTATACACCAATTCAAAATATGTTGAACACTTTAGATTGGATGCATGTATCAGTGAGAATTACCTATTTTGCATTAATTTTTATATTTAAAATTTTAAAGGGTTTAATGCCAGCATATTTGAATAAGTTTATTACATTTAATTATGAAATTCACTCTTATAATACGAGATCTCTGAACAATCTTCATATTACCAGAACGAATAATTTTAGAGCAATGAACAATATATTTTTTAAGGGACTGCGGGAATATAATAACTTACCAAAAAAAATTAAAGGCAGCAGGTCACTAAATATTTTTAAACACGAATTATCAACCTATCTGAGAAATTCTGTCTGTCACATATAAATCAACCATTTTTTATTGTCTTTATTGTTTATGGCGTGTTTAGAAATATGTATGTGTATATTTGTGTATTTTATTTGTTCAATTTATTATGTGTATTGAGTATATATTTGTTTTTATATTAGGATTTTCCTATCTGAATAAAGATTATTATTATTATTATTATTATTATTATGTCTCTCGCTGATACAGATGTGTCAGGTAGTTACATGCTAGCTCCTGTGCTACTATAAGATCACTACAGAAGAAAATGATATACTTAGCCCTTTTCAAAATTTTATGTTTCTCATATTTCACTACAAAATTGACATTTACTTTGAATCTTGGAGGGGACTGAAACCTTCAGGGGAACACTGCCTCTGGATACATAGTCACCATAAATTACCAAAACTATTGAACACAACACTTGAATACCAACACACAACGCATGTTTTGCTAACCATGTTAACATCATCAGGAGATGATTAAAGCTAAAGTACAACTAAGGTCATGCCTGTATTTATACTAATTCATATTAGTACTAAAATATTGTCATGGTTGAGCGATATTCAACCAATCCTTTGATCGCTACGATATTTGAGATGGGCCATATGTTTTTTGAATCTTGCTATAATTTTACGTTTCATTTATCCAACATACTTCAAATTACAATTCCTACAACTGCTTAATTTCGTAAATCCAGGACCTAGGTTAGATTCAATTTTATCCTTTCGGTTGCCTAAAAGTTGTTGCACTTTATTTCCTCATGTATGAACGACTCTCAACTTCTAAAAAATTCTACTTAGACCATGGGTAAATCATAGTGCATAGGGAGTCGGCACCAATTTTTAATTCTGATTGGTTTGAAAGGTCGAGTTCCGAAGGATTTCTTGCATTCTATTTCAAAGGCTCTCGCATCCCATCCTGGAAACGTTTTGATCACTCATACAACTTCCATAATAGTTTATGTATTTTTGGATCAGATAACAGGACAATATTTTCAACGTTTGTCTTTTTAGAATCAATACGTCCTTCTCAATACTTCCACTCAGAGACTGCATAATTCTTATTCGTAGTTTGATTAAAATCCATATTTAACTGTTTGAACAAGTTGTTCTCACCAATCACCCCACCAAGTAGCACGTTCAATGATAAATCGCCACTTAGTACGGTGCGTTATTGCAACATGTTGCATCTTGTCAGTCTGTAAAAATGTTCATGTATTCTTGCAGCTCCAAATTCGTTCATTTACAAGTTTTAGTGTTGTCAGAACAAATCATCTATGGCACAACTAAAAATAATGGTTTGGTTTCCTTATCGTCTCTATACACCTGTCGGTGAGGCACACAATATTTTCTATTACCGCTGTCGGTATTGGGCGTAACCTCTGAGCAATCTTATTTTAAATATTGACGCACTGCGTCGTCTTATGCTACAAGTTCGGAACTTCGTAATGTATTAGTTAAACTTTTCAATCGATATAAGACTCCAATATAGTTACTGTCAAGTTTAATATTTTCATATTTCCACGGTAATTGAACCTCATCTGTCTCTATATATTATTTTTTCGTTAATAAATTTTTCTTTTTTTTATGTTAAATATTTTCGTTTTTGTCGATACTGATTTTTTCTAAACTCCAGAAATTTTTTAGATCTATATTTTCTTTTTGGAATTGAACGTTTAGTGCTGTAGACCTTGTTAGATTTACGTTAGAACTTTGGACTTGCCCATGAATAGTCCAACCTAATTTAGTATTAACTGTCGTTAGATTCTCTGAATTTTCTTGATCTTGTTATTGAACCCAGTAAAATGATCCATTTGAAAAAATATCCAAATTACTAAGAAATTACATTCAGACCAAAAATCCCATGAAAAAATTCACGTTGAAACATTATCACTTTACAAAAGACCTATAACCACCTTTGGCATTATCTTTCATAGAAATCTGAGTAAAAATTATTTCACTAAAAATGACCAAAAAATTGAAAAATTTTTCATCTCGAAGACGACGGTCAATCGCCTTTGGGCTCCGTCGTTTGAATTTTCAAAAATACTCAAAAAATTCAAACAGTTTCAAGAAGCACGAGGCGGAAAACCGCTCCGCCCAACAAACTTTTCGAAAGTACCACGAATTTAATTTTTCGAAAGTACCACGAATTTGGTTTTTCGAAAGTACCACGAAGAGAATTGCACAAGGCGGAAAACCGTTCCATTCGATTTTTCAAAAGTACAACAAATGTCATTTTTCGAAAGTACCACGAATTTGGTTTTTCGTAAGTACCACGAAGAGAATTGCACAGGACGGAAAACTGCTCCATCCGACAAATTTTTCGAATGTACCACAAATTTGGTTTTTCGAAAGTACAATAAAGAGAATTGCAAGAAAACCGCCCAGTTTTTCGCAAGTACCACGAATTTGGTGATGCACAGGGCAGAATCCTCAGTCAGGATGTAGCGAGTGGCTATTTTAAATGTCAAAATTTAAGAAAAAATCAATGGGACGGTTTTTCCAATAAAAACCAAAATCCTCATTTAATTATCCTCAAAGTGAGAGAGCATAATGCTTGTCCAAACCACAAGAACGTACATAAAATTAGTCAAAAAATTCAAAGTCAGAGAGTAGATTCTGACAAACCCAAAATGTCTTTAATCCAGGCTCAGGTGGACATCGCCACAGTAGTCGCTCGAAGGCGAGTCGACGGAAAAAAAGCATATTTGGTTTCAATGCCGTTAGTACGTTTATGCAAGCAGGAAAACCATTGAACTCATATAGATAGTTTTTTTAAGCATACTGACAAGGATTTCAAGCATTTCGATAATTTCAGTGCAAAATTAAAAGAGAATAATTTTCAAAAAGTTCCACATACATTTTACAATTTTACTAAGACTAATACACAGCCATAATTGTTCAATTGATTTTTCACTACCCTCTACTAGGAAAGAAATATCTACAGTACTACACTTAAGTATTGATAAAACATATACACAAATTCCACCACTTCTAGTTTGTCGCATCTAAACAATACATAATTTGGAATTTCTATTAATGTGCTTGGAAATCCTGGCGACAACCATGTTTCACTCACAGCTACTATATGAAATTTTCTTTCTAGCACCATCGCTTTGAAGTCATCAAAAGAGGGAATGAGTGACCGCAGGTTCACACACGCTACCGCTAATTTCTCCATTTTTTTAATAGATGAATTATTTATTTTTTGATCTACTTTTGGTAGTATTTTACTAGGCTGGTTGTTTTCTATAAAAAAAACTCCCAGTTTGTATATATGGTTGAGGATAGTCTATGTTTGCTTGCATCTGTTTGTATATTCTGTGATAGGCTGTACAATTTGTTTTATCCCAGGCTGAATGATTAAATTTAACATTTGGAATTTTTAGTACCTCAGCTGCATATTTGTAATTTGTACAAATTTTGTTTTCAGTTTCACAAGATTTATGTTCAGCCGCACAGCTCGGAAATAAATTTCATTGTTACTTTTACAATTATTGGACATGTGCCCAAATTTCCGGCATTTAAAGCATTGTGTAATCAATAAATTTGCATGATTTCCATCCAATCGAAAGTGTTCCTTTTTTATGGATAAATCCGTATGTAACTGGATTGACTTCTAAAACTATGTTAGTGTGTCTCTCATCTCTTGTTTCATGCTTATGTATTACTTTTATTATCAGTCTGTCTGGTTCCGTTTTAGTTGTATTTTGTATTATAATTTTTTCAACTAATCTTTCTGTATCTTCCACATCTCTTTTATTCACTCTAAGGATTTTTATTTTACGATTCTTTTTTTCTATCTTTTTTACTTCATAGTCGTTCCCCAATGTTTGTTCTATATTTTTGAGAATATTCTCCACTGGTTTTTCATTGTTATAGCTGATATCAACCCCACCATTTCGCACATGTTTGATATTGGATATACTAACTCCAAGAGATCCTGGATCTACTTTTTCTTGTGATGTTTGTCTTGTGACCGCACTTTTCTGTTCTATGTTTCTCTTCGGTTTAATTACCAATACCTCTTCATTATTTCTTCTTATTACCTTACTGTATATAGTGGTTTTGTTACTTCACTATTATTTAACTTCTGATTTAGAACTCTAATATTTTCTTCCAGTAACTCTATAATTTTATTTTTGCTTTGTATTTCATTATTTTTATCTTGTGTTATAGTGTTTTGCAACAATGTAAGCGAGTTAAAGCTTAGGCACATTTTGCAATAGAATTTTAGAATCTTTTCTTTCATTACTAAAACTTTTACTTCACATGATCTAATATTACCACAATTTTTACACAAATGTTTATTGCATCCATCGCATTTAAGTAAGTCCTTTTCTTCATCACATTCATTACACTTCATTTTTAAATTAATTTAGTAATTTTAGAGACTTTGACATTTCAATAAATTGTAGAGACAGGTCCTGTACTTTTAAATAGAAGCACTAAAAAATTAAACTGATATATTGTTACTTTTTATATATTTCTTGTAGGTTGATAAGTGTTTATGTCAGTTAAACTTAATATTATATATTTATGTCCCAATAGTCAATAATTATGCACCACAAAGATAGATATCACTGGACTATAAGTTTATGACACTGATAAGGAGAGTCTTATGTATAAATTTCTGCAAAAAAATCTGCAATTAATAGCAACTTTTACTTAGGAAATTAACGACATTTAAGCACAACTCACAGCACACACTCGACTATATTTTCACTCTATATACATTAGTTAAGTGTTGAATATTTAAATTTTTTACATTTTATGAATTATTTCAATAAATGAAAATATATTTTGAATTAGATTTCTTATTAATCCACTAATTATAAGATTGGCAAACGACGTGCAATTCTGTGGCGTGAGTCGGATTACTACTTACTACGAGTCACCTTTGATCCCATCACGTTATACCTATCCGAATACTCATAGAATTCAGCGACGGTCTTACTTATTAAGAAGTGTTTCTAAGCATTTCGATAATTTCAGTGCAAAATTAAAAGAGAATAATTTTCAAAAAGTTCCGCATACATTTTACAATCATAACTAACTGGGTTAGGTTAGGTTGACATGTGAGTGGGCTCTTGTCAGACCCTCCACTGCGACCATCAGGTCTATTGTGGCTCACTCCTAGTTATAGTTCACCCAACAGATTCAGCTTTTTTATAAAGCCGATAATCTTGTTGGGTGAGAAACTGTCCAGATCCTCTGGCGCCAGTTGCCCTTTGCCAAAAAGTGAGAACCTGGTTCTTTCTGCTGCAGGACAGGTACACAAAACGTGTTCTTCCGTTTCATCATCCTCCAGACACAGACGGCATTCGGCATTTTCCACCGGTCCAATTCTATGTAGGTGATGATTTAGTCTGCAATGCCCAGTGTATAGGCCAATTAGAGTTCTTAGGTGTAGCCTATTTAACTCTAATAGTTTTTTAGTTCTTGACTTCAAGGGTTGATAAACTCCTTTGAGTGAACTAAACCTGGTAGTTCCTGCCAGTGTTGAATTGTTTTCAATTCAGCCCAGGTCAGGAGAATTACAACGGTAGGATCCAAGGGCTTTAAGAGCCGCTTGGCTGTCTGAAAATATTTTTATTGATTTGTGTCTCGGCTGCATCTGTTCGAGCCTCCGTACACACAGCTCAATGGCATGGATTTCTGCCTGAAAAATAGTCGCATTATCACCAAGGCTTGGAATTATCTTTACCTTTGGTTTGCGACTATATACACCAGCTCCAGTTCCCTCAGGGGTTTTGGAGCCGTCTGTGAACAAACAGCTGTCTGCCCTTTGTAGGTCGGTTTTGTTCCGATCCCATTCGTCTCTTTCAGGAAACAGGACTTTAAAGGGCAGTTCATGGTTGATCAAGGTAGGCATCACATCTGAAAGCATTCCCAGGATGCTGTGACAGTTTAAGTCGTCCAACAGCCTGTTGTGCTCCATGATGCTAGCCTGCGGCATATTAGTTACCGCTTGATGGATTCTGTATGTTGCCCACCTGGCCTCTCTCTCCAGGTAGATATGGAGAGGAGGTAGTTCCAGGAGGGCTTCCAGAGCAGCTGACTTCCAGAGCATGCTTGTCTCTGCAATCCAGAGAGTTTGGCTTTGGTCGTTTGTTGCAGCCCTTTCGACCACCAAACTATTGACGCATACGCTATCATTGGTCTAATGACTAACTAACTGGGAGTCTGAATCTTTTTGTACAGTCGATTGTCATAGTTCTCTCGACGCTGGATGAGTTACGATCCTACGGGAAGTAACTGCTTGCCGAGTGGTAGTGCTCTTGTTTGCCTTATATACATTAGTTAAGTGTTGAATATTTATATTTTTTACATTTTATGAATTATTTTGTAATGAAGCATCCTAAAGTCATACCTCAGTACTAGGCAGACACCCAGATACCAGCCCTACTGTCACCCCTACCCCCGACGCCGGAAGCCAAAAGTCTCCCCTGCCAGGGAAACGTTGGAGTAGCAACGACGCCTCCACCGCTAAATATTCCGTCCCTGCTGCCGTCTCCGAGATGTCCCTCAACCTCCAGAGATGAGCCGTCCCCCTCACCACCAGTCAAGTATGTACTGTCCCCAATACCATCCCCTGGGCTACAAATGATGTCTCCACTGTCCAAGTCAATGGAAGCGAAGTTCAGGGAGTTATTTGGAGAAAGCCTCAGTCCTCCAAAACCACCGACCCCAGGTATGTCAATTCCCTGCCTTAAAGCCTTGTTTCAGGTAGAGGACACTAAACCACCCCCTGCAATACCAAAACGGAGGCGGAAATTCAGGTACCGCAGCAGCGACGGAAAAACCACCCGAATCCCGGGAATTACCGCCCTGTCCGCCAGCACCCCCTGTCCGCCAACACCCCTGCCGCAGACGTCCGCCAACGCAACGCCATGAGTGTGCGGGAACGTAAAAGTGCACGGCAAACGAGTGCGTGAAAGACTTATTTAAACCGAATTTGTTATTTTATTTTTCGATATATAAACTTTGTTACTTTTGCTTTAGAATCCATTTGTTTTACCCGTTATACCAATGTTTTGCTTATTGTTTTATTGCATTATTTATGCCATAGTTAAGTTGTTTTTGCATAATACATTTTTTTTCTGTTATCTCTACCGTTGTTTTACAGATAGATTCCTGTTGATAAAACTGTAAATTTCTAATTTTTATATTCACATGTTTATACAGGGTGTTTATGAAAATTTAACTATGCTTCCTTTAGTTGAATAAAAATGTGTAATAGGTTAGGATTTGTTTTAAAATATTTAAAAATTTTATATTCACATGTTTATACAGGGTGTTTTCGAAAATTTAACCATGCTTTCTTTAGTTGGATAAAAATGTGTAATAGGTTAGAATTTGTTTTAAAATTTGTTCCTGATGTCAATTTTTTTTTCACCCGAAGAACGAGGGGAGTGTAATGAAGCATCCTAAAGTCATACTTCATTACTAATAAGTTACAGTATAGTGCCGTGTGCACATTTGCCATACGACAGCGATTCATATTCAATGTACTAAATTTGCACACCACCTGACCACGGCCGTCTCTAAGAAGGAGGGATAGTTTCATGTATAAAAGCCCAGCCACGAATCGAGAAGAGCACTGGGTACATATTCTCGTAAATTGCCTTAGGCGAGCTGAGCCAAGACACTTTGCTGTTTTGTGCACTTGGTGAGTGACTCCCCGGAGCGAATATAACTTGACCTAGAAAAGTTCTCTGGCGAGCTGAGCCGAGTACGGACCTCGTGTCGAATGTTATTTAGTCCAGCGATGTCCCGACGTAACCGACCCGGAGCAAATATAAGTTGACAGAGGAGTTACCCAGCGTGTTGAGCCGATAGCTTGCTCGGGTTGACGGCTATTAGCCCGACGCCGTTTCCGCCGTCAAAATAATCCCTACCCGTCGCATTGCTACATTACACTCTCTCTCACTCATACGATTTAAATGTCACCTGATTATCAATAACCGTAAAAGATACGGACCTGATAACCGATAACCTGTAACCATTGTATATTATGTAAACCTGCATATTTTACCTGTTGAAGAAAATAAAATTGTTAATTTTGATTGGGTTGTCTTATTAAACTAATCTGGATCCTGAACTAATTTACGACTCCAGCTACCCAGAGGAAAAGACCGTTACAATTTCAATAAATGAATACATATTTTGAATTAGATTTCTTGTTAATCCACCAATTATAAGATTGGCGACTGACGTGCAATTCTGTGACGTGAGTCGGATAACTACTTACTACAGGTCACCTTTGATCCCGTCACGTTGTTGTACCTATCCGAATACTCATAGAATTCATCGGCAGTTTTACTTATTAAGAAGTGTTTCTAAGAAAGTGCTAATTATAAGATATATTCATTAGAAGTGCACCACTCGACATCAAATTTCGACAGAGAGAGTGGTCTGTAGCAATTACAGTAAGTATAACTTTGTCTATTTTCGTCTTGGGGAGTCTGTAGGGTAACTTGAATCCCCCATGTGAGTAGAGTTGATAGATATCGTAGGGGTGACACGGCTAATTAATAAAAAATCCTTGTGATGTCCATCCAACCTTATGATACTAGGTACATCTACAATTTCACCACTGAAGTGTCCAAATATTATCAGTACCAATAAGCAAAGAAATTTCTTGAATTAGCTCCTCATTCGGTTTTATGTCAGCCACCTGACAATGTATTCTAGAGTCACTCACTGGTGGTAGAGTCAGAGAATTGAAACAGATTTCCGGAACTTCGACATCAAACATTTCTCTAGATTCGTTACTATATTGTCCAGATAGATTTATCAACACCTTATTATAAAGTCTTGCCGGAGCTTGTTTAGTGCTACCAAAATGCGTTATTGTAATTTTAAGTGTTCCTATGATTGGTAAATTTAGTCTTCTTGATATATTCTCTTTTACAAACGTTAGTTGGCCTCCACTGTCAAGCAGCGTTCTCAAAAGGATTCGATTTTCCTTTGATTTGATGTAACCTAGCGTGGTTTATAAACATACAGTATTCAGCTTGTTGGTGCTAAAAGGACTCACAGCCTGTACGGGTACACTAATTGCTTGCATATTTTATCTTTCACAAACATAATAGTAACGTGCTTGCCATTGCAATTCGCGCACTTTAAGTCTTTCGTTTTGCAAAATTTAGAGTTGTGGTTTTTACCAGTACACCGAAACCTTTGTGAATTTTTCTTTAAAATGTCTTTTTGTTGTGACGTCAGTGAACTATTACAGTCTGTTATTTTATGCGATGCCGATAAAATAAACAATGTTCATTCACACTTGCTGATAAACCAGTTGCAGTGTTATCTTTACGTCTCAAAAACAGTGTCTTCTTTTCGTTAGTTCTCATATTATTTGTATTACCTGCGTTAGGTATCCCAATTTGATGAAACCCAATATGCCTGTTCTACCGATTCACACTCTAAATTAATGAAGTGCAACAATTTGTTTATTTGTCCCTCTCCCTCATAACTTGAACAGCTATCATTAGAATCAGCTGATGAGTGCGATCCCGATTCCGTTAAGACTGTCTCTTTTATAACATTAATTAAATTCTACATGCATAATGCACAGAATTGTTTTTAAAATAATCAATCATCATACTATAGTGACTTGCAGGTACACCTGGAGCAGAAAGCGATTTAATTGTAGGCAATGTCATATTAAATAATGTTCTTACAGATACTGCATCGTTGCGATTTTTTATTGGCGTTAATGACATTAAATGATGCAAATATTCGAAAACAATATGTTCGTTATTTCCATATTCTTCTTTCAGCACCATTATTGCATCAGCATAATATGCCTGACTGGGCATTAAGCATTAAGCCACCTATCGATAAAACGGCCTTCCCGGTCAACACAGTTTGCAAATAATTAAATTTATCCCGATACTGTTCTCAAAATGGCGTCCAAGCTTTTAAATCGCCATTATATTGATTTAAATCAAGTTTAGGTAATCTCACCAACTTTTCATGTTGTGATGTGGTAACCTATATATTTAAGAGACTTCTACAGACAACCTCAGTCACTTGCCCCTTATCTCTACAGGCGCCTATTTTGCTCACTACCCCATACCTCTCCGCGCATCGGGATGTAAGGGGGCATCTATTCTTATTTTTAGCACCCAGTAACTTGATCCCTTGCACTAACATGTCAGATTTAACTTTCGGTTGCCAAAATTCTAAAACTTCGCGAGTCGTTCCAAAATATTCAACTCAACACAGGAAAAATGATTAAAAATTCTAAGGCGCACAGGGGTAGTTTTTGTAGGAGTGGAAATTAATTTAATTTATAATCTGCAACTGTGAGTTGTTCCGAAACATATATTTTTTTATCGATAATAATTAGCGTAAATTAACTGCAATATGGTGCCTAGAAATTATTGCCTCACTGGGTGTAATAAACTTGGAGGAGTAAATAGAACCTATCTTGTATAGTGGAGGACAGTAAATTGACTTGTCACCACTTGCAAATGGTTGCAGCTAAAATGTACTGGAAAATTATATCTAATATAAACTGAACACATTTATTAAAAAATTCTCGCTGCCTAACGCCACCAAGTCAATTCAAATAATTGTCTGATTAATATTTGACAACGTATGTTAAATACATTTCATTACTAATTTTTTTTTAAACATTGTAGACAGTACCCAGTAACCTGATCCCTTGCACTAACTTGTCAGATTTAACTTTCGGTGGCCAAAATTCTAAAACTTTGTGACTCGTTCCAAAATATTCAACTGAACACAGGAAAAATGGTTAAAAATTCTAAGACGCACAGAGGTAGTTTTTGTAGGAGTGGAAATTAATTTAAGTCAGAAAATCTGAAACTTTGTGAGTTGTTCCGAAATATATATTTTTTTATCGATAATAATTAGCGTAAATTAACTGCAATATGATACCTAGACATTGTTGCCTCACTGGGTGTAATAAGCTACTTGGAGGAGTAAATAGAACATATCTTGTATAGTGGAGGTCAGTAAATTGAATTGTCACCAGTTGCAAATGGATGCAGCTAAAATGTACTGGAAAATGATATTTAATATAGACTGAATACATTTATTAAAACATTCTCGCTACCCAACGCCGCCAAGTCAATTCAAATAATTGTCTGACTAATATTTGACAACGTATGTTCAATACATTTCATTACTAATTTTTTGTTAAACATTGTGGATAGTTTTATGTTTTAAATTAAATATAACTTTACTGCACATACAAATTGTACAAATTGCAATAATCATGCACTTCTTCACTGTATGGTCGCACCACGACTCGCTGACAGCAACTGAGGGCACTCTCATAAGTTTCAATTAACGCTATCTATATTCAGTAGAGAAGGCGCTTATAAATTAAAGTGTCTTCTTTCAACAGTAGATATGCATTTTCTAAGAACTGAAAAATTGCATTATGGCCAATAAATCACTACCCAGAACATTGATTGAATGTCATACTCTTCTACTCTACTTCATACGAAGCTTATGTAAGTAGTTGTCAAATTTGTCTAATTTTGTTTCATAATATAGTATAGTCACTTTGAACGACTTGTTCATGAATGACCCAACACTAAAGTGTACTATTAATTTTTGATATGTCTATTAGTACAGGAGTCAGCGTGCAATTACCTCACATTTGTAACAGCTAAAGACATGATAAATCCTTTGCTTTAGAGCATAGCAGGTAAGAAAAGTGAGATGAGAATTTTTCATCGTGGTGGAAACTTAAGTGATTTATAAACAAAATTAATTATTAAGAAAAAAAAATCATATTGACATGCAGGTTTAAAATGTACCTCCAATAACCGGGACATATGCTTGCCTCTGAACTTCCACTAACCGGGATGTATGGCGATCGTATTTTTGTAATAATTAAGTGGTAATTAATCAATAACAAATAAAATGGCTTGATACTTCTTTGACAGTTTAGAATGTCTGTCGCTGGACTACTGGGATATATGCCAATGGGCATTTTTTTATTTAATAAATAGAAAGTGCAAGTATAAATTAATGGATCTGCAAAAAATCAGAATCTTATTCGCACGTTTAGTATCTTAAAAACTACGACAAATTTTCATCTCGTGAAAATGGGGCGTGGCCAGGCGCTACGTCACTATACGCATAGACTCGGCGATCTCAATAGACTTGATGCTCCTTATTGGTTATAATTATAAGTGTTTTCGTAGTATTGTTTGTTTTGCTTACTACTTGACAGTAGGGGAGTACAATTTGGTGAAATGTCCAAAAATTACAATTTTCTCTCACTCCTGCCAGAACGAATTTTCGATTTCGACCCTGCAATTTACGATTATAATTCATCGCCGACCTTCTCCTTTCTGTGGACACATAGATCGAACTTCCACTCGACGTATTTATTTAGTTACCAGCGTTTAAAAATTCCATGTTTTTCGACTTTTCAGGTTAAATTTGAAAGGTCCCAGAAAGCCATTTTTCTTACCTCACTTGCGTATACTGACGTCACAAATAAGCGCTCGGTTTTTGCAACTATTACTAATTTCAACTCCCTATATCTCGAGAACGGAAAAAGTTAATAATACGAAATTTTAAGTGTATAACGAGAATATCGAGTACTACATGAAAAAGTATAAAAACTATATAAAAAGAATATCATGGAACAAGCCCATTGTATGTTTATATTCAGAGAGATAAATAGATAGATAGACATTCTTTGTCTGTCATGCTCTACTGAACAGCATTAATAATGTCTATAGCTATTGCAAATATACGTTTAATGTGTTTATTTGCATACGTATAAAATATACATATAAAACAATTAGTAATTTTACATTGAATGTGCAAATAAAGAACCCTGGAAGCATCTTTAAGATACTTGTACGGGTGCAGAAATATAAGCTTACCATATAAGTAACACAATTATTTCAAGTAACAGCATAAGACAGCAAATTTTGCTATGATTTATAGAATATTTTTACCGCTATTCAGCTGTTTGTTATTTTAAGAACTAAACTGTTTACCTACACTGATAAAATAAATAGACATCAGCATGTGTCATCACACACTGACTCCTTTACTATATGCTTTTGATGTTTAATAACGTCAATGTCATTTTAATTAATTTATTGTAATCTGAGACAGTACTGCCTGTTAATTTGACACTTGTATTATTTACAATAGTTTTCCAGTATTTATTATTTCTTTTGCTTCTAAATAATTATATTTTGCAAAAGCGCACTACTTACGTTAAACGACCACACACTAAAATTCTATGTTTAGTTCTTGACATTTGAGCATCAAAGGGAACTTCATGAAACTGGTTAATAGAATTTGCAGCAGCAGAGAGTAGTCCCGTTCCGACAATGCACAATGCAAAAGTACTCCATTCAAATGGTGCAGGTGCCACTGCATATCCAGCCATTGATGTTACAACAACAAGAGCTGCAAATTAAAAGGTTTATTTAGGTACATACAGATTTTATAATAGCTTTATAAATAAGTACCTCTAAGTACTTACTAGTTAGACGTATTTTTGATAATTTCAAGTAGTGCTGAAGTAAATTTGTTCTGTCTGTAGAAGGAGTAGGCCTCCATGAAGGAACATTTTTCGGTTTGTGAGGTAGAACTTTTATTTCATTTGATAATAAATCTATGGTGGGTGCCGACGACTGAGCTTTCGTTTTGTTAACATAGTAGTTAGCTGGCACAACAAAATTTACATATTTCTAAAATATTCAATTTAGTTATAATATAATATTTGTTTTATTAATCTAGTTTTACCTTAGATAATAAAGTAGTGGGTAATTTAGATTGTCTACATAACCTTAATTGAAGATGAACTATTGTAGACATTTTATGATAAATAATATTAATTACATGGAGGTTACATAATCACAATAAAGGTTTAAAAGGGCAATGCTTAAATAAATACGAATATACCACGTAAACTTGGTTTCATAGCATAATAACCTTACTTATTATTATTCATTTTCAAATCAGAAATTATAAATTATAATCAGTGTTGCCAATCCAAATGTTCTAAATTACCCCGTAATCTAATTCAAAATGCTCCGTTTCGCTCCCATATAAGTTCAAAATCCTCTCAATAAAATCCTCCCATATATGAGCCAAACACACCAAGTTTTTTATAAAACGCTACTTAATTATAATTTTCATTTATAAAAAAAATAACTTTGTTTTTTTTTTATAATTGGACAGGAATGCAAGAAAAAAAGTCATGTCACCGTAATATTATTAAACTGTTTTCAGTAATACATCTATAACATGGTTGCTAAAGATTATTTATAAACCTATTAAAGATTGTAACTACGTACTTTAAGCTTAAAATCCTCCCAATTGCTCCCCGAATAAATTTCGCTCCTCATAAAAGTCAAATACGTACTCACAATGTGAGCGTTTCCGCTCACATTGGCAACAATGGTTATAAAGTTACAAGATAACGTCATGTGTGATCGAATTAGTGTTGGGCGATATCGTGATTTTTCAATCACAACGTGAATCGTTACTGTGATTTCCTGATATCAGTGAATTAAAAACGTGATGTGATCACGACTTTTCGTAATACGGCGTTTGGCAAAAATTGTTAATTGCTCTCTAACGGCCCCACACCAGTCTTCGAACTTATCTCGATACCAATTTTGAAGAGCGGGAGGTGATACTCCTTAAAATTATATATTTACCCTCATCAAAATTTTGAAGAGCGGAGGGGAGATTCCTCATACTTCTAATACTTATGGTCCTATTTTACCATTATTTAATCATCTATTAATAATCAGTTCGACTATTTCTCCCATTCCACAAATATTTGTCGAAAAGTTGATGCCTCCTGCTTGTACAATTTTCAGCAAACGACACTTTTAAAGCGAACAAACATTGTAAATCCTCTTCATCAATCTACTCCACGTAACTGCCTCTGCTCGGCAACAAATGCATATAAATATCAATACAGCATAAAACGCATACCTGCCTAATAATATATTTATATCGTAAAAAATATATTTGTGTACAAAAAGTCGTGATCACGTCACGCTTTTCTACCAATTTTAATCACAGTCGTTACCTGTGATTTTTTAATATCAGTGATTAAATCACAGTTCGTGATATATCGCCCATCACTAGATCGAATCACTGGGATCACTGGAGTTTGGAGTACGGAATATAATATAGAAGAGCTGCTGGCTAAGCTAGAAAATTAAAAATGATAAGGTGCAGTGAAAATTTGTATGTGAAAACCCTCCTAACTAGCTGAAAAGTACATATAGAAACAAATGAAAATATATTACCAGAAAATACTAGTAATTATTCACACTTTTACAAAATACTTATCACAGATAAGTTTAAAACATATATCCTTCTTATAACAATTGCAAGAAAAAAAATATGTCCATTATGAACAGTACAACTGTTATCATAATCCCAGATAGCACAAGATATTCTAAGAATAATCTGAAAATCTTCCCAAAAAATATTATTCGATTAATTATAAAAAATATCTCTAAATTATACTCTGAATAACCAAATAATTTATTATTATTTTTAGAATATCTTCTAATAAATAACATTAGAATAATTGAAATACATAAGTATGGAATATATTTTGAATATATTTTATGAATAATTGCAAAACTTATCTTTGGATTATTATTTTAAAAATACTTCATAAAATAATATGATAAAAATATTTTAATAAGAGAAGTATAGAATATGTTTGAAATATATTTTATAAATAATTTAATAGGTTAACTTTTCGGCTGCTCCATGCCAAAACACAGTATGTGAATAAAACATGATTTTGCAGAAAACGAGATTTAGTGTTTTAGCTTAGCCTGAAGTACCAATTCAACCTATCCGTCATGATATTTGGCAGTGTTCTGGTGTAGTCCATTATATTTTAAGTCACATTATTAAAATTTATTAAATGTCAAAATGACTGCAGTTTGTGCACATACTGTGTTTTTATGTATTATAATTTTCAATATTTACATAGCTAAACACAGTATCTACAATGATTTAATAAACAAGAATAAGAGTATGTGCATTCCATACTACAGTTTATTAGACAATATATTATAAAACAGTCAACGTAAAAATAAATTAAATTATTGCTGCATTCTCATCTTCTGGGCGAGTGTCGTGGTCCACAACCAAGTCCATAGCAGTGTTGCTTTCAACCAGTTTGTGCCAAAATTCTAGTCGGTTCCTTGGCATCGAAGGTCCTAAGATTGTTATTATTGTATTCTTTTTAGATGTTAAAACGCCACGTTCATTTAAAATTTCCGGTTGATGTAGTTGATTCTTGAATTTCTTTTGTAAAAAATCAAGTTCCGTATACTCATAATATCATCGAACTCCGTTTTGTATGCCATAGATTTTGAACCTTTTGTGAATCGCACCTCAACTACATTTTTCAACAAAAATCCATGCAAAGCGTCTTTCTCATTTTTTTTGACGGTTGTCGTTTTTTCTTCGCCCATTTGTGAAAAGTGACTACATCTACGACTTCAAGATTTTTTCTGGAGCTGGCTACTGCTTTTTTAAGGTCATTGTAGTCATAAACATTCTGAATTTTTGCAATTCTCTTTTCAATGTTACCGTGAACTCCGTCAGCACTCATGTGCGTGTGACCCTTTGTCAGATAACGCAAAATCACCGTATCAGGACCGGTCTCTTCATTTACAAGAACAACAAGTGCCGTGTACAGAATCCAATTTTTGTTTTGTGCTGTACAGTTATCGGTCCAAATAATGAATTCTGTTACGTCTCGCTCGGCTTTTAGAACATCTAAAATGCCATCAACAATATTTTCCGCATTGCGTCCAGCTACTCCCTCGTGCCACATAGAACAGTAGTTTTTATATTTCGAATCACGTTTGAGTGATGCAAACGTTAAATTGAAGGCCACTAGGCGGCTTGTGAAATAACTATCCTTTATAGCAGGCATGATTGGAATTATTATAACTTTTTGCAAATCCATTGAAAAAATTCTAACTCCATCATTTTCTTCAATTTGACTGTCTTCTTTATATTTGTGGTTTGCTTTAGAAGCTTTTCTCTTATGGGAATTATATTCTTCTTCTGTTTGAAAGGGCTGGACATCGATTTGATGATCATCGGATTTTCGCATTTCGTAAGCAACACAATTAGCGCAAGCGTCAGATTTAGGCATACAAAGAGAAATATGCATTGCCTTCATGGTTTGTCTGTATAACTCTATTTTGCACACCCCAGGATATTTTGTATTAAAATCAGTGAACATGCTTTTTACAGTTAGTTTCCTTGGCAAATATTTGATATTTGGAGCGTTTTCACGCCTATAATGGCTTACACATGGGTGATAGCTATTAATATGCTCTGATATCAACGTTCTGTCTTTAGTTCTCTTTGAGTTGCCTGCTTTCCCCCTATTTTCCTTTACGGCAGAACATAGTGGAGCTCTTTTTACAGCAGCACACAATTCTGTAATCACCGAATCGTTCGAATATCCTAAAGTCTGTAGAAAGAACTTGCGACAAACACAAACACTTCTGTTGTGTTTTTCAAAGAAATATTTGCGAGTATCTTTTTTTTTGTACATCTTGCCATCAGCAGCTATACTGGGTTCTACAGTCCTCCTCTTAACTGGCATAATTTGTACATTTTTGGCCATCCACGTCCGCCTTGTACTGTAGTCCAATATCCAGTAATTTTCATAAAGTTGTATGCGTTCTTCCTCGGTAAATGTTGAGTAGCATTTTTTCTTACATTTTTCGGAACAGGCTTGTCGCATGGGATGCTTCGCTTTATTTCTATAAGTTTTTTGCTGTGGTGTTAAACGCTTGTACCTAACATGTTCCTTGGTCCTTCTTTTTACAGGATTCAAAACATTGGAAATATTACCTTGAGCAGTCTCTTCAGCGGCAAGAATGCCAGCTGTTTTATGTTCTATTATTATTGGTACTCTAACGGTATCGCTTCCAACACCGGTTACCTTTTCAAGAAAAAAGTCCTCTACCTGCATCTCATTCTGCTCCTTCAACAACTGATAATTGTTTACATCATTATCGCAATCGCTGATCTCAAAATCAGGATCGGCAATACTGTCGTCTCCATCTTCACTAAACTCGTTCTCTTCTGTTTCATTTTCAATGTTATTCGGCTCTGATTGACTAGAATTAAAGAAAGCACAAAGTTAAAATTTTAATTTACCTAAGTACTACCCCACTTCACCCCAATCACAAATTTTTTAATTTAATTCAACAGATGGTTTCTAGAGAATAATTTATTGACGTATATCAAAGTAAATAAGTATTATATTTATGTATCCCCTGATTAATTAAGATGTAAAATCAGGTAAAGACACGCTGTACTTTTAGATATTTTTTTGGCGATTAGGAAGCGGTAGCGGTAATACCAAATCAACAAGTTTAGGTTATGAAACTACGTACTTGAATAAATTATACAAAAACAACGGTTGAATAAATACTCACCCATTATTTCTAAGACACATAGATAATATTAGTTTCGTACGAGTTAATCCTAACCCTCCAGACATTTTATTTTTTGCACTAACCACCAACAGTTTAACAATAAATAATCGCCGACGGTGAACAGAACTAAACAGACTTTAAATCACTTTGTATAGGTTAGAATGTTAACACAATTTGTATAAAACACAGTATCTACCACATACTCTGTTTTGGGTTGTAGAAGTGTAATACATTTGAAGTCAAAAATCGAAATAAAACACAGCATCTACCATATACTGTGTTTTTAAACTGTAAAATGTATATACTCTGTTTTAGAATGGGTAGGATGGTTGATGACTGCAGATACTGTGGGCGTTTTCTTTATTTCAACATTTTTTTCTGGTTGAAACCATCTGTGATGGAATATGGTGGAATGACGTCATCAACTGATGAACACGCCAATTTAGCAATAAAAGAATAGTTTTGTTGGTTTCATCCTAACCTAACATTAAGCTTGTTTACTTTCTGCTTTCGTTCCGCAGAGTCATTCGTAATCATAAGGTACATGTCTCATGTGTTGTCTCTGCCCCTATCATGCAATTTTGTATGATCATATGATCATTGTTCATTGAAATACTGTTTATTATGTTCACTGCAAACGAAAGCAGCTTTTGATTACTGTTCATTTCAATCCTGTTTATTATGATTACGAATCACTCTGCTGAACGAGAGCAGCTTTTATTCCAAGTCTCTTTATCTGAGTTGCAAGTAATGTATGCAGAAAATGATTAATGAATAGTAGAAAAAAATTTAATAATTAAAAGGGTGCCACATATGTAAAAATAAAAAATTATATTTTACAAACTGTGGCACATCATGCTGATGCTGTTGGATCAGTCGTGTATTCAATGTCATTACATGTTATTTTTATAGTTATCCGATCTAAGAATTCCATAATTTTATACAATGTTATTGTCTATAACTAACTTTTGAGGTTAGATTCACATCCACCAAACAACATTCATCAGTCCACCATCACAAGTTTATGGTTGGACAGTGATGCAATTTATTCTGAGGTGATGCAACCAGATGATATCCATCATAAATAAAAGAACAAATTTTAACCATCTGGTTGATCCACCAGACAATAAAGGAACAACATTGGTGGAACTGGTGCCACCTGATGGACTCAACGTTGAAATAAAGAAAACGCCCTGTGTTTTCAACATGCAATAACTTCAAAATTAGCAGAGATAAAGCCTTAAAACCCAAATATAAAGTTGAAGAGCAACACAGTATGTACATATTCATGAGAAACTAATTTTTGGATAAAATGTTGGATACTGTGTTTTGGCATGGAGCAGCCGTTTTGACTATTAATTAGACTACTCGTGAAATCGTAGGTTTATATGGCGTACTTCGTGCTTGACAATTTGGAGTTTGCTTGTTTTATTTCATTGTTCGTTATGTTTGCGATTATGTGCAATCAAAAAAACAATTAAAGAAGGTAAGTGAATCGATAAATTTTTTGTCTATTTAAATATATACCTATGTATCTTGGATATGGACAAATCATTTTTGTCACGCCATCAACATCAATTAACCTAACCTAACTTTATAAAAGCTATATTTTAGCTGGTTTTAAAATGAATATTTGTTTCCGTTATTAGGAAGAAAATAGGTATTAAACTTCACTTCTTTACACAACAATCCTTTTTTTAAATATGTGTCTGTTAAAGTAGTATTATATTATATGGTAGGCAGTATTATATGCAACTGAAAATAAGCAGTACGCTTCCGATTGATCTTTGGCTAAACTTATTACTAGGTCAGTGTTCAGTGTCACTTTTAATGTTTATATATTTTAGGTACGTAATTTATTATTCGCTTACGCATTATTATTTTAAAAAACCAACAAATACAAAGAATGACCTACTAATCAGTTTGGACGTTATCTGTCCCGTGCTGGAATCTTAAATTCAGATGCGAGTTATAATACTGTACGTGCCGATAAGCATAAATTAAATGCCTACTCTGCACAGATAACATTATGTTATAAATATATGTAAATGCACTAAGATAGTTAGTTCTATTCAGTCTCCCGACGTGTAACTTGTTTTATTCAATAAATTTCGTTTTTAAAAAACTTAGTTTTTGTTAGCACAAATCTAACTGGCGCAGTCGTACGGATTTCGTGAAGGTATACGTTAAGTCGAAATTCAGTGAATGCCCCAGGGCCAGAGCACATTTTTCGTGTAATTCCTGGACTTAACGGAAATTTTACCTTGTGTTTCAACACTTTGTCGCGAAACGAACCAATCTGTGTACTGTGTAGTGTTCTATAATTCAATACCGGACCTAGCATCAGTGGCGGAGTAGTTGTTTGGACCTGCACACACACCTCAGGTGAATTGAGTAGCCTGAAAACTATTTTTTTGGCGAATTGAGTAACCAAAAAGAAGATCAAGTCTGTACTCCAAAAATCCGGAGCAGGAGAAGATTGTCACCACCGATTGGACCAGATTTAACCTGGAATCTCACCCTGAAGACTAGAGGAACGTCAGACATCAGAATAGAAACTCCCTTACAGCCTAGAGGTTATAGGCAAGAAGTCACAGAAACTTCGACCAATGATCAGAATTTGGATATTTTTCATGTAAGTCAATTTCAAACAAACTTGAAATAGCGAAATAATCTAATTCCAATAAAATCAGATCCATTAATTTTAAGTTAGGTAATTAATTGTAGCTAAATAGAATAAAAACTATTTTTGAGTTTCTCAAATTCATTTTGTTATATCCAAATCTGTACAGTAGAGCACCCTGATACCGTCAGTGCGTCCCTCGTTGCGTAAAAACAATAGAGCACTCCTGACACCCTCAGTAAGTCCCTCGTTGTACAGTAAAGGAATTAAAGTTCATTTTTTTCAATAAACGAGTCAAACTCAAGGAAAGTTACAGTATAACATTTTATTTATTAGTGTTTATTAAAAATTTTAAAACTGGAGGAACTTCTAAACAAACTTTCGAGTTTAAGTGTTATTTCTGAAGAATTAGGTAGATAACGAATTCGTAAACAGCGAACTTGACATAATGCAAACTAATCCAGCATCAACACCAGCTCCAAGCAGAGCGCCCGAAATTAACTTCGGATTATTGCGATATCAGGCAGACAATATTCCAAATTTTGATGGTAACCCAAAATTACTTCAAAGATTTATAATTGCAAGTGAAAATTTAATAAGAGCTTTTCAAAATACAACTGATCCAAATGCATCTATAAACATATGTCTAATAGATACTATATTTTCAAAACTTAGAGGTAGAGCGGCAGATTTGATTTGCCCTAGGTCAGAGCTTAACTCTTGGATTTCGATTAAAGAAGTATTGATAGCTAGCTTTGCAGATCAAAGAAGTCTGGATTGTTTATTCCAGGATTTAATAACGTTAAAAATAAATAAAAATGAATCGCTGTTAGAATTCGGGAATCGAATTCAAAATGTCCGAAGTCTATTAATCTCTGAATTAAACAATGGCAATGAGGATAGGCAAACTAAAATTGTAAAATTAGATCACTATGATGAAATTGCGTTAAAAACTTATATAACTAATTTGCCATACCATATACAGTTAGCAATTAGGTTAAAATATCCTGATAGTATAGAGCAAGCATTAGGTTTTACTGTAGAGGAACTAAATTTTATTGAATTTAGAAACAAAAACAACCAAATAACGCAAACCTCGCAGAACAAAAATTCGAATGGGCCCATGTTAGGAAACATGTACTCGGTAAATATGCAAAATCCAACTGGACAAAGACCTAATTCAAACCATAATTCATACCGACCACCTTTTGTACAGAATTCATATCGACCCCCATTCAATCAAAATTTGTATCAATACCCATTCCATCAAAACTCATATCGACCCCCGTTCAATCAAAACTCATATCGAATGCCATTCAACCAAAACTCATATCGGCCCCCATTAAATCAAAGCCCAGGTTTTCAGAATAACATCCCAAATCAATTCCAGCATAATGCTCATAACCCCACCTTTAACAACCCACAAATGACCAATGTGTTTAAACCACAGTCACAAGTAATGAAATTCATGCCTAAACCCACGCCTATGGATACAACGTCTGGTAACACTAGACTTACGAAACCCTTTTCTACCAGACTACACAATCAATTTGTTTACGAATCACCTGATTCTAGTACCCAAACCTCTGTCCTAGAGACCTCGAGTAATACGCAAAATGAGAACCAATATCAGAATCAATCTGACCACCAATATGACACTCTACACCATCATCAAATTGACAATCAGTGTAATAACCAATTTAACCACAACTCTGAGGAATATTACCAATACCCAGATACAACTTCGTTTGGCTACAGTGATGACACTATACCCCATCAGTGCAATATTAATTATCAACAATACGACTACCAGCAGTATAACGAAAGCGTACCATCAGATTTTTCACAAGTAAATTTTCCACCGATCCAGTTTACGAAACCCGAGACATAATAAGCCTAAATAATTTCGATCAAAACCTTCCCTACATCTATCTGCCAACCCTCAAAGCAAAAATATTAATCTATACAGGAAGCACAAGAAGCTTCCTAAAACCCCAATTAGCCCAACAATTCTTTTCCAATCTCATAGAGCAAAAGAGTTTTGAAGTCAAAACAGCGCACGGAAGCTCATTTCACAACGAAATTGTCAAATTATTGCTCCTGGCAGATTTTGATGTAAACCACTGTCACACGTTCTACCCATTCAATTTCTCCAACAACTTCCAAGGCTTGATAGGTCTAGATTTTCTGGACGAATTAAAGGCAAAAATTAATATTAGTAAAAGACTATTAGAACTTCCGCAAACCCAGATTCCTATATATTTTAAAAACTTATCGCAAAATGCCCTTAAATCACCCAAAACACGTTTAAAACAACCATATTCATTGGTAATTCCACCGAGAACAGAACAGATAGTTATGTTACCCACATTTCAAAAATCAGGTACAGCCATCCTTAATCACATTCAATTTAATGAACTAGAAACCCCCACAGCCATTGTAAACATTGAAAATAATTTTGCATTAACCTCTCTAATCAACAAAACAGACCACTCGATCGAATTGACATTGACAGATCTCTTAGAAACTGAACCCTTTGACTGCAACGAGATAAACCTTCTTGAGAATATTGAACAACCCCAAAATTACTCCGAACTAGACGAGTTATACAAGGACAATTTAAAAAATCTTAGGCTAGACCACTGTAACCAAGAAGAATATAAGGCCATCAGACAACTATGTCATGAATATCGAGACATCTTTCACTCTGAACATATTCCATTAACTTTTACAAACGCTATCAAACACAAAATCAGGCTTACAGATGAATCCCCAATCTTCACCAAGACTTACCGCTACCCATATGTTCACAAAGCTGAAGTTAGCTCACAAATATCTAAAATGCTTGAGTCTAATATTATTCAGCACTCAAACTCTCCATGGTCATCTCCAATATGGGTTGTACCAAAAAAATTAGACGCCTCAGGCAAAACTAAATGGAGAATGGTCATAGACTACCGGAAACTCAACGAAAAGACGATCGACGACAAATATCCCTTACCGAACATAACTGACATTTTGGACAAGCTAGGAAAGTGTAATTATTTTACTACATTAGACCTTGCAAACGGGTTTCATCAAATAGAGATGGAAACCGACGACGTGCAAAAGACGGCTTTCTCCACTGAAAACGGACATTATGAGTTTAAACGCATGCCGTTTGGACTCAAGAACGCACCCTCTACCTTCCAAAGAGTCATGAATAACATTTTAAGGGGTTATCAAAACGAAATTTGTTCAGTCTACTTAGACGACATCATTATTTTCTCGACATCCCTTCAGGAACATATAGACAGACTGAAAAAAATATTTCAACGCTTGCGAGAAGCCAATTTTAAAGTCCAACTCGATAAATCCGAGTTCCTGAAACAAAATGTACAATATCTTGGACACGTAATTACCCCTAAAGGAATAGAACCGAATCCAGACAAGATAAAAGCCGTCAAAGAATTTCCAATTCCTAAAACACCCAAGGAAATTAAGTCGTTCTTGGGATTAGCAGGATATTATAGAAAATTTATTAAAGACTTCGCAAAAATTTCAAAACCTCTCACATCCTGTCTTAAAAAAGACTCAAAAATAAATAATTCCCCAGAATTTGTAAACTCCTTTAACCATCTTAAGAACCTGTTGATCAATGCACCAATTTTACAATTCCCAGACTTTACGAAACCGTTCGTACTAACCAGCGATGCTTCCAATTTCGCCATAGGCTCAGTTTTATCCCAAGGAACCCCGCCTAACGACAAACCCATTTCTTATATTTCGAGAACTCTTAACACCCACGAGTGCAACTATTCCGTGATAGAAAAAGAGCTGCTAAGTATCGTGTGGGCGTGCAAAATGTTCCGTCCCTACCTTTTCGGTCGGAAGTTCTATATTTATACGGACCACAGACCTTTAGTTTGGTTATTTAACCTCAAAGAACCTAACTCAAAATTAGTCAGATGGCGCCTTAAACTCGAGGAATACAACTACGAGATAATTTACAAAAAAGGCAAACAAAACGTAAACGCTGACGCTCTATCACGAATTAAACTAAATGCACTTGAGACAGAATCAATAATAAACCAACCCGGCGACATAAACGCAGACGTCACACAATATTTAAGAGAGCTTGCCGAAAACCCAACAACTCACCCTGACCTTAACCCTATGACAGAATATACCAATGAGACTGAAAGTCACCCTCATAGCAATAACCCTAATATAAATATCATCCAAGACATATCGATAGTACCTGAATACCCTACCATCCACATACCAGAAGACCCAAATTTTCAAGTTCCTGAAATAATACATGACGACGAACCCGATCTAACCGTTCACACCTCCAACCGAGTAGATAATTATGGTATACCCATCTTAGACGAAATAATTAATAACAAACCCCACCAGATTATAGTAAAACGAAATCCTCATCACAGACTAGATGTTGATACTCAGATTATCGATGGGCACATGATAAAGCATATCAACATCCCTCTACACTCACAAGACTTAGTAACCGAATTTCTTAGAGATCATACAAATCCGTCAAAAACAAATTATATTTATTTTCACGATAAACAATTGATCCCCTTATTTACAACCACTCATAATTCTAAATTTAGCAATCTGAAACTTGTCATATGTACCCAACTTATCAATACTTTACGAAATAAAGACGAACGGCTACTTCTCATCAGAAATCACCACGAAGGAAAATCTAATCATAGAGGAATCGATGAAACGTATCAAAAACTAAAAAATAATTATTATTGGAAAAATCAAAGATCGGACATCACGGCTTACATCAATGATTGCGAAATTTGTCAGAGAGCCAAGTATGCTAGAAAAAAACCATATACTCCCCTAGTAGTGACGGAAACGCCGTCTAAACCCTTTCAAATACTTCACATAGATATGTTTACCTTCCAAAATCAAACATTCCTTACAATTCTTGATAAATTTTCAAAACTTGGTCAAGCTTTGCCAGCCACAAAGGACGCTATTTCTATTCATGACAATCTTATTAAATACTTCTCATTTTATGGTACCCCAGAAACTATCGTTTCGGATAGTGGAACAGAATTCAAAAACCAAAATATCCAAGAACTATTAAAAAGCCACAAAATTAAAATCCATTTCGGAACGCCTAAACATCATGAAAGTAACAGCCCAGCTGAAAGATTTCATTCCACCCTTATTGAACACCTAAGACTATTGAAAGAAAGAGAACCTGACTCGGCGGTAACTAAACTAATGCCTTACGCTATTATTGCCTACAATACATCGATACAATCAAATCTAAAATTATCCCCTTTTGAAATTACATTCGGGCACACAAACTCACAAAACCCTCTAGAACTTATTGAGACAACATTTTATACAGATTACGTAGCCGCTCATAAGAACCGCACAAAAAATTTATATGAACTCGTCAATAACAAAGAAACCACTCAAAAACAAAAAGTAATCGAAAAACGAAACACCAAAGGTAATACACAATTTGAGTTCAGAATTAATCAAAAGGTGTATAAAAAATTAGAAGAAAGATCTAAAGCTAAGAATAAGTTCGCTGGACCCTACATAATTACCGAACTATTGGATTTCAATAAAGCCAAAATAAAAAACCCAAAAAATAATAAAGTCTGTAGAAAGAACTTGCGACAAACACAAACACTTCTGTTGTGTTTTTCAAAGAAATATTTGCGAGTATCTTTTTTTTTGTACATCTTGCCATCAGCAGCTATACTGGGTTCTACAGTCCTCCTCTTAACTGGCATAATTTGTACATTTTTGGCCATCCACGTCCGCCTTGTACTGTAGTCCAATATCCAGTAATTTTCATAAAGTTGTATGCGTTCTTCCTCGGTAAATGTTGAGTAGCATTTTTTCTTACATTTTTCGGAACAGGCTTGTCGCATGGGATGCTTCGCTTTATTTCTATAAGTTTTTTGCTGTGGTGTTAAACGCTTGTACCTAACATGTTCCTTGGTCCTTCTTTTTACAGGATTCAAAACATTGGAAATATTACCTTGAGCAGTCTCTTCAGCGGCAAGAATGCCAGCTGTTTTATGTTCTATTATTATTGGTACTCTAACGGTATCGCTTCCAACACCGGTTACCTTTTCAAGAAAAAAGTCCTCTACCTGCATCTCATTCTGCTCCTTCAACAACTGATAATTGTTTACATCATTATCGCAATCGCTGATCTCAAAATCAGGATCGGCAATACTGTCGTCTCCATCTTCACTAAACTCGTTCTCTTCTGTTTCATTTTCAATGTTATTCGGCTCTGATTGACTAGAATTAAAGAAAGCACAAAGTTAAAATTTTAATTTACCTAAGTACTACCCCACTTCACCCCAATCACAAATTTTTTAATTTAATTCAACAGATGGTTTCTAGAGAATAATTTATTGACGTATATCAAAGTAAATAAGTATTATATTTATGTATCCCCTGATTAATTAAGATGTAAAATCAGGTAAAGACACGCTGTACTTTTAGATATTTTTTTGGCGATTAGGAAGCGGTAGCGGTAATACCAAATCAACAAGTTTAGGTTATGAAACTACGTACTTGAATAAATTATACAAAAACAACGGTTGAATAAATACTCACCCATTATTTCTAAGACACATAGATAATATTAGTTTCGTACGAGTTAATCCTAACCCTCCAGACATTTTATTTTTTGCACTAACCACCAACAGTTTAACAATAAATAATCGCCGACGGTGAACAGAACTAAACAGACTTTAAATCACTTTGTATAGGTTAGAATGTTAACACAATTTGTATAAAACACAGTATCTACCACATACTCTGTTTTGGGTTGTAGAAGTGTAATACATTTGAAGTCAAAAATCGAAATAAAACACAGCATCTACCATATACTGTGTTTTTAAACTGTAAAATGTATATACTCTGTTTTAGAATGGGTAGGATGGTTGATGACTGCAGATACTGTGGGCGTTTTCTTTATTTCAACATTTTTTTCTGGTTGAAACCATCTGTGATGGAATATGGTGGAATGACGTCATCAACTGATGAACACGCCAATTTAGCAATAAAAGAATAGTTTTGTTGGTTTCATCCTAACCTAACATTAAGCTTGTTTACTTTCTGCTTTCGTTCCGCAGAGTCATTCGTAATCATAAGGTACATGTCTCATGTGTTGTCTCTGCCCCTATCATGCAATTTTGTATGATCATATGATCATTGTTCATTGAAATACTGTTTATTATGTTCACTGCAAACGAAAGCAGCTTTTGATTACTGTTCATTTCAATCCTGTTTATTATGATTACGAATCACTCTGCTGAACGAGAGCAGCTTTTATTCCAAGTCTCTTTATCTGAGTTGCAAGTAATGTATGCAGAAAATGATTAATGAATAGTAGAAAAAAATTTAATAATTAAAAGGGTGCCACATATGTAAAAATAAAAAATTATATTTTACAAACTGTGGCACATCATGCTGATGCTGTTGGATCAGTCGTGTATTCAATGTCATTACATGTTATTTTTATAGTTATCCGATCTAAGAATTCCATAATTTTATACAATGTTATTGTCTATAACTAACTTTTGAGGTTAGATTCACATCCACCAAACAACATTCATCAGTCCACCATCACAAGTTTATGGTTGGACAGTGATGCAATTTATTCTGAGGTGATGCAACCAGATGATATCCATCATAAATAAAAGAACAAATTTTAACCATCTGGTTGATCCACCAGACAATAAAGGAACAACATTGGTGGAACTGGTGCCACCTGATGGACTCAACGTTGAAATAAAGAAAACGCCCTGTGTTTTCAACATGCAATAACTTCAAAATTAGCAGAGATAAAGCCTTAAAACCCAAATATAAAGTTGAAGAGCAACACAGTATGTACATATTCATGAGAAACTAATTTTTGGATAAAATGTTGGATACTGTGTTTTGGCATGGAGCAGCCGTTTTGACTATTAATTAGACTACTCGTGAAATCGTAGGTTTATATGGCGTACTTCGTGCTTGACAATTTGGAGTTTGCTTGTTTTATTTCATTGTTCGTTATGTTTGCGATTATGTGCAATCAAAAAAACAATTAAAGAAGGTAAGTGAATCGATAAATTTTTTGTCTATTTAAATATATACCTATGTATCTTGGATATGGACAAATCATTTTTGTCACGCCATCAACATCAATTAACCTAACCTAACTTTATAAAAGCTATATTTTAGCTGGTTTTAAAATGAATATTTGTTTCCGTTATTAGGAAGAAAATAGGTATTAAACTTCACTTCTTTACACAACAATCCTTTTTTTAAATATGTGTCTGTTAAAGTAGTATTATATTATATGGTAGGCAGTATTATATGCAACTGAAAATAAGCAGTACGCTTCCGATTGATCTTTGGCTAAACTTATTACTAGGTCAGTGTTCAGTGTCACTTTTAATGTTTATATATTTTAGGTACGTAATTTATTATTCGCTTACGCATTATTATTTAAAAAAACCAACAAATACAAAGAATGACCTACTAATCAGTTTGGACGTTATCTGTCCCGTGCTGGAATCTTAAATTCAGATGCGAGTTATAATACTGTACGTGCCGATAAGCATAAATTAAATGCCTACTCTGCACAGATAACATTATGTTATAAATATATGTAAATGCACTAAGATAGTTAGTTCTATTCAGTCTCCCGACGTGTAACTTGTTTTATTCAATAAATTTCGTTTTTAAAAAACTTAGTTTTTGTTAGCACAAATCTAACTGGCGCAGTCGTACGGATTTCGTGAAGGTATACGTTAAGTCGAAATTCAGTGAATGCCCCAGGGCCAGAGCACATTTTTCGTGTAATTCCTGGACTTAACGGAAATTTTACCTTGTGTTTCAACACTTTGTCGCGAAACGAACCAATCTGTGTACTGTGTAGTGTTCTATAATTCAATACCGGACCTAGCATCAGTGGCGGAGTAGTTGTTTGGACCTGCACACACACCTCAGGTGAATTGAGTAGCCTGAAAACTATTTTTTTGGCGAATTGAGTAACCAAAAAGAAGATCAAGTCTGTACTCCAAAAATCCGGAGCAGGAGAAGATTGTCACCACCGATTGGACCAGATTTAACCTGGAATCTCACCCTGAAGACTAGAGGAACGTCAGACATCAGAATAGAAACTCCCTTACAGCCTAGAGGTTATAGGCAAGAAGTCACAGAAACTTCGACCAATGATCAGAATTTGGATATTTTTCATGTAAGTCAATTTCAAACAAACTTGAAATAGCGAAATAATCTAATTCCAATAAAATCAGATCCATTAATTTTAAGTTAGGTAATTAATTGTAGCTAAATAGAATAAAAACTATTTTTGAGTTTCTCAAATTCATTTTGTTATATCCAAATCTGTACAGTAGAGCACCCTGATACCGTCAGTGCGTCCCTCGTTGCGTAAAAACAATAGAGCACTCCTGACACCCTCAGTAAGTCCCTCGTTGTACAGTAAAGGAATTAAAGTTCATTTTTTTCAATAAACGAGTCAAACTCAAGGAAAGTTACAGTATAACATTTTATTTATTAGTGTTTATTAAAAATTTTAAAACTGGAGGAACTTCTAAACAAACTTTCGAGTTTAAGTGTTATTTCTGAAGAATTAGGTAGATAACGAATTCGTAAACAGCGAACTTGACATAATGCAAACTAATCCAGCATCAACACCAGCTCCAAGCAGAGCGCCCGAAATTAACTTCGGATTATTGCGATATCAGGCAGACAATATTCCAAATTTTGATGGTAACCCAAAATTACTTCAAAGATTTATAATTGCAAGTGAAAATTTAATAAGAGCTTTTCAAAATACAACTGATCCAAATGCATCTATAAACATATGTCTAATAGATACTATATTTTCAAAACTTAGAGGTAGAGCGGCAGATTTGATTTGCCCTAGGTCAGAGCTTAACTCTTGGATTTCGATTAAAGAAGTATTGATAGCTAGCTTTGCAGATCAAAGAAGTCTGGATTGTTTATTCCAGGATTTAATAACGTTAAAAATAAATAAAAATGAATCGCTGTTAGAATTCGGGAATCGAATTCAAAATGTCCGAAGTCTATTAATCTCTGAATTAAACAATGGCAATGAGGATAGGCAAACTAAAATTGTAAAATTAGATCACTATGATGAAATTGCGTTAAAAACTTATATAACTAATTTGCCATACCATATACAGTTAGCAATTAGGTTAAAATATCCTGATAGTATAGAGCAAGCATTAGGTTTTACTGTAGAGGAACTAAATTTTATTGAATTTAGAAACAAAAACAACCAAATAACGCAAACCTCGCAGAACAAAAATTCGAATGGGCCCATGTTAGGAAACATGTACTCGGTAAATATGCAAAATCCAACTGGACAAAGACCTAATTCAAACCATAATTCATACCGACCACCTTTTGTACAGAATTCATATCGACCCCCATTCAATCAAAATTTGTATCAATACCCATTCCATCAAAACTCATATCGACCCCCGTTCAATCAAAACTCATATCGAATGCCATTCAACCAAAACTCATATCGGCCCCCATTAAATCAAAGCCCAGGTTTTCAGAATAACATCCCAAATCAATTCCAGCATAATGCTCATAACCCCACCTTTAACAACCCACAAATGACCAATGTGTTTAAACCACAGTCACAAGTAATGAAATTCATGCCTAAACCCACGCCTATGGATACAACGTCTGGTAACACTAGACTTACGAAACCCTTTTCTACCAGACTACACAATCAATTTGTTTACGAATCACCTGATTCTAGTACCCAAACCTCTGTCCTAGAGACCTCGAGTAATACGCAAAATGAGAACCAATATCAGAATCAATCTGACCACCAATATGACACTCTACACCATCATCAAATTGACAATCAGTGTAATAACCAATTTAACCACAACTCTGAGGAATATTACCAATACCCAGATACAACTTCGTTTGGCTACAGTGATGACACTATACCCCATCAGTGCAATATTAATTATCAACAATACGACTACCAGCAGTATAACGAAAGCGTACCATCAGATTTTTCACAAGTAAATTTTCCACCGATCCAGTTTACGAAACCCGAGACATAATAAGCCTAAATAATTTCGATCAAAACCTTCCCTACATCTATCTGCCAACCCTCAAAGCAAAAATATTAATCTATACAGGAAGCACAAGAAGCTTCCTAAAACCCCAATTAGCCCAACAATTCTTTTCCAATCTCATAGAGCAAAAGAGTTTTGAAGTCAAAACAGCGCACGGAAGCTCATTTCACAACGAAATTGTCAAATTATTGCTCCTGGCAGATTTTGATGTAAACCACTGTCACACGTTCTACCCATTCAATTTCTCCAACAACTTCCAAGGCTTGATAGGTCTAGATTTTCTGGACGAATTAAAGGCAAAAATTAATATTAGTAAAAGACTATTAGAACTTCCGCAAACCCAGATTCCTATATATTTTAAAAACTTATCGCAAAATGCCCTTAAATCACCCAAAACACGTTTAAAACAACCATATTCATTGGTAATTCCACCGAGAACAGAACAGATAGTTATGTTACCCACATTTCAAAAATCAGGTACAGCCATCCTTAATCACATTCAATTTAATGAACTAGAAACCCCCACAGCCATTGTAAACATTGAAAATAATTTTGCATTAACCTCTCTAATCAACAAAACAGACCACTCGATCGAATTGACATTGACAGATCTCTTAGAAACTGAACCCTTTGACTGCAACGAGATAAACCTTCTTGAGAATATTGAACAACCCCAAAATTACTCCGAACTAGACGAGTTATACAAGGACAATTTAAAAAATCTTAGGCTAGACCACTGTAACCAAGAAGAATATAAGGCCATCAGACAACTATGTCATGAATATCGAGACATCTTTCACTCTGAACATATTCCATTAACTTTTACAAACGCTATCAAACACAAAATCAGGCTTACAGATGAATCCCCAATCTTCACCAAGACTTACCGCTACCCATATGTTCACAAAGCTGAAGTTAGCTCACAAATATCTAAAATGCTTGAGTCTAATATTATTCAGCACTCAAACTCTCCATGGTCATCTCCAATATGGGTTGTACCAAAAAAATTAGACGCCTCAGGCAAAACTAAATGGAGAATGGTCATAGACTACCGGAAACTCAACGAAAAGACGATCGACGACAAATATCCCTTACCGAACATAACTGACATTTTGGACAAGCTAGGAAAGTGTAATTATTTTACTACATTAGACCTTGCAAACGGGTTTCATCAAATAGAGATGGAAACCGACGACGTGCAAAAGACGGCTTTCTCCACTGAAAACGGACATTATGAGTTTAAACGCATGCCGTTTGGACTCAAGAACGCACCCTCTACCTTCCAAAGAGTCATGAATAACATTTTAAGGGGTTATCAAAACGAAATTTGTTCAGTCTACTTAGACGACATCATTATTTTCTCGACATCCCTTCAGGAACATATAGACAGACTGAAAAAAATATTTCAACGCTTGCGAGAAGCCAATTTTAAAGTCCAACTCGATAAATCCGAGTTCCTGAAACAAAATGTACAATATCTTGGACACGTAATTACCCCTAAAGGAATAGAACCGAATCCAGACAAGATAAAAGCCGTCAAAGAATTTCCAATTCCTAAAACACCCAAGGAAATTAAGTCGTTCTTGGGATTAGCAGGATATTATAGAAAATTTATTAAAGACTTCGCAAAAATTTCAAAACCTCTCACATCCTGTCTTAAAAAAGACTCAAAAATAAATAATTCCCCAGAATTTGTAAACTCCTTTAACCATCTTAAGAACCTGTTGATCAATGCACCAATTTTACAATTCCCAGACTTTACGAAACCGTTCGTACTAACCAGCGATGCTTCCAATTTCGCCATAGGCTCAGTTTTATCCCAAGGAACCCCGCCTAACGACAAACCCATTTCTTATATTTCGAGAACTCTTAACACCCACGAGTGCAACTATTCCGTGATAGAAAAAGAGCTGCTAAGTATCGTGTGGGCGTGCAAAATGTTCCGTCCCTACCTTTTCGGTCGGAAGTTCTATATTTATACGGACCACAGACCTTTAGTTTGGTTATTTAACCTCAAAGAACCTAACTCAAAATTAGTCAGATGGCGCCTTAAACTCGAGGAATACAACTACGAGATAATTTACAAAAAAGGCAAACAAAACGTAAACGCTGACGCTCTATCACGAATTAAACTAAATGCACTTGAGACAGAATCAATAATAAACCAACCCGGCGACATAAACGCAGACGTCACACAATATTTAAGAGAGCTTGCCGAAAACCCAACAACTCACCCTGACCTTAACCCTATGACAGAATATACCAATGAGACTGAAAGTCACCCTCATAGCAATAACCCTAATATAAATATCATCCAAGACATATCGATAGTACCTGAATACCCTACCATCCACATACCAGAAGACCCAAATTTTCAAGTTCCTGAAATAATACATGACGACGAACCCGATCTAACCGTTCACACCTCCAACCGAGTAGATAATTATGGTATACCCATCTTAGACGAAATAATTAATAACAAACCCCACCAGATTATAGTAAAACGAAATCCTCATCACAGACTAGATGTTGATACTCAGATTATCGATGGGCACATGATAAAGCATATCAACATCCCTCTACACTCACAAGACTTAGTAACCGAATTTCTTAGAGATCATACAAATCCGTCAAAAACAAATTATATTTATTTTCACGATAAACAATTGATCCCCTTATTTACAACCACTCATAATTCTAAATTTAGCAATCTGAAACTTGTCATATGTACCCAACTTATCAATACTTTACGAAATAAAGACGAACGGCTACTTCTCATCAGAAATCACCACGAAGGAAAATCTAATCATAGAGGAATCGATGAAACGTATCAAAAACTAAAAAATAATTATTATTGGAAAAATCAAAGATCGGACATCACGGCTTACATCAATGATTGCGAAATTTGTCAGAGAGCCAAGTATGCTAGAAAAAAACCATATACTCCCCTAGTAGTGACGGAAACGCCGTCTAAACCCTTTCAAATACTTCACATAGATATGTTTACCTTCCAAAATCAAACATTCCTTACAATTCTTGATAAATTTTCAAAACTTGGTCAAGCTTTGCCAGCCACAAAGGACGCTATTTCTATTCATGACAATCTTATTAAATACTTCTCATTTTATGGTACCCCAGAAACTATCGTTTCGGATAGTGGAACAGAATTCAAAAACCAAAATATCCAAGAACTATTAAAAAGCCACAAAATTAAAATCCATTTCGGAACGCCTAAACATCATGAAAGTAACAGCCCAGCTGAAAGATTTCATTCCACCCTTATTGAACACCTAAGACTATTGAAAGAAAGAGAACCTGACTCGGCGGTAACTAAACTAATGCCTTACGCTATTATTGCCTACAATACATCGATACAATCAAATCTAAAATTATCCCCTTTTGAAATTACATTCGGGCACACAAACTCACAAAACCCTCTAGAACTTATTGAGACAACATTTTATACAGATTACGTAGCCGCTCATAAGAACCGCACAAAAAATTTATATGAACTCGTCAATAACAAAGAAACCACTCAAAAACAAAAAGTAATCGAAAAACGAAACACCAAAGGTAATACACAATTTGAGTTCAGAATTAATCAAAAGGTGTATAAAAAATTAGAAGAAAGATCTAAAGCTAAGAATAAGTTCGCTGGACCCTACATAATTACCGAACTATTGGATTTCAATAAAGCCAAAATAAAAAACCCAAAAAATAATAAAATAAGCGTTATTCACTTAAAAGAACTTCGTAAACCTGTTACAGATGCTGCACAGGCACCATCACCCCCACAAAGCCAACAATCACCGAAATAACAAATAATCCTGGCTTGCTACCACTACAACTAGGACAAACCTTCATTAGTAACGACTACTGGGACTATATACAAATTTTTGACTTATCACCTATAATAGATGAGTTTAATCTCATCCAACAGCAATATAAAATCCTAAAATCCAAACTTTTCAAAGAAGCAGCATATCGGAAAGAATTTTCTAACTCCTTCCCATTATTAGATAATTTGGAACAAAAAATTATAAGTCAGATTTACCAACTAAACCCGAGTTTCAACTACCCCAACAGACGCAAAAGAGGAATACTAAACGGATTAGGGTCCATTATCAAAGTAATAACAGGAAACCTAGACCAAGATGACGCTGAAAGGTACGACAAACAAATTATGACTCTCAATCACAACCAAGACAAAATTAAAACAATCTTATCAAATCAAATAACCATACTAAATTCAACCATTTCTCATTTCAACGAAATGGCCCAAAATCTGTCACACAACCAGATCATCTTAGAATCACGAATTCAACGGATCGAAGCAACTATAACCAATATATTAAACCACCAGACCGATAGTTATCAATATTTCTTGACTCACTCACTATTAACACAAATAACATTTCTATTCCAAAATATCTACGATATACTGGAAAGAATTGAAATTGCCTCAACCTTTGCTAAATTAAATACCTTGCACAACTCAATTATAAATCCATTAGATCTTTTAACTGAAGTAAAAGAAACTAGTAAATACTTAGTAAATGTGAAATTGCCTTTTGAGCCAAATATAAACAACGTTCTTAAATATGAAAAGATTATCAACATTAAAGGATATTCTAAGGGCTTCACGATAATTTTTGTGTTAGAAATTCCTCTAATTGAAAAGGAGAATTTTCAGTTTTTTGAATTGTATACGTTACCTGTAAAATTAAATCAACAATATCAATTGCTACTGCCTAAAACTAAATTCATAGCTCTGGGTATTAACCATTATGTATTTATTAACGAAAATTGCATATTCATAGATATTAACGAATATTTATGCAGAGACGTGAATCCTGTTCTAATTCACGAGAAAGCACCATGCGAAGTAGCTCTGCTCTCCTATAACCCAGACCTTAATGATTGTCACCCAATTAATATTGAAATAACAGAAATCCAAATTCAAAAATTAAAGCCCAATGAGTGGATCACCATAATCCCTCAAGAAACAGTAATCACCCAAACTTGCAACAAAATAATTACCAAACTACGACTACAGGGAACATTTGTAATTAATCTAAACAAAGAATGTAAAATTCTAATCGAGAGTCAATTACTACAAACTCACGTACAAAATCAGCATAACATAAAATTTGAACTTCCCAAACTCAACTTCACTTACAATAAAAAACCAATAATTACTTATCATCCAGGACCCTTACAAATCGAAACTATTAATAATCATAAACTTCTGGAGACCCAAAGGTCTCTAATCGAACAAACTAAACTAATCAAGGAATTAAATAATGACCCAGTTAGTCACAATGTGAGTATTTGGACAATTCTCTTATATGTTATACTAATAATAATATTACTTTATACTATATATATTAAATTTATAAAATATTATAATAATCGTAAGAAAACCTGTAAAACTCCTTCTACCAAAGAAAAAATAATTTCGGACATAGTAATATAATGTTGTGTAATAAAAACCCCAAAAATTAACCCCTTCTGGGATAATTTCAGTCTAAGGCCGGAGGAGTTATAATACTGTACGTGCCGATAAGCATAAATTAAATGCTTACTCTGCACAGATAACATTATGTTATAAATATATGTAAATGCACTAAGATAGTTAGTTCTATTCAGTCTCCCGACGTGTAACTTGTTTTATTCAATAAATTTCGTTTTTAAAAAACTTAGTTTTTGTTAGCACAAATCTAACTTGCGTATATTGTTCTGTTTTTAAAAATTTGCTCGTGGTTTATAAAGTACCATTAGCACATGTCTATAAATGAAAGTTATAGTAAAGTAGTAAACAAATCTGTTTTTTTATTAACAGGTGAACAATCTGGCGAGATTGGGTGGTGGAACGTATTGAGGGTGGAGAAGATTTTTGACAAAACTTATCTCAGGGAATGTTTTATTATTATTTACTTTACATGGGCATAGAGACTGGAGAAAACCTTTGGAGATTCTATTTTATGCAATGTGATTATTGGTAAGGCTACGGTTTTATATATGCACATATTTTTTTCTGTTCTATTTAGTGTGAATGTGTGTGAGGCATTATGAAACAAAAGTTGACATATCCAATTTCTCCATACTACACTGCTTAATTGTCTAATGCTATAAAATGTATGGGTATATGGTATATGTTCAATTTCAGATGCAGTTTAAAAAAATAATATTGAGGTCACTTCAAAACAAATTGAAGTTTATGGCTAACTAGAGAAAAGAAAGAAAAACCAGAACCGCTAGTAAGTAGTAGCCTTTGCATTCTTCAAATAAGCTAGCAGAGACCTACATGGACTGAAGTGTATATTTATTATATCATTCTTCTTCCAACGACTGAATTTACTATTTAAGTTTTGTTCCGTTATTGGAATTTTAGAAAATGTTGCGAGAGTAAATATTTAACAAATAAATCTTTAACCCAATTATTAGGAGTGTCTTATTTTGCTTTTATGTAATCTATATATTCCTTATCTAAAATATTTATAAACTGCCTGAAATGTAATTATTGTATTTTTTAAAGAATAAGTTAAAAATGTCCGTATTTGAACATTCTGTATAACAAATTATTTCAAAATGAAAATATTTGTAGTTACTCTTGTAGGTCATTTCCTAGAAAGAAACATGCGATAGGGAAATCTTTATTATTTTTGGCCATAAACTTTTTTTCTTAGCACGTGTATTTTAAAAACTATTAGACTACCCAAGTTGAACCATAACAAGACTATTACTATGAATTTTCACTCAATAATTTCAGTTTGCAACATAGTTAGATTTAAATTTAAAGATTAGGTATGAAGTAATCTTCCTATTTCGTAGTTTTTAATCTAGCAATTTTGGAAACGAATGGAATTATTGAGTGGAAACTCTAGTAATAGTCTTGTTATGGTTTTACTTAGGTAGTCTTATAGTTTTTTAAATGTACGTGCTAAGGAAAAAAGTAATGGTCAAAAATATTACATATTATTCTGAATTAATATAAAGATAACCTGAAAATATGATCCAAGATTAAACATAAAAATATCCTAAGAATAATTTAGTATTATGCACATATATTTTGGGGTTAGTATAAAGATAACTTGAAAATATAATCTATGATTAACCATAAAAATATATTCTCAAACTATTCTAGATTCTCCAGAGAATACTGTGCGAATTATTCCGAAATTATTCTAAAGAGACCTATAGTTGTACCGTTTGTTACTTCTAGGAATATCTTTAAAAGATAATAATTATTTTCGTGTTATTCTAAGAATAATGAAATATTCTGTAGGAATATCTTAGGAATAACAAGTTTATGATTTTGCTATCTGGGATGTTATTCAATCAAAACAAAAGCACTTCCCTGATAACAACAAACGTTCGCAGGACGTTCACTTAGGTCCTTGTTTCCTCTTGTTAGGTCTGCATGAACGTCCCGGGTTTATATGGTACGTCCCAAGGACGTCCGCTTGCTATCGTCCCTAAAACGTTCTGAATAAAACGTTTTAAGAACATCCTGCTAGAGTCTATAGTCAAGACAAACCTAAACACATTTGTGAAATAACAAATAACCTCTAGGAGTGATGTTTCTATTGAGCAGATGAAATATGATTAAAAAAGGAAATTAAAAACTGTAAAAACGAAATTAAAATCCTTAAAAAGTTTTACTAACAAAATATCTTTTGATAACAAAATATTTTCATATTTCACGGTCCATTTAAATTTTGTCAATTTGATTTTTCTGATTTCAGAAATCTTAATACCTATTTGTTTCAACTATTTTTTTCATCTTGCGAAATCACATTAATTTGTACTTTTTGACAGTACAGTGTAGTTATATTATACTACTATCCTCTATATTAGTGTGCTACTATCATTTAGTACGAAAATATCGCAATGAGAATAAATGGAAATACTGGAATGAATAACAATTGAAAATATGTTAAGTTCCTATAAAGCTCCTTTGTTTTAAAATTCTCGCCAAACGTCCTGTTTGAGATGTAGGAGTTTCGGTTAGTTGCTCAGTTGCTGTCAAACTACGGGGAATTCAATTTGGCAGCCTTATATGGTTATTGCATTGCATCATTTTTATTTCTTCCGCCCACTCTGTCACTATAGTCACTTTTAATGGATACAAAAGAAAGTACCTAAAATAGGTAAGTCTATTTAATAGAGCAGTAGCAGCTGACGTCACAACATGGCCGCCAAAGTTGCCTCGGTGGTAATAACCTAGTTTTGCATTTGTGTGCTTTCGAGTTTTTAAAGAATTTTTAGTGCTTTTTTAAACGTTTTTTTCGTGTCACATCAATTTTGGGTGTTTTTCGTCTATTATACATTTCGCGATTTATTGATCTGACTTTAATTTAGTGTTTTATTTGTGTTTTTCAACCGGCGTGTTATCTTGCGTACCTGTCAAAAGTTATTAATTTTCGATATGGTAAGTGAATTTCAGTGAATTTATTATAATTTTATTTATATTCTACATTTTGGGAGTCCCCTCATTACATTTCTAAGCTGAAATGTATTAATGGAGCCAACCTATATGATTTAAAAGTGAGAGATTGAAATTATATCGTTGGATGAATTTTCAAAAATATAATATAGCATTGAATTAATGAACCATTGTGAACCTTCTTGTAAATAAAATTTATATCTAAACTATAAGACTATTATTATTCATACTTACCCTTATAATTATGTATAATATGTATAATTTGAAACATTCAATGATGGTAGACGATGCTGTTAAAAGTGTGTTATTTTTTAAATTCTGTTGTTTTAGCTCACTTGCCTTCACTGGTATTTTATTTGTGTACATTATCAATATTTTGAACCTCTGTAATTATAATTGTAAGAATTAGAACAGATACCAATAAACTAGGTATATAGCTACATAAAGTATTCGGAGCGTATTATGTTGCATATTTGCTCGCAATTTAAATTAAATGGAAACTGAAATGATCTCACAGTCCTATCTTTTTATTAGATTTACTATTACTCCTGCATTTCATAATACAAACCTCTGATTGTTGTTATTAATGTGATAAACACTTAAACTCGTTACAAACTTTTGAGCCTAACAAAAGTAAGATATAAATCAATAAAAAGTTGAAGGGAAATATTTTAAATCGTCAAAAGATGTAGATTTTACAATAGGTTTATAAAACCATTAATATATGATTGATATATTGGCATAAATCAATGAGTATTTTGATATAACTTTTAACCTAGTGTAATAATACTACCTAACCTATGTCACTGCCTAGCTGTAACTGAGCGTATATTAATTAAACATTTACTAAAATATGTCTTGATATTATATATGTACAAAAAATGTAAAAAATCCAATAAAGCCTTTATTTTCACTAATTTATGGGTTCACAAAGATGTCAACGTTCTTGACACCAAACTTTACACTGGTAAAAACAACACTAATAAAGTATATATAAAATTTTCTCTCACAGTAGATTTAAAAAATATATATTTATATCACATCTATCTGATGTTAAGAAATCCTCCACTTTAATTTATATCGAACGGAAATTGACCCCAACTCAAATGTCAAATTTCTGAATTTACCACCCAGGCAACTGACAGCTAGCAATACTGTGACGTCACTGCTAGTGCTCTATTGATTTATTAATAAAAGTATTTAGATCGATATTTTATTCTAGATAAATTTGGTGCTGCTTATTTGTAGATTATAGCCTACTACCACCCACCTTTATTTGACTCTGTTAAAATTCTATGGGAGATCACCTGTGAACCTGGGTATGTAGTTTTTAGTTGTTTATCATGGAGCGAACTTATTCACTTAAAAGAAGATTGTGGGTTAAACATTATAAATACAATACTTCCCTTCGGTATGCGAGGGAAGTAAAAATTGAAAAGAAGTACCTACTCGCAGTGTGTTAAAGGAAGTGTTATATATGGTTCAACATCTCTGATGAACAAGTGGAGGTGATGAAACTTTTAATAGGTAAGGTTTGATACATCGAGTAATAAAAACATTTGCCAGAAAACATCAACAAACTTGTAAAGTATTGTTATGTTTGAGCCTTTCGTGCCACACGGCGTAATGGGGATGGGGGATGAAATAATAAGAAGCACTTAATATCACAGTTATATTCAGGTTGACTATGTGTACGTGTATATCATTACATTCTGTCGTCGCGAGCCCGGTGCTCATGGCTAACTGCCTCCACCTCGAATTCCCCCACCAGGTGTCCTCTCGTAGGATGGCTGGGGTTTACGTCACTTCCGTTCTCCGGCCATGTGCCGTACATCACACCTCCCTTTCCAGACTTGTAGCCCTGTAATTTCAAGTCATAAGTGCTCTTTCTTTTATTTGGCCCTAACATACATTTTTACAACACGTGTGTATTTTTCACATTGACATTTTACATATTTGTATACACTTTTTACACCATACATGTGTGTTTCTTACATTAACATTTTACATATTTGTATACACTTTTTACACTCTAAACATCTACAATATTTGTATATCTTCGACATTTATTTTATTATTAACCTTTCTACTATGAAGTATACCTATGCATTACAATCATATTCTATTTCCTAATCTACTTCAATCAAGCCTTCCTAATACAAAATCTTTAAATTTTGAGTTTGGCTTGCGCACTCTTTGCGGCCTCGCACTTGTTTCCATAGCCCTTGTGGTGCTGTTAATACCATTTGCATTGCTAGGCCCTGGGGATGTTAATTGTTTACTGTTTTCGTTATTTACCTCCCCATTGCCTGCATTGCCAATACCATTAACTTGTGGTTTGTCCCTATCTATATCTACGCTTACAATGTTTTGACCATCTGGGTCTAAATAAATAACACTAGAATTGTTACAACTGGATACGTCACAATCAACATTTACCTCAACGTTACTTACGGTGTCTGGTGTGGGCAATGTACCTATTTTTTTATTTTTATTAGCAATTTTTGTTTCACCTAATATCTCGTCCAGTCCTGTCTCCTTTTGTCGTTTTAACATTTGATTTTTGTGTCGTTTCCATAGTTTCTTTTCCTTAGTCTCACATAAATATACCGATTTTCCTATCTTTTTTACTATTACAGCTTCCTTCCACTTTTTGACATTAACGGTGGCATAATCTCGCACCATTATTTCGTCTCCCACCTCAAAATTTCTGTTGGTTACCCCTCGATAATTTCGTTTTTGTCGACGCTGTGCTTCTCCTATGTTTCTACATGTCTCCGTTTCCAATGGAGTTGGGGGTTCCATGCTTCTTTTCGTCTTTTCTTTGATCAACGTTAGTCTAGTTCTCAAGTTACGCCGTAACATTAATGATGCAGGTGTCTGTTTGGTGGAAGCTTGCTCCGTTGTTCTGTACGATAATAAGAATCTTGATATTAGGGTATTTAAAGATTCTCCCTTATTTTTGTTATCCATCAGCATCGTTTTCATCTTGTTCTTGAATAGCTTTACCGCTATTTCTGCTTGTCCATTGCTTTGACTATTTGCTACTGGGCTCGTCACGTGTTCGATGCCGTTGCTTTTTAAAAAGTCTTCAAATTTTTGAGAGCACAAGGATCGTCCGTTGTCCGACACTAAGATCCTCGGTAACCCGTACCTGGCAAACGTCTCTCTCAGTTTTTCCACCGTATTTTCTGTTGTTATCGACTTCATCGGAAAGACTTCAATCCACTTGCTGAATGCATCCACTATTATGAAGAACATCGTGTTGTTAACGGGTCCCAAAAAATCTACGTGAATTCTGCTCCACGGCTTGGTCTCTGGCGTCCAAGGTGTAAGTTCTACTTTAGGAGGAGATGGTTTATTTGCCAGACAGGGGATACAAGATTTTGCTACGTTTTCAATGTCCTGGTCTACGTTAGGCCAATAGAATAGCGAGCGAGCCATCGATTTCATTTTTACTATACCTGCATGGGCACTATGAAGCTCCTCTAACATACTTCTCCGGAATATCTCTGGCATTACGATTCGTAGTCCATACATAAGTATACCTTCGTCTAATGATAATTCCTTTTTCCGGTTCGCATATGGTAATAAACTTTCTCTTACTTTGTTTGGCCACTTATCTTTTTTCACATAGTTGATTACTTCTTGCAAATCCCTGTCATTTTCGGTATGTTTTCTGATGCTTTCATTATGTATTGGCCACTCACTTACGGTCGTTGTAAAATGTATAAAGCTTACTTTGCCTTCCTCGTCTTCTTTGGTCGCTTTTACAGGTGCCCTGCTGAAGTAATCTGCTACCACATTGTCCTTTCCTCTGATGTACTCGATGTTATAACTGAATCCCGATAGGAATGCTGCGTTGAAGCCTATTTTCGTACATTTTTGGAATGCCTTTATTTTCCCCAAAAATGGCTACTAGCGGTTTCTGGTCACATCTTAACGTGAATTTCCTCGCACACAGGTACTGGTATAGCTTGGTCACTCCAACGTATATTGCCAGTGCTTCTCGGTGAATTACGGAGTAATTTTCCTCCGCTGGAAGGAGCGTCCTTGATATAAAGCTGACTGGCCGTTCCGTTCCATCTGGCATTCTATGGGACAGTACTGCTGATATGCCTCTATCCGATGCATCTGTGGTTAGAAAAATAGGTAAGTTCGGATTGAAATGGGTTAAAACTAAATCGGAAGCAATAATATCTTTGATTTTCGTGAATGATTTTTCACAGTCATTGTTCCAATCAAACCTTGTATTTTCTTTAAGCAAGTTATAAATTGGTTTCATAATATGAGCAAATTGAGGAACGAATTTGTTATAAAAATTTACTAAGCCGATCAACGACCGCGTTTCTTTGACATTTGTTGGTCTCGGCGCTTGCACTATCGCCTTAACCTTTGAATCTGACTTTGACAAGCCTTCCCTACTGATTTTATGTCCTAAATATTCCAATGATTCTTGGAAAAATTTACATTTGTCTTTCCTTACGGTCAACCCGGCGTCTTTTAGCTTAATCAGTACTTTTTCCAACGTTTTCAAATGTTCGCTACTATTAGGGCCTGTTATTAAAATATCATCCAAATAAACAATGACGTTACTCATACCTTGAAATAGTTGCTCCAAATACTTCTGGAATTTTCCGCTTGCCGGTGTTATTCCAAATGGCATTCTATTCATCGTCATCAAACCCCTGTGCGTACTCCACACCAGTAGCTTTTTTGCCTCGTCGTCTAGGAGAAATTGATTATACGCCTGGCAGAGATCTAACTTGGTGAAGTGTTGACCATCGTGCAACTTAGAGAACATTTCTTCCACCCTTGGTAGCGAATAATATTCTTCCTTTAATTGGGAATTTACAGTTGACTTATAATCCCCGCAAAGTCTTAGTTTTCCATCACTTTTTATTATCGGAACCAGGGGCGTCGCCCAATCCGAGGTTTCGATTGGAGTAAGGATGCCCTCCTTAATCATCTGGTTGATCTGTTCATCCATCTGCTGTCGGTATGCCAAGGGGACAGGCCTGGGTTTAAGAAAAATAGGTTTAGCATTGTTTTTTAATTGTAACGAAACTTTAGCATGCTTAAAGGTTCCTAATTTCTCAGCAAATACTTCCTGATACTGATTTATTAATTTTTTTATTTCCAAGTTAATATGAGATTTACTGTTATTGTTTACCATTTTAAGATGCAAATTAAAAGTATTAACCCAATCTTTACCTACTATAGCCATCGCCCCACCAGATACCACATACAATTTTAAGTTTTTTACAATATTCAAATATTTAACTTTTGCTATAAAATACCCAACCGGAGTAAATATCCCTCCATCATAACTCTTTAAAATTACATTATCTTTTTCTAAGCTAAGGTTGCTAAAATGGTTCTTATACATATCATAATTTATACAATTGACTGCACTGCCACTATCAAAGTAAAATTTGAAACTTTTAAAACAATTGTCTTCGTTTTCAATAAAAATTTCTATTAAAAATTGTTCTTTTTCATTGCCTTGTGATGCCATCTTATTAACATTAAAACAAGTATTTTGTTGATTTAAGTCATTTTTTACTATTGAAAATAGTGGAATAGAGTCTGTTACTACCTCACTGCCCTCGTTAGATGTCTCGTCGTTAAGATAAAAGCCTGGTACATACCGTTTATTATTCGTAATGTCCTTATCAATAAAGTTGACGTTTTTCTTTCTGCATACTTTTATCAAGTGTCCCTTTTGTCCACACTGTCTGCAGGAATAATCCTTGTACTTGCACTCTATGCCCTTGTGAAAGTCTCCACATACCTTACACGATTTGTTATCATTCCTGTTGTTGGATCCTTGGTTGACATTTGTCGTTGAAGGTTTCCGGCCGCCATGTTGCCGTTGTCGATAATGTAGATTGCCTGGGCCCGACTGATGAGGATGCCTCTTCCGGCGATTTAGAGCTGCTGCATCGGCGCCATTATTTAAATTTTCTTTCTTGTATCTCCGCACAAAATTTACACTTTCCGTACTTCTATCGGTATAATTTTCTCTCTGAATTGCCAAATCTCTCAACTTTTCCAGGGTCTGCGTGTCCTTTTCTTCTGAGATTCTGTCTAATACCGCGCCCTTTTTCAGTCCCGCTATGAACTTGTCCGTGAGAATGCTGGTCAGGTTATTACCAAAATTGCAACTGACTGCCAGACTACATATTTTTGCGTACCATTCTGCCACTGACTCATCCGTTTGCTTTGCTTCGTAAAACAACCTTCTTTCTCTCCACACATTTACTTGTGGGCTATAATGCTTCTTCAATAGACTACTTAAGTCTTCATACTTTTTGTCCTTTGGCAAATTAGGGAAACATAAGTTCCTCAGTAACACATACGCCTCAACACCTATTACGCTCAATAAGTTTGCTACCTTTACTTTATCTTCTGTAATACTATTTGCTGCAAAATACTGTTCAATGCGTTCTGAATAAATGGTCCAGTCGTCGGTTTCTGCATTAAACTCGTTAAATTTTGCACCCGCCATCTTACTTTTTCTTCACACGTGGTGTTCACGCCGTTCACCGCGCTTTTTCTTAAGATATCCAATATCTCGTTTTATTCTCGTCGCCAGTTGTTATGTTTGAGCCTTTCGTGCCACACGGCGTAATGGGGATGGGGGATGAAATAATAAGAAGCACTTAATATCACAGTTATATTCAGGTTGACTATGTGTACGTGTATATCATTACATTCTGTCGTCGCGAGCCCGGTGCTCATGGCTAACTGCCTCCACCTCGAATTCCCCCACCAGGTGTCCTCTCGTAGGATGGCTGGGGTTTACGTCACTCCGGCCATGTGCCGTACATCACAAGTATATTTAGGGATTTCAATAAATTAATATAAGGAAAAAACTAATAAAGGTACCTACTTTTTGAGGAAAACTTACAAATTTGTAACTTATAATGCCCTATTTGTTATATTTTTTCTGAAATTATGCTGTATGTATACGTACAAGAACTTTTATACATCATCATCAGTGTTCAACCTAATAAACCTGCTTCTAACCGTAAATTCTAATACATCTTAACCCATAGCCATTTTCTTTACTTGAATTCTGTAATAATATTGGCAAAAAATATAACGTTAAACTTATAATAATGTTGTTAATCTGGTAGCATTAGTCACAACATATATTTCTGCTTCTCTCGGTCTTTGGTACCTATTATTTGTAGAATCGATCATTCATATAAAGAGGTGTTCTTAAAATATTTAAATGAACAAGGGAACCTTTCAAATGCAAAAGTCAGTTAAACAAAAAAATGTTCACATTTAAACTGTGATTTTTTTTTAAATAGGTCACCAAGAAAATTATAACAATTTATTTTAAATATATAAGCTTTGCCATCAGGTGGCATATATTAGTCTTAATGTTTTTTGCCAAGATTTCATCTGAAATGTTAATTTTTCTTTTATTTGCACAGGGGCTGCTGAAGTCGCTAACGCTTCAAAGTCTTGGAAGGACACCGAAATGGCTATTACATCGTGATTGAAGAGGGCAAAATAAAGAACAGAGAGGGTGTCAAAAAAGAGAGAATATTAGAGAATAATATAAACTAAGATAATTATAAAAAGACGAAGTGTGCAAAACGTTAAGAGAAGGTTAGATATACATTTATCTTACGTTTTATTGCACACTTGGCTTTTTTTTTTATCGCTTATTTAACGTCGGCCTATTTCCGCTACCAAGGCCAGTCACCGATGCCAGGAGACGAGCTACCCCCAACCTGGAAATTTTACCGAACCTCTTCTCTATCGAAGAGTAGGGATCTTTTACTTGCCTAACATTTAATAGACAAGAGACCGACTGCTTTACATCCCCTCCGAAGGATGGTATATCCACTATGTAACTCCCGCCTAAAGTTACATATCTTCTACGCATGCGCTGATATACAAGCCGTTAGAAGACGGAGCGAGAACGCTGTGTTTCCCTGGAGAGGCTTACCCATCCAAGTACTAACCGCGCCCGACGTTGCTGCATTTGCGTATCTATGCAGAAAAAAAAAATTCAAATTCAAATTTCTTTTATTCAATTTAGTAATAACATATTATATCTACGTACTCAGAGCAGATGTCTCTACGCTCGCTCCCACACTTGGCTTATTTCTTATAATATTCAATATGACAATGTATATACATATATGACTATATTATACTGTGCTAGGTATTATAATAAATTACTTTTAAATCCCATAAAAATTGTATTTTTGACACTTGACACTTGAATTTGTAGAGTAAGAAGTTAATTTAAAAAAAATGCAAATGCCATAACTTATTTTTCAATAGCACAATAGAAATAAAATGTTCGCATAAATTTGTCATTTGGTGTTGATAAATCCAATCTATTTGAATAATTTTTCTATATATATTGTCATTTTTTTAATCTTTTTGGCTTTTCTAACCACATTTATTCCCTTCGAAATAGAATCCAATCACTGGATTCTATTTCGAAAGAAATGCATGTGGTTAGAAAACCCAAAAAGGAACATAAATACCCTCTGCTGTGAATACATCATAAAAGTGGTGGAGGGGGATTTGTTAAATAATTGTAAGTAAATATTTATATTTATGAAACTATTGAATTTATTATATTGAATTCTATAAAAGTAAATAACTATATTTTTAATCAATATTGGTCACTTGTGAATGTTTCAGTTGCCATTTGCTGACTGACTCCCAGTTGTTGAATCATAAGCATCCACAGCCAAAGTGCAGATCAGCAGTTCTGGTTTTGTTGATATTTTGAGTTGTTTACAGTCGGCCACGCTACTGATATCCACGTCCTCGTGGATCAACCGCCCTCTTTTCGGAAATGCGTGACCCCTGTGAAAGCAAACTCAAATTACTAATTCAATAAATACTCGTACATGCTGTTAATAAATTCTTTGTGGCTGGTGGACACTGCGATATTCTGCATCGTAGAATCTGTAAAGTTAACGTAAATTCTTGCAAGAATTATTTGTTAGTACAATCATTAATCATTATTCGTACGATAAAATAGTAAAACATATTATGTATACATTACCATACAGGAAAACCTATATTAAAATCAAAAACGTAACGATTAGAGCTCTATCTACTATTCTCGTCAAGTTCGTTTTCCGTTTGCGAACAGACTTCAACGTTATAGGCCTTAAACTTATCAAGGGAAACGATTCCCTTATACTTCCTCTGCGATCAGGAAGTACCTTGAACGTTATGTACCACTTCCTCTGCGATCAAGAAGTACCTTGAACGTTATGTACCACATAATGATCGTGGTTTAACGTTTTCGTAATAACGTATGGTCCGCTATACTTTGGAACCAATTTTAGGCTTTTGCCTTAGTTGCTCATCGTAGTGGTGCGCACCAATACTTGGTCTCTACTCTATCTTGGTACCATCTTCCAAGACATCGATGTCTGTCGAACTAGGCTTTTCGTTTGCTTTGCTTTTGAGCAACAACGTGTTTCGGCTTTTCGTTTGCCTTGCTTTTGAGCAACAACGTGTTTTGGCTTTTCGTTTGCCTTGCTTTTGAGCAACAACGTGTTTCGGCTTTTCGTTTGCCTTGCTTTTGAGCAACAACGTGTTTCGGCTTTTCGTTTGCCTTGCTTTTGAGCAACATCGTGTTTCGACTTTTCGTTTGCCTTGCTTTTGAGCAACAACGTGTTTCGGCTTTTCTTTTGTCGCCACCAGATTCTCGTCTCGAGTTGTTTCTACGGAATTTTCCTTATCCAGAATTGCGTTAGCAACATCCTTGGGTACATACTTAAAGCGTAATACGTATGGTGATTCCAGTGGTCGTATTCATCGTAAAATTAAAACATCATCGCACTTTAGAGACAGTCGTGATTCATGTAGTGACTTTCGTGTGGTTAAATTCATTGTAGTATTCAAACCTCATCGTACTCTGAAACAATTCGTATTGCGACTTTCGATTGGTCGAATTCATCGTAGAATTCAAACCTATCGCACTTTGAAACAATTCTTATTGCGACTTTCGAGTGGTCGAATTCATCGTAGAATTCAAACCTATCGCACTTTGAAACAATTTCGTTTCACATGCCCTCATCATTCGTAGATCCGGTAAGGACGACAAAATAGTACGTCTATCTCTTTTGGTCTGACTATTGCTATCTTTAGGTACAACCCATTTCTTTTTACTAGAAGAGATCTTGTACAGTTTATTATTGAGCAAACAATAATTTTGACGTATTTCGTTATCCTCTCGATCTCTTGGAGGGTTTGGCAATACTTCGATTGAGAATTTGCATCTTTCATCGCCCAACTGAGCATTGAGGATCCAGTCCTCTTGATATATGTTTACTGTATTAACTGCGGTATTAAATCCTTTTTGCTCAGAGTCACTCCAATTGCATTGAAGTTTGTGACAACTTTGAATTTAATGCCAATAAGAAATATCCTAAATTTCTTCGTGTTTACTACAGCCATCGTCTCCAATTCACGAGAATGGTATCTACGTTCTTTCTTTATCGTGTGTGAAGTAGTCTATAACTGAGCGTAGCATGTTGTTAAGTGGTAACTGAACTAATATTCTTGAAGTATTTCATTTTGACGTAGGTAACCATTTGAACTTCTGTTCTTAGCTCAGCTTAGCTAAATATAGATCTAGATACCAGTTTCTCCTTATGGGTTTCGAAAACTCTACGTGGTTCGTCACCCTATTCGAATTTAACGTCATTTTTTCGTTAAGATTGTCAAATGTCCGGCAATTATGGCAAAATCCTTGATATATTTTCGAAAATAACTTATTAATCCTAGAAATTGTCTAATAGAAAGAACGTCAGTAGGTACTGGAAATCGTGGTAAAGCTTTATTTTTCTGTTACCTGGTTTAAGTTGATCATGGCTAATTTCGTGATCCAGATATTCAACGTTTTTCCTGAAAATCTGGCACTTGCTTAAACGCAAAGTAAGACCATCTTTCTTAAAGAACTATGAAATCTCTTGTAAAGTACTAAGTCCCCAAGGTCGAAACTTCATGATGGCAACACAACATCATCCATGCACGCCAATGTTTTTCCCTGTCATAAATTGCCCTAAATTTTATCAAGAGATCTTTGGAAAACTGACGGGGCGTTACAAAATCAAAACCTCATCTTTGTATACTCACGATATCCATCTGGAATTTCAAAAGCAATCTTAGGAATCGCCAATTCTTCCAACTGAATTTGCTGGCAACCACTCACAAAATATAAACTTGTGAAGTATTTACAATCCTTAAGTCTTTCAAGGAAATCATCTACATAAGGAAGCGGGAATTTATCTTTAACCGTTTTTGAGTTAAAGCATACACATGCGTTGTTCGCCATTCTTCTTTTTAACAAGAAGAATAAGATAACCATTACCAATAAATCATCTACAAGTTTTCACAACTTTTCGTTCATTGTGAGTCAAACGATATGGTCATTAAATAACGAGCTTATCATCCGGTGCATATTTTAACATTTTTTTTTAATATATCGGTTTTCGCTAATTTGCTGATATTTTGTGCAAAACAATATCTAAACTTATCCATAAATGTTATACTGTTTCGTAGTGCAGTGGAAAATGTAAATGGATACGAATTTAAGAATATATCTTCTAAACACGTAATACATTGAGCTAAAATTTGATTTGTTTACCTCAAATTCTCGTTAAAACATATTTGTAATTGTTACACACCCGTCCACCTTTCGTAATACATTCATCTACATAGTACTCATTTCCCAGTATTGACCTCAGTCCTTCTCGTATGTAGACATCTTTATCGGTAACGCTGCGCGATGTCACGACAACCAATGCAGCCGTTTTTGTGGAATGATGGCGTTCTCCTTTACCCACAGAGGGATTTTATTTGGTGGCAAATTTAACACGATATTTACATCATCATCAGCAGACAGCAACCTCACTGTTTCCCCGAAGACTATCGTAAGAACCTCAGGTCGATTTAGGAAGGTCTGCCTTATCACGACGGGTACTTCTTGAGCAGAACTTGGTAAGATTAATGCTTTCACAGCACCTTCTGCTCGGTTCACCTTAAGAAAGACGTCAGTTTCTCCTATTACCTTCGTTATGGATCCTCCATAATCACCTATCATCACGTTACTGACGGAGTTTTCTAATCCAATCCTGAGTAGCATCTCTTTCTCGTATTAATACTCCCGCACATCCTGAATCTACGAATGCACGTGTGGGCTTTTCATTTATCCAACAATCAAAGTATCTGTCATTATAGTCGGTAATGGCTGGCATCACTATCTGGTTCATCTGAGTCATTATTAATCTTCGACAATCTTTAGCCACATGACCTAAACGTTTGCAATTCGTGCAGTCTAATCTGAGCTTTGAACATTTATTAGAACAATAACCCTTCTCTTTGCAATTGTAGCAACGTTGCTCACTCTTGCCATTACGTCTATTCCCCGAAGTGGCTCTCATTATGAGTATGTTTAAACCCCCTTTGTTGAAACCATTCTATCGTCGTGAAGGATCGTGCAGCATCTGGATTAAGTGTTGAAAAATATTCCACATACAGATCATCAGGTATACCATGTCTACCTGCTTGTGCACCAGCTTGAATCGTTGGATCTCATGCCATCTATTAAACACGATACTGCTTTCTTCCCAGTGATTTCACAAGCACTAATAAGCTCCATTTTAACAAAATAATATTCTTTCCATGTATCTGAAGGTAGTTTGTTTATATTTACTAAACTTCTGAAAACTGTTGCAAAATCATAATTATCAGGAAATGATTTCAACAATAGAGTTTTTCATTCTTCCCAACTTAGCTGATAAGATGGTAGACTATCATACCATTTTCGGAGCTAATTCCTGTAATCGACCTTGCATGTGGAAAATAATGGTATGTTCATCCCAGTTATTAATTGTTGCTAGTGTTCGATTTTCTCGATTTATTTTAAACAGGATAAATTCGGGTTTCCAGGAGAAAATTCGGAAATACAGTCTGGCTTTGCAACCAGTTTCTGTGGTTCTAAATTAACACTCGATTTTTCTTGAAATACTTTTTCAATTAGAAATTCTAGCCGATCCACCCATTGATCCGTAGTTGTTACAAAAGAATTTTGATTCGTTGACGGCTCATTATTTACATCCGTAACAGCTACTCTTTCGTTGTTCCCAGTCGTAGTGGGCTTAGCACGAGTCTTTGTTTGTTTCTTGGGTTTTCTTTGTTGCGTCTATAATTATACCCGCTGCTAGAGCTCGAACTAGAACTGGAGCTCGAACTACTAGAAGTCGGCCTTGCTCTCGTTCGCCCCATTTTCCCAAAATCGCAGAAATTATTAAGTATAATTTATACGTTAATTACACCAAACACTTATTGGGGACACCCAGTATAATTTGTACATTAATTTTACTAGGTAATTAAGTATAATTTTTACGTTAATTACACTAAATAATTAAATAATTATTGAAGACACCCAATATTTAAACAAAATTTGAGACAAGCAATGTTTAAAATAAATAAATAATAAGTAATGCACTGAGAATACTGCTTATAAATCAAGAAATATGGAATGAACCAAAGTCTAAAAATAGAATTGCTCAATGTTAACTGAGTTCTCTAGTTGATCAATTAATAAATATCAGTCAAAACATAAGGAGACTGTTTTAAAAAATGTTTATATTACAGCACAGAAAAGCGTCAAGTCGTCAATAATGAATGGCAACAAGATTATAGCATCTAGGCGTTTTACCCTAATTTTCTAACTGATATTATACGTTAATCAGATTGCAAGTACTTTGATAGGGAGCAAAGACAATACTTAACTTAAAGGTATTAACATACGTGTAATCATTGTCCCATTTCCAAATACCAGGCACATAATATTTCCGACACTAAAGTTCACAAACTAGGACAGAGGACACAAAGACACACTGTAGGAACCACTCTCGCGGCAAGCAGGCCAATCCCACCGCTGCTTTGTTAAATAATTGTAAATATTTATATTTATGAAACTATTGAATTTATTATATTGAATTCTATAAAAGTAAATAACTATATTTTTAATCAATATTGGTCACTTGTGAATGTTTCAGTTGCCATTTGCTGACTGACTCCCAGTTGTTGAATCATAAGCATCCACAGCCAAAGTGCAGATCAGCAGTTCTGGTTTTGTTGATATTTTGAGTTGTTTACAATGACAATGTATATATGACTATATTATACTGTACTAGGTATTATAATAAATTACTTTTAAATCCCATAAAAATTGTATTTTTGACACTTGACACTTGAATTTGTAGAGTAAGAAGTTAATTTAAAAAAAATGCAAATGCCATAACTTATTTTTCAATAGCACAATAGAAATAAAATGTTCGCATAAATTTGTCATTTGGTGTTGATAAATAAAAATACCAAGTATTAAAACCAATCTATTTGAATAATTTTTCTAGCTGATAATTATATATTGTCATTTTTTTTATCTTTTTGGCTTTTCTAACCACATTTATTCCCTTCGAAATAGAATCCAATCACTGGATTCTATTTCGAAAGAAATGCATGTGGTTAGAAAACCCAAAAAGGAACATAAATACCCTCTGCTGTGAATACATCATAAAAGTGGTGGAGGGGGAGGTACCTATATGTTTTGCATAGTATGTCCCAACAACGTTTTCAGAACGTCCTCTCTAGACCTACATTCGTCCCACATAAGTCCTGGGTGGGACGTCCTCGGGACCCCCCGTTTTGCTGACGCGGAACGTCCCTCAAACGTCCTCGGTACGTCTTACGTTGGTAGAGTACGTCCTCGGGACGTTTTCATGTCCTGTGAGTACGTTCTTGGGACGTTCATGTGCTGTTAGGGTTAGGTCTGAACGTCCCGGGTTTATATGGTACGTCTCAAAGACGTCCGTTTGCTATCGTCCCTAAAACGTTTTAAGGACATCCTGCTAGAGTCTAGTCAAGACAAATCTAAACACATTTGTGAAATAACCTCTAGGAGTGATTTTTTTTTTAGCCGATGAGGATATGATTAAAAAATGAGATTAAAAACTGTAAAAATGAAATTAAAATCCTTAAAAAGTTTTACCAACAAAATTTCTTTTGATAACAAAATATTTTCATTTTTCATGGTCCATTTAAATTTTGTCAATTTGATTTTTCTGATTTCAGAAATCTTATAATTAAGTATTGGTTTCAACTATTTTTTTCATCTTGCGAAATCACATTAGTTTGTACTTTTTGACAGTACAGCGTAGTTATTATTATACTACTATCCTCTATATTAGTGTGCTACTATCAGTTAGTACGAAAATATCGCAATGAGAATAAATGGAAATACTGGAATGAATGACAATTAAAAATATGTTAAGCTCCTATAAAGCTCTTTTATTTTAAAATTCCCGCCAAACGTCGTGTTGTTTGAGATGTAGGAGTTTCGGTTAGTTGCTGTCAAACTATGGGGAATTCAATTTGGCAGCCCTATGGTTATTGCATTATATCATTTTTATTACTTCCGCTCACTAGTCATACTTTTAACGGCTAATAAAGAAAGTACCAGAAATAGGTAAGTCTATTAATTGATTTATTAATATATAAGTATTTAAATCGGCATTTTATTCTAGATAAATTTGGTGCTGCTTATTTGTAGGTTATAGCCTAAATATAATACATACCACCACACCTACCTTATTTGGCTCTGTGAAAATTCTATGGGAGATCACCTGTGAACCTGGGTATGTAGTTTTTATTGTTTATCATGGAGCGAACTTATTCACAAAAGAAGATTGTTGGTTAAACATTATAAAAAATTGAAAAGAAGTTGGTACCTAAGTACTCAGTGTGCTATACGAAGTGTTAAATATGGTTCGACATCTGATGAACAAATGGAGGTGATGAAACTTGTAATAGGTAAGGTTTGATACATCGAGTAATAAAAACATTTGCCAGAAAACATCAACAAACTTGTAAAGCATATTTATGGATTTCAGTAAATTAATATAAGGAAAAAACTAATAAAGGTACTTTTTGAGGAAAATTTACAATTTTGTAACTTATATGCCCTATTTGTTAAATTTTTTCTGAAATTATGCTGTACGTACTGTTACGTATATTCACCTCTTATTAAACACCCTGTATCAATCCGTGGGTTCTAAATAATTTCAAGAGATTAACACCACTAACACTTTATTTAATAATTTACTGACTATACAATACTTCAAAAATTCAAAATAACTTTATTTACTTCTTATTTAACCTCACTTTTTACCGAACGTGTCACTTCTAAAATAAACTTCTTCTTCTGCGCCGGTAATCGCGCCTCATATACTCTGAAATTACCTCTAGATTGAACCAGAATCTTCTTCCACCACACTCTAGAAAAGTCCATGGCTCTTTCTAGAGTCTTTCCAGTCACTATTAGTAGACATAGGCGTATCATCTCCAGTTCCAAGGGGGTGTAATTCATAACAGTACGTACAAAAACTTTTATACATCATCAATGTTCAACCTAATAAACCTGCTTCTAACCGCAAATCCTAATGCATCTTAACCCATAGCCATTTTCTTTACTTGAATTCTGTAATAATAATAGAGATATATGGCAATTTTCAACAGCGCGTGACGTTCGCTATTAACGTTACGCTATGAAAAATAACACGGGTTGGCGCAATCTAGATTTTTACAGAGTTATGGGCCGGAGGTCTTTTAACGTTAGCTAAAGTCAAGTGGCAAAGTTGAGGTTATGACTTTCATATAACAAAAACATTTGTTTTGGGTTTATATTTATAATCGAGAATAAATTATATCACCTTGTCATAATTTTTTCCTAAACACGTAATACCCAATACCCAAACAAACGGCATATGTTGATTTGTGAATTTCGTATACATTCGGATGAACTTGGTAATCTTCGGTACGATATTATTCCTAAAATATACTCACGTTAATCGAACACAAATTACGTCAGGCGGTAAGTTATCTCTCTATTGGCAAAAAGTATAACGTTAAACTTATAATAATGTTATTAATCTGGTAGCATATTAGTCACAACATATATTTTTGCTTCTCTCGGTCTTTGCCCCACTGAACATTTTTCTGTTTCTGACATGTTTCTGAAACGAATGTTCTGAAACATGAAATGTTTCTAGCAGCGCAACAGAAACGTTCCAGACACATCACAGAAACTAGAGATGTTCTACCCAAGAAACGTTTCAAAAGAAACATTTCAAAAGACGCGTACCCAAAACATGTATGAATAATTAAAAAAATGTTTCTTAAACATCTCTAGGAACGTACATACTGCAGAATATGACACGTTCCTGAAACCACAATAGAAACGTTTCCGACCCATTGCAGAAACTAGAGATGTCCTACCTAAGAAACGTTTCAAAAGAAACATTTCAAGAGACACGTACCCAAAACATTTATGAACAATTACATAAATGTTTCTTATACACATCTCTAAGAACGTATATACTGCAGAATATGACACGTTCCTGAAACCACAATAGAAACGTTTCCGACCCATTGCCGAAACTAGAGATGTCCTACCCAAGAAACATTTCAAAAGATATGTTATCTGATAATTTTGTGAATTCTTCCTCTTTATCGAGTGTTTTGCCACTTCTGTAAAAATATTTGAAATTTAGTGAGAGAAACCTCTGTGCAGAATGAATCGGACAGATGTTGATTTTTCAATATACTTCTGATTACCACATAAATATTTCGCCCAAAAACGAAAAAAATTTATCTCTATCGCCGATATCAAAACTTTTGCTTCTAATACGTCAAACAACAATTTTCCGAAACGCCAACAGCCACAATTTATTTTTTAGTTATAATGGTCTTTTTCACAATTACATTTTGTATTAAGAAGTATTATAAAATCAACCTCTGTTCAATTCATTTGACGCGAGATTTCCTTCTACACATTTTTAAATATTTTTCAGAAGTGGCCAAATGCCCAATACAGAGCAAAAGATCAAGAATATGCCACAAATAAAGGATTATAAACAATATGTTTTATGGATTGTTACAAAACAATTGAGTAACTAAAGCTGTTGGGTGCACAGAGAGAAATTGCTTTGGAACATTTTGCACAATGTTGTGGAACAACGTCTTGTTGCATTTTTTTAAACAATTGTAAAATTTTAAGGCACAACGTTATATAGTTTTATACATTTTAATTGTGCATAATTCTTGTGCGTTTTATTTATCCAATATGAAGATTTAGTTACGATGAATTTATTGGAAACTTCGACCAACAAATTAATAGTATCTTCAAACTATATATTTTGTTGCCATTCTATTTACAATTAGTTTTAAGTAATTGTTTAAAGGATTTGCACAACTTGTGTAACATAAAAGTGTGATTTTATTTTATAAACGCTTGTTGACAAACTTGTGAAAGTAGGAGTCCCAATATATTTATTTTCGCTGAACAATAATAGTAATCTATGCCGCCCGCACAAATTGCACAAAATAATGACATACTGTTCACAATCAGTTTGGTGATATTGTTTTAAAATTTTGTATAATTGTCTCATTTGTTTCACGTAAATTTTATTGGTTAAAAATTGTACTGACCGCGCCGGCCATGCTACGCATGTACACGCAGGCAATTACGCATTAGATCTAGGTGATATTTCGCTAAGTGAAGACGTTCACTTCAGAATTATACAAGTACTTACATTTGTGATGGAATTTGTTGAAAACTTATTAACCGAGTGGGGTTTCCTAGATCTAATCCCAGCATTTACAGAGGTAAGTACTTCACACAGGGTTACACATTTGCATATATGTTCTCTTAAATTAACTTTGTTTATATATAAATATAAAAATGGTTTCTTGTTTATATGCGAAGAATGCATGATACCTTCTTCTAATACTTGATTTCGTTTACAGCTTGAGAATAATTTCGTTTTCTTATGCGAAGCGACAGAAAGCTGTTCCTAAACTACTAAACCCAAAAGGCATACAGAGAAAAATGTGTGTGATATTTTACCACAATTGTAGAAAATTGTACTCCAAATTGGTCTTAAAATGGTGACAGGAACAATTTGTGCAAATAAATAATACAATTTTGGGGCAATGAATGTGTACAGTTTATGCATTAACATTGTGTGAAATTTTTGTACAAACTTAAAAATCACATAAATTGAATTCTTTACAAATTTGAATTATGGTTGCATAAAAATACATAATTTTATTCCACTTGTGGAACAAATCTGAACAGATTAAGTTAGATTAGATTAGATTTTAGATGGAGGAGTTGGCGATTGGCCTTGCCTACTGCGACCAGTATAGGTCTATTGTAGTACTCCATTTTTATACCTTAGGGCTCCTTATCCAGACATGGTCCTCACAAGACTTCGAGTCTGTTGATAAGGAGCTCTTTGGTAAAACAGATTAAGTTAGTTTCTACAATTTGTGTGAAATTTTTAAATATATTCTGAAGGTTTCTTAAACAAACATTCACATCTAAACCTCTTCATTTGTAAAACATATTTACAAAAAATTGTGCTGCTAAGTGACACAATGTTTATAGTTTTTAAGAGAATGTGTTTTTAGTTTTCCACAATTTCTAAATGAGAAATCCACAAATTGTATGTTTATTTTGTCAACTTTGTAATTCATTTTGCACAATATATACACTTAATTCAAAGAAGCTGTTCAGTAATGTATGAACTGGGGTTAGTTTTGCACAATTTATTACTCTATAATCTCCAAATTATGTATATATTTTTTGGTTCACTGTGCACTCATTTCACACACTATGTGTATCCACTTCATTTTAATTGTATTATTCTGTAACACAGATTATGAAATATTATTTCCAAAATTGGAGCTATTCCTAAAGGATTTCAATAAAAAAAAATTAAAGAATAAATATTTTATTTTAACAGAACAACAATACATAATAGAGCAACAACAATAGAGATAATAGAGAAACAACATTTCGTGTTTAGTGGGTGGTATTACTTGTAGAATCGATCATTCATATAAAGAGGTGTTCTTAAAATTTTTAAATCAACAAGGGAACCTTTCAAATGCAAAAGTCACTTAAACAAAAAAAATGTTCACATTTAAATTGTGTTTTAAATTTTAATAGGACACCAAGAAAATTATAACAATTTATTTTAAATAATCTTCCCATCAGGTGGCATATATTAATCTTAAATGTTTTTTGCCAAGATTTCATCTGAAATGTTAATTTTTCCTTTTATTTGCACAGGGGCTGCTGAAGTCGCTAACGTTTCAAAGTCTTGGAAGGACACCGAAATGGCTATTGCATCGTGATTGAAAAGGGCAAAATAAAGAACAGAGAGGGTGTCAAAAAAGAGAGAATATTAGAGAATAATATAAACTAAGATAATTATAAAAAGACGAAGTGTGCAAAACGTTAAGAGAAGTTGAGATATATATTTATCTTACGTTTTATTGTACACTTGGCTTATTTCTTATAATATAATATTCAATTTGACTTAATGTATATATAACTATATTATACTGTACTAGGTATTATAATATATAACTTTTAAATTCCATAAAAATTGTGTTTTTGACACTTGACACTTGAATTTGTAGAGTAAGAAGTTCATTTTAAAAAAATACAAATGCCATAACTTATTTTTCAATAGCACAATAGAAATAAAATGTTCGCATAAATTTGTCATTTGGTGTTGACAAATAAAAATACCAAGTATTAAAATCAATCTATTTGAATAATTTTTCTACATGTAGTGCAGTAAAAAAATCATTTTAATTTGCACAACCTGGATACAGCAAGATTATGATTTTATCTTGTTTGTGGTATCACCGAGAGTATATTCCTAAGTTTTGGACCTCGAAAACCTTGTGCTACTTTTTTTTTATAAACAATTACATTTTTTTTACTGCGTTCTTTGAGCTTAAAATGTGAATAACTCCGGTTCTGTAAGTCGGATCGGGGCAAACTAAAAACCAGTCTCTTCGTAATAAAATTGCCAACAAATCGTTGTTAGTTTCAATTCTCCGAAGTACGTACATAACCTACAAAACTGAAAAAACGAGAAAAAAACAGTGTTTTTTTTCATTTTAGTGCCCAAGACCGACAACTAGACCAATTTGCATCAAACTTTTAGAAAATATACTTTTTGATGTAGTAAAAAGACACTGAAAAGTTGGTGATAAAATATTGAACCCATTGGCCAAAATTACATTTGTTATCTAAAATTTGAAATGCCCGCCATTTTATGCCAATAAGTCCAAAATGAGTTTTTTTTCCAAAATGTAGAGCGCGACGCCAGCTTTCCAGTGCAATTAAAAAGAAATTTTTTAAATGTAATTTTGGTTACTTTTTTTACATTTGTTTATAACTCAAATAACAACAATTACATTTTTTCGGCCATTTTGAAAAACAAATGAAAGTTTTTTTTATCAAATCTGGTAGAGAATTTTGGGTCCTTTAATAAAAAAAAAGAAACTTCAGTTTTGTTAACGTGAACTCGAGATATTTAACTTTTTGCATTTTGGCCAATTGTTAATTACCAAATGCATGTTTTGAGGTAAAATTTGGACTGTCATTCTGAAACCTATTAATTCCGTATGAAAAATTCAAAAAAGATTTAAGTGTTATAGAAACTTATTCACAAGCATTATAATGTAAGTATTGTTAATTGAGCTAAAAAGTGATTTTTTTGATTTTTTCATAAAGCTCAGTTGCATAATGCAATAACTTCCTTGTTTCTTGAAATTCGGCGGACTTTTTTTTAAATACGTTATTTTTTCCCTCGCAATGCGATCATCAACTTTTTGTTAATGATGAAAATGAGTATTTTTTATTTACAAATTCATATGTACACATGTACCAACGATTGCTAACGTATAAACCTGTATAATTTTTTTTATATCTTTCTATATAAATATGAATACTTAGATTAAATTTATATTGTCATCTAAATATAATGTTTTAAGTTTTATTTAAAAAAGGAAATCGTAAATATTGTAATATAAATACTTAGAAAAAATTTTAAAGTCGAGGATTAATATATAATATGGTAAAAACATTTTATTTAAAAATAAACATTTTTATTCTTATAAAGTTACAAAATCGTAATTAATGTATTTTATATCTCTTGCTTGGTAACGTGTAAAATTCAGTTTCACTCTGTGAATCTATTTCAAATAAAATATTTTCACCATTTTCTACTTCATCACGAATTCGCAGTCGCTTTGGGCTTCCGATTCTGATATATCGCTACAGCTTGAACGTATGTCTGATTCATCTATATCGTCTTCTTCAACTTCACGATTTTCTTCTTCAGTGAATTGCATTCTGTACAATTCCTGCAATTAATGCCTCCACAATATTCACACAAACTTGTACACTGTAGTCCTGCATCGACATCTCAGCTCTTTAAAGCCGGCTTTAGATTCACAAGCGAGAAATTCAAGAATTTCTTGTGGTATTGGCTGTTCTCTCATTTTAATAGGCATTAAACCATTAATTGTATCCTCCCATCCAAACAATCGTGTATGTATTTCTTCATCTCCCAGCAATTTTTGTATTTGAAGATACACTCTCAATAAATGTTCATTTGTAGATTCTTCGGTCGGAGGAAGGTTTTTCAAATTACAACCGATTTTCAACGTGTTTTTGGAAACAATGAAATCTTAAATCACCTAAATCCATAGGTTTCATTAGATTCCACCCATACAAAACTTTCATGATATTTGAAACACCTAATAATCTCACTTTCACTCGAAGGCATTTTTAATTTATATGTCGACGTCACCGACAATAATTTCCCCAGGCCTATGATTCTTAGGAATCCTTCACTAGCACTTATGACTGTTTATTATTTTTGTTAATGTAAACATTCAGGTTGACTTATCCCAACCAATAACAGTTTAAGATGCTATGTGTTTCCTTATATGGGCATAGGAATAAGCTTAGGGCGAACGAAACGAAATCAGCTAGCCCGGGGACAGAAAGGCATTCTATGATTACCTGTGGCCATTCCCTAGAAAGAGACATCCGATAGGGAAATATTTATTAGTTTTGGCCATAACTTTTCTTTCTTAGTACGTGTATTTAAAAAAAACTATAAGACTACCTAAGTATAACCATAACAAGACTATTACTATGAATTTTCAATCAATAGTTTCAGTGGTTTGCAAAATAGCTAGATTTAAATTTAAAAATGATGTTAATCTTCCTTTCGTAGTTTTAAATCTAGCTGTTTTGCAAACTACTGAAATTATTGAATGAAAATTCAGAGTAATAGTCTTGTTATGATTCTACTTAGGTACTTTTATAGTTTTTTTTAAATATACGTACTAAGAAAAAAAGTTATGGGTAAAAATAATAAATATTTCCCTATCAGATGTCTCTTTCTAGGGAATGTCCACCTTAAGATTTGATTATTGCGGGTAGCGGATCGTTAGTTCCTATGTTTTACTAAATTTATTCGGTTATATTCGTGTGGACAATTGGACTTTGGTATTAAATTTTGTATTAAGTGAAATATCAGTCTCGTACTTGTTAACATGTCCAAGCGGTCTACCCTAAACGTACCCCCTTGGTATCACACATATATTAAATTAATTTACAGCTTCTCAAATATAAAAATGTAAACAGACAATAGGTAGGTACTGCATGGCAACCGATCTAAGCTGTAAGGAATGGAACTGGTGGGGAATAAGAGAAAGAAAATGTAAATATTTTTCCTCATTTATAAGCAACTATTCGCTCCGCAGGTAAAATAGGTTTATGCATTAGCAGCAAACGTTGGTTGTATATAAATTTAAAAATATAAAATATTTATTATTATTATTAACAAAAAACTAAGTTGACGATCGCATTGCGAGGGAAGAAATACCGTATTTAAAAGAAAGTCCTCCGAATTTAAAAAACAAGGAAGTAATTGCATTTTTCAACTGAGCTTTATGAAAAAATAAAAAAAAATCACTTTTTAGCTCAATTAACAATACTTACATTATAATGCTTGTAAATGAGTTCCCATAAAACTTTTTTTTTTTGAATTTTTCATATGAAATGAATAGGTTTCAAAATGATACACTCCAAATTTTAGCTCAAAATATGCATTTGTTAATTAACAATTGACCAAAATGCAAAAAGTTCAATATCTCGAGTTCACGTTAACAAACATGAACTTTCTTTTTTCTAAATTAAAATACCCAAAATTCTCTACCAGATCTGATAAAAAACTTTAATTTGTATTTCAAAATGGCCGAAAAAAATGCAATTGTTGTTATTTGAGTTATAAACAAATGTAAAAAAAGTAACCAAAATTACATTGAAAAAAATTCTTTTTAATTGCATTAGAAAGCTGGTGTCGAGATCTACATTTTGAAATAAAAATTTTTCATTTTGGACTTAATGGCATAAAATGGCGGGCATTTCAAATTTTAGATAACGAATTTAATATTGGCCAATGGGTTCAATATTTCGACACCGACTTTTCAGATCCTTTTTATTACATCATAAAGTAAATTTTCTGAAATTTTGATGCAAATTGGTCTAGTTGCCGGTCTTGGGCACTAAAATGAAAAAAACACTGTTTTTTTCTCGTTTTTTCAGTTTTGTAGGTTATGTACGTACTTCAGAGAACTGAAGCTAACGACGATTTATTGACAATTTTATTACAAAGAGACTGGTTTTTCGTTTGCCCCGATCCGACTTATAGAACCGGAGTTATTCACATTTTAATATCGAAAAACGCAGTAAAAAAATTGAATTGCTTATAGAAAAAGTAGCACAAGGTTTTCGAGGTCCAAAACTTAGGAGTATACTCCCGGTGATACCCCAAACAGGGTAAAATCATAACCTTGCTGTATACAGACCATACCTATCTCTTTATTATTTTGGCATTTTTTTACTGCACTAATGGTAATTATATATTGTCATTTTTTTAATCTTCTTGGCTTTTCTAACCACATTTATTCCCTTCGAAATAGAATCCAATCACTGGATTCTATTTCGAAAGATATGCATGTGGTTAGAAAACCCAAAAAGGAACATAAATACCCTCTGCTGTGAATACACCTTAAAAGTGGTGGAGGGGGAGGTACCTATACGTTTTGCATAGTATGTCCCAACAACGTTTTCAGGACGTCCTCTCTAGACCTACATTCGTCCCACATAAGTCCTGGGTCGGACGTTCTCGGGACACCCCGTTTTGCTGACACGGAACGTCCCTCAAACGTCCTCGGTACGTCTTACGTCGGTAAAGACGTACTTTACCGACGTAAGACGTACCATCCTCGGGACGTTTTCATGTCCTGTGAGTACGTTCTTGAGACGTTTTTGGGACGTCCATGTGCTATTAGGGTTACCGATATAGCAGTAACACAAAACTTTAGAACATGCACAGACACGTGTTTCGACATCTACACTGAGAAAACTCGTCCAATTAACCCATGTTTCTGAAAAAAGTTTAATTGGTACTAGTAACTTTTTGCCTGCTACTGGTAATTCTAACAATAACAGCAAGTAAATCGAAATTTCGGGACACGACAATTTTTTTGTCATTAATAAACTAGTACGCCAGATCTGTAAGTTCACTTGCAGGGAGTTGTTAATACGCCTGATATAGCAAAAATTTCTGGAAAAAGTTTACTATGGTAAGTGAAGACATTTCTACCATAAGTGCACTGTTACCACATGACAAACGAACGGTAACCTGCTGTAAATGAATTTGTAAAATTAAGAGGGAACAACGCGATCTAAGGTTAGTGGGGAACAGGGGGTAACACACCAAGCGAAGAGAGATCTCCCTAATAAGCCAGTTTTAACAAAAAATCTTCTTCAACAATCTTGTAGGATATATTTATGTACAACTTACACCTATTTTCAGTTTAATAACATCGCCCAATTTGCCAAAAACAGCTTATTGTTAAACAATATTTTTTAGTACAGTGCTGTTTTAGTATATGGAACCACTGCGATAGAATTTAATATGACCCCGACGCGACGATGCGACACGTGTATTTATTTAATACATTCGTACTATATTTCTCCATACACAATACAAGACTTCGAGAAGTTGATGTTATTGTCTTTATTGAATATATAAGTTAAATGCTGCCGTTTATCACATAGTTCTAGTAGCTACATGAATTCGACATAATGCAAGTTTTATTGAGCCAAACCGGTCACGATCCGTCCAACGCTGCGTGACGTGGTTGTGCGGTGGGCTCCGGATCTCGATCCGGTGAGGCAATGTTTCATATTTTAAAAACTGAATAAATTTGTTAACAACAACAACAACAACATACCGTTGTCGTTCTAATATTTGTAAAGATCGGGGTTCGAATCACAACGTTTTTACTTTTTTTTTTTTCTTTCGTTTGAATGCTTTTCAAAGACAAGTAATAAGAATAATTACAATAATTTAAAATTAAATACAAACCGAAATAATTCTGTATTTATATATATTATGGCCACTTCGACATTTTGTTTTTTTGGACAATGAAATAAATAAAAGGTGTTCATTGTTGTTATTAGGGATAAATAGTTAGTTACCTTGTACAATTCCCGAAGACGAGTAATAAATAGTTTACTGATAACTACCATTGTTTAGTGTCAAGTAAAAAAAAATAATTAAAGAAAAATTTGAAAAGAATTATACCTACGCATAATTCTTTTTTCCCAACGGTAAACGCTCTTCTATTGTTCTTATATATCGTCTGGATTGTATTTATATATTACTTCCACATCCACGTAGTAGAGTGGAACTATAGTAGGTAATTGTAAAAAAATTCAAAATTTTTTTTGTTGCAATAGATTTAGAATGTCATGAAACATCGAGATTTTAAATCTGAGAGAAAAAAAAAATCTGTCTGTCGGTCTGTCTGTCGATTTGTCTGTCTGTAACTTCTTTTATGCGCACGTTTTCTCTGGAACGGTTTGAGATATTGACTTGAAATTTTCTACACGTGTCTTTTATAACGAGATCTGTAACTGGATTGATTTCCGAACTTCTCCGGTGAAGGGTTAGGGGAAAAAAGGAGAAAATAAGTAAAGCAAGGTGGGTAAGAGTACAAAAATTTAGGAGTTGGTGTATATACTAGAAGCCAAGGCCTTAGTTTTTTTTACAATATTATACATCCAGAACCACCACCACCCCCACTCCATTACTAAAGGGGTTGATAAAATAAAATTGAGATATTCAATTTAAATTTGGTACACGTATATATTATAACGACACCTGGAACTAGATTATATTTTGAGATGATTCCGTTGAAGGGTTGGGGGTTAAATAGAGGAAAATAAATAAAGCAAGTTGGTAAGATTAAGGCCTCAAATTTTTTAAACATTTTTCAACCCCTCCACCACCCCACATTATTAAAAGTATTGATAAAATAAAATTGAGATATTCACTTGAAATTTGGTAGGTACATGTATGTATTGTAACGACATCTGTAATTAAATGATATTTTGAGATGATCCCGTTGAAGAGTTGGGGGTTAAATAGGTATGAATAGGGGAAAATAAATAAAGCAAGCTGGAGTACAGAAACTTGAGATTTGGTGTTTATACTAGTTGCCAAGCTCTCCGATTTTTTAACAAAACTTTTAAACGCCTCCACCACCCCCACTCCATTATTAAAAGGGTAGATAGGATAAAATTGAGATTTCTGCTTCAAATTTGATACATTTATGTATTATACCGACATCGTAATTAGATTATATTTTGAAATTTTTCCGTTGAAGAGGTGGGGGCTAAATAGGGGAAAATGAGTTAAGCAATCTGGTAAGAGTACAGAAACTGGATATTTGGTGTATATACTCAGATTTCTTTATTTTATTTTTCAATCCTCCCACCACCTCCACTCCATTAATAAAAGAGTTGATAAAATAGAAGTGAGGCATTCGCTTAAAAAGTACACGTACATGTATTGTAATGACGCATGACACGTTTGATTGAAATAGTTCCGTTGGTGGAGTAATAATTTCAAAAAATAATCTAGTTCCAGATGTCGTTATAATACATATCATGTGTACCACATTTCAAGCGAATATCTCAATATTATCTTAAGAACCCCTCTAATAAAGGAGTGGGGGTGACGGGGGGATGGAAAATATTATCCAAAAATCTAAGGCCTTGACTTCTAATATACTAACAATTTGTGTGTGTGGGTGTGTGTGTGTGTGTGTGCATAGGTGTTTCCATTGTTGTGGGGTCACACACCTCACCATAATTTACATCGTGTGGCCCCAAGGAGAAGTGTGGCCATACACATGGCCCCACAATTCTAACCTACTTTAGCCGACTCTACGGGCTCTCTTTACCCCTAAAAAGTGTTTTTTTGAAGATGGCCACATTTGTCATGTTCTGTTATGGTGTGTGATTCAGTCAGAATGAAACTCACCTTGTGTGGCCCTGTATGGTGATGCCACCTATATCTATATTGGAATTATTTTACACCGCTTCTAATTTCTGTATAACACAGTCTGTGTATCATTAAATGAGTTGTGCGACAAGGAATAATTATGTGTACATCATCAAACGAATTGTGTGGTCAAGTTTATGAATTAAATATTATATTTTATCCATAATCAGAGCGATAGTTGTGATTTATAAATTGCTGAATGCATATGTTACAATAATATTAAAATATCACCTTCATTCCTTCTTCCAAAAACAAATTTAATATTTACTATTTTAAGACTGGAAATTGTATTCAAATAATAAAAACAGTTGAAAATTCGAATAATCTGAAACTATATTAAATAAATATAGGAATATTTAAATAAGCAAGCGAATCAGTTGAACAAATGCGAAACAAAATTATTCTAACGATCGAAAGCTAAAGTTCATAACTAACTGATACTCTGGTTTAGAGGCAACGCACTTGCTTCCCAACCGCTCTAACATATGCGGCGGTGAGCTGGTATGATGCATCTTACTGAGCATAAGAAAGGATAAGCAAGCTAATCGTTATACTCTTCGACAATTTTCTGCACTTTTATATAATAGTTGCACATTCTATAGAATACTCTCCTCATTTTTGTTGTAAATAAAAAACAAGAGAAGCATTATACTCTTCGCCGACTTACTGCACTTTTTATATAACTGTTGCACATTCTATAGGATACTCTGCAGTTTTTTGTTAACATTATTTGTTTTAGAATATTTTTTATTTAATTACAAAACATTTTATTTTTTATTATTTTTTAAATACCTAGTTAACATTTTTTTTAAAACAAAGTAGTTCTTCCTTTCGAACAGTAACTTACTGTCCAAATTTTAATACAATCGGACTCTTCGTTCTTATGTTATGGTGATTACGAGAAACATGACGGATCGACAGATGGACGGGCGGACAGACAGGCAGACGTCCGGACGGACAGACGGACTGAATGTTCTTCAGAATTCGATCAACACAGTGATTTTTTTTCTCTACGAGCAACCTTATCGATTTTAGAAATGTGCCGATCGAATGCAGCATACTCTTTGTTTTGAATTTGCGAATAGTATAATAAGCACGTTCAATAAAGAGACACTCGATCAAAGCAGAACGCGCCAAAATGGCCTCAAAATAAATACCTTTAAATATTTTCCAACATTGCGTATCGCCTGGCATAACCACTCGCTGTTGCTAGACTGCTTGGAACGTGCTTTTTGGCAAGCAATTTTTCTGTGGAAATCAACCATATGCAATATATCTGTAATATTTTTTACGCTAGTTTTCATTGCATAATGTCGATGTTAATTATTTGATCTGTTGTTTACGTGTTTTATACATTACTTTTAATTCACCCATCCTTTTCTATGATTCAATTTCTTTTTAATATGATGTGGCTTCTCTAAATCCAGTCCTTATATTGCCAAGGCGATTCGCACCGTGGAAGTCTGACTGGCTTCAAGATGACTGCTTAATTAGTGAAATGTATTTTATTTTCAATTTGATACCACCTCCCATGCTGGAGACCCCAAATTTAACCCCCGACCTACAAACTGTTTCTATTGGAAACAAATATTGTCTATATTCTTTGTTATTTATCGTATAAATGCATATGCGGAAAGTTTTTTTAAATATTCTAAATAACAACAAAAATGTATTTTGAGTTGAATTCCGTTTTGTATATAGTATTATAATTTCATATTAAATACATATTAAAATTGAATATAAACATATAAATAAAACGCGAATTGATTCTTTTTGGTATCATTAATAGAAACAGTTGAACATCAATAACGGCGTCGAACGTATAAAAAAATGCTTTATTCTATTTCATGTTTATAGCAAACATATCTCCATTTGAGAAACTGTAAGTAGTATAGTAGATAGTTTGTCACAAATCCATAAAACGTATTAAATTATGTGAAAAATTTTAGTGATTAATATACTTGAGGCTGATGATATATAATCATTGGTAAATAAATCTACGAACATAGATTCTCACGAAGTTATAGTAATTATTGCATTAACTTTGAAAATTACGGGATTTGCTAAAAAAATATATGGTAAGGTGAAAAAAGATTTACGTAATGGCGAAGTTTATCTAATACTACCTACTCTATCATTTAACCAGGACGGCGGAATGAGATACGGTAACCCATCCAAGTAACGGACTCGGCCGGCGTGACTTAACTTCGCCAATCGAGGTCTCGTCACTGAAACGGGAATCGTACCTCACCGCACATGATATGTGTAAGTAGTCTTCATGAATTTATGTGGCCATACACGGAGCCACACAGTCCCAAGTTATTTTTAAATAAAATAATAGTAATTTTCATTGTATATCACGTTTTGCCTAAAGTTTCTCGTTCGTTAAAAACATGTCATCTTACAAAGTGTATATTTTGAAGTAAAATGTATCCACCTTATGTGGCCATGCATGATGCCGCACCTACAGAGTAATTTCGGAATTTTTTTTTTAAATTTTCTGTCCAAATAGATTTAGAATGTCTTGAAAGGACGAGATTTTAAATTTAAGTAAAAAAAAATGTTGTCTCTTTGTCGGTCTATCTGTAACTTTTTTGTTCGCACGTTTTCTCGAGAATGGCTTAAGTCATCGACTTAATATTTGGTACACGTATGTATTATAATGAGACCTGGAACTAGATTATATTTTGAGCTTACTCCATAGGGGTAAATAGGTAAAGCAAGCTGGTAGTAGTCTAGAAATTTGTGATTTAATGTATACACTAGAATCCAGTGCCTCAATTTTTTTTATAACATTTGTCACCTCTAAACCACCACCATCACTTCATTTTTAAAAGAAGTTAATAAAATAAAACTGAGGTATTCATTTGAAATTTGGTATATATTATCGACATACGGAACTAGATTATAATTTGATGATTCCGTTGAAAAGGTTGGGGATGGAATATGGATAAATGGGTGTAAGTAAGTAATGCAAGCTAGTAAGAGTCAAGAAATTTGCCTCAAACTTTTTAACGACATTTTTCACTAGTAAATCTGGATGTGTAAATTGTGATTCCTTAGAAAGCGGTTTTTTACTCTGATTTTAGTTTCCATTCTATGGTGACTTTGTACAAGTTGTGTGGCGATTTCCAAAGTGACATTTCAACTAGGGTTCTTCTTTGCTATTAATAGTGCCTCTGGAAATATATTTTGATACATAATATACCAAATGAATCAATTGTTGTTTGTAAATACTTAAAAACTTAACATATTATTATTTCACTTTAGCTACAATTGAATCATGCCAACAGAAAGGTTTTATGGATTTAAAAACAAATATTCTGTTTTAATCTCTAGTATATGCAGATAGGTAGTTACCTGCTGTTACCACTCTACACGCCTCTTAGGTAACAGTAAGCAACTGTCAGTTGTCAGTTGAGTATTCGCCGGCCAAACTATCAGTGGAGACGGGCGGGGTCACAAAAAAAGTTGATTTAATAATTGGGAGCCAAGTAAATTAAACTCCCCTGCAAATACACTTGAAAGTTCATAGCAATCCCCCAATTTACTAAACAGAGATTGAACACACACAAAAAAATGACAAATTTACTTTAAAAGACTATTGGAAGTTTATTACTAGATATCAAATAAATCACAACAGTATTTAATAGTATTCAATAGTATTCAGCAGTATTTACAAATAAAACAACACAAAAAAAATTATCTAAATCTAAAAGTTTGAATAATGTTGCGCACACAAAAAAAAGTGGTACCGTAAATTCAAAATACCTAAAAGAATTATAACATTACAGCATAATATTAATCCAATAAAAAAAAAATATTTAAATTCACGTCTTAATTTCAAAGTACCTAAAATTTAAAAAGTTGACTGGACTAATGAAAATAATCAATTGGCCAAGTCTATGAACTAAATAAACCAGCCAAAGGAATAATACTACGCAAAAAAAAATTATTAAATAGAATAGTTACCTAGGGGACAACTGGTATATATAATGCAAAAATATATTTAATCTATTAGATAGAAATAGAGTATATGGGTGTTAGTTTCTATAAGGTTAATAAAGTATTTATTTTTTTATGAGTATTATTAAAATAAACTAAAGAACATAAAAAAAACCTTTATCATAATCGCCGCAAAAAAAGTTACTGCAGTTTTAGTGTTGCATAAGCTTAAGCGCATTCACATAAAACAAAACCAGAAAAGTAACTGGTATTTCTTTTCAACAAAAGTACTAAGGCTAATCCGAACCTTAAGAAACTATACTGTGAATTAAGGGCAATTATACAATTTTGCGTTAGGCTAAATAATGTCTTTGTGCGAACCACTTTGATTTTGTTAAATACCAGGTAAGTCAAAAAATATATAAATATATAAGTTTTCAAATATAAAATAAAACTATTGCTCTTTAGTTTAACTTGCGTATTCTCCTGTTCCTGTTGAATCCTCGCCTCTGAACGTCCACGAAGGTAAGTTGTTGCACAGGGGCGTCGGGAGGGACAGGTTAAAAAAATATTCCCCAAAAGGAAACTTATTTCCCAGACTATTATTTTTCCAGAATAGAATCTGCAGCACTCAAAACTCCTCAGCAGAAAAACGTCAAATAATAGCCCTCCAGTAACACCCTTATAAATAAAGTACAGAAAAAATTAATTACCTAACTATTTACAAAAAAAATGAACATACCTTCCTTGAAGGGTGTTCCACTATATTTCACGAAAATGGATAGATGGTGGTGAGATGTGATGATAGAGAGGGTGGAATAATCACTACACGAGAAAAATAATAAATTACTATTTATAAAATCACATGGACGATGGGTACTTACAATAATTGCTGCAATTATCCCTAAATAGGTGCGATTTCACAAAACTACGGCCACAATTCAAAAATATACACTGCCAAACATCGAAATCGCAATAAAATACTGCACAAAGAATAATCCCGGAGCGGATGTTCACAGACAAAACGTCTTCATGCAGATACCACCAGCAATTAATTAAGAATGGCCCCTTTAATCGCCGGAAATCGACGGAAAACATCAATACTCATATCAATTAAAAATCCTATTTGAAAAAAACTGATCTAACTCAACATAAAAGCAAGCTATAAAGATACCAGTAAGCGGTTCCTCCACAATTCACTAAGCTCATGAGTCCATGGAGACACGCGCTTCAATATAAAACGGACCAATAAACTTTGGAGCCAACTTTCTTGTAAAATAGTTGGCGCCACTCGACTGAACAAAATTTTTCCTCCAAACCAGTTGATTAACAGCAAATTCTTCATTTCTTCGTCTAAAATTATATGTCTTTTCGCTTTTCTTTGCGGCTGTATCCAATCTATTTCTGACATCTTCAAATAATCTCTTAAATGCTTCGTGTCTGTCTTCTTTTTGCACATCTTCGTCATTATCCTTGGCCATCTTTGTCACATACTCGTCTCCATGTAATACCATGTTTTTTCCAAAATTTACGTAGTAAGGAGTATGGTTAGTTGCTTCATGTTTTGCAGTTCGCGTGGCACAGGCTACTTTCGCTAGATTTACATCCCATGTTCGGTGATTATCGGACACATACATAGCCAGCATGGTTTTAAGCGTTTTATTGAATCTTTCTGTTTGGTTAGCCTGGGGATGGTAGCAAGCGTTGTACCTAATTTTAACTCCGTATTGACTTGCAAGTTGCTGAAACTCTTTTGAACTATATTGTTGACCATTATCACATAATATTAGTTTTGGCACGCCAAACATCAAAAACACTTCTTCCTCAATTTTCTTGACGATTGCGTTTGCGGTAGCACTCCTTAGAGAGAAGACTACAGAAAATTTACTGAAGGAATCAGTTACTGCGAGGATATACTGATGACCTCGATTAGACCGTGGGAGTGGTCCCATCAAATCTGTCGATATAATCTCCCATGGAGAGTGTGTTCGTGGCTGTTTCGTCATAAGACCTTTCGGACCTCTAAGATCCGGTTTATAAGCTGCGCATGTCGTGCAACTTCTGATGTATTTAGCTACATCACTCCGTAATTTTGGCCAGTAATACTTTTCAGTAACCGTAACATATGTTTTAAAGACACCCATATGACCCGATGTCGGTGGATAGTGTGCAGCAGATATAACGAGCTTTCTTTGTTCTTTCGGAACCACCTCTTTCCAACACTCTGATGGACCAACTAATTCAACATTACTTGGTTTAACCTATTTATATAGTTGTCCATTCTTCAATTTGGAAATTTCAGTGGTTCCCTCTGAACGTTTCCTATCATACCATTATACCACTTGTCTGCGACCGAACTATTTACAACCTCCTTTTCTACACAGTCAAGGACAGGCACTGATCTAGATAAAGTATCGGGAACAACGTGCTCTTTTCCCTTCCTGTGAATTATTTGAAAGTCAAATTATTGTAAACGTACGGCCCACCTGGCCAATCTACCCGTGGGATCTTTTAGATTTTGCAACCATTTTAACGAATAATGGTCAGTTATGACAGTAAACGGTATGCCTTCTATGTACTGCCTCAGTTTTTCCTCGGCCCACAGCACAGCTAAACATTCTCTCTGTTGTGGAGTAGTTTCTTTCTTGCCTGGTCAAAGAACGACTAAGATAGCAAATGACCCTATCACCATCAGGGTGAGGCTATGTTAAAACCGTGCCCGCTCCAAATCCTGACGAATCGCACTGAATAACGAAGGGTAAGCTGTAATCCGGGCAACTGAGTACGGGTGCTGAAACTAGATACTATTTGATTCGTCGAAAAGCTTCTTCACACTCCTCTGTCCAATCAAATTTCCTTGACTTTTTAAGAAGTGCAGTCAACGGAGATACCACTGTGGCGAAATCAGGAATAAAACGTCTATACCATGAAAAAGTTCCAACAACTCGTCGTACTTCTTTCACGGTGGTAAGAACAGGAAGTTGGAGCATAGCCTTCACTTTGTCGGGGTCAACATGGAGACCATTTCTGTCTATCACGTAACCGAGATATCTCATCTCCGGCCGACAAAATTGGCATTTCTCCCAACTGACAGTCAATTTGGCTTCTCTTAGTCTTCTAAAAACCTCATCCAAAATCGACAGATGTTCGTCAAACGTTTGTGTTACAATCACCACATCATCTAGGTATACAAAGACATGAGGTTCCAAATCAGGGCCTAACACACGGTCAATTAATCTCTGCCATGTAGCTGGCGCGTTATGTAACCCAAATGGCATACGCCTGAATTGGTATAACCCCCTTCCAGGTACTGTAAAGGCGGTATACTGTTTGGAAGTTTCCGCAACCGGTACCTGCCAATACGCTGACTTAATATCTAGAGATGACAAGTAATGTGCATCTCTGAGTTTATCCAAAGTATTCGTAATATATGGTAGAGGATAGCTGTCCCTCTCCGTGACGGAATTTAGTTTTCGGAAATCCACACAGAAGCGGTAGCCTCCGTCTTTCTTTTTCACCAGTAATATTGGTGAAGACCAACCACTATTGGATTTCTCAATGATACCTTGTGCCAACATGTCCGCTAATTCGTTGTCTATATTTGCCTGCATCACGGGTGAGACTGGATAGTAACGTTGATTTATCGGGGGAGACTTCGTAACGATGACGTGTTCCGCAAGGTCAGTACATCCGATCCGGTCTCCCATTAATTCCTTACTTCTGTCCAAGAGTGCTTGTAAACGTGCCTGCTGCAAAATGGAGAGAACGGTTCTACCTCTCAAGTGGTCTACTTCATCTAAACAAACTGGTTGATTCGAAAAACGCCATTCATTATGACGTAAATCCGGGACTATGCCCATATGCACCAAAAAGTTAGTTCCCAAAATTAAAGTATGTGGAAGTTCCGGTACTACCAACGTCCTAATTACACAAAAAGGTATTTCACATTCACCTGCACTTTCCACAAGATCACCAATTGCCATTTTACATTTAATTTTTCTAGTCGTATCGAGCACAAATCCTAAGTTCTTTATAAGTTTCCAACCTGAGCTACCTATAATAGTGGATGATGCTCCAGAGTCCAATAGACCAAGTAATGTTTTTCCCATTACACTTACTCTAAGGTAAGGGCGTTCATCATTTTGAGCATGATCCAATATGAAGTCGAGTACTGGCTGAAAATTGTTGATCGAAGGTTCCAAGCCGATGCCGACGTCCTTAATTCGACCACTTAAGAACGCCGATTGCCGCTTCCCGTCTTCTTACATGTTGGGCAATTTCTTACAGTATATCCTTCTTTCTTGCAATTAAAGCAGATTAACTTTTTCGGCAAGGCACACCCAATCGCGTTATGCCCTGGCTGCTTGCACCTATAGCATATGATTCCCTTTCTAGGTGATATTCCACCAGGTTATGTTTGAGAAGTCGATTCAATGGCATTAACTTCTTCGGCTACATCCAAATAAGCCAAATCCTTTTCAAGAGCTTTGCCACGTCGTGAAGAAGGTTCAACATACTTATTGATCATATCTCTCATAGCCTCCATACTTCTGCATGAGATACGTAAATCGGCTAGGGTTGCTGGCAGAGGGTCACTGAGCCGTTCTAAGTAAAAAGGGAGAAGATTCTTCAGAATAATTTTCAACTTCGTCTCTTCCGAAATCGTACATCTCAATCAATTAAAATAACTTGCCATTACAGCCAAATACACACCTATAGATTCGGTAGAGTGTTGATTTCTTTTCTGTAGTTCTTCAAATAGTTCTTCCTCATAGTTCGACGATAAATATTCCGCTCGAAATTCCCTTATCATTTCATCCCAATCAGTTACATCTCGGCACTCTTTGTAAAATTGATAGGCCTTATCAGAGAATAGGTAAATACCAGCACTGAACAAAGTTTCTCTTGATACATTAAGGGCCACTCGGGCCAAGTTCTTCAACTCCTTCCAGAAAGGCGTTTATAGATATTCCTATTTTCTTATCTCCAGAAAATTTTTGGAGGTTCCATTTATGTGGAGGAATAGTTTTACTTGCAACCTCGTCTTGATCATGGGGATTTCTAACCACATGAGACTGATTTGCATCATCCAGTGAAGATAACCTCGAGACATGTGTTATACCTTGCTGGAAAGTATTGACACCAACTTGTCCTTCCATAAAGCTCAGTGAAGGAGGTGCCATAGAATCTTTGCTCTTCTCAAATTTCGCAATGTTTCCATTAAATTTCTCCATTAAGGATAATACCAAAGCCACCAGTTATGATTTCTTCTTTTGTTTTTCAGCATCACAGATCATATTTTCTAATCTACCAAGAATGTATTTTGTTTGTAACTTCAGGGCTTCATTACTGCCTTTTCCATTATTGAATTGAGCGACCATATCCATCAAACTATCCAATTTCTTCTTAATTTCTTCATGATCTTGTTCAAAGGTGAAAGGATACTCTGGGTACTTCAGACTATCTCCATCCTTTTCCAATTGTATTGCTTGAGACAAACGACGCGACGTCGCATTTCTTCACAATTCCCCGTCGCAATACCACGAACGTATGTATGTATGTATGTATGTATGTATGTATGTATGTATGTATGTATGTATGTATGTATGTATGTATGTATGTATGTATGTATGTATGTATGTATGTATGTATGTATGTATGTATGTATGTATGTATGTATGTATGTATGTATGTATGTATGTATGTATGTATGTATGTATGTATGTATGTATGTATGTATGTATGTATGTATGTATGTATGTATGTATGTATGTATGTATGTATGTATGTATGTATGTATGTATGTATGTATGTATGTATGTATGTATGTATGTATGTATGTATGTATGTATGTATGTATGTATGTATGTATGTATGTATGTATGTATGTATGATAAGATAAGATAAGATAAGATAAAGATAAATTTATTAATGTTAAAATTATAAAAATATACACACGTCAAAAAAAAGGTTTGCACAAATTAATTTTAGAAGCATACAAACATACATATAATATCACACCTACAAAGATATAATTAATTTGTATGAAACAGGTACAGTTACTAACAAACAAAAAATTTACAAGGATACAGTACAATAATATAATATCACATTCTAATATGTCCAATCTCTCTTTCAATTTCTTCTAATGAGAAAAATGCGTTTTCTAGAAAAAAGTCTTTAATTGTAGATCTGAACCTTGTTGGGATCAAAGTTTTCACGCTATTAGGTAGTGCATTATAGATTTTAATACCATAGTATTTGACACCAGTTTGTCCCCTGGTAAGTCTTGTGAATTCAGGACATATATTATCTTTATATCTGGTTTCATGTTGATGTAAATCAGCATGAGTATTAAAGTTATTTAGGTTATTATGTATATATAAGATACATTGCAGTGCATACAAACAAGGTAATGTGAGTATTTTAAGCACGATAAAAAGGTGCTTAGTATCATCTCGATACCCTATACCACCCACAATCCTTAAGGCCTTTCTTTGAAGGCCGAAAAGTCTGTGCTTGCCAGCAGAGTGGCCCCAGGCAAGAATGGCATAGGACAGTCTAGAGTGACATAATGCAAAATAGGCTGTTTTAAGCACATTGCGGGATACAGAATTTGACAGTTGTCTTAGACAATATATATTTTTTGATAACTGTTCAGCAAGATAATCGGTATGAGCATCCCAACGTAGAGATTTGTCGATGAATACTCCTAAAAATTTAGTGTTAGTTGGATTATTCGGTAGATTTCCCAAATCGCGTGTGCTTGAGACCATTTTAACTGTTTTTTCTTCATTAAGTGCTAGAGAGTTAGATGTGAACCACTTTTTGGCATTGGAGAGCGCATCGTCACTCTTCAGCATTAAGTTATTTAGATTATAATCTGACATTAGAAGTGTCGAGTCATCGGCATAAAATATACAAGTGAAATTCTTAAGTGCATTTGGCAAATCATTGATATAGATTAGGAATAGGACCGGGCCCAGGATTGAGCCCTGAGGTACTCCCGACTTAATATTTAACTCCTCGGATGTTATTCCGTTTAATCTGACCGTTTGTTTTCGGTTTTCTAAGTAGAACTTGATAAGTGAAGTACTTGAGTTGCTGAAATTATATTTGGGCAACTTTTGAATTAATAAGTTATGTGATACACAATCAAACGCTTTGCTGAGGTCGCAAAACAATGAAGCAGAGTAGAGTCCTTTTTCAAAGCACCCTAATGTATATTCTGTAAATTTTAGTATATGTTGTTGATAAATGTTCACGAAATCCAAATTGATGTCTAAAGAGTATTTTATGTTTCTCGAGATATTCAGTTATTTGATTTTTAATGGCCTTTTCAAAGATTTTTGAGATAATTGGGAGTATAGAAATTGGCCTATAATTGCCTACTTCCTCTATATCACCTTTTTTAAAGATTGGAACAACAGTTGCAATTTTAAGTGCATCTGGAAATATGCCAGTCCTGAAACTTATGTTTATTAGTTTGGTTAAGGGAATTACTATATGATTTTTTATAGTTTTTATCAAGTCAGTATTTAGGCCATATATGTCTTTAGTGTTACTGTTTTTCAAAGAGTTAAGTATGTCTCTTACTTCATTGTATGTTACCTCACGGAAGCAGAAAGATTCAGTGAAACTAGCCTGTTCAATATAATGCAGGGGGTCAATATCTAATTTGGGAAGTCCAGCAGTAACATCTCCAGCAACATTAATGAAGAAATCGTTAAAGGTATTTGGCTCAATGTGTGATGTCTGTATAGACCTTTTCTTCCGATTTGTATTTATTATTTGCCACATGGTTTTTATGTATGTATGTATGTATGTATGTATGTATGTATGTATGTATGTATGTATGTATGTATGTATGTATGTATGTATGTATGTATGTATGTATGTATGTATGTATGTATGTATGTATGTATGTATGTATGTATGTATGTATGTATGTATGTATGTATGTATGTATGTATGTATGTATGTATGTATGTATGTATGTATGTATGTATGTATGTATGTATGTATGTATGTATGTATGTATGTATGTATGTATGTATGTATGTATGTATGTATGTATGTATGTATGTATGTATGTATGTATGTATGTATGTATGTATGTATGTATGTATGTATGTATGTATGTATGTATGTATGTATGTATGTATGTATGTATGTATGTATGTATGTATGTATGTATGTATGTATGTATGTATGTATGTATGTATGTATGTATGTATGTATGTATGTATGTATGTATGTATGTATGTATGTATGTATGTATGTATGTATGTATGTATGTATGTATGTATGTATGTATGTATGTATGTATGTATGTATGTATGTATGTATGTATGTATGTATGTATGTATGTATGTATGTATGTATGTATGTATGTATGTATGTATGTATGTATGTATGTATGTATGTATGTATGTATGTATGTATGTATGTATGTATGTATGTATGTATGTATGTATGTATGTATGTATGTATGTATGTATGTATGTATGTATGTATGTATGTATGTATGTATGTATGTATGTATGTATGTATATATGTATGTATGTATGTATGTATGTATGTATGTATGTATGTATGTATGTATGTATGTATGTATGTATGCATGTATGTATGTATGCATGTATGCATGTATGTATGTATGTTACTCTTACCACCTTGTTTTCATTATTTTCCCCTATTTACCCCCCAAATCTTCACTGGATAAATTAAAAAACAATCCAGAAATCTCTTTATACCTAATACATGTGTATAAAATTTCAAGTCAATATCTTAAAGTTAAATAATGTGTTTATTTGATCCAAACCGCATACAGTAACTCAAAAACAAATTCAAAACAGTCTGTATATATATTTTTTTATTTGCATGTGGCATTAGGTGGACCATTTTCTAAAATATAAAAGAAAGTAGTTAGATACGAGAATCTGAAGGAGTAATTATATAGGTAGGTATTTAGGCAATAAAATACATACAAAATGCAAATAATACAAGTATAATAAACATTTAAAGATAATATAATATATTTATTATATTATCTTTAAAAATATTCTATTGAATATAAGCACATAAAGTAGTAAAATCCTTAGAATTTTTTAAAAGCAGACATATACAATGAAAATCAGTTATTATAGGTATCAATCGGATTGCATCCATCTCTCGGGTCTCGATTATGCTTGACCTTTCATAATATGTGTACGTATACTTCAATTGCAAAGAAAGTACGAACTTAGTAAGGACAGACAAACTAGAACCTACTGCGGTAATCATTTGTCCCACCCGCGTAGAATTTGTAACTGATCTACTTGCGTTGTTCCCTCTTAATATATTTAATATAATTTGGAGCTTGCTAAAAACTCTTCCGGAAGAAACTTATATGCAAGACAGGGTTAAAAGATATTTATGTAGGCAATATACAAATTGGCGTAGGTTGCACAGTGAAGATTAAATTTTTCTAAAATCTTTAGACAGCAGACAAAACGGCCCGTACAAGAATTATTTAAACGAATAAGTTTTAATATTGAAAATGTTTATGTATATGGGTATATGAGGGTCGAGTTACCAGTTTTCGTTCAAGGTCAAAAGACAGCGGTGTCGAGGTCGAGTGAGACTGTCGTATATGCAACGGCTGATATATGCAAATGTAACATGGGTTGCATATATCACAGGGGGTCAAGTTACCAGTTTTCATTTAAGGTCGAAATACAGCGGTGTTGCAATCGAGAGCGGATCGTAGCTGGCGACGAGGCGAAGCCGAGTCCGAAAAAAGTTTATGTTTTATGCATGGTGTTATCATTTCTAATGTCCCGATGGTTGTAAGAATTCCGAAATCTGTGAATTTTTGTAAATCAGCACTATTTTCATTTTCGTTATCGCTGCTAAAGTAAACTTCATATTTCTAAGTCAGATAAAAAATTTCAAAGCTTTGCCGCCTATTACCACTAGGATAGAGCGGGGCATGCATTAAAATAAGAAATTAAGGGAAACTCGCCAGTATCAGTTATAATTTCTAATAATTACGCCACTCACTCCTAAAATATTTTAAGATCTAACGGTCACTACTGTTTACCTAATTTTTTACACATATACATAATGCTGTAAAAGGGCAAGCACAACGGCACAGGTATTAAGCAGAGACGGACCACAGTCTTCCGCGATATTTCAAACGAGTTGTGTTATATTTAGAATATATAGGTTATGTGCTTCATACAATAATACAGTGTGTGGTTCAGTGTTTACATTTTATTTTGATTGTGAGTGCCTAGACTGTATAATACTTTAACAGATAAGTGAAATTGCTCTTTGTTTAAGCGTATTTTATGCAGTTGTGTAAAAATATTTCGGCGGATGGTGAAATATTCGAGTGTTTTCCGTTTTTTAGTGGCTGTAGTAAAATAATATTGTGATAATGTTCAGGCCTTGGAAAGATCCTGAACCTAGCACCAGCAGAGAATTTAACGAAGATATGGGAAATGGCAATGGCTCGCAAATTACAGAGAAAAGTTCTAGATAATATTTATGAGAACGTACTAAAAAAGTAGTTTTAGAGACCTTCAGAATTGTGCAGTGGGGTAATGAATATTTGGAAAATATAAACAAATTTCGAAATGACCAACGACCTATTTATTATTTAGATGAAACTTGGTATGATACCCATGATACAGTGAAAAAAGGCTGGATAGATGGTTCAAAGAAATGTAAATTTGATATGCCTGCGCATAAAGGAACCAGATAGTAATTGTACATTGTAGATCAGAAAATGGATGGGTGCATAATGGTCTCAAATTAAGTGGAAAAAAAATGGAAGAATCAAACGTTGACTATCACCAAAACATGACTGCAGATATTTTTGAAGCATGGTTTCAGACTTCATTGCTACCAAATATAGAAGAAAACAGCGTAATTATTTTAGACAATGCTTCGTATCATTCGCGACAAATTGAGAAAATACCAAATACGGGAACAAAGAAAAAAGATATTCAAGAATTTCTTCGAAAACATAATTTGGAATTTGAAGAAAATTTTAGGAAGAGAGATCTTTTGGAAATTGTTAAGAAGCAAAACTTCCCAAAACAATATGTGATTGATAGCATGGCTAAAGCTCAAGGACATACAGTTTTACGGTTACCCCCATATTTTTGCATTTTTAACCCGATACAACTAATATGGAGTCAGCTGAAAAGAAGTATTCGCAAAAATAACACCTTCTCCAAAGTTGATGCCAAAGTAGTCGACCTTATTAAAGCTAAAGTGGGACAAATAACACCAAGTAATTGGAAAAAGTGTATTCAGCATGTCATTAAAATTGAAGATGAATTTATTAAGTTAGAAAAAAGCATCAGCCCTAATCAAGACCGTTTAATAATATCTGTTGATTCAGATACCGACGATGATACCGATTTAGAAAGTGGTTGTGAAGTGTTGAGTGAGTGTAGTGATTAGAGTTTTAAATAAAATGTTATATGTGATTTGATTTAGTGTGCATTGTGAATTTATCGTTTCATTAGTGTTTTACATACGCGCAAATGTAATATAACGTGATTTTTATTTATTATATCTGGCTTAATTAGATTACGGGTTATTGACAAATTTAATATTTTCTTTATTTAATGAATTTAAAGAGTTACTTTATTTCTTTGACCTATTTTAATAATATCGATAACCTTAACTCTGAACCCATATTTTTTGGCAAGGAATTTCTCGTACCTCCTCGTGGTCCTTGCTGGGCAACAATAATAATTCGATAGGTATATTAAATTATTATTGGCGAAACTGAGCAACAAAAGAATATTTGGCATAATTTTAATTTAGACTAATAAAATTCATCAATGCTCCACCAATATATAAAATATTATTTCTATCTTAACACAAGCAAAACGGAATACTTTTTTTAAATTTATCATTATCACTGTAACAAATAACTATTTATTTATCAACCATTCATTAAATTAATTAGATTGTAACTCACGGCACAATAATTTTAAGTACACGGTCCTGAGCCGCAAGAAATTACGTCGGCTTTGACACTTTTATGACAGTTTTATGGCTTTTTTGGGTGTCTCGCGCCGTGTTCACTCTTTTGTCGGGAATTTTTTATTTGACTTAGAAATATGAAGTTCACTTTAACAGGACTTGAAGCATCTTCATCATCACTATGTACTTATATGTTTCTTATTTTGATTTTGGGCTGATGTTGAGTATGACTGATCTTTTAAAAGTTTCAAATTATTAAAATTTTGTGCAAAACTGATGCCCGCCGAGAAATTTCTCGGATTCCCCGACGCTGCATTTTAATGAAACTTAGTACGTGCACAGTTTAATATCTGCCGTGGTACGCGTACAGATGACATGTGGACGAATACCTATTCAGTAATTTTTTTACCAGTAGAAATCGATCATAAAAATTTGTATATGCATTTTAATAATATTTGTATTCAAGCTGAGACATCAGAAACTATACTGAAATAGATTGTAGAATGTACCTTAATACCTACATCCTCCATTTAGTTCAGAACTATTAGAAGTTTAGTAAATACCTATATCGATTTGACAAAAACTCCGTCCTCAAACGGTTTTCTATACGCATTATAGTTACTAATAACTCTCTCTACATGATGGCACAGACAATGATATAGGAGTTACTATTAACTCTCTCTACATGATGGCATAGACAATGATATAGGTTTCTATTGGGGACAATTCCACGGTGGAAGTACGAGAACCTTTGACTAGGAAAGTTACACTGAGAGAACTCTGTCGGCGGAAGGATATAATGCGGCATGCAAGTCCTTCAAGCCCGTAATCGAATAAGTAGACTGCGTTAACCGCAACCACTGCCAGAGAGACAGGAGCATTAAGTATGCCACAGCACAGGACAGCACTGGTGATTTTTGCTCAATTACCCAATTTTTGATTAAATTTAACTTTCTTTTTACTTCCCTCGCATACCGAAGGGAAGTATTCGAGAAAAAACGCCATCCGAGATTTTTTCGGATTTTCACGTTTCAGGTCATATTGTCATATAAATTATGAAAATATAGGTTTTTCAATTTAATCAGTCTGTCTGTCTGCCTGTCTGTCTGTCGGTCTGTTGGAGCAATAACTAAAAAACTACTTGACGTAGAAAAGTCAAAATTGGCAGGTAGCCATTGCCACCGAAGAAATGGTTAGAGTTTCACTGGAAAATATAGAGGGTGGACCGTCTAAATAAGGAAATAGATATTGGGAAAAAATTTCTCACTTAAATTTAACATTTCCACGTTTCGTGATATTCTAAAACTATTAAAAAAATTGAAAAATTAGAATCGAAAAAATGTAGAAATTGTGAAAATTTTGTATAAAATGGATGGAATTTTTTTTTGGCCAAATTTAAAATTTCCACGTTTCATGACATTCTAAAAATATTTCAAAAAAATAATTAAAAAAAGAAATTAAAGACATTTTTAAATACATATATTTATATAATTTTAAAAATTATTATACGGGAACAAAGAAAAAATATTTATATTTATATTTATATATGTTTATAATAAATATTATATTTATAATATTGAAACAAAACAAAAAAATGAAACTTTTTCCCCCACCACTCTACAGCAGATGATGGAAAAAAGTTATCAGGTTTTCTCTGTATAATAATGGGACTAACTACATGGCGATTATAATTCTGTCATTTCTTAATTAATAATTTTTTAGAGTGACCCGTCTTCTACGAATAAAGAGGGAAGTTCTGTGTAAATACCTTTACCGATATTTTGTTTCTGGATGGGGTACTTACTTCTCCCGAGGAATCTGATTTAGCAATAATTTTTTAAATTTTATTAAAATCTCATAATTTTTTTTTAAAATTCATATTAAAATAATGTAATATTTACTTCATTTATTTAAGCACATAGGTATATTTAAAAAAAAATAGCAATTTGGTCTTACAAATTAAGACGCAAAAGTAATCATTGCACTTGTATGTTGTAACTTTCTACATGTACATCCGTTATGCCGTAATTGCTGTGGAGAATATGCATTCATCCATCCATATATAATAAAATCCAATAGGTGCGAGCCCCTTCCTCTTCGCGATCTGAACTAGATAAAGGCTTCTTAAGCAGACTTTTTATGGGACGCGCCCGGTATGGATCGACGTGGAACGACGACCGACATTGCGTCGTATATGTGGGGATGCTAATTACTAGAGGATTAACTTCTTCTAGGCGTACTTTTACGACCCTCAAAATTATTCGCGATGCTCCGACGTGCGTCTACTAATTTTGTTAAAACGTCAAATACTCGATTAAAACATCAAGAAATTCCGGTTTTCGCTCGCTCCTGTGACACCGAATTTGCGCCGCCCAATTTACGATGTGGATTAACTAGAACCCTCCTTTCTTAGGTCGCGACGCCGTACGATCCCTCCGAAGGCGTATTTCGAAAAATATGAACGTTTTAAGATCACACGTTTTCGAACTTTTTTCGCCTTCGAAGAGCCCCTTTTATTTTGCGGTTTTTCGCCTATATCTCGGAAACTCTCTCGAGTTAGCTCGAAAATAAAAAATCCCAAACGACGAGTTCATTTCTTGACCGATCGTCACATCGGCATTTTACAGCGGTTCCTCGTTTCGGAGGTATCGGCCGAAATATGCGGCGATGTAAGGCGGGAAATTGGACATATTTTCCTTTAAACCTTCAAAAGTCGTTCTCTTTATTTTCGTCCCGCTTCAGAAATAAGTGAGCCGCGAACGGTCAAAGTGGAGGCCCATCCCGGCAGTGATGACGTCACAGCTGAATTTGTAGAGAAATTAATTTCATGGTATACGGGGTGTGCGAACAATTTACCAAAATTACATAATACATTTTAGTTATTTTATATTTGAAAAGTTTAACTCATTTTATTTTAACCTGGCATTTACATTTTGCGACAGACAAATCAGAGAGTAATTTTATAGGTTATTAAATGTTTGACATTACAAATCAGTCAATTTAGTCTTATAGGTTATATGTAGTGTTGACATTATTTAATTCTGTCATTAATTTGAAGGTGTCAGGTTTAGATATTTTAAATATAAATTTTAGAAAAAAGTGAAGAGAGAATCGGGATGATGGAATATTTTTAGTTTTGGACAGGAGAGACATGGAATTTGAGAAGAGGTGAAGAAACGTACATAATAATTAAAATAAGGAGAAAGTCCCGGAAAGTTTTTTCAAGTAGGACATTTACTTAATGAAATACGAAACAAAATAGATACAGGGCGAGTTGTACCGATCGAGATTCATTAAAAGCAAATTCTATAACATTAATATCCAAACTTTGATCAAACTGATTTTAGTTGAGACTTATACTTAATATAACAAATTAGAAAAGAAAATTATGTACAAAATTAATTAGATATTTCTAACGGTTTCCCCATGTGTGTGTAGAATTACATGTGACCATAGTAATGTTAAAGAAATAGTGACAAGGAATTTCGTTTATAGAAATACGAAGAAAAATCAGTGTGTGGCGCGAATTGACTATGATATTAACAGAATTAAAGATCCACCTATTTACTTCACGGTTCTATTTACAGTTCTTCCACATTTACGATTCCCTCCGCTGAAGATATGATTCAGCATTATGACTCCTTCCTTATTTTTCCGCACTATTGTAAATACATGTTTCATGAAATAATTACACATGAACATGCGTGCATATTATTAAAAATAAATTTACCGGAATTTACATAATCAATTTTAGTTAGTTATTTTATAGGTATTTGAAAAGTTTAAGTCATTTTATTTTAATGTAACACTTCCGACATGCAAGTCAAATAATTATATGTAGTTTTGACATTTAATTTAGTTATTTTATATTTGAAGTTTAAGTAATTTTATTTTAATGTGATATTTACACTGTTAGTTCTGATAGGGAGTTTATTTTTATGTTTTTAAATATCTGACACTTTAAGTCAGTCAGCTTAATTTTATAGGTTATATTATGAACGTTTAAGAAAAATCAATAATTTCATCATATACACGGTATGTGAACAATTTACCGGAAATTGATTTAAATTAAATTTCCTTATCTGTCGCCCGATTGGGCCAAAATTCGGTACTCGGGGGTTATCGACGACGTTGATAACGAATACGACGTCAAAATCGCAAAATTCAAAATGGCGGGCGAATTTTGTCATTTATGGTTCCATCCCGTTCAAAATCGGTATGTGGAGTTTTCGACGTAGCTGATGACGAATCTGAAATCGAAATTAAAAAATTCAAAATGGCGGCATAAATTTTCTCATTTATGGGCCGAACAACTGATAACTGAAAAACTGAAAACTGAAAAACTGGAAACTACAAATTGACTGTGAAAGCAGTAAATATTGACTGCGTAAGCAATCAAACCCCTCCGGTAGGAGCTGGGAAACGCTCAGCGTTTTCTAGTTGTTGTAATATTAATTAATTAGATTTTGATGTAAATACTTATATAATTACTCGTGTACAACTGATGAAAATTCCTTTAATGAAGACACTTTTATTCAAGAATAATTTGAAACAAATGAAGACAAAAACGACGAGGAAGCCGAAGACTGAGAAATTTCTGATTTAGAAATCTCAGTTCACGAAAGTCATTAATATTCGTACTCAAGTAAATGATCTCTCTAGTGTAAGTGAAATTTATATGACCAATATGAAACTAGCAGTGATGATAGTTCATGTTAAGAATTCGACTTTGGTACCTCACGAAAAAATGCTAAATTCATACCGTAAATATTTCAGTTATTAATTAAAAATATATGAACGTAGCAAATATTATACTATTTGTTGGCGTGTAGATAATTTAAATAAAGTGTACAAACTTAATAAATATGTTAATAATATTATGTTTCCAGTATATTAATAATGATATTCTAAAGAGACAATGTTATTAATTTTTATTAAATAAAACAAATAATTTATTTACTTAACCTTAAAAAATTCACAAAAATGTAACATATAGAGTTAATAAAAATGTTCCTTGCAGTAGTGTACAAAAATATTTTACATTATTTATAACAATGAAAGTATAAATAAAAATTAAAAAATAATTGCAAAATCGGGTTCCTCGGGAAAAGCTGCCACGGACACAAACAAAAAACGTTAATACATTCAATCAGAAATTGGCCAGGTTAGAGGCGCGAAGAGAGGGTAAGTCTTCTCCAGCCATGCTGCACGGTGTTGGAGAATGGACAAAATTCGTTCTAAGGATCAATTTTTGAGATATCCACGAATTTTTTTTTAAATACTTTGAAAGGAGTCTGGAATAGTGAGTCACTGCGGCTTTTAGAAATTTTTTGGTTTTCTTTTGCATATCCCCACCCATAAGTTCCCTTGTATTTGTTGACATCCTTCAAAAGTGGTCTTATGAGCTGAAATTTTCAGGATTTTCTTTTTTTTGGCAAAAGGAACCATTTGACATGCATAGAGATTAAAAGTTCTACCTAAAATATTTTCTGTCCTGTCTGTTTATTTTAAATGGAACACCCTATATGTTTCGGCTTTTGACCACGGCGAAATGACCACGTCCAAGCATGTTGCATACTCTATACCCGAACCCAGCAGTTTCGGAGATTCTTGATGTTTTATGAAAAATTTGACAGGTGCAGCGGACTGCAAGAACCATTATAACTTTCTTCGTGTAGGAGATCCTCATTTGCCCGTTGGCACATAGAAAGAACACAAGATGAGCTAGTCTCTACAATAAAAATAAATTACATAATAGTATACCAAGTTCTATTTTTCACGTTATATTTTGTCAAATTCAAATCTCAAGAACTTTTTATTTTAAATGGAATACCCTGTATTTTTTACATTAAATTATTTATAATTAAATTCACACAAGAAAAAAAACCATCATCAAACACTGTAAAAAGCACATTGGATAATTTTAGAATATTTCTCTCTGTCAAGGCAGGAAAAGGGGAATTTAGTTTTACATAACTTGATGTAAGAAAATGGAAAAGTTTTTGAGCTTTGAATTTGACAAAATATAACGTGAAAAATAGAACACTTGGTATACTACTATGGCATTTGCCTTTGTGCAGACTAGCTCATCTTGTGTGTTTTTCCACGTGCTACGGAACAAGTGAGGATCTCCTACACGAAAAAAGTTATAACGGTTCTTGCAAATCGTTGCACTTGTCAAATTTTTTGTAAAATGTCAAATATCTCCGAAACTGCTATTCTTAGGTTTAGAGTGTTCGGCATGTTTGGATTTAGAATTTTACCGTCATTTCGAAAAGTTGAAAATAAATAAGGTATTCCATTTAAATAACCAAGTTGGTAGCGACTATCGGTACACCTTGTATAGCTGGAGGACAGAAATTATTTTAAACGGGGATTGATTATGACTGCATACCAAGTTTCCAGTCTGTAATCCAAATGCAAGTTGAAAAACTTCTAACAAACGGCCTACGTGAATCACCCTGTATATATATTTTTTAAGTATTGTTAATTTTAAGCTCTATGGGTGTCAAAGGGTTCCTTTTATCAAAAGGAATAAAATCCTGAAAATTTCAGCTCATAAGACCTCTTTTGGAAGGTGCCTATAAATACATGGGAGCTTATAGGATGGGATATGCAAAAAAAACAAAATTTTAAAAAAGCCGCAGTGGCGCATTATTCCAGACTCCTTTCCGAGTATTTAAAACAAAAATTCAAGTCGATATCTGAAAAATTGAGCCTTAGAGCGAAATTTGTCCATTCCGCCACACTGTGTACCGTAGTTTTCGATGTGCAGTAGCGGCACACCAGCCTCACGCCTATTTTGTAAAAGTGAAAGTAGCTGTAAGTAATGTAATTTATTTTTTTATAAACATAAATTGACAAAAAATAAATTTAGCATCCATTTGAGTAATTTTGAATAAAAAAATATATTAGGCTGTTTCCGTGCAATTACTTAGCTAAAAGATAAAATAAATGACAACTCGGTAAAAGCACAGTTTAATAATATACAATTGGGTCACTTCCCCTAATTTTTGTCCATGACCTCCTACTCCTGCTATCGATGCCTGGAGTACACACAGTAGCATGAGCAAAGAGTTCTGAACTCTTTGAGCAAGAGTTATTTGTTAATGTTTGTGATGATGTGCGAATCGGGTGTTTCTAACTTTAACGCAAATTGAGGTTATTTATTCCAGTATTTTGTTTTTGCATGGATATAAATTCAAAAATCGGAACTTTTCCATAATAAATTATTACAAAAGGTTATAAGTCGATGATACCAATATAATTATTGTCATATAGGCATTTTTTTGCATAAAGGCTTATAGCTATACAGCCAGCTGCAATTTAATAAATAAAACTTAATACCTAAGATATTAACCTAACCAATAAGAAGCATGACATGCGTGTCAGCCACGCAGTCACAAAACAAAGGATGTAGGCCAGTCACCACGGACTTCCATAATGCAAAGTTAAACAAAAATTGCGAAAGTTTTTAATCTTTGAGACAATATTGGAGGAGGTGACAAATCATGTATCCGGTTTTGCACCCTTTTCCGCCCCCCGGAACATTGTTAAATTAACAAAAAACGTAAATTGGCAAATAACTTTTTGAAAAAAAAAACGATATTTATGAAAATTCTAGAGAACATTTTAATAATTATTACACGTATTCTGTCAAGCTTGCACCCTGCTACGATGACCGGAACATTGAAAATAGTTGTTTTTTAACTTTATAATGAAATATCTTGTGGAAAAAAATTGCGAAAGTTCTGCAAACGATTGTTTATGCAACAGAGAAGAGTCACAAACCCATTTGTAATTTTGCATAACTTTCTTTACCCCGGAAGATTTTTTTCACAATTTTCTTATCTGGCACGGACACGATTTTGACGTTTTAAACAATAAGAGGGGGTCTATATAATTGCGAATATCGGGTTGCAAATGTTTGTAACACCAATAAATGATACAATCTGAATTTGCAACCTCGTAAATGTCCCGGAAGTTAATGAAATTATCTATTTTTTAAATAACGAAGCTATGCTTGTCTCGAAAAAATTGGAAAATAGGTGCAAATTTCATATAGCATTCTAATAATGGATATAAATACTCGTGTGAATTCACAACCTCGCAAGATATCCGGAATATAATTTATCTATCTTCGCTTTCCTTCTGAGACATTTCGCAATTTCATTAAAATTTCATCAGCGTAAAAATAATTCCAGAAAAAAATTGCAAATTCATTATTCCTATAGCTTAATACCAAATTGCAATCTATTTACATTAATTAATGCGAAACATGATTTAAATAAATAAAATCTCCTTGAAAGAGGGTGACAATAACATACTTACATTCGCACACACGAAAATACAAAAAACCCACTATCCTGCCTTTCGTCGCCATACCATGCCGTCTTCTTAACTAATGACCCATTTGCTTTAAGTAGGTTTTTCCTTTTATTCTACGTGTTCATAAAGGATTATTTTTGTTCCGCCCAGCCACGCACTAACAAATATGCGTTAAGCGGCCCTCAGTACTTGTTTTTATGTATCAATAAAATAGTCTGTAATCTTGTTATATGTTTTACATGTGCACTTTATATACACCTAGGCAATAAGTTTGAAATGTAGGATAGCTAAAAATAAAAAGAAAGCTTCAACCTTTCTTTTTATTGAAAAATCAGTTAGAAATCATTAACGAAAAGAGAAATTTGTCAGTTTACAAACGTTTAATATATTTTTTATTTATTAAAAGTCTCCTAATTAAATGGGAAACAATATTGAAATATGCGTAAGACATCAACGCTTTACATAGTTAGTTTTCGGAACTGTTGACATTATTGGGTTATTTGCTATAAAAAAAATGTACCGTTTGCATGCTGGGCTGACATATTTTCCATAAGACTACATGAAAAAGTTTTCAAATTTTTTTAACTTTATGAGTTTCCTAATGACTTTGGATTTTTACAGAAAATTGTGTCATAAAAATTTATTAAAAACATTTTATTTCAGATTTTTTTCATTATTTTCGTCTAACGCCTCAACCTCCTTAAGTGAACTGAATTGTTCAAAATTTAATTATAAATAAGCTAACCATTACACTCTTCGCCGATTTACTGCACATTTATATAATTGTTGCACATTCTATGGGATACTATTCGCACCCTTTTTTTCAATTTAATTGCAAAACATTAAAAAAGTTTTTTTTTTAATTTAAAAAATTAGTACTTAACTTTTTATTTATTGATAGATTTTGTTACAAAAACAATAGGGTTTTTTCCTCTAGCTAACAGTAGCTTCCTGTTCAAATTTCAATACAATCGAACTTTTGGTTCTTAAGTTATCGTGCTTATAAAAAACGAACGGACGGACATACAGACGGACATCTTGAAAGTTGTTCAGAATTCGATCACGAACACAGTGATATGAAAGTTTTTTCTCTACGTGCAATATTACCGGTTTTAGAACTGTGCCGATCGAAGGCAATATATACTTTTAGTTTTGTATTTGCGAAGAGTATAATAAATGAGATGAACATATCAATAATTTTTAGTAGTTTCGATTTGTATTCTGATTTTCCATTTGTCAGTTATGCTAGTTACCTAGATAGGAACGTAGAAACTTGGCGTTTGGAGTTTGTGGGAGGGCAGTCACATTTAGGTGACCGCAGCACCTAGGCCCCATTGGGCCCCTTGTACATCCTCCCGAGGGATACAAGATTCCACCTAGGCCTCCAACCATCCTAATCTTGTGAAGAAGGTGGTGATGCTGCCTAGGGGAATATCCCTCAAGTCGGCCAAAGTAGGCCAACGTTCTCCCAAAATGGATTCTCTGCTAGAGGAGACTGCCGGGCACTCACAGGGTAAGTGTTGGACAGTCTCGTCTTCTTGTTCACAACCTCTGCATAGGGGTGTGTCATTTAACTTCATGTTATAAAGGTGCTTCCTCAGCTGGCAATGACCAGTAAGGATTCCTGTCGCGAAGCGCAGGTTTTTCCTGGACATTCCCAGGTAGATCATCGTTGTATCCTTGTCAGGGTATCTATGCAGATCCCTGGCCAACTGACAACTATGTGTTTCATCCCACAGTTTTTTAAATTTTCTGTGGGTGTTTTCTTTAATCATTAGCATTATTGCTGAGGTCGGCAGTATGTTGGAAGGGCTAGGTCCAAGTATACTTAGACTGGCTGCCTTCTTAGCCAGACTGTCAGCTTTCCTGTTGCCTCTGCACTGTGCATGCTCTTTGACCCAGCATAGAATGACACTGTTCATGCTGGAGGTGCCCACGAGTGCCTGATGGCATTCCCATACTGACCCTGTTGTTATTTTGTGTCTCTGTAGGGCCATTGTCTACTATCAGTGTAGATTCTTATTGTTTTTCCCGTTATTTGTCTACGGGAAATTTCTTTTGCGGCTATGGTTATTCCCGCCAGTTCTGTTTGTATTATACTGGCTTGTTTGTCCATAGCCCATTTAATTTGAATTTGCAGGTTCCTGGAGTATACCCCACAACCTGTTCCTTCTTTCTTTTTCGATCCGTCTGTGAAGATGTTAACTGTTCCTTCACTGACAGCCTCGTTGCTACTGTTGGTGTGTATTTCATAGGGTCTATCAAAGATGAACTGTGGAGAAATACCATCTGCACGTACCTGCAGAAGTGGCATTTGTGTAATTGCCTCATTCCACAGCCGGCATCTGGTCACTTCACATCCTATGTTTGGTTGTATACCAACGGATTTGAGACGTGCCATAGTAGTTAGGGCCGCCTCTTCTAGATATATGTCTAGTGGTGGCAGGCACAGCATCACTTCCATTGCTCTTGTTGGTGTCGTTCTCATAGCTCCAATTGGTGATAAGACACCCCCCTGAGGACAGCCTCTTGCAACCATTCCTCTAACAGCAATGTCTCCCATGTTAATCTGTACCGCTCTTTTTGAGAGCATGTTGGAGATCCAGCCACTTACGATCGGAGAAACGTTCCTGCTCGTGAGGGCTGCTGTAATTTTTGGAAAGGTGGTTTTATCAAAAGCGCCTTCTATGTCTATGAAGACACCCAGGGTGGACTCTTTATTGTCCAAAGACTTTTCAATCCGACCACTGACCGCATGAAGGGCGGTGTCGGTGGATCTGCCCGGGGTGTATGTATGCTGATTGGGATGTGTAGGATTAGCAGTGATTGCAACATCCCTCAAGTATCGCTCACATAGCTTTTCCATCGCCTTGAGAAGGAACGAGGTCAAGCTAATGGGTCGGTATGCTGTGGGGGTAGTATAGTCTATTCTTCCCGCCTTTGGTATGAACACTACTTTGACTTCTCTCCACACCTTCGGAATATAAAGGTGTGCTAGGCACGTCCTGAATATTACTGTCAGGTGCGGCACTATTTCATCCAGACCCCATTGTAAAAGGGCTGAATGAATGCCGTCAGTACCTGGCGATTTTAAGGGGGAGAAGCCCAGTATTGCCCATTTAATTCTGTCTTCACTCACTATTTGTTTGGCAGTTTGCTAATCCAGTTCGGTGGGTTGAGTGTCGGTTTCATTTGGCCATTCCTTCCGATCTGTCACTACAGATTCTGGGAAGTGAGTTTCCATAAGCAACTCTAGGCTTTCATGTAGGTCATTGGTACTGGTACCATCATCCTTTTTCAGTAAACCTAGGTGATTGTCCTTGTTTTTGGCAAGTATTTTATGTAACCTAGCAGCCTGCGAGTAATCCTCGATCTCCTCACAGTAGCCTCTCCATGCTTCTCTTTGTCTCTGCCTGACTAGTTTTTTTAACTCTCTTCGATTGGTTCTGTATAGCTCCCAATCTGATTCAAGTTTTGTCATTTTCGCTTTGTTGAACGATGTCCTAGCTTGTTTCTTGAGGTCGGTCAGCATCTGGCACCACCATTTAGTGGCTTCCCCAGGCTGTTGTACGGCCTTCAAGGGACATGATGCTTCGTAAGCTTTTTTCATAGCGGTTTGAACAGTTTTAACATACGGCTCAATCTCTCCGTTATTTTGTGGCACCCCGTTGTGTACATCCATCAGGTTCTCCCTGAGTTGACGTCGATATTCATCTCTGTCAGTGTCTCGGGGGTTCCTGAGGAGTTTTCTTGGTGCTTTGGTTAATTTAATGCCGAATTCAATCCAGCGGTGGTCTGACATTGAAGCGGCGTCAGACACATGCCAGTTTTGGATCGAGTTGGATATACGGTTTGTAGCTAAGGCGATATCTACTATGGTTTGACTTCTAGAGTTAATAAATGTCGGTGTACAGCCTTGGTTAATTATATTAAGGTTATTACCGATTATATAGTCGTAAAGTGACTTACCTCTAGCATTGTTGTCTTTGTTGCCCCAGATTACATGGTGAGCATTGGCGTCACATCCCATGATTAGTTCCCATTTCTGGGTGAGGCAATGAGTTATCAGGTTCTCCATTTCCCTTGTCGGCGGTGGTGTTGCCTGGTCCTGGGGGAGATACACTGATGCTATAACGACTGTTGTTGGTTTGCCTGATACTGCACATTCCACCCTCACGGCCGTGAGATCAGAGGTTGAAAGGTGTTGTAATGGCTGGATTTTGATGTGCCGAGGGGCATAAATCACTGTCCTCGGCGTCACTGTTGGTGAGCTGAAAATAACTCCGTTTAGTTTTGTTAAACCAGATATTTTAGATTTAACTATCCAGGGTTCTTGGATTAGAGCCAGTTTATCCTGCTCCACATCGAGTCGTCGGCACAATGTTCCCGTTGCCGCTCTACTGTGTTGCAGGTTACACTGGACTACTCTTACCTTATTTAATTGCAGCTCCGTGAAGAGAAAACGGAGTAGCTGGGTTTAGTTAGTTACCTCCTGTTCCTCAGTGGGAGGGGGGGCAACATCCATCTCGTCTGGAAGTGGAGTTGGGGAGGTGGCACTCCTTGCATAGTGCTCAGCCTCTCCAACCTCCGTTTCCATCCTGTTGATGGGCTGGTCCTCTTCCTTGGCTGATTTTACCCTGAGAGTAAGAGACTGAAAGACGTAATGCAGTCTCATTGATCGTGCTCTCAGGGTTTGCATGTCTTCGTCTCCTATTCCAAAGACGAGTAGGAGTCCCCGTGGGTTTACCTTGGCCTCGTGATGGAAAAGGCACCACCGGCGCACACTCACCATAGGGTTTTGACCCGCCAGGCGACCAATCACAATCTCTTTCTCCTCGTGGTCGCTTTCGGCTTCCACCGGGATCCAGAGAGTGACTTTAGTCAGCCTGGGCAGTTGGTCAAGATGCACCACGGCGAGTGAGGCGCTCTCCCATGGCTTCAGGTTAGCCACGGATTTAGTTAGCCATCCTAACGTATACTCGTCTTCGCAGACAATTCTGATGATTTCACCAGATGATATGTCCACGAGCGAAACGCTGGTGACTTTGTTGTTGTGCTTCCGAGATTGGAGAAGATGCACTTATCCAGTTCTCCCTTCAGCGTCTTTTTGACAATGACTTCTTTATCCTTGGGAATTTTCCCAAGGGGGTTGTCCTTGTCGATTATGGCTACCTTAAGGTGGCTTAAGGCAGCTTCTTTGTAGCTGATCGGGGGGCGGAGCTGGACCCTGGTCCAGGGTTTTGTTTTGCCCTCTTGTAGTTGCTCTTCGGAGTGGGCTCCGAAGATGTCCCCGATCGGTTTCTCTTTTTAGCTGGCACCGTTTTTGGGTGCTCAGAATTCTTTGCGGGCGACCCACCTTTGCTGAACGGATGTGGGTGCCTTCCGGAAGGTGGCACACCTTTGGGGTGCACAGCTTTGGTTGGAGGCTGTCCCGGAGGTGGGAGCGACGACGACGAGGGGTGCGCTATAGCGGCACGTTCCTCCTCCTCGCGCGCTCTCCTCCTCCTTTTGGCCTCGGCCCCGCTGATTCTTTTGCCTCTTCGAGATTTTTTCCATCCCTCAGAGGCGGATTCGGCTGTTGGCTCACTCTGTGGCGAACGTTGTCGCTCTGCCGCAGACTGTGCATGTTGTGGTGGGCGCTGGCGCTCATCCACTGGTTGGTGCGGCGAACGTGGCCGCTCTGCCGCTTGATTGGCTAAAGTTTTATTATCCATATGGGTTTTTTTATTAATTTCGTCCATCTGGTTCCCCACCCGCCACGGAGCCCTCTTTGGGGATGTCGCACGGCAAGCCCGAGCGGTCACCAAGGATACCAGATGGATATAGCAGAATAATATATTATTCTCATACGAACTGTGATAATAGTGATAACTACATTCCGATTATATAATCGGAATGTAGTTATCACTATTATTACAAAGAAAACATGATAACTTTTGGTCAAAGAAATATACATAGTGATCATCCGACAGCAGAAATCAAATATTAAATAAAAGGTGCCAAATATGGAAGGCCTGCGTAAATTCATTTGCAAATTTCCACGATAGTTTAATTATTTCTTGTGCATATTTTTAAATAATACTGCAAGGTATCTTCCTTGCTAATTGTGTCAACTATATCCCAAATATTATTGCCATCTGTCACATTTTTACTTCCACATCCACGGCCAAAACATGCCCTTCATGCAGTTGAAATTCGATTTATCAACCTTTTACCACAGTAGAGAAATATACGGAAAACTCACTCCCTATCCGCTCCATATATTTCTGTGGGACTTGGCTTCACATTTCATGCTCTAGTCCAGGACGAGTGCGCATAGTCCACGCGCACGTAGGGGAACGGCGCCAGTTTTAATATCGAACTACGATTTATGGTACCATTCGCAAAATACAAATGTCACCACGGCTTGTTAAATTTGTTGGTTATGTTGTATATAATCATGACACAGAATACACAGAAATAGAAGATAATTGGAGCCAATAAAGAATATTCTCGTTGTACATTTAATATTGTCACGTGTTTCCCCCCCCTTTTTGGAAACCACCCGTCAAAAACCGTGGGTTCAAAAATTACAACAAGAGATAAACTCTAACACACTTTATTTAATAGGTAACTTACTGAAAACTTCATGATACTTATTAATTAAAATCTACCTTTAATGACTAAACTGACCTTTAACAATGTTTATTACATGATATTTACACTTTGTATTTACTTTGTATCACCTCGGATTTCTAACCTTACTTTTCGCTACAAAACTTTTTTCCAGCCAGGCATCTTGCCTTATAGACTCTAAAATTGCCTCTAGATACATCTAGAAATCTTCTACTCTTCTAGGCGGCAATTCCAGAACAATGTAGAAATCTTCATTGCTCTATAAATTTCTAGAAAGCATATTACTACTGTCTCAGAGACGGCGTGCATGTGTCTATTCAGTTGCGGAGACATGGCATTGCAGCTGCCTACCACTATTGCTACTTCATCAGTCATGGAGCTTTCAGCTGTAGCCCCTAGGGGGCAACCAGCACGTAATAGAGCCCCCTCCTTAATCCTGATCGTCCCGGTCTGGCAATTAGAATCATCAATGTATTTTGCCAGTCTATCCAAATGCTTCATCTTGGACTTTTTGACAGGTTTTGGAAACGTACAGATTTGATTTTGTTAACTATAACTATACATGTAAAATTCCAACAAATATAATATAAATACAAAACAATATATTTAATAAGAGATTATTTATTGGTACAGGGAGAAACCTTAAATAGATTACATTAAAGTAAACACACACTATATGAAACAGGAAAACTGCTCACAACTAGATCGGAGAAGTAATAAAAAAATTCTTTATTGTAAGTATTATTTAAAAGAAGTCATTGAAAAGATTTCTTCTTTTCTTGACAGTATTAAATTGATTTTCATATCCATTCTTCATAAAAAGCACAAAACTACACGCCTCCTGCTACGCAATTCATTTACAATTTACGTAAGTAAAACGATATTTAATGGTTTATATCTTCTAAGTGAGACACTGAAGATATTAGTTTATCGTCCAAACTTTGTACGGATTCTGTAAAATAAAACATTTATTTTAACAAACATAAAAGTTCCTACGTTCCTATGTAGGTAATAATATAATAACATAACTGACAAATGGAAAATCAGAATACAAATCGAAATTACTAAAAATTATTGATATGTTCATCTCATTTATTATACTCTTCGCAAATACAAAACGAAAAGTATATATTGCCTTCGATCGGCACAGTTCTAAAACCGGTAATATTGCACGTAGAGAAAAAACTTTCATATCACTGTGTTCGTGATCGAATTCTGAACAACTTTCAAAATGTCCGTCTGTATGTCCGTCCGATCGTTTTTTATAAGCACGATAACTTAAGAACCAAAAGTTCGATTGTATTGAAATTTGAACAGTAAGCTACTGTTAGCTAGAGGAAAAACCCTATTGCTTTTGTAACAAAATCTTTCAATAAATAAAAAAGTTAAGTACTAATTTTTTAAATAAAAAAAAAAACTTTTTTAATGTTTTGTAATTAAATTGAAAAAAAAAGGGTGCGAATAGTATCCCATAGAATGTGCAACAATTATATAAATGTGCAGTAAATTGGCGAAGAGTGTAATGGTTAGCTTATTTATAATCAAATTTTGAACAATTCAGTTCACTTAAGGAGGTTGAGGCGTTAGACGAAAATAATGAAAAAAATCTGAAATAATTTTTTTTTAATAAATTATTATATGACACAATTTTCTGTAAAAATCCAAAGTCATTAGGAAACTCATAAAGTTAAAAAAATTTAAAAACTTTTTCATGTAGTCTTATGGAAAATATGTCAGCCCAGCATGCAAAAGGTACATTTTTTTTATAGCAAATAACCCAATAATGTCAACAGTTCCGAAAACTAACTATGTAAAGCATTGATGTCTTACGCATATTTTAATATTGTTTTCAAATTAGGAGACTTTTAATAAATAAAAAAAATATTAAACGTTTGTAAACTGACAAATTTCTCTTTTCGTTAATGATTTCTAACTGATTTTTCAATAAAAAGAAAGGTTGAAGCTTTCTTTTTATTTTTAGCTATCCTACATTTCAAACTTATTGCCTAGGTGTATATAAAGTGCACATATAAAACATATAACAAGATTACAGACTATTTTATTGATACATAAAAACAAGTACTGAGGGCCGCTTAACGCATATTAGTTAGTGCGTGGCTGGGCGGAACAAAAATAATCCTTTATGAACACGTAGAATAAAAGGAAAAACCTACTTAAAGCAAATGGGTCATTAGTTAAGAAGACGGTATGGTATGGCGACGAAAATCAGGATAGTGGGTTTTTAGTATTTTCGTGTGTGCGAGTGTATGTTATTGTCACCCTCTCTCAAGGAGATTTTATTTATTTAAATCATGTTCCGCATTAATTAATGTAAATGGATTGCAATTTGGTGTTAAGCTATAGCAATAATGAATTTGCAATTTTTGTCTGGAATTATTTTTACGCTGATGAAATTTTAATGAAATTGCGAAATGTCTCAGAAGGAAAGCGAAGATAGATAAATTATATTAAGGATATCTTGCGAGGTTGTGAATTCACACGAGTATTTATATCCATTATTAGAATGCTATATGAAATTTGCACCTATTTTCCAATTTTTTCGAGACAAGCATAGCTTCGTTATTTAAAAAATAGATAATTTCATTAACTTCCGGGACATTTACGAGGTTGCAAATTCAGATTGTATCATTGTGTTACAAACATTTGCAACCCGATATTCGCAATTATTTAGACCCCCACTTATTGTTTAAAACGTCAAAATCGTGTCTGTGCCAGATAAGAAAATTGTGAAAAAAATCTTCCGGGGTAAAGAAAGTTATGCAAAATTACAAATGGGTTTGTGACCCTTCTCTGTTGCATAAACAATCGTTCGCAATTTTTTTCCACAAGATATTTCATTATAAAGTTAAAGAACAACTATTTTCAATGTTCCGGTCATCGTAGCAGGGTGCAAACTTGACAGAATACGTGTAATAATTATTAAAATGTTCTCTAGAATTTTCACAAATATAGTTTTTTTTTTTCAAAAAGTTATTTGCAAATTTACGTTTTTTGTTAATTTGACAATGTTCCGGGGGGCGGAAAAGGGTGCAAAACCGGATACATGATTTGTCACCTCCTCCAATATTGTCTCAAAGATTAAAAACGTTCGCAATTTTTGTTTAACTTTGCATTATGGAAGTCCGTGGTGACTGGCCTACATCATTTGTTTTGTGACTGCGTGGCTGACACACATGTCATGCTTCTTATTGGTTAGGTTAATATCTTAGTTAATAAGTTTTATTTATTAAATTGCAGCTGGCTGTATAGCTATAAGCCTTTATGCAAAAAAAATATGCCTTTATGACAATAATTATATTGGTATCATCTACTTATAACCTTTTGTAATAATTTATTATGGAAAAGTTCCGATTTTGAATTTTACTTACTTTTGGTTGAAACTGTAATGCCTCAACCTCCTTAAGACTAAAATTATAATCACCTTGTATTAGTTTCCAGACCCAATATTTAAAAAAAAATTTAACTACATGCATATTAACAATAAATAATCATGCTCATCAGAAATATGAAATCTCATATTTTTATGTTTATTTGATACCTACATATTCACCAAGACGGAACAATGTTGTTAATGTATCCTTTATTTTGAAAGAATGTTGGTATTGCTTGAATAGTCAGGGGTATAATGATGATGATTATATCCATGCAAAAACAAAATACTGGAATAAATAACCTCAATTTGCGTTAACTTTAAAGTTAGAAACACCCGATTCGCACATCATTACAAACATTAACAAATAACTCTTGCTCAAAGAGTTCAGAACTCTTTGCTCATGCTACTGAGTGTAGTCCAGGCATCGATAGCAGGAGTAGGAGGTCATGGACAAAAATTAGGGGAAGTGACCCAATTGTATATTATTAAACTGTGCTTTTACCGAGTTGTCATTTATTTTGTCTTTTAGCTAAGTAATTGCACGGAAACAGCCCAATATTTTTTTTTATTCAAAATTATTCAAATGGATGCTAAATTTATTTTTTATCAATTTATGTTTATAAAAAAATAAATTACATTACTTACAGCTGCTTTCACTTTTACAAAATAGGCGTGAGGCTGGTGTGCCGCTACTGCACATCGAAAACTACGGTACACAGTGTGGCGGAATGGGCAATATTCGCTCTAAGGCTCAATTTTTCAGATATCGACTTGAATTTTTGTTTTAAATACCTTTTGTTTGATATTTGATTTCTGCTGTCGGATGATCACTATGTATATTTCTTTGACCAAAAGTTATCATGTTTTCTTTGTAATAATAGTGATAACTACATTCCGATTATATAATCGGAATGTAGTTATCACTATTATCACAGTTCACATGAGAATAATATATTATTCTCATATGAACTGTTTTATAAATTTAGCATTAAAACGTTTCTACAACAAAATGATCAAATATCTTGTGTGATCTACACGTAGGCGCCACTTTTAGGGTTACGCCAACATGTACAATAAGAAAGGGGATTTTAATTTATTAATTAGAAAAATAAATAAATGTAAACGCATGTTAAGCCAAAAGTGTAAGTGAGGCATGGTGTCGTCATTGACATCACACTATATAATACTATATAACTATATACTAATATATCTGACGTTACATGAAACAACATATTATTATGTAGATAATAAATAATTTTGTGAACACTTGACAAGAAAAACAGGTGTTTAGTTGTTTTATAGAAGTAATTTCACAAACAGTGATGCGTGTTTATAGTGCAAAGATTTAATAAAACTGTTATATAGTGGTGGTATAGAATTTTCATGAGGTATGCGGAAATGTTTATATAATTATTTTGCAATGGCTACAGCGGCTGAAATATTTTATAAGATGCTGCCAATTTTGCATTTACAGCTGCTCTGAAAACGTTATAAAAGTGTTTTTGAGAGCAATGTTGTTTTAGAGCATTTGTGTGAGAACAATTTCTACAACTTTTATAAAATATTAAATTGCTAGTTGGAAAGTGCCTATTCTGTTATTTGTTATTCATTATCTATCAATAATCTAAGGTCAAAGCACACGGGAAACTCAATTAACATTAGTATTGCAATGTTTGATACATGTAAGTTGTTTAATTTACTCACAAGATACAGGTTTCCATTCTTCTACTATTTACCTACCTATTCTTCTTTTTTGTGGGGTTTTCGTGACATTTATTCTAAATAACTTATAATATAATAGCGCACACCATATAGCACTCAGGGGGAAGCTGGGGTCATCTGCTCTGGGTCCCCAATCAATACCTACAGAATTTTTAATTATGTTTGCACTGGGCCCACGACTTTTTTATGGCGACTCCGGTAGCGCTACTGTCGTTGGAATTGGAAAAATCCTCTGTGGATTGATACAACGATGAGACCAACAATTTTTTAAGCTGAATTTTCTCTTGTGGAATCTTGCCCTGCTTGGTTTGAAAGTAATTTCTAATACATTTTCGATATTCCAAAGCCAAGCGTATGTCTTGATAATAAGGGAAAAACTTATTTGTCTTTAAGTAAACTGTCTTCTCTATGAGTGATACTTAAAAATGTTATCAAAAATAGCAGTGGCGGAGCAAAGAGTCATAGGGCTACCGTGTAGAAAATTGATTTGGGTCCCCAATCAGATTTGGAAATATTTCCTTAATGAAATTTATAATACACGAATGCAAAGAAAATATAGGCAATAGTCAGGGTGTTTCGCGCCGCGGGTAAACTTTATGAATAGCTGCCCTCCTCTCCACCAATATGAAAATATCACCTTATATATAAAAAAATAATCAATTTTTAAAACATTCGTAAACAAAAAATAATATAAAGGTAAAATTTAGAGACTATTCATAACAGAAATATAAACCTAAGAAAAAATATTTCCGTGCTCCCGTTTCCTCAAATGTAAATCACATCTAAATTTTATTTAACTTAAAAAACCTCTTTCTCCAGAAACTGGGCAATACCCGCAACGCTATTAAGTACCTACAACATTCGAGAGAATTCTATTGAGGTTGTCTGAATAAATAATCTCCAGTGTGTTTAGTAGAGCATTGACGTTTTGCTATTAATTTTCAATAAAAAATTTCACGATCAATGCAAATTAATCATTTCAACAGAACTTCTTTAGTGATAGTAGAGAGCAAAAGAGTATAGTTCAAAAAAGAAAAATAATCAGACCAAACTTTTCGCAAATCAAATATTTCGACAATGGAGTAAAACGTTTTATAGAGTTATAATCCAAGGTTGTATCAACAGAATGAGTTATCAACTTCAGGCAAAGAAGGCTCTGGCTATAATTTATAATATACTATGACGAGGTAAAACTAGACATTTTAAAATATATAAAAAATAATAGAAATTAGCTATAGGAACCATGAATAAATACAAAAACTAAAAATTTCTCATACCATTGAAATCGTTTTGTCACAAATAGAATGTAAATAAACTATCTCACAAATCAAGTCAGAAGCAGAAAGATGAATAAAACAATAGACCTCTGTTGAGTGGTACAGTATGTCTAGTCTCTGTTATCTTTCCCGGGTTCGAATCTTAGCTGCGGTAGATGGCAATATCACATGGAGTGGTTGTCGTGATGATGTCTTTATGTACGTGTCTGTCCTGGTTGAGTAGTCGAACAGCTATAGCTAAACTCCCGCTAGGACGAAAATATAAAGCAATTGTGCATTACACAATCGTGCTATTCCATAGCTCCGCTACTGAAAAATAGTTGCCCAGAAGGAAAAATTCCAGCCTCGTGTCGAATTTCAGAACTATCGGATAGTTTTGATTTTTAAACCAAAATTATGCTCTTTCTCGTTTAACATATATTATCTTTTTAGTGCGTATTACTTCGGAAATAGATTAAGGAATGTTGTGTAAAGAAACACACTTTAAAAACAATCGAATTATTTTAATTGTTGATATTAGTTCATGCTTTTTAAACAATAAGTGGATAAATGTTTTATGAAATGCATAAACAAATTAACGAATATGCTTAGAAACAGCGTTTCAATTTACTTAGGTGTAAATAATTGTATTAATTAATACGCTAATTGTGATGATAAAATCCAAATTTAATACTTAACAATACAGCTAAAATCGCTTACTCAATATTTATTTTTTTAAAATATGCATTTATTTATGAAAACTAATAATTATGTTCATAGAAAACTAAGCGTATTCATTCCATGGTTTAAATAATATAAATATGTTGCTTATTTTTCTTAATAAAATTAGCCATTTGCATGTTCATAAAGTAACACAAGCATTCTAAAATAGTATAAACTATATGTATAAAAAACAGGAACAATGTGCATGTTTATTATCTACTGCTATCCTAGCATAAAGGGACCGGTATTATATGTTTAAAGCGTAGGGTATAAAACGATTTCTTCTAATATATCTTTTAATACACGACATGGTTGAGTAATACCTTTAATTTAAATAACTAAATACAGCCAGATTACTAATAAACACGTCCTCCCCGATTTACAAGAATGCCGGACATACAATAAAGCAGGCTGCACACAAAACACCCCTAATACATATCAGATTTCACTGTGACAGCTCTATTTGTACCATTTAGCACAACATACACTGAAACTCACCCCTTGTTGAGCAGTCAAACGCTTTACATTGACAGGGGTAAGCTAGAACACGACACCATTGGCGAGAGGCGCTCCCTGGGTACCAATGAAAGCTAGAGGGGCGTTCCGGGCCTCTCATCATTGCCGACGGTTATCACTCAGATTCACTTCATATTTTACAAGATTCAGTGATGGTTTAAGATATATTGTGATTGAGAATTTCTTGAAAAGCCGCACGCTGGCTTCTCTTAAACGTGAGAGTGATTTGGACTGGTGCGATACCAGTACAACTGATTACACCGAAGATTACAGCGAGGAAGATTTAAAAATGGTAGAAACGTCGTCGCAACCATCGCCTAGAAATGCAGCAACTTTGGTCCCCCAACATTTCTTAGGAAATATGTTCTTAGGAGAGGGTTTTAAACCGGTTTATAAACATCGGGGACCGGCGACTTCCTCGTCTGCTAGTGGTAGTTCGCTGTTTACAATTGATAGTATTTTAGCACCTCGGCCGAAACCGACATCTCCTCAGCGTCCCATGCTTCAGCATCCATCAATACACCTAGGGCATATAGCGGCGGCTGCTGGAGGTTTTGGCACCTCTTCAGCAGACTTCTTGGGTAAGTAATATTCCCTCTGAATAAAATAAATCGAACCAGGCGTTAGTACGTTCAGGCAATAGATAATTAAAATACTGTAAACTACATAATTCAACTATATAAACAAAGCATTTAATGATGAAGTAGATGATATGAAAACTTATTTTTTATGAATGAGGTTTGTTTATAAAATTTAACAGATTTTGAAAATGTTGCATATTAGTAAAGTAATTTTAGGGTACTGTCATGTGTCATATTATTTTATAATGAATATAACTGTATTATTATAGAAAATGATGGCTGGGCACATACCGGCTTTTATGACTTTTACTTAGGTACATATAAAAATATAATATTTCGTAAAATATTTGCGTAATAAAACAGAAACTGTCTCAAGTGAACTTTAAAATGTTCAGTCTAGGATACTGTAGGTTAGTTAGGTATTATACTTAATACCTAACAACTGTTATTTTTTAAATTTTACATCCACCCGCAGATTATGGTAATATTTTTTTAATCTAATGATCAGAGTTGCTTTTTTGATAAGTAAAAATATGTAAATAATTTAATTATTAGACACAATTATAATTTATTTAGGGTGCAAATTATTATCCTAGGTCAGAGTCTTATTTTTAGTAGATTCTCATATAGGTAATCATGTTTCCTGGCGACATTTAACTAATATAATAAAAGATTTGATAAACTTCTAGCAAACTAATTCAAAAGTTTTGACTAAATTGCATTAATTACTAATTTGAATAATTAATAAACTTAATACCAATAAATTAGTACTTCCCGTGTCTGGAGATGTTTTCTTAACCGTCTCTCAAGTCTCTGAAAATCCAGGATGATTTTATGTTAGGTAAAGAGAAACGAGGCCCTACAGTTTATAACGAATCTAAACCATCTAGTTGGAGATAATTTTACAATTAAAATTATTTCGCAGTGAACAGGGCTTGGACTCGGGTCGTTAGGTACTCCAGTTTGCAAGCTAAACACGCTAACCCACTGAGCTATTGTCCACGTACCTACTAGACTGAGATCCCCTGACAAAAAAGGTACCCACCCCATCGAACACCTCAAATTTAAAAGGTGAGAATGGTTGCAAAACATGCAAAAATCACGATTCGTCCGTCATACTATTAAACATTTGTGAATTGTTATTTTTTATGAATTTTTGAATTTAGCTAAAAAAACTGATTTTACTTTTCAAAACACCTGCTTGAAATTTAAACAAATTTGTGGTACATAATGAACCATTTTTGAAAAAAAATTCTGTCTGACAATTATTGTTAATTAATTTGTCAGATTTAATATTTTATAAACTATTTTTTTTTATGAAGCTACTCTTCATAACACCTTGATATTTATTTTAAAATGAACTTTAGGATCCCCCTATCTGTTACAACTTGCCTGTCTGACAATTTCTGTTAATTAATTTGTCTGACTTAATTATGAATGCGCAGCATTAATGCATCAGGATCAATCACTGCCATCTGGCATCTCATAACACCTCTATAGAAAACAACTGAAGTTTAAGATATCATCTATGCATAAAAATTTGTCTGTCATTGAAAAATGTTTTTGACCATGTCGGACTTAATTCTTAAGCGCCGTGACATTTTTTTTTAAAGAAGCTATCACAATGGCTGCGTCAAAACACCACCTCAATTTTTTTCCGTAATTAAGTTTGAGAACTCTTTTATGCATAAAAATTGATCTATCAGCAAAACAATGTTTCTCACTACGACAAAACATTTTTTCACTGACAACTATATTTTTATGCATAGAGGAGATCTTAAACTTCAGTTGTTTTTTTAAGGTGTTATGAGATGCCAGTGATTGATCCTAATGCATTGATGCTGCGCGTTCAATATTAAGTCTTACAAATTAATTAACAAAAATTGTTAAACAAACAAATTTTAATAGATCCTAAACTTCATTTCAAAACAAAAATTAAGCTGTTATTAAGTGTACTTTCGTCAAAAAAATATTTGTAAAAAATTAAGTCTCAGAAATTAATTAACAAAAATTGTCAGACAAATTTTTAAAAAAATGGTTCATTATTTACCATAAATTGCGTAAACAAGCAGGTGTTTTGAAAAGTAAATTCATTTTTTTAAGCTAAATTCAAAAATTCATGAAAAATAACAATTAACTAAAGTCTGGCGGGTGTAGAAATAACATGATTCTTACATGTTTTGCAACCATTTTCACCTTTTAAATTTGAAGTGTTTAATGGGGTACCTTTTTGTCATGGAAGCTCGGTCTATACCTTCTGTCAAGTAATTTACATGATTTACAACGAAACAGCACTCGCTGTCAATAAACTCAGATAAGGTAAATTAGAATTTATTTCAATTAATTGTAAATAAACCGAAGTGTTATCTAAATGTCGTACTGCATACTTAGTTTTATAAATAAAAGTATCTGCTCGTTTTTTTTTACAGCCAAGAGAAATTTGAAAATAACAGTTTCTTCGCGATAACCCGTTTTCTTGAAAAGTTAGAAAAAAATGTTTCAGATAAAAGTTGTAGAAAATAATGGTCTTTATCGTTCTGTTGAATTTAACCTCAATATTAATAAAAAAACAGAAAAACTAACTTAGTCATTTGAACGCGGAAATATTTTCTGAGAAGAAAGCAATTTATGTGAAAATTAAATAAATTAGAGCTAAAAGTATTCTCAAGAAGGTGACGTTGACCGATTATGAAAGTATTATTTTTCGTACGACTTATCCTAAAAGGAGTGAAAACCGGAAATATCGGTAGAATTTTCCCAGTGTGTAGTGTTACGGTACCGGAACTTTTACCCCGTTACGCTAAATAGTTCTTATTAGTCAGTTGAAAGACCAATTTGGAGGCGTTACTTTACCGTCATTTATATTAAATTACGGTAGTGTAACAGATTAACGTGCTATAGTGACTTGTGAGCTGTGCAGGGGTTTGAAACAATCATGTAGGCAACAATCTAAAATTTATGTTTTATATTGCTCTGAAAATATTCTTTTAACTAACTCCTTGTAGTATAGATGTAAATGCCGATTTTCTGAATTTCTTTACATAATTGTCATACATTTTTTATAGCATACTCCTTATTGTAGTTTTTTAACAATAACATTTTTTTTTCTTATATCAGATGATAGTCAGTCAGTCAGTCAGTCAGATATTCTTTCGATAATGCTAATTTATTGATTGGCGACATACTGATTTATACACCATCCAGCACTTTGTTTTTGTAGGTAAGTACCTACAATAAACTTTGAAAAGTAGCAACCCTCTACATTTTTAAATTTAAATGTTTAATAACTTTCCTATTTATTACTGATACATTAGTTTTTTCCATTCAATGAAACATTTCTTTATTATGTATGGAAAGAGATATTTCTATTGATACTGCATGAAAATGCCCATCAATTAATTTGTCGCAAAGTCGCAAGAACGCAACATTTATATTACATAAATGAAAATAAACCATGCACCTGCCAATTTGGAGATTAATACTCCTTTACCGCTTATTTGCAGAAATCATGTTCCTTAGTCATAATTCATCGAAATTCATATTGAGTCAGAAATGCAATACAAATTATTGAAAATTATTTCACGAATACATATCTTCAATCATCACCTTCAGAAGAAAATGTTAATATAAACAGAACACTGCAATTCATAACGAGAGATAAATATATATTCGCTGCTACTGTAAAATAAAAACACATTTCAGTTGTATAAAACTACTTTGATTATGGTAGAAACGCCCTCATATGGGCGACCAATCAACTACTTACCGTCACGGGGTATAAGTTCCGATACCATATCGCTATATACTTTGTATAATTTTTGGAATTGAACACCATTGTAGTCGTTCTTAGGCTCAAACTGTTGGTTTTATCTCTACTTTGGAAATCTCTGGAGGAAAAAAATCCAAAAAAAAATTAACCCTCTTATTTTACTTAGAAAATAGTTTTAATATTGCTCTAAGAATCATATTTTTTTCAAAATTTAGTTTCTTTTTCAATAGATTAGATAGACATTTCATTGAAACAAATATTTTAAACTTCGAATTTTTAAAATCCGCCTGGTATAACTCGAGATGTCGATATTTTTGAGAAATAACCTATTGTGACAAAAGTTAAAATTTTGATGCAGGGGACAAATTGTCGACATAGCATTATACAAAATTTCGTATTATCTACACTTATCAAAATTTGACTCTCCTATTAACACATATTATTAACGAATATATAATAATAGCACCGTGAAATATTGAGACTAATCGATCGTTTCTTTTTTTATTTTAGTTCGCTTTCTTATTTTCTCATTTTCGCATATTTCAAATACAGGTAGATTATATAACTGAATATATGCACGATGTGTCCATATACAGGTTGGACCATTAATAATAGGCCATAATTCAAGAGTACATTCTTTGGATTAAAATATGAGGATATAACTAAACATGCTTCAGTAAATTGTTACTCTGGGAAAAGATGTTCTCCAAATTTGTTAAGGTGGTCATTCCCTAGGAACAGACATCCGATAGGAAAATATTTATTATTTTTAACTATAACTTTTTTTTTAGTACGTATATTTAAAAAAACTATAAGAGTACCTAAGTAGAACAATAACAAGACTATTACTATGAATTTACACTCAATAATTTCTAGATTTAAATTTAAAAATTATGTTAATCTCCCTATTTCGTAGTTTTAAATCTAGCTATTTTGCAAACCACTGAAATTATTGAGTGAAAATTCATAGTAATAGTCTTATTATGATTCTATTTAGGTACTCTTATATATTTTTGAATATACGTACTATGAAAAAAAAAGTAATGGACAAAAATAATTTCCCTATCGAATGTCTCTTTCTAAGGAATGGCCACCTTAAGGCAACATTTTTACGTTACGTCCAGAGAAGGGCGCCTCATGAGCTATACCTGATTATGAATATTTCTTCTCTTTTTTTTACGAAACGTTTTGGCACTTTTGACTACAAAATCTCATGCAAGTCATTTCTAAGTGAAAAGGTAGACTTGTTAGAACTTGATAATTCCAATCGATTTCGAGAAAACTGCCGCAAAAATTTCAAGAATTCTTTGAAGACAAATTCAATTTGAAAAAGATAAAAATATACGTACTAAGAAAAAAAGTTATGGACAAAAATAATAAATATTTCCCTATCGGATGTCTCTTCCTTGGCAATGGTCACCTTAAGGAAACATGTTTTACGTTACGTCCAGCGAGGGAAGCCTCATGAACTATACCTGATGATGAATATTTCTTACCTTTTTTTACGAAATGTTTTGGCAATTTTGTCTAGAAAATCTCATGCAAGAGTCATTTCTAAGTGAAAAGGTAGACTTGTTAGAACTTGATAATTCCAATCATTTTCGAGAAAACTGCCGCAAAAATTTCAAGAATTCTTTGAAGACAAATTCAAGTTGAAGAAGATGAATTATACTTATTTAAAAAAATGCACAACGTAAGTAAAAACTAAATAGTAACAAGTACGCAAACTTACTGACTTTCTTATGAACTATTTGCTGCAACTTTGATCAATTTTCCATGTGACCTACACCTACTTCTATACATTTTCTGACACCCTGTACCTTTTTCCACAAGGATGTTTGGTTATATCTTCATATTTTGGTCTAAAGAATGTACCCTTGAATTATGATCTATTATTAATGGTCCACCCTGTATAACAGCAGAAGGATGTCTCCGCTCCTGTACTCTTCATCACCGGAAGAAGTGACCGAACCAAGAATAACGCTATATATCTTTTCAGAAGATGTACGACTGGAAGATAAATAAAAAAAATATAGTAAACAAACGTTTAAAGAATGTTTTAAACCAAGCCCCGCGGCAAAATACTTTTAACCATTTTATAGCAGTTTAATTTTAAAAATCCAATGTAAATGTTTGTTTCAGAAAAATTTAATAAACCACTGTAAAAGAAACTAAATTTTGAAAAAGAAAAAATGTAAAAGTTTCAGAATAATTAATTTTTCTCTGGATTATGAAAGTAGTTATAGAAATCTTCAATTAGAGCCTGAGAACGTCTACATTGGTGTTAGATCCCAATAGTTATAGTGATTTTCCCAATTTTCTTTTTTTAAGCATCTACCGGACGCATATTTACGATAACTCCTATGCGTCCGCGATTGCTCGCTTCTACCAGTTAGTAATTGCTGTACAGCAAAATACACTCCAATCCCTCACAGGGTACAGCGAAATGTATTTGCTATCATCCACAAAAAACAATAATATCTTGTGGCAAAAATTCAATCAGCCGATGAGAAACGAAAATGAAAATACTGGTGGACCACAAGAGAACACCGAACCTACTGAACAGAACAAGAAGCTAGCGAATATTTTGAAGAATACCAATCAGAACTACAGAAATTTAAAAAAACTTAGAAAGAACTTTTGTCGTTGCCAAAAAAAGCTGTTCAAAATTTATATTGAAAAAACTGTCCCAAATTAATAACGTAATGTGTAACGTTGATAATACTGAAAGCTTTCTAAATATGTATAGTTCTTGTTTCCGCGCAAAACATCAACGAGAATGAAAGTGCAGCCGACATTAATTGCTCGTCGAAGTGATACGGGTGTGAAAGCAGGTGTATGAGTTATCCAAGCTGGCAGACCATCGAAGTTGGAGCGAATTCCCAAAAAAGGTCAAAGAGAAAGAGGTCTTTGATGATAAATGTTCTGCAAAATCAACCCAAATCAACCCATCATTAATATTTTTTTATTGTATATTATAAGAAGTTACAGTTTTGTGGCAAAGTAAGAGTAATAACATATTCTTTTGATTGCTGTAACCTGTGAGGGATTGGAGAGTATTTTGCAGTACAGCAATTAGTAATTGGTAGAAGCGAGCAATCGTGAACGCATAGGAGTAATTGTAAATATGCCTACCGGACTTTACTGCTGAAATTGATTGGTTTATTGATAATTCTTGTACTTTATAGTTCGGATAAAGGCATTTCTTGACAAATTAATTCCCGTTTATTTAAGTTAAGCTGCCGATCGGATCGTATGCCGTTATAAAATAATGCAACTTTTTCTTTTAAAAGATGTCGGTTTCCGTGTTCCCTGTAGTTCGTATTTGAAACATTTACACCGGTTTTCTCCGCCTCTCCCATAAAAATGCTGCCACTTAGATATGGTAGGCGGGCGGTTTAAGTATCTTCACATAAATAGTTTTTCGTAAACAAAGTGTAACCTTTTGTATCTTATGGTTCTAATTTCATGTTATCTAACTGCCGCACTATTTGTCGAGCAGCTACTTAACTTCAAGCTATTGTTGAGGGAGCTGAGTAGTGAGTAGTTACCATAATGTTACATCGCACCGGTGGGCCAGCGATGCCTAAATAAATAACAAAAAATAAATTATAAATGTATTTTAATGTGTTTTTTAGTAATAGGTGACATGACCTAACTATTATAAAACGTAGTATCATGCTAACTACATAAGAGGCCGAGTGATCTGGATTAACATGCTACTCATATTCTGTTTAGGAACTTTAGGGGTTATTCGTTTGACTCATACATTTATTTGAATGATTGTACGTTTTCCAGTTTTTTATATGAAAGTAGATTTGCCCTAATTGGATATATTAGATATGTAGTCGTCTGATCCGTTATATTAAACTTTTCTAAAAATTGTTCCATTAAAGTACCTATAATTGGGAATAAGCAGACAATAATTTTGACAGACAAATATGATTTCGCTCTTGTGGGATCCGTAAACTTTATTTAACAATATAAACGTAATATTTTGTTCGCTTAAACATGCTTATTATACTCTTCGCAAATACAAAACGAAGAGTAGGTATATTGCATTCGATTGGCACATTTCTAAAACCGGTAATATTTCTCGTAGAGAAAAATTTCATATCACTGTGTTGGTGATCGAATTCGTCCGTCTATCTGTATGTCTGCCCGTCCGTCACGTTTCTTGTAAGCACGATAACTTAAGAACGAAAAATCCGATTGTATTGAAATTTGGACAGTAAGTTAGTATTAGCTAGAGGAAGAAACCTATTGTCTTTGACCAAATCGATCGATAAATAAAAAAGTTATAGGTACATTTTTTTAAATAAAAAAAAAAATGTTTTTACATAATTTTTTTATGTTTTGTAATTAAACTAAGAATGTCTAAAACTAATATTATTTACAAAAAAAAACTGCGATGAGTATCCTATAGAATGTGCAACAATTATAATATAAATGCAAGTAAATCGGTGAAGAGTATAACGATTAGCTTGTTTATAACAACTTCGGATAGAAATGTGTTATTATTTAATTTTTTATCTCATCTTTAAGGAAAATAGTATACGCCATTTAATTTATTATTTTCATAATAAGCATTATTTGCAAAAGTTTCTTTTGCGAGAACGCAATCTAAAGGATTTTAATTTGTAATTTTGATTTTCATAAAACGTACTTTTTAACCACAAATAACTATAACGTGGCCAATTATTATTAACGTAGAAAATTGTACCGAGCACGCAATTCAACTTTGTAATGGACGTTTTTGGTAGAATATTGGTGTTTGAATTAACATATAAAAAAAAGCACATTGAAGATTGAGTTGAGAAAGGGGTGAGAAATATAAAATTTCTTAAAAATCGCATTTCGCTCAAATTTTTACTAAATTAGACGCGAGGAGCTAAAAGTTTAGCCGGCAACCGATATTGGTTGACTTCATTCTTACATATTTATGAGACCCTATCTATGTAACAGTTTTCGCATGGATTTCCAAATCAACATCTAAGTGCTTTTCATTAAATAGTTCTTGCACCGATATCTTTCTCTCTTTTCGTATCAATGACTGCTATGGTCATTAGCTGCATTCTCGTTCATCAAAACTATGGACCTTAATTGTACAATAATGGATACCAGTGTCGGAAATATATCAAGATTTTAAATAATATTTTATAGTCAGAAAACAAACAGATGTAAACTGCCCCCCGGTAAACATATTAAATATACAAAAAGAGTTTGCACAAACTAGGCAGAATATTTAAAATAAAATAAATTAACAAATAAGATGACTTCACAATTTATACAGTAACTTGGTGACCTTAAAATAATCAACTACTCTCAGTACAATTCCTTCTACATTATTCAGACATTCTGGAATGGTGTTGGATATATTCAACTGTTGAAGGACAATAATTGTATAGTCGATACACTCCAAGAGAATGTACTTAACTGTCGAACTCATTTGTTATCCAGAACATTTGGGTTGTCTAGAGCCAAATAGTAAATAGGAGGAGGAAGGATGACTATGATGGCCAATTCTAAGACGCGTAAGCGCCTCTCCCTCTCGTCGAATCAGTTTATAGGAGAGTATCCAAGATTTTACACCAGGTCTGACACTTCTTAAATTGGTCTCTTGTGTGTTCCATTCAGTTTGCTAAACATGGTTGGATTTCTCGATGATGCCAACAAGACCTGGAGTCCAAATTACTACTACTTTCTACCCTGATTCATGTAAATTGTGAACCAGAGCATGAATTTGTTGAATGGGAGGATCGTAGATAAACACACATTCTAGTCCATTCTTGGCGCTGCCCTTGTAGCACAAACTGATTGGAGCAATATAGGATTCACATATTGGGTCAATATACCGCACGTCAGATTTTTGCAATAAATGTCCAATATTGCAATCACATATTGGTGTCATATTATATACCAACATAGATGCCATATTGAATCCCAACATTGGTGACATATTAGACTCCAATATTGGTGTTATATAAGACAGAATAGAATAACAATATCGGTGCCATTGGATATCAATATTGGCATTATATTGGATACCAGTATTGGTAGCATATTGGATACCAGCATTGGCGCCTCATCGCTACACAATATTTAAAATATACAGTGTGTCGAAATTCTCACATTTCCCTTTAGACACTGATGCTAAATGCGAAAATAATAAGAAAATTTCCTGTGTCTGGGAATGTTTCCTAAGGAAGTTACAACCCTCAGATGGTGGCGCCTGAGTATAGGTTTTACTGCTTTTATTGGGACGACTTCTTGAGACTTGGTTCTCTATTTTGCATTATTAAGGCTAAGGCTTATTTCTGCACACTACTAACCAAACCTAACTTTATTCATAGGCGAATCTTTGTCTCATTTCTTTACAACACTCATTACCAAGGGAATCATCAATATTTACTACTTTCCCTTGAAAACAGAAAGTCATACATCTAATTATATAGATAACCTTCTTTATGTATTATTCTGGGAATCATAATTAAGTCTTAAACAATTAAAAATGTAAACCTGAAAAAAGGATAAATATCCCTCGAACAGAAGTTCCCATGAATAAAATAAATTTTGGTTGATATTCTTCAAGAATAAACCTTTATAATGTAAAATCGAATTTCATAAAGTTAGGTGTCATCCTCAGAAAGACTGCTCCATTAAGAAGCATTTTCGAACACATTCCTCTGGAATGGCTTATGAAATTTTTATGAAATTTTTTGTAAACAGTGGAACCTAGTTGAGCGGTAGTTCCATATTTATTTAAAAAAATCGGAAAACATTTTTTCGAGTCGAGAATTTGAATTTCGTTGGAATTACATTCAAGTTGGTAGTTAAGAATATTCAGAGTAGCTGACTAAAGTTAAAAATTTCAAATGTCAAGCCCAAAATAGTTGCCATAGTTCCAACATTTTGAACAATGTTAAAAATGATCGAAGTTTTGCCTCTCTAATAAAAGTTAAATGATAGTACAAAATATTTATTTTGGTTCTAAAATTACTGTAAAAAATACTTATTTAGCGGAAAGCAGTAGGGAACATTTTCGAAATGTACTATTATGTAATATAAATGTAACATTATTATAAATTGTTCATAAATCATCTGCTAAGTATTTATTCAACTTCATTTCAGGAATGTGAATTTAGTTGGTCTCTGAACATTTTAATAGATTTTATTGCAAACATTTTTTTTACTCCTCTTCATAGTTTCATTTTTTTATAATTCGTACGGTGGCGTGGCGCCACCTATTGATGATGGTTTCTTGTAGAACTCGATGAAATAAGTTAAAAATAAAGAATAACATTTTTTGATATCTCGCTTAATTTTCGAGATAGGTATCGAATTTGAAAGGTGTAAGATGACATTTTTTGAGAAGTCTATAAAGTGACATTAATAACTCCGAAAGAGGGATGGGGGTATAATATTTACGAATTATGAAAAAAAAATAAAACTATAAAAAAAAAACAAAAAAAAAACAGCAAAAACATTTATAAATACATTTGTAATAATATTACATCTATATTACATAGCACATTTCGGAAACGCTAAATAAGTATTTTTAGGACCAAAATAAATATTCTATACTATCATTTAACTTTTATCAGTGGGACAAAAATTCAATCATATTTAACATTGTTTAAAACTACAGATTTTTTCTTCTACTTTGTAGAACCTACATAAGAGACCACTAAAAAAGGTGGAAAGAAGACATGTACATTCACGCCTTAGCACAGTGGGACGAAATGAACCATTTTTTGGTCAAAATTCTGAAACTTATGAAACTCGTCTAAAATCAGCTGGCGATTGCAGAAAAAATAATTTTAAAAATACCATCGAAAAATTGGGGTAGTTTCCAGGGAGTGAAATTCGAAATTATTGAGTGAAAAAAAATATTCATAGATAATTCAACCTATACCAATTAACCTAAAAATAGCGAAAACATTGCCAATATAAAACAGAGTGGTTTTAAGGGGTGCAACAGTGAGACAGAATGCCTTAAAACTTTTACAAAATTACTAAATAGCTTTAAATGCGTAATTTGTTACTAGTGGTGGTTTACGTTGGAATACAAAAAAAAAGAAAATATACATTTTAGTTGTTTATTTTTACAATAAAGCAGGGCACAAACTGCTATAGACTTCATAAACTAGTTCTTCAGACACAAAGTTTTTACAAAGTTCTGTGGTCTTTTTACGATCCGATCTTTCACTGCTTTCATCAAAAGATAGATTCTGTCTCCCTTCTAATCCAGAAATGCTGGGTAAATCATTTTTCACCTCAACATTTTGATACAAATTTAATTTTGCTTTCAGCCAGTCAGCATTAACTTATCCATTTTTGTTCATAGTTCTCCAGTTTTGCTACAAACATGAGGAAAATTACCTGAAATAATGCGCCGTTTGCTACCAATCACTACTTGAATAGGATCATGAACATTTACCTATTAAATTACTGCACTTTTCACAAACTGTACACTATTCTTATTGGCAAATTTCTCGAGCACCACAACACGTTACTGCCATAACCCGGCATTTGCAATATGGTCGAGATAGGCAACGGTAGTGTACTGTTTCTAAATTTGTTGCGCGCGGCAAATTTAAAATACAAAATATACATAATTTGTACTAATATATCTAAATGAATTTCATATTTAGATAAGTGTGATTGTAATTTTGTTTTTCTTAGATATGTATATATTTTTATCTTTGTTTATGAGTCTGTTTGAATGTTTGTTATAACTATATCTACCTCAAAAATAGCCTAATATATTTTTATAAAATTTTGTAAATTTATAGACATCTTTTCAACTTCGACAGTAGGCTAGTTTACATCGAAGGTGGTAGGGGATAATAATGGAAAAACGTGGAGGGAAAGTGTGGAAATATTATGGAAAACGTGAGGATAGTGAGAGGTGGTGGGAAGATAGGGGAACAGTGCCTATAGTGGAAATTGGGGAAAATGGTGGAAAGGTGGAAACAATTCTAGAAGATGATGGGAACACGCACATGAACGAATGATTAAAGTAAAATGATAATTGGATACCTGAAAGAAATAAAGGAGTTATATTTGTCCAATATTCAGAACTAATATTAGTTTCTACACATTGCGCCAATATTGGTTACATAATGTTTATATTGAATCTGATTTGCCAATATTGGTGAAATGTTGGCTATATTTTGGGTGACAATATTGAAAATACAGCTGATAATCATATAGGTACAATATTGGTTAAAGCTGGCATATATTGGCCCAAGAACCGTGACATAATTTCTATAGACGGTGCAAAGAAACGCCTGCTATATAGCTCAGCTGTAGAATATTAATCCACAGATGGAACTACATGAGTGCGATTTCCAAACTAGTGAACGCGCTTCCCACTTCCGAGTTTGTTTTGAATCAGTTAGTGTCAGTCACTTGAAATTGACGAAGATCTATGTCAGATTTAGAGATAACGCCATACATAGATGGAAAACTGGACGCTTTATGTTCATAAAAACCCAAACGATAAACTAACGTGAATGCCTCATAGAGTTTATTCAGAAACTCCTTTATTCTTACTCCTGCTGGCCTTGTTGTAGATCTTGTTTCAAATATTTCATAGTCCTCTTCATTGGTTCGAATGGTTAGATTGTGCCCATATACCCACGCCATAGTCCAACAAAAGGCGGTCTCTCCTTAGACATAATGAAGGGATAATTGAATCATTATGCAGGGACGATAATGGGCTAGTGCTCAAGGCCCCTATTGCCAGTCTTATGCCGGCACTATGGATAGTATCTAATACCTTAAGGCAAGTATACGAGCCACAGATTAAACTATGTATCCGTACCGTAGTCTATCTTTGAGATAACTGAGGATGTAAAATATCTTAACAAAATCTCTTTGTCTGCACCCCAATTAATATTTGTTAAGTAACGTATAATATTTAGTGATTTCTTACATTTCACTGTGAGATATTTTATGTGTGGTCCCTATGTAAATTTTTTGTCGATATAACACCAGAAAATTTTACTGATGGTTCGACTTCTATCTCTCTACTATCACAAATAAATTTAAGTCATTGTGAGTTGTTCTTAACCGACAGAAGTGCATGCACCGTGTTTTGTACTTAATAAGCGAAATTTAATTAGTTATTATTTTTATACGATATTTTAGAATGTCTAGTTTATTGTAAATTATGTTATATTTTCTTTATATTTATGTATTTCATTTCTTTCATTAACACATTTTTGTATGTGGGGGTCCAAATCAATTTTTTGCACAAGGGTCCGAGGACATCTTGTTCCGCCTCTGATAATATAATACGGTTAAGGAGCGATTCTAGTAATTTCTGCCGAAATTATTTGGTCCACAGAAAATTGAAAAGTCAATACTTTTTGTATTAATAATTTCCTCCCACCAAAAAACATAGTAACATTTTAAAAAGAACGAAAGAATTCGGTTAGGGAATATAAAAACTTATAGGAATATTTAAGTAGATGACAGTTGTCTACATACCTAATCTGTAGAATACAATTATACAGGGTGTCCTCGGATGGGGTTACACATATCACAAATGGACCTAAATTTTAAATTTTTGAAATCTTAGAAATTTTGCTTGTTGGAAAAGCAAGGTTTGTGTTAAGAAAATATTTTTTTACATAGGGCGCTCAGCAGTTTCAAAAATATGAATTTTACCTATTTCAATTTTTCATTTTTTATGAAAATTTCATTTGAAAAGGTTGCTTATAATTACTTTCTTAGTCTTAATTCAAAATTGAAATTAATTCTTGCTTAAATCGATTTTCCTTCAATTTCTAAGTCTCTTCATCTACCTGTATGTAAGGAATAATACAACCAAAATACCTATGAGGTTTCTGAAGTGTTAATGTCATTGTTATAATTACTGCGGGTTAATTTAAATTTGAATAATGCTTACTTTACACGAGATTACTTAATTAAATGTAATGGTATAGAGGACATTCCCTATCGACATGAAATTGAATTGTTTAAAGAAAAGTATCCTACTGTTAATATTAGTCGAGTTTAAAAAAATTAATATGAAAATTGAATATTATATGGAGAGAAACGGCAATGATCATGAAGTAGCGACATTGCTAGTCTTCTACTCAGTAACAAAAAATCTGAAATTAACATAAGCAAATCTAAAATTCATAGAGTTTTAAGAGAAAATAAGTGTATAAGTATAATTTTCTTACTTTTTATTGGGTATTTTGTCACTGAAAAATATTTAAAAATTTTAATGAAAAAACCTCTGCGCCAAACGGATCAGACAGAGGTTGGTTCTTGAATACTTGACTGTTTCAAAAAGTTTCACACCTTAAAATATATAAACTAGAGCAATGTAATAAACTAAAAACTGAAAATGAAAGCTATAGGTAGTTAACGTTTCGGAAGAGAATCTTTTTTGGCCGTCAACCATGACAGTTCTTTATTTATGTATTTCCATAGTCCATAAGCAAAGAACTGTCATGGTTGACGGCCAAAAAAGTTTTGAGAACGGAAGTAGATTCTCTTCCGAAACGTTAACTACCTATAGCTTTCATTTTCAGTTTTTAGTTTATTACATTGTTCTAGTTTATATATTTTTAGGTGTGAGACTTTTTGAAACAGTCAAGTATTCAAGAACCAACCTCTGTCTTATCCGTTTGGGGCAGAGGTTTTTTCATTAAAATTTTTAAATATTTTTCAGTGGAAAAATACCCAATAAAAAGTAAGAAAATCTGAATACTCCACAAATAAACAATTACAGACAATATCTGTATAAGTATAACCTAAAAAAAAATCATAATCTGGAAGAAGGTGATGTCGCGCGTCGTTTAGACTTTTGTTCGGATATTGGGGAAATAAATGTGGGAGGTAGAGAGTTCTATAAAAATATTATTATTTCGGACGGGTCTACTACCTTTGACAGGTATTATGCCAAAACAAAAGACAATCCAATTTTTAGAGATTTCTAACTACTTATAGTAGTAAAAAATCCCAAAAAAGCAAATGTATTGTGTGCAATTAAAAAATTGAATTATTCGTCCCTACTTTCTTTAAGGAGAAACTTAGGCAATATCATATTTATAAATGTTGAATATTTACCTTTAGTCAGAACTTGAAGAAAGAAATTTAGAATACAGACGCAGGGTCTATTTTTAACAAGACGGATGTACCACGCATTTGTCACTGCAGATTCGAGATTGGATTCATAGGCATTTTCCTTAAAAAACGTATACGTAGATTTACCTCCATACACTGGCCGACGCAATCCCCTGATCTAATGGCATGTGATTACTTTCTTTGGGAACTTTTAAAAGAAAAAATGTATAAAGATCATTTAGCCATGCTGTTGAAATTTTAAAAGAAAGAATAATTGAAGCTATCGTAGAAATAAATCAATAGTTGATTCGTTCTGTTTACGATTGATTTAAAAGACGATTACAAAAGTGCGAGAAAGTTGGTGGTTTTCATTGAATTAATTAAAATATTGATTATTTAAACATTTAGAATGGTTTTTTAAATAAACAAAATTTTCTAAAATTTTGGATAAAAACTAAGAAAGTAATTAATAAGCAACTTTTTCAAATCGAATTTTTATTAAGTATGAAAAATAAAGTTAGGTAGTTTATTCCTAGGTAAAATTCATATTACTGAAAATAAATTTTCTTACACAAACGTAATTCTATTAACAAGTATTTTTTTATAGAGTGCTAAAGAGTTAAAAAAATTAAATATAGTTCCATTTATGGTATAGGTAATCCCATCAATACGTTCAATACAAATATCAACTTTAAAAAAACAGAAGTACTTCCGTGTTGCTAAACATTATGCCATGCTTTTAGTATGTACTATAAAATTTTAGCTGTCAGGGAGTCAAGAGTCAACACCACATAACTACTGATAGAGAAAATTTTCAAAATCAGTCAAAATGAGCAACTTTTACCAATATAGTATGTAGGTATCTACAGCTGTTTAGAGTTAGTATTTTTATTGAAAAACGTGAGTTAGTAAGTTATTTTATATTTATCAGTCTTTTTATATAGCTAATTAAATTAAAAACAATATATTCCTATCAACGAAAAAAAATTAATAATATTTAGAAACCCCCCGAATAACAAATATTTTATACATAGTATACAGTATGTCTCTGTTTTCATGACTCCCATATCATAGTTCCCTTATTTACAATACGATTTTTTTTAAATGGAAGGTACTTATTCATTAGGAGATTGTGTAACGGTAAAATACTTTAAAATCCACTACTGGCGTCCGTCGTTATGAAGAAAAATGTACCTAATTTTCCAAAAAAATATATTAGGCAAATTTATAACCATAAAACAATCTCATAATCTTATTCGTTGTTATCAAAAACTCACTGAAACTGAATTTTAATAACATGTGTTCACGTAATAGGAAAATAAAACTTTCCCTTTTAAACTACGAATTATTACAGTCATAGCTTTTCTTTCGGACGTAATTAAGAGTTAATTAAGCTAGAGGAAGAGAGATGTTCCATTTCGAATTAATCACGTGACGTCAGTCCGTTTCCTTAACAGTCAAAATCAAACAATAATTGACTTGGAAATAAAAGGAAGTTAAATTTTAGATAAATTTGATTCACGAACAATTTAATAAACAATGAAATTACATAGATAACTAAATCACAGTGTGCTTAACATATCACATAATCATGTTTCATTTAGAATTGATTAATTCTAAATGAAACATGATTATGTGATATGTTAATTCTAAATGAAACGACCGTCTTTCTTCAGCTCAATTATGTTGAAAAATAAAGCTATGGCTAGTATAATTGGCACTTTAAAATGGATTTTTTCCCTCATATTATTGAAATTCGGTATTAGTGAGTTTTTGATAACAACGAATAAGAACATGAGATTATTTTACAGTTAAAATTTTACCTAGTATCTTTTTTTGGAAAATTACGTACATTTTTCTTCATAACTACGGACGCCCCTGGTGGATTTTAAAACATTTTGCCGTGATGTGATTTCCGGATGGATGAGTACCTTCCTCCCAAATTAAAAAAAATTGCATTGTAGCTGTGATATGGGAGTCATGAAAAGTGACATACTGTATGGCTAATTAAATTAAACAATATATTCCTACCAACGCTAAAAAAAATTAGAAACCTCCGAATACATACTATTCGAGATACTTTAAAAAGGACTAAATAATTCGGTTAGCTTTGGTTTAAAACTTATATTTCAGTAGATGATTATCTACTGGCAGATATATTTCAGTAGATAATTACCTACTGGAAGTTTTAGAGTAAAGCTAACTAAATTATTTTGTTCTTTTTAAAATGTCTCGAACAGTATGTTATTCGGGGTTTCTAAATATTATAATTTTTTTCTTCTTTCGTTGATAGTAATACGTATATTGTTTTTATTTTTTGTTCATAATTTAATTAGTAAAGCAATATCATTCAGTTGCAATATGTTCTCAACTATTTATTTTTAAATGACATTTCAATATTCTATTATTTTAAGTTCAAATAATATACGTATGTATTTTTAAAAAGAAACTTAAGCCAACATATTTTTCATATTATATTATTATATTCCAAACCGAATGTATAAAATACATAAAGAACACGTACCTGCGTTTACAGATCTAAGTCGGCGTGAATTCACAGTTGATCAGGTCCCAATCCTCGCCACATTACTTTAGAATCTCCATATTCTTACCGGATTTGCACAACACTTATCGATTCTTTACTTAGTTTATTCTCTCCTGTCTCCAGGCGTCAATGCAGATTCGAGGATCAATTGTAACATTCCACCTAAAGAATCACTTAAAATAGGTGCAAAAGTCTTTTCTTCTTATTACTCTTGTATTATACTTATCTTGATAATTTCTTCTGTGTCGTTAACAACTTGAATATTGATTGTTAAAGGAATTGGCGCTAGTCCATTTGAGACAATAAATATTCTTGTTTAGTAATAAAAATGTGAGGAACATAAGATTGTCTGTATGTCATAGTGTTCTTACACTTAAATCTGTAATTATACTTTTCATAGTATTATTTTTACAATTTATATATATATATTTTTAGCATTGAGCATCTATTCAGATTTAATAAACTTAAAATTTGGGAATTTTCTACGGTTAACAATGACATAAAATGAAATGAAATTTCGCCAATTAGGTACTTATTTAATTACTTTCAGAAAATTCTAATGATGGTGAAATTTCTTCGATTAACTATATGCAATGACGAGTTGTTCAATGCATATACGGATGTAAATCACATAGACACATAAATTATATATATATTGTCTCACCTCTCATCTATACACCCTTGTTACAGATTTTTTAGATCAACTTCAAATTTTTGTTAATTATACTATAAACAAAATTAATAATTTCTTTGCTTAAAGAAAAATTACTTCGTCGAACATTTCAACTGTGAACGGTTAAAAATATGAACATTTTGAAAAACATGGTAAGCTACGTTTAATCGAAAAATTTTATTAAGAAAACATGTTCAGAATTGCAAACTTAGCATATTAATCCTGTAAATAAGACGGAAAAAGTGTAAAATGTGGAAAAGTGGTGGAAAAGCACCGATTTGAAAAATTCCCCTTTTCACGTGTTCCCTAGACCCCCAGGAACATTTATCAGAATTGACCAGAATTGCGTTTTATATATCCAAAAGGAATACATCTAGAAAAATCTAGCCTAGGCCTTTTTCGAGAATATGCATTTAGAATTCTTCTCGGCGGCAACTCCAGAACAATGTAGAAAGTCACTATTGGTCATGGGCGTATCAGTCTCCAGTTTCAAGGGGGTGTAATGCATAGCACTGCCCCCTCCTTAAGCCTGATCGTCCCGGTCTGGCAATTGAGTCATCAATCTATTTCGCCAATCTATCCAAATGTACGACCTTCATTTTGGACTTTTTGCTTCGTTGAATCTGTTAGACGATGTCATTAATTCGGGTAATAACATCATACGGTCCATCCCAAGGTGGTTGAAGTTTCGGTGACCTTCCTTTCTTTCGCTGTGGGTTGTACAGCCAAACCAAATCTCCCACCTTGAACCCTTCTGAACTACCCTTACGGTCATAACGAGCCTTCATTCGGTCACTGGCTATGGTGATTTGGTCTCTAACCAGCTCATGGACATTTCTTTACCGTTCACTCACTTCATTCACATAGCTGTTCACGGGAAGCCGTTCTCCGCACACGGCAGTCTGATTTCATGTCCAAATACTACACGGGCCTGTGTTTGTTTTGTAGACTCGTGGCTCTGTATGCCATGAGGAAAAATGGTATGTGGAGATCCCAGTCACGTTGATTCTTATGAACCACTTTAGAGAGATGTTCTTTTATACTCTTGTTATGTCGCTCCACCATTCCATCTGATTGTGGGTGAAGAGCTGTTGTCCGTGTTTTGTGTATTCCCAATAACTTGCAGATTTGCTGAAATACCCTTGAGTTTTTACCTTGATCTGAATGCAGCTCCAGGGGTACACCAAACCGACATACCAAGTTATCTACCAAGATTTTGGCGACAGTGACCGCTTCCTGGTTCGGAATCACATAAGCTTTCGGCCACTCACTAAAATAGTCCATAGCACTCAGTATGTACTTGTTATCGTCCTTGGTTACTGGGAATGGTCCAGCTGTATCGATCGCAATCCTCTCAAAAGGAGCTCCGACATTATTTAGCTTTATTCCACCCCTACTTCTAGTCTGTGGTCCCTTACTGGCTGCACAAATTTTGCAATTACGACACCAAGCTTCCACATCTTGACGACTGTTTACCCAGTAAAATCGTTCACGTACTTTATTCAGGATCTTATTGAAGCCAAAATGTCCACCGGATGCTCCATTATGCATATCCTGAAGTACCTTCGGTACTCGACAACTGAAAATCACTAGACGCATAACGACTTGCTTCCCATCTGGGTTTTTCCATGCTCTATTTAACAGTTCGTTCATGACTCTAAGTGAGTCACATTGTGCTCACAAAGCTTTCAATCCAACTGCTTTGTCCGAAACATCCTTCCACTCTGGCCGAATTGCTTTTTCCATTACTCTCAATATAGCCCCGATCTCTGTATCGTTCAGTTGCTTTCGTCTCAGGGTTTTAGTTGTCCAAGCATCCGGAACGTCTATTTTAATAGTGTTGACTACTCCCGGGCTCTGCCGTTTCTCCACATGGCAGCAGTACTTGCAGTCGTCCTTGCACGGTCTTCTAGATAAAGCATCTGCGTTCTTATGAGATCTTCTTGGTCGATGCTCAATTTTGAAGTCGTACTGTTACAGCCGTTACGTCCAACGAGCCAGTTGACCTTCCGCGATTTTCAAGTACAACAGCCATTTCAACGCAGCATGGTCGGTCCGGATTTTGAAATGTCGTCCATAGAGATACTAATGAAAATGGTCCACTGATTTGACGATGGCCAATAACTCTATCCTGGTTATACAATCGTTCTGACTTGGAGAGCACCTTGCTGAAGTACTCGATCACTCTTTCTTCTCCGTTCTGGATTTGGGACAGCACACAACCAACCGAAGAATTGCTGGTATCGGTATCTAAAATAAAAAGTCCATTCCGTTGTGGGTATTTCACATTCACAGCATTTACTTTCTCTCAGAGTTCTGCTGTGGATAGTCTCGTTTCATATGCCCAATTTTGCCACAGTTGTAGCATTTAATGCCTCCACTTGGCTTTCCACTATTTTGTTGTGCTTCCTGTTTTTTTTAGAGGATTCGATTTAGCCAATAATTGACTGATCATTCTATGCATCCACCAACATAGGGTCCTGGTTCTTATTTTCTGTCGTGATTTTTCAAGCGTCATAGCTCGCACTCTTGACTTTGGAGTATCTCTATAGACGGCTTCTACTTCGAACTTGTTTACTTTTTCTTTGACTTCACTTACTTCTTATTTGACTTCGTTTACTTCTTCCTCGACCTTCTTCATTTTTACTTTGATCTTATTTTTGACCTCTTCAGTGGTTGAAAGGAAGGCATTCTGTTGCGTTTCTATAGCTTTCCTTAATTCGTAATTTTCCTTTTGTCGCTGCTTCTCTTCTTTTTCTTAATACTTCTGACATTTTTGTTCTTTGTCTTGTCGTCTTCGTCTTCTTTCCCGTTCCTCTTTCTCTTCCAGGCGTTTTCTTTCCTGTTCTTCTTTAACTTCCTGGCGCTTTCTTTCCTGTTCTTCTTTCTATTCCTGGCGTCTCTTTTCTTGGTCCATCATCATTTTTTGCATTTGTACAAATAAGTTCTGTATTTGTTTCTCGGATACCATACTTCTGGTCGTTACCGGCATATAATTACGCTAAAATTTAACAATCACGTGAATATCGGTAATGGAACTATCCAGGAAAATCGAGAAACAGCACGAAAAGAAGTCTATTATTTAAAGTCTTTGTCACTATCCAACTACTGTCTAAATAGAAAAGTTCTAGAAAGTTCACGGAAATGCACTTAATACGAAAAATAGTCTTGTTCAGAGTCTTTAATATCTTCTTAACCCTCAAGCGATGTCCAGTAAATCAGACAATATATTTCCTTAACTAAAATATACTTCTACTAGACTAAATCAATCTTTAACAATGTTTTATTACTTGATATTTAACCTATGTATTTACTTCCGATTTCTAACCTCACTTCACACTTTTCAACCTCACTTTCATAAAACTTCCCTTCTTCTGCCGCGAATCGCGTTTTAATATCCAAAAGGAATACATTAGAAAAATCTAGCATAGGCCTTTTTCGAGAATATATATCTAGAATTCTTCTCGGTGGCGATTCCAGAACAACGTAGAAAGTCACTATTAGTCATGGGCGTATCAGTCACTAGTTTCAAGGGGGTGTAATGCATAGCAATATGAATATTGTGCTGCGGAAGTGTGCTCATGGAAAATTCCATTTTTTTCAGAAAAGAATAAAATATTAACGTTTTTCCACGAAATGTGCTCTGTGGTATTTGTTTGGCCGCTGATCACTATTTTGAGGTCCAAATTTAAGAATTCCATATTCCAGGCTGAATGCGTTAGAATTTTTTTAGAACTTTTTGGGGCGAAAAACAAAATTGCACCAAAAACTTATAAAAATATTCTGACATATTTCAGTTTGGAATATGAAATTCTTAAATTTGGAAATCGTAATCAGCGACCAAAAAAACCCTCTAGAGCACACTTCCGCAGTACAATATCCAAATTAAAATTTCCGCCCGAAAAAGTGGAATTTTCATTAAAAAATAGCACGAATTACATATTGGAATATGGGATTTCTCAATTTGGACCTCGGATTCGTGATCAGCGACAAAACACCTCCTAGAGCACATTTTCATGGAAAAACGTTAATATTTAAATTTTTTTCTGAAAAAATGGAATTTTCCATGGCACGCATTCCAGTCTGGATTATGAAATTGCTCAATTTGGACCTCGAAATCGTGATCAGCGACCAAAAAAACCTCCTAGAGCCCACTTTCGCAGAAATATATTCATATTTAAATGGTTGCAAAACATGTAAATATCATGTTACGGCCGCCAGACCATTAAACATTTGCCAATAATTGTTATTTTTTATGAATTTGAATCTAGCTAAAAAAACACCTGCTTAACATTTTCTCAGTTTGTGGTAAATAATGAATCATTTAAAAAAAATTGGTCTGTCTGACAATTGTTGTTAACTAATGTGCCAGACTTAATTTTTTAAAGCATTTTTTTTCTGAAAGTACACTTCATAACATCTCCTTGATTTTTGTTTTAAAATGAAGTTTAAGATTTCTCCTATCTATTACAACTGGCTGTCTGACAGTTTTGGTTAATTCGTTTGACAGACTTAATTTTTTTATAATTTTTTATTAGTACACTTCACAATACCTTAATTTTCGTTTTAAAATGAAGTTTAAGATCTTTCCTATCTCTTACAACTACGACAATCCGACAATCTTTGTTAATTAATTTGACATATTTAATTTCTATATTTTTTTTTCATGAAAGTTCACTTCATAACACCTCCTTGATTTTTGTTTTAAAATTAAGTTGATGATCTCCTACCTATTACAACTTGTCTGTCTGGAAATTTTTATATAAAAAAAAAAACGTTACCGCGACGCTTAAAAATTAAGTGTGACATAGTAAAAAATATGTTTTCGATAAAAAACGCATTTGAATATATAAAACGAATCTACAATATTAATTTGGAATTGAAAAAGTATTTTTTTTAGTTAGTAACGGTCATAGCACATATTTTAATTAGAAAATGTGGTCGCGGCATCTTAAAAATTAAGTCTGTCGTAGTGAAAAAATTTTCTTCGCTGACAGATCAGTTCTTATGCATAAAAGAGACCTCAAACAGGGGTCAATACTGATGAATATTCCTGAGATCTAGGGAACAAGTGAAAAAAGGAATTTTTCAAACCGGTGCTGTTCCACCACTTTCCACATTTTCCGGCTTATTTACTCCATTATATATTCAAGTCCTATGGAAAAATATTCAATTTTCGTGTTTAATTTATCCAAGTAGTTAAAATGTCAATTAGTCATTTTTACAAATACACTAATATTACCTAGTATCAAGAAAATGACAAAATTTAACAGAAACAACTTAATTAGCTGCCACTAGCCAGTTATATACCTACATTGGGGTGCTATGAAAATTTTTTTTTAAATTATTATTTCACTTGACAATTTCTAAATATTGTGAACAATGTTGATCCTTCTCTGTACTTTCACGAATTATTCATTTACAATGAATTTAACGGTGGCTGAAAAAGTAGATATAATTCGTTCAGTGACAAAACTCGTTCATACAAGAAAGCAGCCAACGAGTTTAATAGAAGGCATCAAGGTAGAAATATTTGTTCTAAAACTGTTGCAAACATTAATAATACTGGAAGTGTTTCTTAGTCAAGACCAAATCATGTAAATAATAATGAGATTGGCCCAGTGACTAATGAAATGATAGCGAATACACTGCGTGCTTTCCCAAAATTGGTGTCCAAAAATTAGGTTTACAATTAAATTGTTCCAGAATTATGTGTCAAACACCAAAAATTGATGGCGCATAAACCGAAGTTTCTGCATACACTTGAACAAGTATATAGTGCAAGAAGGTTGGAGCATTGCACAACGAAATTGTCTAAATGACGCAAAATTTTATTCAGAACAAAAAAAATTCAGTGACGAAGCAATATTTACTACAAATTGTATTGTTTCCTTGCTGCAGATGGTAGGCACAAGATAATCATAGCAAGAAATAAATTTTCACAGATTCCACCAAGCATCACCTAAGAAGAATGAGGTGTAGATCCTTCTCAAGCTGAAGCTGATCTAGACAAAAGTCTCTTGATACTGAGCAAAGAATCGATAGATTACACGGGAAATTGACGGTACTTAATCCCTGGTGGAGAGCCTCTCCATTCACCTCACGGACATATATTTCAGAGTGTTCATCAAGATAGTTAATGGCACCGCACCGATTGCACAAATACTCTTAGTAGAAAGGACTGTTCTGATTCCAAAAGATGGAGACTTATCTGAGTTAAAGAAATATCGACCCATCACTTGTCTCAACATCCTATATATGGTCTTCACTAGTGTAATTGTAGATGTATCTAGTATCGTTGGGTCTGAAGGACACAACAATGATTTTATATTAATTAGGCCGGAGCCGTGTCGCCGCTACGGTATCTATCAATTCTACTCACAAGGGGGATTCAAGTTACCCTACAGAATCCCCAAGACGAAAATAGACAAAGTTATACTTACTGTGTGCTACAGTCTGCTCCCTCCGTCGAAATCTGATGTCGAACGGTGCACTTCTAATGAATATATCTTATAATTAGCACTTTCTCAGAAACACTTCTTAATAACTAAGACCGTCGATGGATTCTATGAATACTCAGATAGGTACAACAACGTGACGGGATCAAAGGTGATCCGTAGTAAGTAGCTATCCGACTCAGGCCACAGAATCGCACGTTGGTAGCCAATCTTATAATTAGTAGATCAATAAGAAATCGAATTCAAAATATATTCTCACTTATTGAAATACTTCATAAAATGTAAAAAATATAAATATTCAACACTTAACTAATGTATATAAGACAAACATCAGAGAGCACCACCACTCGGCAAGCCATTACTTCCCGTAGGATCGTAACTCATCCAGCGTCGAGAGAACTATGACAATCGCCTGTACAAAAAGATTAGTTATGATTGAAAAATGTATGAGTAACTTTTTTAATTTTGCACTGAAATTATCGAAATGCTTGAAATTCTTGTCAGGATGCTTAAAGAAGCTATTTATATGAGTTCGATGATTTTCCTGCTTTCATAAACGTACTAACGGCATCGAACCCAAATATCCTCTTTTCCGTCGACTTGCCTTCGAGCGACTACTATGCGATGTCCGCCTGAGCCTGGATTAAAGATATTTTGGGTTCGTCGGAATCGACTCTTAGATTTTGAATTTTTTGACTAATTTTATGTACGTTCTTGTGGTTTGGACAAGGATTATGCTCTCCCACTTTGAGGATAATTAAATGAGGATTTTGGTTTTTATTAGAAAAACCGTCCCATTGATTTTTTCCTAAATTTTGACGTTTAAAATGACTACTCGCTACATCCTGGCTGAGAATTTCGCCTTGTGCCACCAAATTCGTGGTACTTTCGAAAAATCTGTCGAGAGGAGCGATTTTGCGCCCTGTGCAATTCTCTTTATTGTGCCTTCGAAAAACCAAATTCGTGGTACTTTCAAAAAATTAAATTAGTTGTACCTTCGAAAAGTTTGTCGGGTGGAGCGGTTCTCCGCCCCGTGCAACTTGAAATTTTTTGAGTACTTTTGAAAATTCGAACGACGCGATGGAGCCGAAATAGGCGATTGACCGTCGTCCTCGAGTCAATTCTTTGGTCATTTTTAGTGAAATAATTTTTTACGCAAATTTCGATGAAAGATGATGCCAAAGGTGGTTATACATCTTTTTAATGTTTCAAAGCTGATTTTTTCATGGGATTTTTTGTCTGAATTTAATTTTTTAGTAAATTGGATATTTTTCAAAGGGTTCGTTTTACTGGGTTCAATAGCATAATCAACGAGCAACGAGCGTATATTACGCCCAATAGGGCCTGTTTGGGATACTGGATACTGGTATGTGATTATATCATTTCAAACAGTAAGAGCAAGGAGTAAAAGGTTGCAAAGACAATTTTCCTAAAGGCCGATATGTCTGTTAGGATACCTCCTCTATAAGCGCAATCTTCTTGTGTGTGCTGTGCTGATGCATCGGATACTACCTCTCAGGCCCTGCTGATATGACCGATGGAAAGTCTAAAAACCCATTCTAGTATACGAAGATTCGGAAAAATCTGTTTCCACATTCAATTTTTCCACTTCAATTTTCCATATGATCTGGAAAAATCTGATTTTTACAGAGTTAATGAAGAGAAATCATCCAAACTGCTCTATTGTTCTGTATCTCACTCTTACCTTTCTCGAATGTGATTAGAAAAAGGAATGCGTAGATTCAGACCAGATAATAGACGAGAACATAAAATAAATCGCTTCTGTTATATGTTATACGCAATAATTTTGAAATAAAATGTCATCCAGGCAATCAGTTGATTGGACTATATTACCTAACAAGTCGGAGTAAAGTTAAAAATGTAATTTAACCTGCTAGCATATTTCTGACTAACTTCAATCTGAATATTATAATAGATAATAAGATGCAATGGGCATGTCCCAAAACTTTTCTCATTGTTTAATCTATGGTATTTGTAAGTCTGAACTCACAAAAATATTTTCGAATTATTTTTTGAGCTTCAAAACGTGTACAAAAAGCATTAAAGTTCAGACTAATTAATTGACGATCAGACTAATTCCCGGTAAAACACAAGCCGTCAATGAAAGCGATTTTAAACTAACTTCTAATAGTCTAAATATTATGTAGTTTGCGCAAGTAATCAGTATTTTAAGTTTTCTATTTATTTGTATTTTAATCTTTTTGTGTAATATTTATATACTTTTAGATTAGGTATACAATTTATTTATAAATAAAATTGTCAAATATGAAAACAATGTCATAACCAGAAGAAATAAAACAATATCGTCGCTGTTGCCAAATAGAAATTTTTTATTGGTCATTTCCTGAAATATTTGTTTTGTGATTTTCACATTTTTTTAAATTAATAAATTATTATTGATAATAATTGTTGCATATATAAGACGAAATCATTTCCATAAAAGAAAAAATTTTTTCAATGAAATGACAACCACGATTTTATATAAAGTCTTTAGTTACTTTCTTTCAAGACGCTTCCTTGAAAGAAATACGTACATCCGATGACTCAATTTCCCCAAAATGTATAAATTTGTTTCCTCGTTTGTCACCATCCCACCATTATATTTCTTTATATCTATTCCTATTGACGATAATCATAATCTATAAGTGCCTGTTTTAGCATTCGCAAATTAATCAGACATCTATCTGTTATCAATATATTACATAAGAAGCACGTAATCAAATGAAAAGGAAAACTCAAACCTTCTTATATAATGTAACCGGAAAGTTGTTCTTAAAAAAGTTTTCAAATTAAAAATACCATAAAGTAAGCTTTTAAACACAATTCCCGCAAGATTAAAATCGCCTTATTTAAAAATCCTGCAGTTTTTAAGTTACTTTCTCTTAGTTCTTTCATGCATGGTTAAAAAGGGGGTAGGGAATATTCAGCCTGCTGCCTGCCATGTACCTTTAAACCCTGCGGGTCATTGGGTATGAAAATATTATTATTTTATAATTTTTAAATTACCTTGAGCATAGTCATAGGCATATTGCATATGCACTGATTTTATAAACTTTACGAAAATCTTATTCTTATTAAATGCGTATATGACATCTTGGTACATTGATAATAACTTAATAATTTCTTTAATTATTTATCATTAATGTTAAATCGAATGTTCAAGAAATGTTTAGGTACAGGTACAGGTACACAGCATATAATGTGCTGGAAACATTCTAGACACTGTAACACATATGTATGTGTGAAGAGCAGTCCTCGGGATTTGTTAACAGTTATCGCATCGGAAACTGTCTCCTTCGAAAGTAAAGAGGTAACATCAAACGTGATTTTATATGGGATAATCGTGATATGCTACATACGGCTTGCCTACTTTAAAACAAAATAATGTGCTCAAGCAACCGTTCTCCATAAAAGGCCCACAGACAAAACTGTGTATCACGGTTACGTTTTGGCCTTGGTGGCATAATTTCAGGAGACTGATTAAGTAGCAAATAAAAAAAAAGTTGAAAATTTCGTTAAAAATGAAGCAGTAGAAGCAGAAAATCTGGATCATGCTGCTATGAACAATATAGTGAGTACACTAAAAATGTCTGTTGAGACGTGTATTTTGTGTACTACTATCCAGATAATTTTAAAACGTTATAAATTCAATCTGTGTAAGATTCATGTGGCTCAACAACTGAACGAAGACGACAATGACCGATGTTTGTATTTTCATGAAATAATGAGCGAAAAAATGACACTTATTTAAACTCTCTTCAGCATTAATTTTTCTGACGAATCTTCGTGTTCTTTTTTATTGTACTGTCAATCGACATATTAGGTGTTTTCGCAAATTAAATTATCTTTAAGTATGAAGATAATACTTGATTATGGGTAAAAACACTTGAATTTTGACAATCAGTCGAATAATACCTTAAAGTGAGCCATTTTAATTTTGAATTGAAATTTTACCGCCAAAGACACTACATCATATCATTGCGCACTCATGACGTCATAGTTGCATTGTCAGTAAACGTCATTCTGTATTATAAACACATGTTATCTTGCAAAGTCATACCCTTTTATAAGGAAACTAAGTGTTGGTTCGTGCCAAATTGCAAAAATACATCCAAAAACGTACTTGGAAGAGTTTCAGTGACTGTCTACAGCAGGTACATTTCCGGAAGTAGCTGTTACATTATTTAATCACATATAAAACGTAAAGAAATCGAATAAAATATTGTGTTTACCACAATATAAACGCGATTTAAGCCATTTAAGCCACTAATAAAACCGATATGATACGTACGATGTCATAGCCTGTCTTGCATACTTGCTCAATTATTAAAACTTGATAATATTTATTTGTTGAAATTTTAATTTGATGGATGATAGAATGTTATTTAAATATCAAGAAGTACTTCAATTTCATAATATTAAAATAGCTAATTCCACATAGTGAAAACACCTAATTGTCGTTATCAGGATTCGAGTGAAAAAAATATTCCCGGCTGTAGATATGTACATGTCTTGAGGAATCATGTGACGTATATTACCAGGCGACCTGTTTCTTTATAATATCTTGGGTTTTCATAATCAGCTGAGTTCGGTAATTTTATTTGAAGTTGGTCTCTCTCTCTAATTTTACCTTCCCTGTCCGATTGACACACTGTGGCAATAGGGCGATAACTCCAATGTAAAAGGAAAGATTAGAGAACTAACAAGATGGGACAGTCAGACAGAGAAGACGAAATAGACGAAGACAGGTGTGTACTCGAATTTAAAGGGACTCGACATCCACTGGAAATGGTTTCGGGATTTGTCGGTTACGCATTAAACGAATTTGACTAAGCTTACTAAAAGATAGCTTGGCTCATTAAAATCGACAAGTGTTACGTCACGTATAGACCTCGATGGCAGTTGCGTGTGGCTGTTCCTTCCTCATTTTATAGAAAAAAGTTTTAAAATTATTCTTTCAATGTACAATTCTATCCTATCATAACCAAATATATACCTTACATATAAATATAGAAATACTTCATGTGACATATATTACAAAGCAACGTGTTTTTTAGTGACCTTGGCTACTGACAGTCAGCTGAGTTCGGTCGTTCTATCAGGACAGTGTTGTCCATTTTTCACCATTGGCCTCTCTTTCTAACGTTACCTTCTCCGTCTGATTGTCACATTGTGGCAACTGCGCGAGAACTCCAATTTAAATGTCGAGGTCAATGGCGCCATTGCTAAAAGACAAAAGGTTTTCCGTCGGCTGTCCTATCTTGTTAATTCCCTAATCTTTGGTAAAAGACCAGGTCAATGGCGCCACTGCTTAAAGATAAAATCGTTTTCACCGGCTGTCTTATCTTATTAATTCTCTAATCTTTGGTAATACAATATATATCCGTTTTCCTATCGGTGTATAAAAATTGTTCATTATGGTTTTTCTTAACTTACCTACATCATAGACTTCCCACTTCCCTAATTTATCTGAATTGGTGTCCATTATTTTGACGTCTGCATAAATCAAATTGTTTTAATATTCCAGCAATGGCCTACCCTGGATTATATCCTGGATATGTGCATGCCTTGGCAGCAGCATCTCAGGCTGTTTCCCTTGCTGGAGGACCACACCATCATTCTCAACATCAACCGCCAAAAAGAAAACGAAGGCATCGTACTATATTCAGTGAAGAACAACTAGAACAATTAGAGGCTACGTTTGAACAGACGCATTATCCCGACGTTGTTCTTAGAGAACAATTAGCTTTAAAAGTTGATCTGAAAGAGGAAAGGGTAGAGGTAAGCAACTAATCCAGTTAATTTTTACTATATATATTATAATTACTATTTTAAAATATAATTATAAAATTAATCAAAATATCAAAGTACTTATAGATAATAATGTAAATGATTTTTCAATTTATTTTTCTCATTATTATTTTAATTTTATTTTCCCAAATCTTTATCACAAAAACACATAATAACATTAATAATTAGTTGCTGAATGGCTTCATTTGGAAATATAAATATTTATTCTTGAAAATAATTAGATTTCTTTCACTAATTCACAAATAGGATATATGGGTTCCGGGATCGATTTTCATATTAAAGTGAAAATAGCTGTTTACTTATTTTGATCTTAATTTGCGTGCATGGAGAAGGGCTTCGACAGCATAAAGCGTGATAATAGGGAGGCTTTTATAGGCCTGAGGTTTTATTAGCTTCCCCTGACCTCAACAGCCCCTGTTCCCTTATGTAAATAAAACGATTTACTTGTACGGTATCCCATCATACATCTCCCTGGTTAAAAATACCATATTCACAAAATGTGTAGTTTAACTTCATTTCTGTATAGAATTATTTTATTTAAGATAGTCAATTTTACTATTCCATGAATGCATGAAGCAGTGATATTGACAAAATATACAGGGTTACTGGTAATTCAACGTTTCCCTTTAAACACGTGATAGTAAAAACAATTTACTATATTATGAACCTAAATATGCATTAACCAAAAGTCAGTAATTTAAGGCATTACAATTTTAGTGTGTTTTCAGGAAAATGGTCCCCGCGAATCGTGAATAAAAGATGTACGCTTTTATTTCTCATTTTTTTTTTGTTTCAGTCGTGTATTTTAAAGAGCATTTATTATGATTAAATCAAGAACAACAATAACACTAATATTAAATATTACCAGGACAAAAAAGTTTGTGTAATCCAGAAATTAACAAGCAACTTATAGGTATTTAAATTTATAAGTGTGGTTCAATATTTTACGACACATTTCGTGAACAAATTATTTTAAGAACTTAAAGTAATTCATTAAGTAGCATGTTTGAGCTAAAAAGACAATGATTTTTCGTAATTACGTAAAAATTACCATTCATGAAGTAAAACAAGACAGCAAATTTTAACTACTCTTTTATTTTTATGATTCAACTTTTACGCATGATGCTCAAAGTGTTCACCCCTATTTCAAATAGAAGCATGAGCCTTCTTTTGCATTTTTTATCCTTGTAACCCTCACTCTTGTTGATATGTTTTGTCGTAATTGTTGAGCGGCCATTTCAATTCGTTCAACTTTAGTTTATTTATACGGAATAAAGTATTTCCTTTATGTACTCCTAGACATAGAAATCTAGGGTGTGAGATCTGAACACCTAGCGGCCCTAGGTGTCGGTCCTCCTCTTCCAATCCAACGGTTGGGAAAGTGCTGATCAAGCCATTCCCTGAGATCGAGACGATATTGTGCTAGACAACCACTGGAGTTCATTTCATCGGCCTGCATGTTACCAGATATTTTAAATGGTGCTACATAAAGAGATTTTCTAAATCGGCATTTCTTTAATTTGTTTGATGAAATTCCTTTAGAGGATCGGTTCAGAATGATATTTCAACACGATGGTTGTCCAGCACACTAGCATCGCGATATTGATGGGAATGAGTTGATGGGCATATTCCCAATGGCTGGATTAGAAGAGGAGGACCTATCGGCGATCCCTTGATCCGCTAGGTATTCAGATCTCACAATCCTATATTCGAGAACTTCGCTTCTAATACATACATCAAATTACAAGTTTCTGGACTCTTACTAGCTTGCCACATTTATTTACTGCTATTTACCCCCCAACCCTTCAACACAGTAGGTTGAAAATATAATCTAGTGATTTCATTAATAACATACGTATACCAAATTTCAAATCAATATCTTAATTTTATTTTGTTGACCCCTACCAACTATGCATGCTGCTACTCTTTGTCATAAAATTATTATTAACAGAAAAACATCCTATTAATGCAGAAAAATAAAATTTCGTACTGATGTCCACAATATTAATGTAAGATTTAAAACTATATTAACTCCACCAAAATTTAGAACAACTTGTACGGTTGATACAACGTAATCAGATGCCGAGACGGGTTTTATATATTAACTTCGTGAATGCTGACGATTGTGTTATTTCATGATAGTGATTGGCTTATTGGAATATTCAGCAATCAGATCAAGGGCTACGAGATAATTTACAAATTAGATAGATAATACAATTAACATAAATCTACTTTTATATAAACATATGTGAGTGTTACATAACCTCAGAATTACTTGCTCTCTTATTTAATTCGTAATTTATTTTTACGATGCACGGGGTATGTAGGTAGAGACAATTCATTCCGAAAATTTCATTTACATAAGAGGTAATGCAACAAATACCTAAGTATTATAGTATAAGTACGAATTCGGACCATTATTTAATTTCGGTTCTGTAGAGGAACGGCGCGTACCAAGACTTTGTAGTGTAGTACTAAGTAGCAGTCATGGATGCAATCAGTATAGGTAGGTAATAAGTCTCCAGTGATTAGTAATTTTAGGTGATAATTTTAGGCGATACGGGCTGTAACATCACATATAATATCATCACCACGAAATTATACCTTAATGTTAATTAAAATGTAAAATTAATATTAACACCTTTAATTTTACATCTACATCCATGTAGTAGAGTGGAGATATTGTAATAATAAAAATTGTTAAAATAGATTTACATGTCATGAAACGTGGAGATTTAAAATTTAGGTAAATAAAATTGTAACTATTTTATGCGTACTATTACTCTGGAATGGTTTAAAATATTGACTTGAAATTTGTGGAACTAGATTATATTTTCAGCTTATTACGATGAAGGGTTGGGGTAAATAAGTAGAGCAAGCTAGTAAGAGTCCACAAACTTGAGATTTGTTATGTATGCTGGAACTCTAGATCTCAATATTTTTATAACATCTGCCATGTCTATCGCCACTTCCACTCCATTATTAAAAATAATAATAATAATAAACGCCTTTATTAATTCCAATCAAAAATAGAAAAAATTGCAGCTGCATATCATAATATATTTTTGGAAGTAAAGGCTGAAGTTCAACTTATTCAGTGATGGAATACGCTAACAAGATGCTCTTCCACTTACCATTACCTAATGGACTACACATACTAAACTACGCTACTAAATGCAATAAGTAAAATACAAAAAATAATGAAAGGGCATTTAGATTAATTTAATTTATATTAATAGAGTAGTTAATTTTAATGTTGTTTATCGTGGAGAAACTTTTTCAATTTTATTTTGAATTGGTGAATATTTTTAGTTTTTAATAACTGTGGAATGAAAATACATATTTTGCATATCGGACAGGAAGGACCTCTTAAAAAATAGGTAAGTCCCTAAACGACAGAAAAAGTGAAATGAATTACCAACAATTACCAAAAAGTGTAAGCTTAGTAAACGGTGGAAATTTGGTTCGCATATTAAATATGTAATCAAAATTACATTTTACAAGTTACGCTGGAGACTTATTACCTACCTGTACTGATTGCATCCACGACTGCTACTTAGTACTACACTACAAAGTCTTGGTACGCGCTGTTCCTCTACGGAACCGAAATTAAATAATGGTCCGAATTCGTACTTATACTATAATACTTAGGTATTTGTTGCATTACCTCTCAGGCAAATGAAATTTTCGGAATGAATTGTCTCTACTTACATACCCTGTGCATCGTAAAAATAAATTACTAATTAAATAAGAGAAAGCTACAGCAAGTAAGGTTATGTAACATTCACATGTTTATATAAAAGTAGATTTATGTTGATTGTATTATCTCTCTAATTTGTAAAGTATCTCGTAGCCCTCGATATGATTGCTGAAAATTCCAATAAGCCAATCACTATCATGAAATAACACACAAATTACATCGTCGGCATTCACGAAGTTCATATATAAAACTCGTCGACATCTGATTACGTTGTATCAACCGTACAAGTTGTACCAATATTTAAAATCTGTAAAAACTTATATTTCTTATATTACCAAAGAATATTTATTATCGCCTTAAAGACACAAGGCCAACATCGTCAAGTCTCAAACGACCATTTCCCAGCACTAACTACACCTGCCCGGCAATTTCCCAGATTTGCTGTTTACAGCGATTCGCTTGGTACAAATACCTGTAATAATTGTAAAAGACATTTAGAGTTATATAGTGAAGTTTTCATCATTAAGAAAATTTCTCGTATGAATATTCTTATCTGCCAAGCTCTAAGGAACATGAATAATACTGTCTCTAGCAATTACACGTCAGGTATTTGCACGCTGGCTCCTGTACCATTATTTAATATTGATATTGATACTTTCTAAAATGTAAAAAATCTGCACCTACGGTGGTTTAATATCGATGACTTGCCAATAGTAATATAGAATGACTTATTTACTAAATGACTTAATTTTAATGAAAATAGAGATTTTGCAGTAGTTAAAGGTATTATTTAAACAAAATTAATTTTGATAATAATTATCTATGTATTAAATAAAAATATTTATTTTAACTAGTTCGGCCACGTCCAAACCAAAGATATTCAAGACGAGTAATTGAGAACCTATTTCTTTTGCAGAAGTCTATTGGTAAAATACATTCAATTTTACTGAAATTAAAATACCCACCTATTTATTTTACCTAAGAAAGTATAGGGTAGTCCCTGTACGATAAGTAGAATACATAACGTCGTACTTTGAACTTTAAAAACATTCAAACATTAAAAAAAAATGTCTTGTTTAAATAAAATAATTCAAAGGTAAACAGGCTACTGATTTTATTTAAATAACAATTGAGGTTTATTTACTAACAATTATGAAGATTAGTAATTTTAGGCGATACTTTACCCTTAAGCTTCTGCAATATTGTTTGTATTGAAACGGTGTTGGGCGCTGAAGTATTCTTTCTGGGTGGTTCTAACATGTCTCAGCACCTTTTCTGTTGACACAGACATTCAAGATCTCTTCAATATTGTACCTACCTAAAGAATAAACTCTTTCTGTACGTTGTCGTCGCCATTACTAACAATAATCTTAATATTTAAACAACTTCTTAAATCTTTAAGTAGATAATGATGACCTGGAGCAGTTACCATTGTGCATGTTACACAATAAACTTTATTAATTAATGAAAATAAATAAAACGTGGAAATTTTGATACTGCAAAAAAGTTAAATGCTTACTTTTCCTAAATATAAAAATCGGTAAAGGTATTTACACAGAACTTCCCTCGTTATTTGTGCATGGCGGTCACTCTAAAAAATTATTAATTACGAAATGACATTGAGAATAGAAATCGGAATATAGTTATCACTATTATTACAAAGAAAACCTGATAACTTTTGGTCAAAGAAATATACAGAGTGCTTATTCAACAGCAAAAATTCAATACTAAATAACAGGTGCCAAATATGGAAGGCTTGCGCAAATATCTTTACAAATGTCTACCATGGTTGAATTATTTTTTGGGATGACCACCCAGTATATTTTTCAATAAAAGTATAATAGGTGCATATGCCAAATATTATTGCCATCTGTCACATTTTCAATTCCACATTCACGTAGTGGAGTGGAAGTATAGTGGTGGTTAAAAAACTTCACTTTTTTTGAAATTTTTCAAAAATGTCGGTAAAAAGTTTTCAAATTTTTTTCTGCTGAAATAGGTTTAAAATGTCATGAAATGTGGAAATTTTAAATTTGAGCAAAAAGGAAAGTTCCTTCTATTCTATAGTAGTGGTAAAAAAAATTTCTTCTTTGAAATAGGTTTAAAATGGGATGTAACGTGAAAATTTTAAATTTGAGCAAAGAAAAATATTTTTCCATCTATTTTAGTGGTAAAAATTTTTCAAAAATGTCGGTGAGAAAAATTTCAAAATTTCTTTTTCTAAAATAGGTTTATAATGTCATGAAACGTGAAAATTTTAAATTTGAGCAAAAACATTTTTTTCTATCTATTCTAGTCTTAAATTTTTTTTTCCAAAATGGTAAAAAGATGTTGCAAATTTTCTTTTTCCGAAATAGGTTTGGAATGTCATGAAACTTGGAAATTTTAAATTTGAGCAAAAGAAAATTTTTCATCTATTCTATTATAGTAAATAGTGATAAATAGATAAAAATTTTTTTTAAACATTTCAAAAATATTTTTAAATTTGTTTGAATAGGTTTAGAATGCCATGGAAACGTGGAAATTTTAAATTTGAAAGAAAAAAAATTTCCATCCATTTTAGTGGTAAAAAATATTTCAAAAATGTTGGTAAAATAAAATTTCATTTTTTTTTAATAAGTTTAGAATGCGATGAAACGTAGAAATTTTAAATTTGAACAAAGAAAAAAATGTTCGTCTATTTTAGTGGCAAAAAAAATGTTTCAAAATTTTTCTGAAAGAGGTTTAGCGTGTCATGAAACGTAGAAATTTTAAATTTGAGCAAAACAATTTTTTTTTCATTATTTATTCCCTTTAAACGGTCCACCCTGTATATTTTCCAGTGAAAGTTTAACCATTTCATCGCTGACAGTAGGGTCAACTACCTACCAAATTTGACTGCTCTCCGTTAAGTAGTGTTTTAGTAAATGCACCAACAGACAGACAGACAGACAGACATACGGACGGACGGACGGACGGACGGACGGACGGACGGACGGACGGACGGACAGACCGACGGACGGACGGACGGACGGACGGACAGACAGACAGACAGACTGACCGAATTGAAAAACCTATATTTTCGTAGTCTACGTGATCTTAAATGTCAAAATCAGAGAAAATCTCGGAGGGTGATTTTTTTCTCGAATACAATACTTCTCTTCGGTATGCGAGGGAAATAAAAATATAACTAATATATACTAAGGTCCCTTAAATGGGTCAAAATTTCGAGATCGACAGTTATGCATTTTAACCTCTTAAAAAAAAAGAAATAGTTGTGGAGGTTACAAAAATTGGCCCAAACTCGAAAATCGAGATGACATCAAATCTTTACGTTTTGAGGTCCCAGGAACCCAAGAAAGTGGTTTTTAAAAAATGTCTGTGTATGTGTGTGTGCACGATAGCGGTGAAATTACTAAACGGACTTGGATGAAACTTTGCATGAGGGTTTCTTTAGTGCTCCAGAAGATCTAAAAAAGTTTTGCTTGAGATCAGATTACGTTTTGTGCCATTTTGGCACAACAAGTTGGTTATTTTATAATTGTTTACATTTGTAATCGAACTATTAAAAAGCAGTTAAAATTCATATTTCAACGATATATCACACTTGCATCCTTTCGATTTGGTATCCGTGAAAAAAAATCGGCAGCTACTGGAAGCAGCTGGAACCTCCCAACGGTGGATCTTTGAAGCCGAAAACAGCACTAAATTGTGTGCCATAACGACACTAAACGTACTCCGATCTCAACCATAACCTTTTCATCTTTTGGAGCACTAAAGAAACCCTCATGCAGACTTCTGCACTATTTTCTCAATTGCACCACATAATTTGAACATATTCAAATTTATTAATTTCTGTTCTTCTCTTATGTTTCGGGACATAGGTACGATTGCACTGCGAATAGAAAGAATACTGTACTTTGTCCACAACTATTAAATATTTAATATTTATTTAATTCATTTTCAATTGACTTCTCCAAAGTGATAATGCTGATGGCGCCCTCGGCGAAGGGGATCGTAAATGTGAAAGAAATGTAAATTGAACAGTGAAGTAAATAGGTGGATCGTTAATTCTGTTAATTTCATTGTCAATTTTCGGGACACACTGATTTTTCTACGTATTTCTATCAACGAAGTTATATGTCATTATTGCTTTAACATAACTATGGTCATATGTAATTCTCTACACACTTGGGGAAACCGTTAGAAATATCTAATGTATTTTTTATGTAATTTTATAACAAGTCTCAACTAAAATCAACTTGATCAAAGTTTGAATATTAATGTTATAGGAGTTGCGTTTAAAGAAACTTGATCGATACAACTCGCCCTTGATCTATTTTGTTTCGTATTTCATTAAATGTATGTCCTACTTGAAAAAACTGTTTTTGTTTAGTTAGACCATGCAAAGGGATTTCCGTCATCACTGCATTCATTCTTAGTTTACTCTCACTGTGCTTTATGTTACTTATTATACTCTTCGCAAATACAAAACGAAGAGTATATTGCATTTGATCGGCACATTTCTAAAACAGCTAATATTGCTCGTAGAGAAAAAATTTCATATCACTGTGTTGGTGATCGAATTCTGAACAACTTTCAAAATGTCCGTCCGTCCATTTGTCCGTCTCTCACGTATTTTGTAAGCGCGATGACTTAAGAGCGAAAGATCTGGTAGGTTCATGGAATGCACACATCACCTGACAACTTTAAATGTCAACACTATATATAAACTATAAAACTAAACTGCTACGCATTTCTATCTCCTGTCGGAGGGGTGCGAGGGCTTCGCCCATTTAGGTAGAGCTCGGATCAATGTAGAAAACTTCGTTTTCAGTTTTCAGTTGTTTAGTTATTCAGTTTCTAATATTTTTTAATTTCTAGATCACGTTCGTCATCAGAGACCTCGAAAATCTCTACAAACCTATTTTCAGATGAATGGAACCATAAATGATGAAATTCTTTCACCATTTTGTTACCATCATTTTGGATTTTTCAATTTTGATGGCACATTCTTAATCAGCTACTTCAATAACATCCACATACCGAATTTCAGCCTCATATTCGTAATCGATGACCTCGATAAGTCTCAGGTACCGAATTTAAGTCGAATCGGACCATATATGATGAAATATGTCCTCTAACTCGTGTCGCCATCTTAAATTTTTAAATTTTGATGTCATATTCGCCGTCAGCGACCTCGATAACCCCCACATGCCGAATCTGAACGGAATCGGATGATAAACGATAAAAATTGTCCGCCATTTTGGCGCCGCCATTTGAAACTTTGCGATTCTGACGTCATTTTCGTGATCGACGACGAAATTTAATTGAAATCAATTTCCAGCAAATTGTTCACACACCCTGTGTATGATGAAATTATTATTTATATTGATTTTTGTTAAAAGTTCGTAATGACAGAAATAAATGTCATCACTACATATATAACCTATAAAACTAAACTGACTGACTTGTAATATCAAATATTTAATAACCTATAAAATTAAAATAAAATGCCTAAACTTAACACCTTCAAATAAATGACAGAAATGTCAACACTACATATGATTCATATAGATGCAAAGCCCGCGAAGTCAAATAAAATAAAAAAATGAGTTATCACTACCAGTCGATAGTTTATCTTCTTCTAGACCAAACAAGCAGTAATATATTTTTAAAACCCGCCTTTTGTATTTGTAATTTTGCTTGCGAGTTTACTTTTAAGTTCAAAACCAGCCAACTACCACAATAATTCAAGTGCATATTCCGCCAAGTTATTTTAAACCAATAAACACGCAGTATGGTATTGTTTTTAATTTTAATAATTCGATTTAGTTCTGTCCAGACGTGAATGCGTGGAGTACGTGTTTTATTGTAAAGCCAAATTTAAGGATTTATAAGAATATAAACAATGTTGTATTAACTGCTGTATTAACTGCCATAATGTCACACTGAAGCAAAAAACAGATATCAATACAGATCATGCAGTCTGGGATTATGAAAATTGTTTTGCATACAAAAAAGCGCTAGAAAAACTGAAGAGCGATCTATTTGGGGTACCCATATAGCAAATATCGACACCTACTTCCTTGAATCAATTAGCAACTGATAATATTCCCTCTTTAAATGTCTCTTCTAAAAATTCTAACCGCGTCCCTAAATTGTCAGTATATTATCAGAACATGCGTGGAGTAAATAGCAAAACCACTCGCCTATTTAATGCTGCCAATTCAAGCGAATATTCTATCCAAAAACTGTAATCAAAGGCAAGAGCTACCCTCCTTGGTACAATTCCAATATTATTAAAAGTATTAGACTGAAGCATAGAGCATGGAGTGATTACAAAAACTTTGATGATCCTCTTGCACTCGAGGAGTTTAAATTATTAAGAACTTATGTCAAAAATCAGGTTGATATTGAATATAGAAAATATTGTACCGACATTGAAAAAAATATCAAGACCAATCCCAACAAGTTTTGGCAGTTTATCAATAAGAAAACTAGTAATAATTTACCGGCAGATCTGTACTATAAGGATAGACATTATGTTGGCAACAAAGAATTGGTAGATGGTTTTGCTGAATATTTTTGTGGTTCTTATATCACCTCAGGCGTTCCAATTGAGGACAATCATGACGCTAATACTGATTCTTTAACAATTGGACAGTTTACAGAGCAAGAAGTTTTAAATTCACAAAAAAATTCAAGCCTAAATTTACGATGGGCCCTGACAAAATTCCCGCTTGTCTATTACATGATTGTGCTAGCGTGTTTGCAATTCCTCTCACTTTCTTATTCAATCTGGCCATTAAATCTAACATATTTCCCGATTCACTCAAATGTTCTAAGATAATTTCTGTAAAGAAAAAAGGTGAAAAAAACAATATTGAGAATAGGTGTGGTGCACGTGACGTCATCAATCAACCCTGGAGGTAAAATAACCTTAAAGTCTTTGTATGTTTACAACGTGATATTGGTGTGTTTTTATTTTTAATTCTAAATAACGGAGTTTATAACGATATTTTAATAATTTTAAAAAGGTAGGTACTTGTGTACATGTGTTACTAAAGCACATAAAGTATTTTTTATTATAGAAAATGGATCTAAGTTCTTATTATGGAAAACTCGATGAAGTACATCAAGAAAGATATTTATCAAAAATATCTCTATTGGGAATAGATCCGTATGTGATTAATTTAGAAGATTGTTCTACAGCACTAGCAGATTTTCCTAAAATATTGTATCCAGATATAGTAATATATCTTGTACACACTAAAAGTGCTTTTACCATGGACGAAATGAAAGCTTACAAAAGTCTTGAAGCTTACAACCAGGCAGTATGTGGATGGGTGAAAAAAATATGTGTAAAATCATTTGGATCATATATTCTAGTGTTAGGGAAAGTAAGTAGGTAGTCCTGATTAAATTTGGATCATTTGTTGCAATGTTTTTAATTGCAGGTGATGCATTCCCAACGTTTGCACGAAAAATTATTGTCACCATGGATAATTTGTGAAAAAGAAGGTAGCATTATTTGTGCACATTGTGACTGTGTTGCTGGACTTGGGGAAGTTTGTACTCATGTTGCAGCAGTTCTCTTTTCCATTGACGAAGTTATGAGAAAATTAGAAGATGTGACTCGCACAGGTGTTAAAGCTTATTGGATGCCGCCATCTAACAGACCAGTGGAGCCAAAGCCTATTTATGAAATGGATTTATCAAGTCCAAAGAAAAAACGTTTAGATGAAACTCCAGTTATGACACGTGATGAAGAAAAAAATGATATTCCTTCTTTATCGGAGGAAGAGAAACGAAATTTGTTATCAAATTTGATGGAGGCCTCTGGTACAGTTTTACACTTGGTAACAAAACCATTTTCAGAACAAATTAGGGATAATATTAACAAACGGAAAGATTTTCACATAATGTCACTTTATAAAGAAGATTTTGAACAAAAATCTCTAGCTGAACTTCGACAAATTGGTAAGTTTACTAGTAAAATTACAGTGTATTAATTTATCTACCTTTAATGTCCATATCTATTGCTAACTATATTGTTCTTTTATAGGTGAGCAAATCAATATAGCATTACAACTTGAGGATTGTGAGGCCATCGAGATTGAAACGAAAACACAAACAAAATGTAAAGCTTGGTTTCTGTACCGCAGAGGAAGGGTAACTGCTTCAAAGTTTAAAAGATGTAGAACAAATATTGAAAATCCATCAATTTCACTCATCAAAGAAATATGTTACCCTACAACCCATCGTTACAAAATTAAAGCCCTGGACTATGGATGTTTACATGAAAAGCAAGCTTTCAAGGATTTTTCGTTGGAGATGAAAGAAACCCATGAGAACTTCAAAATCGAAAACATGGGTTTATGTATAAGCCCGAAGTATCCTTATTTTGGTGCATCACCAGATGGTATGATTTGTTGTGATTGTTGTGGAATAGCTCTTTTAGAAATCAAATGTCCATATTGCGCAAAGGATTCGAGCGTTAGGGATTTAATTTATAAAAAATCATTTTTGGAAATGGTTGGAAATAAACTTCAACTTAAAAAGGATCATGAATACTTCTATCAAGTGCAAATGCAGTTAGCATTGACTGAGCAGGAAAACTGTTACTTAGTTGTCTGGAGTAAAAAAGATTTCACGTATATTAAAATACAATTCGATCGATCGTTTTGGTTAGAAAAAAGTGAAGAGGCAAGAAAGTTTTTTCAAAAAGTTATATTACCTGAAGCGCTTGGAAGATATTATACGAAATCGCAAAATGTGCCCGACACTGAAATTGTAGAGAAAGATGAAGATGACTGGGAATATTTTAGTGACATTGATGCGTATGAAGAGATAGTAAGTGCAGATCAAGAAGAACTTACACAATCAAAACTTGCAACTGTAGAAAGTGGAAATGTTTGTGATCAAGCGGGTCCTAGTAAACCTGTAATACAAAGTGAGAAGCCCGGCCCAAGCAAACCAACACTATATTGAGTTTGTCAAAGAGAAGATGATCACGTGACACCGATGATTGCTTGTGAATCACAAGACTGTGATATTGTGTGGTACCATTTAGAGTGTGTAGGCCTAAATACTGTTCCTGAAGGATTGTGGATATGTAATGCATGTAATCAATAGACATAGTTCAGTTTTGTAAAGTTGATGTAAATTTAAGGAAAAGGTACATTCAACATGCAAAAATGAGCGATTTTTGGCCCCAAAGCAAATTATATAATTAATATATCTGAAACTAGATAATAGCCATCCTATTGTTACCTTTAGTCTTTAACAAAACATACCTACATTTTTTCAAGTTTCAAAATGTTTTAAGTATATTTATGAACATAATTTTTTAGGGAATGAGACATTTTGTGGAAAATTTATAAGCTAAACTGCGAAATATATTGTTAATTGAATTATTATATTTTTAGCTTTCGTAATGCAGTAGAAGGCTAAAGACGCACTACTGCGGCCACGACCATGACTGCGGTTGGCAGCACTCAACCACTATTTCTATAGCCTTGTATGGAATATGCACATACCAATGCACACGTTGGTAGTGCGACCAGGTGCGTGTTAGTATATGCATATTCTGAATAAGGCTAAAGAAAAAAACGGTGGGTTGCTGCCAGCCGCGTAGTGCATCTTTAGCCTAATAATAAATATTTATTTTCATTAAACACAGACATAAAGAAATGGAAACTAACAAGTTTTTGTATACAATTAATGATAAAACTTTTGTGAATAAAAAATTAAATTTTATTTGTAGTTTTAATCAAGGTTAAGTATATTTTATTTATTAAGCTAAAATTTCATATGAAAATAAGAAATCGTATATGTTCTTTTTTTGTTTTAAATTAAAATATTTCCTTAACTGTTAGTGTATATCGTCGTTCCGGAAGAAAAGTGACACAATTCAAAATTTGTATGTTTTGGCTTTCTTGGACAAAAAGTTCACAAATACGATAAATATGTCCCCGGGAAAAGGTCATAAATAAAATGCCTCAATTTCGCCACTTACACGTGTCGTTGTTCCCCTATCACAATAATAAATAATGTTGTCAATCTTGAATAATTTCATAAGTTTAGTCGAGTCGTGTCTGAACTGAATGCACTACGTTAAATCAATAGATTTGCTTTAATAGCAGTGATATAAAAAAAGGCAATAGTTATACCTCTCTCATTACAGCTTATTCAGCAAAGCTTTTAAAATGTTAACTATTTTAAATTCTCTTTTCTGAAAAACTGTTTTTGAGTTGTCACTTTTCTTCCGAAGTGACGATATAATATTTTTTATGCTGGGTAATAATAAAACACTTTTCAAAATGGAAAAAAAATATATTAATAGATTCACATAATATAAGGAACTACTATTAACTACTAAAAGTGCACATTACATATGAATACGCAACTAGAATAAAAAATAATCAACACATACAGATCCCAAATGGTTACAAAAGTATAAATTTAAGATTTATTAATTATTTCGCTCCAAAATTCTACAACCTACTTCCACTAAATATAAAAAAAATAAAGATTCGTACAAAATTTAATAATGCACGCAAAGAATAGGTAATAGGAAACTGTAGTGCCTTCATTCACTTGATGAAACAATTCACTTAATGAAATAATTCTCTTTATGAAATAATTTAATTTGTGATATGTATTTTTTTGTGTATTGATACTATTGTATTTTTATTTTTGATACTTACGATTATATAGACTAACTTAAAGTCTCATTTTAATTGTACATACAGATGATTTAATTCATCTAGGTACAATACTAATTAATATAAGTTTAACATTTATATAATATTTATATTTTGTACTTAGATTTTGTTGATGTAATAATAATAAAAATAAAAAAAATAATATATAACACATATTACTCAATTGGCACAATACCAGGACATAAATTAATAAGTGCAGAGCAAACTACTACAATTTTATCGATTAGTGCGAAGTGATTATCAGTTTTTTTTAAGGTAATCAAAGGGAAAGTTCCATGTAATATTTTGTATTTCCTCCTCAATAGACCAATAACTCTTTCTACATGAATTCTAATACTAGCTAACTTTCGGGTCGTTTCGAGATCAGTAGCTCCTAGCTGTTTTTTCCCTCTCTTAAATGTAGGATATTTCACTTCGGCACAATAAATTTTTACCGAATCATCTATCGAAAATCCTCGATCTGCCAAAACTAAGTCACCTGGAAGTAAATTATCCAAAACATTACAGTTTTCAGCTATAAATTTATCAGTGGCACGTCCACCATAAGCATTTGATATAAACATAATTAAACCTTGAGGAGAAATTCCTATTAAAAATTTCACAGTATGATGATGTTTATAATTTGACCAAGTTCTAGCAGATGCATCCAGATTTGATGGTTTCTCTATAAATAATTCAAAGCAATCAATAATTACAGTCGCTTTCTTACCAAATATGGTTTTGAAACAATTTGGCATATTAAGTTGGAGATCTTCTCTTTCTGGCCAATACACTAAATTTTTTAAGCGACAATACAATACGTGAATAGTATTTTCAAAAATGCGTACAGCGGTGGTTCGATGGCAAAGGAATCTGTTAGCTAAATCTGTAAATTGCAAATCAAGGCGTAATTTCATTAAAGTCATTAATAGCTGTTGAAATTTAGAAAGTGCTGAATGATCTAATAAATATGGTTCTACTATTTGGAAAATATTGTGCACATAAATGTATTCTGGAAAACCTGTGTAATATAAAACGAATTTTTTATTGCTTTTTAAGTAATCTTCATTTAATTTAAATTTACTTATTTCTTCTCGTAAACCATAAATTTCTTTATTGGCATTCTGTAGAGCAAACTGTAAATTTTCAACACTATCTTCTTGCAGTTCCTCAGCGTCCATAGCTTGATCGGCACTTTCCTCCATGGTACTTGATACCAGCATCTGTAATCATAAAGAGATTATTATACCTTATATAAAAAAAAGACCCCTTTAAACCCTAAAAAGAAAAATAAAAATAAAATTATCCATGTAGCATACAAAAGGAAAATAAACAAAAATCCACTCTGGATATTCAAATCTTCGTCTGCATTTGGTACCCTCTTAGCTCTTCTTTTTCCTCTCCGAAATCTTTCCATGCCACGTGATTGTAAGGAGCTCGCAACGGAAGTGTATCCCATATTTTGTGATGGAATCCAATCGGGATTTCTATCATCTTTTAATGATGCCGGTTTTCCTAAATTAAGTACATATAGTTTTTTAACATATTTTGTCTATATACTGAATTCAATTATATAATGTTACCTGAAATAAAATGTTTAGAACACACTCTGGCATACTTGATTTTAGTTTCTGTAAAGTCTTCGCTTTTAATGGCATTTATCCAAAATTGCCTTCTTCTTTGAGATAATTCACTCACTTTTCTATTTGGGCCATACATAGAGGGAATTCTACAATTGAGTTACTGCTTAAATAAAGTAATAGCATATAATAACACCAGGTATTTTACCGAAAAAATCTAATTCCTTGATCTCTTGCAGCATTACTACCACAATCTACCACTGCACAAAAAGAAGGCATTACTGCGTTTATTTTAAGAATATCTAGTTATAACACCATGCAATATCACAATTATGGTTTATTATATCACTTATTGTTTGAAGTCTAAAGTTTTTATGCACTAAAAATTGTTTAATTAATTAAATACCTTCACATCCACAAATGTTTACATTGAAAATGCTGTGTCAGCAATAGGTTATTTTACCTCCAGGGTCGGCCACCTGTCAAATCGTGCACCTCACCTATTACAGACCCATAACGATTATCAACAATTTCTCCAAAGCTTTCGAAACTTTGCTGTATGAGCCAACATTTTCTTATGCAAAGGATCACATTACTGAATACCAGCACGGTTTCTTCAAGGGAAGATCTACCTCAACCAATATTTTTTGTATTACCCAATATATAACTGATGCTATCGACGCAAACTCACAAGTTGACGTAATTTACACAGACTTCACTAAAGCATTTGACAGACTTGACCACAGTATTTTATATTCAAAATTTCAACAACTTGGTTTCTCAAAAAATCTGCTATCATTCTTCAAATCATATCTTGAAAACAGACACCACCACATTGAATACTGTGGTCAGCGGTCTCTAGAATTTGTATCCACTTCAGGCGTACCCCAGGGTTCAGTGTTAGGTTCTTTATTCTTCAATATATTCATTAATGACATCACAGTAGAACTGGGTGTCAATTCTCTTATATGCAGACGATATGAAGTTGTACAATAAAGTAAATGATGTTACTGATTGTGTCGCTCAACAAGCGGCCATTGATAAAGTAAATGAATGGTGTAATTTGAACAAACTACAGTTAAACGCAAGGAAATGCAATGCTCTAACTTTTACCAATAAACATCAGCTGGTCGAATTTAATTATTGTTTAGAAGATTCAGTGCTTACACGTCCATCAACCTTCCGCGATCTCAGTGTAACATTTGATAGTAAGCTAAACTTTAATTGTCATATAAGCACCATAACCAATGAAAGTTTTAGAACACTGGGATTTATAACAGGATGTTCTCATGATTTTAACGACAGTAACACGCTGAAACTACTATATCAGTCTTTGTTCGATCATAATTAGAATACTCGTCAATTATTTGGTCTCCTCATTACAACATATATATATATATGGGGGGCGGTGATTTACAAATTAAATACATTTAAGATATTTCAACATTTTGGTGGTGTATATGCGACAAGCGAATTATCTCACGATATATCAGAAGCCCAGCAGTGTTGCCGCAATTATTATTTCTACCATCATTAAAAACTTATTGTATAAATTAGGTAAGTAAGTACTTTTATTGTTTATGAAGCCCATCATGATTGGATATCCGTTATATTAATTCATTGGGACATTGGATTCGTAGATTATACATGATCTATATATGAAAACGTGGAAATTGAGCACATAATAACAATAGTCAGCGAAATAAAAAGTTTCTTTTTGTTGGAATGTAATACCTATTATTTCAATATAAATAATTTTGATATATTAATTTAATGAATATGTCCAAACAAGAATATCATTTATTAAAAAACTAATAAGAGGTGAACATTGTACTATTCGCAGGTAGTTTGATTTGTTGAATTTTTTTATATAAGTGTTGCACATTCTATAATACTCTTCGCAGTTAAAAAACATTTTAGACATTTGCCACAGCTAATCGAAAGAATGCGTCATTCGCCAACATAATGATTAAACAATAAATCAACTAACTATTTTTGAAATACGCGCATGTTTCGTCTTTTTTGGCCTTTATCAAGAGTTAAAAACATGATTTTTACAGATTTTTTTCAGTATTTTACATAATTGTTACACTTTTTGTAGAATAATCCCCGCAGTATTTTTTAAAATAGTAAGGGGAATGGCGTGCAAATTCGACGACGAAAGGTTACCGTCTGCCAGTCGGTAATCGAAGAGAGCATATATAACTATGACATTTTTTTCTCTCTGAAAATGTTTGGTATGGTGGGAGAATATGGAGAGGGGTGCATTTTTTTTAATCAAATGATTACCGATATCTTTTTGCATAGCAAGTTAGTACATGTACTACACATACCCCAATATGCTGGCAGACGAAACTTTTGGGCGGTGCGCGGTAACCGAAAATTAAAATAAAATTTTAGTTACCGGACCATACCTAGCGCAAAATTTGAAATTATTACATTAGTTAAAATTGAGGAAAACATCTGCCAGGCCCGATTATAGTTCACAAAGCACTAAAGAACCCTAACCTTGGCTGGCAGACGTTTTTCAATTTTAACTCCTCCAAGCACCTCTTAAAGATTAAAAAAAATCTCCACGTTTCCGCGTGTCTCTTTTTTAAAAATAAATATTAAGAAACGTCATTTGGATAGGTATATGATTACAGTAGGAATTACGAAAAATTTGAGATTTGGTTCATCTTGATCCGTTCATAATAACTAAAGTTATTAACAAAAAAACAACTTTTTTTCAACCGTGCTTTGCTCCAAATATTGCTATAATAGTACTGCCATTTTTTTATTTCTAAAAATCATTAAGGGATGGAACAATGATATGCAAGTTTCATTTTCTTTTTATATCAGTCATTTCTTAGTGCTTTTGATTTTTCAAATCAGCCATCGAGCGCTACGCTTTCCGTCTCAAGCGGACAGTGACCCTCACTGCGCAGCTAGCCCCTCCCCGCCACCACCACCAATAGTCTCGCTACGCTATTGCACTTTTCAGTAATAAAAATAATAATAATCACTCGCAACATAATAAAAACAAAAATAGAAAAGGCAAATAAATATGAAAATTTGGCCAATGAACTCAAACACATGTGGGGTGTAAGTGAAGTTCGGATCGTACCCATAGTAATTTCTGCCATATCTACAAATCCACAAAAAAGTTGAAAAAATTTAGAGATTCCTTAAATGTTAATACATACGATACAAAAGGCCGCAGTACTGGAAACTTGCCACAATGTCAGGAAGTTTCTAGGTTCTCTGGAATGAGATGAATTTCTACTTCAGAAAAACCATTAGAACCAGTTAGAGAAGGACTCAACATCCGTCCGAAAAAATGAGGATCTTTTACACAAAGAAAGTAATGAAGCTATTACACCTGCCAAATTTGCTATAAAATGTCAAATATCTCTGAAGCGCCTTGGTCTACGGACAGGGTATGCTGCAGAATTTTATACCTGTTCTAAGATGCTGAAATATACAGGATGTTCAATTTAAAATAAGCAAGTTGGTATCGACTTCGGTATAATCGGAAGTGCCAGATGCTTGTAATTATTTTTGTTGGATTGATCACACTGACATTAGTAACCCACATTTTCAATATTTTCCGTTGCGTACTTCGCCTTCCAATTACCATTGGCTTAGTTCCCGGTGGGGGACATCCGCCTGTTTTTTGGAGCAAAGTTATCTTTCTCAAAATGGCTTTTTTCTTGGCTCAAAAAATTCTGGACAATTTCTGACGTGCTCCTTGTGAAAAAATAAATAACTTTTGTATCTGAAATTTTTTTCCATGGTTTGGCGGCAAAAAATATTTGGAACACCGAAAATTCAATTTTTGAAGCTCATTAACGGCGAAAGATACGCGCTGAGAAAAAGGTTGGAATAAAAGATGGCGGCCAAATTTGGTTGCTTTCAACCCCGAAAATCGAGCACTGACTCCCTCTACACATCCAAATAAAATCTTGTTCTGTCGAAAAGGTTCGGCCTAAATTTTGTAACATTTCAATGGACTACTACGCCAAAACCTAAAATTTGTTTTCTGGATGAATGTTCTAACTAAAAAAATATTTTACAGATATTTGAAACTATTGCAAAATTAACCAAACACATTGCACATTTTTTTGCATTAGTTATCTTAGTTATCAGAATTGAATTTCTCTCTAAATACAGAGATTTGGGTTAACGCGGCTGAACTACACAATGACTATCAATTTAACATATAATTTGACTATATATTTTATTTGCAAGATTATTACTACAGTCAATCACTCGTAAATAAAGGGGGATATATCGGAAAAAATTGTGGGTCGCAATTTTTTCGATCAGAGAAGATAGATTGATTGTACTGATAGTTATGACACTATAACTTCCTTTTACCTGATTATTTTTCTTTTGCGCGTATTTTTGTTTTTTTTAGAGTTTAGATTAAGATCAGATTTTAGTTAAATTAATATTACCTAATATGTATTTTTAGTTCTCATATTTTACTATAACCAGGACGATGATTCCTTTATAGTTTTATTTTTCTGTATTTCAACGCCGTGTTAATAAATAATATGTATAAATTACTAAATGATTTTTCATGTTTTAATTGTACGTGACAGCAGGGCCGTTTTAGATAACGCGAGACCATAAGCACTAGGTGTGTTAGCGCTAACTCAGCGTAGACAAAACCGGCACTACGTGACAGGTTGTCAGATGTGGTGGGATTCGTGGTGTGCGTGTGACATATATAGTACTGTATATACTCGCATTTGACTCTTATGCCCCCTACCGCTGAAGCATTGGAACTAAAGGTGTATATTTCGATATTTTTTCCGATTTTATGAAGCCCTCCCATTTTTTTGTAAATGATAGAGAGGGCGTTACTTATCTGAAATTTTTTTTTATACACTGTGTTTTTAGGAAGCCCGAAAATGGGCTTCGTAAAAACCAAGCGGGCTTCGTATCACTGTCAAATGTAATGTTTTGGCCTGGGTAATGCCGGATTGCATGTATATATATATATATATATATATATATATATATATATATATATATATATATATATATATATATATATATATATATATATATATACAAAATACAGAGAGAATTCAGAGACGTTTCTTAAAGACTTTAAGTTACAAGGAGTACGGTGTCTATTCTGCTATTGGTTTTCCCCAGGCTGCACTTTTAAACAGATTTTCGCTTTCGAGTTTGGAGTCTCGCCGAACTATTTCACAACAAATATTTCTTTTTAAAGTAATACATAATATAACAGATTGTAGTGCTATCTTAAGTTTACTTAATTTTCGAACACCTTGACCAGGTTCCAGACAAAACTCTTTATTCTATCTGCCGACCCACAGAACTAACGAACAGAAATTTTCGCCATTGAACAAAATGTGTGAGAACTATAATAGTCTTCAAATCCAGTTTGATATATTCCACTGCAATGTAGCTGAGATAAAGAGATTAACGGTATAAATTAAAACACGTTAACACATTTCTGTTTATATTCTTTTAATGTTCTTTAGTATATCTGTATGTACTTATCATCTCCTGCCCTGTAATTGGAATACTCTGTTAGGCAGTGTATAGTTAAATAAATAAATAAATTAATAATTGACCAAGAAGTTGCCGATTATCTTGAGAATAATCCAGACCCACAGGAAAGTACTGAACAAGATATTTTATGTCAAAATAATGATGAACTTGGACAAGATAGTGACCTGATGATATAAAGAAAAAAAACAGACATAATTAAAAATATTTTTTTATACTGTATCGTGTTCCATTTCTTATGTGTTTAGTATGTGTGTTTAATTTTCCTTCATGCTGGAGTGTATTATTAAGTTTTGTATTTATCTGTCTTGTATCTCTGAAAAATAAACTACCTGTATTGGAATAACTATAGCGTTTTCTGAAGTTCAACTGCAAATTCAGCTAAGTATGTCATTTTTAAATATCACGATTTTTGATAGTGACACCTTTCTTATATTTTGAAAAAATACATTTTTCACTTAATACTAACCCCTATTTCAGTCTTACAATATTTGCCAAATAAGCAATATACTTTATCTGCTTGAAGTTTTTCTTAAATATCTCAATATCAATTAAAAGTTACTTGGCGGATTTTGCATCTATACGACTCATATAACCTATACGACTAAACTGACTGACTTGCAATGTTAAATATTTAATAACCTATAAAATTAAACTTTAACTTGCATGTCGGAAGTAGCAAAGCGTAAATGTTACATTAAAATAAAATGACAAACTTCAAACATAAAATAACAAAAATTGACTATGTAATTCCCGGTAAATTGTTCGCACACCCCGTATACGGAGAAATTAAGTTCTTTAAAAAAGGATGGAAAATTGGCCTCCACTTTGACCGCTCGTATCTCGTTTATTTTTGGACGGGGACGAAAATAAAGAAAACGACTTTTAGATCATTTATTGCTCTAAGGTTTCGTTAGGATCGTGGTATTTCGTCCTAGGAGCCGCCGTTTAGGAGTTATGAGGGTTTAAAGCGAAAGATCCCATTTTTCGCCCTACACCGCCGCACATTTCGGCCGATATCTCCGAAACGAAGAACCGCGGAAAATTCCGATGGAACCGGACGATCCGTCATGAAACGAACTCGTCCTGTAAGATTTTTTATTTTTGAGCTAACTCCAACGGTTTCCGAGATATAGGTGAAAAACCGCAAAAACAAAATGCGCTCTTCGAAAGCGAAAAAAGTGCGAAAACACTAATATTTTTCTAAATACACCTTCGGAGTGACCGCACGGCGTCGCGACGGAAAGAACAAAAGTTCTAGTTGATCCGCATCGTTGAACAGTTCAGTTCGAGCAATAGGCAGCTTTTAGTGAGAACCTGAGGATGGCAGATGAGATTCCGCCGAAACGTCGTTCAGACAAGCATGGCTCCCACAGGAGCCTACCAACTACACGGGAACCCGGAACCACACCAACATTTCATTTAACACCCGTGAAAACCTAAGAAACAGAACACACACACACATATATATATATATATATATATATATATATATATATAGATATACAATATATATATATTGAAATTGTGCAGATGAACTTCAAGAAAAATCAGTGTGAGCCGCAAATTGACTATGAAATTAACAGAATTAAGGATCCACCTAGTTACTTCACGGTTATATTTACATAGCATTATCACTTTGGAGAAGTCAATGGAAATTGAATTAACTAAATATCAAGTATTTAATAGTCGTGGATAAAGTATAGTATTCTACTAGCATCATGATACGTGCAATGCAATCCTATGTCCCGAAACATAACAGCAATTAAGAAATTTCAATATGTTGATATTATGTGGTGCAATTGAGAAAATAGTGCAGAGGTCTGCATAAGGGTTTCCTTAGTGCTCCAAAAGATCTGAAGGGGTTATGGTTATGGATCGGAATACGTTTAGTGCCGTTATGGCACACAATTTAGTGCTCTTTTCGGCTTCAAAGATCCACCGTGGAGAGGTTCCAGCCTCTTCTAGTAGCTGCCGATTTTTTTATCGGAAAAGTGGATAGCGTAATCGATTGGCAGTTATCTCAAATAGACTTATGCAAAATTTTAGTTCTATACCTCATATAGGGCGTTTGTTATTATTACTCAATCGCCAAATGATACAATTTATTTTTCGACTGGATCTTCCTAAAAGTCTGTTGCGTTTTCTAAAATGGTAAAGTACTCATTCCACTTAAAATTAAAGGCATATTGGTTACCCAGGTATTAATTAAAAATTATTACAATGTTTTTCTACATAACCCAAAAACTAAAAATAAAAATTTCGTTCTTTCTGTAATTTTCCCTCATTTTAATTTGTGATGTACTTGTAAATAAAAAATAACCACTGAAGAAGGTGCAGAGCCTTACACCGAAACTTTGGATGGATCTTATTTTGTCCAGTCGTTACCCGACCGATATTCTCAATAACCAGATCACGAAAGAGGGTGAAAAATGCTTTTAAATATTATCCTGAATCTACAATGATTGTAAACCGTTCTCAATTTATTCTCAAGTTTATCGAATGGTTCACGATGTGAGGATTTCTCGATTAAATTATTCCAAAACGTTCTACATTGATCAACCACGTTTTCAACTAAACGAATAATTTCACTTAATTCAGCAAAGTTCAGTGTCTCGATATCAATTAGGTAACCAAAATGTGAATTTTGTAAAGATCTTATTTTGTTATCTGCTTTGTTGTATTGTCAAGTCAAGATTGTTGACATATCTTTTATTAAACAAGCTATCCAGAACAGATATTTAATAAAAAAGTAAAGAATTAACGGTTTCTAAGTATTTTCAAAGAAGAAAATTTGAACTTAGCCGAGAAAATACAGATTGTTTGTTTAGTTAGTGATAATGCTCGATCATTGAGGTAAGCTGCTGAAGAATTCAATAGAAGAAATCTGGGTCACGAATCAATTCATCATACGACGGTCTTCAGACTAAATGCAGTATTCAATGGAACAGGAAAAGTATATATGTGTAAAAAAAGAATCACTGCAGAGAAATGTAGACTGACAGAGAAATTGTACAATATTTCTACAGAATCATAAAATCTAGCGATTAAAAAAAAGCAACCTTCTACCTCATTTTGACATAAAAGTTTTTCTGGTGCTTGGTCTATAAGTGTCATATGAAATCCGGTCAGTTCAAGCGCCGTGGACAGGCATATCCATATTTTCGTCGAACTGGGTGTTACGCCGATTTGACCAAAAACCGTGTCGTTAACAAGCGGCCTTAACCATATACCGCGTTAATCTGAAGTAAGTGATTTATGGTCCGATAAGTCCGAAAATCGGAATTTTCAAGTCTGTAGTATCAAATTCAAACCATAAATTACGAAACTTATCTGCCTTATTGACGTCACCGTTTTTAATTATTTTTTGGCTAAATATTTACAATCTGCAACCTCGATAATTCTCTGAACTTCAGTCGAATCTGACGATAAATGATAAAACTTATTCGCCATATTGGCGCCAAATTGAATTTTTAAACTTTGATCACATATTTATAATTTGCGACTTCAAAAATCCCCAGATACCAATTTTTAGTAGAACCACTCGCAATATTGATCTAATACAATGAAACAATTATTAGTGAATGAACCTAGATTTTCAGTCTTTAACACTTTATAGCACGAAAACTGTAGTGCACCTTAATTAGGAATAAAAATGCTGATTTTCAGAACTTTAAGATTACAATATTTTTTTAACGGAATGTTTTAGTTTTTTTGGTAAGGGTTAAAGAGTCAATTGCGTTAAAAAAGTGCTGTAATCTTAAAGTTCCTTGGACGAATAAAACCTAATCCATGTGAAATATGTCAATTTCTGGGCTTTGCGCTTGATCAGGATACCAAAAAGTAGTCTTATCCAAATTTTCAGTCTAATTGAGTAAGATCCATTTCCTATAAGTTTTGGTACGGGGTCAGCTTGAATGTTCTAGTTTACCTCGTTAGATAAATCATTTCATAGTTCATGTAAAAGTTTCTAATGAAGAATCATATTACCGCCTCACACATCACATTAAAATCGACCACTGCAAAACACTACCGCTGCGCTGGGTTATACAACAATAAATATTATAATACCTAGTTAATGTACAATAAATGACACAGGGCGCCTTAAAATACATACGATGCACTATTTCAAGTACAAAAATTGGAGGATGTGGTACCTCGCTGGTTGAAACAGCTGATCACACCGGTAAATTTAGAAACAATTTATTTTTAGTGGCCGGTTAGTTTTGAAACGATTCAGTAAGAAACCGGTTAAGATCGGTGTACTCACCTGTCAATATTGAAAAGTACCCATGACAACCCAAAAGAATCGAGGAATTGGAAATATCTCAGACGAATAAAACAATGAGGGACTTTTTTTGTTCAACGAGAAATGTAAAATTATTCTTTCGGACGACAGAAAGGAAAAATCGGTAAAGACATTTTCACAGAACTTCCCTCTTTACTTTCCACCTTTTATACATTAATTATTTCTATCCGTCTCAAAGTACAAAATAAAATGAAGTAAGGTACAGTATGGTATTGTAACTTAATGCTTGTTATAATATACTAGATAAAATTTCTTAAAAACAAACAGTTTAATATGAGCAATATGGTTATACTGATATGTAGTAAGTCGTACTGTTTTCTGAGTACCTATGACAACGGATTATACTTTTTTATCTAAAAAAAATTGACCTGATTTTAAAAAGGAGATAACTAATAATTATGAAATAATTTTACCGTCATCCGCCTAACTGAACCTTACTATCTAATTTCAATATTGAAAATACGTTTAATTTTGTTATTTGTTCACTTTTACACCGACCCTAAAACGGCTCAGTTAAAAAAGTGTATTTTCACCCTTTCTAGAAACCTTTTATATAGTTTCTACAAAGCAAAAGAAAATATCCGTCATTTTGAAGTTTTAAGTTTTAACATCAGACTGATTTATTAGTGAATCGTCATATTCCCCGGTACCAATTTTTCTTGAAAATTTGTAAAAGTTTTGCAATTATGGCAGTCCTATTGGATCCTCTATTTTGAATTCTTAACTTTTGACGTAACATTCAGTATGAGCTACTCCGAAAATACTTAGCTACTAATATTAACTCCTAAGAAACTGGCACATTCGTAAACTTTGTAACGTTCTTCAGAATGGATATGCTCAGGCTCCAAATTATGTAATGTGTAATTGGGTAGCTGGTTTGGAGTTCAGTTAGTAACTAAATAGTCCAATTTCAAATAAACAGTTTATTTTCGCCCAATAACAGGTAGGTACATCGTGTCAGTGTTACATAACATATATGTTTCCGTATCTTTTACGGATATTTAATCATTTCGTAAATATTTTCGAAGTGTAATGTTGGCAACGTTGCGGTGATTCGTCGTGGCGTCGATAGCATGCGTTGGGTACCTTTGACCGTGCACCGACGTCGGTTAAATAACAAGTAACTCAGGTAGGTCTCAGCTCAGCACGCTGAAAGAGTTCACCGGTCAACTTATATTTAGGGACCTTCCGATACCTCAAGAGTATAGATACTTGTATCGCTACTGGTATCATATCGGCAGAAAAGTATCGATACTTCTCTAGAAATTTTTAAAGAGCGGGGGTGGGGGACATTTCCTTACAAAAAAACTCTTCCACACTTTTTCCTTTTATTTTAGTAATACCGATATCGGCTAACAAAAATACCAATACCGGTATTGTATCGAAAGAAAAGTATCGAGTACACAACTACTTCGTATTGAACGAAAAATATCGATACTGGTATCGTATCGGAAGAAAAGTATCGAGTACAAAAGTAGCTGGTGTCGAATAAAAACGAATAAAAAGTATCGATACTAGTGTTATATCGGTAGCATCAGAACGTCCCTACTTATATTCACTCTGCGAGATACGTCGTAAATGTCGTAATAGAGCACTAACTGTAATCAGCTCAGCTCAGCACGCTGAAAGCCAATGCCAGAATAGCACTGATTTATCTTGAATTTGGTCGCGCTTCTATATCCGAAATCCTACACATGTGACCCATTGGTGGCGTGTGCAACTATAGATCCGTGTGTGGATTGCGCGTATATCGGCGATCTTTGATTATTGGGAACGTGTGCAAAAGCTTGGTAAACGGAAATATAGTAATGTGTCATGAAATTATGAATGACTCATTACAATTTATTGGATAAAAAAGTTGTTTCCATTTTTTCTCATGTTATACTAGACATAGCTTGATGATTGGGACCACTGCCGAGCCATACTCAGTTTACAGTTTGCAACAGAAATCGCTTAAGCCATTCCAGAATAATGATTGAACAAACACAAAAGATATCATACGTACTGGTTGAATTGAGTATCTCTTCCTTTCTAAACATTTTCAAAATTTGTGAAAAATTCACTTAAAATATGTACAATACTCTCTCCTAGTATTTAGACAATATATGTATATTTTTCAACTTTGAATATTATTCACTACCTACTTATGTTAAATAAGTTCTAGCTTTTATATAATTTACAGTGTGTTGCTGCAGAAAATATTAAATAAAACACAGAAACTAAAATCATTCATTTCTTAAGAGGTGATTTTAAACTATCCTAAGCATAGTTTAAAATCACCTCTTAAGAAAAGCTCAAATATGATTTTTGTATTTATTTGATTCGAAATGATATTTTATCCCATAGTAATCGAGCTGTGATATCCTCGTCTAGCGAAGGAAGACTGTGAAAACATTCGCTCCATTTGCTAAACTAACTAAACTGCTTTGCCTGTTATTTATATTACAGGGACGTTCCCGCCACCCATTTATCTCATCGCTGAATCTCCTATTCCTCATATTTAAATATATCCTGGAAAGAATAAAGAGAGCATTTGCCTTTATTATTTAATTTTCCTCGAATAAAAAAGTTTATCTTTGTTCCATGTAGCGTTGAATTTAAGTGAATTAAACACGAGAGTTGTTAGGATTTGTGGTGATTATTGTCTCTGACAAAGATCAAAAGTTACACCCCCGTCATTACATTGATTATAAGCACCTCATCGCGTCAACTACCCTATCTTTTACATGTATCTCTCTAATTGATATCATGTAGCTTTAATATAAATTAGTATAATTGAGTTTGTAAGAAGCTTTAAACGTGCATTGATTTAGAAATTGATTAGCAACAATGTAGGATATCGTATTTTATTTTATATATCTACTGTAGATGTCATCAGAAGCGATTAGTAGATACATTTCTATATATTGACTTATTATGTTATCAATGATACCAAGTTTGTTATAGGTATACGAATGAATGAGATGATTTAGTCATTTTAACAGACTTTCAGTAACCTGACCAGTGACTTGGTAACTTTGTCGCCAGTTCGCTTACGCGCAACATTACCCAAATCAGAATGCATAATGCCCCATTCGAAATCAAACACCCCTTACCATACCAGGCGTTGCCTATCTTTCGGCAGCCTCTCTAGCCACACTCTTTTCTACCAAAACTTCTATCTATCATACACTTTTCACCACCATATCTTTCATTCTTTACCTATCTCTTTCCTTCTTGTTTGTCATCTGTTTGTTTTATTGTCTTTTTTGTTATTTTATTATTTTTGTTATTAAAATTCTCTGTTGGCTGATAAACTTTATAAAAATTTTAGCAATTTTAAAACTCAATTTTCCTTTCTACCAACCAAAACTTCCCGACGGCGAGCAGAATGTTGGGGCACAAATTGTCTTGAACGGGTCTTTTCCACTGAGTTTATTCCCGTCTAAGCAACCAAATTAAAATCAGTGTTTTTCCCAATTAGTTCTATAGTATTTTAATCTTCAATGTTTTTAAATCTTTTAGACATATATAATTGAAATGTTAAATTTAAGCCGCCACAGGCGGCAGGAGTTTTAGCCTTTTGTAATTTTATTGAGCCGAACCGGTCGCGACCCACCCAACCGCACTAATACCACGACGTTGCGCTCCGGATCCCGATCCGGGGAAGGAAGGTTGTATATCTTAAAAAGAAATAAATTTGTTAAGAAGAAGAAGGTAACTTTGTATGTAAACAAAACTTGCAGCTCAGTTTTCACCTACTGCTAAATGCCGTACTGACTTGATTCACATGACAATACATTTCGAAATTTTTATAGAAAAATCGAAGATGGCGTTTCCTAGATGGCGGATTTTATTGTTACTTAATATCCGATTTTACCAAAAATTCAAAAATGCACTATCATAGATGTTAAAACACGTTAAGCGTCATACATACAAAAAAAAAAAAAATTCTCGGGGCCTTAATGTAATTTTACCTAAAATACTCTCTTGAATAATAAAGAATCAGCATATTTTTGACTCTTTTTTCAAATTACTTTTTAACTAATTGCGCATTAATTGAGTGCATCTGTTGAGATGCATCGGTCCCATAGAATAGATACCCTCTTTGGGCCGTGAGTATCCGTGACATTGGATAGGTTTACGTATGCATACTCCCTAGGAGTATGCATACGTAAACCTATCCAATGTTTTTTTATAATTTAGCAGGGATATGCGTATTTACTTGTTAGTGGTTAGTTGTATACTAAACAGTGAGAAAGTGTTATAAGTGCAATTTTAGCAATATGGCAGGCTTGTACGAAATAGAACAAGAACGGCTATTGGCTACTCCAGAAACAACTACGATTCGTCCCAAGTAAACATGATTTTAGGTACTTGTTACAAAAATAACTATAGTTATCATTTGTTTTCAAATAAAAGCTTACACGGCTCATTTATCAAACTTGCTATGCATCCCTGAAGATGCATATGGCACTTAATGTATTAAAAAGTATGCGACTCCATTTCTTTACTATCGTCTTGTAGAAGAAGCATCCTTATCTGTTTCACAAAAAGCTTGCATTTTTCACGACGTTCTGGTGCGAAGTAGTTCTAACACGTTGAGTCTTTAGGATTTTCCTGGCTTGTTTTTTAGTTAAAGTTTCAATACATAAATTAAGAGCAATTATATATCAAATTTAAGCAACTAAAAGAGAAATAAAGTTGAATAACTTCGTTACATTATAAAACTTTCATGGATTTAGTAATTTCTTATAAGGTGAAGTAATTAAGTGAACGTCAACAGAGGGCATCCAAATGAAAATTATTCAAACTGTATTGTTTATGGCAAGTATTTTTATCAAAAGATCATTTATTTCTATTTCAAAATAAAAATCAAAGCAGAATTTAGATTCCTTTTTGATTCTTTCTTAAAAGGTACGATATAAAAATAAATGAAAACCTATAATGTAAAACAGAAAATTTGAAAAAAAAACCGCTGCCTGAGGAATCAGTACTTCCACATCCAGATTTCCCATCTTAGTCTCTTTAAAGGAAAACACCTTCACTATATTTGCACTCTAGTATGTGGAAATAAATAGTCACACAATTTTAATATTTGAGGCAGACGTCATGAAAAAAATTTGAGGTGTTGGTTTCTAGCATATAAAAAATGAAGTCTCTAGACTCTAATTAGCTTGCTCTAATTATTTTCCTCAATTTATATCTCCCTCCTCCCCCCCTTCAACGGAATCATCTCAATCAGATGTTATTACAATACATACGTGTACCATATATCAAGTGAATATCTTATTTTATCAACCCCTTTAATAATGGAGTGGAGGTGGTGGTGGTGGTGGTGGTGGGGGGAGGATAAGAATATTATAAAGAAATCTGACGCCTGTTTACCTCTATTTAACCCCCAATCCCCCCACTCCTTCTATGGAATCATCTTAAAATATAATCTAGTTCCAGAAGCTGTAATAATACATACGTGTACCAAATTTCAAGTGAATATCTCAATTTAATTGTATTAGCCCCTTTAATAATGGTGGAGGGGTTGAAAAAGGTTATAAAAAAATCTAAGGCCTTGGTTTCTAGTATATACACCAAATCCCAAGTTTCTGTACTCTTATCAGCTTGCTTTACTTATTTTCCCCTATTTAACCCAAAACCCTTCAACTAAATCATCTCGAAATATAATTTAATTACAGATGTCGTTATAATACATACATGTACCAAATTTCAAGTCAAGTTTATTTTATCATGCCCTTTAATAATGCAGTGGGGTTGGTGGGGGGCTGGGGGCGAGTTGAAAAAATATTATAAATAATTTGGGGCCTTGGTTTCTAGTTAATACATCAAATCCCAAGTTTCTGTACTCTTACTAGCTTGCCTTATTTACTTTCCCCTATTTAACTCTATTTAACCCCCAACTCTTCGACGGAATCATCTCAAAATATAATCTAGTTGCAGGTGTCGTTATAATATATATGTGTACCAAATTTTAAGTGAATAGCTTAATTTCATTTTATTAACTCCTTTAATAATGGAATGGGGGTGGCGGAAGGGAATGGAAACTATTATTAAAAAATCTGAGACCTTGACTTCTAGTATATACACCAAATTCTAAATTTTTCTACTCTTACCAGCTTACTTTTCTTATATTCCCCTTTTTACCCCCCAACCCGTCACCAGATAAGTTAAAAAAACAAGCAAGTTCTAGATCTCGTTATTGAATACAAGTGTAAAATTTTAGCCAATGTCTCAAACCGTTCCAGAGAAAAGGTGCGCACAAGAGAATTACTATATGTCCTCTCCACTATGTGGATGTGGAAGTAATATTGGAAGAAAAATTACGGTTACCCGTCTCCGCGCCGGCTGTTCTCTCGTAGCTTACGGCACCATACGCTCGAGTATAAGTCAGTTTACTATAGTTACATCCAGCCCGCATGTGGCTAATGATTAGAGGTATCAGGTTGGGTGGTTGGGTTACAGAAATTCATATTCATACCTGATATCTATATATTTCCCCTTTTTCTTCATGGTGGAGGCAGTGAATATATTTTCATAATCCTTTCTGTAATATCTTTTTATGACTACGTAAATTAATGTTAAAAATGTATCGGGCTTTGTATTTGGCGTGGTTCCCAACGTACAAAAAAATAAAAAAGCAAGTAAGTAATGAATCTAGTTAGTAGAGAATTAGATTGTAAGAAAAAAAGATAGTATTATAGATGAAAGTGTCCTAAAGCATTATTATGCTTTAGAACACTTTCATCTGCGAGCTGTGCATCTTTATATAATTCTCCCTATAGTCATGTCTTGTTTACGATCGTGCTTTTGTTCAACCCGAGTTTCATTTCAGTTGGTTTGTCCTATCCATTTTTCACCCTGTTGGAATACGGTCGACATCAGAATCCTCTTGCCAATTAGTCCTGGGCATGCACTATCGGTATTAGTCCTGCACAACCAAGTTAGTATTAGTCAAAAAGGGTTGCTACAACTAGAATGTAAAGCTAGGTAGTCCATAGCAGGGCGTCAGAAAACGAACGGTCGCTTTTTAATACCTTAGACCTGTTAAAACGCTGCAGCAGAGGGGGGGAATGAACAAATTTTTTAAATATCTTTTTATTCGGCGTCGCGGCGTTTTTCGCCAAATTTCATAGGGTGCAACCGAAGCTTTTTTTTGCATTAATTACCAAAGTATGTTTTCCCGTGAACCAAAAATTAAAAAAGTACTTTCTAATGCACTTGGCCAAGGCGTTTCGATTTCAAGTCATTTCCGGAATATTCTGAAAAGAGGATTTTGTCGCTATGACTGACCGACGCGACGCCACGGTAACATGCAAATACTTTAACGTGTCGTATATTAACACGAAATAATAGTTAATGCAATTATTACGGCGGCTAAAAGTTTTAATATGCAAAAATACAACCCCATCAAAAATGACGAATTTTTTCAAAATGGCATATTTTCTAAACCAAATGGTATTTTAAGGTCTTTTTACACTAGAATTGTTTGGAAGACTCTCAAATACAAGCAAGCATGCCTAACGTAATTTTGAACCAGTGCAACCCAATGCAAAAAATATCTTCGGTCGGTTCACATAAAATTTTAAACTTCATTTGCTGGAAAACGCCGCGACGCCGAACAAAAAGACATTTGAAAAACTTGTTCGCCCCCCTCTCCTGCAGAGTGTTAATAGGGCTAAAGCATTAAATGGCGGCCGTTTATTTTCCAACGCCACACACGCGGAAAAATCTTACATTTGGCTGGACAAAAATTAGGTGTTTCTTTTTAAATTTAAATTTTAAATTCACTTTCACCCTGTAGATAATGCTTTATTATAGTTAAAAACACTTGAATTTTGAGAAACAGTCAAATAATACCTTAAAATAAGCCATTTTAATTCTGTATTGAGATTTTTTCGCCAAAAACACTACATCAATTCACTACGAACTCATGACGCCATCAGTTATATTGTCGGTGGCATTTTGTGTTATAAACACGTTATTTTGCAGAGAAATTTCCTAAAGTAGCTTTTACAAATCCCGTATTAGGTAGGCGTTCCTTATTTAATTACATGTAAAATGTAAATAAAGTGAATAAAATGTTATGTTTAACAATTTTTAAACGCGATTTAAGAAACTAATATAACCGATGACGTCACCGCGTGGTTTGCATACTCGTTCGATTACTAAAACTTTATGTCACTTATTTGTTGAAATTTTAATTTAATGCACGATAGAATTCTGTTTAAATATCAATAAGTTTAGTATAACAAGTACCTACTTCATTTTAATAATATCAAAAAAGCAAATTTGCACATAGTGAAAACACCTAATTGTTACCAATTGACGGAAGATGCATTTATAAACGTTCATTGATATATAAGCATTATTTGCGTATAAATAAAATGAACCAGAGCGCTGGCGAAGTTAGCCTATTACTCATCACAAAACGCGTGCAGTCAGTCGTGCGAAATTTTGTATTAAATAACATTGTATTTTTTGTGTTTACAATCTGATTTGCGGAGACGTTTACAGATGGAGTGTACAGCCACAGGTAAGGGCGCCTATCTCAACACATTTTTACAAACCTTTCTTTAAATATGTTAACGGTTACGCAACATTTTGATTGTAACCTCATTGAGTCATATAATAAAAGTACCACTTAGTACCATTTTCTTTCTTTGTTCATATACAAGCCTTATTACTCAGTAATGTTTCAGCAAAAAATTAGCTATCGCTATGAATCACTATCTGAAATAAAATCTATTGTTTACAGGTAGCCATTTCAAAGGAGCTCGAAAAATGAACTATTCTTAATTTTAAAACTTGTAATTTGTTTTAGTTTGAGCAATTCTAAGTGTACTGAAAGATTTCTTGAGTACTTTCTAGACAAATATAGTGTACGTAATCTGGCTATACACTACATCAATTCACTACGAACTCATGACGCCATCAGTTATATTGTCGGTGGCATTTTGTGTTATAAACACGTTATTTTGCAGAGAAATTTCCTAAAGTAGCTTTTACAAATCCCGTATTAGGTAGGCGTTCCTTATTTAATTACATGTAAAATGTAAATAAAGTGAATAAAATGTTATGTTTAACAATTTTTAAACGCGATTTAAGAAACTAATATAACCGATGACGTCACCGCGTGGTTTGCATACTCGTTCGATTACTAAAACTTTATGTCACTTATTTGTTGAAATTTTAATTTAATGCACGATAGAATTCTGTTTAAATATCAATAAGTTTAGTATAACAAGTACCTACTTCATTTTAATAATATCAAAAAAGCAAATTTGCACATAGTGAAAACACCTAATTGTTACCAATTGACGGAAGATGCATTTATAAACGTTCATTGATATATAAGCATTATTTGCGTATAAATAAAATGAACCAGAGCGCTGGCGAAGTTAGCCTATTACTCATCACAAAACGCGTGCAGTCAGTCGTGCGAAATTTTGTATTAAATAACATTGTATTTTTTGAGTTTACAATCTGATTTGCGGAGACGTTTACAGATGGAGTGTACAGCCACAGGTAAGGGCGCCTATCTCAACACATTTTTACAAACCTTTCTTTAAATATGTTAACGGTTACGCAACATTTTGATTGTAACCTCATTGAGTCATATAATAAAAGTACCACTTAGTACCATTTTCTTTCTTTGTTCATATACAAGCCTTATTACTCAGTAATGTTTCAGCAAAAAATTAGCTATCGCTATGAATCACTATCTGAAATAAAATCTATTGTTTACAGGTAGCCATTTCAAAGGAGCTCGAAAAATGAACTATTCTTAATTTTAAAACTTGTAATTTGTTTTAGTTTGAGCAATTCTAAGTGTACTGAAAGATTTCTTGAGTACTTTCTAGACAAATATAGTGTACGTAATCTGGCTATACACTCTAGGATGAGCTTAAAAGGTATATTAAAATGTTTTGTCTCAAAATTGATTTCGAAGTGGAAAGACCGTCGCCTTTACGAAAAGTTTGTGGAAATGGAACTCTAAGTGGCTTGATTCTTCATTATATCTATCAACTCTGGTGCCGACTACTCCAATCAAATATACGGTTCAGCCGAAAATGATCCAAGAAAAAAGGGAGGCAGACCTAACAAATTATTTTTAGAAGGTTCTGAAGCAGTAAAAGACGTGATGTCAGCTCCTTCATGCCTGGAACAGAACTTGAAAAACTAACTTTTGTCATGCAGAGGAGTCTAATCAAGAGCCAGAACGGACAGCTGCTGATGTAATCAGGCTTGCGACACAATTAAGTCCGCGGAGTTTGAAGAAAATGAAAACAGCACTCGAGTCAATCCCAACAATCACTATTTACAGCCCAGAAGAAGTTATTGCTCTTATTATTGTAAATATGTACCTACTTATTCTATTTGATTACCTTTTGGACGATTTTTAAATGCGAGATAAATATATTATGTAAAGAGAAAATAAACAAATTCTACTTATTCGGAAATCCAACATTTCTGACTAATTATCAGACCCCGGCTCCGAGGTAGTTATGACGTTAAAGCCAGAATCGGCTTTGCGCAATATGAACTAAATAAACATTTTTATGCGCAATAATATAGTGTCTTATAATTGTATAAATCTAGTGAATTACGTAATATTTAAAGGTAAATGGCTTCGAAAGGGTTATGTAATACTTTGATGTACTTATTGTTGGATGCACAAACACATAGTAATTATGCCTTATTAGAATTATTATTCTAATAAAGCAATAAAAGTATATTATTTGCATTTGTTCTAAATGGTCCGAAATTAAACTCCGGCGCATGCCCCTAAATATCCACTTAGTTGTGAAAAAGATCGTTCAACGTCTACCGATGTAATCGGCCCGTATTTAAAATAAGTATCTTTTCTTATAGATGGCAGATTTATATCCGGCATTGAACAGTCTACTTCTTTGCCACACAAAAAAATGTTGGAAAACCGGGTTTTTTGATAACTGTTGGACCTTTTTTATTTCAAGTGCTTTCTGTATGTAAGTCTTCTGCAAATATAAAACGCAATTTCATGTTTCTTTTATAGTTGCCTTCATATTTCCAAGGCACATAAAAAATTCCCGTCAAAGGAGTCCGCGTGGCGGTATCATTGAATAGGAACAGATGCCGCCTACCCGCTTTGTAGTTACCGCATTTTGTACATGCCTTAAAATTATGAAGACGACTATACTATTATTATTGTTTACCGTATCTTATTTGCTCTCATAAAAAAAATAGAAAGAGAGCGGCAAGAGTTGCGAGTCTTTGTAGTGTTGAAAAAAAATCTCCTTATATTTTATAAAATATAGTGCCTTCTATTATGTGTACAGATAAAAATAACATTTTAAATTAAAAATTGTTTATTATAGTTGAGAAGAAACATATTGAAGATGTTTACTTTTCCTTAATTGATACAAAAAGTTGAAGTGTCGAGTTCTTTGTTTTCGGTTAGACAATCAGACCGACGCTGCAGGTATATAATATAGAGTGTGGCCGAAGTCTGCTGTTTTGATTCACCAGTTTCAGCAAATTACACCTACTTGCTCAACTATACCAAATAAATAATTTCGATGCGAAACTTTTTATTTCTTACCGCAAAAGTATTTGTTTCCTATAAATAATGTATTTATTTGCTTATGTGAGTCATAAGATTCTCGATTCAAAACATTACATTTATCTGCGTGTGAAGACCGTCTCTGGCATAATTACTTTCGCGCCGGGGTCTGCTAATTATACATAATATACAGGTATGGTGCACAAGATTAAACAACATGCAATGTAATGATTATTGAAACTTCAGTATTTTTGTTCAACTAAATGTGAGATTGTTCCGTCTATGCGCCGCGCTACGGACTAAGGAGGCTACCAGTCCAAATTGCGCCTCTAGATAAGTTTACATTATTATTTTTATTTACACTGTAGTAGAGTTGCTAGATGTTGCATTTGGTGGTGATCTATTACTGTCTAGGACAAATACACCTTTTAACGCTATCACTAATGGTGTGTGTCCCTGTTAAATTGTCGTACAGATTTATTAGAAGAATTGGAAGATAAAGAGTCAGCAGGGATTCTGATTACACTTCATCTTCCAAAAATAATAATAATAACGCTATTTCGACATAATGTATTATTTAATAAGATATCACAATTTCAGTCAGCATGACTTTTTGTGAATAAGTAAGTTGTTGGCAGTACATTTACTATCTTTAAAGTATCTTCTGTTGCAAATGCTAAACGCACCTAGTTGTCTGACCTGCTTTATGTTCAATTATGATCTTCGTCATAATATTTGCTATGATTCCTCTCTTCCACATTAGCTCTTATGCATGAATTTGAGAGTGATCTTTACTGACGTGTTTTAAATCTCTATGGTCTTATTTTACTATTTCAATACCAGCCAACAAAATGGAAAATTATTGCTATATTTTTCTATCAATAATCAGCATCTACTTTTTGGAATCCATTGTAGATTAGATATTAACACTGCCATGCGTACTTGCACTTGTATATTTAAAACACATGTGAAGTATTTTGGATCATGTCAATTAAGTTTTTTGCAAATTGAGTAGAATTTAATCGATAAGTAAAGTAACTATCTGCGTATTAAACTATTTATAGAAAATAAGATTTCATTCATATAATGTTTAAAATTAAAGTATCATTAAATACGTCAGGCAGAAAGCTTAAATTTGTAATATATTATTTGAGAAGATAGTTATTTGATAAAGTTAGAATCCATAGCCAAAAGGTATGCCGTCTCAAAGTATATTTGATTCTTTAGATTGAATCTTTTTCTTTGTGTAAAATCTACGAGGCGTAGCTTTATTTGATTATATTATACATTCAGCAATAAGCATTTCTGAAGTTTCCCCTGTTGTTTCTTTATTTTCAACATATCAAGCTATATATCCTTTGGATCAATTAGCATTACTTTTAAACTCAGTTTGTTATGTTTAAATATTTTGATTTAACTTACTAAATAAAATATTAAATCTCAATAAATCATTAAGATATTAAAACTTGAGTTGCATCTTATTTTAGGGTATTTAGTATAGTCAATGTAATGTTAATTTGATGCGTAATCCATACGAACAGTAAGTAAGCTGTTAGATAATAGTTAGTGAAGATGTTATGTAAAAAACCACTGCCCCAGGAATCACTACTTCCACATCCAGATTTTTCGTCAAACTCGCTTTAAAGGAAACATCTTAACTAGATTTGCACTCTAGTATGTGAAAATTATTGGTTATAGAATAATATTTGGAGCAGATGTCACAGAAAAGTTTGAGGCATTGCATTGGTTTCTACCAAATACGTTAAAAATGAAGTTTGTAGTTTACCCTATTTATTTTCCCCTATTCATAACCTACCACGACCCACCCCTTCAATGGAATCATCTCAATTAGATGTCATTACAATACATCCGTGTGCTAACTTTCAAGCAAATATCTCAATTTTATGTTATCAAACCCATTAATAATGGAGCGGAGATGGCGGTGTTTGAAAAATATTAGAAAGAAATCTGGGGCCTTGGTTTCTAGTATATACACCAAATCCCATATTTATGTACTCTTACCAGCATGATATACTTATTTTTCCCTGTTTACTCCTATTCAACCCTCAACCCTTCAACGGAATCATCTTAAAATAGAATCTAGTTCCAGATGTCGTTATAATACATACGTGTCCCAAATTTCAAGTGAATATCTCGATTCATGTTATTAACTCCATTAATAATGGATTAAGGGTGGTGGGGGTTGAAAAATATTACTAAAAAATATGAGGCCTTGGCTTCTAGGACATACGCCGAATTTCAAATTTTTGTACCTTTACCAGCTTGCTTTATTTATTTTTCCCTATTTACCACCAATTACCCCCACTCGTTCAATGCAATCATGTCAAAATATAATCCAGTTTAAGATATCGTTATACGTGTAACAAATTCCAAGTGAAAATCTAAATTTAATTTTATCAACTCTTTTAATAAGGGAGTGCGGGTGATGGGGGGATGGAAAATATTATGGAAAAATCTGAGGCCATGGCCTCTAGTATATACACCAAATCACAAATTTCTATACTCTTACCAGCTGGCTTTACTTAGTTTCCCCTATCTACCACTATTTAACCCCCAACTCTTCAACGGAGTCACCTCAAAATATAATCTAGTTCCAGATGTCGTTATAATTCATACCTGTAGCAAATATCAAGTGAATATTTGACCCCCCAACCCGTCAACGGAATCATCTCAAAATATAATCTAGTTCCAGATGTCGTTATAATACATACGTGTACCAAATTTCAAATGAATATATCAATTTTATTTTATCAACCCCTTTAATAATGGAGTAGGGGTGGCGGGCGGGTTGAAACATATTATAAAAATTTTGACTTTAGCTTCTACTACATAAACTGAATTTCAAGTTACTGTACTCATATCAGCTTGCTTTACTTATTTCCCCTATTTAATCCCCAACCCTTCGACGGAAGCTTTTCAAAATATAATCTAGTTCCAGATGTCGTTATGATACATACGTGTAGCAAATTTCAAGCGAATTTCAATTTCATTTTATCAACCCCTTTAATAATGGAGTAGGGGTGGTGGGGGTTGAAAAATAATGTAAATAATCTGAGACCTTGGCTTCTAGTACATACACCGAATTTCAAGTTTTTGTAATTTTATCAGCTTCGTTTACTTATTTTCCCCTATTTACTCCTATTTAACCCCCAACCTTTCAATGTAATCATCTCAAAATATAATCTAGTTCCAGATGTTATAATACATACGTGTATCAAATTTCAAATGAATATTTCAATTTTATTTTATCAACCCCTTTAATAATGGAGGAGTGGTTGGGGGGTTGAAAAATATTTAAAAAAAAATGAGCCTTTAACTTCTAGTACATGCACTGAATTTCAAGTTTTTGTACTCATACCAGCTTGCTTTACTTATTTTCCCCTATTTTACCATATTTAACCCTCAACCCTTCAACGGTAGCTTCTCAAAATATAATCTAGTTCCAGATGTCATTATAATACATACGTGTACCAAATTTCAAGTGAATATTTCAATTTTATTTTATCAACCCCTTTAATAATGGTGGGGGTTGAAAAATAATATGACTAATCTGAGACCTTGACTTCTAGCACATACACCGAATTTCAAGTTTCTGTACTCTTAGCAGCTTGCTTTACTTATTTCCCCCTATTTACCCCTATATACCCCTATTTAACCCCAACCCTTGAACGGAATCATTTCAAAATATAATCTAGTTCCAGATTGCTATGATACATACGTGTTCCAAATTTCAAATGAATACCTCAATTTTATTTTATCAACCCCTTTAATAGTGAAGAAGGTGGTGGGGGGGGGTTGAAAAATATTATAAAAAATGTGAGGCCTTGGCTTGTAGTACATACATCAAATTTCCAGTTTCTGTACCCTTACCAGCTTGCATACATATTTGCCCATATTTACCCCTATTTACCCCCAACTCTTCACCGGATACCTTCAAAAAACAAACCAGTTCCAGATCTCATAATATCTTAAACCGTTCCGGAGATAGCGTGCGGACAAAAAAAGTTACAGACAGACCGACAGACAGAAATTTTTTTTTCGCTCAAATTTAAAATTTCGACGTTTCATGACATTCTAAACCGATTTCAAGAAAACAAATTTTTGAAATTTTTTTTACGATTACTATACTTCCAATCCACTACGCGAATGTGGAAGTAATTATAGCATTTATATTCGTTTTGCTAGAATAATGAATAAAGCTAGTTAGATAGCAGAGCTGGAGAAATGAAAGCAAAAATTGTAGGGAAAAATTAGAGGAGGCCGAATATTAACTAGTTACTAGACTTATTTTCAAAAACTTCCTCACCTCTTTCCCTGTACTTCCTCTTCTGGGGCCCCTAAACTTTAAATTCACAGACTTTTAGAAAGCTGCTTTAGTTCTTAAATTGTATGTACAAAAATGCATCTATTCACTTTTGAGATAATGTTAACGGTTTTCTCTAAATTTTAGTAAAAACGTTAAAAAGCAGTTTTTTTATCTTAATATTCAAATTTTTAGTGTTGTAGCTTGTTTGCAAATGATAATATTACTCCTTATAATAGTTATGATCCGATTCATCATAGTGATATATTTATGAATATGTTTGCATCCACAACATTTCATAAAATGTGAGCTTATGTGGATGACTATTACTAGCCAATGCAATGTGGTGAAAGGTATCGCTTCTGCAGCAACTAAATTCCTTGACCCTTGACCATACATATTTATTCCAATACCTATTTAATTTAGTATATTATATCATATTACACTCTTCGCAAATACGAAAAGGAAGAGTATATTACATTTGATCGGTACATTTCTAAAACTATAAATATCCCTCGTAGAGAAAAAATTCAAATCATAGTCTTCGTGATCAAATTCTGAAAAACTTTCAAAATATCTGTATTTCCGTCTGTCTGTCCATCTGTCACATTTGTAAGTACGATCATTTACGAAAAAGAAGTCCGATAGTATTGAAATTTGGATAGTTCATTAGAGTTAGCTAGAGGAGGAACCCTGTTGCTTTTGAACAAAATCAATCAGCAGGCTTGACGAGATTCACCTGTTTTGGAAAAGATATCGACTCTCATTTTGACGAGAGACTGTAATTATTCTAAATGTCAACTGAATATATACTAAACTAAATATATACTTGTTGCACCTTCTATATTCTTCGCAGTTTTTTTTTGTTTTTGTAAATAATAGGTTTAGACATTTTATGTTTAATTACAGAACATTACACTTTTTTTTCAAATTTAAAAAATTAATAACTTTTTATTTATTGTTCGATTTTGTTCTAAAATATGGTTCTTCCTCTAGCTGACAGTAAGTTACTGTCCAAGTTTCAATAGAATCAGACTTTTCGTCCTCAATTTATCGTGCTTATAAAAAAAAAAACCCGTGACGGACGGACAGACGGACAGACAGACGGACGGTCGTTTTGAAAGTTATTCAGGATTCGATCACCAACACAGTAATAATAATTTTTTTTTCTCTTCGAGCGATATTAACGGTTTTAGAAATGTGCCGATCGAATGCAATATACTCCTCGTTATGTATTTGCGAAGAGTATAAATAATTGAAGAGTACGTCAAGAAATGGTAGGTGGGAGGTCCGTGATGCTGCAATATCTGTGTTTGTTAAGAATATGTTCATTTAAAAACAATTGCCAGTTAAAGTCAGCCCGGAATAGGTGGTTGTTAGAATAGCCCTTACTATTATTACGTATTTGTACCTCCTAGTAAACACCACCAAACCATGGATACTAATTTATTGACTTACGAACTAATTACAATCCTTATTACTGCACTTATATAACAGTAAGTACTCTTTTCACTTCAAACCTCTGATCGCTTTCTTCCACTTCATTGTTATTACTTCATAATTCCAATCAGAACTACTGCATGGCCAACCCTTGCGCCTTTGTGTAGGTACCTACAGAAAGTTTTTCTTGAATTGTTTAACTGCACACCAGCACCGTGCTTCTAGCGCCATCTCCAAGATGGCTGCTGAATTTTCAGTCTGAAAGTAGTATCACAGTAGAGATATTCACAGTAGACTCACTCCATATGTACTATATGTACAAAAAAATGGGACTTAGTTTCGTTTTTTATGCTCTAGACCAGACCAAGTGCGCAAAAACCACGTGCACAGAGGAGAATGGCGCCAGTTTTTAAATCGAATTGCGAACACCGGCGCGCGGCGTACCGAAATTTGTTGGTTATGTCCTATGTTGTAATATAATCATAGCACAAAATTCACATAATTAGGAAACACTTTCAAACATTAAAGAATATTGTCATGGTGTTACAAGCATAATAATAATGTAATGAATTAAATAGTTCATTGGGATTTGAACGATTTCTAAAAAAATTGCACTAGAAACAGCTGGAGGTGTTATTAAATGAATTCCTTAATAATTTAAATAACAGTACTCATTTTTCCATTTGTTTTAATCTTTTGAATGCGAAAGCAAATAACACACAGCAGGTAATCTTATTTTGTAATATTAAACAATTGACCTTCTATTCGCGCGCTATAATCGAGAACTAACTTGTTTCGTACTGAGTGTAGCCCACGCGTCGATGGCATGAGTGGGGGTCGTGGACAAAAATAAGGGGAAGTGACCCAACTGTATATTATTAAACTGTGGTAGTACAGTGTTGCGTCATTTCTTAGATCATTTTAGAACTATAAAGTTCCATAGTATGCCACTGGATGGCGTAATACTATTTATAATCAGATTAAACATCACATAAACTCTCCGTTTCTTGAAATAAATCTGTTCGGGTGGAAGCTACATATTTAGAGATAAGGACAATATACCTACATTCATTATTTGTGTATACTTGGCTTATTTTTTCTTCTATCTTCTTATTTTCTAATCTAAGTATATCAGATTGTCAGACGGAAATCGATTTCAGGAATCAAAGAGTGACCGCAAAAACCGAGTGTTTTCTCGCCTGTTTTTGCGTAATTGATTGCGAGCTTAGGAAGAATCGTAAACATGTTTAGCAGGTCTCAATTCAATCGCCATTGAAAACCAAAAGAGGCATTGTTCTTGGTATTTTTGAAAATGTTCAGTAATTACCACTATTCAGGGGTTGATATGACCCCAAATCGTAATTTTTTTAAGTGGTATCAATAAATCTAACAACAATTCTATTTGTATTATTTCTATTAAATCAATCTTAAAAAAATATGTATTTTCTGTCAAGAAGGGTTAAAAATTTACCTAGAGGTCTTTGAAAGGGGGATCAAAAATATTTTTTAAAATTTTGAAAATAAAATATTTAAATGTTTCAAGTCATGACAAATGTGGAAAAAATATTTCATCCCATTCGAGGGTCTATGGATGAATTATATAACCCTTTTTGAAAGAAAATACATAATTTCACTTTAAGACTGATTTAATAGAAGCAATAAAAATATAATTATTTTTAGATTTATCGATATTTTTTAAAAAATTTTAGGATTTGGGATAATCTCAACCCCTGAATAGGTGTAATTACTGAACATTTTTAAAAAACCAAGAGCAAAGCCTTTTGGTTTTTAATGACGATTAATTTGAGACCTGCTAAACCTTTTTACGATTTTTCCCAAACTCGCAATCCGCTACGCAAAAACATGCTGATTTTGCGGTCACTCTTCACGTGAATGCACTTAAAATGTAGATTATATTTATGCAAATAAAATTAAAAAAATATTTATGAAATCTTAAATATCAAATTTATATAATATGTAAAAGCAGCATGAAATATAGGATATAGATAAATAGTTGAGAAATGTTTATATGTTGGATTTTTCACCTTTAGATAGAAAGCCTCAAGATATGGACACATACGATTATGGCAGAAAGATGTTCGTTCCCTCAAAAGTCTGCCTTCTTTATCCTTCTCCAGACTTCCACTAGAGATCCATTAACTATGTACCTACGGCCCGAGGTCCCTTAAGTGGATTACGCGCTTTTAAATTTTGCAGTAATTGCTTTACTGTGTTGGGAAGCCGATTTCTTTGCAGGTTTACAGAGACAATGCCCGACCGACTGGTTGATGGAATTAAATATAGATAGGAAAACAGATGACTTTAAGTTAAGGGCTTTTACAAAATACTGTCGGTCAATATAATGCATTTCACAGTAGTTAGTTTTGAGTTTCTTGTCTTTTAAAACCTCTGCCCTATAATGAAGATTTTATTTCATACTTTTTCAGTTGTAATTGTATACATAAAAGGTAATTCAATGTAAAAGTACTAAATCAGCATGATATTAAGATTTGTACGATTAAAAAAACATCTGCAGTCATACAAAATACATATTCACACAATTTACTTATTTCATACATATGGGCAGAAAGGCGTAAAAATAATTTTACATTTGTTATAACCCTGTTATTGTATGCAAATACGTTAATGAAACTAGGGTAAAGCTCCTGGTGTGAACGAGCTCTTAAAATTGTGTGAAAATTGCCTTAGGGCACGCTAAATATTTAACAAGTATATTCATATTCAAATCAGAAACAAAAACAAAGTCGCCATAGTATAAACTCATCTTTTTGTTGATACTGGTTGTGTGCTTTATCTGGACTCAAAGAAGTAATAACATTTGCTATTATTTAATTTTGAAAAATACAGGGTGTTACTTAATTAAACTGGGCATTAGTATTAGCAAGAATTTCTCTGTTAAAAATAAGACAAGCCCATGTAAATATGGATTCGGAAATGCACCGTTACTGAAATATAGGGCGTTGAGAAGAAGAATATTCTATTTTTCAAAGATTTGCGAAAACAGCTTGTAATATTTGAACGAAATCTAGGCTGCGTTCATATCTTTTAATAAAACATATTTTCCCTGCATTCATTCTATTATTCAAAAGCTGAGTTATGTGCCACATTAATATTATCAAAAATAATTTTTAATTTCTTCCATATTCAAGTAGTAGAATGGAGATATAGTAATCGTTAAAAAATTTAAAACATATTTGTTTTGTTGAAATAGATTTAGAGTGTCACGAAATGGCGAGATTTTAAGTTTGAACAAAAAGAACGTTTCTGTCAATCGGTCTGGTCTATTTGTCAGTCTTGTCTGTAACTTCTTTGGGCGCATACTTTCTCTCCAACAGTTTAAGATATTGACTTGTAATTTGGTATACGTATGTATTATAACTAGATCTGGAACTGGATCATATTTTGAACTTACTGCGGTGGAGGGTTGGTGGGTAAATTAGGGAAAAACAAGAAAAGGAAGGTATTAAGAGTCCAGAAACTGATTTGTTGTATATACGACATCTTATATACGGCGAGCAGAACTGAGTCAGCGACTTTTGATTGCAGATCTCTATACCAACACTTATTGTATTTACCGCTTCAACTTTTCAACGGAATAAACTCTAAATATAATCTAGCTCCAGAACTCGTTATAATACATTCGTGTACCAAATTTCAAGTCAATATCTTAATTTTGTTTTGTTAACTCCTTTAATAATGGAGTGGGGATGTCAGATGTCATAAAAAAATGATACCTTGTCTTTTAGTATATACACCAAATCCAACATTCTGAACTCTTACTAGCAGGCTTTACCTATTTACCTCTTTTTACCCCCGACCCTTCAATGGAATAAGCTCAAAATATAATTTAGGTCCAGATCTCATTATAATAAGAACATACGTGTATCAAATTTCAAGTGAACATAATTAAAATGATAATTTTACTTTGTTAATTTTTTTAACTCCCTTATCAGTATTTTAATTTTATTTCGTTGGGCATAGCAAATTGTAGGCCTTAAATTTAAGGCCTTTAAACATACACACAGAGTGATTTTTATACTTACCTTTATAACCTTCATAAGAAAACGTTAACATAGTTTATGTATAAGGTGAAGTAAAGAAATATTCAAGGAAATGAAGTTTTCTTTCTTAATATTTTTCCAAAACATTTTTTCCAATCACTTTATATGCGGTTGAAAAATATCTACATTTTGACCTGTCCAACATGGTCGTCGCTTAAAAAACAAAAAAGTTACAAGTCTGTATAGACCCAATCCCATTTTTATGAACTCATGTCGCGAACGCAGTGGCAACTACGACCACGACCATGGTCTCCGCAACCAGCGGTTTACCTCAGTTAATGCCGGCACCCAGCCACTACTATGACCATGACTACGACCATGGTAAACGCCGCTAGTTTGATTTGTTAACATAAAGGAAATGCCATAAAAACCAAAACTCGGATTACAGCCGAGTTTTCATTTTTATGCTGTCTCAGCTGAGATTCTATAGACTATAGTAAATTCTGTAATAATTCATCACATGAATTTGCTGACATTCTGGAATTTTTTTAAAAAAATGTCCTGATATTGTCTGAGTTCACTATAGAGTGTATACAATGCACCCTTTTTCAAACGACTGTTGAGAGAAGGATGTACCTAAAATCTTTTTTTCTTCATTTTCTCATTCCGCGATCACAAGTACAAGTATATAATAACCAGGGGACGGATTTACGAAATTCGCAAATTCGCACGTAAGTAATTCGAAGAAATGAAAGCACTGGGATTGTGTTAATAATGCATGAGCTACCATATGTCTTAAATTTAAAATATTATGCTTAAATCTGGCAACATTGCCTCCACTTAGTATTATAGCAGCGCAGTCACAAATATTTATTAAATTAAAACCGTTACTATTGCAAATATATATGTGGCGCCAGTGATTGTGGTAGTTTATAAAAAGTAGCAACGTGAGATTTGTTTACCAGAGTTCCGCCAGTAATGGAACTAATTATTGGGTATAAAGGCACCACATTCAAACATTTATTCCATTGTACCAATCCACATAATGACCCGCCTGTTAGGCGGATAAAACTTAATACATTTTTCTGGATTATGTGAAATTATATAGTAGAACGAGGTGCCGGTTAGTTATTACATATCAGCTACTATCCTTTGACCAAAGTGCCACCGACTTTTTGCTCTGCTGCCTACACATATTGGCACCACTATAGCTTGCTTTACTTATTTAGCCCTATTTATCCCCTAGCTCTTCACAGGAATAAGCTCAAAATATAATCTATACTAGAGCCAATAAGTGTAGTCAGTAGAGTAAAAATCAGCGGCATTGTGGTCAAAGGATAGTAGCAGTTTTGTTATACTTAAGCGGCACCTCGTTCTACCATATAATCCAACATAATCTAGAGAAATAAATTAAGTTTTATCCGCCTAATAATTTATGAAATTTGCGGAACTATCATAAGTAAATGTGAAACAATCTCAACCTACCGTAATCAGTGACGCCACATATATATTTACAATAGTAACGGTTTTAATGCAACGGAAAAATATTTGGGCTGTGTGGAGAAAATGTTCCCAGATTTAAGCATAATATTTTAAATTTAAGACATATGGTAGTTCATGCATAATTAACACAATCCGATTACTTTCATTTCTTCGAATTGCATACGTGCGAATTTACGAAATTCGTAAATCCGCACGTCCCTGGCTCTACTGATAAGAATTAGTGGCCCTATTATAGTTCCAAATCTTATACATGTACATATACCAAATTTCAAGTCAACAGAATTCAGAAATTCGGATTTTTTAGGTTATTTTCGCGATTTACTTAAAATTGGTGGGTGACGGAAATTAGCAAAAAAAAAACGAGGGAACCTGGACAAAATTAGAAAAATCTGAATTTTTGTACAGACGTTCTTTGAGGTGTCACAAACCCAAATCCACAAAAATCCCAATATGGTTACCCAAGATATTGAAGGTCAAAGTTTTTTGCAAATATCTCGCGTCCTATATCATCGGATGCCCATGAGGTCAATGTGAAAGTTGTAGAGAATTAAATTATCTACATGTCGTCTTTTTTATTTTTTATGGGCATCCGATGCATAGGACGCGAGATATTTGATATATTCAATATCTTGGGTAGCCACGTTGGGACTTTTGTGATTTTTGCAGATTTGGGTTTTGGACACCTCAAAGAACGTCTGTGCAAAAATTCAGATTATTACTAATTTTGTCCAGGTCAAATTCTAATTTCCGTAGACTAAAAGGGTTATCTACTGGAGTCCAAGAAACAGACCACTTTTTTTGTGTGTGATTATGCAAAAATAGTGGTCTGTTTTTGGGACTCCATTGGGTAACCCTATGTAAAAATTTCTATTTTTTAGTTTATTTTTGCGATTTACTATTTGGTGATTTATAGAACTTAGCGAATATCGGATTCATGTTCAGCGTGTATAAGTACATAGGGGATACCCAACGGAGTCCCATAAATTAACCACTTTTTGTGCGCCTCTATAATCAAAATGTAGTTATTACTATTGCTCTCAAAGACTTGACAAGTTTTAATTACAAAGTATACGGGTTGGTCATCGGACAGAAAAAATAAATAATAAATAAAAGATGCCAAATAGGAAGAAAGTTTTGTGTTTACAAATATCTGTCATGGTTGAAGTACTCCTTATGATGGCCACTACTACCCTAGTGTTCACATTTTTTATATTTGTGAAAAATAAATTACGATTTTTCTTTATCTAACTCCCCCCACTCCCAAATTTGTTCGAAATCCATAAAAATGATCTACAACTCTACAAGTTGGATATTAACGCAATTCTCCGAGGACATGAAGTTTCCCATGTATTTCTTATGGGTAAAAGACATTTTTTTTACGATAGAAACGTTAAAATGTAGTGAAATAAAATGACCCGCAGGTCTCTCTTCAGAATTGTCCAGAAAATCCATTTATAGGACTTCAAATGACCCCATGGAGGTAAAAAGTAGAGTGTCCTATCATTTTGGCATCTGTCACTGTTTATTTGCTATTCTTCTGTACAAATTATTATTTGATTAATTAGTCAGAGATTTTGATTTTTGAATTGTCTATTGGTCTGCCTGCAGCTTTTCTTTGTGCGCACGTTTTCTTTGAAATGGTTTAAGATATTGACTTGTTTGGTACACGTATGTACATACCTACTAGAATGAGATCTAAAACTAGATTATATTTTAAGATTATTCCGTTGAAGGGTTAGGGGGCAAATAGGGCAAGTAAGCCAGTAAGAGTTCAGAAACTTGGGATTTGTTATACATACTACAAGCCAAGGTTTCAAATTTTTTTATAACATCTGACACCCGCAATACCACCTTTACCATTATTTTGGGCTTATTCAGACACCTAGGATTTGGTGTATTTACTAGATGACAAGGTCTCAATTTTCTTTATGACTTTTACCACTCCCATCACCATCTCCAACATTCCCACTCCATTATTAATGGCGGTAACAAAATAAAGAAAATTTCTCAAAATATGTTTAGCATTAGCCACCCCCCACGACCGTCGGAAATCGGCCACGTTAAATAAGTGAATAAAAAAATAGTATTTTGCACATACTGGTCGTTGAATTGTGCAATAGTTTGTATACCTTTAATGCACATCGTATTACTTCAATGGTAGTTTCCTTTTGCGATGAATTGTACCTACCCATTGATTTAATACACATAATTAGAACGAAGATGCACTTTCAGTAGTAGTGTTTATGGCAAATCTTCACCGACTTATACAAATTTCTTTCATAATTTACACAAATAAATCTGTAAGGCCGGTAATTTCGTAAATTTTCTTTCCTATAATTTTCCATATTTTCGCGTTTGTGTATAATTATTATTCAAATGGTATAATTACCAAAGCCAGAAAACGAATTTTTAGAATTTCTGTTTGCTGTCTGAATATTTGTTCTACATCTTTTCGACTTAGAGGACAGGCTACTTTATATTGAAGGCGAGGTGGTGGAAAGTTGGTAGGGGAGGGAGAGAGAGAAGGTCCTGCAAAAGAGAGAGGGAAGGTAGTAGGAATGTGGGAAGTTGGTGGCTAAATGGGGTAAAGTGATGGGAGGGTGAAGAAAATCGATGGATGTTTCTGAGAGAATAAGAGAATATGGCGAGAAAATGGAAGAAGGTATGGGGAAGTTAATGGAATAGTGGAGAATATGGAGGCTTGGTGGTGTGATGGAATTTTAATGGGAAGAAGACGGGGAATTCAGAACGTGGTAGCAGAAAAAGCCAGTCGTTAATAAATTGTTAAGTTATCGTTCTCGACCAGAAAAAAATTTTTACTCTAGGGTGGAAAAGAATTATGGATTATTTTTTAAGATAGTCAAAACTGGATAATTTTCGACATTTTAGACATTCAAAGACATTTTACTCTAAAACTAAATACTCCTAAGAAAAATGTAAAAGTAAAAAAATGCAAAATAATAACTTTATATTTTTACATTACATTTTCCACCCACTTAAGATGAGGACACTCTCATATCTCGCTTATCTGATACCCGAATATTTTTATACTTTGGTCGTGAATATGTACTTACCTATAAAGTGAGTCTTTGGGCGCAACCACATTTGGTTTTAGTCAGAGGTGTCCGACTCTAGGATCCAAAAAGGGGGTCAGTTTAAGAAAAAAGTATTAGCGATTTTTTTTACAAAAAAAACAGTAAGATATTCTTAATGAGCACCTTTAGAAACCCCTTTGTACAAGATTACGTTGTAGTAGATTCAAAGGTGTTTGAGATGGGAGCCGACAAAGAAACAATTTTCAATTAAAAGAAACACAGGCACACAATAAAAAGTAGAGTGCGAGAAGGCAGACTTATGTATTCCCATGAATTTTGACCAGTTGAACACGAATCCAATGTCCGTTTTGCCCGACTGGCTCTTGCATTTTTCCTATCCTCAAAAAACACCGTTAGAGTACCCGAAAGATCTCAAACAAGTAAATAAAAGGTTTAAGTGAGCTAACCACCATTTCCATATGTATTTTGGGGCATTGAGATCGAATGTGAGCGGCACGATGATCCATGGTCATTTTTAACCGCCAAAGTCAAAGCTCCGAGGATTTCGCTTCTCCGGCGACATGGATCCGCCTCAAGAGCATTCACATCCGAACGATGGTCCATAAAATTATGAAGAAAGATATAGAGATACACAAAAAGAACAGAGAAATCGAATAGCATAAAAATTTTAAGGTCCCTAGTTCGGATGCAGTTGCTCCCGAGGCGGACGCATGTCACCGGAGAAGCGACACTAAATGCTTGCCTCTCCCAATTTTTATCAAGTGACCCCTTTTATGTTTAAGACTGATTTACAGATGTTTGTCTGCTTCATTGAAACTCTAGCAAGCAGTTGGTTTTATGAATGTTCGACCTGAAACTTAGTGATTTCAAAGCATATTAGATTTATAGCCCAGCATTAACAACCACCTGAAATTAATTTCATAAAGCAATAAAAAGACTTCAATATTGGATTAATCTTTATAAAACTTGATCCTCCTAACTTGAACTTAACAGCTATAAAGTTTTATTGAAGGCTTGGCAAATACCTTGATAAGTCAATCATAAGCCAATAAAGACTAAAAGATGATTTAGTTTTAATGTAAATTCTTGAAGGCCTTTTAAGAATTTTCTTTAAGACAAAAGTATCTTTAAGTGCATTTGGCATTTAATAAATTTGGCATAAATCGGTGGATTATGAGGTGGCCATTATAAAACACTGATAAAACCTAAATAAATCTAAAAAGCATTTAAATTGTTACTTGGGGCCTTACCTGATTATGGAACCGTTGACTTGCCAACTAGTTCGCGACATGAATTTTGCAAGTTACAAATGTTTTATGCAAAAAAGAGGCTCTCGATAAAAGTTTGAATTTATATATATATGAAAATATGTGTTATTATATCTAAGGAATAATTGACAGGCGACTTTTATCCTTTTTTAACGAAAAATGAACGGAGAAGAGTAAAGTGTGATATGTCGTTGAAATAAGAATAGCATATACTTTCGAAAAGTATAATAAAAACGCAGACAGTAGTGGAAAATAAGAAAGTTTATGTGTCAAAGGGGCACTAAACGTCACTCGATTTGCACCAGAACCTTTTCAGCTCATGCAACTATACCAATTCCATCAAAATCTGTTCGCTAGTTTTGGCGCCTTCTTGTTCCGATACATACACATACACCCCTACTTCATTATTAAAGGGGTTAACAAAATAAAATCATGATTTAGTATGTGTACGAGAAGGAACGTTCTCAAAAAAATGTTTTGGCATCAGCCACCCTGCCCACCCCATTAAATGTCGGGTGGTCGGCCAGTGGAAATATTGAAGTGCACATCGTTTTATGGGATTTTAGACGATTTCAAATATTATATTATTAAAATTTTATGAGCAATTATTTCCAAATACTGGAGTACAAGTATAATATCAAGATATTTTTGTTTAAAGAGACTTGAATGGAAAATCTGAATGTGGAAGTGCAGAGGTTTTACTATGATGCTTCATACGTAAATATCGGATGTCTGATTTATCGTTAAAGTCACCTTATGCTTACTTAAACCAACACACAAACAATGTTTTTTATAAAACATTCCTGAATAGTTCTAAATGTTGTATTTACGTGTCTACATAGAATAATTTTCTTATATAAAATTAAAATTGAATATATTTTTAAAAACAAAAATCGATTTTCTCCAAGGAGGTAGTCTTAAATGAAGATATTCACACAGACTAATTATTGTGGACCCTAGTAATAAATTATTGTCCCCTGTTATTTACATTTATATTGAAGTGTACTTTTCAATTAATTAATCAAATTAAGTACGGCGGTTAGTTGTGGTTAGTTAAAAGTAAAACTAATATAATACATTAGTTAGGTACACAGTAAATTCTAACGTGGAACCCTTTTGTGACGAAAATTTTAAATTACAAATTTAATTAAATATGTATGATAAATTTCTTATACATTAAACCTTTTGATAAAGTTCTGGTGTAAAGTAATAAATGCACAATTTCAATTTACGATTTTATGTTATTAAATTTCTATTTAGTGAAATATTCAGTAGAACTCCTTAATTGGTGTAATTAACAACGTAATAAAATATCTTAAAGAAGGGGCTACAGAAATAAGTTCTGTGGAAAATCTAAATTTGTAATTAACTAACCATTCGGAAAATAATCAAAGTTAAGCGAGAGTTAATGAGGCAAAAGTTAAAGCACAGTATTAATAAGAAACATGCAAATCGCGAAACAACTTCATTAATATTCTTTGGGTTCTCTTATAAGCTAATTTGATACAAAAATGAGCGTGAGAAGCTTCAAAATTACCAAGAAATTACCGCATTAAAAGTTGCTTTTTCCATTGTTGTCAATAAATAGGAGAATTATGGAATAGTTTTTACAATAATATTTGTTGATATTCTAGTAATAATAAGTTCTTCATGTAATAATTAAGTTTATACGCAAATAAAATAAATGATTCTATTTTATTTTACAAAAACACGTTAGCTCTAATAATTACGGAAATATAGTTCAGTTTCATGAAGACAGCAATTGATATAAGTATCTTATTAACCTCTACCCGAAAAGAAGATATGGGGGTATGTGTGTATGACTGACATATTTGTTAGAACCGGAGCGTTTGGTATTTTCCTACAATACCAGAGGCATATGTGTAACAAAATAACACCTACGTAAAGTACTGAAATTGTACCACTGTCCTAATATCTAGACCTATCTTTTAGATCACTATAATATCAACTTAGACGAAGTAGTTATCACAACACCAAAACACTCAACAGTACATTCGAATACCGTACGTTTTGCCAACCATGACGAGTTTTAATAAACTGTTCAATTCATTCATTTCTAGACGATTCACAGTGGGGCGAAATACCCGAAAAGTTGGCCAGAACTCTAAAAGTCATAAAACTGGTACATAATGAACTTGTCATTACGATAAAAATAGTGAAAAAATTCCTTTGATAAAATAGGGTTGTTTTTAGGGGGTGGAAATAAAAAAGAATAGTAAAATTCTGAAACTTTGGATTCTTATGGAATTTAACTATCTAATTAACAAAAAAATAGGGAAAAAATCTTGCCACGATTTGATAGGCAGTTTGTATGCCACGTGTAATAAACACTCGAAGACATGCAAAGTGGATAAACCAAAACGGAATGTTGAAGTATCTGAAATTTCCGATTCTCATAGAATTCGACCCGCAAATTAATGAAATAATAGTGAAAAATTCCTTTGATGAAATAGGGTGGTTTTTAAGACATTGAAATCGAAAGAACTGAGTAAAATTCTAAAACTTCGTGTTCTTATAGATTGCATAATACTTGTTAAATGTCTGACGATTAAAAAAATCTAGTTTATAAAACTTATAAATTTATATTTAGGCACTTGAAATCTCTACATTAATATATAGATGTTAATATTTATAAATTAAACATTTTTGACAGGGATCCTGCAAACTATGAAGAAATCTTAATCTGAAAGATATTCTTCAGAGCTTTCAGAATCTTCTTCAGAGTCACTAGCCGTGTCTTCTTCAGAATCTTCTTTGCTTGCTGTACTTATTCCAGTTTCAGCAAGGCCAAAACTTCTTTGTTGAATGGTTTTTCTTTTCTCCTTGGAAGTTTTCGAATACTTGATATGTAAGGATCTAAACACAACAAAAGTCGATTAAAAACGTCTTCTAAAGTCTTTTCGCGTGAGCATTTTCTTGAATATCCTCCCTTTGAATGAAGACTCATTTGAGCGGCATACACCAGTTCAGAAGTACTTGCTTGCGATCTTAGATGTTCAGTTTTTCTGCGTTTAGAACGTTCACTGCTTTCGAGAAAATCGACAAAAGGCCCCCCACCCAAAGTTGACAGACTGGGATTTGCATACAGTGGAAAAGTAATATTGTTATCCAGCCACTTTCGATTTTGGGTGAGAAATCTTATCCTGTTCGATCGGACAGCATGCCACTTTACTTTAAAGTCAGAAGTAAAATGGGAAAGCTTATGCTTAATTATTTCAAGGTTATGCGGCGGACAATTAGAAACTTTCGATATATGCGCCACCAAGTGCTCACATCTGTCCTCAAATTTGTGTGAAGAAGACGACAACATAACGTCTAATAATGTTCTTTTATTTAAAATAATATTGTCCTCCTTGGAACCTATAAAAAAAACCACTATTAGGAATAAACGAGAACGGATATTATAGTAAAATTGAACGGTCACAACGCACATTGTAATTTTCTTCACCAACATGGGTGTATCTGGGGGATGTTTTCTTTCACAGTAAAATAGCCGAAGTATTGTACTAACAGGCTTTTTGCCCGGAAATGCCCGGAAGGTAACTTTTGGTCCAAGCAAAAAAAAATATATCACAAAAATTGCCACGTGTCGCGATGGTTCAATTAAACTTTTAAATGTTTACCAATAAATTATATTACTATACATCAAATTTTAGTATAATATAGTACTTAACTCCAGGTATAGGATTCATTTTATTAGGGCACTTTAAAGTCTGTTTTTTAAGAGTAAATATATGAAAATAATCGAAAAGAAACTGTTACTTCAACAACACTCAACTGACGACTGAAGGGGATCGGAATGTAGCAACCCTGTCTCCTATAATAGTAGTCAGGCAGTCTGCCTCAATGACTCATAGGTCAAAAGACTTGAATTACCAATTTTAAAATTAAGGGTTTTGGCCAGCTTTTCCGTGAATATACCCCACTGTGGCGATTGTAAGAATGCCTGTTGAGTACAGTAATGTAATCTTCAATGTTTTCTTGTTTGTGCATAGCCCAGGCGGAGTAGCTAATTTTGTCTATAAATCTCACACATGTTCGGAGGCAGAAGATAAACCTTTTTATGAGTTCTCTGAAGTGTAATTAATAAAATCATCTAACGTTTGCATGATTTCCAGACCAGCAACGTTAAAAAAAATCAATAACTTTTTTCGGTATATTTTCAAAATTTTTAACAAAAGTCGATGTATGGTAATATAAAAAATATTTTCAGAAAGAGTGTACATTTCGCTAAGCAAAAAATGTCTACAAAGTTTTTTATTAAAGTCACATGTTTTCCGTGAAAACTTATTGAAGTAGAAGTAGTGGAACAAGCGAGATGCGAATGTGCGTCGTGCTATATTTGCAAAATATTACCCCAGATACGAAATATATTATGAAAATTGCACTAACAATATTTTTTGGAGGAAATAATAGAAAATAATGATTATAAATGATATTTATTCTATAGAAAGGTCACAACATAATAGCAGCAGTAAAACTGAAGTCGAGTGAAGCTGATGCTACCGCGCCGGTACCTGAATAAAGTGCTTTGGATTATACACAGGTAGCTACATGTGCCACTCCGCTATATTTTGTGTATAGTTGTCTTCATTCATTTAATGCATATAAAAAATCTCAAAGCTGTGCTGCTTATACTTGACTACAGCATTGAGGGGAGATCAGAGTATGTCGATTTTCGAGGTAACTCCTCTATAACATATTAAATATTAAATATTTTACACTACTTAATACATAGAACAACATTATTCACATATAAAGTATGTTCTGGAATGATTAAAGTAGCAAATTGACGAAAACACACATGTTCCAATTATTTAATTTATTTATTTTCTTCATATTTACCAACTCACCCTACAGAAAATATTTTGCGACCTAGCGGGGCGACAGAGTCGAACTTTTGATATTGTCAGTGCCACGGAATTTCAAATTAACCCCATTGGTTAAGAATATATTTGTATGTGCTTTATAAAATAAACATAGTTTTAGATCTGTGTTTACAGTATATTTAGATTGTAAGAGCTTGAAAGGGTAATATACTTCAACATGTACATGATATCTTCCTTTGTGTTTTAGCATATTTTGTGCAATTGTGTTTTTATAAATATTTTGGCGGGTAGTGAATTATTCGGGTGTTCTGTGCTCATAAGTGGCCGTGGTAAAATAATATCGTGAATATGTTTAGGCCTTGGGAAGGTTTTTTACCTAGCACTAGCAGATAATTACAGGAAAGCATGGGGATTATTAACAGCTCGCAAATTACAGATAAAGTTTCTAGACAACATTTATGTGAACATACCCAAAAAGTAGTTTTAAATGTTAATAAAAATGTAAAAGGAAGTGAAGGAGAAACCGGAGCTGTAGAAAAAACCGCCTACTTAACAGAAATTCCAGAACAAACTATTTATAAATTAATTAAGGGAGGACCATCTAATCGAAAAGCTAAATCGGACAAAGGAAAATCACGAGCTTTAGATTCGTCGTGGTGAAGTTGTTAAGAGATTTAATTTACAGTAAGTATGAGGAAAATGAGATACCAACAGTACAATCAGTACATATGGAACTGAAAACAACAGGTGTAGTGTCACTTAGGCGACGGCGCTTAAAGATAGGATTTAATTTTAAACTGATTCATAAAAGAGCAAGTATTATGGAAAGCTTCAGAACTGTACTGTGGCGTAATGAATGAATATTTGCAACGTATTAAAAAATTTCGAAGTTGCTCGAAGTTCTCTAGAATCGGAATTATTTATTTGATACTTATTTATTTGTTTCCTAGAATTGAATTATTTATTTAATCATTGTTTATTTGTTTTCTAGAATAGAATTTATTTATTTAACATTTGTTTATTTGTTTTCTAGAATTGAACTTATTTATTTAATCGGGGTCAATTAGATCAAGTTAGGATTATTGATATAAATAGCAATAATCTTAACTCTAAACCCACATATTTTGGCAAGGAATTGTTCGTACCTCCTCGTGGTCCTTGCTTGGCAACAATCATAATTCAGTAGATTAAGTTATTATTGCCGAAACTGAGCAATAAGAGAATATTTGATAATTTTAATTTACACTCAAAATTCATCATTGATCAACAGATTTAAATTTCTATCAGTGTGCAAAAAATTTTTAAGTACGGCTCTGTGAGACATCAATTATCTTAACGAGCCAAATTTATGGTCGGTTTTTTACAGCTTTTTTTACCTACCCACTAAACGAATGAAGGCAACTGTATCCGTGATACTGTCGATTGATTGATTGATTGATTTGCCAGCGTATGGTGGGCATTGCTGCCAATCTCGGGCATCCATGGAGGTTCGTTCCAAACCGCAACTTGGTCCTTCGTCGAACACGCCCAACGGACGGCAAACCGCGTGCCGGAACCAAATCTCGGATGTTTTATATACTGCCGGACCAGCTGCATACGCCGGGTTGGACATTGGACATGCTTGTTGTCAGCAGCGAGAGCCGCATGACGCATGGGGTGGGAATATAGGATGGAAAGTATAAGTGTTTGAGAGATGCTTCTTTTAAGTTTCCATGCTTCTATTAAGTTTCCATTTGTCGTAATCGGCTGGGGTGTGGTGCAGTTGTTTGCGACATGCTTCTTTTCAGTTTCCATGCTTCTTTTAAGTTTCCATCTATCGTCATCTCCTTATTTTTCTTCTGTTTTCTGCTTCTTGTGTCTCTGAATCTGGCAGCTTTTATTTTTGTATTTTTTCCCCTTTTTTCCCTTTCTTCTTTTTATAACCGCTCCACAAGTAAATTTCCATCTGCGGAGTTGCTGGGAAGGGTCCTATCTCGCGGTAACAATTTTTGTTTTGCGCATTATGAGAAAATAGGTCCGAAGGGATCGTTTGCTCACCCTGTATGTCGTTTTCTTGAAACAGTCGGTTTCAATTTTGGGCAGTTTTTTTATTTCATCACCTGTATATTATGTTTATTACCTATATATTATGTTTAATATCTTTTTAATTTTGTTCTCCAATTCTGATGCACTGACGATTTAGAAAAACAGAATTATATTGTTTTTTTATTGACTATTTGAAAAGTTGGTACCTTTTACTTTATAACTGAATTTGTTTTATGTATCTAAGTAATTTGTCTCTAAGTTTTGATAACATTTGTATATATTTGTCCGACTAATTGTAAAATTACGAAATTATAATAATTTCAAAGGTAGTGTTTATATTTAAACTACATAAACTTAAGCAAATGTAAGTTAATGAGGTTCAAACTGACACATTTTTCGTAAACTAAAAAAAAAAGTTCGAACGCTTCCTACGGATTATCATACAATATACAAAAATGAGGTCATATTCGAAATATAATATATATAGGATGTCCTAGAATTGAGTCCCCAGACGGGAGTCTGTCTTCTGAGTTCATATTGGGCCCCAACTTACCTTAGTCCAAACATGCATCCCTGAGGAAGTACATCCTCTTAAAGTGAAACGGAAAAATTTTACTCCGATAATTTCCATTATATTGAAGATGAAATTTTCAAATTTTCATAGGCCATGTACTTCTATAAGTACTCTATGTAAGCTTGATAACAACTAAATATCTTTTGTTTCTCAAACGCGACAGGTTTCCTGTTTCACAAGCACCTATGACCTACAGAGAAAATATGATAATACTTGATTTTTCGTTGATATTACACAAAATTTTAACAGTAATAATTTGTGTACTGAAATAGGTGGACGTCATGTGGACCATTTGTTATTAAGGTGGCCATTCCCTAGAAAGAGACATCCGATAGGGCAATATTTACTATTTTTCTCCATAACTTTTCGTTCTTAGTACGTATATTTAAAAAACTATAAGACTCCCTAAGTAGAACCTTAACAAGACTATTACTACGAATTTTCGCTCAATAATTTCAGTGGTTTGCAAAATAGTTAGGTTTAAATTTAAAAACCATGCTACTTCCTATTTCATAGTTTTAAATTAAACTATTTTGTAAAATACTGAAATAATTGAGTGAAAATTCATAGTAGTAGTCTTATTATGGTTCTACTTAGGCAGTCTTATAGTTTCTTTAAATATACATACTAAGAAAGAAAAATTATGGCCAAGAATAACAAATATTTCCCTATCGGATGTCTCTTTCTAGGGAATCGCCATCTTAATGTATTTTTTAGAATAATCAGTACTTTTCTGTTATTACAACATTTTATTCTAGAATTGTTAATAAATGTTAAATATAAATGGAGGAAAAACTATAATTCCTTGTATTTTGATTAATATAACTAAAAATTTTAACAGTACCGTTTTGCAGCCTTTTAATTGCTCTGCAATAATATTCAACTATTACGTAAATTTACAGGGCGATTAAAAAAATATAGCCAAACAAATATTAACTATTATAAAAAAAAATTGAGAAACAAAAGATATTTGGTTGTTGTCAAGTTTACATAGAGTACTTATAGAGATATAGCTCCCATCAATATTTGAAAATCCTATCCTCAATATAACGAAAATTATTGGGAAAAAATGTTATTTTCTGTTTCCCTTTAAGAGGATGTACTTTCTCAGGGATGTATTTTCCAACTATGGTAAGTTGGGTTATGCGAGTCCAATATGAACTCAGGAATCACAGGTTCCCGTCCGAGAACTCAATTCTGGGACACCCTATACATATAGTATATATTGATGATTTGCTACTATATATTAGCCTTATATTAAAATAAAATTATATGCATAAGAAAGGTGAGACTTCCAACATTAAAATGATTCCTTAGTTTTTAATTTGTGTAAAATTTTCTTTGTCTAAGCGAAGGGTTTTTTCGCGCCCCAAGTACTGCTAAACGCACATTCGACCTTGCACCGAGCTTCATCTAATATCTCCACGTCACTATTCTTTTATGGAAAATCCGCGGCATTAGACGAAATTTTTGTAGATGCTCTTTATAAAAATATTTTTTATTTTCTCCTATGTTGACGCATTTTCGAGTTAGACTTATTGGTAGTAAGCAATAAATGTTTTGATTAAAAAAAACAATATTCTTGTAATTCTGTATGTACAAAAGTAAAGGCGATAATTAATAAGGTTTACTTTATATCATTATTATTTATTTCTTTCATGCTGTTATATAATAATGACATATTCAGTTAATTTCGCAATTTATGTATGCGAACGAGATTATCCGGATACAATTTATATTGCCAATTGTCCTGTATTTTATTATTTTAAGGAAAAATTGACTCTTGAAAATTTAGGAAGGAAGTTGTATTGTACCTAGTTAACAGAAATAGTTTGGTGGTGCTTCTCGTCAAATGGTGCTTAGAACACTTGCCCTACCTTGTACAGATTCGGAAATTGTAGTTCGTGATATAGGGAATAAACCTCGATGTCTATTGGGCTATTGAAAGCAGAATGCGTGGGGTCGACACGGTCAAGCAGTGGAGGTATGAACGAATACCAATGCTCCGCGCTGATCTACGACAAAGCGTGGTTTACCTGCGCAGATATACGTTTACATATCACGTACTACAATTTCCGAATCTGTAGATATGCTTCTCTACTACACATAATTCTTAAACAGATGAATTGGTTTGGGTAAGGTATTTCATATTATGGCAGTAGCAGATGGGCTTAGCTGGAAGAATTTTCGAAATGCCGGTCGCTTGGGACTGGTCCGACCCTATGTATTAGTTAATATGGTTGGAGATAGTGCACGTCGATTTTCTTATATATTTGATTTATCATTTGTTTATAATAATACTTTAAAAAATGGACAAATATTTCTATTTATTTCCAACAGATATACAATAAATCATATAATACGAAGGATATGGAAATAAGCCTTTATTTGTTATTGTAACAAAATGGGGTTGGAATGGTGTTGATGCTTTTCCCAGCCGGTGAAGATGTTTCCCGGTCGGTGCTGATGTTTTCCTGGGCCAGTGTAACTTTTGACTATTTTAACTACATACTTTACTATTTTCGTGATCGGGGTGTTGTGTAACTTATGCAAATAAATGATTGAGTTGATTCCATTGAAGGCGTGGGGGTAAATCGGGGAAAATCAGTAAAGCAAGCTAATAAGACTTTAGAAAGTTCATTTTTGGCGTATATGCTAGAAGCTAACGCCTCAATTTTTTAATATCTGCCTCAAATATTACATTATTAACATTCTATGACCTATTATTTCCTCATACTAGAGTGCAAATACAGTCAAGATGCTTTCCTTTAAACAGAATTGGTGGGAAGTGTGGATGTGGAAGTAGTGATTCCATAGGCATCTCCGTGGTAATATAATACTTTTCGTAATATCCAAATGGGGTATAGTTTGACGTATTTAAGCTACAAAGACCAATATTCTAGGAAGATTATATATAGGTATAATTTTTTTCAAGAATGTTAAGTCCTCATTATACCTACTGAATACCATCAAATTGATATGTTGTAACTGGACAAGAATTTTCAATAATCTCGTAGAGACAAAATTTTGTAGAAAAATCAGTTTTACAATGCACTGAAACCAAATATCGGATAAAAAATGTCTTATGGGTATATCTGTTTGTGTGTAGACCAGACAGATTAGCTACTTTTTATTCAAATTTGTAAAATATGTAAAATGGAACGGGGGAAAACTTGTTATTGGAATTTGTTCACATTCGTTATACGGGTGATCGATGTCAAATTTCACATATACTATGTTTTATTTAATTTGAGATAAAATGTTATTAAAATACTTTTAATAAGGCTTACGAAAAAAAGAATTTTTAATTATATGTTTCTTATGAATTATTCGAATAGTTACATTATAATCAGATTAAAATTTAATTTTGTATAATTGTTGTAAAAAAAATTGGTAAGGGTATTTACACAGAACTTCCCTCTTTATTGATACAGGGCAACACAACAAATTATTAATTAAAAAACGACATATGAGAATAATAATCGGAATGTAGTTATCACACTTATTACAAAGAGAACCTGATAACTTTTGGTAAAAAAAATATACAGAGTGGTCATCCGACAACAAAAATTAAATATTAAATAAAAGGTACCAAATGCGTAAATACCTTTACAAATTTCCACCATGGTTGAATTATTTCTTAGGATAACCACTTTGTATATTTTTCAGTTGTGTTAATGTCTCTGCCATTTCTGTTAACTATATGCCAAATATTATTGCCATCCGTCACATTCTTAGTTGCACATCTGTGTAGTGAAGTTGAAGTATCGTATAGCCGTAAAAATATTTTCTTTTATCTATTATATAGTACTTAGTGGAAGGAAAAAATTAATTTTTTTAAATAAGTCTAGAATGTCAGGAAACGGAAAAAAATAATTTTTTCATTATCTATTCCTTTTAGACGGTCCACCCTGTAATTTTCCAGCGAAAGTCTAACGTTTTCTTCGCTGGCAGTAGCGCCAACTACCTACCTTTGATTGTTCTCCGCCAAGCAGCTTTTTAATTAATGTACCAACAGACCGACAACAGACCGACAAACAGACGGACAGATAGACATGCAGACTGGCGGAATTGAAAAACGTATATTTTCGTAATCTGCAATGTGAAAAAAATCTGTTTCACAACATGCTGACCAAAATATCGGATATAAAATATCACCGTATGTATAGGATATCAGCGATGTTATGTAAACAGCAAAAAGACGAAACCTTTATGCTTGTAAAATGGAGTCATTCAGTATGCGTGAGACTACATTCAAGGTTTGTTCCAACAGACAGAAAAACCAGTTCCGGAACTGTCGGGAGTATGCGCAATAAGAATGTTGGAACGTTAATTTCTTATTGCGCATACTCCCGACAGTTCCGGAACTGGTTTTTCTGTCTGTTGGAACAAACCTTCAATATTATTGATGGTACTATGAATCTCGGGTGTTTTATTGATAAATATGTAGTATGTTACAGTATGGGTGTAAACTGTTTCTTGTAAACACGATAGCATTATACTCTTCGCCGATTTACGGCAGTTTTTATATAATTTTTGCACATTCTATAGGATTCTTTTCGCAGTTTTTTTGCAAACAATATTAGTTTAGATATTTTTTGTTTCATTATAGAAAAGTAGATTATTTTCATTATTTAAATAATTAATAACCTCTTATTTATCGATTGATTTTGTTCAAAAGCAATAGAATTCTTCCTATAGCTAACACTAATTCATTGTCTAAATTTCAAAACAATCGAACTTTTCGTTCTCAAGTTATTGTGCTCACAAGAAACGTGACGGATGGACAGACAGTAGACAGACAGGCGGACATACAGACAAACAGGCAGGCAGACGGACGGACATTTTGAAATTTGTTCAGAATTCGATCATCAACACAGTGGTATGAAGTATTTTTCCCTACGAGTGATATTACCGGTTTTAGAAACGTGCCGATGAAATGCAACATACTCATCGTATTGTGTTTGGGAAGAGTATAATAATATGGTAAAATTTTATGATAAAAAAAATGGGTTTTTTATACGTTGCTTCGAATTTTCTTAAAATCGTCAACGTCATACTATTCTAAGTTAATTTTTACCCAAACAAAAAACAAATAAAGTTTCCTCTTTTACATATTCATATATTGTGATTATTGTGTGGTCCGATATAGAGAAAAATACACTTTTTAACTTAAAATAATCCATCAAAGCCCACAATGCGTTTTATTATTTAGTATTTCCCAGCATCGCTATAATTCAATTAAGTTGGCTGTTTTCCCATTCGTTGTTTAGCTAGCACAGCTTGCTGTGAGCGTATTCGCTGCTATATTTTAACGTCGTTCTGCAGCCAGATTATTCTATTACCGCGTATCAACATCGGGGAGGGCTAATTTTGTTTAGTCTCAAAACATTTCATTGTTTCAAGTGGATCAAAAATTCAACGGAAGGTTAATTACAGTTACATTGATCGTATCCCACAGGCACAGAGACAAGGCAGCGTCTATGAGATACAGTAAATAGTTACTACCTATTTATGCTAAAATTATCAGATTGTAAATGTTAAAAACTAATGTATATTATTTAATTTATAAATGATGGAAAATATTTTCCTAAATATTACATGAAGTTTATTCCTGATTTGAAGACAAGAATTTTTCTGTAGATATACCTATAGTTTTATATAATCGCTTTTTTTTTGTTTGTATAAAATACATGCGATTTTAAATCAGTAGAGGTTTGTGACATAGCTAGTCTGTAATTGACCTAATGTACGATTCAAATGTATTGAGCCCTCACTTTAACTGTAAATATGTACAAAATGGAGAAGTGAAAGAAATTGAAAAAACACATATTCATTTTTTTTCTATTCCAAACTACTCACTGAAATTATAATAATTTAGGTGAAAATATTACGAAGGCTTAATTTATACATAAAAACGTATACATTTTTAATGAGATTCGTTTCAGATAAAAATTTAAGAGGAGTCCAAATATGAAATTTAGGGTGTTCCATTTAACATAACAAAGTTAGGTAATACATCCGGTGTAGACGGAAATAACCCATGCATGAGAATATTTTCATTAGATCCGCCATATCCAAAACCCCCTTAGACCAATTTTCACATTTCTATTTCTAAACCCAATAGATCCCAAGAAACGTTTAATACCCGCTCTCCGTGAATAACCTTGTATGTTATAAAAAAAACTTGAGACCCTTGGCCTCTAGTATATACATCAAATCCCATGTTTCTGTATTCTTCCTAGCTTGCTTTACTTATTTTCCCCTATTTACCCTTACTTACCACCAACCTTTCCACGGAATCATCTTAAAATATAATATAGTTCCAGATGTCCTGATCATATACGTGTACTAAATATCTCAATTTTATTTTGTTAACCAGTTTAATGGAGTGGGGGTCGTGGAGGGGGTTGTAAGAGGTTAACAAAAATTTAAGACTTTGGCTTCAGTACACTCACCAAATCCCAAAGTTTTTGGACTCTTACTAGATTGTTTTATTGGTTTTCCCCTATTTGCTCCTAACCTTTCAACGGAATTGTATCAAAATATAATTTTCCATATATGCATTATGCATGCGTATCCCAAATTTCAAGCGCATATCTCAATATTATCTTATTCACCCCTTTATTAACGGAATGGGTGTGGTGGTGGGGGGTGGCAAATATTATTAAAGAAATTGAGGCTTTGGTTTCTAGTACATACATCAAATTCCAAGTTTCTGGACTCTTACCAACTTGCGTTAGGTACTTACTTTCCCCTATTTACCCCTATTTACGCCCCTTCACCGGAGACAGCTCAAAATGCAATCTAATTTCAGATCTCGTTATAATACATTCGAGTACCTATCAAGTTTCAAGTCACTATCTTAAACCGTTCTAGAGAAATTGTGCGGAGAAAAAAGTTATTACAGACCGACCATCCTACAGGAACTTTTTTCGCTCTAATTTAAAATCTCGACGTTTAATGACATTCTAAATTTATTGCAACAAAAAAAAAATTGAATGTTTTTTTACGATTTATGTACTAGTCCTTCATTAATACTTTGATATATATGTTCACAATGATGGAAGATAACAAAAAAGATCAGTACAATATGTAAGTATATGTTCAGTATGCACCTAATACGCGATCACTGCCTCATATGAGAGCAGTTGCCCTCTGAAAATTAAGCAAACAAAGGAAAAATGTTTCCTGGTGGAACAGGGAGCTTCAAAACCTGCACAAGGAGACACTCAGGCTCTTTAATAGGGCTATGCTTACTCAGCTTCCGGAGGACTGGGACAACCACAAACGGTCCCAACGCCTCTACAAAAGCTACATTCGTAGCAACAAGAGAGCAGTCTGGAGGAACTTCTGTGAAAGATCTTCCAGAAGCCGCTAGGCTCTGCAAAGCCCTCAGGAAAGACAAACCACCACAACTAGAGAACTTAAGACTTCCCTCTGGTGAGCTAACGGCTACCTCTGAGGAGGGTGGTAACAGTGGAAAGAGTCAAGTGGGCTATTTCCACGTTTGACCCGTTCAAAAGCCCGGGACCGGATGGAGTGTTCCCGGCACTTCTGTAAGAGGGGACGGACATATTCATACGCCCGGTCTATCACTTGCCGAGAACCTGTTTGGCCATGGGGTATATTCCTATACCCTGGCGAGCCGTCAAAGTGGTTTTTATACCAAAAGCAGGACGCACATCGTACGACACTGCCAATTCCTACTGAGCAATCAGCCTTACATCCTTCCTACTCAAAACATATTAGAGAGTTTGGTTGAAAGGTTCGTCAAGGACGGGGCACTGAAATTAGTGCCTCTGCACCCGCCACAACATGCTTACCTTCATCCGATCGTTTTGAGGATCGAGAGGGCGTTGCTCCACAAAGAACTTGCGGCCGGTGCTTTCCTAGACATCGAAGGAGCGTTTGACAATACCTCCTTCGACTCAATCTGCGCCGCCGCGGCCTATCATGGCATCGAGGACACCATCATCAGATGGTTGAGGGCCATCTTGGCGGGAAGGCAAATCACAGCTGCCAGCGAGGAAACGGCAGTAAAAGTTTCAGTGAGGAGAGGCTCCCGATAAGGTGGCGTCCTCTCTCCTCTGCTATGGAATCTCGTTCTCGATGACCTATTACAGGAACTCGAGAACGAGGAGGACAGGGTTACGCAGATGACCTTGCAATCATCTCGGGAAAATTACCAAATACGGTCAGCGGACTCTTGCAAAGGGCCCTACAGATCGGACAGAGATGGTGCAACGATCAACCCCTCCAAGGCGGAACTGGTCATTTTTACAAGGAGACGCAGGCTAGAAGGTTTCGTCGCACCCGTGCTCTACAATACCACTCTAACGATCTCAAGGACAGTGAAATATCTGGGGGTTATCCTAGATTCTAAGGTGACCTGGAAAGATCACATAGAGAGAAAAATACAAAGAGCCACTACAACCCTCTGGGTATCTAGAAGAATCTTTTGTAAAACTTGGGGGTTAAACCCCAGGGTGACAATGTGGTACTACACTGTCATAGTTAGACCAATGATTACGTACGCTGCTGTCGTCTGGTGGCCTGCCGTAACCAGGCGAAACATACGGCAGAAGCTAATACAACTCCAAAGAGTTGCCTGTTTGGGAGTCACAGGAGCAATACGTACGACCCCCACAGCAGCTCTGGAGGTCCTTGTGGACCTCGTGCCCCTTCGCTTGGTGATTGAAGCCGAGGCTTGGAAAGCGGCCTACAGACTGAAATGTGGAGGTCAGTGGAAGTTCGAAGGAGAGCAATTAGGTCACACAAGGGTCCTATCTGACGCGATAGGGGCCCACCCACTCCTGGAGGCCAGGAGTCACGATGTGGTGCCTTCCTTCTCCTTCGCAGAACCCTTTGAGGTGGTCGTCCCCAAATGGGAAGACTGGAACCCACTCGAGGACACACTCGGGCCTGCCGATATCGTCTGGTTTACAGATTGATCGATGCTAGAGGAAGGTGCCGGAGAGGGGATATATGGGGAAAGGCCCAGGGCTGAGCTTTCCTATGCCCTGGGCAAATTCGCCACGGTATTCCAGACTGAGATCTTCGCTATCTTGGTTTGTGCACAGGCGAATATCCGAAGGGAATACTCCAACAAACACATACACATATGCAGTGACAGTCGAGCGGTCCTCAAGGCCCTTGCATCGACAAGGATCAAATCAAAATTGGTTCAAAACTGTAAACAGGCTCTCTGCGAATTTGGCTCATCTAACTGGGTTAGGCTTCTCTGGGTGCCTGGACACAGCAACATTTGAAGTGAAGCAGAAAATCCGGGAGAAAATCTATTTGTAAATATCCCTAACCATTTTTTTTTAAATAAACTGCGAGTCTGCTTAGCTTCCCTAGTAATGCTGTTTGTTGTATGTATATAAACCTCCGAAGAAAATTGACCTTTGCACAGTAGTTGTATTTACACGTTACAAAACAAAATTAATTCTACCTTTAGTGTTATAGTTGTGGAAATCTTCTCCTACCTACTTCCACTCTACTATGTGAATGTGGAAGCAATAATTATCAATGGCCTAAACAAATATATTCATATGCTATGAAATATTATGACTACACAAACTCTTATCAGCTTTTCTTTATTACGTCAGATTTTGTGGAAAAATATTCTGTGAGAACACAAACCGCAACAAAATATTCTTTTGTTTACACTGTATTTAATGAATTTGGTAGCTTTTATTTGGAAATAAATGAACAAATTAGGTTAAAATTTTTGCAAAGTCCGTCTGAGCAAAATTACAAAATGTGTATTTCTGCCACGCAAATTATTTGACCATTTGCAATTTAATTTGTACACAGAACGTATATATAAATAATTTTAAACCTAACTGAAACAGTTAAAAAACGGACAAAATAAGGAAATAATATGTAATTGGTCCTAATTAATAAAAGTAAAAGCGCGGGGGCACCTGAATTTTCTGCCTTTCTAAGTATTTTGAGTGCTCCACGCTATTCATTAATTAGAATCAATTACAATTTTCTCTTCTTTACACTACATTTTTTAAATGGTTTCAGTTGGCTTGTAAAGGCGTATTTCTGTATTTTTTAAAAATTATTCATTTATTTTCTTGTTCTTGGTTCTTTCCCAGTGTGTTTGTTCGATTCAGAAGCAGTACCACAAATCAAATAAATAAATCAGATGTATCACTTAATAAAATTCCCTACTCGTAAGTGATAAAAGCATATACCTACCTATTAACTATATACTGGTAACATACTTACTATAAGCCACTATGTACGGAATTGATAGAGAAGGAGATAGTTTTCTATCTCTGCTGGGAATTTGGGACCCAACGCGCACGCTCTGACGACACGATCTGATGAAGGAGTAAGGAAGCGCGCTACATGTAACAGGCCAGTGGCCAGTTTCTCCGATTAGATTGTGACCATTTACCTTCTATATTCAGTTGAACTGTCACAATCTCGAGTCACTAAGGCATGCGCACAATACCCAGAGTACTCTTAAAGGATAGAGAGACAGGCTTTCTTTGGCGTGAAGTTACGAACGAAACTCAGTATCTAGTTAATATGTATATGGATAAAAGCTATCCGCCATCTTGAAGTGGACATTTTGGATTTCTGAATTTCAACTAAATATTTATATTGTGCGACCTCAAAAATCCTTAGGTACCGATTTTCAGACGATGCAAAAAATAAATTACTAAACTTATCCGCCATATTTTGAATTGTTAAATTTCGATCAAGTATTTATAATTTGTAATCTCGATAACTCTCACATACCTTTTAGTCGAATCAGGTGATAAATAACAGAACTTGCCAGCCATTTTGAATTCTGGAATTTGAATTATGTAAAATATTTATAATCTGCGACATCAGAAATCTCCAGATACCAATTTCTGCTATAATTATGCATTAAATTACTATAAACTATCCCCACTCTTGGAAACGCCATCTTATCTTATTTAATTAAAAATGTCAAAAAGTATTTTGCCATGTGATCCAAATAGGCGCAGAGCTGGCTACGGAAATTAAAAAAGATAAGGTGCAGTGAAATTTTTTATGTAAAAGCCCTCCTTACTAATTGAAAAGTACATAGCTCTGCAGTCAGAAGTCCATCCCGTGGAGGGAAGCGTGGGCGAGCGGTCAAACGCGTTAATCTTTAATTAAAATAAAATCTTTGAATGCAGCTCTGTTCTGTGTAATTATAGTTTTTAACTGTAGAAATAAATAAGTAAATGCATTTTAATTTTAGGATACGAAATATCAGCCAAAAAGTTCAAAACAAATTAAAAAAAGTACACCCGTACAGGATTCGAACCGCGAAATCCGCTGTGAATGTCGTCGCTTAACGCGATCTGCTACGGTCGGGGTGGACTTGAAATTTCAGTTAGTCTCGTTGGAAAAACCAAAACATGAAATTTTTAAATGTTCATAACTAAATAAATACATCAACAGCAAGGCTTTCTAACGTCGATATCGAAAAATCGAAATTGACATTTTCACGGCATTGTTAATTGCATGGGCGAAATCGGGAGCCCATCGACAAAAGTGGATCGAGCACCGCAGTTGCCGCCGCTTGGTGGAGATGTTGTAGGCATCTGTACGTACCATCCCCCCCCCAACGGCACGTCACGTGACCACGCCCTCTTCGAGAGAGAGAGGCAAAAAACAAAGAGCCGCTTAAATTCTGAAAAAATTCAAGCATATTTTTTGGGCAAAAATAAGCATCTCTTACCTCTTGGTGTTTTTTTTGCCAAGTGCTTCCTCCTCCCGGAAAAAAATAACAAAAAAGAAAATTAGTTTTTTTGTATTTCTTATGGGAGAGGGAAGCACTTTAAGGAAAAGGTTTCAGAGACGAAAGTTGTTTATTTTTGTCTGAAGAATATGCATGAATTTTTTGGGATTTTGCTGAAGAAATTTAAAGAAAAGTAGGGAAATTCTTGGCCGAAATTATTTTTGTCTAAAAAATTTTGAAAACTAGGCGTGTTCTTTCGACAAAAATAAGCCATTTTTGGCTCTTAGAGTTTTTCTCTAAAACGGTTCCTTCACCCTAAACTAATAATGAAAGTCTATGAATTATTTTATTTGCTATTTTTTTTCAGGAGAAGGAAGTACTTTGGGAAAAAACACCAAGAGACAAAAGATGCTTATACTTGCCCAAAAAATGTGCCTGAATTTTTTCAGATTTTTCTGGCAAAATTTAAGCGGTCGTTTGTTTTTTACCTCTTTCGAAGAGGGCGCGGTCATGTGACCTGCCGTTGAGGGAAAATTGACGCGTTCGACCGCCCACGGGATGGACTTCTGGCTGCAGAGATATGTGCTTTTCAGCTAGTAAGGAGGGTTTTTACATAAAAAAATTCACTTCACTTTATCATTTTTAATTTCCGTAGCCAGCTCTTAGGCTAATATACATATGCACAACTTCAAGTTGATGCGACATCTGGAAGTGAGTGAAAATTCAGTTACAATTTTATTTTTACATACACAGTTACAGGTTTAAGCTAATAAAAGCGTGTTAATAAATAGGTACGGGACGGTAGCTAGTGGTTTAGCAGCTTGCAAACTGGCAGGTTCAAATCCTACTTGCTGTGAAATAGTTTTATTTATAAAATTGTTCCCTAGAAGTAGTTCGAACTCCACTTAAAACTGTAGGGACTCGTTTCTCTTTACTCAACACAAAACCATTCTGGATTTTCAAGGAGTTAAGAAGCGGTTAAGAAACGGAAACAGTTTAAGGAAATATGTCTGTAGATCTATGTTCGGTATGTTATATTATCTATTAATTGAATGAATTAAATATTATAATTATTATAGTACAAAATTTGTTAGGTGATGACATAATAAATTAGTAGCCCAACTGGATATAAGACAAAAGTAGAATGATTTTAGAATGAAAAGTATCTTGGTAGCCAGTTGTAATTAAGTAAGACACTTGCGAGCGGATTCGTAATAAATAATACCAATTAGTTCGCTTATTTGGATGTCAAAGACTTAGTTAAGTCAGTTTTATATTATAATAAGCCTTGTTGTCTACTTTGTTCGTGTCACCTATCCTTTGATCTGGCGCTGCGAGGCGCGATTTTGCCAAACAGCTCGTCTAGAACTAATTCCAATTTATCCATTCTCGTTACCTGTGTCGTTATAAACGTATATGTTTGATGCAACTATTCTTCCGGAAATATTTCAATAAATGTCAAACATTTTGCCTTTGCATCACTTCTGATATTTTAGTGAAATATTTAAAGCTTAGTAATAATGTAGGTATTATGATTAAAATATTCTCGTTCGTAAATTTTAATTATTCAAAACAGCAACACGGTGAGGCAAAATGGTAGCTAACTTTGGATGACAGATTAAAGTAATTATTGATCTTATGGCCATTAAATTTCACATCTATCATAAGAATTGCTATGAACCTTTAAATACGAAGCTTTATTGTTCGTTTTGTTTTTACAACAAGATGTACTTATTACTATTTGTGGTACTTAATATGTAACATTTAACTTAAGTTAATATTGTTTTATTCTTCTTGTTAGCTCTTCGGTTTTAATGTACCGTAATATAAAAAATTAACTTCATGATCATGAAATTAAAAACTGCTCTCTTATGTCGTCCTTTTGTACTGGTTATGTCAATGACATTTTTATTGTTGAAATAATACAAGTAGTTCTTTTGAAGCTTTCTTTCATCTTTAATATTAAAATCAGTTTTGAATCATTTTAATTATGGTTTTCACCACAGCATATTAATCTTACATAATTGAAGCCTATATGTTCGAACTGATGTTCTAGTTAATGTAATTTGGAAATACAGTGAGCGTATATGTTTGGTCGATTTACAGGAGCATTTCCCACACATAGAAGTAATACCAAAGGATCGTTATACATTATGTTGGTGTGTTTCTCAAAACTCGCTGTTTGGTTCATAAAAACGCTGCTGGTAGGCCAATCGTTCATACAGAAGATGTTGCTAATCACGTTCATCTACGTATGCAACAAGAGCTAAAATGTTTGAAATGTCCCTCTCAAGAAATTTTCTTGTCGAACGATTGTAAACAAGGATCTGGGCATACATGCATATGAGATGCAATTATATCAATATATTTTGCCGACAGACCACCCCAGACGTTTTGCGTACTATCAGTGGTTTGTCAATAATTTACTGAATTCTCAAAATATGCGGATGTGGATCACAGATAATCTGCCTATTTATGTTGAATCTCCATTATATCCCCCAAAAAAATAATGTTTGAAAGGCAGTTTCTCACAGGAGAGTTATTGAGCTCGTTCATTTCAATTTCACAGCTAATGCTGAGAGATACAGAAACAACATTTTGTCGGTATTTGTTCAACAACCACATGATGATGAACTTCAGCATGGTTATTTTCAGCAGGACAGAGCAACTGCACATACGGCAAGAGAAAATATAACTTTTCTTCTCGAGCCTTTTGGTAACTGGCTAATAAGTGCAAGTTGAGTTTCCTCCAAGGTCACCTTGTTTCCCCATTATCTACTAATCTGTTATCCTTTACTTGAAAAATAAAATTTTGAGATCTCCTGTACTTAATTTACAAAAACTGGGACAAGAAATTGTTGAGGAATATGTAACCTTAACGCCATGATGCTGCGAAATAATTTTCATATCATGAGGAGGCGCGTAAACTTGTGCATTGAATAATTTAACATGGTGGGGAACATTTTCAACAGTTTCTTTAAATTCGCATTTTTGTTAATAAAAACGTTAATGGCTTATTTAGTTTAATATTATTTTATTTCTAGAATTAAAAACATTTGTACATTATTGCAGATGATGTCGTAACTTGAAAGACTTTGACATAATCATTACAAGGGGATAATAAATTAAAATAGCAGTTTTTAATTTCATTAGCAACTTTGACCGACATAATTTTTGAGTGGCGCAATGCTAAGGCATTTGGCTGGCGGCCACGGAGTCCCGGGTTCGAATCCTGGCCAGGATATTGATGTTTAGTGGCGTTTTAAAATGTGTTACCGAGATGCTAGCAGTCAGCTAGATCGCTGGGTGGCACAACATGTCTAGTTCGAGTCTCAACTGCGGTAGATAGCAATATCGCAGGGAGTGGTTGATGTGTTTATGTCGATGTATACGTGTCCTGGTTGAGTGGTGGAATAGTATTAGCTAAACTCCGGACGTTAATATAAATAAGACGATCAAATAAAATAAAGAAAAATATCAGTGTATATTGTACATAGTGATTATTGTACTCTGTTACAAAATAGTAAAATACTTAGGCTAATAAATGCGGGTGTGTAACGAAAGACACTGACCAGTTTTGGAATGTTTAAGTGCAACTGACATGACGGTTAGTGTTGACGGTAACTGTTATCGATCAGTGTTGGCAATCAGTGCTGAAAACTTCAATATCTTAAATATAATGTTTCACACGCACTAGCGACTCAACCTGTATACGTCAATAGAAAAAAAAATGGTCGTGTTTGTATCATCGATAATTCTGGCAAAAATTGAAACGGCAAGTGATAAAGTGGGTAAATTTTACATGTCTGATGACAATACAATTATCTGATGACCATGGCTTGATGCTGCACTCAGCGATCAGTGATAGACATACCGTGATTACAATAAATTATAAATAAAAGAGACCTACTACGAATGTACTAAAACGAAGAAAATAAATATTACATGATTTGATTGGAGCGGGATCGTAGTCTAACAAGTGGACTCAGTGCGGTTGAGTGGATATTAACAAAGGTAAGTTAACAATCAGTGGCGGACTGACAATGGTGGCGTGGTGGCGATCGCCAGAACGCCCCCGGTCCAAAACGTTCCCTCGATCCCAATAAGTTCACTTTTGCAAGTATTTTAAGATTGGGTGCATATAAAAATGTGCCCTCGCCGTCCCTCGGTACAAATCACCACAACCACCAACAAGTGTCAGTCCGCCACTGTTAATAATTATCGAATCACACAAATAACATTATTTTAACAGTGTTGATCACCTGACCTAAAAGCTTGTTGAAATACATATTAAAGTAATCCTATTTATGTCGAACTAAATACCTCTATGAACTACCCGTGACAAGTTTTTAGGTCAGATCATCAACATTCATAAAATTATGTTATTTGTTTGTTTCGATAATTTTTAACTTACCTTTGTTAACATCCGCTAATTTACACTGGGTCCACTTATTGGACTACGGCCCTGCCCCAATCAAATCACGTAATATTTATTTTCTTCGTTTTAATAATTGTTCCATCTGATGTTTTTCAAAAAATGTTATTAGTGTTCAAAATTGATATATTCCAGTTATTTATTATTATTATATTAACAAGTTACTAACAATACAACAATATTTTAATGAATGAACAATTATTTTTCAACAAAGTAACTATTAGCTGCAAATACATTTATATTAGCTTTAAAATCCTGTTATATTTGGTACTTAAATCTAAGAAGTACCTCAATAAAATTGATGGTGGCAATTTTATTTCATCCAATTAGGAATTTAAAATGCCGTAAGTCATTCTACGACCGCCCCTGGAAAAAGCGGTCTGGATTCGGGGTTTATTGTGTACTCTCGGTTCCCGCTAACCTAAAACAAACATTCAAATTATTTCAGAGAAATGATTGTATTTATTAATGCGATGATATGAGGTATTGAATGTGGATTTAGTGGGCATTTGTGATTGAACAATAGAGGGATTATTAACTATGTTATTGTTAGGTGAAAACCCTCTTCTATAAAGCCTCCCTTAACTACATTACTCTGAGCCTTTATTTATTTATTTTAAAAAGTGAATCCACCAAATGAAGAATAAGAGTGTATTAATGTAGTGACACTTAAACGAGAAAAGAGTTTCTAGTAACAATGTCTTTTATATTGCATGGAAATTGAGTGGTGAAACATATACATATAATTTCAAGGATTATTCTTGATTTCTTGTTAAATTTATGTTTTTACGATAGAAAATATCACCTAAATAATTCACTCGTACAGAGGTAGGTAATTGTATTTTGTAAAAAAAGCCATAGCAATCTTAATTCTAGGAATATAAAGTATTTTTAATGATTGTAATATTTTGAAGTAGAAAAATGTATATTTAAAACTTTTTTACTTCCCTCGCATACCGAGGGAAGTACTGTATTCGAGAAAAAATCACCCTTCGAGATTTCTTCGGATTTTCACGTTTCAGATCATGTAGATTACGAAAATATAGATTTCTAAATTCCGTCTGTCTGTTGGTACATTAACTAAAACACTACTTGACGGAGAACATTCAAATTTGGTAGGTAGCTAACCCTACTGTCAGTGAAGAAATGTTAAACTTTCCCTGGAAAATATACAGGGTGGACCGTCTAAAGTGGAATAAATAACGAAAACATTTTTTTTTTGCTCAAATTTAAAATTTCCACGGTTCATGACATTCTAAACCCATAAAAAAAAAAAAAAAAATTGAAAAACTTTTTTTTTTTGCTAAAATTTCAAATTTCCACGTTTCATGATATTCTAAGCTTATTTGAGAAGAAAAATAATTGAAAATTTTTTTACCAGCATTTTTGAAAAATAAAAAAAAACAAATTTTTTAACCACTAGATGTGGCAGATGGCAATAATATTTGGCATGTGCCTATTTAATTTTAGAGTTCCTAGATTTAATACAAGAAATAATGATTTGTTCTATGCTGATAATTTTTATTCAAACTACAATCGTCATTGTCCTGTTGCAAAATTCGTATCGGTTATTAATAATTTACCAGCAAATATTGATGTTTACTTTTGTTCATTTACAAAATACTTAGATTGTATCTCTGTTAGTAATAATTTAGCTTAGATTATTTTTGTTTTTTTATTTTTAGTCTGTAATTATGTCTTATTTTTTTATAATACATACATTGTAAAATCTTCTGTCTGTACAATATGGCATTATATTGTTTCAATATCAGTTGGGATTCTATTCTGTAGATATTTTGAGTAAATAAATAAATATATTTTATTGAAAAATGTACAAGGTGGTCATCCCAAGAAATAATTCAACCATGGTGGACATTTGTAAAGGTATTTGCGCAAGCCTTCCATATTTGGCATCTGTTATTTAGTATTGAATTTTTGCTGTCATTCTGTATATTGTTTGACCAAAAGTGATCAGGTTTTCTTTGTAATAATAGTGACAACTATATTTCGATTACTATTCTCAATGTCATTTCGTAATTAATAATTTTTTAGAGTGACCGCCATGCACAAATAAAGAGGGAAGTTCTGTATAATTACCTTTACCGATTTTTTAACCTTCATTTTACTTCCACATCCACGTAGTGGATTGGAAGTATTATAGTAATCGTAAAAAAAAATTAATATATATTTTTTTGAAATAGGTTTAGAATGTCAAGAAACGTCGAGGTTTAAAATTTGACCGGAAAAAAAAAATCTGTCTGTCGGTCTGTCTGTCTGTAACTTTTTTGTCCGCACGTTTTCTCCGCAACGGTTTAAGATTATGACTTGAAATTTTGTACGCGTATATATTATAAGGAGATCTGGAACTTAATTGTTATTTGAACATATGCGGAGAAGGGTTGGGGGGTAAATAGGGGTAAATAGGGGGAAATAGGTAAAGCAAGCTAGTAAGAGTACAGACACTTGAAATTTGGCGTGTGTACTAAAAGCCAAGGTCTCAAAATTTTTCATAATAATTTTCATCCCCCCCCCCCACTCCATTATTAAAGGGGTTGATAAAATAAAAATTAAATATTCACTTGAAATTTGGTATACGTAAATATTATAATGACATCTGGAACTTGATTATATTTTGGGATTATACCGTTAAAGGGTTGGGGGAAATAAATAAAGCAAGCTAGTAAGAGTACAGAAACTTGAAATTCGATGTATGTACTAGAAGCCAAGGTCTCAGATTTTTTATAATATTTTTCAACCCCCCACCATTATTAAAGTGGTTGACAAAATAAAACTGAGATGTTCACTTGAAATTTGGTATACGTATGTATTATAACGACATCTGCAACTGGATTATATTTTTAGATGATTCCGTTGAAGGGCTGGGGGCTAAATAGCGATGAATAGGGGAAAACAAGTAAAGCAAGCAGGTAAGCATACAGAAATTTGGGATTTGGTGTATATATTAGAAACGATAGCCTCAGTTTTTTAATAATATTTTCCACTCCACCCCCCACTACCCCCTACTCCATTCCTAAAAGAGTTGATAAAGTTAAATTGAGATTTTCACTAGAAATTTGGTACACATATGTATTATAGTGACATCTGAATCTAGATTATATTTTGACATGATTCCGTTGAAGGAGTGGGGGGTAAGTAGAGGTAAATAGGAAAAAATAAGTAAAGCAAGCTGGTAAGAATTCAGAAACTTGAGATTTGGTGTATAGAAACCAATGCCTCAGATTTCTTTCTAATGTTTTTCAGATATGACTTAATTACTTAATTTTAAGGAGCATTCTACCATATCAGTTTATAATTACTCCAAATTTGTAAATAAAATATTAAGTCTAAACAGGACTTATCGCGTTTAATAGGTATTCGTATTCGGTAGCGCCCGACAGCAACTTTCATTCATTTCGCACTATTTTTATTAATTTTAATATCACTTTAAAATAAAATTTATATTTTTTTGCAATTCACGGAGAAATTTTTTCAAACCTGGGAAATAATCCAGTAACTTTATACAGTCTACCTGACATCAAATGGGGTATCTATGATATTTTAATATGTTGTACATGAGTACATGACTATAAATTAATGTTGAATCCAAATTTATGACCTCAGCAGACCTCTTGATTTTGGTCAAGAATCCAAGAAACTGCGAGATATTTGCCCTTTCTTCAGATTTTGTCGATTTTGACCCCTAAGGCCTACTTTTTCGGCAAAAACAATTTAATACTTTTTGAAAGTAGATTAAATTTGCTACAAATTGGTACCAGAAAGGACTGTGGGCCAAATAGTCTCCGAGCTACAGCTGTTTAATTTAAAATTTTGCAAAAATGTTCATATTTTGCCATTTTTAGCAATTCTTAACCTAAAAATCTACGAATTTTTTATTTAAAAATCTGTGAAAGACCTACATATCTCTACATAAAATAAATATCTCCCTATATTTTCTGTTACTAATTTTTTAAATAAATTCAAGACTGATATTTTACAAAGTAATTTTACTACATCCCGACCAAATAACCGGCGAATTGGCCCGGGGCTAAGCACATCACGCTAAAAAACTGTAATATGTATTTCACTTCAGAAAAACATTATTTACGTTTTGAGGCTTGAGGCCAATCTTATGATGTAAAACCGGAAAAATCGCAAAAAATTACGAAATATGAGGAATTTGCCAAACTTTGAACAGCTGTGTCTCGGAGACTATTGCATCTACAGTGTTCATTATGGTAACAACTTGTAGCAAATTCAGTCTACTTTTAAAAAGCACTAAATTGATTTTGCCGAAAAAGTTCGCCTTAGGGGCCAAAATCGACAAAACCTGAAGAAAACGCAAAATTCTTGCAGTTTCTTGGATTTTTGACCAAGATCCGGAGGTCTCTCGAGGTCGTAAATTTGAATTCAATATTAATTTATAGTCATATACAACATATTAAAAATCATAGATAACCCATTTGATGTCAGGTAATCCTCTTTTTTGATGACAAGGTTACTGAACTAAGACACATAATGTACATTAAGTAAACAATGTAGATGATAGTTTAGTGTGCCTAATCAAACACCTCAAACAGATTTCGTTCTAAAGGTATAATATGACACAGTTTGTATAAAGAGCTATAGTTACACACCTGTGGAGATCGCTTTGTATGATGGCTATGTTCCAATCTCAATATAGAGTATTCTACCATGCCATTTTGCAAATGTTCCAGATTTGAAAACAAAATATTAAGTCTAACAGAACTTATCGCATTCGGTAGCGCTCGAGCGCAATTTACAGAATAACATTACGCAATATACCTATTAATAACACTTCAATAATATATTAAAATAAAATCGATATATTTCTTAATCTACGAAAAATTCTCTCGAGCCTGGGAGACACACTGTGTATTATGTAATTACTTTCACATCCTCGTAGTGGAGTGGAAGTAAGTCTCGTAATCGTAAAAAAATCATTTTTTTTATATATTGTATTTTAGTGTGCTTCATAAACCTTGGTAACATTTTGCTTCGAAATTATAATATAACACAGTTTATATAAAATGTGATAGTTACTCTAGAGATCGCCCTGTATGACAGATATGGTTCAATGTCAATACTCCCTGTATTCTACCATGCTATTTGATATACGCGAAAAACTTTAAACAAAAATCTTAAGAAGTTATCGTGATTACAAGAGAGATCACACGGGGAAATTCATTAATTCAGTTAATAATGGGGTCGTTACCACTGAGATATGCAATGCAGGCCTCCACTCTGCCATTCTACTTAACGTCGCAGGACTCGTTGAATTCGTTCATTTATAGAAAATGAACAAAAAGAAGTGAAGTGTGTGTTCTATCGTTGAAAATAGTAAAACATCTACTTTCGAATGGTATAATAAAAAAGAGATATTACGTTAAAAGATAAGAAAGTCTATATGCATGCCAAAATAGTGGAGGGTCCACGCTTTCGAAAACCATCAAAATCGCTAAGTAACCCATTTCAGTAGTGTAAATAAGTTTTGAAGTCGCATATCAAAAGAGAGTTTCTAGGCTCATCAGAAATGGTTTGTTGAACTTTTGATGGCAGTTGCACAACTTCTCCAAAATGAGAAGAGATGGCAGAATAATATTTTAAGAATTCGTGCTCTTAAAGGTTTAGCTCTCTAAAAAGTTCACTATTTAAGATATAGATTTGATTTTTTATATTTATATACTACAATCATGTTCTATATTTACTATAGAATTTCAAAATCATTCATGTTTTTTTAAACAATTCCAAAATCCGCAAGAAAATAAAATAAAAATAAAATACATATATAAAATAATTGTTAAAAATTAAATTATCGAATTTTGAATATACTATATGCGAATGAAATGTGGTGCAGAGACGGAAAAAGTTTTTATAAAAGAAACTAGCTCCACATTTTACACAGTTCTCGAGTTACAGATTTTTAAATAGACCATCATTTATAATACGTTCGCGGGACTCCTGCTAGCATTCGACTGTTCTTTGGCATATTAGACCGGTAGCACGGGAAAGATTCTGGTGAACAATTAGCTAACGTCTGCGTCTCATGGTGACCTTTCTTAAGCGCGTAAAATCGACTACGAGATATTTTTTATCATTGCCACTGGCGCAAAACAATTTTTAAGAGATTTTTTATTTTGTAAAATAAATGCATCATTTTTATCAATTAGTTCACGTCTGCGATGTTAATATTTGTTTACTTTAGGAAAAAAAACTGGCAGGAAGCGCAATCGCAGACGTGTAGGTGGCGCACTAGTCTTTGAAATCGGCAATCGCATTTGTATCGAAAACCGGCTTTTAAAAACAATCGGTTCACGTCTGCGAAAGGCGTCACCCGTTATATAATGTCTTTTTAAGTACTTGAACAGTCTCCCAGACGATTTGGCTGTGTATGTGATATTTTTATACATTTTCGATTATGCTACCGATTCCGGTAATTTTTTACAATAAGCTCACTTTTCACACAAATAGATATTAAAATTTATTGATATACCGATACTTATGGACGCATTCGCAGACGTTGCACGTGTGTATAAGTGTAAGTAAATAAAAAATTAATTTGTAAAAAATAACACACATTTTTTACCGATCAACTCACTGCGAATAACTTGTTTATTGCTATCATGGCATTGCAATATTAAAATATTTTTTCCAGACGTTTAGCGTCCGCATAAATATTTTTAACATTAATATTAAGATCTTTGAAAACCTTATACACAGTGGAACGATCAGTTCACGTCTGTGTGTGCAAACCGCGTTAGTAATTGATTTCTTCTTACTCATTGTGAATTTTGCAAACGCCTACGACTTATATTTCAATAAAATTAATTTATCAGGTGCTCACGAACGTTCCGCACGTTATCATTTTAGTTAGTATATTCTATGGTTCTTGGTTTGTCATGAAATGTATTATAATTACTGTGTATACCTATATAATTATATGAATTGTGTGTAAATACCGTCTACACTACACATCAATAGTTTCAAACATCTGTGTAAAACATATACCGAAGAATTCGTAGAATCTTGCCCAATTTCAATGAGAGCTCTACTGAAGACATGGAGAATCTTTAAAAAAAAACGCTCTCAAGTTTGACACGTGCTTGATCCCTCCGTGCTCTAGGGAATTGTTTCAACAAATTCAATATGCAACGTACATTGCGTCTGTGTGGAAGAACGCACACTTCCCAAAACCAACTTCCAGGCTTCCAGTGGAACACGGATGGAAGTTGTCTGTAGCTGGAAAATATGAGTTCCACTGGTTTGATGGTGATCGTACACGACATTATGATTGATCCAAACACAGGTAGGAATTTTTTTTTTACAGAAATTGCCATCTAGCAATCTTCTTACACATCGGAAATTAACATAGTTATCATAAATAAAATGAAACGCCTCATCACTGGCATATACGAGTAAATACATGTATTTATGTATTTATACAAATACAACTTGAATTAAAGAAAGTCTGGTAACAAAGGTATCTTACTACATTTCCAACGGGGGACTCCGCTCCGCCTCGTCCCCCACCCACCCCCCTTCTTCCCTCCCGAAAAATCTCAAAAATAAGCATCGGTCTTATGGCCCCGTTCTACGTCCAATTTAATGCCCAAAAGTTTTTATTTTTTGTAACCATTCAATGATTTTGAAGCAGTCAAAATGTAGAACTTCACTATTGACCTCCCCTTGTCGCCCCCGTAAACTTAGAATGCCCGGACAACTTTTGTTCGATACACAAAGGTCCAACCTACACAACGCCACTCAAATCACCCCGATCTGACCACCACTGCATCCAGCGGTGACGCCCGAACATTTGTTTCACTTTCGATGTATATGTCCCTCTATATCTACCATTACATTCCCGATTTGTTAAACATTTCCAATGTTAAAATACTTGATTAAGAATTGTATTTCAATGAGACTTATTAAATTATTTTATCAACTTCAATAAAATTAAACATGTGCAAGGGGCACCATTTGTCGATTGTGTGTTATTAGTATTACATTCTGTGTTTACATGAAAGTTATTGTCGAAACGTTAATACACACATACAAGCAAACTGACTACAATTCTCAATTAATTGATTTTAATACGTATAATTACAAACGTTTTTAAGGAAGCTTAATGTTCGACTAATCTTAAGCTCCACGTACGATAAAATAATTGCAAAATAATTAAGCAAATACAAACTATTTTTTTTTACCAACAGATGAGGAGGACAATATAATCGCTGTGGATGAGGATGAGGACAGAGGTGTTGAACTGAATGATGATGAGGAGGGGGCTTTTGCACTTTCTGAAGATGAACTCGCTCTTAATCTCGACGATGACGACGAATGAATATCATGTTTTACTCGTGTTCAAGATAATTTACAAATAAATATTTTTCTTTGTAATGCTTTTTAAGCGACCGCAAATAAAGCGATCGTACTCATATAAGTAACTATCCGCAATACGCATCTGCGAATAATATCTTGGCATAAAAAACCATTCGCAGATGTAAACTAATTGTTCAAAAATTATTATTTTTTTTTTACAAAGTAAAAGCTTACAGCCAAACGTCTGAGCCTGTTCTACGCGTCTGGAAATAATTTGATGCAACAGTTCGAGCTCAAAGTTTTTGATGATGCACTTCGCAGACGTTAGCCAATCGTACAAAATTATTGGAATCGGTAGCATAATCGAAAATGTATAAAAATATCACAAACACAGCCAAATCAAGTACTTAAAAAGACATTATATAACGGGTGACGCCTTTCGCAGACGTGAACCGATTGTTTTTAAAAGCCGGTTTTCGATACAATTGCGATTGCCGATTTCAAAGACTAGTGCGCCACCTACACGTCTGCGATTGAGCTTCCGGTTGTTTTTTTTCCTAAAGTAAGCTAATATTAACATCGCAGACGTGAAATAATTGATAAAAATGATGCATTTATTTTACAAAATAAAAAATCTCTTAAAAATTGTTTTGCGCCAGTGGCAATGATAAAAAATACCTCGTAGTCGATTTTACGTAGACGTTAGCTAATTGTTCACCAGAATCTTTCCCGTGCTACCGGTCTATATCTACTGTTGTCTTATTGTAATGTATCGAGATAGTAAAAATGCGAATTCAGATTATGCACTTTAAATGTACACTGCGGATGATTCATCGTTAGTGATGGTGAATACTGAAAGACTTTCAATTAAAATTATATAGCTTTTAGTTCATTACAAAATGGCGACAAGTGAATTAGTGTGTGCTGTTATTCAGGAGATAATTGTTAGTTAGTATTGCAGAGAAAGTTGAGAAGAAAAACAAATTCGTTTTTCACTGTTCATCAAATCAAGTTTACACTTTTCAAAACAGATGAATTCTGTTTCATCGAAAGTAAGTAGGAATCGGTTCTACCTTGTTCACTGCTCACTTTTACGTTCATCCTGGAAGAAATGTCAGTGAACGTACAATTTACACTATTAATTACTGAGCATCCACAGTGTATAGTAGGTTCCATATGAAATCCAGCGATACAAAAAAGCTCGCAAAAAGCCTTAAGGAGACTGACCGCTTCTGATTAGTATACCGCCGGACAATAGTGTGAAAAATTTAATAAATTTATTCTTAAACTTTTATGACAAAGAAACAGTTACTCCACCCCTGGAAGTGCACGTTGACTAGATCGCTTATTGCAACGAATCATCTATTTGGTAGGACTTTCAACCAATTGTATTCAGTGGGATTGGTCCACGTTCTTAACTCGTTAGGAAATATTTATAACATTTTTTTTGTGTTGATAATAAAAGAAGCCGAACACCTTCTTTATGACCTTTTTTGTATGGTAATCGAAATACAAAGTGACACGAAGAAGCAAAAAGTGCGGCGATGTCTTTTGTCGGTCGCTTTGTCGGCTTCAACTGCTTTATCGGTATCTCTTTGATGGTCTCACTATATCTCTTACGTCTACTATACATAAACTGAAAACTAATTGCGGCCGGTATGAATTATATGCAGAACCTACTATACGTTAAAAGTTCATAATCTAAATTCGTCTTAAGCCAATCATCTTATAAATTGTGTTATTATTATTTACATTCTTACAATTTCACAAAACTATTAATATGCGAAATAAAACTCACATTTGGCAGAGCATTATGAAGGTGCTGCAGATAGAGAAATGCAGAGATTATTTAACCAATCATTTAGGTAGGTACACTTTGGTACATCAACATTTTACAAATATAAAAATAAAAATATGCAACCTAAGAAGTCACTACTTCCACATCCAGATTTTCCATCCAAGTCTCTTTAACCGAAAACATCTTGATACTGTATTTGCACTCTAGTATGGGGAAATAATTGTTCATAGAATTTTAATAATACAATATTTGAAACCTTCTGCTCCAAGGTGGTAAAAGGGTTGGCTGATGCCAAGAAATCTGTTGCGAACTTTTGTGCTCATACAGACATTAAACCACAATTTCATCTTGTTAACTTCTTTAATAATGAAGTGAGAATGAAAGTAGTGGGGGTGGCAAGTGTTATAAAAAAACTAAGATCTTGGTTTCCAGCATATACACCAAATCATTAGTTTCTCCACACTTACTCGATGTGAAATAGTAGAATAAAAACACGAATCGCTCAAAGATCTGTTATTTTTGGAAAGCTTTTAGGATTCATGTATTATTCATGTTGACCTGCCTTTAATGATTCGTACGTCTGACAGTGTCCTGCCACCTATCCAGGTTGCCTGTTCGGAATGTGACTTCAACGTAACTCTTCTCCATCAGTTTGGTGACATCAGCGTTTTCACAGGTGTTCTTTTCGCTTATTTTGACATTTAATTCTGATTACATAATATCAAATTAAGGGAATTTAAACAAATATAGTCCCAATTGTTTTGGTCACATTTACAAAAATATCATATTGACAAAAACACTACCGACGGTCAACAAGCGGTTTGTCAGAGGCAAATGAGAATATTTAATATAGGTACATATCACCTTTCTTTATCGAATTTATGTATTTTGTGTAATTAAATTAACACTACCGAGATAAGATTTAATTTATTTTCCTTGTCATTTAAAATCCGATCGTAACTGGAATTATTCTGATGCAAATATCACAATTGTATTAGGGAAAGGCAATATACATTACACCCCTTGTATTATATTTGTACTACGCTCGTTAGCCCTAACACTTAAATAATGGGTGAGATTGTAGGCTGAGAATGACATTAAGCACTTTGTGATTCGAATAAAAATAATTAATTCATTGTTCATTTATTTCAGGTCTGGTTCAAGAACAGGCGTGCAAAATGGAGAAAACAAAAGAGGGAGGAACAAGAGCGGATACGAAAAATACAAGAGGAAGATGTTTGTAGATCTACAGTTGATCAAACACATCTTATGCCGTCTCAAAATTTCACCGATGACGATTCGTCTGATTTGGAAGTTGCTTAATTTATTAAACAGATTTTGCGATTTTTGTATCTAGTCAACTGTTATTTTGTATATAATTATTTTAATGTTTTACGTATATTGTGCAAATATCAAATAACAATAAGTTTTTTAAGTAATGGAACTATTTGTAAATACCCACCTGCCATTTTCATTTTCCATTGAATAATAAAAATATACAAAAATATCTTAATAAATTTTATATATAAAAACTGTTATACTTATGTTATCTGTATATAGGTAGTTATTTACTTAGTACTATTATAAGAAATATGTATTACAAAATATTCAAATAGTGATGTTAATAATTTCAGTATTATATTTAACTTATTGCTTAGTATTAAGGTTTCTTTCGTTTCTTCTTTAAACGACATTTTATTTTTTGTTAGTTATATGGCGATATTAATACAGAGAAAACACAATTTGGCATGCATTACTAATGTATTATATGTAAAACGAAATAAAAGGAATTTTAGAAATATGTACAACAATAATTTATTAATGCCCATTTTATTATCTTTATTATGAAAGCACTGTTCTTTTAAAATATTTAATATTTTCAAGTATTCTATAGGGAGAAAATTTTATTACCTATAGAATTTTGGTAAGAGACTGGTCTGACAGCATAAAATTTTTATATTGATTTGAAATGTTTTTAAGATCGAAAATTACTATTGAAAATTGAAAATACGTTTCCATTAGTTGGTTTATCCATGGATAGCACTCTACAGGCCACAATGCTTAACGAATCTACTTGATTTCTCTTAACTCCTTCGTGTGCTATCAGAATAAACCCGATTTTTCATAATGATTCGTTAAATATTTTATTTATCATAAATAATAATTATTTAATATCGTTTTCGTAGACTTTATCTCCTATTCTCGGCGACTAACCAATTGGTTTTACTGTGCTATCATTACATACTTTTTAGCAAAACGTGTTAAATTGAAGATAAAATTTTAATAAATGCAGAAAATATAAAATGTTTTCTAAGGCTATATTCACACAATGTTAAAATTTGCAGGGGTAAATACGACAAGCGGGAAACTTCTTTATTTTTGAAATAGATGCCAAGCATAGTGAATAAATAACGATAAAAGATGGATTATTATTAATTATTAATATTAATATTAATTTGTTGAATGACTTTCATCAACCCGTATAACCAAACTGTATATAACCTGTATCGAGTCTATATGAAAGAAAATCTTTACTCGAGAAAGATAACCTAAGTATATTCTTTTGGTACAGGGACGATACAGGTTTGAATACATTCTGGGTATAGACTGAATAAAGTTGGCGTTTATCGATTCGCTATCGCCACGATACATTTTGGATTTAGATTGGATAAAGTTTAATTTATCGAATCGGTATCACAACGCGTAGATTATTAGTTATGTATACGTCAATATACCTTTAGTGTATTTAAGCACATGTTGCAAATAAAATAATAGTTAAAAAAATATATGTTTGTTCTGGGTGTATTTTTCGGGAATTTATGGCATATATTACTTTATAATTTTTGCTGTACTGATAAACTTGTAGAAACCTTCAGATATCATAACACTTACCTTGTTGAATGCATAGTGGGATCCTGGTGGGACGCGAACCTACGACGCAGATCTATGTAACAATTTCAGTGCAGTTGGTGGCTTTACTCTCTGCGCTACCCTTGTGTTGAACTCTCGCTTATTGTATATACATATTTATAATTTACGTAGGGATAGGTATAGTTACTATATTTTAATTAAATTATACGAAATGCCGACAGTTGAAAAGAATTTGTCATTGTTGAGCGGAAGTGCGAACTGATACGGCTAGAGGATATGAAACTCGTCGACTTGACATTTAGAAGTAGGATTATTCTACAAATTGGAGGTAAAATAAACTCACATTTTCAATGTAAACATTTGTGGATGTAAATGTTTTAAACGAATTAAACAATTTTGAGTGTATAAATACTTCTGACTTTAAATAATATTAATTAATATTAATAATATTAATTAATTTGCAATTAATAATATTAATTAATAATAAAATTAATATTAAGTGATATTAAAAACATTAATTGCGATAATGCACGCTGTTATAAGTAGAAGTTCTTAAAATAAATGCAGACATGCCTTCATTTTGTGCAGTAGTAAATTGTTGTAGTAATGCAGCCTGGAATCAAGGGATTAGATTAGTCTGGTAAAATAATTGCCAATATTATTATTAATTAATTTAAGCAGTAACACAATTGCAGAATTCCCTCTATGCATGGCTCAAATATAAAAAATAATGAATTCTTTGAAAGAAGATCGTTGTAGATAAATTCAGTCAAAGGAGAAGATTTACCTGAAAGGAAAATGAAGCATGCTAGAATGTGTTCTAAACATTTTAGTTTAAGTAGTGTTCATTAATTGAATTCACTATATATGTATATGTTAAAGAGACACATATTAAATTTAAGAAAACCAGCATCATTAACCGACAATAAAAATCCCATTTGGATTCTATAAAAAAATGCGGGATAGATACACTTACATTACAAGCTCTTTATAAACTCAATAGTTAGGAAGATTTCGAAGAGGAAAAAGATGAGCGGTAAGGGTACCAAATGACAGACAAAGATTTGAAAGTCCGCAGTTCAGGAATTTTAAAATGAAATTTGTATGCGACATGGAGAATTTTATTTTTAATTTTAGGGTTTAAAGGGAAATTTTTTATAGGGTTACTTCTTGTGGGGGCTACTTGAAGCATAGGGTTCTTGTTGACAAACCAAGAAATATTCAGGAGTTGAAAATAAAAATCCGTGATGAAATTCCCAATATTCCGTTAAAGATGTTGCATCGTGTAATAGAAAATTTCACCAATCGTATTCAAGAGTGCGTAGAGATAAGGGGAAGACATTTACCAGGAATTATTTTTATGAAATAAAAAATGCATATAATTATCTAGCCATTGTTATATCTTATTTTAAATAAGTAAAGTTACTTTCAAAATTATGATGTTTTCAAAACTTCCCGTTCCCAGGGACCACCCAGTATATCAGGAGAAAATGGTGGTTCAGAGGAGAGTTTTGCTATAGTTTTGATTTTCTCACCCTCCATGATTTTTGGGTAGCTGAATATGATTTTGAAGTTTGCAGGCAAAAATTTGGCCCGGAACTTTGTTTTTCTGGCACTTTTTGCCCAAATTTTGGCACTTTTTTCAGTTTTTGGCCTATATCTCAGCAAGGAAGCGTTTTTTCGACAAGCCCATTCTTTACAAAATTAAAGTAGACAAAATTTCCTACATTTTTTGTGTATAACGTTTTTTTGGAGGACTAACCGTTACGCCACTTTGGCGCGCCAAAAATGGCAATATTCCCATATCTAGTGAAATTCACCGTTTTCACGGAAATCGCCCTTGCTATGATACTTAACTGTTGATCGTACGTACGCAAAACAAGTTCAGCGGAAAAGTGCAATATGTTATCGACGGTGGGTTCTTATTACACAAAGTTGTCTGGCCTGAGAATCATTCCTTCTCTGCAATATGCAACAGGTATGTTGACTACATCATTAATATCTATGAGCCACAGACAGTAGTTGTCTTCGATGGATATCCTGAAGGTACGAAAGGTGGAACAAAAAGTACTGAACGCTTGAAGAGGACTATGAAAACAATTTCCGCTGACATTCTCTTCGATGAGAACATGATACCGACCATAAAGAAAGAAAAATTCCTGGCCAATGCGAACAACAAAAGAGATTGATTTCCATGATCATAGCCAAGTTACACTCTCAGAGAATGACATGGAGACAGACTTCAGAGGATGCCGACACCGTCATTCTGAACGAAGCCCTTTTGGCTGAACGTACTGAGGCTGTGTTGGTGATTGGAGGGAACATCGATCTGTTGGTCATCCTCACGGGTCTTTGCCAACGAGAAAATGCATTCTTCCTCAAACCCGGAAAGGGAAACGTTCCTCCAACCACCTACTCTCCTGTACACGCTCTGCAAAACAAAACCATTAAAGAACACACCATGTTTCTTCACGCAATGCGTGGGTGTGATACGACTTCAGCACCTTACAACCAAGGAAAGTTGAAGTTTGTGAAAACTCTCACCAAAAACCCCCACCTTGCCGATGTTGTAAGTGTGTTCAAAAACCCTAAGGCAACTCCAGAAAACATTGCAGGAGCAGGAGAAAGATTCCTGGTCAATGTGTACAGCTACCCAGGAGGGACCGAACCGTCGATAAACCGGCTTAGGTACATTAATTATAAGAAGACAGTTTTCAAGACCTCATCAAAAATAGCTGCACTGAAAAATGCAGAAGATTGGTGTTGGAAACGAGCAACAAATTGCCTGAAACCGATCACCTCTCTACAAGCCCTTCTCCTTCCTAACTGCTGCGTCTGGTGTCATGCAGATGCGTCAAGACCCGCGCAAAAAAATGTAGCTGCAAAAAAGCAGGCCTCGATTGCATCAATCTGTGCATCAACTGTGAGGAGTCCTGCAACAACGTGACAATCGAGACATCTCACAAATACCCTTGATTACGGACCATTCGACGTCGAAGTACAGGACGAACTGCTTCACTTTCTCCTCGGTTGTTGAGACCATCGAAGAAAGTGTGAACAAGGAGGACGAAGGTATGTAAGATTTCCTTCCCCAAAGCACACAATCACACACTTGGAACATAAGTGTACCTATCTGAAGTAGTTAATATGAATGTACAAGCTGACCCATATCTTCTGTTCATTACGGACCCCCCCCCCACCACCTCAAAAAATAAAGAGAATAGATGAACGGACTGAAGTGGATGTGATAGTTCCTTGAGAAACGAAGGTATGTACAAAACAGTATCTTCAACAGTAAACATGTGCAGATTACTAATTACCTCGTTTATCAATAAATCCATAAAATAACATCTCCTGTTTGTTCAAGATGATTAAGGGATTCCAATTTATGACGACAGCGACATTCATCATTCGCAACATTTATCATTATAATAATATGAGTATCTATTATACTACTGACTATAATACACTGTACACAACTACTTTAGTAATAACTGCATTTCATTCGCTTTAGCGGCGGAACGGTTAGTCGAGAAAACGCTTCCTTTCTGAGATATAGGTCAAAAACTGATAACTGTGCCAAAATTTGGGCAAAAAGTGCCAAAAAACGAAGTTCCGGGACAAATTTTTGCCTGCAAACGTGTTCAGCGACCCAAGAAACATAGAGGGTGAGAAAATAAAAACTATAGCAAAACTTTCCTCTGAGAATCCTAATATGCCCAGCAAAATGGCTAATCTAAATTTGAAAATCATGCATCATGCGCACATCCAACTCTACAGGTCGCAATCCCTAACGGATCTATTTTAATTTTTTCAATCCCTGCATCTAATACTTAAATAAAAAATATTAAGTTTCAAAGTAATGCGAGGAGCAGTTTAATTATTATTTATAATTATTTAACATAGTTCTTGCGTCATATGATAAATAATATTATATAAAATACAGAGAAAATACCTATTTTCTCATTTAATACGTTCTAACTTAAAACCGGGAAAATGAATTTATCTCAAATTTTTACCATATTATCACTATAATTGTTAATCAAATTTTGTGACATTTTAACAAATGTAGAGAATATTATTTTTCTTGTCTATTTATAAAGCGTGATAGTTTGGTAGGGTAAATATAGCAAGCGGGAAATTTTTTTATCTTACAAAAAAATACAGTTAGGACGAAATAAATATAGAAAATGGATGTAACTTTTTAATTGAAACTTTTTCTAGGATTATCAGTTTTAGAGAAAATCGTATGTGAAAAGATTTTGCCAATGGTCTCATGTTATGCGCATAGCTTATTGAATAAAACAACTTGCGGAATATGCATTTTTGGTTTTATCAAGATTTTCTTCTTATTTATTGTTGAGTATGTTTAAACGGCCATTTTTTTTACTATTATTCTGCATCAATCTAGTTGCTTCCTTCTGATATGTGTCACAGCATCACATCAAAAATGCCTATCTCCCTCGCTCTCAAAAATATCCAGGGAGAAGTATTTATATTAAAAGAAAAATCGGTAAAGGTATTTACACAGAACTTCCCTCTTTATTTGCATGGCGGTCACTCTAAAAAATTAATAATTACCAAATGACATTGATAATAATAATCGAAATATAGTTATCACTATTATTACAAAGAAAACTTGATAAGTTTTGATCAAAAAAATATACAGAGTGCTCATCCAACAGCAAAAGTTCAATACTAAATAACAGGTGCCAAATATGGAAGGCTTGCGCAAATACCTTTACAAATGTCCACAATCACCAAATTATTTCTTGGGATGACCACCCTGTACATTTTCCAATAAAAGTGTAATAGGTGCATATGCCAAATATTATTGCCATCTGTCACATTTTCCATTCCACATTCACGAAGTGGTGTGGAAGTATAGTGGTGGTTAAAAAATTTCATTTTTTTTAATTTTCAAAAATGTTGGTAAAAAAATTTTTTTCTTCTGAAAAAGGTTTAGAATGTCATAAAACGTGGATATTTTAAATTTGAGCAAAAGGGAAAGTTTCCTTCTATTTTATAGTACCTAGTGGTAAACATTTTTTTATTTTAAAATAAGTTTAGAATGCGATGAAACGTGAAAATTTTAAATTTGAGCAAAGAAAAATATATGTCCATCTATTTTAGTGGCAAAAAACTTTTGAAAAATGTTGGTGAAAAAAATTTTCAAAATTTTTTTTCTGAAATAAATTTAGAATGTCATGAAACGTGAAAATTTTAAATTTGAGCGAAAAAATTTTTTTCCATCTATTCTAGTGGTAAATTTCTTTTTCAAAAATGGTGAAAAAATGTTGCAATTTTTTTTTCCGAAATAGGTTTGGAATGTCATGAAACGTGGAAATTTTAAATTTGAGCAAAAAAAAATCATCTGTTTTATAGTAATAGTGATAAATAAATAGATTAATTTTTTTTTAAATATTTCAAAATTTTTTAAAATTTGTTTGGATAGGTTTAGAATCCTATGGAAACGTGGAAATTTTAAATTTGAACAAAGAAAAAAAATTTTCAATCTATTTTAGTGGTAAAATTTTTTCAAAAATGGTAAGTAAAAAAAATTCTGATTTTTTTTTTAAATAGGTTTAGAACGCTATGAAAAGTGGAGATTTTAAATTTGAACAAAGAAAAAAAAATTCCACCTATTTTAGTGGTAGAATTAAAAAAAAAATGTTGGTAAAAAAAAATTAAGAAAAAATAGAATGCCATGAAACGTGAAAATTTTAAATTTGAACAAAGAAAAAAATATTCATCTGTTTTAGTGGTAACAAGTTTTTCAAAAATGTTGGTGAAAAAAATGTTTAATTTTTTTTTCTGAAATAGGTTTAGCGTATCATGAAACGTGGAAATTTTAAATTTGAGCAAAAAAAATATGATAATATAATAAGGTGATTTTTTCTCGAATATAATACTTCTCTTCGGTATGCGAAGGAAGTAAATAACTATTTTCTACGAAATTTACCGAAAAATTTCGATCTAATCTACCGAAATCGCCGGAAAGGCTGTGGAGTCTTGTCCAAGGCGCCAGAATTGTAAGGGCGATATTTTCGGCGAATATTTTAAGAATCGCCATATCGCCCAGGGCTGCAAAAGGGCTAGAGAGGCCCCTGCTTACTATATATATTTTTTCAATCAGTTCCTTTGTCACATCAGACAAACTTTTGGAGGACGTCCTCTTTGTCGCTTACCATAAGCTCTGAGGACGGTTTGAGTGTTAATTATAAAAAAAAATGATTGAAGCTCAAGCAAGTGAAAACCATTCAGGCACGTGAAGGATGGGTGATTGTGAAGTAGTAAATAAGATTAGGTTCTCTTGGGGCTCTTGTGGACAACACCGGAAACTGCGAGTATGAAATTGGACGAGAAGTAGAAATGGCAAGATCGGCAACTTCTCAGTTGAGTAAAGTTTGACGCGAGAGGAATATCACGAAATGCACAAAGATAAGACTTGCTAACGCTATAGTTTTCTCTATCTTTCTTTACGCTGCTGAGATATAGACTATCCGGGGAGCAGACATACAACGTATTGATGCTTTCGAAATGTGAGTTTGGAGACGTTTGCTGCGAGTTCCCTGGACAGCCCATCGTACCAATAACTTGATTCTCCAAGAAGTACGTCTCCCAAAGTGCATCATATTTTCTAGAATCCTTTCATTTCGTGGCCACATCAACCGGAGAGAGGACAATATGGACAGTCTGATTATTCTGGGCAAGCCCGATGGCAAGAGGCGACGGGGAAGATCACCAAAACGTTGGGCTGATGCCACCAATGAACTAATGGAAAAGAACTTTGGTGAAACTATGCGCCTAACAGGCAGCCGCGATAGATGCTGTGCGGCTCTAGGACACGCTATACAGCAATGAGAGACCGACTGAAACATTGCAAGAAGCACAAAACGTCTAGCAAGACGTTGTGAATAAGAATAAGAAGTAGAAAGTAGGACAAAACTTTATAAAAAATGACATGAATCCGTGGAAAATGAAATATTACTAAAGAAACGGTTTATGAGATACTTAAGCTGTCTAAATGTTACCAGTGGCATTATCTTAATTTTTTTTTCTTCTTCAATTCTTTGGGACTTCCTGCCACATGTGTGTTTTCTTTTTAAGCGGTGCTCGGGGAATCTACAAAATATCACAATTAACCAGTATGTTACTGGTAAATAACCTCTAAGCCTGTGACTTTTACGTCAAAGGATCAGTTAGAGGTTTCTTTTTTAAATAAACACAAGTAGGTATAAAAACTTGAAATTAAATATTTCGCCGACGTTTCGGAAATCTAATCTGTTTCCTTTTTCAAGGCTTTTTTTTGAAAAATCTTTTTTGCTGTTCAATATCAACAGTTCTATGTATGTAGTAAGTATCTATGGATATTGAATATAACAAACATTCTTAGAGCTGTGTATTTATCATACACAGCAAAAAAGATTTAAAAAAAAGTCTTGAAAAAGGAAGGATTAGATTTCCGAAACGTGGGCGAAATATTTAATTTCAAGTTTTTATACCTGTTTGTGTTGTTTATTTAAAAACCGCTGCCTAAGGAATCACTACTTCCACATCCAGATTATTCGTCCAAGTCACTTTAAAGGAAACATCTTGACTATATTTGCACTCTAGTATGTGGAAATTATTGGTCATAGAATTTTAGTAATATTTGGGGTAGATGTCATAGAAAAGTTTGAGGAGTTGGTTTCTACCATATAGGTTAAAAATTAAGTTTCTAGTTTACCGTACTTATTTTCCACTATTTACAACCTACCACCTCAATGGAGTCATCTCAATCAGATGTCACTACAATACATACGTGTACTAACTTTCAAGTGAATATCTCAATTTGATGTTATCAATCCCATTAATAATGAAGCGGAGATGGTAGAGTTTGAAAAATATTAGAAAGAAATCTGAGGCCTTGGTTTCTAGTATATACACCAAATCCCAAATTTCTGTAGTCTTACCAGCTTGCTTTACTTATTTTCCCCTATTTGCCCCTATTTAACCCCCAACCCTTCAACGGCATCATCTCAAATTATGATCTAGTTTCAGACGTCGTTATAATACATACGTGTACCAAATTTCAAATGAATATCTCAATTTTATTTTATCAACCCTTTTCATATTGGAGTAGGGGTGGTTGGGTTGAAAAATATTATAAGAAAATCTGACGCTGTGGCTTCAAGTACATACACCGAATTTCAAGTTTCTGTAGTGTTACCAACGTTTTACTTATATTCCTCTATTTACCCCAAATTAACCCCCAACCCTTCAACGGAATCATAACAAAATATAATCTAATTCTAGACATCGTTATAATACATACGTGCACGAAATTTCAAATGAATATCTCAACTTTATTTTATCAACCCCATTAATGGGGTAGGGAGTTGAAAAATATTATAAAAAAATCTGAGGCCTTAACTTCTAGTACATACACCGAATTTCAAGTTTCTGTACTCTTACAAGCTTGCTTTACTTATTTCCCCCTATTTGCCCCTATTTAACCCCCAACCCTTCACCGGATTTCCTCAAAAAACAATCCAGTTCCAGATCTCGTTATAGTATATACGTGTACAAAATTTCAGGTCAATATCTTAAACCGTTCCGGAGAAAGCGTGCGGACAAAAAAAGTTACAGACAGACCGACAGACCGACAGACCGACAGACCGACAGACAGAAAAATTTTTTTCGCTTAAATTTAAAATCTCGACGTTTCATGACATTCTAAATCTATTTCACGAATAAAAATTTTTGAAAATTTTTTTGCGATTACTATACTTCCAATCCACTTCGTGGATGTGGAAGTAAAAAGAAACCTCCAACTGGTCCTTTGACGTAAAAGTCACAGGCGTAGAGGTTATTTACCAGTAACATACTGGTTAATTGTAATATTTTGTAGATTCCCCGAGCACCTCTTAAAAAGAAAACATACATGTGGCAGGAAGTCCCAAAGAATTGAAGAAGAAAAAAAAACTTAAGCTGTTTTCTTAGCTACCTCAGTATTGTTAAAACCAAAAAAGTGAAGAGATCATACATTTATTGGCCTGGTTAATAGAGCAATTGGGAATATACATATATGCAAATGCAACTATTGTCTCGAAAATCAACAAGTCTCACCAAAGTGTAATCTAACTTTGGCGTAAACACTCAAGGTTCAAGCCTTATTTATATGAAAACAAAATAAAACACACGTTTTCACATACTAGATGGATCTGACAATATAAGCAAGTGATTCTGTCAAATATACTAAATATTCCAATATTAATGTCAGTAGTTTGTAATGGTTATTTTACTTCAAACGATATGTAGCATCCTGAAGATTTCAGACGAGAATGAAACAACTTATGTTACTTTTTGGTGTCTTAAGATCCTTTGATGCTAGAGCGGAATATTTTATTTCATAAGACATACGGCGAGGTATTCTTTTTAATTTTACTTCTTAATCCTAACTTTGAAATGTAACAAATGTTTTCTCTATATGTGTTTTGCCATAATATGTAAGTATCCAGTAGGTAGGGGGTACTATCCAAATATACTAAGCGCTTAAAGGTGTTTTAAAACCTCATGAGCCGTGACCTTCATATGCGCAGAGACATAATCCGTCCTGTTGACTCAGTTACACTTCTGAAAAATATTATGTTTATTGTTTACAATTTATCCCGAGCTCTTGTTTATGTATACAGCAAGGCAGCCTCCAGTATCTTCAAAAACATACTTATAACTCAGATTAAACTTTGCCTTTTGCGCATTTCGCGGCTCATGAGATTCTGAAACACCTCTACCACTGTTTGACTTTTCATATCGGGCACGAATGTATTCATAACATAGCTTTAGCAATTAGTAGGCGCTATTGGCGAGAAAGAAAAATAATTTATTTCATAAGACATACAGCAAGGGAATTTCGGACGTCGGTCAGGAGAAAAGATATCGAGGTGGCACATCGTTTTATGGGTTTTTAGGTCAGACTATTTCAAATATTATGTTATTAAAATTCTATGAGCAATTATTTCCAAATACTGGACTGCAAATATAAAATCAATATGTTTTCGCTTAAAGAGACTTGAATGGCTAATCTGGATGGGGAAGTAGTGATTCCTTAGGCAGCCTTTCTCTTTATATTATATCAACATTGCAATACCGAGTAACTATACAGAGTGTTCCAGGAGTATGGCGCAATACTTCGGAAGCGTATAGTTTGGGTCAAATAACACTAAAAGTACCTGTATTTCTTTTTATAAAAGGACCTAAACCGTAATCAAATGACGGTTTGTGTGCAGTATCGGTTTTAAGTAAAACTGAAATAAGTTTCAGTTAAACAACTAAAATAAAAAAAATCGGTTTGCTTTTAAGAAAACAAAAATAAAGCTTCTGGTGTCGGTTCGGTTCCAGTTTTTTCAGTGGAATCCCGTTTAGGTCAAAGTCCAATGTGTTTCTTGGTTTCAAAGTTTGAAATAATTCTAACAATCATATTCTATTACTAAAATTATGCCGATCTAATTCGTGGGGATGATATAACATAAAATAAGCGGAACTCTCGCAGAACCTTTATGGAACCGGTGCAGGTCCCTATGGGAGTAAATTTGTTTACTAGGGCGCCCCATTTCGGAGATATTCACCATTAAAAGTTAAATTTTGAAAATGTTTTTGTTGATAGCTTCTCAACTGCTTTATCAACAATATAATTTGTACAGAATAGATAGTAAATATGTATCATCGATTTAGAAGTGTGATGCATATATCTTGTCTAGGAAGCCAGAGATGGAACACACCATTAATTTTTTTTTTTAATTTTTTTTTTTTTTTTTTAGTTTATTGGTGTTTTATACACGTAGTATTTACACAAGTCAAGACATGGAATACAGAAACATTAGAATGCCATTAAAGTAAATCATAAATAAGATAAACACATTAAAATACAAAAGTGTACATAAGGCGAGAACTAACACAGATTAAAATGACTATAGTCTGCACATAGAAATTCCTCAAATGAATAAAACGCCTTTCCAAGCAGAAACAGTTTTATCGTATCTTTAAATTTTCTAGAGTTTAACTGTTTGATATGGTTGGGTAATGCATTAAAGAATTTTATTCCGTAGTAATTTATACTGTTTCTAGTTTTAGTTAACCTCAGATAGTCTGGCAAAATTGAGTTACACTTCCTTGTGGGGTAGCCATGTAATTTGCTGTAGGTTGCATATTTGCTTTCATTTACTTTTATGTGCATTAGACAATGAAGGATGTACGTATAAGGCAGTGTAAGAATTTTAAGTTGAATAAATGCGTTCTTGCAATCATCCGTATAGTTCAGACCAGCAATCACCCTAACTGATTTTCTTTGCAATGAAAAAACAGTACTGGCAGATGGAGCATGACCCCAGGCCAGAATTGCGTATGAAATGGTGGTATGTATTAATCCATGGTAAGCAGTTAAGAGGGTTTTTTGTGAAACTTTGTAAGACAGACTCCTTAGTAGGTATACATTTTTGCGAGACTTTTTTACATACATATGTTGTTTGTGGTTCCCATGATAGCTTTGTATCAAGGTAGACTCCTAGAAATTTGATTTCACTACAAAAGGTAGAAATATCTACGTCATTTACATTTCTTAGGCTAAATATTACTTTCTCAGTTTTAGACCGATTTAAGCATAGCTGGTTGGCCAGAAACCATTTCTCAGCTCTTGACTGCAATCTATTTGCATTTTCTATTAAATCGTTGAGGTTAGAAGAAGGGATTGAAGTAGTGGTGTTGTCAGCAAATAGCGTAAAATGACTGTCAGTCATTGAACTGGGCAAATCGTTAATATATATAAGAAATAATATGGGGCCGATTATAGACCCTTGTGGTACTCCATATTTTATAGGTAACAAGGCCGAGCTTGTGCTTTTGTTGGTAACGAATTGATGACGGTTGCTGAGGTAGGAAGCGATTAAGTTTTCACTGTTTTTGTCAAATCCATAGAACCTTAGCTTGTCTAGCAAAATATCATGGGATACACAGTCAAACGCTTTGGTAAGGTCCAAGAATTGAGAGTAAATGTATAAACCTTTTTCAAAACCGTTGCTTATAAAATCAATTAACGAGAGGATAGCTAATGTAGTGGATTTGTTGCTCCTAAAACCGAATTGATGTTGATTGAAAAGATTATTGTGCTCAAAGTATTCTGTTATTTGTTTTTTTAGAACCATCTCGAAGATTTTGGCTAGAAAAGGAATTAGTGAAATTGGACGATAATTCGAGGGCTCTTCCTTGGAGTCCTTTTTATGTATGGGTACTACCTTGGATATTTTAAGCTCATCAGGGAAAATATTATTACGTATACATAGATTGATCAAGTCAGTTAGTGGGATTAGTATTAAATATTTTATTGTTCTTAAGATTTTCATATTAATATTATAGGCATCACTACTGTTTGTTTTTTTTAGATTTGATATTATATCGGAAACTTCATTATAACTAACTTCCCTAAAGTGAAATTTAGTGTTAGTAGGAATATGTAATTTTGAGGTATCTAAAAAGCTATCATAGGTTGTTTCACTTTGTGGTAGATTTTCAATTATCTCGTTCGCGATGTTTACAAAATAATCATTGAACTTATCGGGATGAATACAAGGATCAAAGTCATGTTCAATTTTGTTATTATTTATTAATTTCCACATAGCCTTTTGCGGGTTGTTTGAGCTGTTAATAAAGTTATCGTGCGCAAGTCTTTTAGCCTTATCCAAGTCATTTCTGTAACTATATTTACAGTTCTTAACAAGCTCTCTCAACTGCTCAGATGGACTAACTTTATAAATATCTTGTAGTAGGTGGAGATTTTCCCTTTTCTGCCTAAGCTCATCATTGAACCAGTTTAGTTTATGAGAGGATGCTTTATTGGATAGTTTTGATTTTATAGGGAAACTACTTTCCACCGCCTGCAATATGCACTGAAAGAAATATTGAAATTTGTTAGTCAAAGAAATATTCGTTTCTCTAATAATCGTCCAGTTAACAGTAGATAGAGACTCGTGTAAATCAAGCAAACCTTTATCTGTAATGGGACTGTAAATTATTCTCTCAGGTATATTTCTTAATTTATTTGTGTTAAAATTCAACATTAAACCCAAATGATCCGAGAGGCCAGTGTTAACTGTTCTTATTCTATACTTGTTAGTATCTGTGTTAACAAAAATGTTATCAAGGCAGTTTCTATTTCTAGTCTCTTCAGCATTTAAAGAATATAGGTTATATGAATTGAGTGTATTAGTGACTTTCAGGACGTCATTATCATTAGTTTGGAAATGCACATTGAAATCGCCTGTTATGATAATTTCTTTATTTTTCTCTAGCAGTAAATCTAATGCTGATGAAATTATTTCCAAGAAAATACTTAAGTCACCACTTGGTGATCGGTAAACAGTCATAATAATAGTATTGGCAAGTAGTACGGCACATAGTTCGCAGTGAAATTCGACAGAGAGTCTGCTGATCTGATCTAAAGGGATGCAATTATGTTTTTCCGAAGCAAATATAGCCACCCCACCGTGGATTGATGCCGATCTACTAAAGTGAGTTATTAACTTAAAGTTAAGGAGCTGCGTGGTAAGAATGTTTTCTCCTACAAACCAATGTTCATTCAAACATAAAACATCAAAACATTTATCGCTCAGGAAGGCGTCAAATTCATTTATTTTATTCGTCAAACAATTTACATTTAAATGTAACAAACACATAGCCAACTTATTATCACTAATAAGTTTTTTGTCGGAGCTACAATTCGATTTTTTGTCATTGTCTAAGGTCGCGGAACGTATGGACGTCTTTTCGGAAAATTTTTATTCTTGAAATTGAAGCGACGAACTACCGCGCCTGAGGGCCAAATATCTGGATTGTAGACATCATCTATAATGTCAATAGGATATGAAACTTTATAGCTAGCTTGCACACTATCGGTTCTTAACAACGTAAAACGTAGTGGAATATGCGCTGCAGTATTTCTCAAAAATTCTTCTAACTCTTGTTGTGTAGTTTCCGGATGGATGCAATTCAGAATCAGATCACCATGTTTGGGAACCGTTCGAACTGTCAACTTATTATTACTTGTGGACTTAGAACCTATAATTACTTTATTATGATTGTAATTCGTAAAATTTGATTTTGTTGTCGGGCGTTGAGCCGCTGCTGGTTGCAGTAACACTGGCGAAAGACCGAGGTGTGCTTGCCATTGGTTCATTTGATTTTTGTAGGTGGGTATCTCTACGGTTTTTGTTCCCCGAGGTGGCAACAGCTGGTGAACGTGACCCACTATTATTAATGCAACGTGGTAAAAAAAAATTACTTAAATTTTGACATTTAATGTGTTTTGAATATTCAAATTACATTTTTAAATCCTTTAAATAATTTTCTAAAAGAAAGTTCTCTTGTTCGACTCAATAAAGTGGCCCGTTTACGAGAATAATTTATTTTTGTGATAAAGTAGAAACACTGGCATTTTCCTATTTGGAAGTACCCTGTTAGGAAAATGTTCCTGATAAAGCCATTTGGCTTCAAAATCATTACTTACAGCTAGTTTGTACATAAAATACAAGTTGGCATATTTACTAAATTGATTATGCCAATAGACTACTACACACCTAACTACAAACAACTCAATTTTTGAGTTGTCTTCTCTGAAATTTTAATATTTTCTTAAGAAATAGTGTTCATCTTTCAATTATTATTTATTACTTGTCCTTTACATTTATTCAGTTGCTTTCTCACGAGTTTCATGCTGTTATATTTCTGATATTCATTAAATATAATCAAATCCTTTGTCCTTTATCAGTAAAATCAGTTTTCTCGCAAACGGGACACTTTATTGATGTCAAACATGAGCATGTTTTAAAAAAAAACTGTTTAAGAAGTTTGAAAATGTTACTGCAACTTGCAAAATTGAATTTGTCAAGATTTATAGGTAAAAAGCATTAAGGGTATTCCCCACTGGCTTCCTGGATAAGATTCGAAAAGCTGTATGGGGCCTTCCGAATCTTATCTTAATCTTATCTAAATCAGCGATACTTACCATTTATGCTGTCCAAATTTTATTGCTATCGGTAAAGTAGTTTCTAAGCTATCAGAAGAAAATATTTTCAAAATTCAACCTTTTAACGTGAATAGCCCGGAAGAGAGGCGCCCTAGGAAAAAAATATGGTTATTTTTAATATTGTTGCGTATTTCCACCTCTTAGGAAACACCCTGTATGAATCCGTGGGTTCTAAAATAATTTCAACAAGAGATAGACACTACTAACATATTATTTAACAATTTACTGACTATACAATACTTCAAATTCAAAATAACCTTTACACTTTGTTTACTTAATATTTAACATCACTTTTCACTTTTCAACTACACTTTTATAAACTGCCTTCTTAATAAACTTCCCTTTCTGCGCTGGGGTAATCGCGCCTTATATACTCCGAAATTGCCTCTCTAGATCCATCTAGAAACAATCGAGAATCTTCTCACCATACTCTGGAAAAAGTCCATTTCTGTCTACAAGCTTCCAGTTAGTCAATATTAGGCATAGGCGTATCAATTTCCAGTTCCAAGGGGGTGTAATCATAACACTGCCCCCTCCTTAAGCCTGATCGTCCCGATCAGGCAACTCAGAATCATCGGTGTATTTCGCCAGTCTTGTAACATATTTTGATACCTAAATATTAAAACATGTTATTCCGGTGCGGACGGCAGCCGATTTTTGTTGGAGAGCACAGGCCGTGGGTCAGGATTGTGTGTGGACACTCAAGAGGGCGCCACCGGCTGTGTGTTACGTAATAAGATTTAAATAATTTTGTCAGCTCGGAACAAAATTAAGTCACTAGCAACCATGCGATGGAATTCTCAAAATATATCGGTGATATCAAAACTCTACTTTACTCTATTAAATCTCAAAATTTAAGCAAATATCAGGAGCACACTGCAAATAATAAGAACATGTAGACATTAGACATTTATTACAACACACGTGAGATATACAACAATAAAAAGAATAAAAAACTTCACCTAATTGTGGTTTATGCGTATTAAAAATATTCTGTGCCGTTGATAAAAAACTTGATTTGAATTCAAGCTCAGATCTTTGACTGTGACTTTCTTGCAACTACGAGTTTACCAATATACAACAACTATGAGTTATACTTACAACCACGGATTAAAGATTTACCATGAATTAAATATTATATGTGTGACATAATAGTAGGTGAATTAACATCTCACGGTACCATGGGTGTTTTACAGTAAAACTCTTAAATATATTATCATTCTATACACATAACTTAGAGCTTGATTTATAGTTGCAAGATTGTGTTACTACTTGCTTCAACATATGAACTAAAACCACTGAATTAAACTATAATATTTTCTTTAAAATATTTGACTAAAATGAACAAAAAAACCTGGTTAAGGCCTTGGCATTTCCTGTGACGACTGCAGTGTGACTTGTCACCATTTCTCTCGACGTTGGCTGCAACTGCAGTTCCGTGTTGCATCAAATTGCTACCTGAATCTCCGGGAGACTGCTTCGAACGACTCTGCCAGTCCTAAACTTCTCAAAGTGTCAGCGGAACCCAAAACCAAATATCTGAGCAATAGACTTCCTCCTATTACTCCTCCAACTACTGGGCCCCCTTACACAACCAAAATTACAGCACTAAACTTGTGCTCATCCCAATTGTAAGCCTCTCCAACATAACTTGTTTTCAAAGGGCCAGTCCCTCCAAACATATACTTGTACCAAACACTCTGTAATATTTACAATAAATAAGAACTAAATAAAATATCAACTAAGTAAAATAAAAAGCCTACCTCTTATAGAGAGTATTACATAACCTCCGAAACACGTGGCGATCAGATTTATGGCAACCGACAAAACTCCTTCTTGGGAATTCACAAAATCTTCACAGCAAGGCGGTGAGGATCATTGGGTACATCAATCAAATCCCTTTTCAGTGCAAACGATGTAAAACCCAAAAATTCCACACAAAATCGGAACCGCCGCTGTTCACTCGTAGCTGTCTCAAAGATGAATCCTCGACGGAAATCCGCTTGACAGTTCACCATGTTCTCAGTGTTGCCAACTTGAGCATCTAGAGAACTCTTTCTCTAGCCAATAAAAATGCGCCAACAAAAAGGGCTTGTGATTTACACCATTGTGTAATGTCCCAACAACAAGAATATGTGAGTAACACCTCCGACTCAAAATAATACATAAAAGAAAACACGCTTTCTTTCCTTGTTGAGAATTTCAGATATGCAACCAGCTATGCCCTTTGAAGTACGAGTGGTTGCCTATCAAACAAATGAACTAATGGGTTAATTTACTGTATTGAAACTGAAATTATTAATGTAGATTTTTCAAATGCTACACCACCCCCTTCCAAAAATAAAAAAGAAAAAATCTTAACCAAAAAACTTAAAACTCAAAAAAAGATTCTTTTCTTTTTTTTTTTAACGTTACATCTGCCAGTGACCACAGGTGTTACAACGGAAAGCTCAAATGGCATGAATTGCTTGGATACTTTGGTAACTGCGTGTACCACACGTCCATAAGGAATCAAAATCAGTGAAAGTCATAATCGGTAAAAGTCATAATCGGTAAAAGTCATAATCGGTAAAATCATAATTGGGAAAGTCTTATCCAAGGGAAACTCAAAATCACGAGACTATAACAAACTGATCAGATGAACACTACACAATAATACAAATCAAAATGATCTCATAACCAAATAATCTATCTACAAAACACAAATCAAAATTCAAACTCCCAATTTGAAGCCTGATGTGAGACATCTTAGCCCACCGAAATTTCAGAATTCGAACCAAAGTGAGCCTTTAGGTCCTTAACGTGCCATTCACCAGCGTCGGTTCCATCAACATTGGTGAGGGCATACACTACTCGTGAAACTTTCTTACGTACCGTACACAGTACATACTTAGGAGCTAACTTCCTAGAAAACCCAATCGCCGCGTCCGAGAGAACTTTATTTTTGCGCCAAACAAGGTCGCCTTCCTTAAACGAAACGTCTCTCTTACGGAGATTGTAAACCCTACTATTGCGCTGATACGCAACATGAAGTCTTTTACGAACTTCCTTAAAAACATCTACAAGGCACTTCAACTCTGAAGCATAGCCTTGCCTATCACCAGGCGATATCTCAACATCGTCAGTGGAGACTACTTCTCCGTAATAATTTCCTGAAATAGGAACATGTCTACCAAAATTCAAAAAAGACGGGGTGAACCCTGTCACCTCATGCTTTGCAGTGTTAATAGCCTGCCTAATCTTATGAATTTCTTTGTCCCAATTCTTGTGCTCTTTTATGTAGCACCTAATGGCAGTACCAACTGTCTTATTGTTACGCTCAACAAAATTGCACTGCGGAGAATAACGTGCACTGAACCAAATCTTTTGTACCTGATACTCTTTTGCCAGTTTCTTAAACTCAGAGCCTGCAAACTGTTTTCCATTATCACACAAAATGAACTGAGGTACACCAAAGACAAGAAAAACTTCATTCTCCATAAACTTAACCACATTTTGAGCGGTAGCCTTACGCATAGGACAAACTAATGTGTACTTGGTGAACCAGTCACCTACCACAAGTAAATGAGTGTTTCCCTTCGAAGATCGTGGGAATGGGCCCATAATATCAACAGACACTATCTGCCAAGGATAACTTGCAGATTTCTCGCCACCCATAAGTCCCATTCTAGCCGTGTTTGCAATTTTCTGAGAAGCACAAACTTGACACTTTCGAGCATACTTCATGACGTCCTGGCGCATTTTTGGCCAGTAATAATGTTCTTGCAGACGAGCCAATGTCTTGAAGAACCCAAAATGTGCACAAACTGCAGGATCATGGCATGAACTCATGATTTGCTGCCTTTGTCCCTTCGGAACAAGTAACTTCCACTCCGCAAGATTTGTCTGCACCGATACACGAGATGGAATGAGCTTATAGACTAAACCATTTACTACTTTCCATTGAGGATAACGTTTTGGAAAAGAAGAAATATTCTCACGCATAGATAGATACCAATCATCCAAATTTTCCAAAGAAATTTCTAACAGAAGAACTTCCGGTTCGGCCGGAGGAATGCGAGACAGTGCATCAGGAACTACATCACAAGAATCTTCAAAGTCAATCTTAATTTGAAACTGTCTAGCAAAGTCGCAACCAAAAATAAAAGACTGAGGCAAAGAAGGCACTACTAAAGCTTTCACAATTTGACAGACATTTCCTATACATATGGGCAAATCAACTAAACCTGTTACTGTTTGCTGACTCCCATTCGCAACAAACACACTTTGAGTATGAGACAGATTAATCTCTAAGTTCAATTGTCTCAATAACTCAAGGCCACCTGAACCAACAATAGAAGCATTTGCTCCCGAATCAAGCAGAGCCACTATGTTCCTACCATACAATTTTACAGAAACATAAGGCCTGTTATCAGTACCTTTCTTAACAAACAATGGTGCAGCTTGCCCATGCAAGTCTGTCTTACCCGAAAACTTATAAAAATTCCTAACATATGAGAGCCAAGACTGCCACTCTCTCTTACTAAAATATGAAAATTCTCGTTTGGCCAACTTACTGGGAACAGTGTGGTGGCCAGAACACACCTCCCTTACTGGTTTCTTAGAACACTTCTTGCAATTAGCTAACCTAACATTAGGCGTACCACAACGAAAACAAAATATTTTCCTCTTAGCCTTGCAAGACGAAAAAGTGTGGTTGGGCTTACCACAATTCCAACAAATTTTTCTACTCTGAGCCTGTGCTGAAGTATTGGGATTATTGGCTGCAACTGCAGTTCCGTGTTGCATCAAATTGCTACCTGAATCTCCGGGAGACTGCTACGAACGACTCTGTCAGTCCTAAACTTCTCAAAGTGTCAGCGGAACCCAAAACCAAATATCTGAGCAATAGACTTCCTCCTATTACTCCTCCAACTACTGGGCCCCCTTACACAACCAAAATTACAGCACTAAACCTGTGCTCATCCCAATTGTAAGCCTCTCCAACATAACTTGTTTTCAAAGGGCCAGTCCCTCCAAACATATACTTGTACCAAACACTCTGTAATATTTACAATAAATAAGAACTAAATAAAACATCAACTAAGTAAAATAAAAAGCCTACCTCTTATAGAGAGTATTACATAACCTCCGAAACACGTGGCGATCAGATTTATGGCAACCGACAAAACTCCTTCTTGGGAATTCACAAAATCTTCACAGCAAGGCGGTGAGGATCATTGGGTACATCAATCAAATCCCTTTTCAGTGCAAACGATGTAAAACCCAAAAATTCCACACAAAATCGGAACCGCCGCTGTTCACTCGTGGCTGTCTCAAAGATGAATCCTCGACGGAAATCCGCTTGACAGTTCACCATGTTCTCAGTGTTGCCAACTTGAGCATCTAGAGAACTCTTTCTCTAGCCAATAAAAATGCGCCAACAAAAAGGGCTTGTGATTTAAAGACTGAATTACACCATTGTGTAATGTCCCAACAACAAGAATATGTGAGTAACACCTCCGACTCAAAAATAATACATAAAAGAAAACACGCTTTCTTTCCTTGTTGAGAATTTCAGATATGCAACCAGCTATGCCCTTTGAAGTACGAGTGGTTGCCTATCAAACAAATGAACTAATGGGTTAATTTACTGTATTGAAACTGAAATTATTAATGTAGATTTTTCAAATGCTACAGTCTGTCCAAATGCACGATCTTCATCTTGGACTTTTTGCTTCGCTGAATTTGATAGACGACGTCATTAATTCGGGTAATAACAGTATACGGTTCATCCCAAGGTGGTTGAAGTTTCGGTGACCTTCCTTTTTTCCGCTGTGGGTTGTACAGCCAAACCAGATCTCCTGCCTTGAACCCTTCTGAACTACCCTTACGGTCATATCGAGCCTTTATTCTGTCACTGGCTATAGTGATTTGGTCTCTAACTAATTCATGGACATTCCTTAGCCGTTCACTCACAACATAGCTGTTCACAGGAAGCCGTTCTCCACCTGGTTTTCCAAACATCAAATCACACGGCCGTCTGATCTTATGTCCAAATACTACATGAGCCGGAGTCTGTTTTGTAGTTTCGTGGATAGCAGGTTTATATGCCATGAGGAAAAACGGTATGTGGAAATCCCAGTCACGTTGATTTTTATGAACGACTTTAGAGAGATGTTCTTTCATAGTCTTATTATATCGCTCCACCATTCCATCTGATTGCGGGTGAAGGGCTGTCGTCCGTGATTTGTGTATTCCCAATAACTTGCAGATTTGCTGAAATACCCCTGACTCAAAATTTCTCCCTTGATCTGAATGCAGCTCCAGGGGTACACCAAACCGACATATCAAGTTATCTACCAAGACTTTGGCGACAGTAACCGCTTCCTGGTTCGGAATTGCGTAGGCTTCAGGCCATTTACTAAAATAGTCCATGGCAACCAGTATGTACTTGTTACCGTTCTTGGTTACTGGGAATGGTTCGGCTATATCGACCGCAATCTTCTCAAAAGGAGCTCCGACGTTATATTACTTCATTGCACCCCTACTTCTAGTTTGTGGTCCCTTACTGGCTGCACAAATTTTACAATTACGACACCAAGCTTCAACATCTTGACGACTATATACCCAGTAAAATCGTTCTCGTACTTTATTCAGGGTTTTGTTAACGCAGAAGTGTCCACCAGATATTCCATTATACACTTCCTGAAGTACTTTCGTTACTCGACACCTGGGAATCACTAGACGCATAACAACTTGCTTCCCATCCGGGCTCTCCCATGCTCTTTTTAATAGCTCTAAGCTCTAAGTGAGTCTACTGTGCCCACAAAGCCTTCAATCCAACTGCTCTGTCAGAAACATCCTTCCACTCTGGTCGAATTCCTTTTTCCTTTGCTCTCACTATAGCCCCCGATCTCTGCATCGTTCAGTTGTTCTTGTCTCAGGGCTTCAGTTGCCCAATCATATGGTCTATTTTAATAGTGTTGACTACTCCCGTGCCCTGCTCTTTCTCCATAGACATAGACATAGACATAGACATATTTATTCACCATGTAGAATACAGTTTATGTACATATGGTAAGTCAGGTACAAGAGCAGTTTATAATGTATAAAACAAGTATAAAAAGAGAACAAAGATTTAAGTGTAGATTACATATACCACTTTCGAAATATACACTACACAGTTATTGTATAAGACATCACACAACAACTATTATCTATATTAAAATATATAATGTTGTAGTTAAAAATTATTTACAAAAGAGAAAGAGGAACAGATAATAAAAATGTATATCGAGTTCTTATGTAGGACATCGCACACTAACTAAACTATATTAAAGCCTGTAATGGTCTAATTTACACTTGTTTAAAAATAATAGGTAATCTAATATATAACGACTAATCAACCATTATAACATTACACTCTAGATTATAATTTTTATCATAATCAGTAAGCTAAAAATTCCTCAACATTATAATAGGCTCTTTCTAAAAGTAATTTTTTTATTTGAATTTTAAATTTGGATACGTGCAACTTTTTGACATTTTCAGGGAGGCTATTATACAGTATTATGCTATTATAGTGGAGAGATTCTTTAAACTTAGTTGTTTTGTGCCGTGGAATCGATAGAAGCCTCCCGTGTCTCGTATTGTAAGTGTGGCTATCATCAAGAGTTTTAAATTCCTGCAAGTTTGTTTTTGCGTATGTTAAGCATTTGTATATGTAGATGCAGGGTACAGTTAGGATCTTCTTTGAAATGAACGTGCTTTTGCAACTTTTTCTATAATTTAGATTAAATGTCAGCTTTATAATCCGTTTCTGTGATACAAACATTCTATATAACTGGTTAGACCTCCCCAGATACATATATTTAGTGATAAGTGAGAGTATGCTAGGGCATAATAAACATCCATAAGTCCCTCCTCACTTAGAGTGTCTTTTAGTTGCAGTATTGCAATATATGCCTTATTTAATTTGCTGCATACGTGATTACTCTGAGATTCCCATGACAATGAGCTATCTATATATGTTCCTAAGAATTTGGAAGTGGCGCTTAGAGGTAACGAATTTAATGAGATAATTTTTCTTGGGTTGAAATTTAGAAATACCGTTTTTTTTTCATTTAGTATTAGTTTATTTCTATTGCACCATTCATTCATATCGTCAACAACACTTTCAATAGCTGCCTGTAGATCAACACTATTTATAGCAGATACAGAAACAGTTGTGTCATCCGCATACATGACTGTGAAGCTGTTTTTTATATGACGAGGAAGATCGTTTATATATATATATAGCAAATAACAATGGTCCCAGTATTGATCCTTGGGGGACACCTAACATGACATCATATACATCGGATTCAGCCTCATCATATTTGACTATGAATTTTCTGTTTTCCATATATGGCAGTGCTTGCAGTCGTCCTTGCATGGTCTTCTAGATAAAGCGTCTGCGTTATGAGATCTTCCTGGTCGATGCTCGATTTTAAAGTCGTACTGTTGCAGCCGTTCTATCCAACTAGCCAGTTGACCTTCTGGGGTTTTCAACTGCAACAGCCATTTCAACGCACCATAGTCAGTCCTGATTTTAAAATGTCGTCCGTAGAGATACTTATGAAAATGGTCCACTGATTTGACGATGGCCAATAACTCTTTCCTGGTTACATAATAGTTTCGTTCTGGTTTGGAGAGGACCTTGCTGAAGTTCTCGATCACTGTTTCCTCTCCGTTCTGGATTTGGGACAGCACACAACCAACCGAAGAATTGCTGGCATCCGTATTTAAAATAAAAAGTCCATTCCGTTGTGGGTATGCTAGCACAGGACCAGTACATAGAGCTGCACTACGTGACCAAGGAATTTAACTTCTTTCTGAAATAGTAAACACTTCTTCGGGTTCAACTTCAGGTGTGCATTCCTTACTCGCCCAAATACTTCTTGAAGATTTTTCAAATGTTCTGTAAAGTCTCGTCCCATAACCATCACGTCGTCAAGGTAAACAAGGCACATCTTCCAGGTTAGCCCTCGCAGTACAAATTCCATCAATCGTTCAAAAGTGGCTGGAGCATTGCAAAGTCCAAAAGGCATCACCGTAAATTGGTAAAGACCACTGCCTGCTGAAAACGCTGTCTTTTCCTTATCATCAGGATGAAGCCCAACTTGCCAATAACCGCTCCTAAGGTCTAACGTCGAAAACCATCGTGAGCCCGCCAATGTACTTAACGTGTCATCAATCCGGGGTAATGGGTAACTGTCTATCTTCGTCACATCGTTCAATTTTCGATTATCGACACAAAATCTTAACGTTCCATCTTTTTTGGCAACCAAAACTACTGGCGATGACCAGGGACTCGTTGACTCCTCAATGACTCCATCTTGTAGCATCTATCATTGCCGAGGCTCCTTCTTGTTTTGCTAGCGGAAGCCTCCTAGGTTGTTGTCGAATAGCGGGTGAGTCACCAGTATTTAGGATTTCAGGAACTTGATTGCTTCCCCTCGTTCATCCTTAGATAAATGCTCCAACTGGGAACTCAGCAAGGTCAAGACTTCCTGGTCTATATTCGAAGATGAATTTCCCTCCGTTTGTTCCTCACACCTTGCTACCCACATAACCGGTTCATAGGAGCCAATCGGTTTGCCTTCTTTAATTGTTACTGCATGGGAATTTAAATTGACGACTCTAATTGGGATTTTATCTTTAGTCCGGGTTAAAGTTCTTGCCACAACAATATTGGTTAGGGACTTAATCGATTCGTCACCTTCCACCAGGCCAACACGGTAACCTCCAGGATTTCCTTCCAAGGCAGCATCGATGATCTGTTCCGAATGAGCAGAAATCTTAATCGTCTTTGTTGTCAATAGCCTTGCTTTATGGAATTGGTCATCTGCGGTTGCCAGGATAAATTCCTCATTTCCATGATGTCCAGTCCCAAAATGAAATCATCTGTAATGTCAGCCACAATGACCTTGTAATTTAATCTCAACCGTCCAACCTGCAGTTCCAAATTGACCTCTCCATGGACCGCAGCCCTGTCTCCTGTGGCTGTCCGAATAATTACCTCATTTTGCTCCTTCTTAATCTGCAAGCCTGATATAAACCCTGGCCGCACTATTGATGACGTAGCACCTATGTCAACAGTAAACACGCACTTTCACTTTGACTTCACCAACTTCTTCTTCGGCCTTGCCTATTTTTACTTCGACCTCATTAACTTTCGTCTTTACGCTACCCATATCTTCCTTAATCTCATTTTTTATTTCTTCAACGACTGTAAAGAAGGCATTCTGTTGCGTTTCTATTGCTTTCCTTAATTAATCATTGTCTTTTTGACGTCGTTTCTCCTCTTCTTGTTTTTCCTCTTGACGTCTTCGTTCGTGATCCTCAAAAATTTTTCTTAATTCTTCTTGACGTTTTTGTTCTTTTCTTTCCTGTTCCTCTTTCTCTTCCTGGCGCTTTCTTTCCTGTTCTTCTTTCTCTTCCTGGCGCTTTCTTTCCTGTTCTTCTTTCTCTTCCTGGAATTTCTTTTCTTGGTCCATCATCATCTTTTGCATTTGGGCGAATAAGTCCTGTATTTGTTTTTCAGATGCCATGCTTCTGGTCGCTACCGGCACACAATTACGATAAAATCAACAAAATTTAACAATCACGTCAATATTGGCAAAGTAACTGTCAAAAAATCTCGAAACAACACGAAAATAAAAAGTCTTATCAAGAGTCTTTGTCACTTAGCCATTAATGTTCCAATAGAAAAGTTCTAGAAAGTTCACGAAAATGCACTTATTAACTACACGAAAAAGTCTTGTTCGGAGTCTTTAATCTCTTCTTAGTTCAAAGGATTTAATCACTATCACTAATGTCCTAATAAAATGTCTCAAAAAGCACTTAACACTGTTTTTCCTGTTCGAAAATAATCCTCGAACAATGTCCAGTAAATTTCTTCCTGTGTTAGCACTAACTCCGAGAACACTGTCCATACAATACTTCAAATTTAAAATAACCTTTACACTTTGTTTACTTAATATTTATCCTCACTTTTCACTTTTCAACTTGTTCACTTTTATAAACTTCCTTCTTAATAAACTTCCCTTTCTGCGCTGGTAATCGCGCCTTATATACTCCGAAATTGCCTCTCTAGATCCATCTAGAAACAATCGAGAATCTTCTCACCATACTCTGAAAAAGTCCATTTCTTTCTACAAGCTTCCAGTTACTCAATATTAGGCATAGGCGTATCAATTTCCAGTTCCAAGGGGGTGTAATTCATAACAGTATTATTTTAACCCGAACTGTATATATAAAATTGAATTTCGGCTAGTTTGGTCAAATCTTGACCGATTTGGCTAAAATTTGGAAAGAAAGTCATTATCACACAAAAACACACAAAACTGCCCTAATAAATTTCAGCTAAACATATTGAATAGTTTTGCTGAAATTCCAGTTTCAGTCAAATTTTCTGAAATTTTCAAATCCAAATATCTCATATCCTACGAGTCGAATCGAAATGTGCTTGGCGGCAAAAGATAGCTTATTTTATGTACTTTTATATGAAATTAGTCAAAATTATTTCTTGCAAGAATTTGGGAATAAAATGTTGCAATTTATGCCATTCTGGTAGAGTGACAGCATGCCAGAATTCAGATAATGTCATCGAGGAAGTGATTGTTGATGTCGACCCAATAGTAGAAATTAGAGTTCAAGATGTTGAGGCTGTAGACGATAATGATAACAGGGAATGTGATGAAGAAGAAGAATAAGGAGAGGAAAAAGAAGATGATAGACAAGAGAACATTTCCGAAATTTATAATTTCAGTGATGATGAAACTGACGAGATATTCAAATCTGCAGTGACTGATTCGGAGGCAAGCAGTTGTAGTAGCACATCCAGTACATTGAGCCGCAAGAGAAGACATCCGCAATAAGTATGATAGAATATATGTATAAATAGAATTCAGTTAATGAAATAAAAAATAATTAAATATAAAAAAATAAAAAAAGGCAGTGAAATAAAAATATTTGAGTTTAAAAATAAATAACTATTGTAAAATTATCAAAAGATTTACAATTTTTAATTTTTCTTATCTAAGACTGTAATAGTTATAATAATAATAATAATAATAATAATAATAATAATAATAATAATAATAATAATAATAATAATAATGTGGGGAGTGGTTGTAGATAATTCGCTGGCGCTTCCCCTGTGAGAATATCGGAGACACGGAAGAACTGTCCAACATCGCTAACGCGAAAAAAAAAAAAATAATAATAATAATTGAAACTGTGCCCTACTACAAATATCAGCCAAAAGATGTTCTTGAAAACAATGAGTATAAAATGTACTGGGACAGGGAGATTAGAACCGATATAAAAATACAGGCTAATAGACCGGATATAGTAATATATAACAAAACCAAGAGAGAGGTCACTCTTATTGATGTTGCTGTCCCACTATCTAATAACTTACAAACTACATATGCAACAAAAATAAATAAATACATAGAACTGGCAGCAGAAATAAAAGAAATGTGGAGAGTAAATAGAGTTGACATACGGCCGATCATAATATCCGCAACAGGAATAATACCACAAAATACCAACAAACAGAAGAATTTAACATAAAATATTTAACACCGAATCTACAAAAATCTGTTGTACTAGACACATGTCACATTGTGAGAAGTTTCCTATCAATTTAAAACTAATATGCAGAAAGGCTTGACAAATGTCCGTCTGAAGCAACCTACCATCGAAGTAAAACCGTTGAAAGACGAGATCATGAATAAAATAATAATAATAATAATAATAATAATAATAATAATAATAATAATAATAATAATAATAATAATAATAATAATAATAACCAGTCGGGGTTGTCTGTCCACTCTCTGGCGCGTCCTCAGGTGGCGGATAGAGGAATGCTCATCAGCACTGCTGAGGGGTAACAGACACTTGGCAGCAAGTATAAAATGCATTTCTTACCCATGTTTGTATGGGGATTCTTATGCTATACAAATATGGTGAGGACTAGATCAGGGCGCACGTCCAATGTGGACCACGGAGATGGAGCTGACCCTGTCCTCGTGACTGATGCGAGCGGTCAGTGGCGAAGGAGGCGTCCCCAACCCCGTCGTCGGGCTCAGCCCGAAGCAACTACTGGAGACCTGAATGAAAATGTGGCGCTGAATGTACAGACTGCTGAAAGCGCTGACAGACCCCAGTCTGATGAGAAAATCGGTGAGGCAAGTGGCGCCGACCCTCGAGAGAATACCATAAGGCCAGAAAGCCCTCCAAGAACGAACACTCCGAGAGTAAGCTTGGAACCTCATGTGAGAATTCCCGCTGATTCTAACCAAAGGGGCAGGCGTATGCGCTGGACTCGCAATCTCAATATTGAGCTAATTCGCGCATACTTTCGCGTCACGAACTTGGAAAGAGACATTATAGGTTACCTATTACGTTTGCACCAAGCATGGCAAGAAAGATATCCAAATGGACAATTTACAGAACAGCGACTCTCAGACCAAGTAAGATCTATCCTGAGGAGAAAAGCTCTATCTGATGCAGAACTCGATAATATCCGCAGGGAGCTCCGACGAGAAAGTATTAACGCACTACAAATTCCAGATCAACAACAGGAACCGGTAGAACAACAACCACAACAACCAAACAGAAATACCGGTAATAGTGTAGAAGTTACCCTTGCACTATTTTATAGAATAGAAATAGAACATCAGGGAGTAGAACCTGAGCTCAGACCTAAACTACCAAAACTAAAGAATGACCCCAAAGCAAAAGAAGTTATCCAACTAGTCAATGCGGCTATAGAAGACAAATTTTCAGCTTGTAGCAGTTTAGAAGATATACACTACCTCGTCTATTGTGGAGCAAGGACAGTGTGCGCCATCTTAGGGGCCGAATGTAGAGAGAGAGATAAACCTCAACACCGAAACAAAAAACCACCATGGGAACAGAGGCTAGAGGGTAAAATCACCTTAATTAGAAAGGAAGTGGGAATAATCCATACTTATTTAAACACTCAGAATCCAAGCAGGAGAGTGACATGTAAAGTTAAAGCATATGCCCGAAAGATTCCCACAAAACTCTCGAAATCAGACTATCGACAAGCCCTGATAAAACATCTTGAAATTTTAAAACAAAAGATCATGGCATTAGGGAATAGACTGAAAAGATATCGCAAAAGAACCAAGAGATATAAACAGAATAAAGAATTCTCCAATGACCCAAAGGTGTTCTATAGGAAACTCGACGAAGAGAGTAACGCCCAAAATACACAACCACCGACCAGTGAAAAAATGAAAGAGTTTTGGACAAAAATATGGGGTGATGACGAACAACATGATCCCAAAGCATACTGGATCCAGGAAGAAAAAGAGAAACATAAAGCTATACCCAGTATGGAAGTTATGCACATCTCCGAGTCAGACGTTACCAAGGCGGTCAAGAAAACTCATAATTGGAAAGCCCCAGGTATCGATCACATTCACAACTACTGGTCGAAATATTTCACTAAGGGCCATAAAAAGCTATCCCAACTCTTCCAAGAAGCACTAACGGAGCCAAAGAAAATCCCCAGTTTCTTCACAAAGGGCATCACCTATATGATACCAAAGAAAGGTGATCTTACCCAACCAAAAAACTTCCGTTCCATTACGTGTCTACCTGCGATCTTAAAAATTCTTACCGCCATCATCACCAACAAAATTAATAAACACGTTAACCAAGAAAATATCTTATGCTGGGAGCAAAATGGATGTAGACAAGGGTCCAGAGGATGCAAAGAATTACTTGTTATCGACAGTATCATAGCAAAGCATGAGGTAACGAAACGAAGGAAGATATCTGTCGCATGGATTGATTATAAGAAAGCCTTCGACTCGGTGCCCCACTCTTGGCTACTGGTGATCCTGCGCATCTATAAAATAGAGGAAAACACTATAAACCTCTTAAGGGCACTAATGTCACGGTGGAGAACAATGCATGAGGAGTGAGGAGTGAAACACTGTCCTACATAACATCTGAAATCCAGATAAAAAGGGGCATCTTTCAAGGCGATAGCCTGAGTCCAACATGGTTTTGCCTTGCCCTTAATCCCCTCAGCAATATGTTGAACAGCAGTACTAACAAATATTCGTTGAATCGAAATAACGCACTAGCTCATCTCTTCTACATGGACGATTTGAAAATCTTCTCTGCCGGGCCCCAGCAAGTGCAAGGATCATTAGAACTAGTAGGATCCTTCAGTAGAGCTGTAAGAATGGAGATGGGCCTAGAAAAATATGCTGTCCTTCATATCGCAAAGGGAAAAATACAAAATGAAGAGGGCTTAACCCTCATGGATGGCACCTCAATTTCAATAATGAAGGAAGAGGAACGATACAAATATCTAGGAATTCTACAGGCTGCTAATATAGACCACGCAAGAAACAAGGAGGAGATTGGGAATAAGTTCATTAAAAGAGCAATTTCTATCCTAAAAACAGAACTTTGCTCCAAAAATAAATTCAACGCAGTTAACACGTGGGCCTTTCCGGTTATCATATACACTTTTGGAGTTCTGAAATGGTCAACAACTGAATTGCAGGCATTGGACAGACGTGTGAGAACTACGTTAATGAAGTATGGAATACACCACCCCAAATCCGCTATGGAAAGGTTATACCTACCACGCACAGCTGGGGGACGAGGCTTGGTTAACCTGGAAATAACACACGAGGAACAAAGAAATAATTTAAGAAAATACTTCTTAGAGAGGGAGCTGCCGTTCTTGAAAGCTTTGTGCACAATTGACCAGAAACTCTCACCCCTAAACCTGTCTACGCCGGAACCTGAAACTGAGAGAATTGGTTTAAAAGATCTGGAAAACCAGTGGAAGAGGAAGGCACTACACGGTAGATACTATTCTGGACTGCATCAGGATGTAGCAGATAAAGTAAGTTCTGTATCTTACCTTACCGCAGGATATCTGTATGCTGAAACAGAGGCCTCGCCATACAAGATCAAGTAGTACCTACAAGGACTTATAGAAGACACATTCTCCGAGAACAAGTTGAAAACTCTAAATGTAGAATGTGCAATGCAAGTGAGGAATCCATTCAACATATAATATCTGCATGTACGTACTTAGCGCCTACTGCATACCTTAGCAGACACAACAATATGGCTAAGATCCTCCAGCAGCAATTATGCAGAACAGCAGGCACACAAAAGGGAGATACAGCTTATTATAAATATAACCCCCCCCGCCGTCAGTGAGAACAACAATTTTAAAATCTATTGGGACATGCCTATTCAGACTGATCACCCAATTACGCATAACAGACCTGACATCGTAGTTATGGACAAAATCAATAGAACAGTCAACCTAATAGATATAACGATTCCTTTAGATGACAACATCGAGAAGGCCTACAGAGAGAAAATACGAAAATATGAAGATCTTGCCATCGAAATAAAGAATGTGTGGGAGGTCCAAAAAGTTACATTAGTCCCAATCGTTATATCAGCAAACGGAATAGTACATAAAAATACCAAGAAACACCTAAAAGAACTCAATGTTTGCACAACGCACTTAATACAAATGCAAAAAGCCGTTATTTTAGGCACAACATCTATTGTACGGAGAACTCTTTCCATTTCGTAGCCAAACACATATGCTTTGGTTCCAGGATCCGGCATTGTGATATAAACCAGGAGAACCTGTGAAAAAAAAAAATAATAATAATAATAATAATAATGATAATACGAGTTTCCAACTCGTGGTTGAACGAGGGGCAGCAGATTCCGGACTGGTTTGCGGAAGGGCGAACTGTACTGATCCCCAAAAATGGGGACCTGTCCAACCCGAAAAACTACAGACCAATCACTTGCCTCAATTCCTGCTACAAGTTATTTACACGTATCTTGTACGCCAGGACTTTGAGGTCAGTTGAGCCTGTATTCCAAGAGATACACGAGCAGCGATGCAGTAAAAAAGGTGTGGCAGGCTGCAAAGAGAACCTATTGATAGACCGCTGTATTGCTCAGGATTCTGTGCAATACAAGCGTAATCTATCAATGGCGTGGATCGATTACCGGCATTCGATACAACATCACATGCAATATTGTTACACCTGCTCCAATGCCTTGCGGTACCTGCCCAATAGTGAGATGCATTGAACAACTGATGCCACTCTGGAGAACCCGCTTCACCGTAACATCTGGTGCCCCGCGGATTTCAACAGAGCCGGTATCATTTAGGAGAGGAGTTTTCCATGGCGACTCCCTCAGTCCTCTCCTATTCTGCATCTCACTGTTGCCCTTGTCTGTAGAACTACGTCAAACCCGCGTATACCAATGTGGATCACCCAGCAACCGGAGGCATAAGGTCACCCATTTATTCTATATGGATGACCTAAAACTGTATGCCTCCGGAGAGGGCGAACTCCAAAACTCTCTTAGGGTGATCCAAGAGTACACGCGGGCTATTGGCATGGAATTTGGGTTGGACAAATGTGCAGTCGTCCACCTCAAGAAAGGACGATGCGGGCTATTCCCTGAAGATACGCAGTTGGCAGATGGAAGCATCCTAAGACATCTGGATGCCGGAGAGACCTACACGTACTTGGGTGTGCAACAACATCACATCCAGGACGTAAAACAAATTAAGGACACTCTCCGCGGCAAGTACAGACATCGACTTCGAGAGATTTGGTCTTCCGAACTTTCGGGAAAGAACAAGGTGTCTGCGACTAAGATACTTGCCGTTCCGATTCTGCTCTACTCCTTTGGAGTAGTCAAGTGGACAGTAGATGAGCTGCGTCAATTGGATAGGGATACCCGCAAGATGATGCATATTCACAGAAGCATTCATCCTAGATCGTCCGTTCCTCGAGTGTACCTTCCACGTCAACGGGGGGCAGAGGACTCTTGAGCCTGGAGTGCATGCATCGCAGAGTAGCGCTGAGTATGGCATGTAACATCTTGAGGAGCTCAGATCCACTCCTGCGGTTAGTGAGAGATCATGAAACCGTAGGAGTGGGCGGATTTTTATTTAAGGCAGCACGCAGGGCCGCAGATGATCTCGGTCTCGTTTTCGACTTCAGGCGAAGAGGCAGGCGAGGTGCTGATGCACAGTCAGTAACTGAGCTTCCGCCAAATCGCCTGACAACCCAAATCAAAGCTGCCGAGCAGAGAAATCTGTTCAGGCAGCACGTCGATAGACCCATGCATGGAGTGATCTACAACAACATAGAGACACTGGGTTTATCTACAAAGCTGACCTTCTCATTCCTGAGGTCAGCAGGGCTAAAGTCGGAGACCGAGGGATTCATTGTGGCCTGCCAAGATGGTGTTATTAACACCTTGGTCTACCGCAGTCGTGTTATGGGTGTAGGGTCCCCGACCTAAATTGTAGGACCTGCCATCAGGCGCCGGAGTCGCTCATGCATTTACTATCTGCATGTCCGATTTACGCGACTTCGGCCTACATCCACAGACATAACGCGGCTTTACGAGTGCTGTATTACCATCTTCGGCACTCGTACGAGGTAGACCAAACACCAGTGCTGCCTTATGTTCCCGGAGAGATCGAGTCCGTTGTCGAGAACGAGAAGTGCCGAATTTATTGGAACTACTCGTTCCCGACCGTCAGGCTGATTCAAGCCAACAAGCCTGACGTAGTCCTCCTCGACCACCAGACCAAGGTGATGTATGTCTTCGAGTTCTCGGCACCTGCCGAGACAAACATCACCTTGAAGGAGGAGGAGAAACGGACCAAATACCGAGATCTCCGGTATGAGCTCCAAGCGCTATACCCAGACTATTCGGTCAAGATGGTCGTCCTGATAATCGGCGTTCTCGGTGGGACGAGGCCTACTCTGCTCTCAGCATTGAAGACCATACCGGCCTGCCAAAAAATCAGCCGAATGGTTGGCAGGCCAAATGCAGAAGGCAGTCATCTTAGGGTCCCTGCGTCTACTTAGGGCACACGATTCTGGAATCTACAACCACTAACCCTGCGGGATGTGGGGAGTGGGTGTAGATAATTCGCTGGCGCTTCCCCTGTGAGAATATCGGAGACACGGGAGAACTGTCCAACATCGGTAAGGCGAAAAAAAATGATAATAACACATACATACACACTGATCACTGTAATTACATTGCCTGAGTGGTTTTAAAATTCAGGCCTATGCATTAAAATAATTTTTATAAAAAAAAGATTAAATAAGATACATTACGAGCGCGCGCACACAATCACACACACACACACATCCACACACCCACACACACACACTCACACTAAAAATCATATTAGGCATTATTTTATCGAAAAACTGTATTAATGAAAGTTGTTCAGAATTGTCCAAAAACCTAGAGTCCAAAATTTCAGCAATATTAAAAAATACTGAATTTTATTTTTCAAGTCCAAAATTTCGACATTTAAAAAAAATACAAAGCACTTGACAACTACCTGGCTCGGACATTGTTTTAAACAAAATTTTAATAGTCTTTAATATCGCTGAAATTTTGGACTCTAAGTTTTTGGACAATTCTGAACAACTTTCATTAATAAAATTTTTCTATAAAAAAATGCCTAATATGATTTCTTTATTTTTTCCATTTATTTTGGTACCACAGGTGGCTTTGCATTTGTAAGACGCGAATGTTTCTTTGGTCATAAGTAGATCCTAATTTATTCTATCTTTTGGTAAAAATTTTTTCAAGTCGGACAAAAAAGAAAAAAGTGATAAAGGTGTTTCCATTTTAAATGTGTCACACTGTATATATATATATATATATATATATATATATATATATATATATATATATATATACCGTAAATGGCTAAAAAAACTGTCGAATGTTGAAAAAAAAATTATTTTGACTAATTTTATATAAGAGTACTTAAAATAAGCTATCTTTTGCCGCTAAGCACATTTCTATTTGACTCGTAGGACATGAGATATTTAGATTTGAAAATTTCAGAAAATTTGAGTGAAACTGGAATTTCAGCAAAACTATTCAATATTTTTAATTGAAATTCAGCCAATTACATTACATCCCACAGCAACATTGCGTTCTTTCATAACAAAGACATTTTGCGTCCTCTAAAAATAACTCCTATGGAATAAATCTGATTGTGTATATTGAATCTCCTAAAAACTTTATGAACCTGAAGGCAGTTTTTGGGTCTGTATCGTAAAAAAATATATATACAATTGTTACATTTTCAGGGTATTTTGCATCATTTTATATCACCATCTAAATTGAGTCCATTTATATATTTTTATTTACATATGTGTCATTATTTTAAGCCCATACACGTATATTTTCTTATTATTACATTGAATTTTACGTCCGGCTTTGTTGCCAAGTGGATATAAAATTTGGCGTAAGATTTTTCATTTCTATCTATGAACTCAACTGCTTCCCTCGCAAAGTCAGAAAGAGATTGATTAATTGATTGATTTGCCAGCGTAAGGTGGGCATTGCTGCCAATTCCGGTGCAGGGAGATTTGTTCCACCACGCAGCCCGATCGCCCACCGATCATCCCACCGTGTGCCAGAACAAACCCCCAGTGCTTTTATATACCGCCGGACCAGCTGCATACGCTGGATTGGACATTGGACATGCTTGTTGTCAGCAGCGAGAGCCGCATGACGCATGGGGTAGGAGTATAGGATGGAGCGTGTAGGTGTTTGTGAGATGTTTCTTCTTGTTTTCCTTCTGTCTTCATCGGATGGAAAGTGTAAGCGTTTGTGAGATGCTTCTTTTAGGTTTTCGTACTTCTTTTTACTTTCAGGTTTTTGTGATATGCTTCTTCGTAGTTTCTGTCTGTGATCATCTTCTCTCCTATTCTACTTCTGAGTTTTCTCTTTCTTCAGAAAGAGAATATATTAATTAGATTTTAAAAACTCATCTGTTAGCAGCTTTAACAAAAAGTAGATATACGTCTATACATTGTGTTTCCTATAATATCCGTTAAGAGTAATACGAATAAGCATTATAAAAGACGAGGGAGATATTATGGATAATTACTTCCACATTCACGTAGTGGAGTGGAAGTCTAGCAGTCATTAAAACAATTTCAGATATTTTATAGAAATAGGCGTAGAATGTCATAAAACGTCGAGGTTTTAAATTTGAGAAAAAAAATCTGTTTGTCGTTTATGTTTGTGCGCCCGTTTTCTAAGGAACGGTCTAAGATATTGACTTGAGATTCCATACACATATGTACCATGGCGAGATCTAGGTTAGAGAGGTCTAGGAGAAATAGGTTATATTTTTCTCAAATTTCGGTGAAGGGTTGGGGGTTAAAGTGAAGGGTAAATAAGTAAAGCAATCTGGTAAGACCACAGAATTTTGAAATTTGGTGAATATACTAGATGCCAAGGCCTCAGATTTTTTTAATAATAATTTACACTCCTCCTCTACCCACTCCATTGTTAAAAGGGTTGATAAAATAAAATACTAAATTCCAATTTAAGTGAATGTCTCTACATTCACTGAACTTGGAATTTAGTACATGTATGCATTATAACATCATCTGGAATTAGATTATATTTTGAGATAATTCCGTTGTAGGAGAGGGAGATAAGTAGGAGTAAATATGGAAAAATAAGTAAAGCAAGCTGGTAAGACTACATAAACTTAGGATTTGGTGTATATCCTAGAAGCCAAGGTTTCAGATTTCTTTAAGTATAATATTCTTCAATCCCCCATCACCTCCACTCTATTATTAAAGGGGTTTATAAAATAAAAGTGAGATATTTACTTGAAATTTGCTACACATATGTATTGTAATGACATCTCATTGGGATGATTCCATTGAAGGGGATAGGGTAGGGGTAAAAGGGGAGAATAAGTAAAGCAAGCTAATAAGATTACAGAAACTTCATTTTTGGCGTATTTGCTTGAAGCCAACGCGTCATTTTTTTGTGACATCTACCTCTAATATTATACTATTAAAATTTCCACATACTGTAGTCAAGATTTCAAGACATGTATGCAAAATCTGCATGTGGAAGCAGTGATTCCTTAACAATGTTTACTGCACACAGTTTTTACTATAGAATTGATCAGAATTTAAAAAATTTTGGTATTAAACTTTAAGGGGTTGTATAGTAAAACAAAGCAGACATCTCCAATTTCATATTGGTTTTGCCTGTAAGTATTTCTTTTATTGCACGTTCTGTATAAAAACTGTTATTTTACGTCATTCTTTGTTGTCAAATAATTCGGGATACAATGCTTCTTTTCTCTTGGGATCCCTTTTTTGCTTAATATGATCAATGAAAAAAAAAATGTCCTTGTCCATTGGTCCATGGAGTCAAAACCCGCTTTTCCTATTTTGAATTGAAACCACTTCTTTTTCCACTATGTCTTTTAATTTATTGTAAGAAACAATTCTGATAATAGTATTTTGTTCATTGTCACTTTCTGTATTATTATTGTCATTATCTTCACTAGATCCAATTTCTTTTAAAACATTTTGTTCTAAATCCATTATGCTCTCCTGCTTCACCCTTTTCCATTAAAATCAGTAATTTGAAGATTTTCGCGGTTGACAGACATCGTCTGGTAGTCTGTAAGAACTTTTATGGATCCCTGATAGCCCACAAAAGTTGATAATTGTTCTACTTCATTCTTATTTAAATTGAACAATTGCGTCAGAGTTGCCAGGTGCTTTCTAAGTCTTGTACATAATATGGATTTGGGATTTTTACCACAAGTTATTGCATATTTGGCAATTACTTTATAACCGTATATAGGTGTGGTATACCCTGGCTTACCAAATAAATACGATAGATATTAAATAACACTATTCAAAGTTGCATCGCTAGCTAGTAATGTCATACCATCGGCAAATTCAGAATGAAAAGTATTTAAAAGTATTTTCTTTTTAAATTCACCCCTAAAAATGTCCAAAATACCACTTTTTGGCCAAAAAAAAACATGGTTGCACCCTTTCGAGGAGGGAAAAATTTCGAAATCTTATTATTCTTAGCAGAACAAACACTTTCCACGGTGTCGCGTTCCATCTTCAAAAATTTTCCACCTAAATCACTATTTGACTCCATTAAATTATGTTAGGGAAACCAAAAATCGGGGGGGGGGGAGTGGCATTCCTTTCAATACAATATTCAATTAAAATTTCAAAGAGCAGGGGGTGGCAATCTTCACAAATAATATTTTTCTCTCCGCTGAAATTTCAAAGAGCGGGAAGTGACATTTCTAGCAACAAAATTTGTATCTTCGCTGAAATGTTGAAAAGCGAGGGGGTGATATTCCTTGCAATAACCACTAAGCCACCACATGTTACATTGATCGAAGCGTAACACGCTAATAATACGTATAATAAAAATAAAAATTGGAAAATGGCCATAGATATTCCTCTGTTCTTCTTAACAATCGGCGCCAGTTTAGCAGAACAGTTCCCCTTCATACTCCTCTAAATGTGTTTGATTTTTTTCCTCTATTCTTCATGATTTTAAGTTTTACACCATTCCTATGGGCCAATGCTCATGCATGCAAATTGAACCATTTCGATATATTTAGAGAAAAGAAATATCGATATTTGAACCCAATATGTTGCAACAAACGAATGACATGAATACAATTATGTTTTAGGATTATTATATCGATATTTATTTTATTTGATACATCGTTGCCATCCCTAAAGGCTTTGGCGACCAATATAAACCAAAAAGGTATTTTTTTCTTCTCGCTTAGTATTCAAGCTATTGACAAAAGTGAATAAAAAGATACTCAATTTTTACCTACATTTCTTACTATTATTATTAATAATTAAAAACAAAAGGTTTACATAACTCAAAATAAGTATGGTACCTACTTTAAAACAATTTTATGACAGCAACTTGTAAAAAGTAATGTCATACACAAATATCTAATATACTTGCTTGGCCTATACGAGAGATAGGTGAATGTTATTTATTTGTATCTGTTAATGAATATTTTGTGTCAAGCATTAGACAAAATGAAGTAAAAATGAGGTTTTGCCATTCTCTCTATTTTTATGAAAATTTTTTAAATGTTTTTCTTGCTTCTTGTATGAAACGTCTTAAGAGTAGCTTATGACTTTCCGAAGAGCTCATAATGAGAGCGAAAAATGTTTCAAAGACTAAGCGTTTCCAAGAGACAGAATGATAGATGATCTTCAAGGTGAAACCATTTTGAATAAAATATAATTACAGAAGGTAATACTGATATTTTAATTTAGATTTTCATTTTTTCAATAAATAGGTAGGTATTTGATAGATAAATTTATTGTATACTCTTTTAATTATAATAGATTGTAGGTAATCAAAAGTAGCATTGGAAATCAATATTTTCAGGGATAGATTTTTATTTTTATTTTTCATACATTAACTTTTTGGCTGTTTACAAAATCCTATAAACATGTTTCATTGTACCTTACAATGCTGTTAATATCCTAACAAAAATAATTTTAATACAATAGTATAATAAAGGAATATCCATTTCAAAGTAAGTTCGTATATTTACGCTTTATGCATATACCATGAATTAATCATAAAATGTTGTTGCACCAAAAACAATTGAAATGTAATTATTGGATATTAATAAAATTTACAGTTCAATGGTTTATCGACGGTATGTGTATTTACAAATACTAATTAAAATATGTATATCACATATTTATAACCCATTAAATATTGTATATTCTATTTCGGGATGTTTGTGTCTTAACTTCGGATATAATAATCCCCAAAAAAACATTACACATGCAAAAATTTGGTCGTCTTTTCCTTCCGATCGTGGCAAAAACATGTGCAAGTATTAGAGCGTAACAACAAATAAACTACTGAATATTGTTTATTATGAAAATACGGTCATATTTTTACATTTGTAATATGTCTGGGGGTTTTTGTTCTAAGAAATTTATAAGTATCATTAAATATAATTGTTTTATACTGAAATGGTCAGTGTTATGCAAACTGTTATGCAAAATTTAGTGTCTTTTGAATATAGAGAGTTAATTAGGTATTCATGTCTTCCTAAAAAGAGTACATAAGCAGAATTGACCGATCTACGCCAAGGCACGTATACTGAAAATATCATGAACCCAAAAATAAATCAATTAATTATCATGACAACTTCTAAAAAACAGAAGTAAAATAATTAATCGCATTGAATTCTATCATGTATGTTAGATCTGGATTTGTAGTTTTCACTTTTTAAAAACAATTTTCCAGTTTACACAAAAGAGTATTTTTATTATTAAATAAATAGGTTGTTTTACAACTTGGATACTTAAAACTAGATGATAGTTAATCTCCGGGCATAACCCTTAAGTGGAGAAATTAACATTATTCAAAATGAAATTAATAATACTTAAATACTAAGAGAGGCTATGCTCTTGTAAATCGAGTTAACTGAACGATGCAGACTGATCAGGACTGAGGCCAAAAGCGTCGTTCAGTCGTATTTATAATGTTTGCATAAAATGCAGATTAAACAGAAACTAAATCTAGATATCAGGGTTCCACAAAAGTAACCTAAGCTAGAACGTGCAATTTGGAATATTAAGGTATTGAATTACAAAGATAAAGAAAGATATGAAATAAAGAAATGAATTTGTTATTGAAAGTATTAAATTACTTATGTGAACGTGTTGATAAGAACTTAAGAATAATACGGTTATACAAAGGTTATTATATAATGCAATGCTTAAATCTAATATAACAACTCCCTTTCTTATAAAAAAGTTGATGCTATAAATCAACTTTTAAGCGTAAGTTTTGCTGTATGAGGGATTTAGTTCGATATCCTCGGGGATTTCACGAATATTTACACTTGTTCTTCTTTTGGGGAGTAAATGTCCATATCCACTGAAAAGCTTGGACTTCGGTGGTTGTGGAGGTCGCGGTGGTTGATCGTTGGATAGGGAGATGCCGATCCTTGCGTCTCTTCTGCCTTTTCTGCATTTGCAGATTACGAATAAAATGATAAGTATGATAATCAAAGTTATCGTAAAGTACGTGAACCAAGAAATGTTCTTGTTGATGAATGGTTCATTGATGATTTTGTCTAGATCGTCCGAGTATTGATCTAGTTTATGCTTGGCGATGTTTAGATCATCCGTGTTGAGGTTGCTTAACTTCAGTGGCTTCAAATTTGGGAGTTTGGATTTCTCCGGGAGATGGTTACAGCAATCGTATGGTATTCGAACTGGATGACTGTTGTAAGTGATGTTGTCTAGCGGGTGCGATGAGGTATGGACCCTGGTGCTACCTATGAAGGCACTACACTCCGATTTCAAAGTCAAGATTGAGTTCAGCTGGATTATTTTCGTAATAACGTCTCTGTTGTTGCACTTTACGGTTACCGGTAGATTGTCTGATACTAGTATTAGCCACTTATTGTTGCTTAGTTTTTGAATACTGTAGTCTTTAGCAAACAATAAATTCGACTGGCAAGTCCGGGGCACTACACTTAATTGTTTTAGTATTTGGGCTTCGCATATCGCGTCACTGTCTATGGGGTACGGAAGCACATTTGAACAAAGTCTTACACTGGGGTTTAAGGATTTACAATTGTCAAGGTTCGGGAGAGGTACAAATAACAATGAATCATCGTCCTTTGCTATGTACTTATGTGTCGTTGATAAAATATGATGTAATCCTGTTCGATTATCCAATATAGGAATAGGGTAAAGGTGGTAGAGGGTGTAAGTTTCTGGTTCTGTTAATGGAATTTTTAAAACAAATATTACTTTAGATCCAGATTGAAAAGCCTGGAGTTCTATTATATCAAAATATTGAGCAACTTTTGAAATTTGTGGTGTTATCGGCAGATTATTTTTGTGCAGAGATTGAGATACTTCCTGAAGAGAAGAAACTAAGTCTTTCGGGGCAATTATCGAACTATGTAGGATTTTTAATCGAGCAAATGTGATTGAGTTTAAAATGTTATCTAAACTATTTTCTAAAAACATATAACTTTCCATAAGAGATTCGCATATCTCGAGTACTCGTAATTTTGATTGAATGTAAGCTAAATCATCTGATATATCATAAATTGATTTTTCAATTTCTTTAATATCGTTATTGAAAGTTTCCTCGTCGATTTTTAGTTTTTGAATTGTTGAATTAAAACTTTTTATTACCGAGGTCGTTACCGAAATTTGGTTCTTCATCAGATTTTCTAGTTGATGTTCGTCATTCGTGAGTTTATTAATACAATCTGTATAGTATTCACCATCAGAGGCGTCTAGGTTACCTGTGATAGCCTTCCAGAATGTACCGATTCCATTTAAAATACCTCGTTTGTATCTTTTAGTGTCCACAAATATTTCCTCAACTTTTTGTTGTAATGATTGGGAAATTTGGGTTAAGAGACTAATATGCGTTCTAACTTCCGATCGGAAGGATGTCATGCGAGGGTTGTCTGTATCGAATGTGGTTATCATGTCGTTTAGAATTTTGTTATTATTGTCGAGGGTTAATTTAATTGGCTCGATGTCTTTGTAGACTAGAATTGTCCATTTATCATTTGATATTTCAATTCGGTCTTCTTCGTGATAGTATATTCCGATGGTATTGTTGATGGGTTCAATAGAATATTGGGGTGATACTGCTTTGAGCAGCAGAAGAAACCTGAAAATAAATTAATTTTCAAAGTATGGTTTCATTCTGTCAAAGTTGGTTTTTGTAGTGTGTTTAGTCTGAGGGTTGTAAAGTATAGCAGAGTTGTTTAGAATTTCTCTAATTTCAAATGGTCCATTAAACTTGTTTTGAAGTTTATTCTTAATTTGACTTTCCTTTACATAGACTTTGTCACCTACTTTGTACTCGGGTAAATTGTCGTGTACATGTTTATCGAATCTTACTTTTGCTTTTTCTTTCTGTAATTGGGTCCTTGTACGAGCTATTTTATAATAGTGCGATATTCTATTATTTAAATCTCGCATGTACTTAGATATGAGTTGTTCGTGATTGTAAAGTGTTTCAGGGGGACGACTTGCACTATGTCCGAATATTAATTCGTACGGGGTGAAGCCATGAGTTTTGTTTATAGAGTTATTATAACAAATAACTGCGTATGGTAAGATGGTTAACGGGTGTTCGCTAGGGTTTTCTAATTTATTAGCCCTTATCATTTCCATGAGCGTCGCGTGAAATCTCTCTAGTGAGCCGTTGGATTGTGGGTGGTGTACACTAGAGTATGTTAATTTAATATCGTAAAGAAGGCAAAGGTCTTTAAGAAGTCGATTTTCGAATTCTCGGCCTGAGTCACAATGGATGCGAAGGGGTGTACCGTAATGTTGAAAGTACAGTAGAAGTGTATTTACGATAGATTTCGCGGTTTTGTCCTCTATAGCATAAGCTTGTGTGAATTTAGTGAGTTCATCCCTGATTGTTAGGGCATAATTTCGTGTAGGAACTTCAAGGATGTCAATGTTAATGCGTTCGAACGGGGTTTTCGGTGTCTCTGTAATGACTAGAGGATTGTCCAAGTTTTTACGTAAAATTTTCGCTTTTTGACAAGTTTCGCATGCTTTTATAAATTTTTCGACGTCTTTTGTTAGTCCGGTCCAATTGTACTGATTTTTAATTCTACGTATCGTCTCATTAATGACGCGATGGAGATTATTTTTTCCTGCATGAAACTGACTTAGTATTATGGGAATTTGATCTTCGTCGGGTTTTGTTACGACGTCTTGACAAACGACTAGCTGTATGTCTTTGTCACTAAAAATAAATGAGAAGATTTCGAGAATAGGTAAGTTCAAGTTATTCTCGACATAGTATGTTTTTGCTGGATTTATGTCGTTCTGGTTTTTGTATATCATAACGAAAAGTTGTAAAATTGCCGACAAGGGGTCGAATGGTAAGGGTACGATATGATACGATCTGTTCTTTACTGTTTGACTAGATACGGTGTTAATTTTGTTGTTAGAAAACTCAGGGTTTTCTTCAAGAATATCCTCGATTATTTTGTAGTGGATATCTTGCAAATTGTCTTGCTGAAAGAATGTAATTATATTTTTATGATCTTTATCGAGCAGTTGATTATTTGAAAACTTGATTTTCGCGTAATCGATTAGGGACTCTGCCTGATACAATCTCTCGAAGGTTTCGTATTCTCTGGCTATTTTTTCCGGTGGTATATCTTCGTCGGGAATGATTTCTGGGTCAGGCGGGTCTTCTGGATTTTGTGTGTTGTTGTGGTACGCTACACATTTTTGTATGTGATTGACTTTAATGCGCGATAAAGTGTCAGCGTCAGGGCATTCACCCTTTTCATTTACTTTAACTACGGCATTGGGTAATCTGACTTTTTCTTGTTCCTGAGCTAGCAGTATAGCATCAGTATTTCCTAAATCGCATTTTAGTTTAAAAATTTGTTCTGTACGTGGTTGAATAGAGATTACTTTTTTTATTAAATTGTCATTAGGGTGCAGATATTGTACATTCTTACTAATAACTGGTGTTTCAATGTCTTCCTCGTCTGCTTTGAACAGGGGTACAGTTTTAAAATTAGTAATAAGTTGTCTATTTTTTATGTCTATCGTACAATCATAGTGATCTAGAAAGTCCGATCCTAGTAATCCGTCGAATTCTATATCTAAGTTATGAATGAATACCTTGTGAGGGTCGCCGGGTTTAAATGGGATAAGTTTTGATTCTGTTATTAAAATTTTTTCATTAGTTATTCCTTGAATAACAGCATTTTCCTGAAATTTGTTAGGGATTCTTGCGGCTGTTTTTTCTTTAAAAATAGAGATTCCTGCGCCCGTGTCAATGAGAAGTTTGAATGTTTTTGTGATATCTTTAATATAGAATAGATTTCTGGATTTGACGGTTAGAAGTGGGTTTAGATGAAAATTTGTTCGGGGAAGTTCAGATTGGGATTGTAGTCGTCTAGATTCATGGACTGAATTTGGGACGAGAGGTCTGCAACTGGGTTGTAGTTCTCTGAAATTGTTTCCTGGAATTGAATAGGGTTCTCTTCCGTCAAAGTTTCGGGGTATTGGTTCTCGAAATTCGGGGGGTCGTGAAGGGTTTGAGGGCCTAGCTGAAAATCCTGAAAGTTGTAGGGATATTGATAGTGTTCCTCAGAAAAGGTTTCTTGTGAATTAGATGGAAATTCCTGAAATTCGGGATTATATGCGCCTTCTTGATATTCCTCGTTAGAGTAATATTGTGCCGGATAGTTAATATGATGAGTTCTTGGTTGATTGGCATTCCTATTATAGTTTGGGTTTGGTTGTATTACAGACGGTCGTTGAAACTGATTTGGTCTATTAGGGAATTGAGTGGGTCTCTGATTTTGATTGGAGAATGTCTGTTGTATAAATGGCCTTTGTTGTTGTTGCTGCTGTTGCGGTTGTTGCGGGGCAGCATATTGTCTTTGGAAATTTAAATTTGAATAATTTTGGGGGGTGAAATTCGGGTATTGCGGTGATTGTTGACGTGCACGACATTCGTTCATGACGTGTCCGGTTTTTTTACAATACGCGCAAATTTTTTGAAAAGGTGTTGTAGCGTTAGGTTTCCTTACTGGGGCTTGATTATCTCGGGGATTAGTAATTGGTTTATTAAATTTTTGATTCTCAAAATAGGAGAGTTGAAGCTCTCGTTTGATTCGTGCTGAAGCTTCGAGCATAGTATCGGGGTTTCCAGCCCTTATAATTTGACCTAACCGCGGTTCTAGCCCGGTAAGCAAGGTGTTTAGAGTCATAGTCTCCACGAGTTGAGACTGTGCATCTTTTTGATCTGGAGTTAATCGTGATTTTTGCACTGCGGCGTGCATTTTAGCGTTATGCGTTTGCAACCTGGAGAAGAAAGTTAAAGCGGATTCATTTGGCAATTGTTTAATGCGTTGCAGGTCTTGAATTAACGACGTCAAATCTCTGGAATCACCGAAATGAACTGCCAATAACTGTTTAATTTCTACCCAAGTGGCTGGGTTCCTAGAATTGATTAATTGAGCTGCTCGCCCACGTAGCTTATTTTTTATGTGAAGCGTCAAAAGAATACGCTGGTCTCCGACTGCCATGCGTTGTGCATGATCGCAAGCGTTTAAAAATGTGTTTAATAAAATCTGGTCTCCATCAAACTCTGGGACAATGGAGAATATCTCCGACAATTTATATGGTTCTATTACTTGCTCACGCTGTTCGCGAATAATTTCTTGTTGTTCACGAGCTATTTCAATTTGTTCTTGAGCCATTGTTACAATTTAATTATTTAAAATTTGAGAGAGAAAAAAAATTTTGGAGGTAGGAGATATTGGACAATAGAACACTTCGCGTTAAAAAAAAATAAAAATGAAAATAAAATTCGATGCACTTATGATTCAATTGTTAAAAGTACTTACATAAAGGTTTTCATTTGTTGAGGGATTGCGTGTTTGTTCTTAAGAGTGCTTTGGTTGGTTTCTTCTTAAATGCTAGGGTTGGTTTCTTCTTAAATGCTAAGTTTCTTGAATGTGTGGTTTTCTTGGTTTGAAGGGTTTGAGGTTCGTTTCCCGTTGAAGGATTGAGATCCACCACTACCAGTTAGGCTCTGGTTCCTTGTTCTAGTAGAGTTGCTGCGGATCCTACCGACTGCGCCAATTGTTAGATCTGGATTTGTAGTTTTCACTTTTTAAAAACAATTTTCCAGTTTACACAAAAGAGTATTTTTATTATTAAATAAATAGGTTGTTTTACAACTTGGATACTTAAAACTAGATGATAGTTAATCTCCGGGCATAACCCTTAAGTGGAGAAATTAACATTATTCAAAATGAAATTAATAATACTTAAATACTAAGAGAGGCTATGCTCTTGTAAATCGAGTTAACTGAACGATGCAGACTGATCAGGACTGAGGCCAAAAGCGTCGTTCAGTCGTATTTATAATGTTTGCATAAAATGCAGATTAAACAGAAACTAAATCTAGATATCAGGGTTCCACAAAAGTAACCTAAGCTAGAACGTGCAATTTGGAATATTAAGGTATTGAATTACAAAGATAAAGAAAGATATGAAATAAAGAAATGAATTTGTTATTGAAAGTATTAAATTACTTATGTGAACGTGTTGATAAGAACTTAAGAATAATACGGTTATACAAAGGTTATTATATAATGCAATGCTTAAATCTAATATAACATGTATATACCTGAGGGTGAAAAGGGGTACCCCTTTTCACTCCCAAAATAAATAGGGGAACATAAGTAAGCTAGTAAGAGTCCAGAAACTTGGGACTTGGCGTATATACTAGCAGTCAAGGTCTCAATTTTTTTTAAACAACATCTGCCATCCTCACCACCATCATCAATGCATGACTAAACGAGTTAACAAAATAAGATGTTGACATGAAATTTCTTACATGTATCTATTACAACGAGATCTGAAACTATAGATGATATTTTGGGTGTATTCTGTTGAACGATTGTGGACGAAAAAGGGTAAATGCGAGTAAATAAGTAAATGAAACTAGTAAGAGTTCAGAAACTTGCGATTTGGTGTATATTGAAGAAGCCAAGGTCTCAATTTTTTTATGACATGTGCCACTCCCACAACCACCAACACCATCCACTAGTAAAGAGGTTAAAACAATAAAAAACCACTGGACTCTTATTAGCTTGCTCAACTTATTTCACCCAATTACACCCCCCCGCCCCTTCAACGGAATCATCTCGATCAGAAGTCAATACAATACATACATGTACCAAATTTCAAGTCAATATCACAATTTTATTTTATCAACTCATATAATAATGGAGTGGAGATGTTGGGGGTGGTTGAAAAATATTATAAAGAAATCTGAGGCCTTGCTCTAGTATACAGGGTGTCCCAGAATTGAGTTCCCGGGCGGGAACCTGTTCTTCCTGAGTTCATATTGGGCCCGTATAACTGACCTTAGTCAAAAAAATGCATCCCTGAGGAAGTACATTCTCTTAAAGTGAGACAGATTATTTTTTTTCAAATAATTTTCATTATATTGAAGACAAAATGTTCAAATTTTTCATGGGACCCATATCTCTATAAGTACTCTATGTAAGCTTGATAACAACGAAATATTTTTTGTTTCTCCAACGCGACAGGTTTTCTGTTTCACAAGCACCTATGACCTACAGAGAAGAAATGATAATTAATTTTCAGTTGATATTACACAAAATTTTAAAAGCATTAATTTGTTTACTGAAACTGGTGGACGTCATGTGTTATTAACGTATTTTTTACAACAAGTGTACTTTTCTGTTATTACAACATTTTATTTTAGAATTGTAAATACATGTTAAATACAAAAGGAAGTAAAAATGATAATTCCTTGTATTTTGATTAATATTGTAAAACATTTTAAGAGTACCTTTTTGTAGCCCTTTCAATGCTCTGCAAAAATATTCAAGTATTCCGTAATTTTACAGGGCGATTAAAAAATCTAGCCCAATGAAATATTAATTATTATGAAAAAAATTGAGAAACAAAAGATATTAGGTAGCTGTCAAGTTTACGTAGAGTACTTATAGAGATACAAGTCCCATCAAAATTTGAAAATTTTATCTTCAATATAACGGAAATTATTAGAAAAACATGTTTTTTTCTGTCTCACTTTAAGGGGTGTATTTTTGGAGTAAGGTAAGTTGGGTTATACGGGCCCAATATATATGAACTCAGGAATCATAGGTTCCCGTCAGGGAACTCAACTCTGGGACCCCCTCTATATAGCTTGCTTTATCCATTTTCCCTATTTACCTCTACTTACCTCCAACCCATACAACACAAGGACATCCTCAGAACGTACTGGGGACAACTTTTCAGGACATATGGGATATCCTGGGAAGATCTCATTATCACCTTAGGATGTTCGTAGGATATCCAAATGGGTCAGTTCGGGCTTTGCTGATGACGTCCTCAGGACATCAGTACGGGTGTGTTCAGGACATTGTCAGCTCTTATATGGGTTATGCTGGGGCTTTACTACGAACAACCTGAGGACATTGATTGGACTTTATATAGGACATCCCCAGTTCTTTTAGGGTTTATTGGATATTTCTAAAGACAGCAAAAAATACATATTATTCGATGATTACTTTTAAACTGAGCCAATAAGCGAAGACAAAGGAATACAAGTCTATATAATGGCAGGGGAAAAATGACTAATAAAAGTGTGATACATATATGTACAACTTCATATACATATTTGTATCTATCAATTGGCTTATATCACTTTAAAAGTAAATCTATCAAACTAATAGAGATTATATATAGTCCAATGAAATAGGTCGACAAATCAAAATTTTAAGGTAAATACTTGAATTTTTGATATGTTACTTTGAAGTATTTGAACACGATTAATTAAAGAAATCCCGACAAGGGGTGAAAAAAAAACATATCAAGGTGTTTTTTCAAAATTACTCAAAATGTGTAACAGATAGTAAAGTTTCAAATAAAAATTGTAAAAGCATGAAATATTACATATAAATGATCTCTTTTGGTATTATTAAAATCAACAGAGTTTAGGGTGGTTAGAAGTTATAAGGGATGATATGTACAACTTTAAAAAATCATAGCGTATCATTCCCCTTTTAGATAATATAATGAATAGAACGATATAACATAGCAGCATTATATTTATGAAATATTTCACGTAATCTTATTTGTTGAAAGAACTTTAAAATGAACGTGGAAAAGACATCGACGCCCGACGGATTTCTTAGAACTTTCGCCTTGTCACAAAAAGGCGGCTAATTCAAAACACAGTAAATGTATTAAAACCAAATTATAAATAACTACTATTTAAATAAGGTATACATTTTTAATGAATTATTTGTAGTGGAGGGGATTATCAAATAGAACAAACAAGTAAGTTTTTAGAAGCAAATTTTAAAAACAATAAAATGCACTATAAATAAATAGGCTCAAAATTATATACTTTTCATTATTTTTGTTCTTGAATTCTCCTAAATAATAATATCTATAATACGACGACTCTAGGACTTGCCCAGGATATTCCCACAGTGGATATTTTGTTAGGCTTTTAAAATCTTTGCAGGATATTACTAGGACATCCTGTCAGGACTTGTCTAGGGTATCCTGCCAGGATTTGTCTAGGGTATCCCCATTTGGGATATTCTCAGGTTGTATACATTTTATTGGGGTAACCTAAGGATATCCTGAGGAATGATGTCGTCGATTGTGCTGTGCGGGAACCCTTCAACGAAATTATCTCAAAATTTAGTCTAATTGCAGATGTCGTTATAATACGTACATACGTATACCAAATTTCAAATAAATATCTCAATTTAATTTTATCAGCCTCTTTAATAATGTAGTAGGGGTGGTGCAGTTGTCGAAAATTATTATAAAGAAATCTGAGGCTTTGACTTCTAGTATATATACTAAATCTCAAGTTTCTGTACTCTTGCCAGCTTGCTTTACTCATTTTCCTCTATTTACCTCTACTTACCCCCCATCTCTTCAATGGAATCATCCTAAAATATAAGCTAGTTCCTAACTATAATAAATACGTGTACCAAATTTCAAGCGAATATATACTCTTGCCAGCTTGCTTTACTCATTTTCCTCTATTTACCTCTACTTACCCCCCATCTCTTCAATGGAATCATCCTAAAATATAAGCTAGTTCCTAACTATAATAAATACGTGTACCAAATTTCAAGCGAATATATCAATTTACTTTTATTAGCCCCTTTAATATTGTAGTGGAAGTGATGGAAGAGTTGAAAAATATGAAAAAATCCGATGCCGTGGCTTCTAGTATATACACCAAATCCCAGTACTTTCACCAGCTTGCTTTACTTATTTTTCCCTATTTGCCCCTATTTAACCCCCAACCCTTCAACTGAATTATCTCAAAATATAATACTTATAATTACAGATGTCGCGTCGTTATAATACATACATGTACCAAATTTCCAGCAAAAATCTCAATTTCATTTTAATAATGGAGTGTAGTTGAAAATATTATTGAAAAATCTACGCTAGTAAATACACCAAATTCCAAGTTACTGTATTCTTACCAGCTTGATTTATTTATTTTCCCTTATTTACCCTAGGTAGGATATTGCCTTTTACTCGAATTAGCGCAAAATATAATTTGGTTCCAGTCTCGTTATGGTACATTATGTAGGTATACCAAATTTCAAGCGAATATCTTAAACCGTTGCTGAGAAAATGTGCGCACAAAAAAAACAGATCGACTGATAGACAGACCGACCGATAGACAGACAGAAATGTATTTCACTCTAATTTAACGTTTTTGACATTGTGAGGTTATTTCAACATCAACAAAAAATCTGTTTTTTTTTACGATGACTATACTTCCACTCCACTAGGTGAATGTGGAAGTAATTAAATGATGTGAAATCTGGTACACATATGTATCATAACGAGATCTGGAACTAGATGATATTTCAGGTTCATTTCATTAAAGTATTGGTGGGTAAATGAGGGTAAATAAATTAAAGCAAGCTAGTAAGAGTCCAAGAATTTGGGATTTGGTGTAGTGGAAACCAAGAACTGCTATGAAGAATTTTTTTACATCTGCCACTAATTTTGTTTCGTTGTAATTTCAATATTAATAAAGCTGAAGAGTTATAAAGTAGTAAATTATTTAACGAGCGGTAAGGTAGATAATAACTCACGCAGATGAAGTTTGTAGTGCGAGCCGTAGGCGAGTGCATAAATCATCAAATGTGTTATCACCAGTATAGCAAATTGAATACTATACTTTATCTACGATTATAGCAATAAATATTGACATAATATAATAGTATTTACTTATATACTACTGTCATGAGTTCATCTATCTGTTCTGATAGAATATTAAAATCACTTACGGTCTTTTTCTAAATAAATAAAGAATCACAGGAACGTGTTTAAAATTTCGGCGTGCGGGCAACTATATTAAATGTTTGAATTTTGTGTATACTGTATCGAAGGAAATATGGTCTAGAGATCAGCAAAGTTTTTGCAACAAAAATGAGCTCGATATCTATATCCGATAAATATCGTGTTTAGTTAATTTTCCAGTGAGAGGTATTTATACGTTTAAAAACACGAATTCTTGAAAGAAACATTCCGCCATCTTCTTTTCTTGTGGAGAAGTTATGCAACGGCCAACAAAAGTCCAACAAGCCATTTCTGATGCCCATTAGGACCCTCTTTCGATATGTGAGCTTAAAATTATTTACTGTGAATCCTCTACTAAATTAGATATTCCATGATACACTGACAATATTAAGTTCGACTTTGTCGCGGATAGGGTTTACATATCTGCTGTAAACCGTTACCTCGTAAAATATTTTCCGTAGAAGCTAGCAGGGCAAATATATCAAAATTATTTCAAACTGTAATTGAAACGGATGTGTTTTCGTTAATTTCTTATTTTAATTAATTCAGAACATATGGGAATAATGATGTTCTATGTATTAAGTAATACATTATATTTATTATTATACTCTTCGCAAATACAAAACGAAGAGTATATTGCATTTGATCGGCACATTTCTAAAACCAGTAATATTGCTCGTAGAGAAAAAAATTTCATATAACTGTGTTGGTGGTCGAATGCTGAACTTTCAAAGTGTCCGTCGGTTCGTCTGTCCGTCTGTCTGTACGTCGGTCACGTTTCTTGTAAGCACAATAACTTAAGAAAGAAGAGTCTGATTGTATTGAAATTTAGACAGTAAGTTAGTGTTAGCTAGAGGAGGAACCCTATTGCTTTTGAGCAATAGCGATAGATAAATAAAACGTTATACATTTTTTAAATAAAAAAAAATAATTTACATATTTTTTTTACGTTTTGTAAATAGGCTAAAAAGGTCTAAAACTAACATTATTTACAAAAAAACTGCGAAGAGTATCCTATAGAATGTGCAACAATTATATAAAAAGTGCAGTAAATCGGCGAAAAGTATAACGGTTAGCTTGTTTAATATGTAAGAGAGCCTTGACATTTTTTATGTGCAGTGATTATCTGTAGTCAAATATACTTAGCTTGATTTGACAACGACCAAATTATTCAAACATGTCAAATCACCCTCCTTCATTCAATAATAATGGACCATTCTATTTTATTTTGAACGTTACATCGATTGGACAGGCTAGGCATGAAGAAGGTGATTGGCTGTATGTCGTGAATTATAATAAACACTTGTGTGTTAAATCACGTTTCTTGTTTATGGATACTATTACTTGTTCAAAAGCAGTTGAGTAATTAATCTATAATCTAATAAGAGTAGATAAACATGTTTTAAAAAGATTTCCAAGACCATTAACATTTATTCTTAACGTCAGATTGATATAAATGACCGAGCGCCATTTTTAAATCGCTATATTTTCAGAACTCTTGTACAGAAGTAACGATATATCCAAATTCTTTATCACTTTCGTCTTCTTTTTAGAACATACCACTTTCTCAGTGTATGTAATACATTATGAGTTATGAAAAACAGTCTCGAAGTACTAATTTTTCAATGGTATAATTAAAATTTTAAAATAGCGTTAATTCGTTATAACTTGGAAAATATCCATTTTCGTGATAAGTTGTATTTTATCTTTTTTCTTATAAAATAATTGTCTAGCAGATACATTAGTCAGTTTTATAATAAAAGTTAAAAAAAAACGATATTACAGAAGGAACCATGAAAATCAATCTATTCACTGGTCGATAATTCCTAGGTAGGATATTGCCATTTTAGTTTTGAAAAGAACCGAGTTATGGGAAGATATTATTTATTTATTGATGTAACACAGAACAAGTTGCCTAAAATAGTTACATCACACTAGGAATGATATTGAAATTTGTGATTGGCCTATGTACCTATTTTAGTTCATAGATCGTTGAGTGATATGGAAACATTTTCGTGTAGAATGTAGTAATACATTTAATATTTAGATAGTTTAAATATTATTAATACACGTGTAATATAGGCTTACTTATATATTCTGGTAATTATTATTACTACCAAAAATTTCAACATAAAATAATGTAAGCTGATACAGGAATACAAACTTATTTATCTACCTTAACAACACTTAAAATTTTCACGGCAACTTGATTCTAATTGGAGGCCCATCATTCGTATCGTCAGTCTACTATATAAACACTTGAACTAGGCAGCTGCTACCGTATATGGGCCCTACGGAGAAACATGTCTCACTTTAAAAGCACATTGACATTTTGTCAACATGACAAATTACAATTGCTGTAGTATTTAAGGAATTAGTCGGTCAATATTAGTTGTGTACAATGCTTTTAAAAATTGCAATATTGTCTAACTTCGTTGAGAAATTGAGTGGTTCGATATATGATTAAATATCCTATATACCGCCAAAAATGGTCTTCACCAGCGGAAAAATACTTAATTTTATATCTCTGTTTCTATGAATCACCTGGTGATTTTGTTTATGGATAAATAATGCCGGTATTATTTTAAATATTTCATTTTTATTTATGTTTGTGCAACATTTGAAAATAACAACTAAGTATGCGAGTAAGTAAATAATTTTAAAAGAGATTATAAAAATACACTATGGCACATATACATAGGATTTACTTACATGTGAAATGTTAATATGTGCTATAATGTCATAAGAAGCAGGGGCCAATCTAAGCCTATCGAAGTATTGATACTATTAACCAACCGAAGCATCGCACAGTGTGGCATTTATGACTTTTTTAGGTCAAAATTTGACTCCTCCTTTGTAACTCACCAACATAATTCTATTGGGGCTCAAAATTTACGTAATACTAAGCGCTTTAATGAAGAACTGTGAAAATTGCAATGGGCTTGTTCCATGATATTATTTTTATATGGTTTTTATACTGTTTCATACAGTACTCGATATTCTCATTATACACTTAAAATTTCGTATTATTATCTTTTTCCGTTCTCGAGATATAAGGAGTTGAAATTAGTAATAGTTGCAAAAATCGAGCGCTCATTTGTGACGTCACTATACGCAAGTGACGTAAGAAAAATGGCTTTCTGGGACCTTTCAAATTTAACCTGAAAAGTCGAAAAACATGGAATTTTTAAACGCTGGTAACTAAATAAATACGTCGAGTGGAAGTTCGTTTTATGTGTCTACGGAAAGAAGGAATTCTAATCGTAAATTGCAGGGTCAAAATCTAAAATTCGTCCCGGCAGGCGCGAGAGAAAATTGTAATTTTTTGACATTTCACCAAATTGTACTCCCCTACTGTCAAGTAGTAAGAAAAGCCAACAATACTTTGAAAACACTTATAATTACAACCAGTAAGGAGCATCGAGTCTATTGAGATCGCCGAATCTATGCGTATAGTGACGTAGCGCCTGGCCACGCCCCATTTTCGCGAGACGGAGATTTGTAATAGTTTTTAAGATACTAAACGTCCGAATAAGATTCTGATTTTTTGCAGATCCATTAATTTATACTTGCAATTTCGATTTATGAAATAAAAAAAAATGCCGAACAAGCCCATGCCGCTTATTTTTGACACATGACAGCTGCCAGAAGCCTGTAAAAAATGTGAAAACCCTATTTAGGCAGAATCTAGAGACACTGTTATATCCTATATAACTCATTGGAAGTCCATCAATATCATATTTCATCATGATTTATGACTTGCAGAATCTGAATTTCAGGGGTTCGAAACCATATACCTAAATAATTTTAAGAAAGACCATTTTTTGGCCAAAATTGGTAATTTTCAGAGCTGGGTACGGAACCTGATGGAAGTATTTGAATAACGGATACGGATACTGTATATGTTGTACGGATAAAGGATACTAAAATACAAATACCCCACTATCAATAAATGTATTCTAAATACATGTATTTGAATAATTTTTTAGGATAATGGATACTGATACTTCTATCTGCATCTTAGAGGTAAAGAAGAGTATCCCCAGTTTAGTGATAAATGAAGACAATACTATTTTCAAATTGTCAACTTCATTTATCACAAATCTGGAGCGTGCTCCTTTAACTCTAAGGTACAGATATAATGAGGAACAAATACATGTTATTAGGTAAAACCGTTTACTGTTATTTGCAAGATATATACAATTTTTGGGTAACATTGTTTTAAACCTTGCTTGTTGGAGTTTGCCTTTGACAACACCAGAACCTTAAATTTTTTATCGGCAAGGGCGTTGCGTCGGACTGCATCAATCAATGAAGCAAAAGAAAACAACCTTTCAAGAGGTGCCGAGGACGGCGACCATGTGCTGTACTTGATAGACAGTTTTTTCTACAGTGGGTAATCATTAAGCATGTGGATATTTGTTCATTTATATTAAAATGCGTAAAAAATGTCGAAAAGGTAATAACGAGAAATATTAAGACGTGAAGGAAATGTATGGTCATTTGCCACTTACTTGCGAATACTACATGCCATTCTTGATTTGCGATTTACTCCAGATTTCCACTAACCAATAATACACAAGAATGAACTGCAAGTGGTCAACTTCATGTCTGTTCTTGATGCATCACGAATGAAGCGCTTACCGTAACGTTAGGGTGGAATAGAAGTATCCGAGAAAACAAGAAAGTATTCGAATACGGATACTTTCCAGATTTCCTTTTGGATACGGACAACAAATACACTTTTCTTTAGGTATTCGAATACAAGTTTGGGATTGGCATTTTAAGTTCTTTTATTCGCAAAATTTGTATATAAGTATCACAAACGAAAAAGGTCAAAGGGCTACGAACTACAACCAACTTTTGGTTATGTTTGGTCATTTGGATGAAAGAACTTAAAATAAAAGTTTGTTTGGTACTTTAGATTTTGTTACATATATGAAAGTGCCCAAAAACTACCAATTTCGGCCAAGGAGATAGTCATTTCTAAAGTTATTTAGGCATATGGTTTCGGGCCCTTGAATTCATGATCAAATATGATATTGATGGACTTCCATGGGGTTATATAGGAAATAACAATGTTTAGATTCTTCCTTTATAGGGTTTTCACATTTTTTTACAGGATTTTGGCAGCTACCATGTGTCAAAAATAGGCTGGATTGCAATGTTCACAGTTCCTCAATGAAAATTTTGAGCCCAAATAAATTGATGATTTCCTTTGTGGATTAAATTCTTATGTATACTTAAATAGTCTCCAAAAAGATAATTCAAAAGAAGATGCTCAAATGTTTATACTCTTCCGTTTACTGAAAAGTGTATTTAACATAGCAAATAAAGAAGATTGTGGATATTTTATTCAAATCCTTTAGTTACTGAGTTATTTTCAAATTTTAATTATTACTACATTTTTCGCGAGATATCAATAGGTGGCAGTTCGTATTTTGGGTAAAATTGTTTAAAAGTATTCGGATTACTCTAATATATATAAAAATTTCTAGAGAGACTTGGGAGTAGATTGGAAGGAAAAAACCACAGATAGACATGTTCTTTCTTGGACATACCAAATAAGTAACGATGTCTACAAAGAGTTATTCTTTTCTAATTTAAATCATTGATAGAGTCACATACTGCTAAGGTCACATGCTTAGCATGGAATCAAAAGATCCATATGTAACATTTTTTTAAATATTACTCAATTAGAATGAATGTAATGCCTAAGAGTTAAAAAAAATACAATGTAGAATGAGTCTAATATTTGATATGCATCGGTCATTATTGATAAGAAAAAAAATATATACGTATATCAATAGGAGTAAATGAGTTTTAGAAAGTAACTATTTCACAAAACAATAAAAAGACCTATCAAAACAAGTAACTGTACCGTACAGAAAAAGCAGCATAAACATTCGGTGCATGTGCACTGATGTCGGTAACCGTTTTTTGTATTATAGAGTAATTAAAGACATTATTATAAATATTTGTAGAAATTTGTTTCCTTCACGATTGTACAACTATTAGATAATGCTATTCCAAGACAGTGATTCTGTTGTTTATTCATTGTTTACAAAACTACAAAGCTTGGACTATTTCTAGGATTTACTTGATTTAAATAATATTAGTCCAAAAGTTGTCAAAGAAGACTGCTCTAAACTATTTCCTGTAATAAGGTGTAATAGAATTAGATTATTTTATTTTAAAATGGTACTTCTATATTAAAAGTGAATTTTGATGGCTAGTTTCATATATTCTGTTGTGATATATGTTGTGCCAACCCAAGAGACACGCTGTATAGCCCAAGAGCCGGTAACATCAAAAGTACCGTCATTGCGGATTTTAAAAATTCTAGTGAAAATTAAGTGTAGAAAACCATACGTACAAAATGAGCCCGGTATGACAAAGTTTCTCTAGACGGAAGTATTTTTATAAAAAACAATAATGTTTTACCGTTATCGCGGAAATTAATTTCAATTAGATCATTCTTTAGGAAATTTGATGCTCTTTCAGAAAAACCTGGTATGAGTTTCTACTCTGCCGAAAATGTCTGTCATACCTATTTGAAGGAGTTGTTAGGTAACAAAGTTTTACCGTTATCGCGGAATTTGATTTCAATTAGAGCATTTTTTAGGAAATTTCATGCTCTTTCAGAAAAACCTGGTATGAAATCTCCTAAAAAATGCATAACAGGTTTTTCTTAAAGAGCATCAAATTTCCTAAAAAATGATCTAATTGAAATCAATTTCCGCGATAACGGAAACATTATTGTTTTTTAATAATAATTAATTTAATTAAAAATATTTCCGGCTAGAGAAATCTCGTCATACCGGATTTAATTTGTACGTATGGTTTTCTACAGTCAATTTTCACTAGAATTTTTAAAATCCGCGATGATGGTACTTTTGATGTTACCGGCTCTATTATTATTATTCAAATTATTTATTAAAAAATTATTCTCTAGGAATAGTAACTACTCCAACATTAATTTACTTTATTAACCGTAGCCACGTTACGTTATTTGTGGCTTTAATAATATTCATTTATTCTATTGCATTTCAAAATTGGTTACTGGCAATAACTGCAGAAATTTATTGCTGTACCTAGATATATATTAACTTCTACATTACAACTGCAGTACAAATACAAAATATGTTTGTATAACTTAGTAGCATAGTAGCTGACTCAATTTAAAAATTCAATTTATCAATCTCACCGCGTTTTATTCCATTACAGTAGGGACGTAATTTAATTTTTGTTTGTGTATCATTTTCATAGTTTTTTTAGATAATAATAGTTTGTACATTTAACCTGTAGAATTCATTTTACATTCAAATTATAGGTATATTTGATAAAGAGATTTTGAAAATATTGAGGATAAAATAAACGTATAAAGAATATTTAGGATAAAAAAGATTTGATTATGTCCTATTTAAAATATTACTTACTGTTTTGATTAATACTTGACTAATAACCTCTTCGGTCAATCAGTCCATGGTTAAGATCTTTATCTTTATTTTTTTGCTTCATTCGCACTTTCATGATGATTAACCAAAGTGGCGACAACTAAATACAGTTCTAGTAAATACAAACAATTGGTATTATTATTTCTACCTCACTGATATTGATAATTACAAATTCGGTAGCGTAGTAGGTTCAAGCTGGGTTGAAACAACACGGATGGCGATTGTCAGCCTACCTGAGTTCGAATGTTAGTTGCGGCAGATGAAAATGACCTGGAAAATGGTTGTGTGTGTGCATGAGTGCGTGTGTGCAAGCGAACTAATAATTATAGTAACAAATTTTTGCTACCGTTTATCAATAAACTGAAAACATAATAAAATACATACAAAATATAGTTTCTATTTTTATGGATGGCTGGATGGTTTTATTTGTTTCAAACAAACGCTACCTGTCATAATTCGGATAAGAATCAATATACATTATACAGCCTAGATTGTAACAGACTGGACCACATTTTTTGGCTCAGCCTAATCTGAACTCAAAGGTAATGAATGGGAAATATAGTAAGTTAGAAAAATAAGATTCGTGCAGAACAAATAATTCTGTGCTTATTCCATTTTTTTAAATAAAAACGTCGAATGAAAGCTGATGGTGTCATAGATATTATTATATTTTAAATTTCTTTATTGTTAGGACAAGCTAGCTCTTTATCGTAATATGTTAGTAGAAGTTAATTTCCAGTAATATAATGGGCAATTTCTGTTATTATGCCTATTTGATTTAATCAAATAGGTATATTATAACTGACAATTTTTAATGTTCACCGTAGAAAAAAAATATCGTATAGAAATCCGTTTCGTAATAGGCTGAATGCGAATATCCAATAAAAAATTTCTGTATGTTTGTATGTGGGTAATGTGTGTATACAGGGTGCGCCAAAGTTCTGATTTTGGTCGATTACGGCTGTATTTGAAATGGTGGAAATATATTGTCTATAGATTATTTTCTTGATTTTCAATTCTGAATAACCAGAAAATATGTACAATTATACAGGGTACTCCGTTTTCGTTGTCCGAGCAACAACTTCGTTATTTTAAATGGAACACCCTATATTTTTTTCCTTTATCGAGTTACCCATCTAATTATATTCATAATTCTATTAAGGTGGTAGGTACTTAAAATGAACCGTTTACGATATAAAAAAGATTTTTTGACAAAAAGTGAGGTTTGCGGATAAGTTTTTGAGTACCTCTGATTTCATAGACAAGAGAGTTTTCAAAATTCTGCTTATACTGTTATGTTGAGCATATTAAGGGCTAGTAGGGCAGAAACATTATTAATATTAATCTTATACAGAGTGCTGAAAAAATTGAGTTTAATGTTTCGCTAATAAAAAAGGCCGTAATTCAATTTTTTCAAATGGGACGTACTATTTTCAGTTCTGTCATCTAATGAAGTGTTAAATTATCTTTCCATTGATATATCATAGTAGGTATTTATCTTTAGGAGTTGCATAGATATTAAGGTTAATTGTCTGGATCAGTCATTTTTCTTGCTGGAACTTCATGAGGTTTGTACTGCACTTCACCAGTTTCGATAAATCTGTCTCTAAGATTACTAAATGCAGGTTCTAAAGGGTGTCTCCTTTCAGGATATCTGGTTTTATAGACTCGGGATGCTAAGAGGCTGTTCCTTGAGCACTCCCCCAGAATAAAAATCATGTCAACCATTTCTTCCCGCGAATAATTCATATTTAATATAATTATATGCAAATGCAACTTCCTGGAACTGTAAAAGCTACTAGTATTTTATTAAAGACAATCAAAACAAAAGCACTTACCGATATAGCAGTAACACAAAACTTTAGAACATCCACAGACACGTGTTTTGACATCTATGTCTCTTCGGTGCGGCTTTTTCTAAAGTTCACAATCAACTGAAATATGTAAGCAAATACTCGTGTTATAACTATCAAAGGATTACCAGAACAGGATATTAAAAATTAAAATTAGATTATAGGAAATTCCCCGTAAAGGGATAATTATCAATATAATTATATGCAAATGCAACTTCCTGGAACTGTAAAAGCTACTAGTATTTTATTAGCTAATAAAATACTAGTAGCTTTTACAGTTCCAGGAAGTTGCATTTGCATATAATTATATTGATAATAAAATATAAAAATAATTAATAAAATACTAGTAGCTTTTACAGTTCCAGGAAGTTGCATTTGCATATAGTTTTATTGATAATTATCCCTTTACGGGGAATTTCCTATAATCTAATTTTAATTTTTAATATCCTGTTCTGGCAATCCTTTGATAGTTATAACACGAGTATTTGCTTACATATTTCAGTTGATTGTGAACTTTAGAAAAAGCCGCACCGAAGAGACATAGATGTCAAAACACGTGTCTGTGGATGTTCTAAAGTTTTGTGTTACTGCTATATCGGTAAGTGCTTTTGTTTTGATTGTCTTTAATAAAATACTAGTAGCTTTTACAGTTCCATTTGCATATAATTATATTAAATATGAATTATTCGCGGGAAGAAATGGTTGACATGATTTTTATTCTGGGGGAGTGCTCAAGGAACAGCCTCTTAGCATCCCGAGTCTATAAAACCAGATATCCTGAAAGGAGACACCCTTTAGAACCTGCATTTAGTAATCTTTGAGACAGATTTATCGAAACTGGTGAAGTGCAGTACAAACCTCATGAAGTTCCAGCAAGAAAAATGACTGAGGAAAATGAATATCGGGTTATGATATCCTTAGTTGAAGATCCTTCCACCAGTAGTAGAGAATTGAGCAATGATTTAGACATAAGCGCGACAACAGTAAGGCGGATCGTAAAGAAAAATAAATTCCATGCTTACAAAATTCAATTACACCAAGAATTACTTGAAGATGATTTTTTAAACAGGGTGAATTTTTGTGAATGGTCTAATTTCATGCTCGATAACGATCCCGATTTTATAAGGTGTTTGATGTTTTCTGATGAGGCTACATTTCACAAAAATGGTTGTGTCAATAGACACAATTTTCATTATTATTCAGATGTGAATCCTCATTTACTAAAAACAGTTTCCCAACAGAGGTGGTCATTAAATGTATGGGGTGCTGTAGTAGGGCCGATTGTTATTGGACCTCATTTCTTTAATGGACCCTTAAATGCAAGAATATATCACGATTTTTTGGAAAATGAATTGCCGGTTCTCCTAGAAAACGTTCCTCTTGATATACGGCAAAAAATGTGGTTTCAACAAGATGGAGCTCCGCCTCATTTTGCAGCAAATGTCAGAGAATGGTTAGATCGCAACTTCAATGATATGTGGATAGGGCGTGGCGCAGCAATAGCATGGCCTGCAAGGTCGCCCGATCTGACAGGTATGGACTTTTTTTTATGGGGCTATGTAAAGGATATAGTTTATCGCGACACTCCTACCACTGTAGATGACATGAAAAATAGGATCAGACGTGCCTTTGCATCCATTACTCCGCAGATGCTGCAAGAAATGCGTCATTCATTTAGGAAGAGGATTCAGATGTGTCTAGATCGAAATGGTGAACATTTTGAACATTTGTTAAAATAATTGTTTTTTTTATTATAAGTAAATTCTTTATTACATATGTGCTGGTATTAATTTCAATTCTTTGTCCAACAATTCTAAGTAAAAAAATAATATTTCAGAAGACTAATAATTAATTATAGAAAACTGCTTGTACTACTACACAATTAGTCTGATCCAGACAATTAACCTTAATATCTATGCAACTCCTAAAGATAAATACCTACTATGATATATCAATGGAAAGATAATTTAACACTTCATTAGATGACAGAACTGAAAATAGTACGTCCCATTTGAAAAAATTGAATTACGGCCTTTTTTATTAGCGAAACATTAAACTCAATTTTTTCAGCACTCTGTATAAGATTAATATTAATAATGTTTCTGCCCTACTAGCCCTTAATATGCTCAACATAACAGTATAAGCAGAATTTTGAAAACTCTCTTGTCTATGAAATCAGAGGTACTCAAAAACTTATCCGCAAACCTCACTTTTTGTCAAAAAATCTTTTTTATATCGTAAACGGTTCATTTTAAGTACCTACCACCTTAATAGAATTATGAATATAATTAGATGGGTAACTCGATAAAGGAAAAAAATATAGGGTGTTCCATTTAAAATAACGAAGTTGTTGCTCGGACAACGAAAACGGAGTACCCTGTATAATTGTACATATTTTCTGGTTATTCAGAATTGAAAATCAAGAAAATAATCTATAGACAATATATTTCCACCATTTCAAATACAGCCGTAATCGACCAAAATCAGAACTTTGGCGCACCCTGTATGTATGTGTGTAGACTGTTTCATGTAGAGACGATAATTTCCTTTAGACTTAATATTTTGGTTTATTTCGCACATTTATAAAATAACATATTTCCTATTGAAATTGAGTCAATCAACGCACTAAAACACGTAAATGTACAAGATATCGAAATCGTAGGTATATAGAGCGTGTCTCTCAAGTTCGAAAGAACTCATAACACGTAACACTGTTACGAAACAAATTAAAGCTGTAGTCGAGCGTTGCCGAATAAGAATAATCCCCCATCCAAAAAAGCATTGTAAAATATTCTCTATCGATATCTGCCATACAGAATGATCGCCAGAAGACTTATGATAATGATTTACGTAAAATATATTTTATTATAATTTTGGAGCAAAATATTGCTAACGTTTCTGACTACGCACACAACGTAACAAGGAGATGTATAAAAAATACAAGATATAGAAACTGCAATATATTAATCTAGTATCATAGGGTCCGCTCGCGTCAATGTCTTACTCTTTATTTCCTGATTACTTAGGTCTACTGGATCACCGAATTGCATGTTGGCATTTCTGATAATGGATTTCCTCCAGTAATATACAAATCAAGATGGCGGATAGGGCGAATTGAAAAAAAATCGTATCTCCCGTCGTTGTTGTCCGATCTTTTATTTCAAAAAGAGGAAATACTTCAAAAAGTATATGTTTTACTATAAAAACTACAAGATCTTAGAATATTTAATATTCAACTGAAAATTTAGCAAAAAATAGAATTTTGGTATTCTAACTTTCATAATATTTTTTATTTGAAAAACAATATATAAGGAAAAACAGTTTAAACAAAAAATGTGTAGAATTTAATGCTGAATGCAACGATAGATAGTTTATTGAGTATTGGTTAAACAATGTTGCTCTAAAATTTAAAAATCATGTCGCGCTACAGGTATTGTGGAAGAATATTGCGGTGCGCAAGGTGAGTTTGGTCGGGCACACAGTTAATTAATGGGATACTTATACGATAATATAGCTTCTCTAAGTTAAAAATTGCATTCAGGCCATGTCAGAAATGCTTTTAATTTTTTAGTGGGAAAGAATTACATTACTTTTTCGAAAGGGCGAATTAAAATATAAATGTGTTTATTATCATAACATCATAAAGTAATAGTTTGACATAATCGTATTTACCTAATCTAACGACCTAAATTGCATTTTTAATTGTCTTGTGTGAAAACAAAAGTCAGTTACCTTCTTTATTAATTCATTTTCATAGAGCAAACATACTAATTCGTGGAAATTGTCTTCAAGTCATGTGGTAGTTGCGTGCAGAGTTCCCAATTGCAAGCGATTTCAGTATTGCTGATGATTCCTACATATTCAAAAATACTTTATTGCAAAATTCTGTCCGATATTTAATGATTTGATGACTTTTCCTATATCTATTTCTTTTTCAGTTTTTCCTCGACTGGATATTATTGCGACTTTCTTTGGTAATTGCTCATAAAAACTTACCAGAAGCACAAACACATCTGTATACGGACTGTGAACAGAAATTTGTATGTCTTTTCCATATTGTTGAGTTATACGAAGTATTAGAATAGATCGGCCTCTTCATAATTAATGTCTTCTATATTTATCAGCGGGATACATGAAGTTATAACATGCTTAAATCTTTCTCAATTCCGAACTCTCTTGGCGAGGTATTCAGGGAGCTTCTCTTTGGTTTTTATGTTGGATAAAGTATCTTTAAGGGAAATATTGTGACACGCAAAACATGTATATTTCATTTGATCGGCACATTTCTAAAAACGATAATATCGCTCGTAGAGAAAAACAATTTCATATCACTGTGCTGGTGATCGAATTCTGAACAACTTCTAAAATGTCCGTCCGTCCGTCTGTCCGTCTGTCCGTCAGTTTCTTGTAAGCACAATAACTTAAGAACGAAAAGTTCAATTGTATTAAAATTTGGACAGTAAGTAAGCGTCAGCTAGAGGAAGAACCCTATTGTCTTTTAACAATATCGATCAATGAATAAAAAAGTTATTAGTTATTTAACTTTTATAAAACCAATTTTTAATATTTTGTAATAAGATTGAATGTCTAAATCTAATATTATTTACGATAAAGATACGAAGAGTATTCTATAGAATGTGCAACCATTATATAAAAAGTGCAGTGTAAATAATAACAGATCGTAACACGCGCTATTCAAGAAACAACGTATATGCCTACACTTATTGAAATGGGTGTACTCAATGGTGCACGTCATATTTTTGCACACTTATAGGGTTATCTTTCAATACCTATAAATTTGTATATCGCTGGATTCGGCATAAAATTTTGCACATTTTTTGTCTCAAATTTTATTGCATATCGCCTGTTGTTTCCAAGATAAAAAATGATAAATAAAATAAAAATTCTAGTTATTTTGGGAATATTCCATTAGGTATTAAGTATTTTAAACTAGACATCAAAGTGAACAGAATTCACAAAGTTTCGTGAAAATCCATTCATTCGGTTAACTTTTTAGTCAGAAATGCTAATTTGCCTACGTTATTTAGGGCAAATTTTTACTTCCCTCGGGAAGTATTGTCATCGTGAAAACGGCAATCTCCTTCAGAGTACGTAAGCTATGAAAATTCAAGTTTTTCAATTCCACCAATCTGTGTGTTTAATTGTTTGTCTGTCTATCGGCTTGATGTATGTCTGTCTGTTGGCGCTAAGTCCACAAAACTATTTCGTGACGAAAAATAATATATGGTAGGTAGGTGACACCATGGCCAACGAAGAACTCGAAATATACTTTAAGTCACTGTGCAGAATGGTTATTCCAAATGAATAATAAACAAATGTGATAAAGGACAATAATGTATGGCATGTAGTTTACACAAATTGTCTAAGAAGTAACCTGTTATACTTTAATGAAAATATACAGATTGGTCACCTTAAAGAAGTAGGTACTTTATTAAGAAAACGATGCAGGAATTACATATTGAGAGTGCAGTTCACTATATTGCAAAGTAAGGAAACTTGATATACTTTTAGCGAGGAGAAAAATATACACAGCTAGAAAATCCGAAGATATATGAGATATGGAAATTGCAAAATATATACTGCGTTTTTCAGTGCAAACGAACGAAGTACATTGGTTTTATTTTAAAGTGATGTTAGAAGGTATTTTTAATATGGCCATTATGAATCAATAATACATTGCCGTCTACGAATACCTATTTAAATAATAAGAATAAAAACTATTGGCTATGTACTTAAACTCAGTGGCACCACGTAAGTGAATGGAGCCATATTCTAGCAAAATTTTAATAGGTGCTCGCAGTCAGCCACGCCCCACGGTAGCTTCTACTCGTTTCTTAGATTAAAGGACCCCGCAGTTTTTTAAGGTAAAAATGGGTTTCAGTCGATTGTTCTGAAACTTGGGGAAAATGTTCTCCTGGGCCCCAGTCCGACCGAATTCGATTTTTTGATCTAAAGGCGATTGAAACTGTGAACATCTGCGAAGGTCTGTTTAAATGTTCCATAAAAATTCTGACAATATTCAGGCTCATTTTTTCGAGAAAAATAAGCATCTGTTGTCTCTTGGTGTTTTTTTAAAGTGCTTTCTTCTCCCGGAAAAAAACAAACAAAAAAAAATATTTTTTTTCACGGGAAAAGGTAGCACTTTGAAGAAAAAGTTGGGAGAGCATAAGTTGAATACTTTTCACCTAAAGAATATTCCTGAATATTTTGGGATCTTTCTGAAGTAGAAAAAAATAAAAATCTAGGGAAATTTTTGGTCGAAATTATTTTTGTCTAAGAAATTCTGAAAACCGACAGGCGTGTTCTTTGAACAAAAATAAGCAACTTATGCCCCACCTACCTTTTCTTCAAAGTGATTCCTGTTCCCGTAAAATAATTGCAAAAAAAAATATTTTTTTTCTTGGAGAAGGAAGCACTTTGAAAAAAGATGCTTATTTTTCTCCAAAAAATGAGCCTGATTATTTTCAAAATTTTCAGAACAGTTTCAATCGCCTCTAGATAAAAAAATCGAATTAGGTCGGACTGGTGGTCAAAGAGAATTATAATCAGGGGATCCAGGAGAACATTTTCCCCAAGTTTCAGAACAATCGACTGAAACTCATTTTTAGTATAAAAAACTGCGGGGTCCTTTGTTAAATGAGGGAGCAGGTTCTCTATTCGACCCGAATATGTATTTTTTTCCATCATTACTCTGAATTGGCTCGAACGATTTATATGAAATCTTTTGAATAGAGTATGGCTCGATGGTAGTTCCATTAGAGTTTCATCAAGTTATGTCTAGTATAATTTGAGCAAGAATAGCAAGAACATTTTTTATCGACAATCTGGCCACAGGTGTTAACGAAAAATGATTCATAATAAAAGTTTTATTTTACAATTTCTAAGATATTATTGCTCGCTGATGGTTTCATCGTGGTTAAGCTACAATCAGTGCGTAGTGTGCCGCACTATCAAAAACTAGACAAAATACAAATTTAGTCGAAATTGCAATAAAATTTATAGTTAGGTATTTTCGGAGTAGCTAATACTAATTTAATGTCCAACTTTAAAAATTGAAAATAGCAAATTCAATAGTGCTGCTATAATTGCAAATCTTTTTTGCACATGTGCATGTTTGGTACATAGGTATCGATAATCATGGATTTTCTGCTAACGAGTCTGATTAAGAATTCAAAACGATGAATATTCCCCTTTACTCCTAAAAAGGGTGAAAAATATTCTTTTTATGAAAATTGAACCGACTTTAAATAAATTGTCACCAAAAATTATAAAATACAATTTGACTAATTTCGGTATTGAGGTTGGTGTAAAAATGAACAAGTAATAAAGTCAAACGCATTTTTAACTGACTTCAATATCGATATTAGGTAATAAGGTTCAATTAATCGGGCAACACCGACGCCGACGCCGATCGTGGAATAATAACCATATAAATCGTTGCATTATGATATTTGCTTAATTTTGATTAATTTAATGACATATGCGAGACCATTTGGAAACGTGTTACGAGTTTCTTATTGTTTGCTATATGTAAATCCATTAACACATTTACTTAGACGGATGTGATATTCGATATACATACATACATTAAAATGAATGAATTATAAAGAGGAGTGCCGAACACCACTCTAAAAAGGCTAAGGTTAAAACATATATTTTTACCTTTACACATAAATTCATTTAATTTTGACAAAGGACTTCTACAATCGATTCATTCTATTTTGACAAAACATTTAAAACACAGAAATATGTTTGCTTCAACAGAAGATAAAAGAATACCGCAGGTGATATTTCAAATAAGCTTGAAACGCTGATACTGCCACATGTTTTTATACATAAGTGCAATAGGTATCTAAGTACATAAAAATGCATTATTTTCTGAAAGTTATATTTTTACTCTATATTTTTTTCAACCCCTATAGTTATTAAATCTGTCTACGGATCTGGATTCAATCGTATTAGAAGTTGTTTTGCTCTACCGAGAGCTTTAGTGTTTATTTGGAAAAAATTAACTATTTCATCATGACTCATACAATGTTTTTTCAATGTTTCCAGCAGTAAAAAGAGTGAGTTTTAATTTGATTAAAATTACTGTATTTTTATATAGTTTATATTTTGGATTTTCTTGCGATCCGTACTAAAAATTGAAAAGGGTACTCTTATTGAATGACTTGGACTGTTCGTTCGTCTGCTCGTCATTTTGTCAGTTCTTCCATCTGTCACTACGGTATACCTCTACTATTCTATCTAGAACTATTAAATTTCACATTCTATAGTTTGATGTTCTGCAGGCAGTTCAGAGGTCGAAGCCCTAAAAATGGGGAACTTGCTCTTGCTCTTTTATTTCCTAAATCATCGGACAGAAATTCTTTAAAAAATACGAAATGTCGGGAACAATCTCGTCACTGAAATTAAGTACCTACGTAGCTAACATGTTCTTTATTACTTTCGAGTGACTTAGAAATCAATAAAGTATTGGACTGTGTGTACTAATTTGTGTACGAATGGCTGCCTCATGGCCTAGCGCCAAAGTCAATTGACTAATCCCATTTGAATTCAATTCTAGAGTCCTCATACAAAGATTTCCAGTCATTTTCAAAATTTTCTCACCTACCCTTAAAATTAAGAATAGTTTACATTAAAAAAAATAATAAACAAAAAACCAATTCTGTCAAACGACCCTAACGATTTTACTTAAATTTTGTTTTTTTACAAACCGAACAGGGGCGGTAGCCCAGTGGTTTAGCGCGTCTAGCTTGCATACTGGCATACCTAGCGAAGCAGGTTCGATCCCTGCTCACCGCGAAATAATTTTAATTATAAAATTATCCCCAAGATGTGGTTCGGACTCCACTATTAAACTGTAGGGCCTCGTTTCTCTTTACCTTACACAAAATCATTCTGGATTTTCAAGGAGTTACCTCGGTGACTTGAGAAGCGGTTAAAAAAAAAAAAAAAAAAAAAAACAATACGTGATTGGTTTTTTCTCAGATCATCCATATAAAGATAGTTTACTGATGAAATAAATTTTGGTCATACCATATATTTCAATTTTTAAATAGTGACCCAGTCCAGGAAAATACAGCGTTCTTGCTCTATCTTCTAACGGCTTGTATGCGCATACGTAAAAAGCCGATATACCATACTTTGGAGGAGATGTAAAGCAGTCGGTCCCTTGTCTATTAAATGATATATGGCAACTTCCTTCCGACGAAATCGGAGCAAATGATGTCAACTGACACCCTGAGCTTCCGACTAGTCAACGCCCCCCCAAAGTCCGAGAGAGCTTGGCAACAGCCGTTCCCTCTCACGACAGACTAAAGACGCTCCCGAGAGCTGACATGCCAGCGAAGAAAGAAGACAAAGGCAGAAGAGTGCCAGAAGAGACGACCCAGCTGGCAGAGTTCAACAGACAGGACCAGGGGAGGTCTGCTAACATCGCCAATACCGTTCGCATTTGCGGGGGGTAGGCGAAAAAGCAGGCCTGGCGTCGGTAATAAGCCTTAGTAGCGGAAATAGGCCGACGCTCAACGTTAAATAAGCAATGCCCAACTGCAATTTTCACTCGATTCTTAACATAGCCCGGTTCCCAGGGAAAATTAGCCGCAAGAGCTACGAAAAAAATTTTTTTCTACACCTATTTAATTATATGACAATTATTAGCATATTCTTGGTGAATAATCGTAGCTATAATTGATTGTGACTGTGAATTATCGATTCATAATTCACTGCATCCGGCTAATCACAAATACAAATTCCATAATTCACTCTTCACTGATCCAATGATAATTTAAATCGACTGCGATCAATTCTTGCTACAGCTGTCAATCAATTCCCTGACAGTGGCAACCAAGTGTATCGCCATATTATTTGTTTACGTTTTCCACTTCTTACGAGTGTAGATACCGATTAATGCTATCAAAAAGTCTAATTTACTTACTATTTGTTTAATAGATGTAGAAAAAGCATAGTATTACATATGCGATTCATAATCGCTCATATAATAATATACTATTATGATAACTTTTTTAGTAGGTCTTTAGTAGCAGAAAAGTATTTTAAAAATTTATCAAGGCCACTGTGGGCAAAACATGAAACAAAATCGCGTTAAACTTTTTATATAACTTTTAAAATACGAAATATACAAAAATCATCGTTGAGACGAAAATTAAGGAGCAGAAAATTCTACAAAAAAAGAATAAATAACGTTTAAGAAAAAGTTGCGCATACTACGGTTCTCGCGTAAAATTAGATTCAAACTTATGGAATTACAAATCAACGCAACGCACGAACGCCTTTTTCCTTGCGTTTCGGTACAAAAGCTTTGATAACTTCTGAAGAAGAATCGGATCGTAATAAAAAAAAAAAAATAATGGCAAAGATGCAACTGTCGTTACTATATATAATAACATACATTTTAATCGTAATATTTGTTTCTTATATTGAAAAATAAATGCAGTTTATTGCATGTATCTTAAAATCGGAAATTCTTTATAAATATATTTTCAGTAACGAATACTCACATTTTTCCAATTGCGATCTACGGTGAACTAAAGATAAATAGCAGTTATTTTAAGTACATGTAGTGAAATTTTGTGTAGTTGTCGAAACACACAATGAGCAGATACAAAACTTTCGACGAAGATTTGTACAGTATTCGAATTCGGAGGAGCTTTTAAGAGCCGCCCGAGGCGACGCTCGCAGCGCATGTACGTTCCTTAGTCTTTGCACAGTAAATGTTTAAATTTTTTTACAATCCGATCATTTTTTCAGTGTTTATTGAAATTTCTGTGTCGATCCGGACGGGAAACCCTAATTTTTGCATTTGCGTGTTGGCCGGTGATCCTATAACTTTGATTCTTTCTTCTTCTTTTTCACGAAAACGGTTATATACATACACATATTTTATTATATATATTTTGTAAGCAAATTTTTTTTGTAGAATTTCTTACTCTTTAATTTTCATCTCAATGATAGTTTTTGTATTTTTCGTACCTATATTAAAAGTTATTTCCAACATTTTTTTTAAACTTTGACACTACTTATTTTGTTTTATCTTCCGTGCACGGTGACATTGATAATTTTTTAAAATAACTACTACTAGACACCTACTAATAAATCCAAAGTTCTCATAAGAATTATTTAAATCTAGCTTAAATCCCCTGAGGACTCTACTAATAACCTTATTAAAAACATCTTAATAACATGTTAAAGTCAAAATTTATCAATCGTTCGATGTCCACGATGTCCTGGTACATTTCTTTAACACTTAACTTGAACAGTCATGAAAATCATGTGTAATTTTATAATACCCGGTAAATGCCCACAGTATTTAATCGAAGGATATTTTTACACATTTTTGAAATAAAATAAATAAATGTTTTGAGTATTTAATTAATTTATGACGTTTTTTAAAATAGATGTTTTATAAGAAATAAGAGACCCAGAACTCACTTTCTTTAAATGGGTACCTCTATCCTGGATCCTAATTTCAAATTTTTAGCTAAAAATAAAGAAAAAAGTGGAGAAAATGTTACAGTTTTTGACATCATCCTGTATGACGAAATGATACAATTTCAATATGTCAGTATTGTATAGTGCCATTTTACATATTATGGTACCAATCACGAAGTAAATATTTTAAGCCATCGGCATCGCATCAGGCATCGCGCTCACAATGGTTTACACACATACAAATACATACAGACACAGTCATTTTTTATTCGATTTATGATTAGTTTTTTTTGTTAGCCCAGTCAGTACGTCATTAGAGATAATTACCTCTAAACAAATCGGATGGTAAGCAATAACATCACGTAAAGTTTTTTTCGGACCAACATTAAGAAAATGAAATCAAGAACTTTTATTTTTCGGCATTTTTTTTCCAAATTTTTAACATGAGTCGATCATGGGAAAATAAAAAAATATTTTTAGAAAGAATATACATTTTCACACAAAAAATGTATCCACAAAAATTTCGTCTAATGCCACGGATTTTCCATAAAAAATTAGTGAAGTGTATGAAGCGCGTTCAAGGTTGCCCATGCGTTTTGCCGTACTCGGCGCGCGAAAAACCCTTTGCTTATACGAACAAAATTTAGACAAATTTAAAAAGGAGTCATTTTAAAGTTGGAAGTCTCACCTTTCATATGCATATAATTGTATACAAGACTAATATACAGAAGCAACTCATCAATATATATCATATTTCGAAAATAACCTCATTTTTGTATATTGTATGTTAATCCATAGGAAATGTTCGAATACTTTTTTGGTCTATGGGAAACTTTCGAGAAATATGTCAGTTTGAACCTCATTAACTTGCATTTGCTTAAGTTAGTGTAGTTTAAATAAACACTATTTCTGAAATTATTATAATTTCCCAATTTCAAAATTTGTAAAAAAAATATATATACCTACATGTTATCGGAACTCGGAAAAAAATTGCTTAGATACATAAAACGATTTCAGTTATAAAGTAAAAGATATCAGCTTTTCAAATATTCAAAAAGCGAAATATGTAATTCTGCGTATTTTTCTAAATCTTCAGTGCGTCTCGCGATAAGCAAAAACACCGATATTTACAGTCTTGAGAATGTAGTTCTCTATTCTCAGCACTGTATTCAGGTACCGCGCGGGAACGTCGGCTTCCCTCGAATCCGGTTTTACTGCTATTATGTGTATGACTTTTTATAGATTAATTAATTTCATTTCTAATAATTATTTTCTATTATTTCCTCTAACAAACATTGTTTAATAATACCATTTTCATAATATATTTAGTACCGAGGTAATATTTTGCAAATATGTGCTATACGCTGATTCGCACCTCGCTTGCTCCACTAATTCTAGTTCAATAATTTTAATAAAAATGTGACTTTAATACAAGAAATTGTAGAGACATTTTTTGCTTAAAAATGTATGCTCTTTATGAAAATGTTCTTTGTTTTCCATACATCGGCTTATGTTAAAAATAGTAAAAAATTACCGAAAAGAAAAGGTTATTGATTTTTTTAAATGTTGACGTTCTGGAAATCATGAAACTTTAGATGATCTTATTAATTACACTTCAGATAACTGATAAAAAAATTAATCATCTGCCTCCGAACATGTTTGAGATTTATACACAAAATTAGCTACACCGTATTATAAAACGAATTTCTGTAGGTACGCCATATTTGTAAATTATACATTTACAAATATGTTATATACTGATGTGATGAAATCAAATAGATATATAAAGACTTACTGCCAATATATGTTTTCCAAATAATATTTACATTAAATTCTTCAATCTATAGTAGACATACTTCGCTATTCGCACATGAGGTTATGTGGATCTCTCTATATACATTCGTCTAACAACTGGCTTAAAGTAAAGATTACAGAATTACCCTATTACATCGAGAATCCCGTAAAAAAGCATACAGTTTAGTCATAACAGATTGATCCCGGGTGGCCATGATTTAAATGAAGTTGACGAAGCGTGTTTCTAGGGGATTAAAAATTTTTCGCCATGTTAGATCTATTCTTAGCTTTTTGAATTGCTCTTGAGTAGAATTTGCAAGGGACCGCATCTAACACGAAATACAAATACTCTTTTGAGAAATAAAACCATTTGATACAATTGGTACTGACTATTTGGTAAAGCCTGAGTTTCTTTTAAATATTGTAGTTTACCGCAATTAATAAACAGATTGTTTCCGTACAGTTAAATTCAAATTATTTACGGAAAATTAAATAAACAATACTTTAAAGTTTATTGTTCGTTGAATTATACCTATTGATAATATGTATTAAATGTAAATAGTATACGTATATGTATATATTATATATACGGTGTCTCTCCCCTCTCGCCTACACGCACTCGTATCTTCCTCAGTATTTTTCAGATCAACTTCAAATTGTCAGTTATGCAGTCAACTAAATTGATAATTTTTTTACCAAAAAAAAAATGACTTCGCCGATCATGGCCTACTGAGAATGATTACAAATATGAAAATTTAAAAAACACAGGAAGCTTTGTTTAATCGGAAAAATTTCATTATAGGAGAAAGTGTTCTGTATTGCAGACTCATCCTATATACAAATTTTTGGGAATTTTGTTTGAGAGCTGAAAGAATTCTTTTCCACAGAATATGGAAAAAATATAAATTTTTGGTATTTAGTTTATTCATCGTTGTCCTGGAGGGGATCGGAAGATTAGCTGTAACGCTACCTATGGAGACGTAGTTTCCACAAACACTAAAATTCTTATACCAATACCAACACTCGACGCGTGTTTCACTAACCACCGACAGATGATTAGATATATTCCTAATTGAAATGACTCACCATTTTCCCCAGTAAAAAGTGGCAGGTCTCAATTTGTTGATTCACCGTTTATTAAGTTTTACTCTGAAGAGATTTGCAAATAAGAGAACTTTAATTAAGGAAATAACTAAGATTAATGGATACCGTGTACATTTAGTTGATAAGTTGATGAATATGGTTAGCCATAAAAAAACCAAATGTTAAATTTTTGTTCCCATTTCTCAAATGCTTAAAATTATTTCAAAAATCTAAAAAATTTATCTAAACTAAGAATTTAACAGATCTTCTTTATTTCATTTGTCTAGCTAAAACATTTTCGAAAAATAGTCTTACCGGCGCATGTTCTGTTAATTATTTCAAGGACTAATGGAGGTCAGAGGCTGAAAGTTTGCCAATCGTGTTCTTATTACTTGCCAATATCATAACATGAGTTATTTCAGAGATCGCTTCCGGAGGCCGTTTCACCTACCTTATCCGACTAGGCCCTTTGGTACACGTATGTACTATGACGAGATATGGAATTAGATTATATTTTGAACTTACTCCTATGAAGGGTTTGGGGGTAAATAGAGGAAAATAAGTAAAGTAAGCGGGTAAGAGTTCAGAAACTTGGGATTTGGTGTATATATTCAGTGACATCTGCCACCCCCACCACCACCTCTTATATCCCCATTGCATTATTAAAAGAGTTATCAAAATAAAATTGTGTTTTAGTGTGTGTATGCAAACAAAGATTCTCAAAAACATTTTTGGACATCAGCCACCCCTATTGTCACCTGAGGGTAGACGATTTAAAATACTATATTATTAAAATTCTATTAGCAATTATTTCCACATATTAGAGTGCAAATATAGTATCAATATGTTTTCGTTTAAAGACACTTGGATGGTAAATCTGGAAGTGAAAGTAATGATTCCTTAGGCAGCGGTATTTTATATTATACTTTTTAGAATAATCCGGAACCTTAGGAAAACTAAGCAATTTTATTTGAGTGCCCGAAAAAATAAAACATAATAATGTTAAATATAGAAAAACAGCTGCCTAGGGAATCACTAGTTCCACATCTAAGTCGCTTTAAACGAAAATATATTGATGCTATATTGCACTCCAGTATATGAAAATAATTGCTCATAGAATTTTAATTATATATTTGAAATCATCTGCCCCAAGTTGGTAATAGGGTGGCTAATGCTAATGTCGTGGCAAGTCTTGCTCTCGTACGCACACTAAATTAGAGTTATATTGTTTTATTATTTTTATTATTAAAGGGGTTTAATAATGTAGTGGAGGTGGTGGTGGATGTTGCATACGTGTCCTGATTGAGTGGTGGAATAGCTATGACTAAACTCCGCCAGGACTTCAATATAAATAAGGCATCTTACTAGCTTGATTGACTTATTTACCTCCCAAACCTTCAACAGAATAAGCTCAAAATATCTTCTAGTTCCAGATCGCGTTTAATATATACATGTGTGTTCCTTACAAGTCAATATCTTGAACTGTGTGCACAGAAAATTACAAACAGACAGACAAAGAGAACATATTTTTCGCTCAAATTAAAAACTCCTCATTTCATAACATTCTAAACCTATTTTAACAAGAAAAAAATATATTTCTTTTTACGATTATTATACTTTCACTTCACTACGTGGATGTGGAATAATAGACTAATAAAAATATTAATCTAGATAAATTATTTTTTATTTATCTGACTTTATACCATAAAGATCCTTTTCATAAAATCATTTAAAACCAGAAACAACAACAGATTTAATTTCAAACTTTTACTTCTACTGTGATGTTTTTTAGGCCTAGCGGACATATGGATTTGTCAAAGTTCATCCTAGCAACGCCAACTTTATTTTCAAAGCCGCCCTGCTTTGGATCAAGTCATCGTAGTAATTACTTTATCCACCCCAGATAAAATCGACTTTACTTTCTAATTACATTAATTACAAGAAAATAAGAAAATAGACTGGTGATACTTGAACTGACATTTTTTTAAAGCTCATTTAAAACACACCTTAGAAATATTAACCCTTCTATTAAGTGTTAAGTTCCAATATATAGGATTTATTGTACCAATTTGGTTTAATAAATTGGATTTATAATAACTAGACAAACATGTATAATAATAATTGTAGAAAATAAAGTAAACAAGCTAACCATTATACGATTCGCCGATTTACTACACTTGTTATATAATTGTTGCACATTATATATGATACTCTTCCCAGTTTTATCGTAAATGATATTAGTTTCAAACATTTTTTGTTTAATTACAAAATATGTATATATTTTTTTATTTCAAAAATTAATAACTTTTTATTTATTGATCGATTTTGTTAAAAAACAATAGGATTCTTTCCCTAGCTGACACTAACTTACTGTTCATATTTCAATACTATCAGACTTTTCGTTCTTGAGTTATTGTTCTTACAAGAAACGTGATGGACGGACGGACGGACGGATGGACAGACAGACGGACAGACGGACGGACATTTTGAAAGTTGTTCAAAATTCGATCGTGATATGAACATTTTTCTCTACGAGCAATATTACCGGTTTTAAAAATGTGCCGATCAAATGCAATATAAGGAGCGAGCGTAGAGACGTCTGCATATACTCGTATTTCGATACGCAAATGCAGCAACGTCGGGCGCGGTTAGTACTTGGATGGGTAAGCCTCTCCAGGGAAACACAGCGTTCTCGCTCCATCTTCTAACGGCTTGTATATCAGCGCATGCGTAGAAGGTATGTAACTTTAGGCGGGGGTTACATAGCGGATATACCATCCTTCGGAGGGGATGTAAACAGTCGGTCCCTTGTCTATTAAATGTTTGGCAAGTAAAAGATCCCTACTCTTCGATAGAGAAGAGGTTCGGCAAAATTTCCAGGTTGGGGGTAGCTCGTCTCCTGGCGTCGGTGATTGGCCTTGGTAGCGGAAATAGGCCGACGTTAAATAAGTGATTAAAAAAAAAATGCAATATACTCTTCGCTTTGTATTTCCAAAGGCTATAATAATTCGGTTTGTTACACGCTGGATGTAAATACCGAATAAGAAATGTCTGTCAGTCTATATTTTTGTGGAGTTGAAACCTTCTGGAGACGTGGTTTACACAAACACTAAATCTCGTGAGTACAAGACTCGAATACCAACACTCGACGCGTATTTCGCTAACCACGCCAGCTAACCACCATCATCAGGAGATAATTAAAACTAAAGTACAACTAAGAACAAGTCTATATTTACACTGAAATATGTGAAATATAGACTTGTTCTTACACTGAAATATATCTGGTCCGGTGAAGTTGGTTCGCCGGCTGGGTCTGGGATCCTTGAAAGGGAACTCCCTGCTTCTGGTTTATTTTTCTTACAGATCAATTTGCGTCGTAGCGCCGCGGCAACCAATTTACTTGGTCGTCAGGTGTCTGCAATGCAAACAGATGTCATCCTCATCCAGAAATCATGGGCTCAGCAAGGACTTATCAAGGAACTGGACAGATGAAATGGGAATGTCTTCTATTGCACCACAGAGGACAGACCCAGAACCTGCGTGTATGGAAGTAAAAATCTTAAAACATGTCTAATACCAAATTTCTGTTCTGAGATCTGATCGCAGTTAAGGTGAACTCGATAAAGGAAGAGAATTGTGGAGATCTAATCATCTGCCAGACATACCTACCATACGACTTACCCACCCCATCCCATCGAAGGAGTTTAGGAAATTAGTCTAATTTTCAAAGGAAAAGTAGCTGCCGTTGATTCTCGGGTGAGATGCCAATGCTCACCACACAGTATGGGGCAGCTCGGACGTCAACCCAGGAGGCACAGTATTACTGGAATGTCTTTACGCTTCAGATCTGGGGATTATAAACGAGTTTCCCCATGTTTGTAATCCAAAGAAGACAAGAAGTAATCGACCTAACTCTGAGCTCCACAATAGTGGGGAACAGAATAAAAGGTTATCAATGCATTTGATTCGTCCTGGAAAGGAACCGACCAGAACCCATTACGTACAGGAACTCCAGATTCACCGACTGGGTCTCTTACGAAAGGGACCTACAGGTGAATCTGAAGGATATGTCCTGTAAGCCAAGAAACTCGCGAGAAGTGGAAACAGCAGCTTCACAGCTGCAAAATGCCATTGTCTCTGTATTTGAAAACAACTGCCCCTTATAAGTAACTAAAGGGAATAATTGTGTCCCATGGTGGAACAAAGAACTATGTGGGTTGCTTAAAGAAACAAGAAGGTTTCTCAATAGGGCAACCTTTTCTGGCGAGCCAGTGTATTGGGAAATCTATAAAGAGTCCCAATGAAGGAACAAAAGCTCGATAAACAAGCAAAAAAGAGAGAGCTGGAAGGCTTTCTGTGGAACCATAGAAGACCTACCGGCAGTAGCTAAACTACGCAAAACTCTCTCAAAAAGTCCATCATCACGAAGATAGTATCAGGCTTCCAGATGGATCTTACACAAACAGTGACCGTAAGACAATTGAGTGTCTAATTGAGGCTCATTTTCCAAATCAAACCCCTGGCGCGGAACCCAGACCAACGGCAACTGCCGCAGATTGGAAGAAGGCGTCAGAGGTAATGATACCTGAAAAATTAAGATGAGCCGTATCAACATATTTGATCCAAATTGCCGGGACCTGACGGTATCTATCCGGCCCTAATACAAAAGGGTGCGTTGGTACTGCTGAGTCGCCTGTATCATCTATTAATATCTTACCTATTTCTAGGATATATACCACTGTCTTGAAGAGGTCAGAGTAGTCTTTATACCAAAGACAGGTAGTATCATACCGAGGCTTTTAGATTAATAAGCCTCACATCCGTTCTTTTGAAGATACTGAGGAGGTTGGTAGGAAGGTACATAAAGGATAAGGCGATGGTGCTATCACCAATCCACCCCAATCAGCATGCATACCAGGCTGGGAAATCGGCAGAGACAGCCCTTCATCAGTTCATCGTCAGAGCTGGGAAGGCGTTAGAGCAGAAATAACTTGCCTCGGTAGCGTTTTTGAACATCGAAGGTGCGTTTAATAACCCTATCTTCGAGTCTCTCTCTCAAGCAGTTGCGAACCGCAATGTCGACGGTACCATTATCAGATGAATATCGTCCATATTGAGTATCCGCGACGTTGAGATCATGCCTCGTAACGAGACGGTTAGGGCCAAAGTGGGCCGAGACTGTCCGCAAGGAGGAGGATCTCCACCATTGTGGAATCTTCTGCTCGGCGGGCTACTAGCCAAATTGAACGAAGCGAACTTCTATACACAAGCGTATGCAGATGATTGGGCTATTATGATAAGAGGCCAATTTGAAATGACTATTACAGAGCTCATGCAATGTGCTATCAACATAATTCAGGAACGGTGTAACAGACATGGGCTTTCTGTCAACCCTGGCAAAACAGAGCTAATGCTGTTCACTAAAAGGAGAAAAATAAGCGATTCTCAACTTCCTTCTCCGATGGGCATACGTTTGCGTCTTTCCCGCACAATAAGTTATCTTGGGGTAACCCTGGACCTCAAGTTATGGAAGGATCACGTGGAAGCTCAAAAAAGGAAACATGCACTTCCTTATGGAGGTGCTAATGCATCTTCGGTCTAAAATGGGAGATAAGTCCGAAGATCGCTCTTTGGACATATACTGTCATGGTAAAACCCCTTATAACATACGCGGCACTAGTATGGTGGCGCTTCCAGGAGTCATCCACAATTAGGGCTCATCTATGTCAACTTCAAAGGCTAGCTTGCCTTGAAAGTATAGGAGCTATCAGGATCACTTCAACGATAGCAATTGAGGCCATTCTTCGGTTCACTATCTTGCATATCGAGGTGGAACTGGAAGCCAAGAAAGCAGCAAATAAGCTGTTCAAAAATAGAATGTGGGACGGGACAGGCCGGGGGAGGTGGCATACAAAGGCCCTGGATCTGCCGGTAGGGATCAGGTCATCACTCAATCAGAAGATGACCGGTGTCTTCCCGTCTACAGGTTCAATATTCCATACTCAGTTGTGTTTCTCAGTCGAGAGGACTGGGAGCGCGATAAAGATAGTCTTCTGAGCCCCGAAGGTCTCGAATGGTACATAGATGGATCTGAGACTCGGGAGGGACCTGGTGCTGGCATACATGGATGCAAACCAAGGGTTCGTATATCGGTGCCACTTGGAAAGTATGCCAGTGTATTCCAAGCAGAAGAGGTTTCGTCAGCAAACATATTTGCATACACAGCGACAGCTAGGCAGCCTTGAGAGCTCTTGCGTCAAACAAGGTGACCTCAAGGCTGGTCTTAAACTGTCGGGATATTTTGACAGAATTGTGTGAACACAACTCTGTCAAACTCATATGGGTGTCCGGGCACAGAGTTGTGGAGGACAACGAAGAAGCAGACCGGTTGGCGGGGGAAGGAGGCCCCGAGACAGCCTTCGGTCAGCTAAGAAGTCGGACTCAAACAGAGTTACGAGACTGGACTATGCCAAGGTTCAACAACTATTGGACTCCGGCCCCTGGAATGAGGCAATCGAGGCTGCATATAAAGGGGCCCTCGGCTGACTCGACCATTAAGTGGCTGCTTGGGCTCAATAGAGAAAAATGAGACGGATAGTAGGCTTTATAATAGGACACTGTCATCTGAATAAACATCTTCATACAATGGGGTTGAAAAACAAGCCTATTTGTCGAATGTGTGGAGTGGAGGATGAAACCACCAATCACATTCTACGTAATTGTGCAGCTCCAGGTGCGTCAAGGTATAGGCATCTCCAAAGGCAATTTCTACAACCGGAAGACCTACGGAATCAACCTGGAACAGACCGCTACCCTTTGTGGAGGGCACTCTTCTAGGGCATCCCACACGTTGCGAATGTACAATGGGCCGACAGGCCTGAGTGCTGCGGATCTTATAGGTCTGCTCGCGATTGTAATAATAATAATAATAATAATAATAATAATGATACACTGAAAGGAATCTACGAAACGACACGTCCATTCGATAACAACACACCAGCAATAGCACACTTTGAGGCTCTCTGTCACAGAACCTTTGAGGAGCCGGAAGAGGTGTGCCCGGCAATCAGTTCGGAGGAAGTCTAACAAGCACTTGTTGGAACCAAAAACTTTGCTGCTCCGGGCCCAGACGGCATTAATAACTGGTGGTGGAAGAAATTTCCTTCCACCCACCGCCACCTGGCTCATGTTTTCAACACGTGGTTGAACGAAGGGCAGCAAATCCCGGACTGGTTTGTCGAGGGACGTACCGTGCTAATCCCCAAAAAGGGAGATCTGTCCGATCCAAGGAATTATAGGCCCATCACCTGTCTGAACTCCTGCTACAAGATATTTACACGTATCCTGTATGCACGGACACTACGGCAGGTCGATCCGGTCTTCCAACAGATTTATGAGCAGCGTGGCGCCAAGAAGGGCATGGCGGGTTGCAAAGACAGCGCTGATAGACCGCTGTATTACACAGGACTCTGTGCAGTACAAGCGGAATCTATCGATGGCCTGGATTGACTATCGTAAGGCATTTGATACAACGTCGCATCAACTATTGTTGCATTTACTCAAATGTCTTGCGGTAGCAGAGCCATTAGTGAGATGCATAGAACAGCTGCTGCCACTCTGGAGGACTCGCTTCACCATAACATCCGGTGCACAGCGAGTTACGACAGAGCAGGTGGCATTCCGAAGAGGAGTTTTCCAAGGAGATTCTCTGAGTCCCCTCCTCTTTTGCATCTCACTACTGCCATTATCTGTTGAACTCCGCCAAACTCGCGAGTACTATTGTGGACCACCCAGCAACCGGAGGCATAAGGTCACCCATCTATTTTATATGGATGACCTCAAACTGTATGCCTCCGGAGAGCGTGAACTTCAGAATGCTCTAAGGGTGGTCGAGGAGTACACGCGGGCCATTGGCATGGAGTTCGGGTTGGACAAATGCGCGGTCGTCCATCTCAAGAGAGGACGATGCGGGGACTTTGCTGAAGACGCGCAGCTCGCAGACGGAAGCATCCTAAGACATCTGGATGCCGGAGAAACCTACACATACCTGGATGTGCAACAACATCACATCCAGGATGTGCAGCAAGTTAAGGAATCTCTCCGCGGCAAGTACAGGTGCCTACTCCGAAAGATTTAGTCATCCGAACTTTCGGGGAAAAACAAGGTGTCAGCCACTAATATGCTTGCCGTTCCTGTTCTGCTCTACTCCTTCGGAGTGGTTAAATGGACTGTAGATGAGCTGCGCCAATTGGACAGAGGTACCCGCAAGATGATGAATATCCATAGGAGCATTCATCCTAGATCGTCCGTTCCTCGTGTGTACCTCCCACGAAATCAGGGGGGGCGAGGGCTCTTGGGGTTGGAGTGTATGCATGGCAGAGTAGCACTGGGCATGGCATGTAATGTCCTTAGGAGCTCAGACCCGCTCCTGCAATTAGTGAGAGATCACGAAAATGCAGGAGTGGGAGCAGGATTGTTCAAGGCGGCAAAAAGGGCCGCAGATGAACTTGGTCTCGCATTCGACGACAGGCGAGGAGGCCGGCGCGGTGCTGACCCAGAGACAGTCACTGAACTTCAGCCACCTCGCCTAAAGGCCCAGATAAAAGCTGCCGAAGAGGAACGTCTGTTTAGGCAGCATGTCGATAAACCCATGCACGGGGTGTTCTACAAGAACCTAGACACACTGGGTTTATCGACAAGGCTGACATTCGCCTTTTTAAGGTCAGCTGGGCTAAAGTCGGAGACCGAGGGATTCATTGTGGCCTGTCAAGACGGTGTAATTAACACGCTGGTCTACCGAAGCCGCGTAATGGGTGTAGAGGTTACTGATATAAACTGCAGAACCTGCCGTCAGGCGCCGGAATCGCTCATGCATTTACTTTCCGCATGTCCGGTGTATGCGATTTCGGCCTACATCCATCGCCATAACGCGGCATTGCGGGTGCTGTATTATCATCTTCGGCACTCGTACGGGATAGACCAGACACCAGTGCTGCCTTACGTCCCTGGGGACATCGAGTCCGTTGTCGAAAACGAGCGGTGCCGAATTTATTGGAACTACTGGTTTCCGACAGTCAGGCTAATTCAAGCCAACAAGCCTGACATAGTTCTCCTCGACCATCAATACAAGGTGATGTTTGTGATCGAGTTCTCGGCACCTGCCGAGCCAAACATCACTTTGAAAGAGGAGGAAAAACGGACCAAATACTCAGTCAAGATGGTAGTCCTAATAATCGGTGTACTCGGTGGTATGAAGCCTACGCTACTCTCGGAACTTAAGACCATACCTGTCTGCCAGAAATCAGCAGAATGGCTGGCAGGCCAAATGCAGAAGGCGGTTATCTTGGGGTCCCTCCGCCTACTTAGGGCACACGATTCTGGTATTTATAGTCACTAACCCCACAGGTCGTGGGGAGTGGCTGTAATTATGGCCGGCGCGGCCACACTGAAATATTGTCATTGTCGAAAAAATTCAACCAATTTTGTCATTCCTACCTAAGACTTCGTCAATGTACAACGAATCGTAACCTAACAATTAATAAAGCAAACTATTTTGAATCGGTCCTTTGTCACTATTCATACTATTTTTATATGTTTCTCTTTATAAGCTTCCAAACGTATACAGCTGTCTATTATTTGTTATGTTTCTAATTTTCCATTTATTTCCACAGAGCAGGTAAAACGAATAAAATGGGAAATCGGAGGATTAAATAATAAGAACAAAACGATATCGTGCCACATTATTTTTAAACTGTGCTGTGTTGACAATAAACAATGATTTCGAAACACATGTCATTAATTTTTTCATTCGTACTTATTTAGGATATGTGAGGCGATATTTTTAAATTTTTTATTATAGCAACACGATGTTAATTTCAGTTGGATGAAATTGTTTTCAAGGTTGATTCAACACCAGTGGTAGGAACGATTCTCCTGTAAACTATAATAAATAATGGTAAAGATGATATATTAATAGTACGTTAACATTTTATTTTGGCTACTTTACTTCCACATCCACGTAGTGGGTGGAACTATAGTAATTGTAGAAAAAAATTCAAAAATTTCTCTAGTTGAAATAGGTTCAGAATGTCATGAAACGTCGATATTTTAAATTTGGTCTGATTATCTGTCTGTCTGTTGGTCTGTCTGTAACTTTCTTTGTGTGCATGTTTTCTCTGGAATGAGTTAAGATATTGATTTGAAATCTTATACAGGTATGTATTGTTATGCAATACACCCCCTATGATACGCCCATGATACTAATAGCTGAAATTAAGCACCAATGGTTAGGCAACCAGTAATACACGCCATCTCTTCTGGAAGCCTGTAGATGGCTCTAGAGTTATATCGTTCTGGAATTGGAAATCTCTAGATGGATCGAGAGGCAATTTTAGGATATGTAAGGCGAAATCGACGGCGGAGAAGGAAGTTTTATTAAAGTGAAGATTGGTAGCGAAAAGTGAGGTTATAAATCGGAAGTGTAAATATAAACAATGTAAAAGTTAGTTTAGAAGTATTGCGTAATCAGTAAATTATTAAATAAAGTGTTAGTGGTTATCCCTTGTTAAAATTATTTGAAACCCACGGATTCATACAGGGTGTTTCCTAGGGGCGGAAACACGTAACAGTATTATAAGGAGATAAGGAACTGGATTGTTTTTTTAACATATCCGGTGAAGGGTTGGGGGTACATAGGGGTAAACAGAAAATAGGGAACAATAAATAACGCAAGCTGGCAGGAGTATAAGCATTTGGAATTTGATGCATACCTATACTAGAAGCCAAAGCCTCAATTTTTGTTTTATAATATTTTCGCCCCACCACCCTCACTCCATTATTAAAGGGGTTAATACAATACAGTTGCGATATTCACTGGAAATTTGGTACACGTATATATCATAACGACATGTGGAACTAGATTATATTTTGAGATGACTCCGTTAAAGGGTTGGGGGTTAAATAGGGGCAAATAGAGGAAAATAAGTAAATCAAGCTGGTAAGACTACAGAAACTTCGGATTTGGTGTATATACTAGAAGCCAAGGCCTCAGATTCTTTGATAATATTTTTCAACTCCTCCATTAACCCCACTCCATTATTAAAAGTGGTGATAAAATAAAACTGAGATATTTACTTGAAATTTGGTACATGTATGTATTATAACGACATCTGTATTTAGATTATGTTTTGAAATGGTTCCGTTGAAAAGTTAGGGGGTGTAAATTGGGGAAAATAAGTGGAGCAAGTCAATAAGAGTACGGAAACTTAATTTTTGGCGTAATTGCTAGAAATCAACACCTCAATTTTTTTATGACGCCTGCGTTAAATAAGTATTATTAAAATTCTATGGTCAATTATTTCCACATATTAGAGTGTAAATGAAATTAGGATATTTTCCTTTAAAGAGACTTGGATGGAAAATCTGGGTGTGAACGTAGTGATTCCTTAGGCAGTGGTGTTTTGAAAGAGAATTAGAGATTATCTTTTATGAGACACGCACTAGGATTATATCTTTATCCACAGTGCGATAGAAACTACCACTATTGCTTCATGTTTCATAAATGGCTATTATGCTCAGAACAAATGCAGAAAATAGCCGAACGAGGCGAAGTGGAATTCAGCAAACGTATCCGCGAGTATAAAATACTTCGCCTTCTATTGTGGAAAATTTTTTTGTCAATAAAGTAGTTTATTTTTATTATCATAAAATTGTCCTGTAAGTGTTGGCTTTGACTGAAATGCTCTATCTACCATTAGGCTATAGAACACTGCTCGCAAATCACTTTGTATGTTATAATTTTCTTAATTTACGTTCAAATACTATTATTGTTCGAACACACGGCGGAACGGGAAATCGTCATCGACCATGTTGTTAAATAATGATTTATAATGATTAAACAGCTCGATGGATCATTACGGAATTCAATAAGGTTCCATTCTGATAGTAGATAAAGCAATTAAAGTAAAATTCAAGTATATCGGCTAAGAATTACAAGTAGTTGCAGCTAGTTGTAGAGCCTTTGCGACCTGCCAAACGTCGCCGCCGGAGTAATTTTTCAATTTTCAATAGCAATTGGACACCTTAATAGAAGCTCAAATCAATACAAAAATGATACCATTTTTAGAGTGGTATTTTTTCTGTTCAAAACGCTATAAATAAAATCGATTTTTTCCAGAATTACTCAATTAAAAATTACTTTTTATCAGTGACGAGCCTACTCCTGGAAAATCGGTCTATAGTAGAACACAACCCAGTGAGTTGTGCAATACTAGCTGCTTTCGTTCAGCAGAGTGATGAGTGATTCGTAATCATAATAAAGAGGATTTCAATGAACAGTAATCATATGATACAAAATTGCATGGTAGGTCTATTCTTTGATATGTCGAGAGCATTTGATACAGTAAATCACGAATTGCTACTGAATAAAATGTGCGCTTATGGTATAAGAGGAGTACCTAACGCCTGGATTAGGTCCTACCTAACTGAACGTACTCAGAAAGTCATATTGAAACTCAGCAGCATGTCGTACCAATCAGATGATAAGCTGGTACCAACGGGGGTTCCTCAAGGTAGCACCTTAGGACCTCTTCTCTTCCTTATTTTTATAAATGATCTGCAAAGCCAATTAAAAGTAACGAATGCCTTCCATATTACTCAATTTGCTGATGACGTGGCAGTTGCATCAACAGCTGACAATGTACATGAGTTGTCAAGTAATGCAAACATCTGCACCTCACTTATGAATAGTTATTGCGATAAATTTGGGCTAAAACTTAATGGGACAAAAACTCAAATGTTGATGTTTGCAAATAACAGTCATGATTACAGCTTATTAGTAAAAATAAATAATTTATCTATAGAAAACAGCCACTCTGTAAAACTGTTAGGCATAACTATTGATAGTAATTTAAACTGGTTTCAACATATTGAAGGCTTAACAAAAAAAATTTCAGTTAGAAGCTATGTCATCTGGCAACTTCGTTCTTACGTGAGTTTAGAAATACTTAAATCCTATTATTTTGCACAGGTGCAGTCATTATTAAATTATGGCATTCTCTGCTGGGGCAACTCCAGTAGAGTTAATCATTTATTCATTATACAAAAAAAGATAATTAGGACTATGTTGTTCAAAGGTTCTACCCATTCATGTAGAGATTTGTTTATTTTGCTTGGAATACTAACGCTGCCAGCTTTATATATTTTATCATGCTGTTTGTTTGTTAAGTCTAATATGAATCAGTTTATCCAGTTTTCCGATCGAAATATACAATATAGCTTAAGACACACAAATGACATTTTACTGCCTAAACACAATCTCTCTGCTACCAGCAATGGTGTGGCAGTTATGCCTATTAAGATATACAACCATCTCTCTAATTATTTGAAAGAAATAGCTGGTTTAAAATTGTTTAAATTAAAATTAAAAAAAATACTATTACAAAAAGCAATTTACAGTTTGCAAGAATTTTTTAATATTACCCTTTAACACAGGTAACAAATATTGTATTACTACTGTTTTATATTATTCCTTTTCGTATGTCTTCCTTTTTTACTCTTTTCTTTAAAAATAAGTTTTTTACTATTTTATGATTATTACGTGTACATGGATTTTATGATTGACTAGACTATCAATAATATTGTTGTTGGTAGCTCCCCATACGTTTTGACTAGGTTTTCATCTAGTTATTGAAAACCATTATCTTTATATTATATTATTGTGACGTTTTTTATATACATGCAATGCATGTCTACTTAAATAAAGAGTATTATTATTATTATTATTATTATTAGAGGCAACACATGAAACAGGTACCTTATGATTACGAATCACTCTGCTGACCGAAAGCAGCTACTCTGCCATAATGTGTAAACGTCATCGAATATAAATTTGTATGTCCATTTGATGATGCGTCGGTAAAAGTGAAGATTATATTATGTGTACACTAGCGTGGCTCAAGAATAATTTTCTTTTGTCCCACTCCACAGGTTTATTCAAAAATCCTAAAAAATGATCTCTTCCAAATTTGAGCAAAATCGATTAATACCAAAACGTACCTTCAAGACCATGGAGTTTGATATATATTTCTAATAGGTAAAAGATATTATTTCGTATATTTGTGATAAAATCGTTAAAATGTCGTGAAATAATATAATTCGCACATGAGTCCCCTCTTCACAATTGTCCAGATAATATGAATTAATAGTTGCTCTTTAAACCAAACTATCATTAGACCCTTTTCTAGGACCCCAAAGTGACCTAATGAGGATAATAGTAAGGTATCGTTTTTTAAAATGTATTATTGTTTATTTGAGATTTCATTTGCACAAATTATCATAATAATTAGTCACACTTTAGATTATCAAATAACATAAGCACCAAAAATACGCTATTCCCTACTCTTGTTCTTATGGAGTCATTTTGAGGTCCAACGGTTATTAAGGGGGTTTAAAAATAATAAATTAATTCATATTCTTTGGACAATTGCGAAATTAAAATAAGGTGGAAATATTACGTTTTTCTTAAAATTGAAGATTTTTTTTAAAATTTTCGAACAAATCTGGGGGCTGAAACAAAACAAAATGAAATTAATTTGTCCCAAGTATAAATTTGATCCATCTAATGCGGGAGAAATCACTAACAGAGCTGCATTAAAGTTGGCCCAAAAATCTAAACAATCTTTGTTCATCCGAAAAGATACTTAGAGCGAAAAGTGGTCACCTAGTAACTACGCCAAAAATTAATACTGTTATAAGGTCCGGTTAAATCGATGTGATTCACTCCAAGTTAAACAAAAAATTCGTTTAAAATTCAAGGTATGGATTGTTATAATATAGTCAGAAACTTGAATTTAGAAACATAGTTTAATTTAACTTTTGTTGAACCACTTCGATGCAACCGTTCTTATAAGACAGTGAAAAACATTTCAGAATAATAAATTTGTAACAAAAAATAACTAAAAGAATCAACAAAGTTCTGAAACATTTATCATATTTAATGTGTTATATATGCTGCATATTTTATTAAATACAACGAAACTTATTTTGAGTAACAATAGCCATATTTCTGTGAAATTGTCAGTATTTCAAATAGGTACGACCAGTGGTACATATATCGATTACAAACAGTTTAAGAGTACAATTGTTAATCTGTTGTTTGTTGACAGGCCCCTGCTAGTACCTGGCCAGACCCCACACGAGGGACACACCTTAGGGTTTTACACATCCTTTTGTCCCGGTTCCTCCCCAGTCGGATACTTATATCACATATCACAACGGTGGCAGTTTTGAATTTTCTGAAATAATTCATTAACAATTCATTTGTTAGCAATTTACTTCCGAGACTAAACTAACATGATAGAAATAAATAAACAACCTAACCATTATACTTTTCGCCGATTTGTTGCACTTTTTATATAATTGTTGCACATATTCTTTGCAGTTTATAAATAATTTTAGTTTCAGACATTCTGTTTGTTTAATTACAAAACATAAAAAAACATATTTTTTTAAATTTAAATAATTAATAACTTTTTTATTTATTGATCGATTTCGTTCAATAAGTTTCTTCCTCCAGTTGGCACTAACTTACTGTCCAAATTTAAATACAATCGAACTTTTCGTTCTTAAATTATCGTGCTTACAAGAAACGTGACGGACGGACTGGGACGCGGACGCGGACGGGTGGACAGATAGACAAACAGACAGACGGACATTTTGAAAGTTGTTCAAAATTCGATCACCAACACAGTGATATGAACTTTTTTTCTTGACGAGCGATATTACCGGTTTTAGAAATGTGCCGATCGAATTCAATATTATAGTCTTCGTTTTGTATTTGCGAAGAGTAAAATAAGTAGTACCTGCAGTTTCCGTCGTTTTAGAAACAATGAACCACTTCGAAAAACTATAAGACAAATAAAAAAATAACATGTTTGTCTATATATTAGTGGAACGTAATATTATTCAATTTTATTACCTAATATTAATTTAGTTTGCTTTTGTGCAAGCGATTCTTGTCGCGTGTTGTAAGAGCGATAATCATCGGTTATTATATAAATCTTACTAAGTAACTGTTGCCTAAGGAACCACTAGTTCCACATTCAGATTTTCCATACAAGTATCTTTAAACGAAAACATCTCGATATTATATTGCAGTCTAGCATGTAGAAATAATCCTTCTAATAATGGACTTGGAGTCGCAGTTGTCATAACAAAATGTATGATCTTTTAACTTCTAGTATATACACCAGATTCCAAGTTTCTGGACTTTTATAGCTTGCTTACTTATTTACCCCCATTTACCCCCCAACCCTTCAACGGAATAAGCCCACAATACAATCTAGTACTAGATCTCGTTACAATACATACGTATATCGATTTTCCAGTTAATATTTTAATTTTATTTTGTTGACCCCTTTAATAATGGAATGGGGGGTGGCAGATGTCATAACAAAATTTGAGGCATTTGCATCTATTATATACATCAAATTCCAATTTTGTGGACTCTTACCAGCTTGCTTTACTTATTTTTTTTACAATTACTATACTTCCACTCCGCTACGTGGATGTGGAAGTGGAAGTATTTGATTTTCTTTACGATTACTATACTTTCACTCCAGTACGTGGATGTGGAGTTAAAACGTGTCATGGAGTTCTTAATCCTGATCTCATGACCATGCCCCTGGGCTGCTTTTATGCTAGTGATTATTATCGCTCGTAGTAAAGCGTCGTTTCTAATGAAAGGAGTTCATATGCATATATCGCTAGGAAAACATGTCGCTAGTTTTTTATTCCTTTCGCGTGTTCTATAAAATATGTCGCGCTTTGCCATCTATAGATTATTGATGGGATGAGGGTATTGATCTGTCTTTCACTGCCGATTAGTTTGTGTTTGCAATGGAAATTGTCGATGAGGAACTGTTTTTGTATGAAATAAGACATAAAGTGTACAATCTACTACGCATTTTTACATCAACAACAGTTTTACGAAAACATAAACGTAACAATGGCATTCATGAAACTAAGCGTAAGTTTAATTTTTGCTGAAAACGATCAGTAGGGATTGGAGGCGAATATTTCTAAAGTGATGGGGGAAAATTCGCAGCTTCCTCGACACCCGAAATTTAAGGAACGAGCAGATATTGTTGGCATATTTGCGAAACTGACCTACGTATCTGATAGAAAAGTAATGTTTTACACAATTTACTACATGTAGTTTCAACGTATCTTTCGTCAATTTCGGAAAAGCGTAAAAAAAAACCGCTGCCTAAGGAGTTACTACTTCCACACCCAGCTTGCTTATCAAAGTCTCTTAAAATGAAAACATCTTAATACTGTATTTCTACTCTGGTATGTGGAAATAATTACTCATGGCTTTTGGAGTACACACCAAATCTCAAGTTTCAGGACTCTTATTAGCTTGCTTTATTTATTTACCTCCATTTACCCCTCACTCCTTCACCGGAATAAACTCAAGGTACTTATAATTTAGTTCCAGATTTATCATAGTATATACACGTAAAAAATTTCAAGTCAGTATCTTAAGACGGAACAATGTGAGCTAAATTGCACCTAGATGGCGCTAGCGATTACTGTGGTTATTTAGTTTGTACTTTCTCTGCACCGCGGTACACATCTAAAATTCACTAAATGTCAAAAAATGTCTATTTTCTTTCGTTCGTGTGGTGCAATTTACAATGTGCCGAAAACGCCAATTTCTATCTGTCGATCGCGATATAGTACCGTACTAGGTCGCGTATTCAGAGAGATCTGGTCGATAAAAAAATGGGTTTTCAGCTCTTTGTCGCCTCATCATCTTAAATTTTAAATTGTATAGAAGTGGTTCCATCTACCAAAACACGATTGTAGGTACTAATATGCTTAACAATAAGCTGTTTTTGGCAAATTGGGTGATGTTATTTAACTGAAAATAGATGTAAGTTGCATATAAATATATACTACAGGATTGTTGAAGAATATTTTTTGATAAAATTGGCTTATTAGGGAGATCTCTCTTCACTTGATGCGTTACTCCTCGTTCGTCACTGATCTTTCCGCATTATAAAAGTTATGAATCGACAGAAATTTTGCTCTCCCTCAGATATAAAATCGCCACGTTTCATGACATTATAAACCTATTTAAACAAAAAAATTATGGAATTTTTGACGATGACTACCGGGTGGCCACGAGTCAATGTACGCCCCCAATATTTTGGTTGTTATTGTATTTAAAAATTTGGTTTTTGGTACAAATAAATTAGATAATAATAGTCTACTTTTAGACTAACAGAATTGAAAATATTACTTCCAGTTGAACCGGAAGTGACATCAACTTTTTTTTCTTAAATGGAATGACTATATTTTTTTGACGGTTTCTCATTAAGCATAAATTTTTAAGTGCAACAGTTTTTTCTTATGTAAAAAATTCCAAAAAATAAGTGAGATATGAACAATTTTTTAATTTTTTCAAAATGGCCGCGTCACGGGGGTCAGATGAATGCGATGTAAGAAAATTACTAAGTAGGCTATGGAAATTATTAGTAAGGTTGTAGACGAAGAAGAAAATAGTTGTTTGAATTACTGATAGGTACCAGTATTTTTTTTTTTCAAAAAAACGGAATTTCATTTTCATTTTCATTTCCGTAGGAGTCCTATGGATTTTTTTAATGGAACTGTGCTATTTCTTTTATTAATCAGAAATAATGATTCATAAACTATAATTTTTTCACCATTAATCATTTCTTAACGATATCCTTTGTAATAATAGAAGTATTTTTAAAAAGTAAACGCAAATTAAACAAGAAATAATTTTAATAGGTATAACGTTACTACCATGAATAAATTAAGAATAACAAAACTGTTTTAAACCATTCATAATAAACTGTTCACCGTTATGATTAATATACAGAGTAGCGCGACTTATCGTTGCACGTCTAACATTCTGTAATTGTTGAGGTGTTATTTGTGCAATTTCGTGTCGAACTTTTTCTTCCAGATCATGCCTTGTGGTTGGAGCGGTCATGTAGACTTTATTTTTCAAATGCGCCCAAATAAAACAATCGATTGGGGTTAAGTCAGGCGACCTTGCAGGGCATCTGACTAGACCATGGGTCCCAACCCAACGATCTGGAAATAATTGATTTAAGTAATCCCTAACGATAATAGCGTTGTGTGGTCCTGCCCGTCTTGTTGGAAGTAAACCTGGTCAATAATGGTATTGGGAATTTGATTAATCTGTGGAACTATTATATTTTGCAGAAATTCTAGATATCTTGGCCCAGTTAAAGTTTCGTTAAAAAATATTGATTGGACCTATGATATGGTCGCCCAGTACGCCTAACCAAACATTGAAGCCAAACCGCTTCTGAAACCTCCCCTGTCTCATAATGTGAGGATTATCAATTGTCCAATATCGACTGTTGTTTCGATTAAATAACCCAAGGTTTGTAAATCTCGATTCATCATTGAACAAAATGTTTTTGATACAATTCTCATTTCTTAATTGGCGTAACTGTAACCAATTACAAAAGGTTATTCTTCGTTGATAATCATTCTCATACAACAATTGATGCATTTGACATTTATAAGAACGATAGCCGTGTTTCTTTAAAACTTTTCTGGCTGATTCTTTGGAAACTGGTAATTCATGTTCAATTTGTCTTATCGAAATGGTTGGGTCAACATGCACTAAAGCTAATACATTAATTTCCGTTTCCTCATCCACAATAAATCTTTCTTCAATTTCTACATTAGGTTCAGTTCTAAATTATTGCTCCAATCGGACGAAATAGTTTCTCGGAGGTTGTCTTCTTTCTGGATATCTCCGTCCATACAGACTTTGTGCTCTAGTTGCATTTTGTTGAGTCTTTCCATGAATAATGATCATGTCGACTTTTTCATCTCTTGGATAATTTTCAGCCATTTTATATTAATTTTCTTGTTTATAACAACTTTAATACACTTGCTTCAGAAAATTAATGAGTAAGTAAAGACTAATTCAATTGTTGCAAATGTCCCTCATTTTCATGGTTATCTGCAATTTTGGATTTAAGTGTAGATAGGTATCTTATTAAAATGATTTGCTGGCGCTTACTTTTTAAAAATACTTGTATTATTACGAAGGATATCGTTAAGAAATGATTAATGGCGAAGAAATTATAGTTTATGAATCATTATTTCTGATTAATAAAAGAAATAGCACAGTTCCATTAAAAAAATTCTATAGGACCCCAAATTCCATAGGACCCCTATGGAAATGAAAATGAAAACGAAATTCCGTTTTTTGAAAGAAAAAAACAAAAAATACTGGTACCTGTCAGTAATTCAAACAACTATTTTCTTCTTTATAGACAAGTCTACAACCTTACTAATAATTTCCTTAGCCTACTTAGTAATTTTCTTACATCGCATTCATCTGACGCGGCCATTTTGAAAAAATTAAAAAATTGTTCGTATATCACTTATTTTTTGGAATTTTTTACATATGAAAAAACTGCTGCACTTAGAAATGTATGCTTAATGAGTCATTCCATTTAAGAAAAAAAAGTTGATGTCACTTCCGGTTCAACCGGAAGTGATATTTTCATTCCTGTTAGTGTAAAAGTAGCTTATTATTGTCTAATTTATGTGTACCAAAAACCAAATTTTTAAATAGAAAAACAACGAAAATATTGGGGGCGTACATTGACTCGTGGTCACCCGGTATACTTCCACTCGACCTCGTGGATGTGGAAGTAATAAATCATATTAAGTGGCACCAACTTATGAAAGCTTCAATCTGCAACACAGATCAGTTTAATAGATCATACTTTACAGCCTTTCGTTAATAACAAAGGCAAATTCAAGTTCCTGAGAGTATTACATGACATATATATGATTATTATTCTAGGTCTACCTCCCGTCAGTTGTAGACAGATCAATCTACTTTTTTTAAATAAAATCTTACAGACATCTCTGTCTAATTGGCATAGCTTATCTACTCATTACTTAAATACCCTGAAAAATAGAGGAGAATCAATGGCAGGTAGATTAGTTGCTCACACTTTTTTTTATCGTAAAATTAAAAGACCCCAATCTGTCGATATTTGTAATATTTGCACTAGTCGAAAAGAAGTCCTTTATTTACTTTTCATCTTGAATCCAATGATGTACCCCACTCGGCTATGTGTTAGTTTTTCGGGCATTCAGCCATCGTAGAATGTCTGTATTGCGCATTGTGCGAGAACTTTCAAATTATCTCCGCTTATTAGGATAGGTGACTGTACATTGGTTCAACTCAAATTAGAAACCAATGGCTAGGATGGACTTTTGGATTTGTTATCCAATATAAGACAAGCTCATATCGAAAGTATGTCTGATGCCATTTATATAAAATAATAGATTAAAAATTGTCTACACTGATACTCTCTGTTTTAGTGAAATCGAATATCTATCTGATTTCTCTAAAACCAGTGTAGATACCACTATCTAGTGGAAACAAATAGATGAAGAAGTGTACTCAGGAAGTCGCCCTACAAAGCTCCTTTCCTAAACATCATCAGCTCTGTATTGTATGGAATTTCGTATAAGTAACACAACTGTTTACCTATACGTTTTCTTTACAGCTTGTCAAACTGTTAGTGCTTACATTTGACAGCGCAAAATCGACGTTTATCAAGGTGCTATGAATAATATCATTTTACCGCTCGTCTCCCATGACAACGAGCGACTAAGCACTTTAACGTTCGCTTGAGTGAATCTTTCCAAACAGAAAATATTTTTATGAAATAATAATGCCCTAAAACTTTTGTTAATATTACGAATGTTAATGAAAAGACTTCGTCACTATTTTCTGCTTGATTTTCCATATTCCCACATTGTTTTTCCTAAATAAAATCACATTATAAATTCAATCAGCAGAGTAACTTAAATAAATTCCCAGCGTTTGTATCTTATTCATTTGTTTATTTTGGTCACATGCATGGAAAACTCATAAAATGTTGACGAATCCCGTTTTCTAATCAAAAATTGTCTGTTTTATATTGATATTATGGAATGATCGTAGATGAAATCATATCTGTAATTCGAGTAAAGTATCATTGTCTCTCTCGATTGTTAGCAACGTACTTCCTCGAGCGACAATGAGGCACTTCGTGCCCTTAATGCACAAATAGCTATATATATAACAGGTGGTATGGGCGCATCCGTTTCGAATACACTTCGGATGCAGTTTTTTTCTGTAATCAGTTCAGGAGACACTACCGATGACATTATTTTCCTACACCTTATTTAATTATATGACATTTATTAGCATTTTTTTGGTGAAATACCGTACCTATAATTGACTGTAGTGAATTATCGATTCATAATTCACTGCATCCGGCCAGTCACAAATACAAATTCTATAATTCACTGTTCACTGATCCAATGATATTTTAAATCGACCGCGGTCAACTCTTGCTACTGCGGCTGACAATCAACTGATGTGACGGCTAAGTGTACCGCCATATTGTTTATTGCCAATTTTTTTATATTTTTTGACCGATTTGCAACAAAAAATGTTCAATAACTTTTTTTCCAATGATATTAATTCCAATGATGTTAATTCTTAGAAAAAAAAGCCAATTTCTCGTTTCCCGATGTTCTAAAAATATAATAAAAAAAAATGTTTCTTTTTTACAATATATAATTTTTTGTAATATAAAGATATTACAAAAAATTATATATTGTAAAAAAAACATTTTTTATTATACTTTTTTTATTATACTTTAGATCTTGCATATGAACTTAAAAAAAATGGAATGGACGATTTTAATTTTATGCCTCATAGCGACTACTTTGTTCGATTGTTTTTGAAAAATTCATGTCGAAGAAAAGTTGTCATATGTAATTGATTCCTGAATTATTTTAAATCAAAATATACAAGGTATTTCATTTGAAAAAAATAGTTGACAGTTGAAAAACATAATAATTTGAATAACCGTGGAAAACACCCCTGTAGAACCAGGTTCAACTTTGTACCCCTGCATATGTTGACTTACAATGTTTCACAAATCAATTACGTACACGCCTAAATCCATATAACAATTTTTCTTCGGCATCAATTTTTCAAATACCACCGAAGAATAGTGGTCGTTATGAGGTATAGAAAAAATCCTCTATTCCATTTTTTGGAAGCTTATATGCAAGGTTTAAAGATATTACAAAAAATTATGTATTGTAAAAAAGGCATATTTTATTATACTTTTAGAGCTTCAAAAAACAAAAAGTAGCAAATTTTCAATTTTTAAAAATTGGAAATATCAACTTTGCGAAAAAAAGTTATCGATCATTTCTTGTTGGAAATCGGTCAAGAAATATTTTAAAAACTTGTTTGATTGAACAAATGTAATATTTCTTATAAACAAATTTATTATAAACAATATTAGACCAGGTTACCGTCTGATAATATGAATTTTCGTAATCGTAGTGTTTCCTGAACAAATTCCAGCAAAAAAACTGCGTCTGAAATGTATTCGAAACTGGTGTAGCCATGTCCCCTGCTCTGATAGTAGCAGTAGGTCGAACAAGTAGGTAATCGGAATGTAATTCCTAATGTCAAATACGCGCCCCATTTTGATGATTAGTTCTACTCTCTGACAAGTATAAAAATTTTATTAAACGTATTGTCTTGATTGATTTAAATATCAGTCCAGTGTTTAGCGATTTTTGGCTCCGATTTCCATCAAGAAGCATCAATTTGCTTGAAAATTGAACTCTAAGTAGGGAATACCTTAAAAAGCAAACCCTACCCTATGCGAATGTGCGCATTTACCCTATGGGTGGATACCACCCTAACTCCGGGGTGGAAATTTTAATATTGAAAATAACCTCAGTAATAGTTAACACATTCTAAGCAAAAAATGTTCTATAGAGTTCTTTCAAAAAATCAATACTTTTTGAGTTATTCGTGATAGAAAATGTCAATTTTTCTTAAAAATAATCATGTTTTCAAGCGGTTTTTCACGAATTACTCAAAAACTTTATATTTTATCAAAAAAAGTATAAGAATCAAAAATGTAGCTTATAAAAAAACAAAAAGACCGTTTTCTTTTTATTGCTGTAGGCCCAATACAAACCGAGTTGTGGTTTATTGAAAGTGGGCCTTATATATCGAACGAAGAACTAAAAAAAATCAACATTGAATAACAGGAAAACGGTTAATTTTACGGGGAAAATGTATAAAATCTTTTTTAAAGTACTTACGAAAACCTTTAAAATGAGATATTGCAGAACTCTCTAGCATACAAACTAAGGGAGTTATGACGAAAATAAAGTTGATTCCTATTTCTTTCGTGGAAAAAACAACAATGCTACCCTTGGCATTACTACCCTAACTGAAATTAAACGTAATTCATTTGAAATTGAATTTATTTAGGCACTAGTAATGTGATCCTGAAGTTTGACCGGTTTAGAATGCTTAATTTTGAAAAAAATATGGTTAAAGTGGAAAAAGCATTTTTGAAATAAAAAAAAAATCGTCTTTTTTTCAAAATAACTAAAGAACCATCGAAGATACGAAGAAATTGCTAGAGAACAAAATGTTAGGATTTCCTTTACTGAAAATTTTGTTTCTTTTTATTCGTAGCTTACACATTAACCGAGATATGGCCTTTCAAAGTTCGCATTAGCGTGTGGCTGGTACCGTTTTGCAGCCCTTTAAACGTTGCCTTTTTAAAAATAAAAGGCTTAAGAAATTTCAAACCTTTATGAGCTCGTAGGTCATAAAACTTTCTACAAAATGGTTCTTTGATGAGCTTTCTAGCATAAAAATTAAGCGAGTTGTTTGTCATAAAACCAAACTCACTTTTTTTTAAAATTTCGAGGTAAATTATACAAATATGCCGGTACATGATTTTTTCAATCTTGTCATAATAAGGGGGATGATTTTTAAGGGTTGAAAAGTTGGGATGAAAAATATATGAAGTATGACAAAGCCAATAAATTGATTTTTTTTTCAATTTTATGATAATCGGGGGTAGTTTACCAAACGCATTTTTTTAAAATTCTGTAGTAAATTATATAAATATGCCGGTAAATGATATTTTCAATTTTCTCATAACAAGAGATGATTTTTAAGGGTTGAAAAGTTGGGATGAAAAATATATGAAGTATGACAAAGTCAATAAATTGTCCTTTTCCAATTTTATCATAATAGGGGGTAATTTGTAAGTGGTAAATAAATCAAATAAGCTAATCATTATACTCTTCGCCGATTTACTGCACTGTTTATATATTTGTTGCACATTCTATAGGATACTCGTCGCAACATTTTTTGTAAATAATATTAGTTTTAGACATTTTTCATTTAATTACAAAATATACATTTTTTAAAATTTTAAATAATTAATAACCTTTTTATTTATTGATCGATATTGTTAAAACACAATAGGGTTCTTCTTCTAGCTAACACTAACTTACTGCTCAAATTTCTATACAATCGGACTTTTCGTTCTTAAGTTATCGTGCTTACAAGAAACGTGACGCAGGACTGACAGACAGACAGACGGACGAATGGACGGACATTTTGAAAGTTGTGTGCCGATCGAATGCAATATACTCTTCGTTTTGTATTTGCGAAGAGTATAACAAGGGTTGACAAATAAAAATGAGTGTCTTAAAACATCAAACAATCTTGATTCAAACCCCATTAACGTTTTTTAACTTATTAAATGCTTCAAATCATTATTATATTAAGTTTTTGCAATAAGGGGTAGTTTTCACCCCTAAGAATAATTTGCGCATGTCGGCATAGGGTAGGGAATGAAGTGGAGGGTAAGTAAAGCTTAATTCCAAAATTTCATAACAATCCCATGCTTCTTGATAGGATTCGGAAGTAATACCATATTTTTACCGTCGTACACTGGACTATATGCACTTGAGCTGTTCGATAGTAATTAATGTATAGGGTTAAATTCAATCCCATAAATTACAGCATACATAACTTACATTATAATAAAAATAACCTTATTAACCCATTAACCTATAACAATACAAATGATTATGATTTTCATGTTTATATACTCACTGCTTCAATTCATTTCACAATCTTTATTTGATTAATAATTACAAACTTCAAATTTGTATTTCCTAACATTAACGTTTATATAAACAAATAAACATTGATTAAATACTGACAATGTTATTCAGTAAGTACATGACAATCTGGAATTAACATTTATTTAATTTTGTGTTTTAAGAGTGAACGTGATCTACAATTTTATTTTAAAACAACATTTTATAAATAAGGTAACAAATTTTGTGCAATATAATTCGCTATCAGTATAAAGTATGAAGAAGAAATAAAATAATTCGCATTTTAAACATTATACAGGTTCCCTTTGTTGGTAATTTTAAACCGGTATCAATAGAACTCTTCAATATAATAAGTGCCCACCATATAAATTTTTTCGTTGTTTTTCGAAGTGTTGCACCAATTTTTCTTCAATGGAACTTGTGTTAAAAACATAAATTACTAACAATATTTCTATTTCTTTTGGCGAATGTCACTCTGACCAAACTAAATTAGATTAATAGAAGTTTAAAAAAAATAATATTCGTTTCTTGAATATCTTTGACTTCTAGAAAAATATGAAAGAAATATACAATATACCGTAAAGTAATATCTAATAGTGTATTTTCCTAGCTATTATCAGAGCTGGGCAGAGTACCGCACTAAAGTACTCACAAGTACGTCACAACTAGTAGGTACCTTTAAAAAGTACTCGTGAAAACTTGAGTATGACTACTTGTTTTTGAAGTACTCTAAAAAATGAGTACTTTTGCAAAATTTGGAGAGTACTCCTCTGAACATGAGTAACGAGTACGAGTACTTCGAAGGATACCAAATTGAAATAGATAATAATATAAAAAAACCGCTGCCTAAGAATCACTACTTCCACATCCAGATTCCTTATCCAAGTCACTTTAAAGGAAACATCTTGACTATATTTGCACTCTAGCATGTGGAAATGATTGGTCATAGAATTTTAATATTATTTGGGGAAGATGTCATAGAAAAGTTTGAGGAGTTGGTTTCTACCATATACGTTAAAAATTAAATTTCTAGTGCACCCCACTTATTTTCTACTATACACAACTTACCACCTCCCACCCCTTCAATGGAGTCATCTCAATCAGATGTCACTACAATGCATACGTGTACTAATTTTCAGGTGAATATCTCAATTTGATGTTATCAATCCCATTAATAATGAAGCGGAGGTGGTGGAGTTTGAAAAATATTAGAAAGAAATCTGAGGCCTTGGTTTCTAGTATATACACAGAATCCCAAATTTCTGTACTCTTATCAGCTTGATTTACTTATTTTCCCCTAGTCACTCCTATTAACCCCAACCCTTCTACGGAATGATCCCAAAATATAATCTAGTTTCAGATGTCGTTATAATACATACGTCTAGCAAATTACAAGTGAATATCTCAATTTTATTTTATCAACCCGTTTAATAATGTAGTAAGGGTAGTGGAAGGGTTGAAAAATATTATTATAAAATCTGAGACCTTGGCTTTTAGTACATACACCGAATTTCATGTTTCTGTAGTCTTACCAGCTCGCTTTACTTATTTTCCCTATTTACCCCTATTTAACCCCCACTCCTTCAACGCAATCATGTCAAAATATAATTTAGTTTCAGATATAGTTATAATACATAAATGTCCCAAATTTCAAGTGAAAATTTAAATTTAATTTTATCAACTCATAATAAGGGAGTGGGGGTGGTGGGGAGATGGAAAATAGTAATAAAAAAACCTGAGACCCTCGCTTCTAGTATATACACCAAATCCCAAATTTCTGTACTTTTACCAGGTTGCTTTACTTATTTTCCCCTATATACCCCTATGTAACCCCCAACCCTTCGACGGAATCATCTCAAAATATAATCTAGTTCAAGATGTCGTTATAATACATACGCGTAGGGGTGGTGGGGGGTTGAAAAATATTATAAACAATCTGAGACCTTGGCTTCTAGTACATACACCGAATTTCAAGTTTCTGTAGTCTTACCAGCTTGCTTTACTTATTTTCCCTTATTTACCCCTATTTAACCCCCAACTCTTCAACAGAACCATCTCAAAATATAATCTAGTTCCAGATGTCGATATAATACAAACGTGTACCAAATTTCAAATGAATATCTCAATTTTATTTTATCAACCCTTTTCATATTGGAGTAGGGGTGGTGGGGTTGAAAAATATTACAAAAAAATCTGACGCTTTGGCTTCTAGTACATACATCGAATTTCAAGTTTCTGTAGTCTTACCAGCTTGCTTTACTTATTTTACCCTATTTACTCCTAATTAACCCCCAACCCTTCAACGGAATCATCTCAAATTATAATCTAATTCCAGTTATCGTTATAATACATACGTGTACCAAATTTCAAACGAATATCTCAATTTTATTTTATCAACCCTTTTCATATTGGAGTAGGGGTGGTGGGGGTAGAAAAATATTATAAAAAAATCTGACGCACTGGCTTCTAGTACATACACCGAATTTCAAGTTTCTGTACTCTCACCAATTTGTTTTACCTATATTCCCCTATTTACCCCAAATTAACCCCCAACCCTTCAACGGAATCATATCAAAATATAATCTAATTTCAGATGTCGTTATAATACATACGTGTACGAAATTTCAAATGAAAATCTCAACTTTATTTTATCAACCCCATTAATGGGGTAGGGGTGGTGGGGGTTGAAAAATATTATAAAAAAATCTGAGGCCTTAACTTCTAGTACATACACCGAATTTCAAGTTTCTGTACTCTTACAAGCTTGCTTTACTTATTTTTCCCTATTTACCCCTATTAAACCCCCAACCCTTCACCGGATATCCTCAAAAAACAATCCAGTTCCAGATCTCGTTATAATATATACGTGTACAAAATTTCAAGTCAATATCGTAAACCGTTCCGGAGAAAACGTGCGGACAAAAAAAAGTTACAGACAGACAGACAGACCGACAGACCGACAGACAGAAATTTTTTTTCACTCAAATTTAAAATCTCGACGTTTCATGACATTCTAAACCTATTTCACGAATAAAAATTTTTGAAAATTTTTTTGCGATTACTATACTTCCAATCCACTACGTGGATGTGGAAGTAATTCCACTCCACTACGTGGATGTGGAAGTAATTCCAATCCAGTACGTGGATGTGGAAGTAATTAGAATACCACTTACACCCTTACCAGTAAATAAAAGCAGATCGACATCAACAAAAACTGTTACATTTATTAAAAATGTATAGATACACAAAAATGAACACAACCAAAAAACCGCTGCCTAAGGAATCACTACTTCCACATCTAGATTTTTCACCCAAGTCGATTTAAAGGAAACATCTTAAGGTGGCCATTCCCTAGAAAGAGACATCCGATAGGGAAATATTTATTATTTTTGCCCATAACTTTTTTCTTAGTACGTATATTTAAAAAAAAACTATAAGTAGTAGTACCTAAGTAGAATCATAACAAGACTATTACTATGAATCTTCACTCAATAATTTGAGTGGTTTGCAAAATAGCTAGATTTAAAACTACGAAATAGTAAGATTAACATAATTTTCAAATTTAAATCTAGCTATTTTGCAAACCACTAAAATTATTGAGTGAAAATTCATAGTAATAGTTTTGTTATGGTTCTACTTAGGTACTCTTATAGTTTTTTAAATATAGGTGTTAAGAGAAAAAAGTTACGGCCAAAAATAATAAATATTTCCCTATCGGACGGATGTCTCTTTCTAGGGAATGGCCACCTTAACTTTATTTGTACTCTAGTATGTGGAAATTATTGGTCATAGAATTTTAATAATATTTGGGGGGTTGGCTTCTACCATATACGGTAAAAATGAAGTTTCTAGACTCTTATTAGCTTGCTCTACTTGCTTTTCCCTATTCACAACCTCCCACCTCTCACCCCTTCAACGGAATCATCTCAATCAGATGTCATTACAATACATACGTGTACTAACTTTCAAGTGAATATCTCAATTTTATGTTATCAACCCATTCAATAATTGAGTGGAGATGGAGGGGATGGGGGGTTGAAAAATAATGGAAAGAAATCTGAGGCCTTGGTTTCTAGTATACACACCAAATCCCAAGTTTCTGTACTCTTACCAGCTAGCTTTACTTATTTTTCCCTATTTATCTCTACTCACCCCCCACTCATTCAACGCAAAATATAATCTAATTTCAGATGTCGTTATAATACATATGTGTACCAAATTTCAAGTGATAATCTCAATTTTGTTTATCAACCCTTTTAATAAGGGAGTGGGGTAGTAGGGAGATGGAAAATATCATGAAAAACCTGAGGCCTTCTCTTCTGGCATATACACCGAATCCCAAGTTCCTGTGCTCTTGCCAACTTGGTTGATTTATTTTTCCCTCTTTACCCTTATCTAACCCCCAACCATTCAACGGAATCACCTTAAAATACAATCTAGTTCCAGATGTCGTTATAATACATATATGTGTCAAATTTCAAATGAATACCTCAATTTTATTTTATCAGCCCCTTTAAAAATAGAGTAGGAGTGGTGGGGGTTTGAAAAATATTATAAATAAATCTGAGGCCTTGGCTTCTAACATATACACCAAATCCCAGGTTCATGTGCTCTTACCAGTTTGCTTAACTTATTTTCTCCTATTTACCCTTATTTAACCCCCAGCCCTTCAACGTAATTACCGCAAAATATAATCTAGTTGCAGATACCGTTATAATACATAAGTGTACCAAATTTCAAGTGAATACATCAATTTCATTTTATCAACCCCTTTAATAATAGCGGTGTAGGGTTAAAATATATTATAAATAAATCAGAGGCATTTGTTTCTAGCGTATACATCAAATCCTAAGTTCCTGTGCTCTTACCAGCTTGCTTGCTTTATTTTCCCCTTTTACCCTTATTTAACCCAGAACCCTTTAACGGAACCATCTCAAAATATAATGTATTTCAAAATGTCGTTATAATATATAAGTACGTGTACCGAATTTCAAGTGAATATCTCAATTTTATTTTACTAAACCCTTAAATAATGGTGGACTCGAAAATATCATAAAAAAATCAGAGGTCTTGGCTCCTACTATATACACCAAATTCCAGCTTGCATCACTTATTTTACCTTATTTACCCCTATATAACCCCCAACCTTTCACCGGAATTAGCGCAAAATATAATCTAGTTCCAGATCTCGTCATGATACATATGTGTACTAAATTTCAAGTCAATATCTTAATCGGTTGCTGAGAAAACATGCTCATAAAAAGAAATTACAAACCGACCGACCGATCGACAGACAGACAAACAAACAGACAAACACACAGACAGACATAATTATTATTTTTTTGTTCAAATTTAGAATCTCGACGTTTTATGACATTCTAAGCCCATTTCAACAAAAATCATTTTTGAAATTTTTTTACGAATACCATATTTCCACATCCACTACGTGGATGTGGGGGTAATTCAAAATCCTAAGAAAAACGTAACACAAACACAATAAAGAACAAATATAAAATCCTAATAATAAAAAAATAAAAATAAATTTACATCTTCTACTAAACTCTGATCACAATCAAAACTATGTGAGGTCTTGGCTTCTACTATATACAAATTTTTAACTTTCCTCTTACTTTACTCATTTTATCTTATTTACCTCTACTTACCACTGACCCCTTCAACGGAATCGGCTCCAAATATAATTTAGTTCCAGATGATACATACGCGTATCAAATTTCAAGTGAACAAATTAATTTTATTTTATCGACCCCTTTAATAATGGGGTGGGGTGGTAGGGGGTTGAAAAATATTATTAAAAAATTTGAGGCTTTGGCTTCCAGTACATACACCAAATTTCAAGTTACTGTACTCTTACCAACTTGCTTTACTTATTTTGCCCTATTTACCCCTATTTAACCCCCAACCCTTCAACGGAATCATCTCAAAATATAATCTACTTCCAGATGTCGTTATAGTACATACATGTGTACCAAGTTTAAAGTGAATGTTTCAATTTTATTTTATCAACCCCTTCAATAATGGATTGGGGGTGGTGGGGTAATGAAAAATATTATAAAATTTTGAGGCCCTGGCTTGTAGCACATACATAAAATTTCAAGTTTCTGTACTCTTACCAGCTTGCTTTACATATTTCCCTCTATTTGCCCCTATTTACCCCTCAACCCTTCACCAAATATCATTAAAAAACAATCTTTTTTTTTTTCGAGGGGGAAAAAACCTTCAAAAGGTTCCCTGCCCTGGTGGTCCGGCGGACAGGGATATGTGGGATTTCTACCTCACTAAAAAACCCCCCTCTTCCTTCTCCGGAACAATCCAGTTCCAGATTTCGTTACAATACATACGTGTACAAAATTCAATATCTTAAACAGTTCCGGAGAAAACATGCGGACCAAAAAAAAAGTTACAGACACACAGACCGACAGACACACAGAAATTTCTTTCCGCTCACATTTAAAATCTCGACGTTTAATAACATTCTAAACCTATTTCAAGGAAAAAAAAATTTGGAATTCTTTTTACGATTACTGTTATACTTCCAGTCCTTGTTGGTACAAGTATGTATTATAACGAGATCCGGAACTGGTTTAAATTTTGAGCTTATTCCGTTGGAGTGTTGTGGGATATAGAGTATGAGTAAAGCAAGCTAGTAGGAGTTCAGATAAGAAACTTGAGATTTTGTGTATATACTAGAAACCAAAGTCTCTATTTTTTTTATGACATCTTCATTCCACCATTGAAAGAGTTAACAAAAGAAAATTGTGATTGTGTGTGTGTATGAGAACAAAAGTTCTTAAAACATTTTATGTCATCAGCAGCCGCCATTACCATCTTGGGGCAGACGATTTCAAATATTATTATTATTCTATGAACAGGCAGTTCCTTTATACCGTAGTGCAGATATAGTATCAAGATGTTTTCGTTTAAAGAGACTTGGATAGAAAATCTCGATGTGGAAGTAGTTTTTCAATTTACATTAGTTACGTATTAAAATTAAATTATTAAATTAACCTTGATAGAAGAACACATTTGCAATATCGGAAAATTTCAGTGAACATGTTTTTCTTTGGCCTGAATGAGAATTTGATCCTCCTTGGTGCGTCACAAATGAGATATCGAATGTATTTTTATGTATGTATTCTAAGATTAATATACATGTCTGTCAAATAAGGTACAGCTTTTAGAAACGCACTTAACTAAATTACAATTACCATCTTTTGTGTGTATTACTGAGCATTGTATCAGTTGCAGTCTTCCGTAACAATTATTATTATTAATTATCTAAACAGCAACTTTTGTAGAACGTCCCGCATCCATGGAGGAGTTACAATTTATTGTAAAAGTTCAGCAAATAAGTGTAAACCTCTTAATTTAAAAGAGCATACTCGAACTGTGAAATAACTGCTATTAGTTTTAATAAAAATATTTGTATTATTTGTGTATACCCAATTAGCATTTTCATATTCCTACGATATACTATACATATTCCAAAATAAAATTAGTATATTGCATAAATATTTGAAACTAATTCAAAATAAGTTGTATACTGGTTGTTTTGTCACAGGTTTTCACATTTTATACGTACTCCTGCAATATTCATATGTATGTTGCTGACACGTTGTAAACATATTCTGAAATGTACATTCATTCTACAATATAGTTACAATATACACAAATCTTTTCCGTACATACATGCAACATCATCCATGTATACTTTCAATATACAGTGTATATTGCAAAACAACAATGGTATATTGAATAAATATTTAATACCGATTCAAAATAAGTTGTATACTGGTTGTTTTGTCACATGTTTTCACATACTATACATATTTCTGCAATATACACACACATATGTTGGTGACACATTGTAAACATATTCTGAAATAAACATTTATTTTACAATATAGTTATAATATACACAAATGTGTTCCCTACATATAGGCAATATTATCCATGTATACTTTCAATATTGCAAAGCAACATTAGTATATTGAATTAATGTTTAATACTTATTCAAAATAGATTATACAGGGTGTACCAATAAAAACTCCCATGCTAGATATCTTCTAGATGAATAGAGATATTTTAATTCTGTAAAAGTCAGTTTGCAGTACATAAGAGTGCTTCAGTATTAAATATAAATCATTTTTTTAATATATATATATATATATATATATATATATATATATATATATATATATATATATATATATATATATATATATATATATATATATATATATATATATATATATATATATATATATATATATATATATATTTATATATATATATATATATATATATATATATATATATATATATTTATATATATATATATATATATATATATATATATATGACACTGAGCAAGAAATATTTTGACGGGAGGAACTTTGAAATGTGGTTTGTGTAAAGGGAAATGCATTTCTAAGTAATTTTTTTTTTTTAAATTGCAAATCCAACTGTTTTTGAGATATTTGTATCCAAACGTTGCCATTTGCTCCTGTTAAATAATTATCTCCTAAACATTTCACTATTTAAGTGATTTTAAAAGAAAATCACATTTAAGGCATTTTCATATAAATCAAAATTTCAAAGTTTATGATATACAGATTGTCCCCCTTAAAGACTAAATAAATATGGCAATATTTGGACACATCTCAAAAACGGCTAGATTTGCCTTTTTTCTTAAGAACAAAATCTACTTAGAAATGTATTTCCCTTCCACAGAAACCAGATTTTAAAGTTTTTCCCAAAGAAATAAGATTTATTTAGAGCCCAGTGCCATCTACATATTGATATATTCAAAAACCATTCATTTATATTCAAAACTGAAGCACTATTTATGTGCTACAAACTGGCTTTTACAGAATTAAAACGTCTCTATTTGTTTAGAAGATATCCTTCCTGAGACTTTTTACTGGGACACCCTGTATAGTAATCGTTGTTCTCATCCCATAGCATATCGTACACATACGTCTTATAGATCTGCATGTATACTGAAAAAATATTGTAAAGATATTTCGAAATATATATGTATTGCTTCTCACAATGTACACTGCATGGAAAATTTGTCTTTACCATTACTTTTCAGTTAAACTGAAACATATTTTATTGATCAAATTTTGTTGAATGGAGCACACAAATGCTAAATAAACCTACCAATAAAACTGCATTTGCCATAACAATACTTTACAAAGGCCCAAGAATATCATATGCAAAAAAAATAGTTTTACGTTAATAATAAGATCTGTTAGGAACCATTTTAAAACGCATCAAACATTTATCACTCTAAAAACTTCAGCTTTAATAGTCATATTTAAACATGTTATTTACGAAAGTCTGATAATCATATTACGTTAAAGTTTTATCTAATTCAAATCATGTTTTAAATTGTTCAGAGCAAAAGATGACTTTATTTCATCAACTACTTTACATCTTCGTAACAATTATGTATCTTAAATTATAAAATAGGAAGAGTTATAATTAAAACAGTTGTGTTATTTTAAATATATTTTTATTTTTTGTTACAAAATGAATTGCAATAATAGATAACAATTGTGCCAAGAACTTAAATTGATATTTTTTAAACAAAAAAATGCGCTTTGCAACTTATGAACTGATCGATATTTTTTTACAAAAAAATGTTTGCAACTTATAAACTGTCATATTTTACTATAAGAAATATTTTGCCAGTACCTAAGTAAAAAATAGTAAAAACTGGAGGGCTTACATTTTCAAAACCAGTGTCCAGGTGTTGCCGATGGTGCTACTTGTAACTGCGAAACTCCACTTGGCATTCTTAACACATCACCTGTGATTGCTCCTATTGGCTCAATACTTTCTTTTGGCTTTTCCAATTTTTGGGAGAAGGTATTTTTTTTCCTGAGTAGAGGAGGTGGGGATACACAAGCTAGTTCCAACTATAAAAGAAAAAACAATTAATTATATTTGAATAGGTATTTCACTTTAAAAACGGTCCTTGATGAAGTTAATAAATATAAACACATCTTACAGAAAAAAAATAAAAATAATCAAAAATAAATTAAACAAATTGATATTACCATAAAACAAAACATAGGTAGGTATATGTATTTTTTTGGAATTCGGAAATGTTTGTGTTTGTGATTTTAAATGCCTACCAGAGTTATTAGAAGAACAACATATTCTCTTTCAACTTCTAGGGGACAACATTTTTTTCACTTTGGGAAGTCGACGGCTTCCAATACGTTCTTCTATATCACTATGTTCATCTGACAATAATAATCTTTTCGGAGGACTAATATGCTTTTTGTACATATAGTCCCTTGATTTGTTTCTGTTCACTTTGTACATCAGATGTGATTTCTGATCTTTTCCATTTACCTAATAGCAGCTTTTTTATAATCCTCTGAAATGGTTATAAAGCAAATTAATACGAATAAATATAACAACTCGTATGTTGTAATTAAAACCAATGGTTGTGATTTAAATAAACAAAAGCACCTTAATATTGAAATAGATCGAACCTACCTTCTTAAAAATAAGATTTAAACACCCTGCAAAGTGTCCAAGTTTCATCTGGGATTTCTCCTGTTTTTCAATGATTTGTCAAATTGGTTCCGTTTGAATGGTGACCACCAAACTTCCTTTTCGCAGAGTGTTACCATTCCGAATTAGACTACCTCCGTTTCTTTTCAAAAAATTGGTGCCTACAAACGCCGTCATTATTATAACAACTAATAAAGTATGTTAGAATTAATATATATGTAAGTACAAAGCGATACATTCAACTTTAGTATCTGAATATAAAATATCTGCAAATGACAACAAAGGGGGCCATCCTTAAAACTATGTGGTAGGTAGTTGTATTGTGTACAATTGTAAAATACTTACTGCAATGCAATTAATGTACCTACACATGGACTAATAATTAATAATCACGGGAAAACAAAACACAAACAAATTGAAATCGACATTTGACAGCCTGTGCCCTGTGGTGCATGCGCACTAATCTCTATCTCTAAGGACGTGGCGCGCATTTAAAAAATTCGACAAGGGGACGATTGTAACGACATGGAAAGCGGAAATCTAAATATAACGATAAAATGTAATTAATTAATCATTTCTCAAGTCCGAACTACCTGGTTAAGAAATGCCGATAGTTATTAATTAATTAAATACAGTAGGAAAATTGAAAAAGGGATGAATAAGTTGTCATTTTTATTATTCATTATTATTTAATATACGATCACAAGTCCAAAGTCTGGATTCAAAATTTAAATCATATTTCATATTTTAACCAACGATTTATAATTTATAAAACGTATGCCATTCACCACAGGGGATGATTATAAATGCACTTAAACCAAGCCTCGATAGAGAAATATCTATTTGTTTTTGTTATGAGGTAGATAGGTACTATACCGACACTGCACAAGGCAATATTTTAACAATATTGCCGTATAATTAGTATTCAACTTACCATAATTTTTATGTAATATAGCACAAATGCATGCAGCATTACACTGTCAAAATCAATCAGAAACCACATAAATCTTGTTGGTACTTTGCAAAATGTAACATTGCTGTGCAATATTACTAGGGCCATATTGTTTCAAGTTTCGGTTGCAATGTTGCTAAAACTGCTTTGTCGGTGGGTATACATAATTTACGCGTGCCAACGATTGGCTCAAAATGTTTACACCCCATTCTAAAATTTAATTTGGGTTTTATTGCACACAGCTGTAGTGTACATGCATGTGTTCAACTTTTGAATGTCATTTTTTGAATATTAAAAATGCAAACATGGATTTCATGTTGCAGAAATGTTCCACTGGGACATTATCAGGATATATATGATGATACACATATATTATCCATTAAATGTTTATGTGATATTTATTAAAGATTTCAAAATTAATATAGCTTTTTGTATATGTCTACAGTATACGAAAATATCATGTTGTAAAAATATTCCATTTGTAAATTGTAAAGAGATTGAATTAAGTACGTAGCATAAATATTGCCTATTGTATATCTATATAATATTTGACACATCAGTAAATTTTTGAGAAGATTCGTACAATATTCTCTGTATACCGCAAAATTAACATTATTTCATGTATATTATAGGTATATACAGGAATATCGTACAACGTACTGGCAATATTTTTCCTATATTGATATAAGTACGTCGCAAAATGTATATTACGACTATATGTAAAAGAAGTTCTGAATATTGTTTGAATGTAGACAATGAGTTTTGAATGTTCATTTCATATCCCGTGCTATGTGGGTATAGGTCTCCAGGTGGTATTTATTCTAATTTGTTAACGAAATTGTCTGAAGTTCTGTCAAATGTCATTAATTTATTTGAGTACATCTGGTTGGTAATATGAAGCTTAGCCTTAAAATGAATAGTTGCTGGATGTTTTTGCCTCATTTACTCTTATCTGACTTCTTTAGTTAATGAATCCACTAGAATTAATCTAATAGCTGGTTTTAATTCAGAGATTACTAGTAGTTACCAGCAGTATGATCTGTAATTGTCACGAAAACGCAATACAAAACATAAAGAAGTGCAGAATAGTCTCTGAACAAAATGTGCTTAGCTTTGAAATACTCTTTTCCGGACAATATTGTTGCGTGTTTCCGCCTCTAGAAAACGCCCTGTATGAATTCTTGGGTTCTAAAATAATTTTAACAAGGGGTAAAAACCACTTTATTTAATAATTTACTGATTACACAATATTTCTTAAATAACCTTTACACTTTGTTTACTTGATATTTAACCTCACTCTTCGCTACCAAACTTCACTTTAGTAAAGCTTCCCCTCCGCCGTCGACTTCGCCTTATATATCCTAGATCCATCTAGAGATTTCCAATTCCAGAACAATATAATTCTAGAGCCATCTACAAGCTTCCAGAAGAGAAGTGTATTACTGGTTGCCTAACCATTGGTACTTAATCAAAGATTAGAGAACTATTAATATCATGGGCGTATCACTCGCCAGGCCTCAGAGGGTGTAATGTGTAACAATATGATCTCTTTACCCATCCACACGATTACGTTGACGGTTATTACAGCGAATTGATTTTGTACTTTCAGTGCTGTTTAAATATCACATGTCCAAAAAAAGCAGCTGAAAAATTAGTATCCACAAGATTATATAATTATCTAGAAAAAAATCAGCTATTTACGAATTGTCAGTGTGGTTACCGAACAAGAAACTCCACTGAATTATTTTACTTCCACATCCATGTAGTGGATTTGAAGTACTTATGGTAATCGTAAAATAATTTTCAAACATTTTTTTCTTGATATAGGTTTAGAATGTCATGAAACGTCGAGATTTTAAATTTGAGCGAAAAAAAAATTTTCTATCTGTCTGTCGGTCTGTCTGTAACTTTTTTTGTCCGCACGTTTTCTTAGGAACGGTTTAAGATATTGAATTGAAATTTTGTACACATATATATTATAACGAGATCTGGAACTAGATATATAGAACATATCCGATGAAGGCTTGGGGGGTAAATAGGGGTAAATAGTGGGAAATAAATAAAGCAAGCGGGTAAGAGTACAGAAACTTGAAATTCGCCGTATATACTAGAAGTCAAGGCCTCAAATTTTTTAATAATATTTTCCATCCCCCCACCACCTGCCACTCCATTATTAAAGGGGTTGATAAAATGAAATTGACATATTCACTTGAAATTTGGTATACGTATATATTATAATGACATCAGGCACTATATTATATTTTGGGATTATTCCGTTGAAGGGTTGGGGGTTAAATAGGGGAAAATAAGTAAAGCAAGCTGGTAACAGTACAGAAACTTGAAATTCGGTATATGTACTAGAAGACAAGACCCCAAATTTTGTATTATAACGACATCTGGAACTAGATTATATTTTGAGATGATTCCGGGGTTGGGGGTTAAATAGGGGTAAATAAGGGGAAAATAAATAAAGCAAGTTGGTAAGAGTACAAAAATTTGGGATTTGGTGTACATACTAGAAGCGAAGGTCTCAGGTTTTTTATAAGATTTTCAATGCCCCCCACCACCCCCACGCCCTTATTAAAAAAGTCGATAAAATTAAATTCAGATTTTCACTTGAAATTTGGTACACGTATGTATTATAACGACATCTGAAACTAGATTATATTTTATATATTATAGTAGAGGTAAATGGAGAAAAAGAAGTAAAGCATGCTGTAAGAGTACAGAACTTGGGATTTGGTGTATATACTAGAAACTAAGTTCTCGGATTTTTTCTAATATTTTTCTATGACATCTGCCCCAAATATTATTAAAATTCTATGACCAGTAATTTCCACATACTAGAATGCAAATATAGTTCAAATGTTTTCTTTAAAGTGACTGAAATGAAAAATCTGGATGTGGAAGTAGTGATTCCTTAGGCAGCGGTTTTTTTATTCAACTGCAGCTTTTGATTTTGTAAATCCTAACGTTCTCAAATTAAAGTTGAGTAATTTAGGAGGCAGAATACTGATCTGGATAATGTCACATCTAAATAAGAGAAAAATACTCAGTTCCATAGATTCAGAAAGTTCCGACATTTATGACATGGATATATCGGTGTAGGGCAAGGGTTGATTTATTGGACCATTACTTTTTAAAATAGCGATCAGTGACCTTCCACCATTTCTCACTGAAGGAGAGTGTAACAAGTTTTTTCCGTAACTTGTTGTCAATTATTTAATTAGTTGCCAAATATTTTCCATTCAGCACCCGTGCTATGAATATTTCCAACTTCGTGTCATCCTGGAACTTCCTCGTTGACCCGGACAAACAATATAAGTCCTCAATCCCAGGTATCTGTGGCCCAGGAATTGACACACTGAAACTCCGCTCTCGCCACCCAAAGTTACGTAAGCAATTACCTATCGTCATAGCTTTTCTTGGTCAGAAGAAAATTATTGTTAAACCAGATCTTTTCAATTTAATTCTTTTGATAGAAATTGTTTTTAATTACTTTTAAATATTCAAATAAATCTTTTTTTTTTATATTTACGTATTCATTCTCAATCATTTTAACTCTAAGCTTATATATTCTTATTATAGTAAATTTTCTAAAAAAATTTTCATGAATACAATTGTAAATTTTAAACTTTATTTCTTGTTAATGTATTGTTATTTTGTTTAAATTTTGCATTTGATTGCTTCATCTTTAAACAGTTTCAGGAATATCAGTTGTATGAATACGCTGGCGTCCAATTTCTTCGTTTATTTTTGTTTTGTAACATTTAAATTATTAAATAACTCTTCTCGCCACAGAGTGACTTTCGACCAACCCTGAGCTAACCGGTTGCTACTCTTTCATAGCTTCTTCAGCACCCAGCTGAGAAGTTGTGATTGCAAGAGACATTTTTATGTACGCTGATGATACTTCGGTAGTCATACATGCTGAAACTGTCCGGGAATTAGAATCTATGGCAGTTGAAGCAATTAATCAAATTGAGAACTATTGCCAGAAAAATTGACTTACAGTTAGGTAATACCAACAAGATAAATTTCGTGTACTTCTCTACTTCATTAACTAAATCAGTTTCAATTTTAAACTGTCGGACAATCCGAATTTGCAATAAAAAATAGGGGCTCCCATTTAAAAAAACGAATTTGACCCTGAATGACCATAACCCTTCCGTCAAAGTAACATATACCGCCGAACTGCCCCATCCAATTCTACAACTTTTGTTTGAAACATTTTTTCGCAGAGTGATTATTACTCGAGATATTTGAAAGTTTCGGGTTAAAAAAATCGCCCAGTATATACAGAAAAACTTCCTTGAATTGACTGATCGTTGTTGCGTCATTTATTTATTTATAAATATAAACAAATATAAATATAAACAAATACAGATAGTAGAAAAGGTAATATTCAAGATAAATAAGAGCGTATTTAGGTATGTATGTAACTGAATCTAATATAGAAATTTTATCATTTACACAAAATAAGATATTAGGATACAAAACTTTAGTATTGAAGTTTTATAGAAGGCCAGATGTGGATTGGGATTAGGTTAGGGTTGAACATAAATCCATCTTTAATCCACAATATAGATTAAATTTATGAATGAAGAGATCATTGCGATTGACAGTTGTGATGTAGGTCGACAAAGATTATGATTCTTATTCGAAATCGTTCAAATAATCTAAAATATCCATTTTGAATTTAAAAAATTTACTTAAATGAATATGTAACATAAGAAATGACAACAAATTTAAATTACGTTGAATGAACTTGTATACAGTAGGTAATTTACTAAGTTGTGTGAGCCATTCATAATATTAACGCGTAAAATTGGTCGGTATTTTACTCAAGGTGCTTAACTCGATGTACCGTGTAAACTGATCATAACTTTTTTGTTGAACTTTATGAAGTAAATAAATCTTGTTAGGACGAATATCGGAGGATTTTAACGAAACTATTGTATATCGTAGGTACATATACAATACTACAACTACAACGATGTGTTTTCTTGTGTATCATTTTTCTTTATAAAACGTGTTTAATATACGGCGTGTCTCACGATGAGGTTGCTTATTTCTGTTAAACTTCTTAATAGATAATTTTCGCTCACGTTATACTTTTTAATGATGGCACAACCCGTGTTGTCGTATATTATCGACTGAACGCTCCAGCACTAAGTTACGCTGATAAAAGTGGTTTTTAATTGGTTCAATTTGCAATGAATCGATTTTTATTATAGATTTGTGAAAGCGGAAAATCTACTCTAAAAGATTTGTAGATGGACTTGAAATATTTTAAGCTCTAAAATTACTACTGAAAATTGAAAATATGTCTCCATTAGTTAGTTCACGGTTAACACTTTACAGGTCACAATGTTTAATGAATCTATTTGATTTTTTTTAATCGTCTCTTATGAGAATAAAATCCTATTGAATTTCATAATGATCCGTCAAATATTTTATTTATCGTTCTTTGGGTCTCAAGTAACTTATACTTTGAGTCCAATGATTTTTTTTCGTAATTAATACCTTCTACGGACTCGAGGAATCGAGGATAATTATACGCCAGATTTCTAACGTTTCCAACTATTCTCTCTTAAAAAGGGTTTGGAGCATCGGAAAATGTTTAGAAAAGGAACAAATAAGTGTTGCATATAGTAATTACATTGAAAATATCCAAACATCAATCTCCAACGATCCGAAAAATTTCTGGTCATATGTACATTAAAAAAATGGAACTTCTAGAATTCCCGGTAAAGTCATATATAATGATAAGTTTTATGAAAAACCCCAAGATATTGTTGATGTTTTTGAGAGTTTTTTAAAAGTGTCTATTTGCTGCCGGGGATAGATGATATAAATGATATCCATTTATGTGACAATCATGAAAATATCAGCTTTCAAAATATATCTGAAAGCGAAATTATAATTGGTTCAAAAAAATTAAAAACAAGATGACGTCGGGTCCTGATAATATACCGGCATTTATTGTGAAGGATTGTATAGGTGCTTAGCTGTTCCATTGCGCATATTGTTTAATCTTGCCTTAAAAACCAAGACATTTCCTAGTTGCTGGAAAAAGGCCAAAGTTTGTCCAGTATTTAAAAGTGGCAATAGAGCATTGATTGATAATTATAGAGCTATTTCTATTCTCTCAAATTTTTCAAAGATTTTCGAAATTATTTTGTATGATCGTATCTATCTCTCTGTTTGTAATCAGATATCACCTAATCAACACGGGTTTGTGAGTAATAGATCAACAGTTACAAATTTAGCTGTTTTCACACAATATGTTGCCAATATATTAGACTGCCAGGGACAAGTAGATGCCATTTATACAGATTTTTCAAAGGCCTTCGACAGGATAGATCATGGCATCTTACTTGGTAAACTAACTAAATTTGGCTTTCATTCTAGCGCTATTGAATTTCTTAAATCTTACCTATGGGAAAGACAACAATACGTCACATACAACGGTTTTAATTCATCTTGTTACACTGTTACTTCGGGTGTTCCTCAGGGATCTAATCTTGACCCCCTGCTTTCTTTATTATTTATTAATGATTTAAGTGATGTTATTAACTGTTATAATCTATTTTACGCTGATGATTTGAAAATATACTCCGTTATAACTAGTATTGATGACTGTAGGAAGCTTCAAGTTGATTTGGAGCATGTTCAGTCTTGGTGTATAATACATAAATTAGGTCTTAATGTCTCGAAATGTAAAATTACTAGCTTCTCAAGAAAGCAGACAATATGTGAATTTGAAAATCATATTGGGAATAATATGTTATCTCGTAGTTACTCCAACAAAGATCTGGGAGTGTTGTTTGACTGAAAGTTTTCTTTTAATGAGCATATAACTTTAAAAGTAGCTGAGGCAATGAAATTTTATGTATTTATCGTAAGAAACTGTAAAAATTTTACTGATATTGAGGCTTTAAAAAAATTATATTTCTCTTATGTCCGCTCTAGACTCGAATATGCAGCACTGATTTGGTATCCATACTATAATCATCAAAAAATAATGATAGAACAGGTTCAGAGGAAATTCTTGAAATATTTAACGTTTAAAGTAGATGGTATTTATCCAGAGAGATGAGTAAATTATAATTATTCAACTAGTAGATATAACATTATCAGCATCGATTTAAGAAGAACTTGCATGTCATTGATATTCTTATACAAGCTGTTACATAACAGGATTGATTGTTTCGCTTTACTTAGTATGATTAACTTTAATGTACCTAGAATTAACTCAAGACATAAACCAACCTTTAGATGTGATAAACCAAGAACAAATATTTTATTAGTCACCAGTATACGTAATGTGTGCCATAATTTTAACAATTTGTCTAATTTATGCGATATACATTATGGTTCGTTAAACCGCCTTATTGAAATAGTCATCACATACCTCAATGTAAATGTTATTTAATAGTCTGTTTATTATAATGTAGTTTTTATTGTATAATGTATGTTTTACTATATTATGTAGGTTTTGTTACATTTTCACCATCTATTTTATTAAATTTAGTATATATATTTTTTTATTTTTATTTTATAATTTTATGTAATTATACATATTATATATTTTCTTTCATTTTACTATGTAGTATTATAATTGTCCTGTAAATGGGTTCTATGTTGGACAATAAAGCTATTATTATTATTATTATTATTTTCGCGTTAGCGATGCTGGACAGTTCTCCCGTGTCTCCGATATTCTCACGGCCGAAGCGCCAGCGAATTATCTACAACCACTCCCCACATCCCGCAGGGTTAGTGGTTGTAAATTCCAGAATCGTGTGCCCTAAGTAGACGCAGGGATCCCAAGACGACTGCCTTCTGCATTTGACCTGCCAACCATTCGGCTGATTTTTGGCAGGCCGGTATGGTCTTCAATGCTGAGAGCAGCGTAGGCCTCATCCCACCAAGAACGCCGATTATCAGGACGACCATCTTGACCGAGTAGTCTGGGTATAGCGCTCGGACCTCATACCGGAGATCTCGGTATTTAGTCCGTTTCTCTTCCTCCTTCAAGGTGATGTTTGTCTCGGCAGGTGCCGAGAACTCGATGACATACATCACCTTGGTCTGGTGGTTGAGGAGGACTATATCAGGCTTGTTGGCTTGAATCAGCCTGATGGTCGGGAACGAGTAGTTCCAATAAATTCGGCACTTCTCGTTCTCGACAACGGACTCGATCTCTCCGGGAACATAAGGCAGCACTGGTGTTCGGTCTACCTCGTACGAGTGCCGAAGATAGTAATACAGCACTCGTAAAGCCGTGTTATGTCTGTGGATGTAGGCCGAAGTCGCGTAAATCGGACATGCAGATAGTAAATGCATGAGCGACTCCGGAGCCTGATGGCAGGTCCTACAATTTAGGTCGAGGACCTCTACACCCATAACACGACTGCGGTAGACCAAGGTGTTAATAACACCATCTTGGCAGGCCACAATGAATCCCTCGGTCTCCGACTTTAGCCCTGCTCACCCCAGGCATGCGAAGGTCAGCTTTGTCGATAAACCCAGTGTCTCTATGTTGTTGTAGAACACTCCATGCATGGATTTATCGACGTGCTGCCTGAACAGATTTATCTGCTCGGCAGCTCTAATTTGGGTTGTCAGGCGATTTGGCGGAAGCTCAGTTACTGACTGTATATCAGCACCTCGCCTGCCTCTTCGCCCGAAGTCGAAAACGAAACCGAGATCATCTGCGGCCCTGCGTGCTGCCTTGAATAAAAATCCGCCCACTCCTACGGTTTCATGATCTCTCACTAACCGCAGGAGTCGATCTGAGCTCCTCAAGATGTTTCATGCCATACTCAGCGCTACTATGCCATACATGCACTCCAGGCTCAAGAGTCCTCTGCCGTGGGAGGTACACTCGAAGAACGGACGATCTAGGATGAATGCTTCTGTGAACATGCATCATCTTGCGGGTATCCCTATCCAATTGCCGCAGCTCATCTACTGTTCACTTGACTACTCCAAAGGAGTAGAGCAGAATCGGAACGGCAAGTATATTAGTCGCAGACATCTTGTTCTTTCCCGAAAGTTCGGAGGACCAAATCTTTCGGAGTCGGTGTCTGTACTTGCCGCGGAGAGTGTCCTTAATTTGTTTTACGTCCTGGATGTGATGTTGTTGCACACCCAAGTATGTGTAGGTCTCTCCGGAATCCAGATGTCTTAGGATGCTTCCGTCTGCCAGCTGCGCATCTTCAGGGAATAGCTCGCATCGTCCTCTCTTGAGGACGATGCGGGCTCAAGAGAGGACGTGTAATAGTAGATCGTTCGTGTTCAAATTTATTTTATAGAATAATTTATTTTTTATATGATGTATTATCATGAGCAAGAAAAAAAATGTTTGCACATTGTAGACGTTACAACTTCACTCGACGAAAATGTAAAAAAAGCAGGGAATGAAAAAATCTGTAAATTCCAAGACTTAGCAAATGAATTAAAAGCTATTTACACCTGCTGGAGAAGGTGTTTATCGTGCCCATAGCAATTTCAGGAAATGGGCTGATAGAAAAAGAGCTGTCTAGAGGTCTAAACCATCTGGATATAACTGGCTATCACAGAGTGATAGGACTGCTTGCTCAAAAAGCTACAATCCTAGCCACCTATAGCACCGTTCGTAAGGTGTTGACCTATGCGCATACGGTTGGTCGTCAAGACCCCAGTTGATCATGAATGAACCAGGAAGTCCAACTGTTAGTTGTGGAAAGGAAATAATAATAATAATGAGGACCGAAGACCAATTGCAGAAAACAGAGAAGTGTTGGATGTTATCCCCTCGGAACTAACTCCTCTGGAACTAAGAAGCACAAAGGCATCGGTAAATGAAGATTTAGAAGCCCAAATCAGGACATAAGAAAGTAAAACCCAACATGAGAACAAGAAATCAAATCAGCGATCAAATCAAATCAGATCCTTTCCAAAACGGTCCGCAACCACTCAATCCCTTACAGACACCAACTGTATGATGTATGCTACTGCAGTAGTGAGGAGAAATTGTAGAATCGTCAAATCCTCAAAAATTTCACGAGAAACCTTACTGTAAGAAGAGGGTTTAGGGCACCAGGGAATCATACAAGAAAGAATGAGCAATTCTGAAGGAATGTGAAAAAGGAGTACCTACTCATCCAAAAGATTATCAAAAAAGCCGAAGAATACTACAAAAATACCAGTCCTATGGAGTGAAGTTGGTGGCGCAAAACCTGAAGATGAAATTGCAAAGTAAAGCGCAGATATTGAGAATGAACTAATGTGCAGCGCAGATATTGAGAAAATACACGAAAATGAGCCACCATGACCAACGCAACAAGCTCCTTGAAAAGGATGCCAGGAAATTCTACCGCTAAATGAACGGCCAGCAAACTCGAGTAGAGACATCATTATCACAGTAACAGGTCGAAGAGTTTTGACGTGGTATCTTAGAGGATGAAGTGTCTCGCACAGAGGATGCTCCATGGATCGAACAAGAGCGGCAGCAATACCGGACGAGTGAACCGAAGCATGATCAGATCTAAGAGTGGAAGAAGATATAGCAATAATTCAGCAGGTGCAGAATTGGAAGGCCCCTAGACCAGACAGGATACAAGTATCTGGCTAGAACATCTTAGTGCGCTTTATTAAAGCTTAACAACGGTTATCAATAGAGTCACACGGCACCTTGAGGAAGCCCCTTAGTGTTTAACCAAAGGAAACACTTTTCTCTATAAAGGCAAGGACGAGAAGGATCCTAAAAATTACAGTGCAATAATCTGCCTGCCGACGATGTACAAACTCATTAATGCTGCAATAGCGAATAAAATCTCTGATCACCTGTTAAGATACCAGATATTTTCAGAAGAACGGAAAGGTTGCAGAAAGGCTTCCAGAAGCTGTAAGGTCCAGCTACTAGTAAGGAAGACCACCACAGCGATTGCAATGGAGCGACATAGAAATTTCAGCATAGCGTGAGTGGACCACAAAAAGACATTTATTTGACAGTGTTCTTCACACTTGGATCGCCGAACCCCTCGAGACGTATCGCGTATGTCCGATAATAAAAGACTTCGTATAAACAACAACGGAAGGATGGAAAACGGAGATATGGCTCTACCGCACGAAAGGTCACATAAGAACAGGGAACATGTATATTGAAAGAGGAATTTTCCAGGAACTTTTTCACTCGCGTTTACTGTTTTGCCTGCCGCTCATTCCGCTGTCAAACCAACTGAACAAACAGAGATTTGGCTTCGAAATCAATGGCAATCATGGAGTGAACCACCTTTTCTATATGGACGACCTGAAGTTGTTTGCTAAGAATGAAGCTTAACTAAAGCAAATACTACAAATTGTCAAAATATTCGGTGACGATATCAAATGGAATTTGGTTTAGGCAAATGCGCTACAGAGGTCCTCCAGAGAGGTAAACAAGCCAGAATATCGTACTGAATGACCAATCCGTGATACGATGTGTGGACCTGGGGAAACATATAAGTATTCGGGCATCGAAGAATACGCGGAAATCGACAACAATGAAATGAAAAAGAAAGTAGCTCGAGAATACTACCGACGCATCAGGCAAGCTCTGAAGACCGAGCTAAACGAAAGGAACAAAATCGCAGCAATAAACACTATTGTTGTCCCGGTAGTTACCTACAGTTTTGGAACTGTCGATTGGCTCCGAAGTGAAATCGCGAAAACGGACAGGAAGACAAAAATTCATCATCCGAAGGCAGATGTGCACAGGTTATACATCGAGAGAAAGAACGGCGGTCGTGAATTAATGGAATTGGAATCTGCTTATGACTCCTCTATCGTAGGAGCGCACATATCCGACAGAGGAATGACAAATTTAAAGAACATGATCAGGACAGAAACTTGTATTCTATTTAGGAAGAAGCACGTAAAATTCAAGAAGAACATCTGTTATCCGAAACCACTAATGAGGAGTCCAAGATGAAAATTAAAAGTAGCATTGAAAAGAGGAAAATAGAAATACTCTGCGCAAAGCTCATGCATGGACATTTCTTCCTCGATATTAACCCAGCAGTGGATTAGGAGGCGTGTATAAAATGGTTGAATGACTCGGGCTTCAAAGGAGAATCAAAAAGTTTAATAGTAGCAGCCAGCGTAGGACCTAGCGCTAAATACGAGATACCACCAGAGGTTGATCCTGAAAGAGCCCGTTAACAGCAAGTGCAAGATGTGCGGTCTGGCAGAGGAACATGTCAGTCACATGGTAGCGAAATGTACTACTTTGGCCCCATCGGAATACACTTACCGGCACAAAGGGGTAGCCAGTAATCTCTACTGGGTCATTAGTAAGCAATATACCAGAATCTCAAAAATATTATGAGCATACTACTGAAAAACTTGTTTACACCAATGATGGCACACTTATGTGGGACATGTCCATTATAACCGAGAGGGAAAATCGAGAGAATCGACCGGACATCGTCGTACATAATAAGAAGGAGAAAGGCAGTTTACTGATGGATGTGTATTCATCACAAATGACGTCAACTTGATGCTCAAGGAAACTGAGAAGTTGAGAAAGTGCAGAGAGCTCCAAATAGAAGTGAGTAGGATGTAGAATGCAAAAACCACAGTCTTGCCAGTAATTGTAGGAGCCCTCGCAACTGTAAAGAAGGACCATAACCGGAGTATGAAATAACTTCCTGGTCAACCAAGTGCGCAAGGAGTGCAGAAATCACCCTATTGGAAACGGTGCAGATTCTAAGGAAAATCCTGAAGTAGGCTATAATCTCTTGTTCAGATCTGGACTCTGATCTGTTGGACGAGATATGATCAACGTCACCATAATGACCCAATAACCTGAAACCGGCCCCAACAAAGCTGCATCCCTTGATGTAATATCAGAGGATCAGTGAAATTCCCTCCCTAGAGAGGAGCGCGAAATTCCTTAATAATAATAATATCAAATGAAAATATTTCCAATGGTAGATGAGGTGGATGGAGCACTGATCAGCGACTGATCTACATGATGATCGATATTGTCTGTTTTCTCATATTAGAGGTGGCTGATATCTTCCTGGCGGAGGGTAAAACGAAACGACTCTAGAGTCTGACAGATTATGAATACACACCAAATTGCAAATGTAAGTAACGACGTAAACGGGGCCGCTCAGGTCCTGGGTCGTCACACCAGCAAGATAAACAAGTGGAAAACCAGAACATCATACTGAATGATTAATCTGTGATACGAAGTATGGACCTGGACCAAACATATAAGTATTTGGGTATCGAAGAATGCGCCGAAATCGGTAACGACGAAATAAAAAGTAGTGGACAAAGAAGTATATATTTCCCATGTATTTTGACGCGCTGAAGCCGATAAAATCATTTAAAAAAATTTCTACTGCGTAGATGTTTCACAAATTGCGTTTTAAGAGTGTTAATATTAGTTTAGTGGAACTACCACTTTTGGACCATCTGTTTGCAAACCTTCGCGAAAGCTAGGAAATCATCCTCATATCCCCCGTCCTAGAGGGAACCAAATACGAGGGTGAGAGATAAAATTGTCCTAAATGGGGAGAAATACCCTTAATATACTAATCAACTCTTTGAGAGAGTTGCGCTTTTTTTTGTTATATGGCAAAAGAATTATCACCGATAATCTGACCACCGCACCTTTGCAACATCAACTCAGTTAGAGAGGGGGGGAAGGGGAGAGTAAGTACGACATACACACGTGAAACATGACTGCGTGTTGTTGAAAGTATACTATTTTTAACCCATAATACTCGAATGAATATAGAATTGGACTGATTTATGGATCCATAGAAAAACCTATCCTTTTAAAGAGATACAGAGTAAAAGTTATTGCCTTGAATCTGTTTAATCGTTGATCAGTTTGTGTCTGTCAAAAGACCCTTAAAAAAGGGTTGTTTAGCATATTAAAGGTATTTCTACGTTTCCGCCAGGGCTTTCGCATACCTGAGACAAATAAACCCAAGCTATTAGTTATTGAAAATAAAATTAATTAAGGAAAGCATGACCAAATAATTTATTAAATTAGATACTTTTGAATTTCTATTTCTTGTTTGTTTGTCTTATAGCATTTATCAAAACAATAATCGGCGTAGGTTTTATATATTTTTATTTGCATTTAAACGTCCCCACAATAAAATTGTGGGAGGTTACTAAAATTGGTCCACAATCGAAAATTGAGATAACATCAAATCTTTACGTTTTGAGGTCCCAGGAATCCAAAAAAGTGGTTTTTGAAAAATGTCTGTGTGTGTGTATGTATGTATGTGTGTGTGTGTGTGTATGCGTGTTAGGACGATAGCGGCGAAACTACAGGACGGATTTGGATGAAACTTTGCATGAGGGTTTCTTTAGTGCTCTAGAAGATCTGAAAAGGTTTTGGTTGAGATCGGATTACGTTTAGTGCCATTTTGACACAACAACTTGTTTATTTTATTATTACTTATAATTTGTAATCTAACCATTGGAAAGCAGATATATCACACTTGCACCTTTTTTTATATACCTATATTTTTTTATGCAAATTGTTGTATAGAGAACAAACAGAATTCAATGTCTCTATACCATCAACATATGTAAAACTATGTCGTAAGTTTTCAGTGGTCGAGTGGGCTAAAGCGTCGACTTACATTTCTACCAAAACTTCTCACAATCACACACTTTCACCACCCTAATTTTATTCTGTACCTATCCCTTTTCTATCTCTAACTGTTTGTACTCTGTTTTCATTTTTGTAATTTTTGTTATTTTTGTCAGTTTTTGTTAAAAATTCCTTCTTGACCGAGAAACTTATAAAAATTACACCCTCTTAAAAACTTAAATTTCCTTTCCACAACCACAACTTCCCAACGGCGAGCAGACTGTTGGGGCACAATTGCCTCGAACGGGTTTTTTCATTGAGTTTTTTCCCGTCTCAGCAATCCAAATTCTAAAATGAGGAACAGTGTGCGACCAAACGCTTTAAGTGAAATGTTTTAATTTTAAGCTTACTGTGTACGAAAAAACAATGTTAATGTTAATTTTAAGCCGCCATAGGCGGCAGGAGTTTTAACCTTTAAATATAAGTTTTATTGAGGCGAACCGGTCGCGATTCGCCCAACCGCACTAACACCACGGCGCTGCGCGACGAGGATTAGCAGTTTTCGTGAAAATAGTAGGTATATTTCAGTATATTTTAACTTGGCCGGTCCAAAAGTCGCTTCGTCGGCTGTACTAGGCTTTGTTGACGTACGTGAACGATGTTTTTAAGATATTACTTTAAGTTTGTGTGAAAGAGTAAATGAAATCGTACGCGCTTACTAACTCATACACAAGACAAATTAAAGTTTACTCGACTCTGTGTGAAAAGATTTTGCCAATGAGCTAATCATATACGCACAGCTTATTGAATAAAAAGTACTTGCGGGGTGGGCACTTTTGGTATTTCTAACGATTTTTGGTTGTTACTAAATTGTCAAAACCGGAATTAGTAACATCTCAGATCTTACAGGATGTTAAGAATTTACACTTTGTCGAAATAGAGTATCTGTAAATTACTTTTATGTAAAACTTATAAACAACATTACAAGATGTGTAGTAAAGAGTATTGGATTAAATCTGTGGGGTGGAAAGCTTTTGTTTAAACAAAAGAATGTTCAAAATCGAGTTATTTCATAGTTTTTCCTAAATATCTCTAGTTGTGCAACCCACATCGCATAAAAAAATAGCAAATTATTAACGACGAAATTGCGAAGAAAACTAGATTTGTTCGGAACTTTTTGGTCGATATGCCAAGTCGCAAATCATAAAGACATCTTAGGGAGACCATATTTAAACAATTGATAACTTGAACAATAATGCACATATTTTAACGAAACTTTAGAAGAATATTGAGAGCTAAATTATCAAGCCGAGATGCAAGTTAAAATGTTTATAATAACAACTAAAAACAATTGCAAAATCGAAAATTTAGTCGTCGATTGTATAGGGGCATCAAGTCATACATCAAAATTTTTTATTTCATATTATAGATTCTTTTATGTTCTTTTCGTTGATATAAGCGATAATAGATTTTAATTATTTTAATGCCAATTTTACTCAATTTTTCATTTTTTTTTTAAACAGAATGCATTGTACTCACCAATATTTTTTGCCCAAAAATAAGAATTATTGGTTCTCCTACATTAATGGTAAAAGAGGAGGCAGTTCCATCCCTGATCATATTATTTATAATGATATTCAATGCACAAATCCCCAGGATATTGTCAACGCTTTTGCTAATTTTTTTCAAACTGCATACTTGAAACCTAACCATGACGAAGAAAAATATCATTCTCAGGAAGACACCAGTAGTAATAGTACAAATTTACTATTAACGTCTTTTTCTGAGATAGAAGTACTTAAATCATTGAAGAAAATTATACCTAAGTTTACTAAAGGGCCATATGACATCCCTGCTTTTATTGTCAAGGACTGCGCTGCCATCTTTGCTCGTCCTTTCACAACAATATTTAATTTGTCATTAAAAACATGTACATTTCCCGAAATATGGAAATATTCTCGCTTATGATCCCGTTTTTAAAAAAGACAACAAGGGGGTAGCTGAAAATTATAGGACCATTACAATTATCTGCAATTTCGCTAAAGTTTTCGAGATCACCTTGCATACTTCATTGTCTAATCACGTACATGGCCAAATTATATCTAACCAACATGGCTTTGTTCCCGGTAGATCCACTGAGACTAACCTCGCATGTATCACGCAATACCTTTCCAAGCAACTGGACGCGAACAAGCAAATTGATATCGTTTACACGGATTTTTCCAAGGCGTTCGACCGCCTGGATCATAGTATTCTATTAGAGAAATTGAGTAAGTTTGGGTTGTCAGTGATGCAATTAGATTTCTTCTCTTCATATCTAAAGAACAGGCGTCAGTATGTGGAATACCGTGGTCACAGGTCGTTTGACGTTCTCGCCACTTCCGGTGTTCCCCAGGGCTCTGTACTGGGCCCACTTATGTTTGCTGTTTTCATAAATGATATTGTAGCTAATCCCAATGTAGAGAGCCTCTTATATGCTGATGATTTGAAAATATATTGCGTAATAGAAAACGAAGATGACTGTGAAAATCTTCAGAATAACGTAAATATTGTTAATGAATGGTGCCTATCCAATTGCTTGCCTCTTAACTTATCCAAGTGTAACATACTCACCTTTTCTAAAATGCGTCATCCCATCTATTACAACTATCAAATAAATAGTCAAATATTGCATAGACCTGATACAATAAAGGATCTTGGAGTTATTTTTGATAAGTGCCTTAGTTTTAAGGAGCATATTACTTTCACCATCGCGTCAGCTTTAAAAAGTTTAGGTTTTATAATAAGAAACTGTAAAGGATAGCAACACTGATATTATGAAGTTGCTGTACTATTCATTTGTACGATCAAAATTGGAATACTGCTCGTTGATATGGGATCCAGGATATGCAATTTATATAAATAATGTTGAGAATGTTCAGCGCCGTTTTGTTAAGTATTTGTGCTTTGTTGAAGATGGTTCCTACCCAATAACTGGTTATTCGCAAAATATTATGCTGGACAGATTTCACATGTCTAACTTGGAAAATAGAAGAATAATACATTCAATAGTCTTTCTTTATAAAATTATTCATAACATGTTTGATTGCCCTCTCATTTTGGAACAAATAAATTTTCACATACCTCGTATAACAAGTCGGAATCATTATACTTTCTATCTTCCTACCCCTCGAACTAACTTACTAAAATTTTCACCTTTATATTTCATGTGTAAAATTTATAATCTACAGCAAGATTAGCTAGATATATTTAACTGTAGTATTAATTCAATTAAACAACTTAATTTATGACTTATATAGTTATATATCTAAGCATATTGTAATCCTTTTATAAATAAATGTTAAGGTGCGTATAAGCTTGGCGAACCGAACATGTGATGTAACATGCAATGCAATGCTCGTTGAAATTTGTCTCCCGCGATCACGCCACGAACATCTTACGAACCGTGCGATTTGACGAACACGCCGCGAGCAAGCGAGGTGAACTGTTTAGTCTATCCGATGGTAACAGACCAAAAACATGTCCGACGGTAAACCTGAAGCTTTGGTTTTAGGCAGTAGTGCCTTATTAATTATCGCAAATATTAAAAAAAAAAAATCGGTAAAGGTATTTACACAGAACTTCCCTCTTTATTTGTTCATGGCGGTCACTCTAAAAAATTAATAATTACGAAGTGACATTGAAAATAATAATCGGAATATACTTAGTTATCACTATTATTACAAAGAACACCTGATAAGTTTTGGTCAAAAAAATATACAGAGTGCTCATCCAACAGCAAAAGTTCAGTACTAAATAACAGGTGCCAAATATGGAAGGCTTGGCCAAATACCTTTATAAATGTCCACCATGACTGAATTATTTCTTGGGATGACCACCCTGTACATTTTTCAATAATAGTGTAATAGGTGCATATGCCTAATATTATTGCCATCTGTCACATTTTCAATTTCACATACACATAGTGGAGTGGAAATACAGTGGTGGTTAAAAAAAAATTTCATTTTTTTTCAGTTTTTCAAAAATGTTTAAAAAAAAAATCAAAATTTTTGACACGTGGAACTTTTAAATTTGAGCAAAAAGGAAAGTTTCCTTCTATTCTACAGTGGAATTTTTTTAAAATTGGTTTAGAATGCCATGAAACGTAGGAATTTTAAATTTGAACAAAGACAAAAAAATTTGTTAGTGGTAAAAAATTTTTCAAAAAAATTTGAATTTTTTTTTTCTGAAATAGGTTTAGCGTGTCATGAAACGTAGAAATGTTAAATTTGACCCAAAAAAAATTTTTTTCATTATTTATTCCCTTTAGACGATCCACCTTGTATATTTTCCAGTTTCCATTTCTTCGCTAACAGTGGGGTTAACTACCTACCAAATTTGACTGCTCTCAGTCAAGTAGTTTTTTTGTAAATGCACCAACAGACAGATAGACAGACAGACTAACGGAATTGAAAAACCTATATTTTCGTAATCTCCGTAATCTGAAACGTCAGAATCCAAAAAAATCTCGGAGGGTGATTTTTTCTCGAATACAATACTTCCCTATTCGGTATGCGAGGGAAGTAAAAAACGAAAGCTTCTACGATCTACTGGGAGTTTTGAAGTTCCAGCACAGTAACGGCCAATATAAAAATTTTATGATAATCAACTTATATAATAAAACAATAATAATGAACTTTTTTTTTACATGCTTCCTCTGGTTGCTACATGGAAGCAGCAATTTCCATCCACGCATCTTTCTTTTTGTTTTTATTAAAATAATTCGGGTCCGTTTGGTCCCAAAGAACACTATGATACTTGTAAATTTCTATTAACAGCAAAGCCGCCTCCTCCGATTAGTCCATGTTCGTTAAAACATTAAAACATCACGAATGCCGTCCCACTACGCACTGCGAATCCCTTTGTGTTCGTCGAAAAACCGACAAGCAGTGGATCGCAGCGCGCTTCGAAATAGCCATTCGCATCGTGTTCGCAGAACCGTCCCAACTTGACGAATCTGTTGCATTGCATGTTACATTACATGTTCGGTTCGCCAAGCTTATACGCACCTTTAGAGTAAGCATATTGAATGTTATAAATAGAAGCAAATTGTAAATTATAGTTAGTCTTGTCTTGATCTCTCATGTGTGAACAATAAAATTGTTTGTATAGGATTAGACTTTTTAGAAAATTTAAATGCAAAAATAAATTTAGGAACAAAACAACTTGAAATACCAAATGTCAACATTCCAATGCATTTCACTCAGACATTAAATTCATATGAAAAAACAACTTACAACCAAAAAGTTATTAGTTTGAAAAATCCACATTCAATAGTAATTCCACCTCGTACACAACAAATTGTAACATTACCAGTTTATCAAAATTCAGGATACGCGATTATACCTTATAAACAATTTGACGAATTAGAAACGCCTGAAGCATTAGTAAAAATAGAGAATAATCATGCAATAACAACTTTAGTAAATAATGCGGAAAATGAAATAAAAGTTACACTACTTAAACCTCTGGAAGTAGAACAAATAGATTTAAATGAAATTAACTTTTTAGAAAATACTGAAACGGAAAAACATATTGACAAAAATACCGACAACCTTCAAAAAGAAAATTTAAAAAATTTGAGATTAAATCATTGCAATCAAGAAGAATACGATGCTATTAGAAAACTTTGCTATGAATTCAGAGACATATTCTATTCAGATAAAATTCCCTTAAGCTTTACAAATCAAATTAAACATGATATAAATTTAACTAATGAAAGCCCTATTTATACTAAAACCTATAGATACCCGATAGTTCATAAAGAAGAAGTTAATAAACAAATTGATCAAATGTTAAACTCAAATATTATCCAACATTCTAATTCCCCTTGGACGTCACCAATTTGGATAGTACCAAAAAAATTAGACGCATCAGGTAAAACAAAATGGCGAATGGTTGTAGACTATAGGAAACTTAATGAAAAGACTATCGATGATAAATTTCCCCTACCAAATATTTCTGACATACTTGACAAACTAGGAAAATGTAACTATTTTACAACACTAGACTTAGTTAACGGTTTTCATCAAATCGAAATGAGACCCGAAGACATACCAAAAACAGCATTTTCTGCAGACTCTGGACATTATGAATTTAAAGGAATGCCCTTTGGATTGAAAAACGCACCTAGTACATTCCAACGCGTTATGAATAATATTCTTCGCGGATTACAAAATGAAATTTGCGCAGTATATTTAGATGACATTATTATTTTTTCGACAAGTTTACAGGAACATATAGAACGACTCATTTAATCAATTAAAAAATTTATTAATTAATGCACCGATACTACAGTATCCAGATTTTTCAAAACCTTTTGTATTAACAACAGATAGTTCAAACTACGCATTAGGAGCCATTTTATCTCAAGGAACACCCCCAAATGATAAACCAGTAGCATACATTTCTAGAACATTAAATAAACATGAAATTAATTATTCTACGGTACTTAAAGAATGCTTATCAGTTGTCTGGGCTGTCAAGACGTTTAGACCTTATCCATTTGGTCGTAAATTTACTATATATGTTATATTTGATACTTTGAGTTGAGTTTTTAAAAAATATTTATTTGGTTACAGAGAGTCATCGATGACTGAATACAAAAATGTAATTGTTGATTTAAAAGTTTTAATATAAAGGTGAGTATAATACTGGCTACAAAATCGTCTGCTGGTCATATTTATAATATTTCAAAAGCTTTGTCAGCTAGACGTTAAACAAAGGAAAAGCAATTTTGCAATTTGGCATTACTGTGAGAATGGAAGTATAACAATGTGTGAAATATGATATGTGAGATAAGCAATTACCAAGAGAAGTCGTTATCAACATTATGTAATTTGATACTACTAAGAAGCTTACTTATAACTCAGTGTCGTACTGTTATTTTTTAATATAACAACTTCCCCCTTAATAAAAAAGTTGATTGTTATACAACAACTTTTGAATAAAATGATTATTGAATACAATATAAAAGTAATAATAAAACAGAATGAATATAATGCAAAGATAATAATAATATTATGAGTGAATAAAATAATAAGCATAAAATAGAAACAATAAAAGTTTAAGTCCATAAACAAAAATTAGTGGTTCACTGGAAAGTCTATGATAACTCGATATCTTCTTCTTGAGGTTTGATACCGGGTCGCTTTCTTGGAGGGATTAAACTTGGGAATTTCATGAAGGTTTTGCTTCGTCCTGGAGGAGGTGAAGGAGAATCGCCTGTAGAGGGTTCGATCTTCAGTAAACGTCTCTTCCTTCTACATTTACAAAATACGTAAAGTAGAATTATGGAAATGATGAAGGTGATGGTGAAATACGTGAACCAGGACATATGTTTGGTCACGAAAGGTTCGTTAATGAGATCGTCCAGATCTTTAGAATATTGCTCCAATTTGTTTTTGGCAATATCCAAATCCTCGATATTTAAATTGTTGAGTTTCAATGGTTTTAATTTAGGTAGTTGAATTTTGTCGGGCAACTGGTTACAACATTCAAAAGGAATTTGTACAGGATGGGAGTTGTCTTTAATTTCGGAGAGGTCCTTGGCACTGGCTTGTATTCTGGTGATACCTGCGAAGGCGTAACATCCAGGTTGTAATTTTACAATCGAATTTTTATTAGTTCCGTTGCTGGTTCTCTCTTCGGGCAGCTAATAGTAATATGCAGAGGTTCGGAATTTATTATGAGCCATGTGTTCTCTTCGAGTTCTTCAACATTGTACCCTTGACTAATAATGAAGGAGGTTTGGCAATTTTCGGGAAGTTTCATTGGTTGTTTCAAGATCCTAGCTTCACAAATGGCATTCTGGTCAATAGGGTATGCAAACAGGTTCGAGCATAGCTTAGTTCCAAAATATAAAGGTTTGCATTCTTTTAAATTCGTTATTGGTATGTACATTAAAGAATCATCATCTCTCGCGATAAATTTTTGAGAAATAGATAAAATATGATGAAGACCAATTCTGTTATCAAATATTGGGATAGGGTATAAACGGTAGGTATTATAGTTTTGAGGTTCAACAAGTGGTATCTTTAAAACAAATATTAAGTTGGAATCTACTTGAAATGCTTTTAATTCAATAATGTCTAAATATTGAGCAACTGCCGATAATTTGATTGGAAGAGGCAAATTGTTTCTTCGCAAACTCTGTGAAATTTCTTGTAATGCTGTTACTAAATGATCGGGGGTTATGATTGACGAATGAATGATTCCCAATCGAGCAAATGTTATTGAATTTAGAATATCGTTCAAGTTATCTTCAATATACAAATAGCTTGCCATTCATTGTTCACAAATGTGTAAGAATATTAATTTTGTTTCTACAGCTTCGATGTTTCGCGTCATGGTTTCGATTGTGCGATCGATTTCTTGTATATCTTTATTAAATGTTTCTTCGTCAATTTGCAATTTTTGAATGGTTGAATTGAAATTTTTGATTACCGATGTTGTGACTTTGGTTTTTTTATTAAATTTTCTAACTGATGTTCGTCGTTATTTAATTTATTAATGCAATTAGCGTAATATTCGCCATCTTCGGCGTCTAGATTTCCAGTTATTGATTTGAAAATTGTGCCGATACCATTTAATATTCCGCGTTTATATCTCTTCGTGTCTAGAAATACTTCATCAAATTTAGACTCTATAGTTTTGGAAATTTGTGTTAGAAGGTTAAGATCTGTTTTGACTTCGCTTCTGAAAGTGATCATTTTTTGATGAGCACCGTCAAGAGTATTCAGAATCGTATCTAGAATTCGTTGGTTTTTATCGAAGGCTAGTTTAAGGGATGATATGTTTTTATGTACCAGTAATGTCCATTTTTCGTTTGTCACTACGATGTTCGTGTCTTTGTGATAAAATACACCAACAGTGTTGTTTATTGGTATTATTTTATATTGTGCGAGTGCTGATCCGAACAGCAGGATAAACCTGAAAATAAATTTAATTTTCAATATATGGTTTCATTCTATCGAAATTTACTTTAGTTTCTTGATTTGTTTCAAGATTTAATAAAGTAGCAGAATTTTGGAAAATTTCTATGATTTTAAAAGGACCGTTAAATTTATTTTGAAGTTTGTTTTTAATTTGGGAATCTTTCACATATGCTTTATCACCAACTTTGTATTCAGGTCGATTTTTTGGAACATTTCTGTCAAAGCGAACTTTCGCTTTCTCCTTTTGAGATTGCGTTCTACTGCGCGCGATTTTATAATAATGAGATATTCTGTTGTTCAGATCTCTTACATATTTCGTTATCAATTCTTTTTGGTTATATAGAGTCTCGGGTGGTCTAACAGACGTATGTCCGAAGATAAGTTCATACGGTGTGAACCCGTGTGTTTTGTTAACAGAGTTGTTATAGCATATAATTGCATACGGTAATATTGAGAAAGGATGTTCATTCGGATTTTCAGTTTTGTGAACTCTTATCATTTCCGCTAGTGTAGCGTGAAATCGCTCGAGAGATCCGTTGGATTGGGGATGCCCTACGCTTGAGTATGTCAGTTTTATGTCATAGAGCGTACAAAGGTCTTTTAATAATTTATTGTCAAATTCACCGCCGTAATCACAATGAATTCTCAACGGGGTACCGTAGTGCTGAAAGTAAAGCAATAAGGTGTTTACAACTGATTTCGCGGATTTATCTGGAACAGTGTAGGCTTGAGTAAATTTAGTTAATTCGTCGCGAATTGTAACAGCGTAATTTGGCGTGGGAAATTCGAATAGATCAACATTTATTCTTTCGAATGGTGTTTTTGGAGCCTCGGTAATTACCAGAGGGTTGCTAAGGTTTTTACGACAGACTTTAGTTTTTTCGCATGTTTCGCAATTTTTTATAAAGTTGTCAACGTCTTTAGTTAAGCCTCGCCAATTGCATTTTACTCTAATCCTTCTAATAGTTTCATTAATACCACGATGTAGGTTATTTTTGCCTGAATGATTTTGATCTAAAATGATTGGAATTTCGTCTTCGTCGGGGGTTTTAACAATATTTTGACAGATTACTATTTTCAAATCTTTCTCTGCAAAAATAAATGATAGCATTTCGAGTATGGGAAGATCTAGATTATTTTCTACATAGTATGTTTTAGAAAGATCGAAAATGTCTTGTCTTTTGTACAATACCATGAATAAATGTTCGTTTATTGAATCGACATCAAAAGGTAAAGGGACAATAAAATATTTTCTATGCCTGACCGATTTGCTTGAGACAACGTTAATTGTGTTGTTATAAAACTCGGGATGTTCTTCGAACATGTCCTCAATAATTTTATGATGCAAATCTTCTAACTTATTTTGTTGAAAGAATGTTATAATATTTTTGTGTTCCTTGTCTAAAAGTTGTCTGTTTGAAGTTTGAATTTTAGAATAATCTATTAAGGATTTCGTCTTATAAAAATTACGAAAGATATCAAATTCTCGAGAGATTTGTTCTTTAGTGATTTTGCCGTTATTGCTCGGGTTTTCGTCATTGTTTGGTTCGTCATCTTCTGATTCGTCGTCCTCGTTCGCTAGAATTTTTGAGTAAAATTTGGAACATTCCAAAAAGTGATTGATCTTAACTCGCGATAGCGCGTCCGCGTTTTATTGGTTTTGCCGGGTTTGTAAATGATTTCATAGTCGTACTCTTCTAATTTGAGTCGCCAACGTGCAAGTCTGCTTCCTGGGTCTTTTATCGAAAATAGCCAGGTAAGTGGTCGATGATCGGTTACTAACTTGAACTTTCTGCTGAATAAATATGGCCTAAAGTGTTTTACTGACCATACTATAGCTAATAGCTCGCGTTCTATGGTCGAATACTTAGTTTCCGCCGCGCATAAAGTTCGAGATGCATAAGCTATTGGTAAGTCTTTGCCAATATTTCCTTGCGAGAGCACGGAACCAATGGCAAATGCGCTAGCATCAGTAGTTAGAATGAAAACATCGTCAAAATTCGGATAAATAAGAATAGGAGTTGTTGTTAGCGCTCGTTTCAAATTTTCGAAGGAGTTTAAGCAATCATTGTCAAAGTCAAAGAGTATGTCTTTTTGTAATAATTTTGGTAAAGGTTTAGAAATCTTTGAAAAGTTAGGGATAAAACGTCTGTAATATCCAGCCAAGGAATGATTTTATTTCCTTAGGGTTTCTTGGTTGAGGAAAATTTAGAATCGCTTCAACTTTAGCGGGATTTGGTTTTACACCGTCCTTAGTAATAAGATGGCCTAAATATGCGACTTCCTTGCGTAAAAATTCGCATTTGTCTGGTTGTATTTTGAGATTAGCTTTTTGTAAACGTTTGAATACTTCTGTTAATCGCGAAATATGATCATGAATAGTGGGTGAATAAATAATAATGTCATCCATGTAAACGAGACACCGTTCATTTTGGATACCTAACAAAATGTTGTCCATCACTCTTTGAAATATTGATGGAGCATTTTTCAGTCCAAATGGCATTCGTACAAATTCAAAATGACCGTTTTCTACTGTGAAAGCAGTTTTTTTAATATCTTTCGCGTCGATTTCTATTTGATGGAATCCGGAGGCAAGATCTAACGTGGTAAAATATTGCCTAATTGATCAAGAAGGTCCGAAATATTTGGAAGCGGATATTTGTCGTCAATAGTCAGTTCGTTAAGTTTTCTGTAGTCTACTACAACTCGCCATTTTTGTTTACCGGAGGCGTCTAGTTTTTTAGGTACAACCCAAACCGGGGATGACCAGGGTGAAATTGATGGTCTGATTATACCTTAGTCTAGCATTTTAGAGACCTGAGTTTTAACTTCCTCTTTGTGAATGTGAGGATAGCGATATGATTTTGTAAAAACCGGTTTAGAATCGTTCGTATCAATAGAATGTTTAATCTCATTAGTGAAACTTAAATTGTCGCCTTCTAAATAAAATATATCAGAAAAATTTAGACAAAGTTCTGTTATTAATTCGGCTTCTTCTTCGTTCAAATGATCTAATCGTAGTTGGTTTCTAATTTCGAAAATTCTGTCTGTATGTTGAGGACTGTCCGGATTTTGAGAGTTTAAATTAAAAATTGATCTAAATTTCTGAACTGGTTCAAGTTTAAGATTCGAGAAATCGATTATTTTGGGAATTGCATTAGCGTTTATTATTGATGTTAAGAATTCCCCGTTGTCGTCGATTTTAACAATTGCATTTGGTAAGCGTACTTTTTCATTTTCCTGGGCTAACAGTATAGCCTCGGTATTTCGTAAATCACATTTTAATTTAAATATTTTTTCCATGCGTGGTTCGATTGAAATTAAATTTTGATTTTTCGCGTTGCATGGAATTTGATTCCGAATTTGATTTTTAATATTGGAATTTGTAGTTGGTTGCATAGGTAAATTTTGTGTTTTTTCGTCACCCGTAGCTTTAAATATCGGTACGGTTTTGAAATTCGTAATTAGTCGCTTGTTTTTAATATCTACCATACATTCGTAGTGTTCTAAAAAGTCTCCGCCTAGTAGTCCGTCAAATTCTATATCCAAATTATGAATGTAAACTTTGTGTGGATTATTGTCGGTAAATGGTATAAGAACAGATTCGTTAATGTTAATTTTTTGTTCAGTTATGCCTTGTATAATAACATTTTCAGAAAATCTTCTTCTGTAGTTTTCTGCCGTTTTTGGTTTAAAAATCGAAATTCCTGCACCAGAATCAATAAGAATTTTAAATTTATTTGTGATGTCTTTGATGTAATAGAGATTATTAGAATTTACAGTCAATAAAGCGTGCGAAAGTGTTTCTACATGAACTTCTGTTCTGAGAAGTTCAGAAACGGGTCGAAATTGTCGTTGAGGTTCATATTTTGAATTTGGTGGGAAATTTGGTCCAATTCGCAATTCGCTGTTGGAGTATCCGTGAGATACTTCGGACTTTTGCAAAAATCCTGAGGATTAGCAGTATAATCCTCCTACGGCAAGTGAGAATTAGCAGTATAATTCTCTTGCGGCATCTGAGAATTAGCAGTATAATTCTCGTACGGCATCTGAGAATTAGCAGTATAATTCTCGTACGGCATCTGAGAATTAGCAGTATAATTCTCGTACTGTTCTTCTTGAAAATTAGATGCATAATTTCCCAAAAAATTTTGATTATCTTCTAAATTAGAATTGTCATACATTTCATTTACATTTTGATATTCTGCAGAATAATCTTCATATTGATTAAAATTATATTGGTCATTATAAGGTTCATAATTTAAATGATGAGTCTTTTGTTGATTGAAACGGTTAAAATTTGGATTTGGTTGTATCGCTGATCGTCTTTGCTGTATAAAATTAGGATTCGGTCTAATTGCTGAGGGCCTATTTTGTTGTGTTTGATTAGTTTGACTATTTTGTGGATAAGTTCTAGAATTAAATTGACTAGTTTGTTGTGCAAAATTTTGAAAACCTGTATTACCTTGAAAGTTTGGTCTTTGGAAATTTTGTGAAGTTGATGGCATAAATTGTTATTGTTGCCTTGTGCGACATTCATTTATTATATGTCCATTACGTTTACAAAATGTACAAAATTTTTGTTGAAAATTTGGGGTCGGCCTTTTTTGTTGAGGAGGCACTGGATTTCTAGCATTATTATTATTATTATTATTATTATTATTGGAAAATTTTTGGGATTCAAAATAAGAGAGTTGTAATTCTCTTCTAATCCTATTGATGGCTTGTAACATACTTGTTGGATCTCCAGCACGTACTATTTGCCCTAATTTTGTTTCAAGGCCTGCTAACAAAGTGTTTAATGTCATCGTTTCAATTAATTCTGACTGAGATTGTTTCTGTTCACCGGATAAACGTTGTTTTTGTATGGCAGCGTGCATTTTTGCATTATGCGTCTGTAGACGCGCAACAAAAGTTAGTGCAGATTCACCTGGCATTTGGTGAATATGCTGCAAATCCTGAATTAAAGATGTCAAGTCGCGAGAGTCTCCGAAATGAGTTTCGAGCAAGACTCTTATTTCCGCCCATGTGGCAGGGTTGCGTGAGTTTATTAATTCGGCAGCTCTGCCGCTCAATTTATTTTTAATATGTAGGGTTAATAATATTTTCTGGTCGTTAATTGCCATGCCTTGTGCATAAATGCAAGAATTTAAAAAGGTTTGTAAATTAATGGCATTGCCATCGAATTCTGGTATAATTGAAAAAATTTCAGAGAGCTTGTAAGTCTCAATTTGCTCTATCCTCGCATTTTGTACTGTTTTTGTGGTTTGTGATGTTTCGCATCGTTGCTTTTGTTTAGAAAGTACAAAAATTAAATTAATTGCTAGATTGATATTGTTAAAAATGACTTTTTTTGCGAAAAGGAAATTAGATTTAAAAAAAAAATTACTTAGGTAGTTTGTGTATTAACTGTATAATACACGGTGACGTATTAGCAGTATAATACGTTTCTTATATTAATTAAAATTAAATTAAACTTGTCACGTTTAGTTTGTTAAGGAATAATTATTTGATAATAGAACTGTGTTTTGTTCGCTGAGTGTATATAGCACTTTTATAAAATAATTGTGAAAAATAATAAAATAAAACGAGATGATTCTTAAAATGACTTACATTAATAGTTCCAGGTTCTTTCTCTAGTTGAAGGGTTGGGATCCACCGTCACAGCTAGGAAGGTCTCCTTGTTCTTCTGGCTCTTTTCCGTGGGTTAGGCACCTTCTGCGGATGAACTCCTTGTTCCTCTCGGACACGTTTACCAGAAGTTAGGCTCCCGAACTTGTGCGTTTTTCTAGATCCGGTCCGACTGCGCCACTGTTATATTTGATACTTTGAAATTGAGTTTAAAAAAATATTTATTTGGTTACAGAGAGTCATCGATGGCTGAATAAAAAAATGTAATTGTTGATTTAAAAGTTTTAATATAAAGGTGAGTATAATACTGGCTACAAAATCGTCTGCTGGTCATATTTATAATATTTCCAAAGCTTTGTCAGCTAGACGTTAAACAAAGGAAAAGCAATTTTGCAATTTGGCATTACTGTGAGAATGGAAGTATAACAATGTGTGAAATATGATATGTGAGATAAGCAATTAGCAAGAGAAGTCGTTATCAACATTATGTAATTTGATACTACTAAGAAGCTTACTTATAACTCAGTGTCGTACTGTTATTTTTTAATATAACATATATACCGACCATAGACCCCTCGTATGGTTATTTAACATGAAAGACCCAAGTTCGAAATTAGTAAGATGGAGACTAAAACTTGAAGAGTTTGACTATACTATAATAAATAAAAAAGGAAAACAAAATACTAACGCTGATGCATTAAGTCGCATCCAATTAAACGCACACGAAACAGAATCAATTATAAATCAACCCGGTGAAATAAATAAAGACATTTTAGATTATCTACGCGAATTAGCAGAAAATCCAATAGATGACCCACCAGATATAAATCCTAATAATAATGAATTACCAAACGTAAACCCCAACAATAATCAACGAATTAATATTCTCCAGGATATACGACTTGATGACAATTCTATTAACAATCAAAATAACGTAATCGAAATTTTGGACGAACTCGATGAAACAGTACACACCTCAGCTGAAACCGATAATAATGAAATACCAATTTTAGATGATATTATAAACAATAAACCTTTTCATTTAATTCTAGATAGAAACGTACATCCAAATTTAGAAATTTCAGAAAAGACAATCGATGGAAATATTGTTAAAACCGCAAAAATTTCAAAATATAGCCAAAAGTATATAATAGAACTTTTAAGAGATCATATTAACCCTAGTAAAACTATTTATGTCTACTTTAAATGCAAAGAAATTATACCCATTTTTGTAAAAACTTATATGCATAACTTTCAAGCATTAAAAATTATACAATGTACAAAATTAGTCAACACAGTAATAAATAAAGATGATCGCCTATTAATGATAAAACACCAACATGAAAGTAAAACTAATCATCGCGGTATTACAGAAACTTTAGCAAAATTAAAAATTAATTATTATTGGAAATATATGAAGTAAGATGTAGTAAATTATATTAATAACTGTACTACTTGCCAAAAAGCTAAATATTCTAGAGACACCCCTTATGTACCCCTAGTATTGACTGAAACACCTTCGAAACCATTTCAAATAATACACATGGATTTATTTATATGTGAGAACCAATACTTATTAACGATTATTGACAAATTTACAAAATTAGGACAAGCCTTTCCTTGTAATAAAAATGCAATTTCAATTCAAGATAAACTAATAAATTACTTCTCTTATTATGGCACCCATGAATTAACAGTATCCGATAGCGGAACTGAATTTAAAAACCATTGCTTAATAGAACTTTTCAAAGCTCAAAAAATCCAAGTACACTTTACAACTCCCCGTCATCATGAATCAAATTCTCCCGTAGAACGCTTTCATTCTACTTTAATCGAACATATTCGAATTCTTAGAAGTAAAGATCCCTCTACACCTATTACAAATTTAATGCCTTATGCAATAATTGCCTATAATAACAGCATACACTCCAGCACGAATTTTACACCTTTTGAATTGACCTTTGGACATACAAAATCGAGAGATCCTTTAGACTTAGTTACTACTACCTTTTATTCCGATTATATTACTTCCCATCAGGAAAAATTAAAAACTCTCTATCAAGAAGTTGAAAATAAGGATAAAGCAAATAAACAGAAAATGATTGATAATCATAATACCGAAGGAACCAAACAATATGAATTTAAAGTAAATCAAAAAGTTTATAAAAAGGCACCAGAACGAACAGCAAAAAGTAAGAATAAATATTTAGGTTCTTTTATTATTATTGAATTGTTACTAAATAATAAAGCCAAAATAAAAAATATCGGTAATAAACAAACAGAAACAATACATTTGAAAGAGCTAAAGAAACCTCATATTTCAGATATACCATCGGAACCGCCTCAGCCTACCCAGAATTAACAAAAATTAACAACAATCCTGGATTACTACCCTTACAACTTGGACAAACACAAATAAGCAATGACTATTGGACGTACATACAAATCCTTGACTTAAACCCTATTATAACTGAATTTAATCAGATTAAGAAACATTTTCATAATCTACAAGGTATATTAAACTTGGATGAAAAGTATAAAACAGAATATTTTAATTCTTATAACATTATAAATAATTTAGAAAGTAAAATAATTGAACAAATCAGTCAAATTAACCCAACTTATCTAGAGTCAAACCGACAAAAACGCGGATTAATAAATGGCTAGGATCAATTGTAAAAATTATAACTGGAAATCTTGACAATGAAGACGCCGAAAGATATAACCAACAAATTTCATATTTACAACAAAATCAACAAAAAATAAAATCGATACTTAAAGATCAAGTTACTCTACTCAATTCATCAATTAACAACTTTAATGAAATTACTATATACATACATACTATATACATCACTATTTCTTAACCCAAATGATACTAAATCAAATAAATTTTATCTATCAGACAATTTATAATATGCTAGATAAAATAGAAACTGCAATTACATTTGCTAAGCTCAACACATTGCATAATTCAATTGTTAACCCATTCCATTTATTAAAAGAAATAAAAGATACTGAAATTCACTTAACAGAAGTTAAATTGCCATTCGAGGCAAATATAAAAAATATTTTAAAATTTGAAAATATAGCTAATATAAAAGCCTATTCAATTAACTTTACTATAATCTTTATTATAGAAATTCCTCTGGTAGATAAAGAAAGGTATCAATACTTTCAATTGTTGTAGCAATATATGTAGCATTGAATGAACAAAGCTATGTATTTACCGACGACAAATGTAAAAGTATCACTGATAACGAATATATTTGCAAGAGTGTGAACACTGTTAAAATTCATAATAACATACCATGCGAAATTAGTTTGCTAACTTTCAGTAAAGACAATTTAGATTGTTCGCCTATCTTAATTGAAATTAACGAAATCCAAATTAAAAAAATTTAAACTAATAAATGGATATTAGTGATACCTACTGAAACTGTAATAACCCAAACTTGTGACAAATTAATAAATAAAATACAATTAAAAGGTACCTATGTACTAAATTTAAAATAAGTTGTGAAGTAACCATAAATAACCATGTATTGAAAACTCATAGTAACAATCAAATGATCTATAAATTTGAGTTACCTTATCTTAACTTTTCACAACCTAGAGAATATCATATTAATTATAACCCAGGACCTTTGAATCTAAATACCATCAATACCACATAAGTTAATACAAACCCAAAGTGAATTGATGGAACAACAGAAAATAATTAAGGGATTAAATGAGCCCATAATTATTAACAAAACTAGTATATGGACAATATTCCTATACTTATTCATATTTACCTTTATTATATTATATGTATGTAATCTTATTAGAAATAAATATACATCCAAGAAAAATGTAAAGGAGACACAGAAGAATGAAGACATCATTATCTAAGAAATCAGGGATGATTTCCATCAAGGGATGGAGGAGTTATATATCTAAGCATATTGTAATCCTTTTATAAATAAATGTTAGAGTAAGCATATTGAATGTTATAAATAGAAGCAAATTGTAAATGATAGTTAGTCTTGTCTTGATCTCTCATGTGTGAACAATAAAATTGGTTTTTAAAAAGCGACTCATTCATTCCAAAACCATTTCTATAGCGTTCTCTTTTTGTACTTCTCCTATAATTATCTTATATCTATTTTATTATAATATTTTTACTTACATATATGCAATGTTTTATGTCCTGATAGTTTAATTAGCTTAATTAGTTTTTAGTTTATTATACTGTTTTCGTATTCTCTATTGTAATGTTGCCACCCTGTAATTGGTTACCTGTTGGGTGGTTGTATTCAAATAAATAAAATAAATAAATAAATAAATATTAAAAGTACACAAAAATACGAACCATTTGAAAAATGTACTTTTATCTACACCAATTAGAAGCCGAGATATGACATCTTTTGCGTTAATGCCATTTATAAACAACATTGTGACTCCAAATTTGCACTGAGTATTTCCTAATACCTAAACACTTTTTTTAACATGTTACTATTTTTTAATCATATAAATTGTCGCAAAATTATCGAGTTGAAGTTGGTGGACAGTGCCGAGCGAAACGGAAATATCGCACACGGCCTACTTTCGCATTTTGAAACACTCAATCATTATCATATTTATTTTTGGGCAAAATATTGATAAATAAGATGCATTTGCCTTTTGGAAAAAATAGAAATATTGAATAAAATTGGCTTTGAAAAAATTAAAATTTATTTTCGTTCATATCACCGAAAAAAACATAAAAAATTATATAATTTGAAATAAAAATGTTTGACTTAATTTTCGAATTTGCAATTGTTTTTTAGGCATTATTATAAACATTTTACCTTAAAACTAAATTGTTTAAAAATGGCCTTCCTAAAATGTCTTTATGTTTTGCGACTTGGCATATTGCATGACCAAAAGTGTCGGACAAATCTAGTTTTTTTGCAACTTCATTGTGAATAATATGTTGTTCTCTCTTTATTGTTATTCGAGTTATACAGAGATATTTAAGAGAAAAAGCTTCCCACCACACCGATTTAATCCGAAACTCTTTAGAGTAGTATTATTATGAGAAGATGCTTGCAAAAAATAATGCGCAGAAACGAGTTTGTGTGCGTCCATTGTTCTAAGCCAATGAGAGCGAATTGCGTCATATTTGACATCGAATCCAGTGGTACCGGCAACCTGGAGTCACAGGGTCTATGCTCAGCGTTGCCGATTGGTGGGGAATTCCCCAATTTGTGGGGAATTTGACTGTTGTGTGGGTAATCTGTGGGGAATGACCATATGTGGAGAATTGTGGGGAATTTGATGAACACGTCATTTTCTGTACAAGTAACCATAATCCACTCAACAAAACGTGGATAGAACTTGTCTCCGGACCTTTTTCAGTTGATGATATTTTTCAAAAGGTTGGTACCCTGTCTGTGCTGCAGTATAATTGTGTTCGTGGTCTGTGATTTAATTAAGTGAGATAACCTTACTTTTAGTGAAAAATGTATTAATCAGAACACCAGAGATTGACGAGTTTTAATCTACTGCATTACACAGCTCTTCGACCTCGAAAATTTGATTACCCCTTATACCCCAGATGATGCTCTCACTGGTAAAAAGATTCGCGCGCGTTGGCGCGCGTCGATGTTCCTGACTGAAGATGACGGTCTCGGATGATTAGGGGTCGAGCTGGGTTGTTTCTTCTGGCACTCTTCTGTCTTGGTCTTCGCTGGCATGTATGCCCCCAGGAGCGTCGTTCGTCTGTCGTGAGAGGGAACGGCTCTTACCGAGCCCTTTCGATTTGGGGGTGTTGACTAGTCGGAAGCCCAGGGTGCCAATTGGCATCATGTGCTCCGATTTCGTCGGAAGGAAGTGTGAACTATGTAGCTCAGGATTGTGTTCGGCCAGAGACGCTTTCTTAGCGTAAAGCGCACGTTAGCTCCGCCCCAAGCATCTTCTCATAATACTGCTCTACTACAATGCTTGTAGCGTTTACAACAAAGTCCACATTAGTGAAACGGTTCCCTTAGTTTTACTTCACTATAAATGAAACAATAAATTAGGGTTGTAATAATAATTAGAGCACAATGGTATAAGTTGGACTTGGATCATTTTCTAGTTAACAACTTTCAATATTTTCAGTTCAGTTGTTGTTTATTTAGATAAAATGCAGCTGATAATAGTGACATGTATTTAGCATTATCTGAGGAAGAACCATTCAGCCCACTGTAAGCGAATATGAACTAACTATAAATTAAAAGTTCCTCATTGTCGCTCGAAAGAGTAAGTTGAAAGTAGAGGGCGTCAAACACTGCGAGAGCAACAATGATTTTAAAACAAAATAAAAGAAATAATTGATTTTTTCACTTTAAGCTGTGATTTGTCACCATCTTATAAACGTGCAATGCATGTGATCAAAATAAACAAATGAATAATATACTTACAAGCGCTGTCAATGTATTTAAGTTTTGTTGCTGATTGAATTTATATTGTGATTTTATTTAGGACAAACAGCGTGCATAATTGATAATAATAATAATAATAATAATAATTGCACATATGATTCTATGTACCTACCTACGATCATGTTAAATTATTAAAATAAGAGAAATAATTAAGTTAAATTCTTTACTGGAAATCGCGCGGCGTTACCATCTTATTAATGTGCAATGCATGTGAATAAACAAATTGTCAATGTATTACTAATTTACTACTGATATTATTAAAATATGGAGCGAATTTATCTCTGGCAGATCTTGCTAATAGAGTAATGTGGGGTATTGACCCACAATATTTATGTATTGTAAATAACAACATTCATGGTAAATGTGATTTGATTTGATCATTTGCAGATCATTTTTTTACTTAATATCTGAAATCTGTCATATCTATATTATTTCTATTGTCTTCTTTTTTCCTTTTCTCTTTTTTTCTATTCTCGCCACCTCTGTATGAACTATCTCGGTGGCGATGTAGTGTTGACTACATATGAGAGAGCATCCCACAATACTCCCCCGGTAAAAAAAAAAATCAGCCTCTCAAACAATCAATATTAAACCTAATCTTATTTTTGGTAGTGGCGACAGGCGAATCAACAGAATCTCCTAAACATACGCAGGTTTAACGCGATCTAAACTGAGAGTGACATTCTTATCACGAATCAACAGAGTAACGACTTTGTCAGTTTTAGAAATTACGCGAAAGGGCCCCTGAAATAGTGGGGTGAAACATTTCTTTATCCGATCTTGTCTAACACAAACATAATCACAAGTAGACAAGTCAGGACTAACGAAAACTCTTCGGAGATCACTATGCCTGGGATTTCGAAACGTCAAGCTGTCAAAATGTGAGTGAATTTTAGTAACAAAATCAGGAGTATTCACGTCGAAATTGGGTTGTAAAAAGAATGAGCCTGGTAAACGTAAATTTTGACCGTAAAGGAGATCAGCGGAAGAACATTCTAAGTCAGATCTCGGAACTGTTCTGAAACCAAAAAGGACTATTAGTAATTTGTCATACCAGTGTATAGAGTTACACGTGGTTGCAATATAGTTTTTAAAGTGCGGTGGAAACGCTCGACCATCCCGTTACTTTGTGGGTGATATGATATGGAATGAATACGGTTAAAACCTAAAAACTTTGCAAATTCACGAAACAAATTCGATTCAAATTGGGTGCCTTGGTCCGTGGTTATCGAAAGCGGAACACCAAAACGACAAATGTAACTTTGAAAAAGTGTTCTGGCAACTGTATCAGCGGAAGTGTCTGATATAGGAACAGCTTCGGGCCAGCGGGTGAATCTTTCAACCATGGTTAGAATATGAGAACATCCACGCGATGGGGGAAAAGGCCCAATTATATCAATGTGCAAATGGTCAAAACGGCATTTCGCAAGCGGGGTTACCGTATGGCGATGTATTTTCGAAGTTTGACAATTTAAACACGTCTTAGCCCACAAAATGCAGTCCTTGTTCACACTCGGCCAGAAATAATGTGCCGCAACTAGCTTCCTAGTTGCGCGAATGCCTGCATGTGTCAAGTTGTGAAAAATGTCAAAAATGGATCGGCGTAAGACTTTAGGGACAAAAGGGCGATAGTGTGAAGTAGATACGTCACACCATATGCGATTTTTTGTATTAGGAATAAAAATGTGTTCTAAAACATACCTCGATTGTTTACATTAATTTTCAGGACTTTTAGAAATTAAAGTTGTAAGTTCTTCATCCTTTAATTGTGAATCACAAAGCAATTGCAAACTAAAATTGTTTGATATGTCAGGAATAGAGGTAGGTATCGTATTAGATGCAATTATCGTTGAAACGTCATGAATCTGTGACAAGGCGTCAGCTACTACGTTTGATTTACCACTTATATGTTGAATATCGCTGGTAAATTGGGAAACATATTCAAGGTGACGGATCTGTCGGAGAGATTTGTCAGTTTTTGAAAACAGTGCATTGACCAAAGGTTTGTGATCAGTGTAACATGTAAAGACACAGCCTTCTAGTATGTATCTGTAGTGCCTGATGGCTGCATATAAACTTAGCAATTCTCTGTCAAAAACAGAATAATTCTTCTCGGCGGAAGATAATCTTTTTGAGAAAAACGCTAAAGGAGTAGAAATGCCATGTAACCTTTGTTCCAAAACGGCTCCCATTAAGGTATTGGAACCGTCGGTCGATAAGGTAAGCAACACTTGGTCACCGAAAGCAGGGTGTGAAGGGTAGCATTAGCAATTTTGTCTTTGACTAACGAATAAATAATGTCACATTCTGATGGCCAATGTGAGATAATCTAAGCGTGAATTCTTGCTAAAGAAGTGCTGAAGTTATGCAAGGGTTCTAAAGTTTGGGCAAAATGCGGAATAAAGCGATGATAGAAAGTAACCATCCCTATGAAACGTTGTAGTTGTTTCAGAGTTGAGGGAGTTGGAAATTCTTTAATGACTGCAATGCGTTCGGTTGTCGGCGAAATTCCGTCAGATGAGACGCGATGTCCGAGAAAATCGAGAGAATTTGCGCCAAATATGCATTTGGAAGGTTTAATATTAATTCCATATTTTTCTGAGCGATGGAAGACGACACGCAAATGTTGTGAATGTTTTTGATGAGATTTACTTGCGACGAGTATATCACCTAAGTAAGCGAAAACGAAAGGTAAATTCCTTAATACTTCATTCATGAAACGCTGGAATGTCTGACCAGCATTCCGAAGGCCAAAAGGCATTCTATGGAATTGAAACAGCTCGAAAGGAGTAGTTATGACAGTTTTAGAAATGTCCGCTTTAGCAACCGGAATTTGATGGTATGCACGTATTAAATCAATTTTAGAAAATACGGTGCAACCGTGCAAATGAGAATTAAAATCGTGTATGTGAGGCAAGGGACAACGGTCTGGGACAGTGACAGTATTCAACTGACGGTAGTCGCCGCAGGGAAACCAATCGTTCGGCTCTTTTTTAGGTACCATATGCAATGGTGATGAGACAGATGAAGACGACGGAAAACAAATACCTAATTCGGTCATCTGTTTAAATTCATTTTTCGCAATTTTCATTTTAACATGATCTAGTCTGCGAGGGCGACAAAACGGCAAGTGACCTTCGGTGATAACATGGTGTTCAACATCGTGACAGATAGGGGAAAAATAATCTGGAGTGCTAGAGAGTTTAGGAAACTGTAGTAGTAAGTCAGTATAATTATTAGATTGAAACATTCTTTATAGGATTTTGCAAACAGCAGAAAAGATAACTATCTATAAAAGAAAAACTTTGTGTAGAAATATTAATGAAATCTTTGCATTCTTTCGATAACCTGAATTCTGGTTATGCTAGCAAATTAAAATCCTAAAATGAATTTGTCTAATTTCTTATTTGACAATTCTCATTCTAACAAATAAGAAATTAGACAAATTCATTTTAGGATTTTAATTTGCTAGCATAACCAGAATTCAGGTTATCGAAAGAATGCAAAGATTTCATTAATATTTCTTCACAAAGTTTTTCTTTTATAGATAGTTATCTTTTCTGCTGTTTGCAAAATCCTATAAAGAATGTTTCAATACAATTATAAGCAAACAAATAATAATTCATTTTTAAATCATTAGATACTGCAAACAATTTTGGAATTGTCATTGGAATATCGAAATGACGGACTATACAGTTAACGGACAATGACGTTTTGTTATCTAATAAACGATGATTTTTAAGATCGACGATTAACTCGAAATGTTTAAGGAAATCTGCACCCAAAATGGGAATTTGTACTTCGGCGATGTTAAAAACAAAAGGAAAATTCCTACGCAAATTTAGATTGACCACGACAAGTTTTGTGCCGTAAGTGGCAATTTCAGTCCCGTTGGCTGCAGATAGTGTTAGGTCACGATTTCGTACAATGTCTGAAAACGCATTACGTGGAACCACATAAATATCAGCACCGGTATCGACAAGGAACAGTAACTTATTAGCGGAATCATAGAGAAAAAGTTGGGATCTATGAGATGGTTGACTAACGTTAGTAGTGTGGACGTTAGTCAGAATTAGTTTTTTGCTGAATTGCTGGAACTTGGGTTTTGAGAAAGAAATTTGGAGTTGTAAATGCACCAAGGACCTGAACATTTTCTAGCGTCACCTTGATACAGTTGGTGATAATAACAAATAGTTTTATTCGAGGAGTCAAAATGCGACGAGAGGGGAAAAATGGTCGCGTTCTTGAGCGGGAACGACAACGGCAATCCGTGCCCCGAAAAACTGAAAAATCGGGACGCTGATCCTGATGTTGCGAGCTATTGGGTTTATTAATTTGACTTACCTCTAAGTTATGAACAAGTTTAGAAATGGTTAACTCCAATGCGTCTAACCGATTGACAATACTCGTAATTTCAGAATTATTAGACGACGGGTTAAAAATAGGAGTAGTACGCAAAGTAGCAAAACTAGAATGAGACGGCAATGGGTGAAAAACTGGGGACATGGATGGACTATCGCAAGCTTCCCAAACCTTATCAGCAATTTCCAAAACATCCTCTATACCAGTTTTGCCCGAAGTCGTAATGGCTATAGAGACAGGTTTGGGCAGACGACGCTGCCAGAGTCGAAGCAACAAATCGGAGCTGACCATTTCAGAAACACCAACGATACTCAACATATGCCGGTAAAAATCGGAGGGTTTACGGTCTCCTAAATGAGCGCTCGTGAGTAAATCCTCGAGACGTTTCTCCTGACTTGTCCACAAGCGCGTAATGATAGCCACTCGAAGACTGTCATATAAATTTTGAGTCGGCGGAGAACGAATAACGTCGTATACTGAATCAATAATTTCGAAAGGCAATGAAGAAATGACAAGATCATACTTTTTTGTATCATTGGTGATACGTGATACATTGAACTGCGAGTTAATTTGACTGAACCAGACTTCTGGCCGGGTAGTCCAGAAAAGCGGCAATTTGATTTGTGACATATAACTTTGCTGAGATTGAATATCCAACTGAGCAGGCAATTCTGCTGAAGAAGCTGGAAAAGCCGGAAGAATTCATGGAAAAATTCATTTTCATGGAGAATGTCTTAGTTTTGCATGGAACATCGTTATGAGTGGCTTTAGGCTTTTCTGATGAGTCCCCAATAAGGACGAAAAACATTTCAAAGGCTAAGGATTTCCAAGAAACTGAATGAGATTTTATGAAAATGTAATTCATTTGAATGAAAAAATTTTTAAAGACAAGGTACCTAAATAAATTAATTTCAGGCCTTTGTTCTCATTTTTAACTGATTTTACATATCGTAGGGGATCATGTAGATACTAGTTTACCCTGCTTAGCCGTAGGGGACTAGGTTGGATGCTAGTGTTAAAATGAGAATGGCAAATCAGAATTTTACTTGTTATCGAAAGATTGCAAAGATTTCATTAATATTTTTATATATATAGTTTTTCCTTTAGTTCTCATAGATAGCTTTTCTTTCCACTGTTTGCAAAATCCTATAAAGAAAATGTTTCATCATCTATGTTCTTTTTCCCATTTGGAAATTCTTGCGAACATAGCTATTTGGATAAAATCGGAGAAGTTGACAGGTCCTAACTTGGACTCTCTTACTATTGTAATAATTTAAATTCATTTAATTTCGGCAAAGTCGGAAAATAATAATTATATTCTGATACATTTAAACGGAATCGGTTTCAAATTATTGCTTTAAAACACACATTTCAGTGAATTATTCTTATCGGTGTTAACATAAAAAGGTCGACAAGAAACCAGCGACGATGATAAAACGGTGTACTTACATGTTGAGAATATACGGAATAGTACCCGACTGGGCTGTTTGACGGATCGGACAGAAGTGATTTCAAATGTGCTCTAATGAAACTAATTTACGCAGCTGTCTTACCAACGCCCTCAATATCAAATCTTGTAATTAATGTTAATATTATGGACAGCCCTCTCACTGCCAGGTTTATCAAATTACCTATTTAAAGTAGAAATCTGTTTCGCGGTTTCAGCTAGCTAAATTAGGAGAAATCTATAATAATAATTTACAATAAATAGATTCGAATGTAAGCGGAGTAAATAACGAAGTATATTATTAAATTAAACTGCATTTTTGACAACGGAAAATTCACCTCGTTACAATCTATTATTTCTATTGTCTTCTTTTTTCCTTTTCTCTTTTTTTCTATTCTCGCCACCTCTGTATGAACTATCCCGGTGGCGATGTAGTGTTGAATACATATGAGAGAGCATCCCACAAGTAACTCCCAGAATCACTATCAAATCCGGAATGTGGTGCTAAATGATTGTATATGATGGGATATTAATCCTTTGATCATTTCAAATTGAGCATACCTTTTATTGCCAAAAAATAAGGAGTCGAAGCTGACAATGTATCAATTGAAAGTATACCTTTGCATACTTTCCACGCGAATCATTCCGAGGTAATCGATGATAGCGAAAAATGTTTTACACTAAACTTGTAGCGTGTTACATGCCTACCTAATGGTGACCTTGACTTTATCTTGACGAGGTCATATCATAGTCATTTAGAGGTTTAATTAAATTTTTCAATAAAAACCGTTACCCACATAACAAAATGATATGCAATGTACAGACAGTGTATATTCAATCTACTTATATGTATATCCACAAAATAGAGAAAGTGTGTCTAACGTACATCTAATGGATGTGAAATTAACATTTCTAGCATATACGTTTGTCGCCGACTTCCATATCTATTTTATATCCAATGAATGTACATAAACATATGCAGTGTACATTCACTGGATATGAAACACACATTATATAGACAATCGCATATTTTATGAATATACATTACATATCTCTGAAGTAGTTTCCACGGACATCAACACGTATTGAACACTGCACTCGACGCGTGTTGCGCCAGTCATATTGGCGTCGTCGGGAGACGACTAAAACGAACAGTTTTAATCATCTCGATGATACCTACACGATTGGTGCAGCACGCGTCGAATGAAAGTGTTTAAGTGTTTTGATGTTCGTGGGAACTACTTCAGAGGTATCCATATGTGGTAATAAAACACAGATAGTTTAACAAGAAATATATATTATATAACTATTTTAAACATATACAAATTTTGCATTTAGAAAATAACCTAATTATTACACAATATTTAAAACTTTCAATAATTACGTATACTTTTATACATTCTGGTAGTTTAACAAATTGTATAATACTATAGTTACTCATGTCCTACATATGTGTTTAAAACATTCTCAACTATCAGTAGGTTATGTAATTTTTATTCACTATATTTGTAAAATACATACCCAATATGACTTGACATAACAGCAAATTTTTAGGCCTCTGTCACTTTGCGCCATTTTAACTAAACGCACACCTGCCACAATGAGTTAAATATGAAACTTGCAAATTTTCTGACCCTAAAAGAGTATATATTTACAAATCTAAAGAATTGCCTTCTAATAAATGTACTCTTACATTATCGGAGCTGCATGCAAAGGTAACAGCATAATATAGCAATAAGTAAATATAAAATCCAGAGAATAAGAAAGAGTTAACTTCCATCACAAATAAAAACTGTGCACACAACATTATGGGGCTTAACGGCTGCCGGCTGTTGCGAATTACAATCCGTAAACGAATGATGCGTCGGCGCAGCACGCCATAAATTAGTAGCACATGCGCATCAGAAAATGAGATATAATTTGAGTACATGTATAATTTAATTGTACCTTAATGGACATGTTATGTATAAATTATTATGTATATATCTCCAGCAATATACATGGTATATGACACTGATGGATAGCTGAATATACATTTCAAATCTTATGTATATTTAAAAATGCGTATTCAAATTCCAGCATCTAATGTATATGTTGTGGATGTACCTACATATCCACGAGATGTTATGTGGGTAAAGACAAGATCATCATGAAGTAGCCCTATACCTACAATTTTACGTTATTAGCCATAACCTCGGAATGATTCGCATGGAAAGTATGCAACCTGTCTTCAGTTGGTGCATAATGGTAATTTCAACCTCTCACATGTCGGCAATGAAAGGTACGGTACGGCCAATGGAAACTTTCAGGGGATTAATGTCGTATCATAAATTATCATTTAGTATAAAATTCAAGTCTGGGCATTTCTTGGTTTATTTTTGGGGAAACTCTTTCCACTGTGCATATATCTCCTGATAAAGCTTATAGATTGCGTTCTTCAGAATCTGACTCATGAAATTTTGTTCCATCTCGTGTCATTACAAAATCATTAGTACACACATAGGCGGCTTTGATAATATATTCAGTTAAATTTATATCTCTATATTGACCGGTGAAATAGCAGCCATTTATTTCCTAAAATTTCAAAGTAGCATTCGCGCTGTTGATAATTTATAATTGAAATTTTGTTTAATATCTGTCAAATGTTCTCCTTCAAAAGGTGTAACCAAATTTTTCAATAAAGTAAAAGTCTCATCACCCACAATTAAAAAAGGATACTTCTTATTTCAATCGTCAATAAAACGTGGTTCATGAATTCCTAATAAACTGTCATACAACTTTTGGTAACATTTAAAATTTTTGAATATTCCACCATCCATATGATCCAACCTCAATGCAAGTAAACCAGTAACTGGTATTGGAAATTACAAATAATATTGTAGAAGAATGATTTTTGTAATTGCAGTACATAGAACCGCTGCACAGTGCCATGAATTGCAACTTTTTCGTTCAAAATTATCTAGAGCACTTGTTTCGCAACCGATTGGGATAATTTTTTTTAAATACTCGTTATTAAATTTCCAAAAAACGTAAGGGATCCGATTCTTAAATTATGCTAACCAAAATTATTGAGGTTAGCCAAAATAGTCATATATTTAAATTTTAATAGATTTTTTTTTCCAATTTACATAAATCTTGTTACCAGGGGATTCGGTCGCTGAATACGAATCTGATATCCAAATTGTTATAAATCAACCTGCACGATGGTGGGACCAATGGCAGTTATAAAATGCTAAAAAATGATGTTTAATTTTCCACCAATGTTTGTCAATTTATCGCCGCCATTGATTCCGCCATCCTGTAGGTTGGTTTATGACAATTAGGATATCAGATTTGTATTCAGCGACCTCAAAAACCCCCGAGTAACAAGATTTATGTAAATTGTACAAGAAAAAAGTTTTATTAAAATTTAAATAGAACATGCTAAGTATAATTCAAAATTGGTTGCCTTACGTTTTTTGGAAATTCAATAACGAGTATTTAAAAAAAAATTATCCCAATCGGTTGCGATGCAAAGTGCTCTAGATAATTTTGAACGAGAAAGTTGCGATTGGTGCCACTGTGCGCTGTGTGGAGGTTGTTTATTTTTATGTGCTTTCCGTTAATTGTATCAATAGGTACAGTGTGCATAATATATTTCAACTCCTGCAATTTCTAACCATCTCTCTGTTAAAAATAGAGGCAATGTTTTCTCAGCTAGATAAAGCCATATTGCTGCACATACATGTTTTATAATAATACCAACTATAGACCTTCCCAAATTATAGTGTAATTCAGTAAAACATCACTCGGTAGCCAAATATTTTAAATAATTAAAACATTTACCATATAAGTTTATTATGTTTTATTTACAGGAGAAGTACCGCATAAAAAGTGGAAAACGCAAGAGATAATTTTGCAAATGATATATAACGCAGAAAAATAAAATGTGGAGATGTAGCTTGCAAAAAAGCTCCTTATGTTTACTTCTAACGGTAACGGTTTCTTCTGGATACAATTAAACCAAACATAATAGTTAATTCTCTGGAATATAAGTACGACTGAGGTATGAGCAGACCAATAAAATACATCTGGACCTGTCATTTTCACTTCTAATAACTAGTGTTGATCAGTCCCGACTTCTAGTTTTACTTCCACATCTGCGTAGTGGATTGGAAGTATAGTAATGGTAAAGAAAAATTCATTTCAATTCAATTTAATTAATTTTTTCTTGAAATAGGTTTAGAATGTTATGAAAAGCCGAGATTTTAAATTTGAGCGAAAAAAAAAATTTCTGTCTGTAACTTTTTCTGTCCGCACGTTTTCTTAGAAACGGTTTAAGATATTGACTTGTAATTTTATACACGTATATATTATAACGACATCTAGAACTGGATTGTTTTTTGAAGATATCCAGTGAAGGGTTGGGAGGTAAATAGGGTTAAATAGGGGGAAATATGTAAAGCAAGCTGGTAAGAGTACAGAAACTTGAAATTTGATATATGTACTACAAGCCAAGGTCTCAAAATGTTTCATAATAGTTTTCATAAAATCAAAATTTGTTTTTTGAAATAGGTTTAGAATATCATGAAACGTCGAGATTTTAAATTCGAGAAAAAAAAAAGTTTTCTGTCTGTCGGTCTGTCGGTTTGTCGGTCTGTCGGTTTGTCGGTTTGTCGGTTTGTTGGTCTGTCGGTCTGTAACTTTTTTTGTGCGCGTGTTATCTCTGGAAGAGTTTAAGATATTGACTTGAAATTTTTTACACGTATATACTATAACGACATCTGGAATTGGATTGCTTCTGAACGTATCCGGCGAAGGGCTGTGGGTAAATAGGGGTAAATAGGAAAAAATAAGTAAAACAAGCTGGTAAGACTATAAACATTTGGAATTTGGTGTATATACTAGAAGCCAAGGCCTCAGTTTTATTACAATATTTCCATCCCCCCCGCACTAACCCCACTTCATTATATAAGGGGTTGATAAAATAAAATTGAGATATTCACTTGATATTTGGTACATGTATATATTATAACGATACCTAGAACTAGATTATATTTTGAGATCATTCCTTTGAAGGATTGGGGTTAACTAGGGGTAAGTGAGGAAAAATAAGTAAAGCAGGCTGGTAGGAGTACAGAAACTTGACTCGTAAGAGTAGTAAAGCAAGCTGGTAAGAGTACAGTAACTTAGAATTTGATGCATATACTAGAAGCCAAGGCCTCAGATTATTTTGCAATATTTTCAACCCGCCCCCTCTCCATTATTAGAGTGTTTACCAAATAAAATAAAATTGAGGTGTTCACTTGAAATTTGGTACACGTGTGTATTATTATGTATGTATTATAACGACATTTGGAACTATATTATATGTTGAGATGATTCCGTGAAGGGGTGGGAGGTAAGTAGGGATAAATAGGGGAAAATAAGTAAAGCAATAAGAGTACAGAAACTTGAGGTTTGGAGAGTATACTAAAAGCCAAGGCCTCAGATGTTTTTATAATATTTTCCAACCCCCTACCACTCCCACTCCATTATCAAGCGGCTTAATTTAATTAAATTGAGATATTCACTTGAAATTTGATACGCGTATCTATTATAACGACATTTGGAATTAGGTACATTATATGTTGAGATGATTACGTTGAAGGGGTGTGTGGTAAGTAAGGAGTATATAGGGAAAAGTAAGTAAAGCATGCTAATCATGGTACAAAAACTTGGCATTTGGTGTATATGCTAAAAGCTAAGGCCTCCGATTTCTTTATAATACTTTTCAACCTCCCACTACCTCCACTTCATTATTATTAAAGGAGTTGGCAAAATAAAATTGAGACACTCACTTGAAATTTGGTACAAGTATGTGTTGTAATGACGTCTGGAGGGTAAATAGGGAAAAATAAGTAAAGTAAGCTTATAAAAGTCCAGAAACTTCATTTTTATGGAACTTGCTTTGTATGTTGGTCAGTTTGGGTTCTATCTTGCAGTCAAAATGGATCCTGGAGGGTGTTCAATAGTGCATTAGGCGGCGCCCAGAGACATTGCATTATATTCGGAGGCGCCTGAATATAGATTCGACAGCGCCCGGAAATTGCCTTTGGATTTGGCAGCGCTCAGAAGTTACCTTGGTATTCGGCAGCGTTTGGATATAGATTTGGCACCGTCCTAATATTGATTCACAAATACCCGGAAATTGCCTTGGTATTCGACAGCGCCCGGAAATTCTGGAGGCTTGGCTGACATTTTTATTAAAATTCTATAACCAATTATTTCCACATACTAGAGGCAAATATAGTGATGATGTTTTACTGTAAAGAGACTTCGAGGATGCTGAACACGATGGCGGTTTAATCTCTCTCTGAGGTCACCCCACTCCCCAAAGGACCAAAAATTACCCCCGAAAGCGGTATAAACCGCGTATCTGCCGTCTCCTACCGGCCAAACATGTATAACCCCCGTTATCGAGGAAGCTGTGCACGATGGTGATGTTGAGACCCCTCTTCGACCCCCACCAACTCCCCAAACGGCAAAAAATCACCCCGGAAAGGGGTGAAACGCGTATAGACCTTCTTCTCTCTGCTAAACCCATATTACCCCCATTTTCGATGATGCTGATGGTGATGTCGACACCCCTCCTCGACCTCCGCCAAACTCCCAAATGGTCAAAAGCCACCCCCGAAATGGGTGAAATGCGGATAGGCCGTCTTCTCTCGACTAAGCCCGTGTTACCCCCCGTTTTAGAGGATATAGAGCATGCAAGAAATATCGCGACCTCTCCTCGCTCAGCAAACGGACAAAAAAACCGCTGCCTAAGGAATCACTACTTCCACATCCAGATTATTCGTCCAAGTCACTTTAAAGGAAACATCTTGACTATATTTGCACTCCAGTATGTGGAAATTATTGGTCATAGAATTTTAATAATATTTGGGGTAGATGTCATAGAAAAGTTTGAGGAGTTGGTTTCTACCATATACGTTAAAAATTAAGTTTCTAGTTTACCGTACTTATTTTCCACTATTTACAACCTACCACCTCAATGGAGTCATCTCAATCAGATGTCACTACAATACATACGTGTACTAACTTTCAAGTGAATATCTCAATTTGATGTTATCAATGAAAAATATTATAAAAAAATCTGAGGCCTTAACTTCTTGTACATACACCGAATTTCAAGTTTCTGTACTCATACCAGCTTGCTTTACTTATTTCCCCCTATTGACCCCTAAATAACCCCCAACCCTTCAACGGAATCATCTCAAAGTATAATCTAGTTCCAGATGTCGTTATAATTCATACGTGTACCAAATTTCAAATGAATATCTCGATTTTATTTTATCAACCCTTTTAATAATGAAGTAGGGGTGGGGTGGTGGGGGTTGAAAAATATTATAAATAATCTGAGACCTTGGCTTCTAGTACATACACCGAATTTCAAGTTTCTGTAGTCTTACCAGCTTGCTTTATTTATTTTCCCCTATTTACCCCTATTTAACCCCCAACCCTTCAACGGAATTATCTCAAAATATAATCTAGTTCCAGATACATACGTGTAGAAAATTTCAAATGAATATCTCAATTTTATTTCATCAACCCTTTTCAAATTGGAGTAGGGGTGGTGGGGGTTGAAATATATTATAAAAAAATCTGACGCTTTGGCTTCTAGTACATACACCGAATTTCAAGTTTCTGTACTCTTACCAACTTGTTTTACGTATATTCCTCTATTTACCCCAAATTAACCCCCAACCCTTCAACGGAATCATCCCAAAATATAATCTAATTCTAGACATCGTTATAATACATACGTGTATGAAATTTCAAATGAATATCTCAATTTTATTTTTTCAACCCCTTTAATGGGGTAGGGGTGGTGGGGGGTTGAAAAATATTATTAAAAAATCTGAGGCCTTAACTTCTAGTACATACACCGAATTTCAAGTTTCTGTACTCTTACAAGCTTGCTTTACTTATTTCCCCCTATTTACCCCTGTTTAACCCCCAACCCTTCACCGGATTTCCTCAAAAAACAATCCAGTTCCAGATCTCGTTATAATATATACGTGTACAAAATTTCAAGTCAATATCTTAAACCGTTCCGGAGAAAGCGTGCGGACAAAAAAAGTTACAGACCGACAGACCGACAGACCGACAGACAGACCGACAGACAGAATTTTTTTTTCGCTCAAATTTAAAATCTCGACGTTTCATGACATTCTAAATCTATTTCACGAATAAAAATTTTTGAAAATTTTTTTGCGATTACTATACTTCCAATCCACTACGTGGATGTGGAAGTAATATAATTATAATCTTATTCGTTACTAAACGGGCAAAATTATCATTATCTTACTTTTTTGATTTTTTTTTGTAAAAAATTTAATATTTTTACATATGGTTTTTCTTTTAGTTCTCATAGATAGTTTTTCTTTCCGCTGTTTGCAAAATCCTATAAAGAATATGTTTCATTACTATAAGCAAACAAATAATAAATAATTCACTTTTAAACATGCATAGAGTATATAGACTCCAATACTAGTTAGCTAATAGATAGGTGAAGATCTGTTGTTTTTTATCAGTCAATGTCAAATATAAATATTTCATACTTATTCATGGAAACTGTCTTGGTTTTGCATGGAACATCGTTATGAGTGGCTTTGGGCTTTTCTGATGAGTCCACAATAAGGACGAAAAACGTTTCAAAGGCTAAGCATTTCCAAGAAACTGAATGAGATTTTATGAAAATGTAATTCATTAGAATGAAAAAAAAATTAAAGACAAGGTAGGTAAATAAATTAATTTCAGGCCTTTGTTCTCATTTTTAACTGAATTTACATATCGTATGGGATCATGTAGATACTAGTTTAACCTGCCTAGCCGTAGGGGACTATGTGGAATGCTAGTGTTATAATGAGAATGGGAAATAAGAATTTTTACTTGTTAGCATAACCAGAAATCAGGTTATTGGAAGAATGCAAAGATTTCATTAATATTTTTACATATAGTTTTTCTTTCCGCTGAGATGTTGACTTGAAATTTGGTATACGTATTGTAACGACATTTGGAGCTAGATTATATTTTAAGAAGATTCCGTTGGAGGGTTGGGGATTAAATAGGAGTAAATAGGGGAAATAAATAATGCAAGCTACTAGGAGTACATAAATTTGGGATTTGGCGTATATATTAGAAGCCAAGGCCTCAGATGTTTTTATAATATTTTTCAATTCCCCCTCTACTTCGTACTTCCACTTCATTATTAAAGGGGTTGATAAAACAAAAATGAGATATTCACCAGAAATTTGGTATCTACACATACGTATTATACCGACATCTGGAACTAGAGTATATCTTGAGATGATTGCGTTGAAGAGTTGTTGGCTAAATAGGGATAAACAGGGGGAAAAAAGTAAAGCAAGCTGGTAAGCGTACAGAAACTTGGGATTTGATGTACATACTAGAAGCCAAGGCCTCAGATTTATTTATGACATTTTTCAACCCCTCCACCAACCCCCACTTCATTATTCATTTAATAAAATAAAATTAAGATATTCAGTTGAAACTTGGTACACGTATGTATTATAATGACATCTGGCACTAGTTTATATTTTGAGATGATTTCGTTGAAGCGATGGCGGATAAGAAGAGGTAAATATGGGGAAATTAGTAAAGCAAGCTGGTAAGAGTAGAGAAACTTGAGACTTGTTGTATATACTAGAAGCCAAGGCCTCAGATTTCTTTATACTATTTTTCGACACCCCCACCAGTTCTACTTAATTATTAAACTTTATCATTAAAATTAAACTTGATGAAATAATAAACTCTTGAGAAACGTTGGAAAAACACGTATCTTAAACCTTTCTTTCACATTTAATTTACCTACGTTAACTAAAAATCATAATGAAACGTTTATACTTTCGTTATTTGACATGTGTAAAGCCGTGACATTTTTAAGTTGATGGTACTCAAAGAGACATATTTTTAAAATGGTGTTTGGTTATTATAAACGTTTTTATAATGTATGTATGCTTATTGGGATATACTAGCTTAAAAAGACGAAAAGCATTGACTATCAAAACAGACGCGGTTGTCGAGACAAATGGCCAACCGTGTCGATATCGAAACTGAAAGATGAATGTGTTTTAGCTAACCTAAATCAAGACAGAAACGTCTCTTCGTACTGAATTCAGATAATAGTTATTCTCAAAATTGTTGTTAGAAATATTTCAAAAATTATGTGAATAAAGCGTCCCGTTAAGTGCAATATTCAGCATCGATGTATTTGTAAACGATTGTAGATAAATATATAGTACTACGATATCAAATATGCAAAAAAAGGTTAAATTAAAAATTTTGAAGACCCACGACACAAAAAATAAACCTTTAAAAAGCAACAAATAATGTGTTAAGAGCCAGTGACATTTTTCAATGATTATTTAGTTAAGGCCTATTTTTTGAGAGGATGTTGAGGGGGGTATAACTAAGTGTCATCCGTGAGGATTAGCCCGGATTCCAGTCGTAAGGTGGTGGCAGAACGCCCCCCATGTGTAAAAATAACTGCATCTTTTTATTATTTAGTTAAGGCTGACATTTTTTTCCAATACTCCTCTGATAGCCCACAAACATCGATCTAATATTGGCAGAACGATTGGCCAGTCTTAAGAGGGTGGCACACCCCCAACATGTCGTGGGAGCAATGAACTTTTCATTATTTAGTTAAGCTTCATTTTTTAGTATGTTGTTGTAGCAACTATTCCAAGTATATATGCAAATTGGCAGAATAAAATGGCGGTCGTTACTACCTGGCAGAACGATTTAAATGTTCCGTATGCGCGCCGTGACTTCGGCCCTTCGGTCACAGATTAATTTGTATTATGAATGCTTTAAATATAAACAATGATTTTGTAATCACAGACCTTCATTTACCTTTGGAGCTGATATTTTAATACTCATTCGATGGAAATGCGACTTAAAAGTGACAAAAATTAGTTTTTGGTTCGAGAATAACTTTGCAACTATGAGGGACACGACACGTGACACGTTGCATGGTTGTTGAAAATTCAGTTCTCTACAAAAAAAGGTCTCTTGACATTATTTCGTACATTGTTTAATTTCAGCGATATTGTGAAAATTAAAGAAAATTCAAATATTTTTTTATATTTAAGCCCAAATATCTTTTGAACTATGCTAGATACGAGAATATGACTAAAAGATTTTTTGTAGAAAATTTGATTTTCTAAAAAAAAGTTTCCATAATATTTTTTCACATCTCACTTCATTTCGGAGATAAAGTGAAAATAAAGAATTTTCTTTTCGGATTTCGCAAAAGTATAATCAGTATCGACTGAGAACCACAAATTATGATGTATATTATTGTAACTGTATTGTCATAATAATCGAAAAATGCGATTGCCAAGAAAAAAATTACTAAAAAATTTTAAAGTTCCATGTTCCAAATAGATAAATAACATTGTGAACATATGTTAAATCATTTACATTATTTTCGAATATAGCAAAAATGTTCCGAGACAGGAAATTCATAAAATAAATAAAATATATTTCAACATACATCGAAATTAATGATTGCAATGCTAGATTAGATTTTTTTTTTTTTAGATTTTAGATGGAGGAGTTGGCGATTGGCCTTGCCTACTGCGACCAGTATAGGTCTATTGTAGTACTCCATTTTATACCTTAGGGCTCCTTATCCAGACATGGTCCTCACAAGACTTCGAGTCTGTTGATAAGGAGCTCCTTGGTAAAGTTATCAGTCCTTGTTTTTATTGTCTCGCCAAGTCGTCTCAGTCCAGAAAAGGCTATTCAGCTCATGACATAGACTGACGTACCTGAACGAGAACTCACCCATCCATGCGCTGGACCCGACCGACGTAGCTTAACTTCGTCGATCGAGTGCCCGCACCTAAACCGGTGACAGTACAAGGAACTGTTATTGCAATGCTAAAAAAACATTGAATATATCGTGATACGTGAATTAAAAGAATATTTCTCATACATTTTTTTATAGAGAACTAATTTAAAAAAAAAAATTCGATAAACATCATGAAGTAATGCATATGAAAACATCTTCAGTCTCTTCAACTCTGCATGTAGTCACTTCAAAAATACAGGAAATATATTCTCAAGATACCCAGTTCATTACAATATAGAAAAAAAAGGTTATAGCACCTAAATCGGACATAGTTATTGATGATGATCTCTTCGCCAGAATGGAGAAGACTGATATGATTCAGAAGTCAGCGATCTTCCTCAGGGATCAGATCCTGCGTATTGAAAAAAACTATTGCCGAAAAACTTGACAATGGAGGACATTTTAACAGGAGAATGTTCTATCCCTATAGAATTAAAGGATTTTTTTCTGACTCTTGTCGGAGGTACACGTATACGACGTCGGAAAAATGACGATTGTCAAAGGAAGGCCACGTCGCGTCGTTGAGTTTCGATGTCATAAATCACTAAAACGACGTGTCAAAACGTCAAAACATTTAACGCTTGGAATCGCTCTCAAAAGTATGACTAGTTGTAGGAAAATCGTCGATTTGATAAATCGATATGGTCACTGTTCCAGTTATCATGTTCCTGAAGAAATGGAAACAGAATTAACGTTTACATCAACTGATCGAGATGAACTATGTCCTATGGAGATAGTTAAGACTCCAACGTTAAATACAGGCGTGGCCTATGATAACTATGACAGATATGTCGAAACTCGAACAGGAAAAGACTACCCGACACTGTAGGTATCATTTATCAAGCATCGATTCACAGCCTGCAAGCGAACACACAGCTGATGAAGCTTCCACCTCTGGTTTTGATGCTGATGCTTTTTCTGTTTCTGTTGCTGCTGCAAGTACGTCATCATTGGATCAGTCCGCGAATCTTCCAGGTCCTTCATCAGCGACAAGTCAACCCGTGGATACACCTGAGCATACATCGTCTCGGTCAGCTACCCCAACAGCGTCTAAAAAAGGCGAAGAATGTTTGCAACTGTTATATCTGATATAGAACCCTATTGCAAAAAGCCGAAGATGAGCAAACTTCTATTACACAATGATGATGAGCATCTCCATGTTATTCCTGAAAATCTCTCAATGATTAAAACACTTGACCTAACATGAATGTTGAAATACGCCATAAAAGCTAATAACACTCCCATGTGGGTAGGCTACAATAGTTTATTATTCACGGACACCGGCGTACAACAGAAAGTTTCATATCTGCCACCAATCAACAGGTCTCCAACAGAAATATCGCTTATTCCTGAAACTATGAAACAAAGCCAAAAATTGGTAAGGAATTGAAGCAGAAATACGTTGAAGTCACTTATGATTTGGCGATGGCTATGCCAGCCCTGATAATTCAAAGCACAGAACGACCCAGGTTTGACAATTTATTTATTCACCTCGGCAGTTTCCATATCATGATGGCTAATTTTCATGCTATGGGAACATTCATCGACGAATGTGGCCTTTCGGAAGTAATGGTTGACAGTGAATTATTAGCCAGTGGCTCTGTTAGAGGATTTGTCGGCGGAAAACATTTCAATTGTTGTAAACGATTACACCCTTTGATGGCTCTTGTACTCCGGATTATACATTTCAAATCCTTTCTGAAATTTATAGATCGCATTTTGGACTCCATTATTATGGAAGAAATTAAACAACTTTCAAATGAACAAATCACTGATACTGCCATCACGATGGGTCCTGTCTTGAAAAATATGTGGGGTAAATTTGAAGAATATGAAAACGACATAATGGATGGTCCACATGGAAAAACAGCACAGTTCTATGTAATCTACATAAGTTTCATTGATAACTATTTGTTATTGACTCGCAGCATCCGAATAGGAGATTTAGATTTATTCAAATATGTGCTACCAAAAATAGCTGATTTATTTTTTGCGCTTAATAAACAAAATTATTCACGTTTCATAGTGTTCTATCACGATGCTTTATGCCGAGTTAATGAATCACATCCAGGCTTGGAAACATCACTGAGAAGAGGAAGCTTTGGTAGCAAACGAACGAATAAACCTTTTTTGCGGCAGCCCATTAATCTCACTATGGAACAAACATAGAATACCCGACGTTTGTCAGGAGTAGCTCATTTCAAAAATTCAATTTCAGCACGCCAACGTTGGGCGAAAAGCCATGGCATTCGATCATCAATAATATCTTATGTCTTTGATAAAGCTGTCTTACATAAAAAGAAGGATGTGACAGCTGAATTAGAATAAAATCAAGTCCAGTATAATGCAACGCGAGAAATTTCTTGAAGCAATGAAATCGAATTTAAATCCATTCTGTGCAGAACTGGACAAAGACTGTCTCTTTAATATCAAGACAGGAAAAGCGGATTTTTCACTTAACATATTGAAAGTCGGTAAGGAGTTTTCGATAGATATTCTCATCCGTCCATCAAAGATTACGAGCATAATTTGCGCCAAGCATGTTCAAATAATTACGCTATCGTAGGACCAGAACAGGCTCGGTTTACTGATTTCATGAAGAAGTTGCAAAATGATAATTTCAAGGAAGCCCTGATTCAATTTTTAATTCAACATTGGGCCAATGATGAGTTTTCCACCTACATCGCAAAGAAGACTCTCAATATCAATTATGATTTTTGCTACACCATTACGACTGAAAACGATAAAGTTGTACGCACGGTGTATTACCAACTGTTCTGTCAATTTCATGAAGAAGCAGACACAAAAATCATGTATCATGTGTCAAAAATTAATAACTCTGGTAATATATTAATCCGATGCTCTGATACCGATGTGTTGGTTATTTTATTGGGCAATATGGTACATTTTCAACAATCCCATAGAATATGGATGGAGGTCGGTGTAGGCAATTCTCAAAGATACCTGGACGTAACAAAATTGTACAAGTTAGGAACTTCACTATCAAGAGCTTTGTCTGGCTTCCACGCCCTTACGGGGTGTGATTATAATCCATCATTTTTCCGTAAAGGGAAAAATAAACCATTCAAGTTGTTGAAGGCATTTGAAGATTACCAGAGAGCATTTGGAGATCTAGGCGGTAAAAATGTTGATACGTCTGCAGTGTTTCCCATTATAGAAGAGTTTGTCTGTCGAATGTATAGTGTAAAGCATATAGACACAGTTAATGAAGCGCGGTTGGAGTTGTTCAATCAAACTAACAAAGCAGACAGTACTGAAGACGTATTTTCTAGAAACATTCGTAATTTTGATGCATCAAACTTGCCACCATGCTCGTCTGAATTGCACCAACAATTACTACTAACCTTGTACATTGCCAGTATTTGGCTCAATGCAAATTTGTCGCAGCCAACCGAAAGATTACCAGAAAACCATGGCTGGTATATTAATCAAGAGAAGTACGAGTTCGTCAGGTTTGAAGGGGATCAATTGCTTCAATTTATTGGAGATACACTCACGGATACTTCTATTACGACCGACAAAGATGGCGACGGTGAATCTGAATCAGGTAAGCAGATTTAACAGTAAATATAAAACAAAAATATAATATTATTCTAATTAATTTGTTTAACTTTTATAGACATGGACTCCAGAGCATCAACTGATCTGGATTCAAGGGACGATGAGGAGAGTGACTCTGATGGGCTGGGAGATGAATATCAAATTTTATATATATATATATATATATATATATATACGATGAGGAGAGTGACTCTGATGGGCTGGGAGATGAATATCAAATTTTTTATATATATATATATATATATATATATATATATATATATATATATATATATATATATATATATATATATATATATATATATATATATATATATATATATATATATATATATATATATATATATATATATATATATATATATATATATTACTTGATGATGTTTATCAAATAAAAATTTTTATTAATTAATTCTTTATAAAAAAATGTATTAGAAATATTCTTTTAAGTCACGTATCACGATTTATTCAATTTTTTTTTAGCATTGGAATCATTAATTTCGATGTTTCTTGACATATATTTTATTTATTTTATGTATTTCCCGTCTCGGAACATTTTTGATATAATCCAAAATAATATAAATTATTCTACATATATTCACAATGTTATTTATCTATCTGGAACATGGAACTTCAATCATCATAATTAAAAAAAAAATGTAGTAATTTTTTCTTGGCCATCGCATTTTTCAGTTATTATGACAATACAATTACAATAATATACATAATAATTTGTAGTTACAAAAAGTCTTTAAGTCATATTCTCGTATCTAGCATAGTTCAAAAGATATTTGCGTTTGAATGTAAAAAATATTTTAAGTATTGTTTTTATTTTCACTATATCCCAGAAACTAAGCAATATACGAAAAACTGCCAAGAGACCTCTTTTGTTGAGAATTGAATTTCCAATAAAAATACAACACTACAACTTTTTCGTGTCCCTCATAGTTGCAAAGTTATTCTCGAATGAAAAACAATTTTTTGTAATTTTCAAGTGGCATTTCCATCGAATGAGTATTAAAATGCCAGGTCCAAAGGTAAATGAGGGTCTGTGATTACTAAAAAGGTTCTAAATAAATGAGCAAAAGTATCGTTTATATTTAAAGCATTCATAATACAAATTAGTCTGCAATCGAAGGCACGAAGTCACGGCGTGCATACGGCACGTTTAAATCGTTCTGCCAGGTAGTTACGACCACCATTTTGTTCTGCCAATTTGCATATATACTTGGAATAGTTGTTACAACAACATACTAAAAAATGGAGATTAACTAAATAATAAAAAGTTCATTGCTCCCACGAAATATTGAGGGTGTTCTGCCACCCTCTTAAGACTGGCCAATCGATCTGCCAATATTAGATCGATGTTTGTGGGCTATCAGAGAAGTACTGGAAAAAATTTCAGCCTTAACTAAATAATAAAAAGATGCAGTTTTTTTTACACATGAGGGGCGTTCTGCCACCCCATTACGACTGGAATCCTGGCTAATCCTCACAGATGACACTTAGTTATACTCCCTCAACATCCTCTCAAACAATAGGTCTTAACTAAATCATCACTGAAAAATGTCACTGGCTCTCCTACTGTTAGGTAGGTAGGTAAGTAAGTAAGTAATTACTTACTTACTTGCATCATCTGCTTCACTACAGATATCATCATTATTCGAAAAAAAAAAAAAATCATAAGTTCTTCGATGACCGCTGAAATAAACAACTCTCATACTTATTAGAAGTAACATAATGCATAAAATCAAATATGTAGGTACCTATATTATGTAAGTAAGTTTCTATCTGTGGATATAGGTAGCAGCACTTATGTTTTTTTGTAATAATAATGATATCTGTAGTAAAATAAATAATGTACTACCTACCTAGAAGAAACCCCAGAGTCCTTCCACGTCATCGTACTTTTCTTTACTTCCGAATTCCATAGAATTCCGGGTCATTTTCCTCCGCAACCACAACTTTCTCAGCTGGCTGCTAAGGAAGATGAAAGAGTAGCAACCAGTTTGCTTAGTACTTATATCGTGAGTTGCTCAGTGACGAGAAAAGTTATTTATGTATCTATTTTTTAAATAAATAATTTGAATATTACAAAACAAAATAAACAAAGAAAGAGGACGCCAGCGTATTCATACAACTGATATTCCGGCAACTGTTAAAGGATGAAACAATCAAAAGCAAAATAAAAAAAGTAACAATAACAAATAGTTTAAAATTTACAAAGACTACATGATGTTTATTAATGAAAAGTTTTTTAAAATTTACTCTACAATATAAAAAATAAATGCTTAGAGTGACAATGAAAATTTGTTAAGATAAAAACATTAATTTGAAAAGAAAATTGTAAAATTGAAAAGATCAACTGGTTTATAATTATAGTACAGGTCGACCATCCTAGAATGGCCAACGAGATTAGGATGCGCAGTAGTTGAAACCACCCCACCTTTACGGAGCTCACTTGTTTATGTTCCTTCCTCGTGTAAACATCGGTACAGTCTTGAGAAAAGTGCTCGTAGTGTATAACTTATATTTAACACATGGTACCTATTAGAAGTATCTACTTATAAACATTAATGTTACGTGTACAAAGAACTGTTGTTCAATCGAAAACATCAATTGGCCTGTGACATACCCGAATTGTTGGTAAATAAGAGAGCACCTTTTACTTGAACTTCTTCCCCCGACTATACTACGTTCATAGTTACGAAACTTGTCTCTATTCAACAGCGACGATATTTCTTCTCTCTCTGCGCGGCTGCCGCGGCTGTTGGCCATCCTAAAATGGTTATCTTCTGACCAAAAAAAGTGACACGGTGATTGTGGCGTACGTAACTTTGGCGGTGGGAGTGGAGTTCAACGAGGTCGAACCCTGGAGGTGGCCACAGGTACGTGGGAGTGAGGACTGATTGATCGTGTCCTGGTCAACGAGGGCGTTCCAGGGAGACGCTGCCTTGAGAAAATGTCCAGCCAGTTACAGCTCTCCTCCAGCCAATAGCAAATCTACCATGTACTTGATCCAGGGTTGATCGATCCAGATTATTACATGAAAAACTATGGTAATTCGGGAACCAGTTGATACAAATTAAGTTAAATTACACAAAGCAGAAAAAAAAACTAATGATTTAAATTTAAAATGACTATAAATTAGTTATTAATTGACCTTAAACTTATTAAAAAGAATAATTGAATACCATTGGTTTAGCCAAGGTCACGAATTTTATAAAAACTACAAAAAACATATTCAGAATTTGTAAAATTTAAGCACTGAATTAAGAAGAAAATGATTGAGGACCAATAAAAATAAACTCTACTACTAAATTATCACAATAATTTGACCCTGAATCAACAAAATTACTATAAATATCAGCAAAATATTATAGGATGGCTCTAATAACTTCAAATCTTTTAAGTATAAATTAGAACAGCCTCACCTCAATGACCACGAAACGGAAAGTCAACTAGTTTTCAATGGCTGTTAGCGTGGTCTCCGCCGATATTCCCCTCGCACATGCTCAGTTGTTTTTAACTTGGAACTTATTAAGAAACCACGATTAGTGGTGGTTATTGTCCGTTTAAGAGGGTAGGAAGGGTTAAACAACCCTGAGAATATTTTTCTCATGTTCAGCATCCTCGAAAACTGGGGGTACACGTTTAAACTAAGAATGTAGGTAATATCAATTTTCCACCACCTGATAGGGTAGAATCAGCCCCCAAGGGTTGTTAGGATGCTCTCGGTGTCATTTTCCGTCTCCCTTCAATCATTTCTGATGCAGACTGAACCACTTTCCCGGTAAACCAATGTTTCGGCCATGCTACAAGAAAACCATGAAAAGGGCTGGTTTTTGGCCGTTTGAGGGAAAAGTCAAATAGCAAAATAACCGCCATATTCTTGTTCAGCAACTTCGAAAACGAGGGTACTGAACGTAACTTTAGACTGCATTTGCATTTTTTCCAGATTTCTCCGACTTATTGAATCCATTAACAGACCATAGACAGAAAGGCGGACTTTACTACTTGCGCTCATTGCGCGCAGCGGCCTAGTCAATAACCTACGTGAAGTACCTATCACAAATGTCAAAAAAGCTGTTTTTGATTCGCACGTGCCAAGCAGAATTTCCGATTTCGCCAGTGATGCTGACAAAATGCCAATCTTCCTTTTTTCCGTAGGGACATCGTACGACCTTCCACTCGACGTATTTATTTAGTTTTTGAGATTTGACCGCTGCCGCCGAGGTTATATTCAAATTTAAAATTGATCAGCCACATGCTGTAGTCGATCGCGTTACGCGACGGCCACCCAAAATGTTTTCCGGCTTCGAGTCACGTTACTGGAATACATTTTTATATTTTTTAAAAATGTTTTGGCTGATATTTTTTATTTTAAAAATACATCTGGCTTATTTTTACTTGACTAACTTTTAAAAATTTTAAAATTAAAAAACAAATCGACGCATAGAACACAATAAAAGTCACTGCACAATAATGCGTAAGAATTCCGCACCGCGGCGCTAGTAGACATTCTGCCGATAGTCTATTGCTGCGAAGAAAACCTGATAACTTTTGGTTTAAAAATATACAGAGTGATCACGCGACAGAGAAAATAAATAATAAATACAAGGTGCCAAATATGTAGGGTATGAGTAAATACTTTTACAAATTTTCACCATAGTTGAATTATTTTTTAGGATGGCGGCCCTGTACATTTTTTATTAAAAGTATAAAACTGCTGCCTAAGAAATCACTACTTCCACATCCAGATTCTTCATCTAAGTCACTTTAAAGAAAATATTTTCATTAGATTTGCACTCTAGTATGTGGAAATTATTGGTCATAGAATTTTACTAATATTTGGGGCAGATGTCATAGAAAAGTTTTAGGCGTTGGTTTCTACCATATACTTAAAAATGAAGTTTCTAGTTTATCCTACTGGTTCCCCTATTCACAAACTACCACCTCCCACCCCTTCAATGGAATCATCTCAATCAGATGTCATTACCATACATGCGTGTACTAACTTTCAAGTGAATATCTCAGTTTTACGTTACCAATCCCATTAATAATGGAGCGGAGGTGACGGGTTTGAAAAATATTAGAAAGGCCTTGCTTTCTAGTACATACACCAAAACCCAAATTTCTGTACTATTGCCAGCTTGATTTATTTATTTTCCCCTATTTACTTCTATTTAACCCCCAACCATTCAACGGAATCATCTCAAAATATAATCTAGTTCCAGATCTCGTTATAATATATACGTCTACCAAATTTCAAGTGAATAACTCAATTTTATTTTATCAACCCCTTTAATAATGGAGTAGGGGTATTGGGGGCTTGAAAAATATTACGAAAGAATCTGAGGCCTAGGTTTCTAGTACATACACCGAATTTGAAGTTTCGCTACTCTTACCAGCTTGCTTTACCTAGTTTCTCCTATTTACCCCTATTTAACCCCCAACTCTTCGACGGCAGCATCTCAAAATATAGTCTAGTTCCAGATGTCGTTACGATACATATGTGTACCAAGTTTCAAGTGAACATCTCAATTTTATTTTATCAACCCTTTTAATAATGGAGTAGCGGTGGTGGGGAGTTGAAAAATATTATAAAAAAATTGAGGCCTTGGCTTTTAGTACATACACCAAATTTCAAGTTTCTGTACTCATATCAGCTTACTTTACTTATTTTCCCCTATTTAACCCCCAACGCTTCAACGGAATCATCTCAAAATATAATCTAGTTCCAGATGTCGTTATATAATACATACGTGTACCAAATTTCAAGTGAATATTTCAATTTTATTTTATCAACCCCTTTAATAGTGGAGTAGCGGTGGTGGGGGGGTCGAAAAATATTTTAAATAATCTGATTCCTTAGCTTCTAGTACATACAGCAAATTTCAAGTTTCTGTACTCTTACCAGTTTGCTTTACTTATTTTGCCCTATGTGCCCCTAACCTTATTTATCCCCCAACACTTCAACGGAATCATCTCAAAATATAATCTAGTTCCAGATGTCGTTATGATATATATGTGTACCAAGTTTCAAGTGAATATCTCAATTTTACTTTATCAACTCCTTTAGTAACGGAGTAGGGGTGATGGGGAGCTGAAAAATATTATAAAAACATCTGAGGCCTTGGCTTCTAGTACATACACCGAATTTCAAGTTTCTGTACTCATATCAGCTTACTTTACTTATTTTCCCCTATTTAATCCTATTTAACCCCAACCCTTCAACGGAATCATCTCAAAATATAATCTAGTTCCAAATATTATAATACATACATGTATCAAATTTCAAGTGAATATCTCAATTTTATTTTATCAACCCCTTTAATAGTGGAGTAGCGGTGGTGGGGGGTCGAAAAATATTATAAATAATCTGAGACCTTGGCTTCTAGTACATACAGCGAGTTTCAAGTTTCTGTACTCTTACTAACTTGCTTTACTTATATTCCCCTATTTACTCCTAAATAACCCCCAGCCCTTCAACCGAATCATCTCAAATTATAATCTAGTTCCAGATGTCGTTATGATACATACGTGTACCAAATTTCAAGTGAATATCTCAATTTTATCTGTTAGCCCCTTTAATAATGCAGTAGGGGTGGTGGGGGGTTGTAAAATATTATAAAAAAATTTGAGGCTTCGGCTTCTAATACATACACCGAATTTCAAATTGCTGTACTCTTACCAACTTGCTTTACTTATTTTCCCCTATTTACCCATATTTAACCCCCAACCCTTCAACGAAATCATCTCAAAATATAATCTAGTTCCAGATGTCGTTATAATACATACGTGTACCAAATTTCAAGTGAACATCTCAATTTTATTTTACCAACCCCTTCAATAATGGAGTAGGGGTGGTGGGGGGTTGAAAAATATTATAAAAAATCTGAGGCCTTGGCTTCTAGTACATACACTGAATTTCAAGTTTCTATACTCTTACCAGCTTGCTTTACTTATTTTCCCCTGTTTACCTCAATTTAACTCCCAACCCTTCATCAGAATAATCCCAAAATATAGTCTAGTTCCTGATTTCATTATAATATATGCGTGTACCAAATTTCAAGTTTCTGTACTCTTACCAGCTGTCTTTACATATTTTCCCATATTTACCTCTATTTACCCCTCAACCCTTCACCGGATATCTTTAAAAAAACAATCCAGTTCCAGATCTCATTATAATATACAAAATTTCAAGTCAATATTTTAAACCGTTCCGGAGAAAACGTGCGGACAAAAAAAGGTACAGACCGACAGACAGACAGAAAATTTTTTTTTTCGCTCATATTGAAAACCTCGGCGTTTCATGACTTTCTAAACCTATTTCAAAAAAAAAATATTACGATTATCATACTTCCAATCCACTACGTGGATGTGGAAGTAATATTGCCTTGCCTTGCTTTGCCTTGCCGATTGTATTGACTATATGCCAAAAAATATGTAATTAATAGATATGAAAATATTGTTTCGTATACTTGGTACAAAAATTATGTATAATATATAAACATATAGTATCCTTCAACTCTATAAGGAGGTAAGTCACTTGTTTATTTGTGCCGGGTCACTAAACTCTAGATTTTTTTAAATGCATATAATTTACTTGTGTTAATCTAATCAGTTGGGGTTAAGGGTTAAAACAAAATCATTTACTTTTATAAATTAAAAACGAATTATTTTCGGTAGGTATATCCCCGTTTCCACTTTACCAAGAAACATACATGATACATCCTTTTAGACATTACCAAAAAGCTATAAATACTTGTGAAACGTGTGTAAAAGGTCATTTTTAAATAAAGATTGTGATTGTGAACCAGTGCAATCCTATATATATTAAAGACGTGCTTAAAAGTAAATAAAATTATAATTTAAACAAGTGCTTCTAGTGCAATAATATGATATATCTTGAATTCTGGTTAATCTTAATTTTTGTTGTTAAAGATTTATTTGCAGTATCACCTGGTATGTAATTAAATCGTCTTATATTCTAACTTGGTTTATTGCATTCTCTTCTAAACCTTCGATTACTAACCCATACAAGGTTTACAAAATAACCTCATAAATAAAATTAGTATAATAGGTACAGACAATAATATTCTTATCGTTTTATCTGTTTTCACATTTGAGGAAAAATAAAATACCTAACGAAAAAGTTTTCTAAGTCATGCTGATTTTTGCACAAAAAATGTATATAATAGACTTAAACAACCCAACTTTCGAGTATTTAAGGCAGGTCATGGTGTATTACAAATCCAAATATTCGTACGAAAACAGTCTTGATGGGACCGGAATCGATGTATGGGATTCGCGGATTATCTTACAGAGCTGTAAAAGGCTCGATAAGGTAACTGTTATGTCCAAGGTACATGTATGTACAAGGTATGCTCTTGCGCAGCTTCTGCAATAACCTCTCCGGCTTGGACCCAACGGGAACTAGTTAGTAATCGGACCAATAGCGTTTGGTGCGCGTACTTCAAATAATATAGTGTACTTTGTGTACTAAATGAGCCGATTCCATATACCATTATTTAAAAACAAATGCTTCATTTTCGAAACAAAGTTAATATTATTCATTATTAAAATTATTTAAGAATGGTTTTGAATATCAATGTAAGATTTTACATAGATTTTTATACTGATCTAGCAAATTTTCATTGTAATTTTATAGGCCGGTCGTCGTAACTTTTTTTTGGTCAGAAATTTGAAACAGCTATTTTATTGACTATTCTTATAGGAAAAATTGCGCTGAACACGATGGTGGCATTAAGAAAATTATAAAGCACAGGCTTCATTGTTAAAAACAATGGTTTTTAGAGAAAATACTCATTTTTTGATGTGTTTTGTAAACGTGCGTTGGACAAAAATAAGTTAAGATACAAAAAATGAAGATTTTATCAACACGCGTTGTAGTTTGAGACTTGTCTCTGACCGTTCAATTGTTATAAACAAATTAAGGGTCTTAAACTAACAATTTTTTTTCTGTTCAACGAAAGGTCATACGGATATTCTATTGTGGTCAAATGTTGCATTTTGTTCATAGAATTTACAGTTTTTTCTGTGTCAATATCTCTCGTATTTTGCAATTATTTAAACAAATAAGCTAATTTGTTTACTAAGGATTTGTGACTTTCCATGGCATTTTTTGCACTCTCCACGCCCGGCGATCGATAAATATTGATAATAACTACCATTTCTATGTGGTCTTGACCCTTTTTCTTTCTTTTACCCCCGTCAACGTCGATTTAAAAAAAAATGTATTAATAAACGATTGACAGTCGTAGTAATAGCAAAATGGTCTATACCTCCGGTTCTAGTCAACGGATCGAGGTTTGTCTAAGCTTTCCTTCTTTTATTATCTTTCATTTGCCGATAATTTCATTTCGATACGGCATTCCTGAGATGAGATATTTCAATTGTTTACTAATCAATTTAAAAAAAACGTTGGCGGAGGGTAAAAAAAAGAAAAAAGGGGCAAGGCAATTTTTGCAAATTTCTAGCAATAATTGAGGTGGAAGAAAAAAATCACAAAAACAAAATTTCCTAAAATTGAACAAGCGCAAACATCATCCATTATCCACCGTCATTGCCAGTTTCGGAGCTGGGAATCGAACCAAATACACAATAGACCGTCTGAGGAAGCGTGCTTGCCACTTCTACGCTTTAGCTGGCTGAGCTACCGTGCCGATAAAGATATAAATTATTTACATCGACTTGTTGGCACTATTTCGTTGTCTTTGTCTCTTTAGATATGCTGCAATAAGTAAAACAAATATGTATTCATTCTATATAACAACTTTTCTTTAAAGAACCTCTGCTTAAGAAATCAGATGTCATTATAATCCATACGTGTACCAAATTTCAAGTCAATATATCAATTTTAGGTTATCAACCCCTTCAATAATGGAGTGGAGATGGTAGAGGTTTGAAAAATACTATAAAGAAATCTGAAGTCTTGGTTTCTAGTATATACACCAAATCCAAAAATCCTAAAAGTTTCTGTATTCCTAGCCGCTATTAGCGCAAGATATAATCTAGTTTTAGATCTCATCATGATATACAGGGTGTTTCACTTAAAAGTCCCCAGGCCATTATCTCTAAAACTAATAAAGATATTTTATTTTTGTAAATGGCAGATGATTGATACCAAAAAAAGGTTTAAATAACGGTGATTAGAATTTTTCCCCAACAGCACACAGAGATGGCGCTGCGATGCAAAACTATTTTTTGATGGCTGGAACCTTGAAACATAAGTCATGTGATTAAACAATAATTTGTGAATAATTTTGACGGTATAGAGAATTTACAAAAAACAAGCCGTTTTGGAGTTACATGAGTTTCTTTCATTAATGCCAGTACACGTGAATTTTGATAAATCCCTATAATTTATTTATTATTTATTATAGAATATTGGTTACCAAACACTTTTTTTCAAGATAAGGAAATTGATATAATACACTATCATAAAATTATGTTTACCACTTCCGTCCAAACCGGAACTAACATGATGAACCAATATCCATATGTTCCTACATATTACTTTTTTTTTTCTAATAACGCTTCTAATAAAACGGCTCCCAAAACTTAAAGTAAGTAAGACAACAAAGAAAATACACACTAATTTAGAATGGGCTAAATTTATATTAACAATTCAGTAAAGAACGTAAACAAAAATTTTATAAACAAACATTTAAAAACTATCGAAATATTATTAAAAATTAAATTAAACTAATTTCTTTCTTATTAGTAGGTACTTATTATATTAAATGTTCAAAATTTCTCCCTTCTTCATGAATACACATATTGTACCGTTTCAGTAACTCTTCATTGCTAACTTTTTGTAACGTATGTTTATTTATAGCAGCAACACTTACATATATTTTATTATACAAATCGGCCATATCCTCAATGGGTTCAATGTACACTACACTTTTTAAATACCCCCAAAGGTAAAAATCTAATGGAGTCAAGTCAGGTGATCGTGCTGGCCATCTGACTACTCCATTAGTACCAATCCATCTCTGAGGGTACATTTCATTAAGACAATCTTTGACTAGTACTGAGTTATGGGGTGGTGCACCATCTTGGTGAAACCAAATATTCTCCTGGTTATGAGGGATAGTCTCTAATAATCCTGGCAATACATTTCTCAAAAATATCTCATATTTTCTTCCATTTAAAGTCCCATGGAATAGATATGGTCCAATAATATATGAATTTAATATTCCACACCACACGTTAATTCCAAAAGTTACCTGATTTCGGGTCATTCTCATCCATCTAGGATTATTTTGTGACCAGTATCGGCAGTTATGCTTACTCACAACTCCGTTGTTGTGAAAATGGCTTTCATCGCTCCAGAGCACGTTTTTTAAAAATTTGGGCTTTCTTCAGAAAGAACTGAAAATTCAGCTAGAAAATGTAATCTTCGTTCATAATCACCAGGCCTTAAATGATGGATCAATTTTAATTTGTATGGATGGTATTTATTTGATTTTAATATTCTATGGCACGAAGATATCGACAGATTAGTTTCCGATGCCAATTTCCGGAGAGAACATTGAGGATTGTTGACAACACTATTTAACACCAAGGCTGTATTTTCATCGTTTCTAACTGGCCTATTTCTGTTACGAATAGTTTTCTTAAAACTACCCCAGTTTCTTAAATTTTTAAACAGCATGATAAATGTTTTTTTATCGGGTGTAGGTCTATTTGGAAATCGTAAACAAAACAATCGTTTTGCTTGTCGGGAATTTCTTTTGCATTCACCGTATATTAAAATCATATTTAACTTATCTTCATTGGTGTATTTAACCATTTTTTAAATTTATTTTTTTGCATTGCCTTATTTGGATTAATTTGCTTTGAATTGTTTCTAAGTACACTATTTCTGTTTGAAACCATGATTGAAATGCACCAACTACAAACTTTGTTTAATAACTGTCAAACTTAAAATTAAATCAAAGCCTACTAATATCTCTTAACTAGATTTTTCATTACCATTCTAAATTAGTGTGTATTTTCTTTGTTGTCTTACTCACTTTAAGTTTTGGGAGCCGTTTTATTAGAAGCGTTATTAAAAAAAAATGTAATATTAAGGAACATATGGATATTGGTTCATCATGTTAGTTCCGGTTTGGCCGGAAGTGGTAAACATAATTTTATGATAGTGTATTAAGTATATCACTTTCCTTATCTTGAAAAAAAGTGTTTGGTAACCAATATTCTATAATAAATAATAAATAAATTATAGGGATTTATCACAATTCACGTGTACTGGCATTAATGAAAGAAACTCATGTAACTCCAAAACGGCTTGTTTTTTGTAAATTCTCTATACCATCAAAATTATTCACAAATTATTGTTTAATCACATGACTTATGTTTTAAGGTTCCAGCCATCAAAAAATAGTTTTGCATCACAGCGCCATCTCTGTGTGCTGTTGAGGAAAAATTCTAATCACCGTTATTTAAACCTTTCTTTGGTATCAATCATCTGCCATTTACAAAAATAAAATATCTTTATTAATTTTAGAGATAATGGCCTGGGGACTTTTAACTGAAACACCCTGTATATATCTTCCCTAATTTCAAGTCAAAATCTTCAGCTGTTTCTGAGAAAATGTGTACACAGTCCGACAGACCGACAGGCAGAAATTTCTTTTCTCTCAAATTTAAAATCTCGACGTTCCATGTATTCTAGCTATAATCACTATTGTTGCAATTAGGTACCACTTTTGAAGTTAATTTCTAACCAGTTTCTCAGGACTTTTCCATTATTATAAATAGTCCTCTTTTTTAACTTTGACAATATCACTATCACAGAAGACCCATACACAAAAATGTTATTACATCTCCCAACACGTCTATTTATTACGGGTTGCATCAATATACCATGCTAAGTACAGACCAATAAAATACTTAGATAAGGAACACTGTAGAAATGGTATATTACTGTGTTGGAAGCCAAAACAAACAAGAAAGCAATAGAAAGGGCAAGGAAGGGTTATGTTTATATTCTCCCGCTTACAGAGGCGCATCGTTTGAAGAGGGTTAATTATAAGGATTCTTCTTCATTTTTTATGCTTTGATCCTTATGAAACAGTGATATTACACTAGGTATATTACAGAAATATTTCTGATTCACCTAAGATATTAAAATAAAGAAATCAGAAAGATGAAAATACATATTTTGATTTAAATAATTTTATGAACTCAAATTAAACATGGCTACCTGACCCGCCCTCTACGCGTATTTGTGTATATATATATGTTGTTTCTTAGGTTTTCACGGGTGTTAAAAGAAGTGTTGGTGTGCTTCCGGGTGTTTTCCCGTGTAGTTGGTAGGCTCCTGTGGGAGCCACGTTTGTCTGAACGACGTTTCGGCGGAATCTCATCTGCCATCCTCAGGTTCTCGCTGGAAGCTGCCTATTGCTGCTGCTGCTGATGGTGCCGGTGCTACTGCTGCTCCTCGTTGCTCGAACTGATCTAGTTCGAGGAGCAACAGTAGCGGCGGCAGCTTCCAGCGAACCTGATGATGGCAAATAAGATTCCGCCGAGACGTCGTTGAGACAGGCGTGGCATACATATACATATATATATATATATATATATATATATATATATATATATATATATATATATATATATAGTTTTGAAAGAAAGGTTAGTTTCTTTGGATTGTTCTTGAACCTTGTTCAATTATATATTTTTGAGGATTTAGTTCTTGGGTTTCGGTTCATTAAAAGTGGAGGTTTTATGCGATATGCATTTATTTCATTATAATTTTTGTAAACGTTTCGGTGATTGTTTCCACCTTTTTCAATACAGGACAACTAAAATATATTTTATATGAATTTACATTTAATTTAATTTTGAAAAAATAGAACATACCTTGAAACAATGATGAGTTGTGGCACAATTTAACTAATTTCATTTTTTTTAATATACTAACTTATTTAAATGGTTAAATGCACAGTTTTTTTTTGATGTTATTGCTTGCACTTCTTTAACAAAACTGATTTTTACCGTTTCTATTTGGTATTGACGGGCCTGTTTATTGCTTTATTGGGAAAAGTAGTATCCGCACATGTTGCTGTCTAATATACTTTAGGTAGATTCAGTGGCGTGGTTTGTTGTTTTTCATTGTAGGTTTTGATGATTTTTAATTTAGAAGATTATTGTATATTTTATTTAAATTTTGTGTGTCTGTTTTGTCATTTATACTGTTTGGGTGTTTTTTAATTTTGATCATTTCTAGGATTTCTCGTTTTTTGGTGTGCGTTTCTGTAGCTAGTATTTCTGTCTTGTCAAAGTTGAATTTATGTTTCATAGTCTGTGTATGTTTAGTGAGTGCTGTTTTGTTTAATTTGTCATATTTATGGCCTTGTATTCTTTTTTCTAAATGTTGGGAGGTTTGTCCTATGTATACCTTATCACAGTTATCGCATGGAATTTTGTAAATGACATGACGGGACAAGACTGATTACATTCTAAACTTATTTAATTCCTATAATAGTAAATTACAATTCACAATAGAAATAGAAAATAACAACAAACTAAATTTCCTAGACCTCTCCTTAATGAGAACTAACTGCACAATTAAAACACAATGGTTTACTAAAAATACCTGGTCAGAACGATACATTAATTTCACGTCAAATCATCCTATTTCCCAAAAAAGAAGTGTTGTCATTGGCCTTGCTGACAGAGCAATCATGCTTTCAGACCCCGAATATAGAGAAGACGCCATCAAAAAAGCCAAAACTGCTCTTTTAAAAAATAATTACCCTGACTCCTTCCTCAATAATATCTTTAAAAAACGAATACACAAATTTTACAACAATACCCCCCTGTTAACACAAACTAAAACCGACAACACACAAACCAAATACATAGCTATACCTTACACAAAAGGACTATCAGAGCAAATAGGGAAAAAATTTAAAAAACATGATATATCCATCTGTCATAAAGGAAGCAACTTACTAAAATCAAATTTTAGTAAACTAAAAGCCAAAACACCACAATCAAAAAAAACTCATGTCATTTACAAAATTCCATGCGATAACTGTGATAAGGTATACATAGGACAAACCTCCCAACATTTAGAAAAAAGAATACAAGGCCATAAATATGACAAATTAAACAAAACAGCACTCACTAAACATACACAGACTATGAAACATAAATTCAACTTTGACAAGACAGAAATACTAGCTACAGAAACGCACACCAAAAAACGAGAAATCCTAGAAATGATCAAAATTAAAAAACACCCAAACAGTATAAATGACAAAACAGACACACAAAATTTAAATAAAATATACAATAATCTTCTAAATTAAAAATCATCAAAACCTACAATGAAAAACAACAAACCACGCCACTGAATCTACCTAAAGTATATTAGACAGCAACATGTGCGGATACTACTTTTCCCAATAAAGCAATAAACAGGCCCGTCAATACCAAATAGAAACGGTAAAAATCAGTTTTGTTAAAGAAGTGCAAGCAATAACATCAAAAAAAAACTGTGCATTTAACCATTTAAATAAGTTAGTATATTAAAAAAAATGAAATTAGTTAAATTGTGCCACAACTCATCATTGTTTCAAGGTATGTTCTATTTTTTCAAAATTAAATTAAATGTAAATTCATATAAAATATATTTTAGTTGTCCTGTATTGAAAAAGGTGGAAACAATCACCGAAACGTTTACAAAAATTATAATGAAATAAATGCATATCGCATAAAACCTCCACTTTTAATGAACCGAAACCCAAGAACTAAATCCTCAAATATATATATATATATATATATATATATATATATTGTTCTATTATCTGATATCTATTTTATTTTTTATACGTTCGAAACTACTTTTTGAAAGTAAATTGAAATGATTTTATTGAGCGCCAAACAGTTTCTTAAAAGCTGTTAATATTATAGACTATAGAACACCATTAGCATGACCATCTACAATCTATAGAATGACTCTTACTCAGGGTCCAACGAAGTCGGTTCAATAAATGCTCATCGATCAAGATAACAATCTAAATAAATCAAACTCAGTATTGAACGAACAAAGTATTAATTTATTAACAAATTTGAACTTGGAATGTAATTAACAAATTTAAATAACAAAATCTAACTTAACTAAAATGATAAATATGGCCTTTATTTAAAATAAATATGTACCATGGATTTCTGATATTGTAAAGCTTTACCTTGTCTTTCTTTCGAGTCGAGTAATGTTAAATTATAACCTCTAACTGGTTATTATGATCCTTGAAATATAATGTCACTTGACTGACTTTTTAAACCTCTCAAGGCTTCTTCTCCTTCTTTTCTGGATTGACGTTTGTTTATAACCTCCAATTTATTTTCAAGATTTCCTTGAAATATTTCTATCACTTGATTGACGTTTGAAATTTCTTCACCATATAAATTTGCTAACTGAATTAACAAATACTTCCCTCTTCTAAATCTGCTTTCCGGATAATCTACTTCTTAATACTTTCAAAGTATACTCACTTCTTATATTTAATCAACTTTTACAATTTATTCTTGATATCAATATATCTGGATTGTAATATCCTAACCTTCAAATTATTCACCACTTTTCTTTTCTTTTCAATTTATTTATTTATTCTTGGATGAATATTTTTCGCAGCTCGCTGTTCAGCGGTGTATGATCAACTGATTTGTTATTTTTAGTCGTTTCAATGGGTTAATTTCCAATATTTCAATTGTTTTTTTCTATTTTGATCTAATATTTCAAAATTTAATTTTAATTTAAAATTTAAACTATTCAGTTTTGTTTGTTCTTTACCTTAAGTGAATACTATTTTTAATTCTTTATTTTTCCTGATAAGTTTCTTATTCTACTTTTCAGGATTAAGTGAATAATTATAATTACTCGAAATATATTGACATATTACATACACTTTCTTAAAATCTACTTATAACTACAATTAACAATTCCAATCTCAAATAAATACTAATTCATACATTTAGATGAATAGCAATGATAAACACAAAATGCTAGTAGTTAAAAACGTACTGCAGTTTCCATACTGACAGAATACTTATATTATAAACTAAAACAAGAAATTGATACGCCAACAAACATTTAACATCATACTATTAGTCCTTTCTTTCTGCATGATGTGAAATATCATTTACAAAACACCTTTCTGCAATGATATTTGAAAATATCTGAAAACTTAAAATGTCGTTCAGTGTTTTGTAATATATGGACTTACTATTTCTAAAATAATCACGCTGCAAAGCAACTACTGGTATTAGTCTTCAATTCAATATTCATTTTGTGTAGATTTATAGTGTTTCTACACAATTTATGATTTTCAGCCCTAATTTTTGACATGCATGTCGGATTTTATAAAATTTCCTTTTTTGTTTTCCAATTTCATTCTAAATCATTTTAAATGAGATTGTGATTCTCTATCAGTTCATGTTTTATTATAAACTATTTAGAATAACCCTGTTAAACTAAAATAACTTCATTTTATGTTTATTTAAATATTTTGTTCGTATTCAATATCAAGTTTCATTCTCTGCATCCTACTCGATGAGAATAAGTGAACTTGAATCAATTAAATAAACCACAGATACTCCTGCTTCTGTATGATCCGTTAAAGTAAAACTGTTATGGTTATTTTCTAAAATACATACAAATTTATGAATTTTATTTATGATTTCAAACACGATACTTGGGTAGTATTCTACAGTGTGGATACATAGCATAAAACCCCCAAACTAATAGAATTTTGACATGTGAAAATTTTGTTAGTTTTAACAACATGATGTGACATTCACACTGTCAAAGTTTATTTACAATTTAAAAGTGATCTACTCAGGATCATTTGGATAACTTAAGAGTAATCTATCCTTTATCATATGGATAATTTATCCCCATGTGACAACTTCCCGGTAATGATTCCTCATTATATTTTAAAACGTTTTCGTTTTCCTTTAAAATATTACCTACTTCAAGTTGTTGCGCATAGCCCTTTGCTATTGTAGGTTCATAATCTATTGAATTTTTGTATTTTTGAGACAAATTTTTAAAAATTTTATCATATTTGGAGTAACGACTTATCAGAAAGGTTTCAGGTTTCTTATCATTATTTATTTGAACACATGTGGTTCCCACTATATGCTCACCGCAAAATTCATTATCATTATTGGACTCTATGCCATTTGATACATTAATTATTTCGGCATCATTGCCATTCAATTCATTAACTATTTCGGCACCTTTGCCATTCAATTCATTAACTATTTCGGCACCTTTGCCATTCAATTCATTAATACTACAGAAAGGTATTCTTTCACCTTCTGTTTTTAGGATTCTTTCTCCTAATACAATATTTGCCTTTTTTCCTGATAAGATGTCGTCTCCCAATATAACATCATTTTCTATACAGTCGCCTATTTTTTTACAATTATTACCTACATTTAAAACAAGTTTATCTAAAAATCCTGATTTCTATTATCATTTACTTGTGCTGTTGTTTATATTTTATTCATATTAGAGTGCGTGTTTTCATCTACTCTATTTCCCCTTTGAATATTGATATTAGCAACTTGTGCATATGACTCATTATTTTTAACATAACCCCCTCTCTCTCTGCAATCATTATCATAATGACGTTTCTCAAAACCCTGCTTTTCATTCCTATAATTGTCATATTTATATTGACCATTACCTCCTCGTTCCTTTCTATCATTGTCATATTGACGTTTCTCATAACCCTGCTTTTCATTTCTATCATTGTCGTATTGACGTTTCTCATAACCCTGCTTTTCATACCTATCATTGTCATATTGACGTTTCTCATAACCCCCTCGTTCCTTTCTATCATTGCCATATTGACGACCATAACCCTGCTTTTCCTTCCTATCATATTGACCGTAACCTTGTCTTTCTCTTCTATCATTCTCATTCCTATTCTGCTCATAACCCCACTTATTATAATACCTACTATTATTTTCCCTATTCTGACTAGCCTTCCTATCAAAACTCTGATGATAATCATCTAATTCTCTTAAATAATCAATCAAATCATCTAATTTTGCAATTCTTTGCGTAATAATAACATTCTGGATATCCCCTGAAAAATGCCTAGCTAAATATCTGACCATTTCACTTTCTGTGAATTTTGGTTCTAGATGTCTAATATTGTATACTTTTCTAAGTACATAATTTTCCCTAGAAATACCTTTATTTTCTACATAGTTACCATTAAATAGGTCTTGTCTTATTTTCAACTGAGTGTAATCACTCCAATATTGTTTTAAGGCTAGAGCTTCAAATTCCTGTATAGTCTCAAATCTGTCCATTATAACTGAGTACCAGATTTCCGCTTCTCCCTTTAACATGTCTTGTATGTTTGCTTTTAGGTTTGCATTTACGTGTTGTGTTTCCATGTGTTGTTTCAAACGTGAAATGAAAATTTTAGGGTGTATGCGGTTATCTCCGTAAAAATAAAATGGTGTTTTGTTGCATGTGTAAGTATGTGTGAGTAATTGTGTTAATTGTGTACGTGTGGTATCCTTCAACAACTTCGTGTTCTGTTCTATCTTGCTATCCTGTTCTTTTATTTTGCTATCGTATTTATCCTCCTGTTTCTTCATTCTGCTATCTACTGCAGTCATTCCATCTTCAAACATAGTTACTACTTCCTCTCTTATTTCTTTTACTGCCTCATTCACCTTAACACTTATTTCTTCGTTAACTGTCTCTCCCATTCGCTCCCATTTACTCTCTAGATTTTCAATCTTATTTCTTACTTCTGTATTGCTTTCTTCCAGCTTTTGCATACTTTGACCCATTTGTACATTTATGTTGCCAATTTGTGTATTTATGTTGCCAATGTTTTCTTCTAGTCGCTGGTTATTTTGATTCATGTTTGCTTCCAAAGTTTGGTTATTCTTATCCATTTTTGTATTCATGTTGCTAATGTTTTCTTCAAGTCTCTGGTTATTTTGATTCATGTCTACCTTCATTCCACCCATCATTTCCATGAGTTTCTGGAACATGTTTGTGTCTGGTTGTGTGTTTGTGTCACCAACTTGTGTTTGTGGAACTGTGGATGTACCTTGTGTAGTTTCCTCTGGATTCATGGTTGTTGTCTTACCTGACTTTAACCTCATATAACTAATATTTGTTATTAATTTGACAATGCCTTGTTGTCAAAACTATCAAAATAAGTTATTTGTTCTATTATCTTTCAAATGTATGCTTGAAATGATAAACTATTCTCAAGTTGTATTTATTTAATCGCTTTCCTGATCGCCCCACGTTGGGCGCCATAAATGTTCTATTATCTGATATCTATTTTATTTTTTATACGTTCGAAATTACTTTTTGAAAGTAAATTGAAATGATTTTATTGAGCGCCAAACAGTTTCTTAAAAGCTGTTAATATTATAGACTATAGAACACCATTAGCATGACCATCTACAATCTATAGAATGACTCTTACTCAGGGTCCAACGAAGTCGGTTCAATAAATGCTCATCGATCAAGATAACAATCTAAATAAATCAAACTCAGTATTGAACGAACAAAGTATTAATTTATTAACAAATTTGAACTTGGAATGTAATTAACAAATTTAAATAACAAAATCTAACTTAACTAAAATGATAAATGTGGCCTTTATTTAAAATAAATATGTACCATGGATTTCTGATATTGTAAAGCTTTACCTTGTCTTTCTTTCGAGTCGAGTAATGTTAAATTATAACCTCTAACTGGTTATTATGATCCTTGAAATATAATGTCACTTGACTGACTTTTTAAACCTCTCAAGGCTTCTTCTCCTTCTTTTCTGGATTGACGTTTGTTTATAACCTCCAATTTATTTTCAAGATTTCCTTGAAATATTTCTATCACTTGATTGACGTTTGAAATTTCTTCACCATATAAATTTGCTAACTGAATTAACAAATACTTCCCTCTTCTAAATCTGCTTTCCGGATAATCTACTTCTTAATACTTTCAAAGTATACTCACTTCTTATATTTAATCAACTTTTACAATTTATTCTTGATATCAATATATCTGGATTGTAATATCCTAACCTTCAAATTATTCACCACTTTTCTTTTCTTTTCAATTTATTTATTTATTCTTGGATGAATATTTTTCGCAGCTCGCTGTTCAGCGGTGTATGATCAACTGATTTGTTATTTTTAGTCGTTTCAATGGGTTAATTTCCAATATTTCAATTGTTTTTTTCTATTTTGATCTAATATTTCAAAATTTAATTTTAATTTAAAATTTAAACTATTCAGTTTTGTTTGTTCTTTACCTTAAGTGAATACTATTTTTAATTCTTTATTTTTCCTGATAAGTTTCTTATTCTACTTTTCAGGATTAAGTGAATAATTATAATTACTCGAAATATATTGACATATTACATACACTTTCTTAAAATCTACTTATAACTACAATTAACAATTCCAATCTCAAATAAATACTAATTCATACATTTAGATGAATAGCAATGATAAACACAAAATGCTAGTAGTTAAAAACGTACTGCAGTTTCCATACTGACAGAATACTTATATTATAAACTAAAACAAGAAATTGATACGCCAACAAACATTTAACATCATACTATTAGTCCTTTCTTTCTGCATGATGTGAAATATCATTTACAAAACACCTTTCTGCAATGATATTTGAAAATATCTGAAAACTTAAAATGTCGTTCAGTGTTTTGTAATATATGAACTTACTATTTCTAAAATAATCACGCTGCAAAGCAACTACTGGTATTAGTCTTCAATTCAATATTCATTTTGTGTAGATTTATAGTGTTTCTACACAATTTATGATTTTCAGCCCTAATTTTTGACATGCATGTCAGATTTTATAAAATTTCCTTTTTTGTTTTCCAATTTCATTCTAAATCATTTTAAATGAGATTGTGATTCTCTATCAGTTCATGTTTTATTATATACTATTTAGAATAACCTTGTTAAACTAAAATAACTTCATTTTATGTTTATTTAAATATTTTGTTCGTATTCAATATCAAGTTTCATTCTCTGCATCCTACTCGATGAGAATAAGTGAACTTGAATCAATTAAATAAACCACAGATACTCCTGCTTCTGTATGATCCGTTAAAGTAAAACTGTTATGGTTATTTTCTAAAATACATACAAATTTATGAATTTTATTTATGATTTCAAACACGATACTTGGGTAGTATTCTACAGTGTGGATACACAGCATAAAATATATATATATATATATATATATATATATACTTGTTTGTTTGCCAAGAGGCACCCATGTTAATGAATGTAATTCTAGCACCCGTTTTATACTCTCACACCATGATGAGTAATGGTCGTATATAAAAGACGTTTTAACAGTGTGGCACCCCTCTCTGTATAAAACTTTAATAAACCATAGCATTGTGGCATCCAACAATGTTGCCTAGTTTACTGCTTTAAACTGTTAGGTTTTTTATAACTTTTACCGACTTATCTGAGAATTTGGACTGTGTAATTCGTCACACTGGGAATATGAGAGGCTGGATATGCATAAGAAGCGTTAAATTTTTCAATTTAAGATATATCTAATATTTTTTATTATATTGAATGCAATGTTATAATAAGAATACACAAAATATTTAATTAACTGACGAAATGGAATGATTTATTTTCACCGTATTTGTTCTTCCAAACTAAATTAATATATAAGAATAATAGATTTAATTGAGAAAAATATATTTGATTCTTCCAAATCTATTACAATATTATAGTTATCTGCAAGAAAGAAATAAATTAGCAGAGGTATAATCATGCTATATGATTTAAATATTTAATGCTGCATAGTAATATTTAGTTTCCATTATTAAAAGTAAAGCGGATATTAATATTAGACGGTCTCTTATATACAGGGTGTCTAAGTAGTATGCGGCATTGCTTCTGGAGCGTATAAAAGTACCTTTATTTTTTTCTTAGGTCGTATCCTTTCTGAGTGCTATTTCCTTGAAGGTTCAAGTTGAAAGAGCTTCTTTGCTGGTCGTTTCCTAACCGCTTTATCGATTGTAATAAAACTAGGAAAGTATAGATAGTAAGTAGGTCATTTTTATTCAACGGTATGGTATCTTTTGCATCTTGTCTAGAAAGCCAGGAGTAGGACACCCCTAACGAGTTGTGCCTCTAAATATTGACAAAATAGTTTTCTAGAAAGACGGTCGTGTTAGTCATGAATAATGCTAAACATTTTTGACCAAAATTTGTTTTAGTAGTGTGTCACAAAAACTGACATTTTCCTATTTGGAAGAACTGTTAGGAAGCGTTTCTGATAAACATATTTGTCTTCTAAATTCTCGCAACAAGTTCCTACGTAAAATTCATGCCAGCATGGTCACGAGATGAGAAATGTATTACCTATTTAAAAAAAAAACATTATTACACGCACTTCTACAGTGTTTTTTCTTAAATTAATAAGTTTGTGGTTTTCTTAAGAAACAATGTTTAGTTTCTATGTAATCATTTAATATTTGTAAAATTTGACATTGGAATTCATTTAGTAATAAATTAATAAATTAATTTATATCAACATTTAGGATCAATACGCATTAGGGGTGTTCAACCCCTAACTCCCGAGACAAAATATGACATGTCTAAATCTGATACTCATTATACCTCCTATACTTATACTGTCCAAACACTACAATCGACAAAGCAATTTGGGCGCTATCAACAAAACCTTCTTCAAAATTTAACTTTTACGGTTGATTAGTTCCTAAAGAAGGCCCTCTAGGAAAAAAATATATACGTGCTTTTAGTGCCATTTTCTCCCAAATTATACGCTACTGAAGTATTGCCACAAAATGTGTAAGTAATCCATATGACAAAAGGTTATACATAATACATCCAGAATGTTTTAACAGATAAGAGTACTTTTACAATTAATCTTGGGTTTTCTAATTGCTATAAAATGCAGGCAAATAAACAAAGTGTACCAACATTACTACTTTAAATTGCGAATATACTATTATATACGAAGAAACCAAATGCAGAAAACTAGATTACATTTCTTTAGAATTAATTTATGCTAATAGGAGATATAATAATAAGATTCATACTGTATGTAAATCGTCTATACTTAATATAAAGTTTGGTTTGAATTAAGAGTGTCCTACGATCAAAAACCAACTAATTGGTTTAATATACTACTATATACGAAGAAACCAAATGCAGAAAACTAGATTATATTTCTTTAAAAGTAATTTATGCTAATAGGCGATATAATATTAATATCCATACTGTGTGTAAATTTAATATAAAGTTTGGATTGAACTAAGAGTGTTCTACGATCAAAAACCAATTAATTGGTTTAATAGTATCATTAAGAAAACTACAAAATAGAGACGTGGCCTGTCAAGAAAATTAATAGACAAAAATGCGCAGTTCAAAATGTATGTGGCCAGACCAAAATAAATAATCAAAAATAAATTTAATAATGAAAATGATAACCTATATTAAATTAGTCCTAAAAAATAATAAACTTTTAGAGGACTTTTGTGATTATCAATTATTATACTCTTCGCAAATACAAAACGAAGAGTATATTGCATTCGATCGGCACATTTCTAAAACCGGTAATATTGTTCGTAGAGAAAAAAAAATTCATATCACGGTGTTGGTGATCGAATTCTGAACAACTTTCAAAATGTCCGTCCGTCTATCCGTCTGTCTGTCCGTCCGTCCGTCTGTCTGTCCGTCCGTCACGTTTCTTGTAAGCACGATAACTTAAGAACGAGAAGTCCGATTGTATTGAAATTTGGGCAGTAAGTTAGTGTTAAAAAAAACTGAAAAGATTATCCTATAGAATGTACAAGAATTATATATAACAGGTGTAGTAAATTGGTGAATAGTATAATGGTTAGCTTGTTTAATATGTATTATAATTCAATATGAAATCGTCAATATAAGTAATAGTTGTATTCTACATTTAAATAAACATAATAAAAATAAGTTGAGAATTTGTTACCTCAGATAATAATCTTAAGGGTTCTATTTGACTGAAATTACTATATTTGGCGCTAAATTAAGAACGACCATATGGTGTATTTAAAGAGAGCTTGACTGGTCAGGAAATAATGGACCTTATTTCTAACAACAAAAGGGATGCTTCAATTTATACTATTGTAAACTTTAAATAGATCTCAAAGCTACCATCATTCTTTTGGTGAGTAGTCAGTTATATATTTACAACTTGTGACAATACCATAATTATACCGTAAAAATCTATTACTTTTTATTCCTGTCCTCATAATGGGTGGTGGATTTTAGGTAAGGCGACAGAAACTGAAGTAACTTAACAAACAAACAAATATTTCAAATAAAACCAGAATAACTTTTTAAATATTATATTATTTCCTTATATTTACTTATCGTAAATATTTTTCTTATTGATAATTCTAGTTATACATAGAAAAAGAGTTTATCAATTTTATGCCAAGCAAAGTGTATTTCATAAATTTTCTCTACAGAAATTCACTCCTCGTTACCTCATATTTGAAAACAGCTGGGGTAAGATAACACAAACGTTTCATTATAAGGGCTGATTATCCCAAAAACGGAAAAAATTGTTCACTATTGTCTGTTGTAAATCTCTCACTAACATTTAATAACACATTTTTACGATACTCTCGATATATTAAATTTAAGCTACCTTTTGAAGATCAATTATTACTTTCATGTCAAATTTTGTTATAATATGAAGAAATATACTTTTTATATGAGGTAATACTTTGGATTTTTTTAAATCAAACTTTCTTTATTATTTATAGAAATATATTAAATACTATGTCTTTGTATATAAGATAATTATTGTTTTGGGACATAAACTTTCAGTCAAATGAAAGAGCTGGGAAATATTTTCAACATCTTCAATAGTGTACACTACACAGTAATCCAGTGTTATGCGAATGACACTCAGTTGTCATGTTATTTTAATCCAAACAATGTACGTATGTATAAATAAATTAAAGCTTACGGAAATTACAACAAATCCTCGGAGCCAGAAATTTGAAATAAAAAATACTTTTTTATTATTTTAAGTTAAAGGTCGGAAAAAAATAAATTTTAAAATAATTTTTGATATATTATAATATACTGAATAATACATATATGGTAGAAATATCAAGTTCGTGAATATAAGTCAAATGTCAATTTGGCAGATGTCAATATATTATATCAAAAATTATTTAAAAACATTTTTATTTGACCTTTAACTTAAAATATTAAAAAAGGAACTTTTTTCAAAATTCAGACTCCGAGGATTTGTTGGAATTTCGGTAAGCTTTAGTTTAAAAAAAACTGTTCATTTCAGATTTGCGCTCTCTAGCCATTTTTTAACAAAAAAACTCGATTTGGGACCACCCTAGTAGCACAACATATTGGACCAATATATAATCCATATAGGACCAATATATGAATATTGGTTCTATATAAGACCAATATTCATATATTGGTCCTATATGGATTATATATTATATTATATATTGGTGCAATATTGGTGCTACTGTGCGCACGCCGGTTTCCATACTGACGGGCTTGAGTTTTCTTTCATGCACAGATGTAGATGACTTTTCTAATAATACGTTTAATTAAATAATACGTACAAACGATTTGAGATCTAATATACGATTCAAATGTATTGACCCCTCACTTTAACAGCAAATATCTCAGAAACGGAGAAGCAGAAAAAATTGAAAACATTATGTGTTTATTAAGAATCTATTCTAAATCTGTCACTGAAATTTGAATAATGTACATTGGACACTTTTGAAGTTCAACTTAGTTATATTGAAAAATGTCTTACATTTTAAGGAAATTTTGACCATACCACAGGCTTCCGACTCATATGGAAAACCTGGAGAACCTGGAAAATTCAGGGAATTTAAAAATCTTTAAAAAATACCTGGAAATATCAGGGAATTCTATAAATTGTATAAGAAATCAAGGAATTCTGCGTCTCGATATGGAAAACCATAGAATTCTTAAGAAGTTCCACTGATGCAATTCAATTTAAGGAATTATTTTATGTGGAGTAAAAAATTAATTTACTAAAATATGTATGGAAATCTATATGTTTGGTTATGAAAAACCTGGAAAATTCAGGGAATTTTTTCAGCTTCCCAAAGTCTGAACTCTGTACCAGTTTTATATCTATTACAGCTTGGAAATATGCATACTTTGTAAATAATATTTTAGACACCGATAAAGCACGGCATTCTTTGTACAGGAAATTTTTTCAAAATTCTCTATTTTAAAATTTTGCAGTTATTCTCAAAAACTGGACGTCATGTTTATTCGGTCATTTATCAATGTATTTAAAAAATTTTTGTTAAAATAGCGAATTATGTAAAATTTGCAGAAAAAATTATTGGTATATATCAATCATTAATTTAGTTATGAACCGTAATAGATAATATTAGTGCAAACTTTGAATGGTATTATCCTTTACGCTTGATAACTAAATTAATATTTGATACATATCAATTATTTTTTTTGAAAATGCTTACATGTTACATAATTAACTATTTCAACACAAATTTTTTAAATACATTGATAAATAACCGAATAAAGATGACGTCACGTTTTTAAGAATAACTGCAAAATTTTAGAATAAAAAATTATGAAAAAATTTCCTCTTACAAAAAATTCCGTGCTTTATCGGTGTCTAAAATACTATTTACAAAGTATGCATATTTTTCAAGATATGATGGATTTGAAACTGGTATGGTCAAAATTTTCTTAAGAAGTAGGACATTTTTCAATATAACTTATCAGAACTTCAAAACTGTCCAATGTACATTATTCAAATTTCAGTGACTGATTTAGAATAGACTCATAATAAACACATAATTATTTCAATTTTTGCTGCTCTTCCGTTTCTGAGAAATTCGCGGTTAAAGTGAGGCGTCAATACATTTGAATCGTATATTAGTACAAATTTTATGTTGTTTAGAAGAAATGATTTGACCCACAACTAGAAACAAATGTCCTATTTCATTTTCTTTAATATTAAAAAAGAATTATTCCAGGGTTTTTATACTCCATTAAAATTTGTTGACTGTTTGATTTTGTATCCTAGATTTGAATCTGACCTATATAAAAAAGCTGTGGAAAATAAATAATATCAGACGAAGACCTGAATGCTCTCGGCTAGATTTCGAGATTTCAACTTTTAAAATAATTTATCACCATCACATTTTTATTATTAATAATTCTTTAAGCAGCATTAACTACCCACTAGATATTACTCTCTACTTAGATAAGATTTTTATGTATCGCCAAAAGAGGTATCGATCAACAATCAAGGCAGACACATGTAAGACTCAAAATTTACATGAAACGTAAAAATCTGGGATAGTATATTACCAAATATTTTTAACCCCACCCTGTTTATTTTTCAATAAAAACATATAAGGTTTTTTCCTTGACAATGACGTTAATAATTAAAAACATATATGGTTTTTTCTTTGACAATAGCGTTAATAATCCCTAATTATTATTTTTCACTGTCAAAGTTTTTAGCGCTAATAGACGGAGATGACTGTGAGGCAGACAGACTGATGGAATCGAAAGACTTTAATTTTCCTAATTCAATAATTAAAAACGGGAAAATTTTAAAAAAATAAAAAATAGTCGGGATTCTTTATACTTATTTCACAAATAAATCAAAGTTTCACGGTCACAACATGCGACGGGCCGCCGTACTTTATTAAAACGATAGTCAGATATAAGTGTTTTTACCGAATATAAAATATCTGAATACAACTGTGAATGAAACCTAAATATGCTTTCATGTTAAAGACAATAACTAACAGTGTTGCCATATTTCGGGTGCCAGTTTGCATTGGTATTCTCAGAGGGCCACTATGTCACTTTGTTATATACACTATATACAGATGTGTTTTAGCAGGCGCACTCTGGTGAAGAAGTTGCTCAACTATTGGAATATATGTGTCTATAAAATATGTAAAAATGGCACCCAATCAAAAATTGGTATTTTCGCCGATCTAGGCCAGAAGATGAGAAAACAGTCATTTTCTACTAAAAACAATGTGGCACCCAAATCTGGGTGCCACACTGTAAAATCGGGTGTCGGCATAACAAGGGTTATACGATTTGGGTGCCGCTATTACAATTTTTATATGTATATATATATATATATATATATATATATATATATATATTTATATTTATATATATATATATATATATATATATATATATATATATATGAAGTGTTGGTGTTCTTCCGGGTGTTTTCCCGTCATATGTGAAAAACGCACAACATTTCATCGAGTTACTAAGCAACGAGACTGTCCAACCAGAACATCTTCTAGTGAGCTTCGATGTAGTGTCATTGTTTACAAACGTACCAGTAGAGGAATCACTTGAATTGATCAAGCAAAAGTACAGTCCAGAGGATCATATTCTTAGTCTAACTACACACTGTCTAAACAACACATACTTCACATACAATGACCAGCGCTACAAACAAACGGAAGGAGCACCGATGGGTTCACCTTTGTCCCCAGTCATCGCTAATCTCTTCATGGAGGACTTAGAAACTCGTGCAATACAAACTGCACCACTCAAACCGAAACTTTGGCTAAGATACGTTGACGACACGTTCGTAATTTGGACTCATGGGAGAGAAAATCTTAATAATTTCTTAAACCACCTAAACAACATTCACGACAGAATCAAATTCACAACGGAGGTAGAAGCAGAAGGCCAGCTCCCATTTCTTGACGTATTAGTGAAGAAGAAACAAGACGGAACACTAGGTCATACGGTATACAGAAAACCCACTCACACAGACAGATATCTAAACGCAGCATCACACCACCATCCAGCGCAATTGAATTCAGTAGTAAAGACTCTAGTGACACGCTCCCAAAGGCTAGCAGACGGCGACCATATTAACGAAGAGATGTTATCACTCCAGAAAGCACTTATGAGAAATGGATTTTCAAGGTATACAATACAGAAGTCGCAAGAACCATCCAGACCACGAATCCAGGAAGAATCTGAGAAACCAGTGGCAAAAGCATATTTACCTTACGTGAAGGGGACAACAGATAAAATCGGAAAACTTCTACGTGGATACAACATAGACACAATATTCAAAACAGACCGAAAAATCAGCGCAGTTCTACGTAACCCGACATCAAAAATCGCCCTAGAAAACCAAGGAGTATACGAAATCCCGTGCCAAGATTGCAACAAATCATACATAGGACAAACGAACAGACGGATAAGTGTAAGAAGAGAAGAACATAGAAATGCAGTGCAAAAAGAGGAGAAAACATCGTCCCTAGCACAACACGCAAAAACCACAGGACACAAGATAGACTTCGACAACACCAGAACGATAGCCAATATCGAGCATTGGAGGTCAAGGATTACCAGAGAGGCTATAGAAATTGAAAAAAGACCTCAAAATCTTAACAAACGAGACGACACTCAAAGATTACCCACTGCATGGAAGCCCGCACTGTCAGGAAGTTACGTAACGGAAAACAGACGACGACCCACGGTAAACGAACAGATCGCAACGAGGCACCGTCGAGTATCGACCATTCACGAAGAGACACCACAGCCAGCTACAAGGGGACCCATCACGAGGAGCCGGAGCCAAGCGCTAACCAACCAAGGAGGACCACGACAACCTCCAGAGCCGGCTAGACACGAGGACGCACGACCACCAACGAGAAGTCACGTGAAACGTGACGTTTCAACGAGGCCTCTTGTCGGGTTAGCTCAGGCGCCCGCTACGCCTCCTACAGAGAGTAGAGGGCCAGTAACACGCAGCCAGGTGCGCAGGCGCGCCCCACCCCACAACATATATAAGGAGCCGCACAACACGGAGAACGTCAGTTCAGTTCGAGCAACGAGGAGCAGCAGCAGCAGCAGTAGGCAGCTTTCAGCTAGAACCTGAGGATGGCGGATGAGATTCCGCCGAAACGTCACGGGAAAACACCCGGAAGAACACCAACACTTCATTTAACACCCGTGAAAACCTAAGAAACAACATATATATATATATATATATATATATATATATATATATATATATATATATATATATATATATATATATATATATATATATATATATATATATATATATATATATATATATATATATATATATATATATATATATATATATATATATATATATATATATATATATATATATATATATATATATATATATATATATATATATATATATATATATATATATATATATATATATATATATATATATATATATATATATATATATATATATATATATATATATATATATATATATATATATATATATATATATATATATATATATATATATATATATATATATATATATATATATATATATATATATACATCCCGCTATCAATTCTGCGTCCTTTCATGGACCATACATTTCTGCGTCCACCAGAAGGAGAGGTTCTAGCAAACCGTTTATAGATGAATATCGACTTATTTTTAACGTAGATGTCAGTGATCGGTTTTATTTTTTTCTAAATGAAGAATTAAAAAAAAAAGTGTTCCTTCATGGACCATACATTTCTGCGTCCTTTTATTCTACAATCATTTCCAGCTCCGATGCATATTTTTCTTACATGCTGCGGTTCATTCTGCGTCCGACATGTATATTTAGTTACATATCTCTATCATTTCTGCATCCCACAATGTTGCCAAATTTACAAGCATGCGCTGGCTAATAATATGTATTAATAGAATGTCCAGGATATTTGTCTCTGGGATAGAGAAGTATTTTAACTCAAATCTGGATGGGCATTCGTCATTTGAAAATGTAGAGACTTCAACTGCATGGAATATATTTAGAACAAAATGTAGTATTATCTGTATTGTGACTTCTTATAATTAGTAAAAACTAAGGTAACACAAAACTAATAACGAATTCAATAATGTTTGTTAGTGGTGAATTTTTAATTTGTTGATATTGCTACTGCTGATAATGTAGGTGTCCGAAATGATGCAGAATTTTATTTATTCACTGGAACATGAACTAATGATTTCTTTTTCTATAATGCGTCTCTCAAATTGAGGCTACCTGTATTGCCATTTCCGTTATTATAGGAGATATAAAGTCAATTAAAGTTATTGGCCAAAACTGAAATTCGGCCAATATTTTCGATTTTTTTAGGGGTCGCCGGCACCTTACAGCTGTAAACTCTTTTTATCGTATTCTACCCAAAAAACAATACTTATCCTGAAAAATTCAACCATATAACATTTAGTGACGCCTTAAAAGTCCTGACGACTGGTGACACCATTTACTTGTCTGGTGAATATGTCTTTTAAAACGGGAACGTTTCCAGAATTCTTAAAAGTGGCTAAAGTAGTACCAATTTTTAAGAAAAATTATTCCCATATTTTGGAGAACCATAGGCCAGTAGTTTCTCTAAATTACTTTTGTCCGAGAGACAACATGGTTTTCGTTATGGAAAATCCACTATAACAGCTATATCAACATTTTATAATATAATTTAATATATTAAGGCAGGGGTTGGAATATTTTTTGATTTCAGCACGGCATTTGACTGGGTCGATCATGCAAAATTGTTAACTGTACTATATGACTATGGGATTAGAGGGCAACCACTAAACTGGATTAATTCATTTTTAACCAATCGTCGACAGTATGTGAGTATACATGTTAGTGAAAATATGGTATATACTGCCAATTCTGAATGTTCGTTTTTAAGTATGGGAGTTCCACAGGGATCAATATTGGGCCCAGTGTTATTCATATTATATATTAATGAGCTCGACTGGATTTCATGTAATAATTTCTTTTCAATGTATGTTAATGATCTTTCTATGATTATCTTAGATGCATAATGTGCTAGAAAGAAAATGTAATAATGTTGTAGAAAAGGTATCTACGTCTTTAAATCAACATCAGTTGTACTTCAATGCAGATGCAATTCTGTTAACTCTGTTTCATAATAGACAGAAAAAATGCGAGTCTATTTATTTTCAGGTCAATGAGTCAATTATAACGAGTACCCATGAAAGTATAAAATTTTTGGGTTTACATATCGATGAGTGCCTGACTTGAAAATCATATTGTGAATATCTAATTTCCAAGCTAGCGTCAATTTCATTTTTATTTAATAATATTAAAACCGTGCTTACCAGGGAGCAATTAGTTAATTTGTACTATGCCCAAGTGGAGTCTAGATTAAGATATGGTGTCTGTTTCTGGGGGAACTCCACTTTATCACAGAATGTCTCCATTGCTCAAAAACGGATAATGCGTTGTATAGCTCGTGTTTCTAGTACCCATTCTTGCAAAGAGATCTTTAGAGAGTATAATATATACATTTTGCTATGCTTATACATTTTCGAAATATGCGTTTATGCTTATCGAAACAAGAATGTGTTCATTGTGAATAAAAATATTCATAATGCAAATTCGCGTAACAAGAAAGAGTTTCGAATACCATATGCAAGATTTAATTTAACCTACAATTATCCAAATTACATGGCACCAAAATTGTTTAATAACTTACCCTCTGAATGTAAAGTAGCTAGAAACTTGCTGAATTTTAAATTAAATAAAGTTAAAACTGTTTTTGCTATCTAAATGTTTTTTCACTGTATGAGGCTTTTTACCTAGTTTTTAAGGTATATGTTGTAACTTCACTACTCCTATACAATTGAAATGTAGACAACATATAAAACATAAATTATTATTATTATTATTATTATTATTATTATTATATTATTATTATTATTTCATTTTTTCTCGGTATGCTTGCCGGTTACTTTCATCAGCTGAGAGGGAATTCACCCTATCCAGCTGCTGTTACGTCGATAGAAACTTCCTTACTAGGTGGCAGGTTTGTAGAATAACAGCCTTCTGTATGAGTATTATAAGGCCATTAGGAAGCTCTAGTTTAGCCAAGTTTGGCTCCAGGTGTTTTGAACAAACTCCATCAACAGAAATGATCACTGGTAAATTTTAATTTCGCGTAGTTTCCACAGACGTTTTACCTCAATTGCCAGATTTTGGTACTTAATAGCTTTATCTTGTTCTGTTTTGGTTAGATTGTGGGTAAGGGGAACACCGACGTCAATTATTATTATTATTATATTATTATTATTATTATTATTATCGTAACAATATATACAAAGAAAATATGGTTTCACAATATGGGTTTCCTCAATTATTTTAAAAACAAAAAAGGTAAAGGTATTTACATAGAACTTGCCTCTTTACTTATACAGTGCGGTTACTCTAACAAAGTATTAATTATGAAACGACATATGAAAATGATAATAATCGGAATGTAGTTATCACTATTATTACAAAGAAGACCTGATAACTTTTGGTCAACGAAATATACAGAGTGGTTATTCGACAGCAAAAATTTAATATTAAATAAAAAGTGCCAAAAATATAGAAGGCTTGTTTTACAAATTTCCATCATGATTGAATTATTTCTTAGGATGACTGATCTGAATATTTTTCACTAAAACTATAATAGGTGTCTTCCTTATCAGTTGTGTTAACTATATGCCAAATATTATTGCCATCTCTCACATTTTTAGTTGCATGTCGACGTAGTGGAGTAGAAGTGGTTAAAAATGTTTTTTTTTATAAGTAGAACGTAAAAATTTTAAATTTGAGCGAAAATTATTTTTCATTTTCTATTCCCTACCAAATTTTACTGTTCTCCGTCAAGTAGTGTTTTAGTTAATGACAACAGACCGAAAGACAGACCAATGAAATTGAAAAAATGTATTATTTTCGTAATCTACATGATCGGAAACGTGAAAATTCGAAAAAATCTTGTGATTTTTCTCGAATACAATAATTCCCTTCGGTGTGTGAGGGAAGTAAAGGTTATATCAAATCTAAAAGCGCCATTGAAATACACAAGAATTCTCTAAAATTCTGTCCATTTCCATCTTATATAATAACGGATGAAATAGCAATACATACAGCCTCAATTGGGACACACTATCAGCTGAGAAATATACTCATATCAATGGACGTCGATGAAAAATATTTCAAATGTTATTTTAAATTTTGGAATAAATTGAACTACTTTTTATTACCTTATACGTGCAATGCAAACTATATTATAGTGACGGCTCACCGGGGACGCGGAGGGCTGAAGAACGGCGTGACAAAAATGTTTAATTGAATCTAGAAATTGAAAGATAAATTGTTAAGGATAGAAAATTGCACCAGGAACATTTTTTATAATTTTCTCGTTGGACAAAACAGTTTGAGAAAATTTTAAATATGTGTAGACCAATTATTCGTGGCCTATGTGGTACAAAGTAATAACCATAATGCGAAAATGATGAATTTTATATTAACTATATTTCATAGCGAAAAAAATGTATTTCATCGATTAACCAACAATTTGGTTCGTAGAAGAGGTACATCAATGATGTATTTCAGCATGTTGTTTTGATGAATTCTCTAACTTCGTAAATACGAAGTTGCAACTTCTATTCCTATAAACGTACTTCTGAATAGAATTATTTAGAAGTATGTTTATAGGAGTAGAAGTTGCAGTTGAGCATAGCTGATTGCGAATATATATTTAGTTAATATTTTGTATGAATGCTGTACAATTTTCGGTAACGAGGCAGGTGCGGATCCAGCATTTTGTTGAGGGAAAAATGCAATAAAATAAATTTATTTTTATATCAGGTTTTCTTATTTAAACTTTGCTCCAGGGGGGGGGGGGCGATCCTCCCTTCGCCCCCTCCCTGAATCCGCGCCTGTAACGAGGTGCCATTGAGATTAAGTATACATCCTATTTATTTTAAGGAGCATTCGTAGTAAGCAGCATGCTTCACTCATTTTAAAATAGTCATACTAAGAATACCTTAATTACATTGTAAAGTAAAATTAATATATCACGTAATCTATTTAAACTTCATTCGAACTGAGGGACATCTTTTATAATATACAATTTATAGTGTGTACATGTTTGTGTCTATACATGTCCTTAACATACAACATTGTAGAGGAGCTTTAGAACAGGCAATGATGGAAGCAATTTGAAAAATTGGATATTGTATTTCTGAAAGATGGCGAGAAAGTTGTAGGATAAGGTTAAGTTTATAAAAACTAATTATTACTGGTTGGATAGGGACATTAAATTTAATGAACTGGAAAAGTCGAAAGAGCCTAATCAGCAACCAACTTCCAAAACACCTGGACGGCCAAGGACATTGTCACACAAACTTAGTGAAAGAGCTAAAAGGTGCAGAGATTAAGGATATGCAAGTACATCCCATTATGTTTTCCCTTTGTCACATTCCATTGACCATAACTCAAAGAGAATTCCCCGTGGTGGAGCGTAAGTAACTGAAAGTAAATTTATGATTAAAGTAGCAGATGGTAGCAGTTTTTTTCATAAAATGATAAAGTAATAATAGGTAATTATAGTTAAAGCGACATAACTTAGATCAATGTAAATAAAACTATAGACCTGCAAGAATTTGTAGATATTCAGAAAATTACAATTCCCTACTTTTACATCTCTCTACTTAGAGCAATCAAGCACTTCATTTTAAATACAACTTAATTTACAACATATCTTAATATTATTTTAAGAACAACCTAAAATTACAAAGTAAACCGTTTTGCATCAAAAACAGAAAAAAATATAATTGAAATCATTTCGTTCGTTCTCGAAACATAAAATTGTCCGCTACACCCTTTCAAAAACCATCCTTTAAGAGCTTACATTTATTTCACTACATTTACTTTACATTTTTTTCGTAGATTTACAAACCTTATTCAAAACGTTACGTAATTTTAAAATAATATTTAATTTCCAACCCCCTTAAAATCCATAACCTTGGTCCTTAGAATTTTTTTTTACTATTTTTAGTGTATTCACGGGAACAATATTATCGTATCTACAATATTTTAGAATATTAAAACTAAATATTTTTTAAAACTCTTCAAAACCACCTTCAGTGTCTAAATCTTTTTCTATATGTTTTCGCTTTTCTAACAAATATTTTCTATTCATTTGCAAATTTGTAGAAATTTGTCCGCCTAGAACTTGAAAATTGACCAGTGTGATATCTCTCAGCTTCGAACTGAGTTTAGTGAAGTTAGGTGACATCAATTTTACTTCCAAATATTTTTAGTAAGACTGAAAAACTACTTGAAAAAAACATATTCCTTGCTTATTCTATTACTGTGGTCGTACCAAGTCAATCATGCAAAGTGTTAATCAAGTAGGTATTTGGACGACTGCAACTTCTACCCGTTACTGCACTAAGTGTTCTTAAGATAGCCAAAAAACAAACAGGTCCATCTAAATTACATCAAATGAAGGTTAAATAACATCTAAAATTGTTTAATGCTTAAAAAAAATGCAAAATAAATGAGCCTGCTTTTCATTGACAGTTCGAAAATGATACTGTTTTCCAAAACTTTTAACAGAATGGTAAGAATTGAGACATGGAATTAAAGAAAAATGTTATGGAATAATAATTATGGTAAATCTTAATCTCTCACTGCGAATTCATTTTTCTGTTCAGTAAAATTTCATGGCTCAATTCCATGACCACATGGGAGTCCTGAACTTAGTATTGGAGATTTCTAATGATGGAATATCAAAGATCTTCGCAACAGTAGTTAATAACAATTTGAAGAGTTCAAAAGAAAGGATTGAGGAAAAGTTGTTTACAGAAAAGTGAATGTTTGGAAAGAGTAGTGAGAAATAGTGTTCAGTGGGAGTTCAAGATTTCGTAACTGACTAGAACTTTTAATCCATTACATTTGTATTAATATCGGTTTTTAAAATACTCACAAATGAAGCACTTCACTCTTTATAGTTTTTCACATTTTTTGCAAATATTTAAGGACTTTTCATAAAAAATAATCGTTCTTATAAAGAGTGACTTTTCCTCGTAAGCATACAATTATAATCTTTTCACCTTCATTATTAATTCCATGTACATATTGTATAATTCGGATTTAATTTTGTACCATAACGTCACGGAATCTGTAAGAGGTTGAAGTAATATATAAAATTTAAACGCTTTCATTTGAATGTAACAATACGTGAACCTTCCATCGCCGCAACTCAAAGCATAACGTAGATGCTAACTAGCTATCGTCAAGATAACAAGTATTAGCGACGTTGCCAAAATAACGGACGCGGAAAAGGCATTTTTAATAAAACCAGAATATACAAAACGTATATTTACATGACAAACGGTGGCGTCTCGGTAGTAAATTTGCTGAACTAAAAATATACAAAATATTTCATTTCTCTATCAATTCTGCGACCGACGCGCTCTTAAACTTTTGCCTGTAGAGTCCGCATTTCTTTAAGAAATGGTTTAAGAATTTAATCCGTGGGTCACGGTTAAATACGCTAACTTGTGATAAATAAATAATCGATGTATCTTGGCGGGAAATGGAAATAACGTGACTTGTAATTCTGCGTCCGATATACGGTCGCAGAATTACACCGGACGCAGGTTTAAATGTAAATTGCCTATTACAGGACGCAGAAATGATAGCGGGATATATATATATATATATATATATATATATATATATATATATATATATATATATATATATATATATATATATATGAAGTGTTGACGTTTTCCCGTGTAGTTGGTAGGCTCCTGTTGGAGCCATGGTTGTCTGAACGACGTTTCGGCGGAATCTCATCTGCCATCATCAGGTTCTAGCTGAAAGCTGCCTGCTACTGCTGCTGCTGCTGCTAATTCGAGCAACGAGGAGCAGCAAACAAACACACAGAACGGATTGCTTTTGTTGATATGTCAACTGTCATCAAGTATGTTGACCGGATGGTTGAAATTGCCCAATCATGAGCCATAAAATGTAAACCAAATAATAAACACAACAAATAAGATTTTGGCTTCAAACATTACGTGTTGTTTTCGATATCTATGTTTGTTTCTTGATATGTGATGCTAAGGGATAAATAATAATATAAATATTTAATATATGTACAATAATATATCCAATATGGTTCCCGATGGCTCAATGTGCAGAACAAGTCGCTCGGACGAGCATACCTTGTAACTGTTTGTACCATGGTTGTGTCAGAGACATTACATGTAAAACAACACTTCTTTCCAAAAACGTGTTGATTTGATGACGCTCCCTTTCCAGTTGGGCACGACATTGTCATTCCGTCCGCGACAATTGAGCGTTACAAATTTACGTTCAAGATAATATACAGATTCGGCAAATATAGTTCGTGATATAGGGAATAAACTTCCTATTGAAACCAGAATGCGTGGGGTCGTTGACCCGGTCAAGCAGTGGTGGTATGAACGAATACCAATGCCCTGCGTTGATCTACGACAAGGCCCGACTTATCTGCGCAGATACACGTTTACATATCACGATCTGTAATTTCCGAATCTATATAGGCATATAATTCATTGACGTGTTACACAATTTAGGCCGACCCTGCATTTTGGGTAGGACAAGATTTCGTTTAGCTGATGTGTAGGGGGTTGCAGTGTGAGTATAAAACTCGGTTTTCGGGGTTGAAAGCCCCACGATTTGGCGCCATTTTGAAAAAATTGAGTTTTTCCGCGATATCTTGAGAACCGTAGGTCTCACAAAAAATGTTCTAAGACTTTTTTGTAGAGAATTGAATAATCTAAATCTTTTTACCGTAAAATTGAGAATGAAAAAGGTATACTTAATTAAAAATTGATTTATAGATAATATTTCCAAGAAGAATATATCATTTAAGGTTTATACATTTATTTCTCTTGATTTTATTTTAAAAATGCATCAGATGTTTTTTGTAAATCATTATAATTTTCTCTACTCACTTTTGAATTTCTTTTCTTTGGAGAGGTGTTAGGACGCTGCAAAGGGATTAAACCAAGTACTCAATTCAAAATGCGGGAAAGGGTTCACGAAATAACATCGGTTTGAAACTTTGACTATACGAAAATCGGGATCCCGCAATTCTAGAAGTTAAGGAACACGCCTGAAAATGCCCAATAGACCCCGATAATTTCAAAAAAAATCAAAGAGGATTCTATGAAATTTCCTTTTTTTACTATTAATTTACAAGGGTGGTTGATTTATATTTGGTAAATTGGTAAAAAATATTTTTATTCTACTTTTTGCTTCAAATTTGGTTGAATAGGCATTGTTGGACAACAGCAAATCGTTCTCAATACTTGAGAGGGTAACACTACCCCATCCTACCCCTCCATTTAAGGAGTGACAATGTTATTTTTGCCCAAGGGAGCATGTATCCAAAGTTGAAGCTTAAAGAAAATAAATATTTTTTACCAATTTACCAAATAGGGGTGATATTACCCCTTAAAGGTCGAGAATAATTTACTTTTGCCCGCAATGCCCATTCGACCAAAGGGTATAGTCAGATAAAAATGAGCGATCTGTCCCCGATAGGAACTGCCTATAATAGGACCGGCGACCATAGTGGTGCTCACAGGGTCGAGCACCACACGTAAAACAAAGTGGTATTTCATAATGGAGTTTAGGATATCAGAAATTTGGACGAGATATGTTTGTGGAATGTTTTTAGTATTACATTAGGACTAATCTCAGGAATTGGTGCTTTATTATTTCCTCAGATTTTGATAACCTTTTAAACATTTCATAATTTTAATTTTATTGGAGATGGTGAGGAGTTTGAGCAGATTACTTAGAGATACATGGCAAAGTGTTTCAATTTTTTGGTTCATGAGATCATGTTGTTGTTTAAGGGGTAGTATTGAATGCGTTGAAGTGATGGGAAATAACATTTGCCATGCCTTTGTCTTCTTGTCGTGGGGGTGTCAATTCCTTTATAATTTAGGAAAATATGCAAATTAGTTCCAGAAAGGTAATGTTGGAATTTCTTCAGGGGGTGCTTAAATGTTCCCAGGGGTGTCGCGCACCCCCTGGTACACCCTGGCTACAGGTGAGCCTCCATCAGTGTGGGCACTTGTACATATATCTTGTGTAATAACTTTGGTAGTTTCCACAGAGGAGTTGTCTTTCCAAGCCAGTCTTTGGTAGTGTTGTTGCTTACCGAAAACTTTGGCGTGGATTCAAAGTTTTCGTTTGTACACGGATTTTCAGCGTTCAACCGCGTTAGCTGTATTACAATTTCGTACATAAGTGGGGCGTATGGTTGTGAAATCAATACGGTTTCGGGAAGGCGTGTTGTTTGACAAATGCGTTCCCATTTGTCGACCGTACAACCGGTACAACCTCCTATATATTGAAGACGCAAACGGAAATACATAATTTGGAGTGCAGTGTGTGCTGAGTAGGAAGAAACTACTGCACACTTCGAAGGACCATTAGTGATATAAGAAGCTCCCATCGACTAAAAATTCCCTTTATGGGAGGAACACGAGCGGATCTAAGGCCATGGAATTTAATAAACTTAAGCTTCAATACAGCGAGTCCTCCGCATCCAGACCTGTACAAAAAAGAATCGTAGAATTGTGCTTGGTAACGTGACATTTAGATAGAGTGAGAATCCTTCATACCACTATATAAAAAGGGATCGACAGATGTTTGTGATAATGCTGCATATTATTCAATCTAGACTTCAGCATTACCTGTCTTGGCAAATACCTTCCGACAAGTTTAAGCGTCACTTTATCGCTGAACTATATTTCGGTTATATTCGGTTTTGCCGAGCGCCAACTTTACAATTCTTATGAGGGGTAAATGTCCCACAGTAGCTTCTTAACACAGCCTGTTGCAGTAGGGCTGGGATAGCTACAGTGAAGAAACGGTTACGTCCATGGGTCCAGACGACAGATTAGATCTTCACTCACATTTAACAGTAAAACGTACATGTCGGTAAATAACTACGTTTATTAAATAGAATAAAATTTACAACAATAAAACGGTCAGGTACCAAAAATAATCCTACGGAGTTCATTATAAATAATATTAAACCTTAAGATATATCATTTTATTTTAATTTAATATTCGTGACATACAAAGCCAAGAGTACGAGGAACCAGTTACTAATATTATTTCGGAAGCTAGCGGTGGTAAGCAAGCAAACAGTGAGTAACAGTAGTAGTAAAAAAGGCGGTGTGCAAGTAACAGACAATAGCAAGCGATTATCTACAACAATAATCATACATAAATGTGTGAAGACAAAACTAAATAAAACATCAGTTGGTATCAACCAAGTAAATAAAACGTTCATCGGATTCGGTGCGGTGTGTAACATAAGTTACATTCGGACCAGAAAATGAAACGGTTATCGAATTCGGTGCAGTGTGTAACATTCGGATCGAAAAATAAAACGGTTATCGAATTCGGTATCAGTTTACGGCGGAGATTAATCTGCCTAGAGGGACAGACCGAATAATCATAACAGTGGTAGTTTTCGACCGTAACTGGAACAAATAAGGAAGGATAATATTTATTTAAATTGAATTTTTGGCGTCGGAAAATCACTTCGTTACAGTAATAAACAAGATGCTCTACCTTGGGGCAATTGTGGATAACACCGGAAACCACGTATATGAGGTTAGAAGAAGAATATAGATAACAAGATCGACAACTTCGCAGTTGAGCTAAATTTGACGTGACAGAAAGATCAAACTTGCTGACGCTTTAGTTTTCTCTATTTTTCTTTACACCTCTGAAAGATGGACTGTTAGTGCGGCAGATTGACGCATTTGAAATGCGTCTCTTTTCTCGAATTATCTAATTTTCTGGCCACATTAATCGAAGAGAGGACAATATAAAACGCTTGTTTGTCCAGGAGAAACTAGATGGCAAGAGACGAAGAGGAAACCACCAACACGTTGGGCTGATATCACTAAAGAATAAATGGGAAAGAGCTTTGATAAGAGCTAGTAGGCAACCACCATAGATCGCGTGAAGCTATGATGACATGTCGGATACGATATACAACAAAGGGGACAAACTGGACCATTACAGACGTCTGCCAAAACGTTGTGAATAAAAAGAGGAAAACATGACATTTCATGAAAACTCAATGAGGTTTCCTGATATAGATTGATTACTACTTTTCACTTATTTATTAAAATTATTATACTAAATAACAAATTTCTTAAATAATTCCTTGGGTTGTTGTAGATATATGCACAATTGTCTTGATAAAATAAAACATTATGTTTTAATATGTAAGCCAGCGTGCAGTTACCTGACACATTTGTGATAGCTAGAGACATTATTATTTCTTTTCCTTAGAGCACGGCAGACAAAGAAAGTGATGTGAAAAGTTTTCTTGATGGTAACTTCACCAAAAATAACTCAAGATGTTCTTTGCAATTGTATTTGTATCAAGCGAATACTTTTTATATCCGTTACTTGCCACTTAGTGATTACAAAAATACAACTGGTATACATCCCGATCAGTGGAGGTACAGCGACAGACATTCTGAACCTGCACGTTATGTCGCTGGGTATGACAAAGAAGTATCGGGCCAATTTTTTTCTAATCAATTGATTATCACTTAGTTTTCATAAAAACATGATTGCAATACATCTCGGTCAGTGGAGTTCCAGATGCAGGTATACATCCCGGTTATTATAGGTACAGTGGCTGACATTTTAAACCTACAAAATGTCTGATTTTAAGCCATGATTAGTTAATGTCAAGCTAATTTCTTTAACCTGTAAGAAAAGTTCTCATATCACATTTCTTATCTGCCATACTCTAAGATAAAGAATTAATCATATTTCTAGTTATTACAAACGTGTCAGGTGATTGCACGCTGGCTCCTAAACTATTTTAGTTGAACGATCAATACCTCTGAGAGTAAAAAATTTTTTTTTACAGATTTGCCGAAAATATGTCCAGATATTGTTGGACGTGATCGTTGGGGTGGAAGAATTCCATTAGCAGTAGAGTATAGTATTGTTCCGGTGAAATTTGTAGTAATTCACCATACTGTTACAGATGAATGCAATTCTGAAAGCTCTTGTTCGAACATAATGAAAAGTATTCAGAATTTCCACATGGACACTTTGGAGTTTCACGATGTAGGCTATAAGTATGTATAATATAATTATAAAAATGCAATATACTCTTTGTTTTGTACTTGCGAGAGTATAATAATAATGAGTTATAACAGTGATATGTAACTGCAGAGGAGATACAATTTTTCGGCCTTTTAAACTTTGTGGTCTCCTTTGTGAAATATAATTAATTAAGTAGGTAAGCATTTTTGATGTTACAACAATCGTTTATTTTGTTATAAACCTAAAATATACAAATAATCAAAAACCTATGAAGGAGGGTATGATCATACTTCTTGTGTGAGATACAGAGTGATGAAGCTCAATTCAATTTGAGATGTCTAAAGGTTTTTTTTATGAACGGAGCTCGAGAATGACACAATATAAAGGAAATTCCGTAATATCCAAAGTTAATATGGTCAGTTTCTTATAAAAACTCACTCAAAGAGGAGGTATTGGGGATGTAACATTGAACTAACATTATCCTGTTTTGACCACGGTATGTTACATCCCACCATCGCTTCGACTAAATCTAAAATAAAATTACGCTGATTGTCACGTATCAGTAGAGCAACTAGTACTCATATGCTTTTGTGAGGAAATATGTTTTAGATATCCAAGAAATTGCTGTTACTATTACTACAATAAAAACCTGTTCCATCAGTTCGGAAAATCGCGAATCCACAAGTAAACTGCAGTCTGAGAAACACTGGACATTCTTGTACACCGCCGACGGTAAGACCTTCGGTAGTTCTCGCGCTTCTCTCGGGGAGTATTGGGTCAAACTTACAGTACTTTGTGCAATAAGGTGCCATGTGCCGTGAAACACAGCGCCAAGGGTTTCAGCCAAAGATGACTTGTTATATACTACATTTTGAAAAAACAATGTAGTAGGATTTGCATTTTTCCGGTGGACCATCGAAACCCAAAAAAAACGTCGGATTGATATGAAAGTCATATCTATCGACTCGAGAGCGAATTTAGAAAATTCCGTCCGTCGGTCAGTCGGTCTGTCGGTCGGTCTGTCTGTCGGTCTGTCTGTCGGTCTGTCTGTCGGTCTGTCTGTTGGTCAGTCGGTCGGTCACGCCCAGACCCCCTAATCCATTTTCGAATTTCGATGAAACTTGGGTGGTTAATAGGAGGTCTTTAGAAAACCTTAACGCCGGAAGCTCGGCTCCGTTCGGAAACCGGAAGTACCCGATATAGAGGTTTCGAGTTTTTCGGGAGAAATTGATTAACTCGGTAACGGGTAGTCGGATCGAGATATTTCAAAAAAGAAATGGTGCCGCTGAAGGTCCGACTTCGATCTTCAAAAATGGCAATTGTAGGGCTGAATTAGGTCTATTAGTTGACGTTTGTGAGAAATTTGACAATACAAAAGAGAATCTACAAACCCTGGAAAACTTGATTTTTTTTGGTAAATTCTACAAATTCCGAATAGTTCCCTAATAAAAATCGAATATTAACTATTCCGTCGATCAATCTCTATAATCAGTATAAGACACGGGCCTTTTTGAACAAAAAATCTGAAATAGAGTTTTTTCGAGAAATTTAAAATAAACGAGTTATTTACGAAAATGCATTCCATAGAATTATTTAAAAATATATTACAAATTGATAAATTATCCGCGCGATATAGGTGCAAACAAATAATGTAATGTTATATTTAAAATATCATCATTTCCTTATTTTCATTTACTAAATAAAAATAGAACCGATGCCCTTTCTGTGTTTCAAAATGTAGTTAGCCTTTACTTTAGTCAATGCAAAAAGAAAAAAAAAATAAAAATAAAACATGTCATGTTCTATTACGTGAAGTTTTGGGACAGAACCCTTACATGGATATTGCAATGTGGACCATCACTTAAGAAGATATGAACTTAGTTACTGGCAAAAATTCTGTATAGGAATAAATAAATACCTTATTAATTTTGTTATTCCAGATATAGATCAAGAAAGGTAATAGAACTAAAAAGAAGTATGTTGAAATTAAAGAAATATTTATTTAGATAATATTTAAATTCATATTGTATATGACCTTTGTTGGAGATGCGCTGTTATAAATAATATAAGTTGGCCTATGTCACAGTTATGTTGTAACGTAATTATTATAAAAGTGTCAAATATATTTTGTCTGTTTCTATTACTTGTGTTTCTCATCATTCCCATCAGGTTATGAGGCCAGTAAATGCTAAGTTTGTTGTTTAAGTAAACTAGAGTATTCTTATTTTACGTGTGTTTGTGTGGCGTCTGAAAATAAGATGGCAGCTTGTTTAGTAAGTAGGGAGGGAAACTTAGCAAATCACCAAATTAAACAACAAAAATTATCAACTATGGAAATTGAAACTCACAGTAATATTGAAACGTGATGGTCTTTGGAAAGTTGTGAACAATCCAAAACCTGAAACAGAGGCTGACATTTCAACGAAAAGGGATGACTGCGAGTATAAAGCAATAGCTACTATTATTTTGAACGTTGAAGGCGAACAACTCGTTCATGTGGCAACTTTGGAAACACCACGGAAAATGTGGTTAGCACTTCAACGGCTCCATGAAAGGTCCTCGCTATGTAACAAATTATACTTATTGAGAGAACTGTACTCAGTGCGTTTTATACAAGGAACAATGCAAGCTCTTCTCAACAGTATGATGGAAATAATTTCTCAATTGCCTGCCTTGATAAGAATTTAGCAGAAGATGATCTTCCAGATTAGCTAAAATGGTTAAAGAGTTTACAATGAAAGTATCCACGATGTTTGGATAGATGGTCACCACGTTTCGCTCAGATAACGGAATGGAGTATATTAATCGAGAGCTAAAGAATTTCTTTAAAGAAATGGATATTGAATGCCAGTTTACAGTACCATAATATATAAGCTGGTGTTCAGTGCCATTTTCGGAGTATGTTAACCGAATGCTAAAGAATTTCTTTAAAGAAAATGGCGTTGAACACCAGCTTACAGTACCGCAGCAAAACGGAGTATCAGAGAGAAAGAACCCGTCGTTGACTGACATGGGAAAGTGTATGTTGGTAGATGCTCAACTTCACAATAAATTTTGGGAAGAGGCAGTATGCTGTGCTGTATACCTACAGAACAGATTTCCAAATAGGAGTATTAATAAAACTCCTTATGAATTCTGGACGGGAAACAAACCAAATATAAGCCATATTCGAACATTTAGTTCCAAAATTTACTCATTTGTGCCTAAGGAGAAACGTAAAAAGTTTGACGACAGAGCATCAGTGGGAGTACTTGTAGGTTACGACACATTTTCAAAAGGATATCGTATCCTAGGCCTAACATCAAATACAGCATGGGTTGCCAGATCAGTAAAAATTGTGGAGGAGTCTAATGATCATGTTTTGAAACTAGCAGAAAAGAAGTAGTATATTCAATAGTTGAAGTTATTTTATCTCCAGAAAGGGCAAATGAGCAAACGAATCAACAAGAAATTGTCCTATCTGAATCTCCAATTTCAGATATTGGCGTCGACGTTGAGATTGCAGAATAAAGTGATTTTGAAGTTAAGGATTTTCAAAATGAAGAGTTTCAAAACAGAGATGACGAGGTAGAAAGTAGGCTTAGGCGTTCTAAGCAAATAAATAAAGGAGTTCCATCAAAAAGATTATCATACAAAGCAGTTGAAACTGACTTGAAAGAGCCATCCTCCTGGGAGGAAGTGAAATCTTTTCCCCTCGCGAGCAAAGATTTCTGCTGCCGAGGAAAAAATCAAATCATTAATGTAGAAGGATGTATGTGAACTTGCAGATTTGCCTTCGGGCCGAAAAGCCATAACCTCAAAATGGGTTTTTAAAATTAAGTTTGATAGTACAGGAGCAGTTCACACAAAGCTCGTATGGTGGCAAGGGGGATATTCTCAATGTTATGGAAGTTATTATGACGAGACTTTTGCTCCAGTAGTAAAATATGAAACAGTACGTGTGCTTTTAAGTGTGGTAGCAATAAAAGATCTTCAAGTGCGTCATCTTGGTGTAGAGTGTGCCTTTCTAAACGGTGATTGATCATTTCATATTTATTTGTTCTATTTATAGTCAGTACATCACAAGACTCAGATCGATGTATTCGATATATTACGATATTTCTATGTATCGATATATGTTCAATATTCCTCGCAACAAAAATTTGGAGAGAGGGGGTAATATTCCTTTATTCTTCTTGGCATCTTGACATCAGCGCCAGTTGCAGATTGCGTTTAGCAGCTAGTTCCCTTCGATATATTCAGAAAAATATCAATATTTGCACCCAATATATTGCAACAAAGATTAATATATCGATATTTATTTCATATCGATACATCGTTGCCATCCCTAGTAATCGCTAGACGGCTGAACTAATAAAGTATTATCGACTATCGTATCAAACCCTAAAATAATCCAAATAGTGATTCAGATCTGTTTCGGTGTAATTTTAATATACTCTTCTATATTTTTCAATTTTACTGTAATATCGACATTTTATCGATGTTTAAGAATGTGATTTATCGATGTGAAAATATCGAACATCGGTCATTTCAACATCGATGTTTTCGATACATCGATATACAGGGTGTTTGGTGCATCGTATGCCAAATGGAAATGGCCGACAGAAAGGGTTATCTGCTATCCTTTCAGGCCTCTTAATACTTCCCATGCCCTGCGGGATTTTTCATATCGACCTTTTATCTTTTTAATGAAAAAAATCCCAAATTCTACGTTTAAATTTAAATTATAAAAAAGTATTAGGCGTAGACTGCGAATTTAATTTTTATTTTGATGTGTATTGTTGAAGGGTTCTTTTAAATCCAAAATTACTGGCATTAGTCATCTAGTTGTTTTTTTATTCACTCGAAAACTTTCGGAATGGGTAAAATTTAAATTTAAACTTAGACTTTGCAGGGCTATAAAAAAAAACTCAGAGCAACCGGGATCTTCCAACTCCCTCAAAAATTCTCTATTCTATCCTCTTGCTAATGATGTGCAACATGTCATAAAAATCTTTTAATAACTTCGTGAATTCGCTAAATTAATGAATCGGGTCACATAAGGCTAATATTCAAAATTACGAATAAAAAATTATTTTTGCTTAAATTACGCATGGGAAACAGGTAAAATCTGTTATCTCACTCTCGCGACGTAAAATCTATCTTCTATCTCTTTCTGTTATTGGTTTTCTTGAAATAAAGAAACAGTTACATTTTTATCATTTATTAAAAAAATTTAAAAATCTTGCTCAAAGTATTGGTCTCTGTTACGAATGCAGGCCCGATATCTACTTCGTATTTCGGCAGTTGTTGTATGAAGTCGTATTTTCTCCCTAATTGTACCGAAAGCCGTTTCTATGAGTTGGATAAGAGGACAAGTTCCTCCCTAGTCGCAACCTGCGTCGCGTACACGAGCTCTTTGGCACGACCTCGGACATACAATCCAATGGAGTCAGGTCTGGGGAACGTGGAGGCCATTGAATAGGGCCATCCCGCCCAATCCACGCATTTGGGAACAATTTGTCTAGATATTGTCTTACAATCAATCGCCAGTGCGCGGGACAGCCGTCATTTTGAAAAGCTATAGGCGTATCTGTAGATTGAGCGGGATGGCCCTATTCAATGGCCTCCAAACACCCTGTATATCGCGCATCACTAAGAGAATTCATCATTTGTTAATGTGGTTCGGTACGTAAAGGTGCAAAAGTGCTTTATTCATTTTTGCTTTTGTGTGTTGAATCAACATTGTGTTTTGTCATTTAAAAAGTTTTAATAAATTTTGTTAAACTGTAAAATAGTTTTAATCATCATGATTACCTAACCATTTTCAAATATACAAAGTTTTCACTAAATGAAGATATCTTATACTTTACCCCTAATATGCAATATAGAGACCATGAAACATTTCAAATAGAAAAATCACATGCGTATTATACGCATAATGCCAATTTGTTCATGCACTACTTATAATATATTTACTACATTAGGTAAGTCTATAGTATAGTTGCAGCTTTACTTGTATATAGTACCTAGTTTTAGTAGCTAAATTTTATAAATCATTGAAGGCTTTATTTTCACCGGATAGATACGTAAGTTAAAACTATAAATAATTGTTCATCATAATAAAATGTATCTGCATATTATTTTTAAATTGAGTTTAACAGAAATTTATACTGATAGTCCATAAATTGAAGATTCGATTTTTATTGTCAAAAAAATTGTCTAAATTTGATCAAAATTGATTAAGATAATAATTTTGTTGGACTTTCAAACAATCTACGGGATGCCCCAAAAAAATTGAATCTTTTTATTTTTACCGATCGAGTGAAAATAAATAAATAATTTATAAAATTCAGCTAGTAAAACTATTAATAGTACTTAAATTACGTACATGCTGTAAATATACTATTTACTTATCATAGTAAGTATATATTTATTTGTCACTAATAAATTATTTATTTACAATCGGAACTACTTTCACTTGGTATGTTTTATTTATGACAAGTAAAAAGGATCAACTCCATTTTATCTAGTAAAGTGTTCTCTTGGTCCAAATAGTACACAACTTTTTATTTACTACAATTAAATTTTTATTTATCATTATGAAATTTTTCGCTCAGTGTACTTGGAACAACCACCTAGTTTTGAAGTCATTGGTGAAGAAGATATTTCTTCGTCTCAAACACAGCATATATGGATTGAAACAATCGGTACGTGTTTGGAATAGAAAAGCAACTGGCACTCTTCTAAAACTAGGGTTAATACAAAACAAATCTGATTCAGAATTATTTACGAGAATAGAAAAATGTGGTACTATGACATACATATTATTGTATGTAGATGACCTACTTATAGCAGGAAAATCAGGGGATCTCATAAGTTACCTGTGTTTAAAGCTGAGTAAGTTCTTGGGGAGGTGTCGCACTATACTGGCATTCAGGTTGAGCGCAAGAAAGATGGTTATCTCCTGTTGCACCAAGAGATGAAATCAATCAGTTAGTTACGCAATATGGAATGGAAAATGCCAAGCCCGCAGCGACTCCAATGGTGGACTCTACCTCACCCAACACCTTTCACACACGTCATTCTCATTATCTGGTCGAGATACCGGTCTGAGGAGATCAAGAGAGTGATTTGAACTTCAAGTAACCTCTAAAAATAACCTGATCGCGTTTCCGTTTGTTAAACATAAGTTGGCCTTGGAATAGCCTTGACCATGGCATGGTGGGGTTAAATAGACTCGGATTCAGCCATCCCAAAAACGTATAAGAGTCGTGGTTCTCTCCGTTTATATTTTATCCCATTTGACCTTGAAATTACCTTGACCTTGACCTGATGGGGCCAAACAAATTCGAATTCAGCGATCCCAAAAACGTATATAAATCGTGGTTTCCTTAGCTTAAACGGTTTCCTCTTAATTTGACCTTGGATTGACCATGTCCTTGACCTGATGGGGCCAAACAAACCAGAATTTAGGTTCAGCCACCACAAAACGTATAAAAATCGTGGTTTCGTGAATTTAAATGTGTTCCCAATTTGACCTTGGAATGACCTTGACCCTGATCTGATGGGGTCAAACAAACCCCGAATTTGGATTCAGCTACCCCAAAAACGTATAAAAATTGTGGTGTCCTTCACTTAAACGGTTTTCTTCCCATCACCCTGGCCTGTTGGGGTCAAACAGACCCCCGAATTTGGATTCAACGACCCTAAAAACGTAAGAGTATGGTGGTCTAGTCTGATGCACACTTTTTTTTGTGGGGCTGTGTAATATAAGTTGGTCTATGTTAGAGTAATGTTGTAATGGAATTATTATAAAAGTGTCACTAATTGTCAAATATATTTTGTCTGTTTTCTATTACTTGTGTTTCTCATCATTCCCATTAACGTTTTATAGATCAGATATCGATAAATACATTCTACTGCAGGAAATTTATGACGTGTCGATAGAACAACAAAAAATCTCTAAAGGCAGAACACTCGCCATAAAAGATAAGAACTAGAAGAAGAGAAACACAAAATGGAATTAAATGAAAGACTGCACTTGAAGACAATTTTGGAAAAAATGCCAAAATATAATTGAAATTAATAAAATTAAGCAATTGGTGGAAACAAATATTTCTTATTTTAAAATGTTCTGTATTTCTTTGACAGTTCTGCTGTAAATATATACAGGGTGTTCCTTAATGACTAGGTTAATATTTCAGTGCCATTAGGTCATTTTATGAAGAAAATCTATAGAGTATATTATAGAGGTTTTAGTTTTTTATTTCTTCTTCCTCTACTTCTTCCATAGACACTGCTGGTCGTGAATTAAGGCAGCTATATCCGCCACAATCACCGTAAGCCACCAGGCAATAAAGGCCACTTTTCCTATACCCACAAGCTGCTCGGCAACCACTCTTGCTGTTGCAGAAAATAATTTTCAGGGTGTTTTGTGGAGGTGATTCTTATGTTACTGTTATTGGAAAATACGCGCGCGTTGAATGTTGTTCTGCTGCATCCATCGTAAGGCACAATGATGCTAAATTAACGCTACTTTTCTTCGTAGGCCGCCTTAATAAAAGAGTAAAATCTGAAATTCAAAATGTTTTTATTTAAAAAATATGTAAATAATAAAAAACTTTAATTAAATTAAGCATATCTGTAAAGTAACTGCTTAGTTACTTTTTTTGCGCCAAACATTGCAAGCATACAATTTATACCAACAGCGATGCTAGCTGGCAAATCAACATCTTTTGTTATAAACTTTTGCAGCCTCTATTTTCAAATATTTTGGCGAATTTATTCTTTCTTCTGTTAAAACATGCTGAAGTTGCGTCACATCCAGTTAAAGCTTGTACAAAAACAACATGCTCACTACAATTGGGATACGCAAATTGTAGGCTCTAGGAAATATTTTTTCATTCTCTTTATTTTTGGCAAGTTTAAAGAAATATGTATCTTTATCAGGAGAAGCTAAAGCTGTTGATATAACTAATACGTCTATATCCTTTGATACTATGACTATGTTTTCATTCGATGATTTAGGAGCTGCTATAACTATTAACCGATCATCATCACTTTCAGCTTCAGAAAACGATTTTTATTAAGGACATCTGCCAGGAATATTTCGCGATGAAACTTTAAAATCATGTCTCTTTCAAATCGAATATCTGGTGCAGTTTTTGTTTTTAGACATAAGTTTCGTTTAGCAAATTTTATTTCATCTTTCTCATAACCGTCATAAACCACAATTGCCTTTTTTATATAATTATGTACCTACAATAAAATTAATATAACTATCTAAAATTGTATCATACTGTTGATCAAGCTGCCATTTGTTTTTATGTAATAAAATTCCTCCGTCGATCACAAGCAAAAAATCATTTATTTCAGTAAAATGTTTTGGTAATTGTACAAAGAGGTCGTTAAAACAGATTCTTGTATTTTTTTCATACCACTGTCATCACATTTGCCACGTATATAATTCAATACCTAGTGAATTGAAGGCACTAAAGCCTAATTTAAATCCGCACTAAAAAAACAATTACTTTATAGTCAGGGACGATTAACCCATTAGCGCCCAGTGATCTATTTATAGATCACAAGAGACAATTTTTTTTAACATGACAATAGCATATTTAATTTCGTAAAAACTGATTTAAATTAATATCTATAATTACTATAACAGTAGAAGACCATTTTCTAATAATTTATCAAATTGGAAGTATTTTTTTAAATTCTTTAAAATCTTGAAAAAAATTGTCGTTTACACTAACAAATTTATTTATCTATAAACAACAACCTAATGAATATGAAAATATGATATATGTCATAATGAGTCCCTGAAGTATAAAAGTTTATTATTCCATAACTCATTTTACAATATTTTGTTTATAAGCATAATTGGAAACAACTTTAGTTAGCTGATCTATATTTATACCACTGGGCACAAATAATATCTAAATGAGAGTTTATCCGCATCAGATGTGTTAGGTCATTGTTATTATTGTCATTGTTATTATTATCGGTCAATCTTAGTCAGTGTGTGAGATAAAATCTTTCAGTGCTGTTTTCACTAAAATATCACCTGTTTCCCCGGTATTGATGAAAACTATAATTGGTAAGTAAAGCTTTTTTTCTTTTGCGTTGATACAGTCAAACATTTGTAAGTGGAAATTAGATATGATAAAATTATAACATAAATAATTAAAACATGGGGATGGTTTGAATAATAATAATAATAAAAATAATAATAATTTACTTTTAGAGGACATGGATTCCAAAAAGGGCTTGTCTATGACAGAAGATAGAAGAAATTATTGCCGATCGCAATTTTATATTGCCGATGATAGTGCTACCCTAGACATTGTTGTTTTACCTCCAGAACCAGATTATGTGACAGATGAAGACGAAGTGGATGATGACGAATTGGGCATAGCGGAGCTACAATATGTTCCTGGTTAGTTGGAGGTATAATACGGCCATGAAGATCAAGATACAGAAGACATTGTTGAAGACCAGAGTACCCGTGTCATCTCTGAGCAAAAAGGTTCGAAAAAGCAGATACTTTCTAATTCTCTACCGAAATGGAACAAGTGCGATCCCAAGTATACCTTTACCGATACAGACTTTGCTACTATTGAAAAAGAGAAATTAGAGGCACTGATAAAAGGACATGGAGCCCTCACCCCATTGAAGATTTTTGAGATATTTCTTTCAGATGATATAGTAGATTATATAAAGGAAGAAATTTTGATTGGATCATTAGTAAATATGGAATCTAGATTCGTGGAAAAAAATTATCCTGGCCAGTGTTCATTCTTATTCTGGATGTGGCACTAACAGATGCCTGGATTCTATATCGCACCATGCATGGTCGTGACGCTATCAGCGTCCCCGTAGAGCAGTTGCAGTTCAATATATGAAACTCACATTCTCTGCTAAAAGGAAAACCAAAGCCGTAGACCCTGAAGACTTTCGATTCGATGGCCTAAATCATTTTATGCAATATCGTGATGGTCAGAGATGCTAAGAAAAAGATTGCATCAAATGTTACTCTTTGTGCCAATTGTTTCCTAACTTACCACCAAATATATCTGTTAAATTTTGCCATTATTATTATAATTTAATGATATTTTGCTGAGGTTCTAATGGTGATATTATTACATATAAATTACATATAAATGTTGTAAAGTAAAATAATTATTATATATTAAAATATATATTACATCTGTCCAGTGATCTATTTATAGATCACCAATTTTTTGATAAACCACATGATGAATTTTTTTTTACGGTCATTTGGAAGCATTTTGAACATATGTACCGAATATTTTTGCAAAATTAAAAAAAAAATTGTCTTGGGCGTTAAAGGGTTAATATACTAAAATTAAATAAATGGTCTCCTCTCTTTGTCTTGCTTTTGTTGCTCTATTAAAATAGTTTATACTACAACTTTTTTTTTACTATATTTATATTCTTTATCATTTAATAATACTCATTTCTTTTGCATTGTTTACAAACTTATAGTTCATGCATTTAGCATGTATATGCATACATGTATACACTAATATTTTGTAATAATAATAAGGTTCAGGTTAAGTGGATGAACAACCCTGTGGTAGAATTTCTGCCACAAGGGTTGAACTTCGCCATTTATTTTCAATATAAAATTGTAGCTAATGCGTTAAAATGTAAAGTGAAAGAAAATAATAAAGACGTTTATTATTATTATTATTAAAACCCCCTATACCTATAAGAAATAAAATCCGAATAAAAAAAACCGCTGCCTAAGGAATCACCCAGGTCCCTTTAAAGGAAAACATCTTGCCTATATTTGCACTCTGGTGTGTGAAAATAATCGTTCATAGACTTTTAATAGAAGGGTGGTGCCGAATGCCAGCCAAACTTCTAGAACTTCCGTGCGCTGCCGAATACCAAAGCAACTTTATGAAGAAGTCTAAAGCCTCGGCTCTTAGTATATACACCAAATTCCAAGTTTTTCTACTTTTACCAGCTTACTTTACCTATCGTACCATTTTTCTTTATTGCGGGGAGGGGAAAAACTTCAAAAAGACACCCCGATAATAAGTGCGAGGTAGTAAAGGATTTTTACCGGCTAGAACCCTCCCCTTTTCGTTGCTTCCCTACTGATTTGGAACCACTATCGTTTTCATCAAATCAGCGGGTCAATCTATTAAAAGAGCTGTTGTTTTCATCTTAAGGGTTTCAATTCACTTCCCTTTAATCCTTCTCTTAATGCTGCTGATACCAGCCTCGATCCTCTGCCAGTTCTCCTCAGATTGCAGCATAACCCCGATTATATTTTCAGGGGATAGCTGTATCCCCGTTACTTCCTGCACTTTTTCGTCCCTTTATCTGTTGCATCGGAACATGGTGTGCCCTGCATCCTCATTTTCACCACAGTAAATGCATTCCCGGTTGTCAATCTTTCCGAAATCCAATAGGTACTCTGCAAAGCACACATGCCCAGTCCAGGGCTTGGGCAAGGTGATATCCCATCTTCAGGTGTTTCCATTCCTCCCATGCTCGCACGTTAGTAATAAGGCGCTTCATCCATCTCTCTTAATTATAGGTGTCCCATCTGCTTTTGCCAACCTTGGAACAGCCTATCCTTGGCTACTCCCTTCTCCATTCTCTCGTATATTTTCAGTCGTTCTTTGGCCAGCAAATTCCTGGAACCACTAGTGCTGCCTCAGTTCTATAGACGCTGCAGACTCTTAATGCCGCCCAGCGCTGTATCCTCATTATCCTGCTTCTCATTCTCCCCACGGCGATCGCTCTCTCCCAAGTCGGAGCTACATATAGAAGAACAGAGGTGCACGATACTGCACAGCAGTTTCCTCTTGTTTAATCTCGGCCCATGTGCGTTCGCCATAAGTCTATGCCAGTCTTTCCTGCCTTCTTAGCTAACTGCATGGCACGTACTTCAAAAGAGAGATTCGCGTCCAGCCATACCCCTAGGTATTTGAGGCAATCAGTGGCACTTATTACCCTCTGCCCTACCCTTACTGTAATAGGTGGCAGATTTCTCTTCCAGGTAATGACGAGTAGTTCCGTTTTCCCTGGGGCTAGCCCCTGTTGCATTTTCCTCAGCCACCTCTCCATTCTTCTAATGGCAGTGTCCGCGCCTTCCATTATGTCATGCGTTCCTCTTATCGTGATGGCTAGGTCATCCGCGTATCTTGTAGTTTTTACCCCCTTCATTTGGGGTAGTCGTGGAATATCGTAAAACATCAAGCTTCACAGAGTTGGACCTAACATAGAACTCTACAAAACTCCGCACGTTATCCTCGTTCACTCCACTTCGAAGCCTACCCTGCTGCATTCAAAGTAACTCTTCAGTGTCCTAATTAGATACGGTGCCACAGCCAAACTTCTAAGTTTCGTGATGGTCTTTTTCCATCCTGCCGTGCTGAAGGCGTTCCTCACATCCAGCGTGATAACTACGCAGATTCCCTTCGTGGTCAAGGCTCCCTCTGCTGTTTCCGTGATTCGCCTTAAGGCTCTTACCGTGGACCGCCCTTTCCTAAAGCCACACCGGCTATCTGACAACCCGCCTTTCTGGAATATTTCACTATCTATCCTCTCTAGCAGTGGACACCCAAGGAGCTTTGCCATTGCATCCAGCAAGCATTCCGGTCGGTAGGAGGACGGGTCCTCTATAGATTTATCCCCTTATCTTATTAGGACCACCTTCGCCATTCTCCATCTGTCTGAGAAATAACTATATATTAAACTGACACATACATAATATTAGTAGTGTAAGGTCCTGGAGAATCTAAATTCCCAGAATTTTTAATAAAACGTTCATTTCCATATATGATGTCCCCAGTATCTTTATTTTGTTTATGATTAGAACTAAGGACTGAGTACATTTCCAGATTTACCATTGGAATCTTCTGACACTTCCAAGACAACTGCGTATAAAACTCAATCAGCCACCACCACATTGTGATTAATGAATATATAAAGTACGGATCCAATAATAAAGGTTTTTTTATCCTATCTTCAATTCTTTGGGACTTCCCGCCACATGTATGTTTTCTTTTTAAGCGGTGCGCGGGGAATATACAAAATATCACAATTAACCAGTATGTTACTGGTAAATAACCTCTACGCCTGTGACTTTTACGCCAAAGGATCAGTTAAAGGTTGCTTTTTTTAAATAAACAACACGAATAAGTATAAAAACTTGAAATTAAATATTTCGTCGACGTTTCGGAAATCTATTCTCTTTCCTTTTTCAAGGCTTTTTTAGAAAAATCTTTTTTGCTATGTATGATAAATACACAGCTCTAAAAATGTTTGCTATATTCAATATCCATAGATACTTACTATTTACATAGAACTGTTGATATAGTTGATAGTTTTTTTTATGTTAACCCCTTAACGTGCATCGACTGATTTGAGTTGAAATTTAAATATCTGTTGGTATGTGTTGGTTTTCTATAAACACTTGTTTCAATTGTACCATTTACTCTTTTAATTAAAATATCTAAAAATGGTAATTCATTTCTAGTTTCCTTTTCTAAAGTGAATTTAATAGAAGGTTCTTTATTATTTAAATGTTCCAAAAAACTATCTAGTAACTCAATACCATGAGGCCAGATTGCCAAGATATCATCTACGTATCTCCACCAGATAACCGGTTTGTATGTACAGTTTTGTACATGTCTAGTCTCAAAATCCTCCATAAATATATTGCTTAAAATCGGTGACAATGGAGAACCCATTGCCATACCGAAATCTTGCTGATAGAAATCATTTTCCAATTGAAAATAAGTTGTTTTTATACACATGGTTAAAAGTTTCATTATGGTATTTAGTTCTAGCTTCCAAATTATTTTCATTTAACAATTTGTCTTTGATTATTTTTAAAGTTTTGACTACTGGGACGTTAGTGAACAGAGATCTTGGACCTCTGAATTTCATTTTTTCTTATATAATTTTGATGTTCGCCCGATCTTACACTAAAAGGTCTGGATGACTCATCCACAAAACTTTAAAAATAATCAAAGACAAATTGTTAAATGAAAATAATTTGGAAGCTAGAACTAAATTGAGGGTAAATACCATAATGGAACTTTTAACTATGTGTATAAAAACAACTTATTTTCAATTGGAAAATGATTTATATCACCAGGTTTTCGGTATGGCAATGGGTTCTCCATTGTCACCGATTTTAAGCAATATAATTATGGAGGATTTTGAGACTAAACATGTACAAAATTGTGCATACAAACTGGTTATCTGGTGGAGATACGTAGATAATATCTTTGCAATCTGGCCTCATGGTATTGTCACGAAGGGGCTCAACCAATCCTCCACCAAGTGTCAGGACCGCTGGTCTATGACTGTTAGAATAAGGGGGCCACTTGGCATGCGAGAGGTATTTCAAACAAACAACACTTTTAGATCTATTCTGACAAAGACGAAACCGAAGAACCACGAGCAAAATTCAAAAAATTGCATTTATAGTATTCCGTGTGAGTGCAACAAACAATACGTGGGTGAGTCATCCAGACCTTTTAGTGTAAGATTGGGCGAACATCAAAATTATATAAGAAAAAATGAAATTCAGAGGTCCAAGATCTGCGAACACGCTTGGAAGAATTAATACAGAATACTGGGACTTGGCAAAAATTTTAACAAAAGAGGCAGATAGCAAAAAAAGAAAAATTAAAGAATCAGCGATAATATTATTGAATGAAGGTAGATGCGTGTCGAATTGTTCCGTAGATATCTGTACAACTTGGTTGCCGATGTTAAAAGAAGAACTTCACAAACTTAACATTGTATAAAAACTAAAAAAAAAACTGTTAACTATATCAACAGTTCTATGTAAATAGTAAGTATCTATGGATATTGAACATAACAAACATTCTTAGAGCTGTGTATTTATCACACACAGCAAAAAAGATTTTTCAAAAAATGCCTTTCCGAAACGTCGGCGAAATATTTAATTTCAAGTTTTTATACTTATTTGTGTTGTTTATTTAAAAAAAGCAACCTTTAACTGATCCTTTGACGTAAAAGTCACAGGCGTAGAGGTTATTTACCAGTAACATACTGGTTAATTGTGATATTTTGTAAATTCCCCGAGCACCGCTTAAAAAGGAAACATACATGTGGCAGGAAGTCCCAAAGAATTGAAGAAGGAAAAAAAAAGATAATGCCACAAATAACATTTAGACAATACAATAATAAAGGTGTTACTCAAATTATACGGATCATAGTACATGTGATAAATTAATGCTCCAGCTATAGATAAGCATCCAAGCAATTGCCTGTTTTTTTCTTTAGTAAATGGACTAAAAACTGTGATCATTCAAAGCTAACATTTTAAGTTCTAGGTTTTCTTAATCGCTCTTTTAGCAGTTGGAATAGATATATTCTTTATAATTGTTCTATTTTACTTATTTTTTTCTATGTATTTATATTCCACATAGTGGAGTAAAATTTAGGATATAAGCAATTCTAAAAAGGAGTTTCCTTACTATAGTAATATGTATATGGAATTTGTCATATTACAAGTTACAAGTAAGTACAGTTAAATGTTTTTGGAATCAATCTTAGTCCCGGACAAGTAATCAACCACTATAAGAATTTGGGTAATTTCCTTATAATTCCTTCAGGTTTCCGCGGACTTCCTCAAGATTACCTTGAGGTTCCCTTGAGATTTTCCTCAGATTCCTTCGCGATTTTTTTGAAATTTCTTTGGATTTCCTTCAGGATGTGCATCTTATTTCCCTGGTAGTTTGCTCTTTGGCAACGCAAAGCCTTGACTTCAACAAGAGAATTTTCAGAATATGTTTAAATATCTAGTTATATAGTCCCTATCAGAATACAAAGGAAACATATTTTTTGTAATGAAATAGCGACGGAAACTACCCTGCCGATAAAATAAAACAATAATCTGAAATACAAAAAATTATTGCACGACTTGATGCCCTAAACAATAGACGATTCAATTTTCGACTTTGCAATGGTTTTAAGTTTCGTTAAAAGATGTGGATTATTGTTCAAGTTATCATCAATTGTTTTAAAATGGCCTCTCTCAAATGTATCATGTTTTGCAACTTGACAAACGGACCAAAAAAGTTCGGACAAATCTAGTTTTTTTTCAACATTTTGTTTTGAATATACTTTTCGCTTTTACTTTATTGCGATACATATTATAAACCAGAGATATTTAAGAAAACCTGCGAACAAATATAATTTTGAACATTCTTTTGTTTAACAAAAACATTTCACCGCGCGGATTTAATCTAAAACTTTTTACTACTCTTCACGTTATGTTTACAAGTTCCAGAAATTACTTCAATAAAACAATTCCTTTTCAAGTAATTTAGACCCTTAGTTTTATTACACTGTAGGAAAAGTTTTACAGTTATAATTTATTAGGTACTTATTATTAAAAGGTAATATATTCCAGTTTTGTGGTTGGCGGAGATGGAAAAGTTTATGAAGGAGCCGGTTGGCACAAAGTTGGTGCACATACAAGAGGTTACAATAGCAGATCTTTAGGATTATCATTTATTGGAAATTTTTCCGGTTAGTACATTAGTGTTAATCTATTATTAACGATGACAGTTATATTATAAATTTTTACTTTCAGAGAAGCTTCCAAGTGAACACCAATTAAAGGCAGCTAGAGACTTTTTACAATGCGCAGTAGAACTTGAAGAACTCGATAAAAATTATATACTTTTTGGGGCTCGTCAAGTCAGTGCAACAGCAAGTCCAGGTTTAAAATTATACAACGAAATCCAAAAGTGGTCTCATCATTCAAAATCACCGTGAATATATGCCAGTTGAACTAATTTGAGGATGGTTACCTGTGATAGTCTTAACCATTTGTATCTAACATAATTTAAACAATGAATTGTTTAAAATAAAATAGAAAAAACAAATAATTTAGTAAGTACAATAAAGAATATGTATAAAACTTGAATAATAGGGCAGTATACAAATCATCATTCACCATAATTGTATTTTGTTTTTTATTTAAACAAATTCCGAAATACAATTTCACGTTAGACAACATTACTATTTTTATTTCATCAAATCATCAGTTAACAGATTCCCGTAATAAGTTTTAAAAAAATCATACATCAACCCTTCGAGTTCTCTAGAATAAATTCGTGGAGCAAATTAACCCAAGAAGTTATTTTTTGAGAATCAAATATGAAACTTCAGTAAAAAATTTTAAGAACATTTCAGTTTAAAATTTTTGTAAATCTTAAATCTGAATATTTTAAAGTTATTTATTTTAAACAGTAGTAGCTATTAGTATTTATTGATAGATGTTTTTGATACATTTAAGATCATTACACAAGTCATAAATAAGTACGACACGTATATAAAGTTGTTAGAACAGAAATACACTTTTAAGATTTTGTTGCATACAGGGTGATCCAAAGTTAAACCGCCAAACGTTCAGGATTGATTTATCAATTTAATCTATACAGTTTTTATGAAAAGTCGTCTCCTTTCATGGCATTTATTACAAAACGGTGAAATTTTGAAAATCCACAAAAACTGCTCGAAATGACTGTCACCATTTTCAGTGCAAAGCTAACACCTACGGGCGGCAGACTGAGCAAATGCGCGGCATTCTGCTAGTGTGATCTCCAGAACTACTTGAACAATTCTAAACCTTATCTTTCATTATACCCCATAGAAAAAATTCCATAGGAGTCATGTCCGGAGGGCGCGAAGGCCAAGGGCGGGGACAGTCTCGATCGTGACCAATCTGTCTTCCCCGAAAATAGTCGTGCAACCATTGGTGGACCAGTAGAGTGTAATTGGTTAGACATCCACCTAATTGGAACCACTTGTTTCATCTATTTTTTAATGGCATATCGTCTAAGATTGGTTGAAGATAATTCTCCAAAAAAATGAAGAAAAGCTAAACCATTTAGGCGTGGAGGCACAAAAATTGGACCGATGAGTGAGTCATTGCACAATCCCATCCAAACGTTGCACATAGATTGATATTGAAAATGGCTATCTCGTGCAACATGAGGATATCCGTGTTTTCAAATATAAACGATATGCTGATTGAAGATACCAGCGCGGCTGAAAGTTGCCTCGTTGCGTCGGTCCAAATCACCCTCCAAGGGAAAAAAGCATAATTTGTAACTTACCGCAAGAACCACCTGGAAAATTCTCTTCTCCGCGGCGGACATCAGGTAACAAATTCTGAACTTTATGCAGATGATACGGATGGCGACTGTCTGCTTTCAAATTCCTGCTCACAGTGTTTTGCGTATAACGCATTTTTCTCTTTCTACCTTTTTGCCCTAGTAGTGGAAGCAAATAAGCAAAAAATTTTGTGAAAAAGGAATAGAGCACTAGCAGTGACATCACAGTTTTGCAAGCTATCAGTTGCCTGGGTGGAAATTCCGAAATTTGACATAAAGGCGCGTTTACACCAAAGTTGACAACCAAAAGATTGTTTGTAGGAAACTAAAAGTTGTGAACTAAAAGTTGCTCTTCTCAAATTAGTGCAACAAGTGGAAGATTTTTTGTAGAAAACTAAAAGTTGCTCTTCTCAAATTTAGAGCAACAAGTGGAAAACTTGTTGCCAAAGAATTGTCGTGAAAGGTTAGGCAGTAGTGTCAAGGATGTCGGGCGAAGAAGACGCCATTATTGCCGCGGCTGCCTGTGTCATCATAGCCAGCCACTGTACAAGAGGTCCCCGAAGATATTGGGTAAGACCATCGTTGAAGGCTAGGGATAGGTACAGGGGCAGTGACATGGTCCTGGTCCATTCGTTCTCACTACAGCCTTCCATCTTGACACAAACACAACGAAAATACACACGAAATCACCGACAACACCTGCAGCTGAAGTACACACGTGCACTGACGGGGGCATGCTAGCGCCCGACGTCCGGGGCGCGTGGAGGGGGAACGGTTCTCCTCTAGTTTCCTACAAATTGCTTGCGCAAAGCGCGCAGCAACAAATCTTCCACTTTTAGTTGTCAACTTTCTTTGATCTTTACCGACACTCCGTGGGAAACCAAAATTTAGTGGAAGATTTGTCTCTCCACAAGTGGAAGACAGAAAAAGTTGCTGTATTTTGTAGAAAAAGCAACAAATTGCCGCAACTTGTGGAAAACTTAGTGGAAGACTTTGGTGTAAACGCGCCTTAAGAGTAGGTGACAGTTTTCGTTCGATATAAATTAAAGTGGAGGACTTCTAAATATCAGATATGTGTAGTGATGTTTATTAATGCTTTTTTAAAAGTCTAATGAGAAATAATTTTATATATACTTTATTAGTGTTGTCCTTACAAGTGCCAAATTTGATGATCGTGTACGTTGACATCTTTGTGAACCCATAAAATAGAGAAAATAAAGGCTGTAATTTTTTTGTACATATATAATATAACGACATATTTTAATAAATGTTTAATTAATATAGGCTCAGTTACAGCTAAGCAATGACACAGGTTAGGTAATATTATTACAGTAGGTTAAAAGTTGTCACAATATTAATTATTTATACCAATATATCAACCATATATTAATGGTTTTATAAACCTGTGAAATTTTATGCGTTTAGACAATTTAAAATATTTCCCGTCAACTTTTTATTGATTATATCTTACTTTCGTTAGGCTCAAAAGTTTCCAATAAGTTTAAGTGTTTATCACATTATAATAACAATAATCAGAGGTTTGTATTGTGAAATGCAGGAGTAATACATAGTAAATCTAATATAAACATAAAGATGGGACTCTGAGACCGTTTCAGTTTCCATTCAATTAAAATCGTAAGCAAATCACAAATGTTCAAGATATTGATAATGTACACAAATAATTAAATATCAGTGGAGGCAAGAGAGCTAAAACGCGACATATCCTAAAAAATAACACACTTTTAACAGGAGTAAAATAAATTTCTAGAGAAAGGATGTTCATAAACATACATTTTAAATGCATCGTCTGCCGTAATTGAATGTTTTAAATTATACACATTATAGATAATCATAAAAGGTAAGTATAGTAATAATAGTCTTATAGTTTAGATATTTTAGATATTATCAATTTTATTTCCAAAAAGGGTCACAACGGTCCATTAATTCAACGCTATGTTATTTTACCCAAGGATGAAGTTTGAATCTATCACTTTTAAATCATCTAGGTTAACTCCATTAATATATACCAGCACAGAAATGTAATAAAGGGACTCCTAAAATGTAGAATATAAATAAAATAATAATAAGTATATTATTCACTAAAATTCACTTACCATATGGAAAACAAATAACTTTTGACACGTGAACAAGATGACATATGCCTATTCGAATATATAAATAAATCATTAGATAGAAGTCAGTTTGGCAAATCACGAGATGTATGATAGATAAAGAACACTAACAATTAATTTTATACAAGAAATACGTTTAAAAAGCACTAAAAACACTTTAAAAACTAAAATCATTTCACATGGACACAAATCCAAAACTTGGTTATTTCCACCTAAGCAACTGTGGCGGACATGTTGTGACGTCAGCAGCTAGTGCTCTATTTAAAGAATTTATTCAAGACACCATAGAGTGTGTATAGAAAAAGTCTTTGCTTTGATCGCGATACGGAAGCCATTTTTTTGGGTTTTTTGAAAAAACGTATTTTTTTCTTGTTTCTGCTTTGAATTTTTGTAAATACCTCGGGTTCTGTTGGTCGATCGGAAGGGGTCGAAAACTTAATTATTCAGAAAAAATTTTATGTCAATACTGTGCAGGTTTTCGTGCACACTTTAAATTGATTACACAACCTCAAAAAGAATGAAAACCGCTCACCAGTTCTTCATCTTTCTTTAATTATTTAGATCGTTTTGTAAAATAACTTCTACTGAAATGAGAGTCGTTACTCTAAAAAAAAGGATGATACGTTATTGGTGTATCGACTGCAATCCTACTTTGGACTCCACCGCCAATTCTTCATCAAATGCTGCACTAGTATTAGATCTGAGAAACGAAATCTCTAACTTAATTGATAATCGACTTAAAGTACCCTATGCAGAAATCTCAAACAAGCTTGAAACCTTCATGAACGTCATCAAGGAATCCAATGTTGACCTAGTCAAACTACTGACAGAAAACCCAAGCCAAACAGCTGAAAAGATTGATTATGATCATGCATTCAACGAACCTAATAGAACTTCCCATAAAGACTTGGAACAACAAATTAGGATTCTGGAAAAAGAAGTTAAGAACTTAAAGATCTCTCTTGATGAGATCCGTGCCAAGCGCCTAAGGCCACTAGAAACTACAAAAACTACTAAAACACCAAGCTTTCCAAACTCATCCCCGACTGCTAAATCTACAAAGAGACATGGTTTACAGCAAAGAAAAGCAAACTCAAACCGAGGTGCTAACACCGGTCCAAAGCATCTTCCGACTCTCAATACTCAGACTAAGACGAATAAAAATACACAAAATGCTACTATCAATGGAATAACAAAGCCAGGAAAATCCAAGATCGCTCCTGCTGTTATTACTCAGAAAACCGCCATTTTCATTGAAAAAGTATCACGTGATGTCTCCGTAAATGATATGCATGAATATCTACAGAACAACTTTGAAGATGAAATCTTTGTTGTTAAAGAACTACCTGCAAGATCCGGGGAATACAATAGCTTTCGCATAGACGCTAAGAAAGACCTGGTCGCTCATAAACTTGAAGTTTTTCTATCAAGATCCAACGCACATAAACATTAATAGTAATAATCATGACATTTTATCTAATATTAACAAGGTCAAACCTAATCACCTTAAACAAAAAATAAATATCTTACACCATAATATACAGTGCCTTCGCAGTAAAACTATAGAGTTAGAAGCATATTTAAATGATACGGCACCTCACAATTTCCTTTGCTTAAACGAACATTGGCTGAATGAACTAGAACATAACGCAATCAATATTGAGGGATATAGACCTGTCTCTGCTTTCTGTAGGTTGAATAAAATTCAAGGAGGAGCAAGCATTCTGGCTCAAAATCACCTTAAGTGCTTACCATTACCATTTGATATAAGTAACCTATGCATTGAAGTGCACTGTGAGATGGCTGGCTTGATATTTGAAAACTATCAAATTATCACATTATATAGGTCCCCCTTAGGGAACTTTGATATTTTCACTGAAAAAATAACTTTGCTTCTAGATAAACCTTCTCTATCAAATAAACAAATCATAATTACAGGTGACTTCAACATAAAATTTAACACTATAGATCCACACGCACTTCATCTCTGCAATATTTTTCAGTCATACGGACTCAAACAAACTGTTTTTAACAGTACTAGAGAAACCGCCTGCCTAGACAATATATTCACTAATTGCCATCTAAATGCTATTTTCGTCAGAACCTGCGATCCCAATCTCTCTGACCATCTTGGAATATCCATTGACATTATAATAACAAAAAAAAGAATTAATTACAGGCCTGTTACGGGCTGTCACAATTCCATAACCTAGTCGAACGCAAAAACTGGAATTTCATTAATGATCCCAATTTAACAGTCGAAAGTAAGTCTGAAACATTTTTGCAACACCTAAACAATGCCATTGAACTGTCTTTCCCGTTAAAATCTAAACTGATTGATACCTCTCGCAGCAGAGTTAAAATAAACTGGTATAATGAACATTTACGACGCATGCGTGAGCAACTACACCTTCTCAGAAGCCCACACAAGACTGACCCAAACTTAATAAGAAATGAATCTCTAAAATTATTCAAAGTGCAATACCGCTCAGAAATATCCAAAGCAAAAAGAAAAGGCTATGACGATTACATTAGAAACTCCCCAAACTCCCATATTATTAAAAATAACAACCCCAACCAAACAAATCACAGTAGCGAATCACTATCTGCCAACGATTTTAATAATTATTTTACCGACATTCCTTTAAATATAATTAGTAACTTGCCCAAAAGCAAAATTAATCACACTAATCATTTAATACCTGTTAACAATACCATAAATTTTAGTTTCAGGGAGATAACCCACGATGAAATCCGCACTATAATAACTAATCTTAAAAATAGTAGAAGCAAAGACGCTTATGGTATTAATGTAAAACTTATCAAGCGCATAGTAAACTTAATTATTGACCCCCTTGCTAAACTAATCAATTTGTGTATAAACAATGTCTTTCCTGATGCACTAAAACTGTCAAAGGTTATTCCAATACATAAGAAGGGCTCATATGAAGATCTAAATAACTACCACCCCATTTCATTGGTACTAATACTAGCCAAAATATTTGAAACAGTACTGAAAAACCAAATCAATGAATACATTGAGCATAATAACTTATTTCACCCTTGCCAATACGGATTTACGAATAAACGATCTACAACAATGGCAATAAATAACGTCGTACAAACCGCCCTTGATACTTTTGAAAGCAAGAAATTAACAACTGCTAGCTTTTACGACCTAACAAAAGCTTTTGATTGTATATCCCATGAAATTCTCCTAGACAAATTAGTGGCATATAACTTCAACAACGATAGTGTAACACTCATAAAAACCTACTTAACCAACAGGTGCCAGTATGTTAACTTTAATTATTCGACTTCTAAAACCAGGAGAATTTCCCATGGCGTACCCCAGGGATCTGTACTAGGTCCCTTACTCATTACCCTTTATATCAATGACCTTGCCAATACCAGTGATGATGCTGATTTCACATTGTTCGCTGATGATACAACGACCCTAAACACGAATACTTTGCTTCGGGAACTGAATCTAATTGTTATCTCGACAAACGAGAGCATTAACGAATGGTTTTTATCCAATCGATTAAAGCTAAACGAAGACAAAACGCAAACTTTAAACTTCACTCTACGAAAACTTAACTCAGCAGATCAATTTGTTAAAAAAGATAAAGTGGTAAAATTTGTAGGTGTATATCTAGACTCAGCATTATCCTGGGAGCAACACATTTTGAAATTATCAACTAAACTCTCAAAACATATTTATTTGTTGCGAAACCTGGCTAACACTTTATCCCAAAACTTCTTAATTATGGCTTTCTACGGCTCATTTCATGCAAATATGTCATATGGTATCCTAAACTGGGGGCACTCAACTCATACCACTAAAATATTTGGTTTGCAACGCAGATGCATCCGGCTACTCTCGCATTTAGAGTATAGAGATGATTGTAAAGATCAATTTATAAAACTTAACATTCTAACATTCCCCTGTGTTTATATCTTAGAGTGTCTATCATACCTTAAACAGAACGAACACCTATACGTTACGCACAGCCATCTACATGAACATAGTACTAGAAACTGTGATAAAATACATATGAATTTTCTTCGGCTCACCAAAGCAAGAAACGGAACAGGCTACTACTCTACCAGATTCTATAATGTTCTACCTAATTCAGTCAAAAACTTGAATTTCTTGAAATTTAGAATCAAAATCAAACAGTACCTAAAAGTCAAGGCCTTTTACACATTTAATGAATTTCTGGAGAATGACTTCTCTGATTTAAATTAATACTGCCTAGGCACTGAATACATGTATGAACTGTACTACTCATATGCTATACTCACATTTTACTTATATTTTATGTACTTGGTTATACTATTGTCTGTTTATATATTTTATGTACCTAGTTATACTACTGTGTACTTTGTTTTTCTATTTTATACACTCCAATTTGTTTTGACTTGCGTAAGCATTTTAATATGTATATTGGCACCAATGAATTATCTATCTATCTATCTATCTATATTTGTATAACATATTCGGATAATTTATGACCATACACCAGTGTGCCTAATTTTAAATAAATAATTTTTTAAAACGGGTAAAAAGTGGCTTTGAATCAAAAATAAAAATTCCCATTTAAGTATATTGTTATTTTTAATATCGTAATTAGTGTAGCCCCTTGTGTACTGTGTACCTTTTATAGCAATATTCTAGAATTAGTTAATTACTTCCACATTCGCGTAGTGGATAAGAAGTATAGTAGTTGTAAAAAAATGTTAAAAAATCTTTTTTTGCTGAAATAGGTTTAAAGTCATGAAACGTCGAGATTTTAAATGTGTCTGTAATTTTTTTGTGAGCACGTTTTCTCTGGAACAGTTTAAGGTATTGACTTGAAATTTTGTACACGTGTGTACTATAACGAGAACTGGATGAAATTGTGTTTTGAATATATCCGGTGAAGGATTGGGGGTAAATAGGGGAGAATAAGCAAAGCAAGTAGGTAAGAGTACAGAATCTTTCGATTTGTGTTATATACTAGAAGCGCAGGCATCACATTTTTTTATCACATATTGCAACAACTCCACCATCCCGTATCCGACTCAATTATTAAAGGGGCTGATAAAATTAAATTAAAACATTCACCTGAAATTTGGTACACATGTGTAATATAACGACATACGGAACTAGATTATATTTCGGGATGATACTGTTGAAGGGGTGCCCTTATAACAACAAACGTCCCCAGGACGTACACTTAGGTCCTCGTTAGGTCTGAACGTCCCGGGTTTATATGGTACGTCCCAAAGACGTCCGTTTGCTATCGTCCCTAAAACGTTCTGAATAAACGCCTTGAGGACATCCTACTAGAGTTTAGTCCAGACAAACCTAAACACATTTGTGAAGTAACCTCTAGGAGTGATGTTTTTTTTTAAGCAGATCAGGACATGTTTAAAAAAGGAAATTAAAAAATGTAAAAATGAAATTCGAATTCTTAAAAAGTTTTACTAACAAAATTTCCTTTGATAACGAAATATGTTTATTTTTCATGGTCCATTTAAATTTTGTCAATTTTATTTTTCTGATTTCAGAAATCTTATATTCATTTCATTAGAATGAAAAAATTTTTAAAGACAAGGTACGTAAATAAATTAATTTCAGGCCTTTGTTCTCATTTTTAACTGAATTTACATATCGTAGGGGATCATGTGAATACTAGTTTAGCCTGCTTAGCCGTAGGGGACTAGGTTGGATGCTAGTGTTAAAATGAGAATGGCAAAAAGAATTTTTACTTGTTAGCATAACCAGAAGTCAGGTTATCGAAAGAATGCAAAGATTTCATTAATATTTTTATATATATAGTTTTTCCTTTAGTTCTCATAGATAGCTTTTTTTTCACTGTTTGCAAAATCCTATAAAGAATATGTTTCATTACTATAAGCAAACAAATAATAAATAATTCACTTTCAAATATTTTTTTTTATTTTGCGAAATCACATTAATTTGTACTTTTTGACAATACAGTGTAGTTATGTATAATAACTACTACTACTATCCTCTGTATTAGTGTGCTACTATAATTTAGTACGATAATTTCGCAATGAGAATAAATGAAAATACTGGAATGAATAACAAAAATATGTTAAGTTCCAATAAAGCTCTTTCATTTTAAAACTCCCGCCAAGCGTCGTGTTTTTTGAGATGGGGGAATTTCGCTTACTTGCTGTCAAACTATAGGGAATTCAATTTGGCATCCCCAACTAGCTTTTATAATATGTCGTTGGGCATCCCTATTTCGTCCGCTCACTAGTCACTTTTAACGGCTACAAAAGAAGGTACCAAAAATAGGTAAGTCTATTTAATTGATTTATTAATACATAAGTATTTAGATCGATATTTTATTCTAGATAAATTTGGTGCTGCTTATTTGTAGGTTATAGCCTATATATAATAAATATACTACCACCCACCTTATTTGTCTCTGTTAAAATTCTATGGGAGATCATCTGTGAACCTGGGTATGTAGTTTTTAGTTGTTTATGGAACGAACTTATTCACTTAAAAGAAGATTGTGAAGTCCTTCTTTTAACATCGGCAGCCAAGTTGTACAGACATCTACGGAACAATATTATGTAAAAACTAAAAAAACTGTTAACTATATCAACAGTTCTATGTAAATAGTAAGTATCTATGGATATTGAATATAACAAACATTCTTAGAGCTGTGTATTTATCATACACAGCAAAAAATATTTTTTTAAAAAAGCCTTGAAAAAGGAAACAGAACAGATTTCCGAAACGTAGGCGAAATATTTAATTTCAAGTTTTTATACTTATTTGTGTTGTTTATTAAAAAAAAGCAACCTTTAACTGATCCTTTGACGTAAAAGACACAGGCGTAGAGGTTATTTACCAGTAACATACTGGTTAATTGTGATATTTTGTAAATTCCTCGAGCACCGCTTAAAAAGAAAACATACATGTGGCAGGAAGTCCCAAAGAATTGAAGAAGGAAAAAAAAATTAAGATAATGCCACAAATAACATTTAGACAATATTTAAATAAATTATTAGTAAACAAGAACAAAACAGTATTTATACATTTTACACCTAGAATAATGCAATATAATGAAAGAAGCTTGTTAGAGATATCGATACAATAAGTACAAGGAGCAAGTACAAACTACAAAATTTTTAGGAGTATATACCGGGTGAGTCACGAATTGCGCTCTCCTCGATATATCCTAAAATATTTGGAATAGAAAATTGAAATTTGGAGGCTTTATTACACGACTAAAATGGCATCTTTTCAATAAAAAATCAAGTTTGGTGCACATCCGGTTTGACCGGAAATGCCCACAACTTTCGATTTTTAAATGGAACACCCTATATATTTTTACATTTTTGGAATCTAGAGGAAATTTTGAATACAATACATCTATTTTGGTCACTTTTTGATAAACATTAAAAATTTTATTAAAAAATCTATTTCTGAATCCAGAGTGCTGTGGTGCCCAAAATATATTTTAGTTTGTGTGTTACGTTACTATAAAAATAAAAAGAGCAATATGATTGCATTACTTAATTCTCTAGAGGCGTTTAATCGTTCGTCAACATTTTTAAATACCTCATTTTCATACGAGTCTGATGATATCAAAATTTTGAAAATCCGCTCAGAAATAATTGAGATTTCAGCCAAAATACAATGCAACCAAGCTTTTAGAAACATGCGGCTAATAGATAATAGATTAGTGGGCTTTGGAAACTAAAATGGCACATTTCTGTGTAAATCTGGTAACCTAATAACATTGGAAAAATCATAGTAGCCATTGAATGTAATAAAACAATATCAGCTGTCAGACAGACTCGTGTAGTTATAGGCAATCTTGAGCTATCAAACATTTAATAATTGTGAGCGCAAAGAACGTTACAATTAAGTTTAGCATAGGTATGTGGAGGTAAACACAATTACATCCACAAGGACATTTGCAATAGAATGCGATATCAGTTCGGTTTTCAGAGTTTTATTTAAATGAACATAAATATCGGGCCTATAAATAAATAAAAATCAGTTCCGTTTGAACACTTAAACTTAAACTAGGTAACAGTAGGTATCTTTAAAATAATTAAGATAATTAAACCATAAATTGACATTTATAGATATTGTTCAAAATGTCCACCATTTTTTTCTATACACAATTCGGCTCTGCGTACAATTGCTTGAATGGCTCTACGCAATTCAGCCGGCGTTATTTCATTAAGAGCTCGTACAACTTTATTTTGCAGCTCTTGACGGGTATTTGAAGAAGTTTTATAAACTTCATTTTTGAGAGCGCCCCATACATAATAGTCGAGGGGTGTTAAGTCAGGTGACCTAGGAGGCCACCTGATATGACCTTGATTTGCGATAAGGCGTTCACCATGCAAGTTGTTTAAATATTCCATCACTCTTCTGGAATTATGTGGGGGAGCACCATCTTGTTGGAAAAACAGATTTTGTAAATAGGCAAGAGGAAGTAAGTCAAGAAATTCTGCTGTCTGGTTTTGTAAAAAGAATAAATATCGTTCGCCAGTAAGTGTTCCATCAAAAAAATATGGGTCCAATTATTCGATCTCCAAGTACTCCAAGCCAACAGTTAAACCCAAATCTTTCCTGAATATTACCCCGCGCTACCAACCTCGGATTTTCTTGAGCCCAGTACCTAGTATTATTTTTGTTAAACATACCTTGGTTCGTAAATCTACTTTCATCTGAATATAAAATATGAAAAGGAAAACCTGGGTTTTGTAGTACTGCATTTAAGAACCAGTTGCAATATAATAGCCTCCTGTTGTTATCATCTCCATAAAGATGTTAGTGTATTTGGTATTTATGAGACCGAAACTTATGTTTCTTTAAAATTCTGCAAACCGAAGACTGACTAATGTCGCATTCCATTGACAATTCCCTTGTTGATGTTGTTGGGTGTACCATCACAAATCCTAATACATCAATTTCTTTGTCCTCACTTACAATAAATGTTTGATGGTCATCTTGTTGATTGGGTTCGTTTCTTAATTCTTGTTCCACTCTGGCAAACAAGTGTCTGCTTGGATGACGTCTGTTGGGATATAGTTGCTGATACAGTTCTCCAGCTGCAGTTGAATTTTTGAGACGCTCTCCATATATCGGTAACATATCGACCTTTCTACTAAAATTATTCATTTTCTCTAATTTTTACTCAAAGAGATTTCCGCAACGCTTTATTTTGTATCTGTCTGACAGCTGATATTGTTTTGTTACATTCAATGGCTACTATGATTTTTTCAATGTTATTAGGTTACCAGATTTCCACAGAAATGTGCCATTTTAGTTTCCAAAGCCCACTAATCTATTATCTATTAGCCGCATGTTTCTAAAAGCTTGGTTGCATTGTATTTTGGCTGAAATCCCAAATATTTCTGAGCTGATTTTCAAAATTTTGGTATCATTAGATTCGTATGAAAATGAGGTATTTAAAAATGTTGGTGAACGATTAAATTCACATTTAAAAAAACCGAGTTAGTGGGTACAAATCACATTTAAAAAATTTAAACGCCTCTAGAAAATTAAGTAATGCAATCATATTGCTCTTTTTATTTTTATAGTAACGTAGCACACAAACTAAAATATATTTTGGGCACCACAGCACTCTGAATTCAGAAATAGATTTTTTTAATAAAATGTTTATCAAAAAGTGACCAAAATGGATGCATTATATTCAAAATTTCCTCTAGATTCCAAAAATGTAAAAATATATAGGGTGTTCCATTTAAAAATCGAAAGTTGTGGGCATTTTCGGTCAAACCGAATGTGCACCAAACTTGATTTTTTATTGAAAAGGTGGCATTTAGGTCGTGTAATAAGGCCTCCAAATTTCAATTTTCTATTCCAAATATTTTAGGAAATATCGGGGCGAGCGCAATTCGTGACTCACCCGGTATAGATAACGCTTTAAACTGGGAGTACCAGATAGACATTCTTTGTAATAAGCTTGGCATCGGTTTGCATTGCATTATACCGTTTAAGGGATATTGTCAATAGATGCGTTATGTTGTCATTTTATTATGCGCAATTTTATTCTAGATTAACTTACGGTATAATTTTTTGGGGCTCTACACATAGATATGGAAGTAGATATGGGGTCACCTGAGCCAGACAGCGCCCTCTATAACAGACGGACATTTTTGGAACTACGGGAAAGGTGTGAGTCCCGGCGAAAGGTTTGAGTCTCGGCTAAAGGTTTGAGTCTCGGCTAAAGGTTTGGATCTCGGCTAAAGTAAATATGGACTCTGCATTATCGATCAGGAATTTTAATGCATATGTGTAGAGGTTATTTGAAGGTCACCGACAAGTCTCGACATGTTTGGAATGCAGGTGTGTAGAAGGTCATGGGAAAGTATCATAACCGTCGTTCTCACGGTGCACAGATGGTCAAAGGTTATATGAAGGTTGTATAGGTCACTAACCTTATGAGAAAGCATCGTAACCTTCATTCTCACGGATTTCATATTACAACAAACCGGAAGTGAATGGAAATCGATCAGATAAACCGGAAGTAAAACCGGAAGTGATCGGACATCGATCATATAAACCGGAAGTGAAACCGGAAGTGGTGGGAAATCAATCAGATTAACCGGAAGTGAAACCGGAAGCGATCGGAAACAACTTCTAGTGATTTGGCAACACCGCATATGGTGTACATTTGGCAACACTGGGTGTACACGTGGGAACCCCCTCTCTCAGCAACAGATTATATATAACGCTAGAAAAGTAATGGTAACAAACATTTGAAAGAATACCCATGTATATTATCTCAACAATTTCCGTAGCCCCTGTATATGAATATGACAATATGTATATACTATTAAGATAGCGAAAATGCAAAATGTCTACCTATTTCGAATATAGTAATTAGCAGACAGCATGTGCGTATAAGACAGCGAAAATACATAATTCGAATTGCAAACAGAGCTACTGCAACGGCTATATAATTTAATTAAAAAGTTACGCGGTAACAGACATTTAAAGAAATATCCTGTAATGAGCACATCAATTTCCGCAGCCCCAAAGTAATCTAGATAGTCTATTCTAAATATGCGTGTCTATCGAGAAAGTAGAAAATACCGTTCAAACAACTACTTTAGTTCTGATCAATAAGTTTAGAATGCAACAGAATACAAATACCCCCTGTATATGATTAATTCAGCTCTAGCAATTTCCGCATATGCTTAATCCTTCATAATTTCTTTTAAGTATAGGAAATATAAAAATACCCTGTATTCAACTGACAATCTCCATAGCCCCTGCATGTGACATAATGATTAATCCGAATCAATGCATGTACTAATAATTATAGGACATACAAAATGTACATGGCCAACAATTTCCGTAGTCCCCGTATATATAATAATACAAAATGATTAATCCGAATCAATGCATTATACTAATAAGTATAGGAAATATAAAAATACTCCGCATTCAACTGAAAATTTCCGTAGCCCCCCTGTATATAATAATACAAAATGATTAATCCGAATCAATCAATGCATGTACTAATAAGTATATATGATTAACAATCTCCATAGCCCCTGTATGTGACATTTTTTAAAGAACCTGCATGAAAATTTATCAGAATACATAAAAGATGAAATGAGTTACCCTATTCCGAATGTGAGTATGCATTGAGAAAGTAGAAAATACCATTCAAACAACTACTTTAGTTCAATAAATGCAACAAAATAATAAAATACCCTGTATACGACATTATTCGTGCCCCTCTGTATATACAATTCGTGCAAGTCTCAATTAAAGAACAGACCTCGAGAATGCATTAAAAGCAAGCTAGATGTGCGCGATTAATGTCCATATCATTTACAGTACACCGCGTAGGTAGGTTGATAACATAAACATCTTGTAAGGTGAAATAACTCCAGACAAAATAGAAATTTGATTTATGTCTACTACATTGTATCACTCTATACATTATGGGAACACCTAGGGCAATAGACTTCATATTTCAGAATTCTCTGAATAATATTTATCAGAACGCATAAAATATGAAATTAGATGTGCCCGACACGTCGCCATTCGCCGCTATCACTGTGCGACCGTGTGAATAGATATTTTTTCGTAAGCAATGGTTAAACTAGAGACGAAAACCGTTAGAACATACAAATGTCCACAAATGCATGCTCGCTATCGCGAGGTATTTTTGTATGAACATGGTACAAGACACCCGTGATAAGAAAAAACGTTAAACCTGAGAACGCAAAATAGCGGTGAGAAGAATTTTTCGTAAACAACTAAGAAAATCATATTTCAAGGCCAGACTAGAGACGCAAATTCGTTAGAACTTACATGTCGGAGAGGAAAGATTCAAATTAATCTCAAACTCGATTATCAATGAAAACCTAAATAACATATATTTAAGACTGGCCCACTAGTAATCAAATCAAAACAATTAGCGCAATCTTTATTTTGAAACCCTGCTATTAATTGTATGCAAAAGACGCGTGCCTTATGCCGGGAGACAGAAAATATGTGAGGTATACACTAGATTAATTACATTGCATTTGGGGACTATTATTTAGTCATATATGGTTTAAAGTATGAAATATGTATACAGTGGGAGACAAAAATATGTGAAATATACCAATTCAATTACATTACATTTGGAGTTATTCTTTAGATACATACTTTAAAGTATGAAATATGTATACAGTGGGGACTATGTGAGGTATACTAATTTAATTACTCTGCATTGGGGCTCTTAGATATATATGGTTTAAAGTTTAAAAAATATATATACATTAGGACTATGTGAGGTATGAAATATGCATACAGGGGTGACAGAAATATGTCATATACTAATTTAATTACTCTGCATTTGGATATATGCTTTTAAGTTTGAAAAATATACAAGGGTCATACGAGGAGTATAGTCATGTGAATCAACGACTCAGGATGTTCCCACACAGGGTGCTATTTAGAGATAGCCAAATGTTATTTAATTTTAGAATTGAAAACTGAGCTACTGATGCAGGTTGGCAAAGGATCAAGTTCATAATGCACGTGTGTAGAGGTTATATGAAGGCTATACAGATTTCAAAGAATTTTAAAATTGCATACTGAGCTACTACGAATCATTTTAAATCCAGCCGTTGACAACTTTCACCGCTAGATGGCGCTTATGTTTAAATTTGTAACTCGCCGATACTTTAGGACTCTTATCTATATTTAAGAGTGGTAGTAGTATCATTTCCTCAGTCTATTGATTGCTGTTACCTGAATAAGTTGTGTTCGATACAGTATTTTAATCACTGCTAAAATGGAAAAGTTCATTATCGTGAAGGATACCCTGAAGAAGGCGAAACGTTTCAATCTGATGGGTCGCAATATAGAGTTTAAAATTAAACCAATGCCGGCTAATGAAGAACCTGTGAGCTGGGTGAGAACGACCGTTAATCAAATTGTTAAAAAAGCTACCGAAAATCTTCAGCCTAGTGATCTAGTTGGCTTCAGCTTCTGTAGTAAAGACTTTCAACGTGGTAATGGCTGGCTTCGTTTTCGTCCAGCGGCAGAAGTGACTTATGACGATATCTGGGGCGTTATTAGCAGTATTTATCAATCCAATTCTACAGGTCTCAATACAGAAACCTTCTGTCTATCCATAACGTCAGTAAGGTTACCAGTTGGAAGCGGAAGGTCTCGAACATATAATAATTTCGAAGAGGAATGCAATATGCGTAGTGGAATTGTTACTATAAACAATAAAGATAATAGGTGTTTGCCTCGTGCCTTAGTGGTAGCTATTGCATACAGTAACAAGGACCCGATGTGTAATAAGATACGCAAAGATACCGGAAAACTCCAAACTCAAAGAGCACTTAGGCTGGTAGAGGAATCCGAAGTTGTTATACCTATTGAAGGATGTAGTATACCCGAACTGGAAAAGTTTCAGCATCATCTACAAAATTATAAAATTGTGGTTTATACATATGGTAACAAAGGCCGAGATATAATGTTTGAGTTAGCTAATGAAGGAAAGAAACTTAATCTGCTATTTCACAAGGGACATTTTAACGTGATTACGTCTTTAACATCTGCCTTTGCATGCATATATTATTGTGACGACTGCCATGTACCATACAATGTTAAAAATAAACATAGGTGCGAACGTACATGCTGCTGCTTACAAATACCTAATTGTCCATCGACTTTGAACGTAAAATGCTCTGACTGCAATAGATCCTTTAGAGGTGAAAATTGTCGTGATAACCATTTGAGGGAGGGATCTCTAAGAAAAGGAACCGTCTGTAGTCAAATTAAACTGTGTACGGACTGTTTGAAAACAGTGAAAAACAACCGGAAACATACATGTGGCGAGATGTTCTGCAAAATTTGTAGCACACACGTACCTCAAGATCATTTGTGTTATATACAACCTGATAAGGGAACCCCAAAAACTAAAGACACTCTATTTATATTTTACGATTTTGAAACGATGCAGGACAAAGTTTTAGAAGACGGCAGTAACATTCATGAACCAAACTTATGTGTTTTTAAGCAATGCTGTGACGAATGTATTGAAAAGGATATTAAACTTTGTAACAAGTGTGGTGTAAAACAGCATATATTAAAAGTAAATCCTGTTAAGGTCTTCACGCAGTGTGTTCTTGACCAACGAAGATTATTTAAACAAGTCATATGTTTAGCCCATAACTCTCAAGCATTTGACGGACAATTTATACTTAATTACATTTTGACTCATACAGACCTCAGCCCTGAATTAATTATGAGAGGAACCAAAATTATTTCGATGGTGATTGGAAATGTAAAATTCATTGACAGTTTAAATTATTTCCCGATGCCTCTCTCGAAATTACCAAAAGCTTTCGACTTAGGCCCAGAACTTAGAAAAGGCTACTTCCCGCACCTGTTTAGTACAGAAGCAAATAAGAACTACATAGGCAACTTACCACCTATCGAATATTACAGCCCTGACACAATGAAAACAGGAAATCGTGAAAAGTTTCTAAATTGGTACGATGAACATAAAAACGATATCTTTGATATGCAGCGGGATTTAGTGGAATATTGCGTATTAGATGTGGAAATTTTGACCCGTGCATGCTTGAAATTTCGTCAACAAATGCTTGAAACCACCAACGTCTGCGCATATGGCGAAAGCTGCACAATAGCCGGTTGTTGCAACAAGGTGTTTAGAAGAAATTTTCTGAATCCAAACACAATCGGTATTATTCCTAAAAACGGGTACAGATGGAGCGACAATCAAAGCAAAATAGCCATTCAGTGGTTAGTATGGGAAGAACGCGAACGTCAGATTAATATTATCCATTCTGCTAAACAGAAAGAGAGCAAAATACAGGGTGTTAAAGTGGACGGGTATTGTACCGAAACAAATCAGGTGTTTGAGTTTCATGGTTGTTATTACCACGGATGTCCGGTATGTTTCAAACATAACAGATCCGAATCATCACACGACAACCCTACAGAAACTATGAATTCAAAGTACGAATCTACCATTGCTAAAATAGAAAGACTTAGAGAGCTAGGATACGACGTAGTCGAAATGTGGGAGTGCAAATTTCGTAAAATGTTAAAGGAAAATGAAGAAATTTCCGATTATTCCAAAAACCATCCATTAGTTATCCAAGCACCGCTTATTGCGCGAGATGCTTTTTATGGAGGAAGAACGGGAAACACATTTGAATATTACAAGTGTGGGCCTGATGAATCAGTTTTATACACCGACATTTGCAGTCTATACCCATATGTTTGTAAATATGGAAAATTTCCTACAGGGCACCCTAAAGTCTTCGTCGGAAAAGATTGCGACCAGCTAAACTTAGAAAGTACAGACGGGGCGATAAAATGTAAAATTTTGGCACCTAGAGATTTGTATCATCCTGTATTACCTTTAAAATTGAACAATAAATTAATTTTCACTTTGTGTTATCCATGCGCAAAAGAGTCGCGAGTGGGTGTGTGTACACATAATAATGAAGAAAGATCGCTAACAGGAACATAGATTATCGACGAGGTATTAAAAGCCGTAGAAAAAGGGTACGAAATACAGGAAGTTTATGAGGTTTGGAAATACGACACTCAACAATATGACAAAGACCACGCAGGACTATTTACACACATGATGAATAGATTTATTAAAATTAAGCAACAATCATCCGGTTGGCCTTCTAATTGTGTAACGCAGGAACAAAAAGATCATTACATCGAAGACTTCTTAAATAAAGAAGGTGTACAGCTAGAGTCTGCTGAAATTATAAATAATCCTGGGCTTCGTTCTCTCGCGAAATTAATTTTAAACAGCTTTTGGGGAAAATTCGGACAGAGAGAAAACCAACCTAAGTCTAAGATTCTCAGAGATCCCAGTCAACTATTTGGTATGCTTACAGATACCACTATCCATATTAATTCAATGCTACCAGTAGGAGACGAAGCACTTATTATCAATTACGAGCATAGAAAAGAGACATATCAACCAGTAGCAACCGTAAACGTAATGGTTGCAGCGTACGTCACAGCACAAGCGCGGTTAAAATTATATTCCTACCTGGAAAAATTAGGTGAAAGAGTACTGTACTATGATACTGATAGCGTCATTTATGTGTCAAAGCCTGGCGAATACGAGGTACCCACAGGTGAATTTATTGGTGATATGACTAACGAACTGGAATCATACGGTTCAGGTAGCTACATAACAGAATTTGTGTCGGGAGGCCCCAAAAATTACGCTTATAAAGTGTATTCTACTCACGATAACGATGAAAAAGTGGTGTGTAAAGTAAAGGGTATTTGCCTGAACTACGCAGCTCCTCAGCTTGTAAATTTTGATGCTATAAAAGACATGGTTCTGAACGACACAGATCCTGTGTACATAGTGTCAAATAATATTCGAAGAACAAAAGACCACGAAGTGATAACAAAATCAGAAACAAAAGTGTACAGACCCAACTCTACTAAAAGAAAGTTTTTTACTAATCACTCATCTGTTCCTTATGGGCATAAAAAATCTAAGCCATAAATTATTGTTTCCTGTTTACCTACTGATGTAATAGTTTTATACGTACCCTGTATATTTTTGAAATACATTGTGTGAATTATATATTTCTTGTAACTCTTTTTTAACATTGTTTACCTATTATGTACCCTATATATTTTTAAAATACATTGTGTAAATTATATATTACTCGCAACTCTTGTGTAACATGTTTTACCTATTTATGTAATAGTTTTATATGTACCCTGTATATTTTAGAAATACATTGTGCAAATTATATATATTACTTGTAACACTTGTGTAATACTGCACTAATTTAAATGTTTTTATTATATGTACATAGTTTTCTGCAAGTTTTCTGTATTATAACAGTCCTATGATTATAAAGTTTAATAAAATAATTTTATCATATTATGTGGTATTATTTAAATAACCTGCGACACCCTAACATTATCTTTTACTTCTTTAATAAAACAAGTAATCAGATTAACATAAACCCCGAAATAAGGAGTCGAGGGTCAATATTTGCCTGAAATTCTAATAATAATAATAATAATTAACTTTGTAACAACACCTTTTTGATAAAAAACGTAGTAATCGTGTAATGTTGTTGCAGTTGTAAACCCGCAAACTCGCTATATACCTATAACCCACTTAATCATAAATATATTTCTTTTTATGTATCTAATTATGGTGCTTTTTTAGTTATTTTTGCGTAAACCAAGTACCATGATAAGGATTTCGTATTTCACCGGTGACCAGACTTGATTAGAGAAAGCGTTGTGTTTCCCACAATTCGCCACATATTTGATATATGAGGATACAGGGACGTATGAAATGTTTAAAACGATAAGAAATAGAACTGTATCAAATCCTAGATATTTTCATCTTTTGCGACACATGTATTTTTTGTTATGGATTTATAAAAACCACACCGAAACAAGCAACGCATATTTAAGATTGAATGAAATCTCCGTTTTAAAACAATTAGCTAGCGTTTATATCGCTATATATACAAATCTCTAGGTGCCAAAATTTTACATTTTATCGCCCCGTCTGTACTTTCTAAGTTTAGCTGGTCGCAATCTTTTCCGACGAAGACTTTAGGGTGCCCTGTAGGATATTTTCCATATTTACAAACATATGGGTATAGACTGCAAATGTCGGTGTATAAAACTGATTCATCAGGCCCACACTTGTAATATTCAAATGTATTTCCCGTTCTTCCTCCATAAAAAGCATCTCGCGCAATAAGCGGTGCTTGGATAACTAATGGATGGTTTTTGGAATACTCGGAAATTTCTTCATTTTCCTTTAACATTTTACGAAGCTTGCACTCCCACATTTCGACTACGTCGTATCCTAGCTCTCTAAGTCTTTCTATTTTAGCAATGGTAGATTCGTATTTTGAATTCATAGTTTCTGTAGGGTTGTCGTGTGATGATTCGGATCTGTTATGTTTGAAACATACCGGACATCCGTGGTAATAACAACCATAAAACTCAAACACCTGATTTGTTTCGGTACAATACCCGTCCACTTTAACACCCTGTATTTTGCTCTCTTTCTGTTTAGCAGAATGGATAATATTAATCTGACGTTCGCGTTCTTCCCATACTAACCACTGAATGGCTATTTTGCTTTGATTGTCCCTCCATCTGTACCCGTTTTTAGGAATAATACCGATTGTGTTTGGATTCAGAAAATTTCTTCTAAACACCTTGTTGCAACAATCGGCTGTTGTGCAGCTTTCGCCGTATGCGCAGACGTTGGTGGTTTCAAGCATTTGTTGACGAAATTTCAAGCATGCACGGGTCAAAATTTCCACATCTAATACGCAATATTCCACTAAATCCTGCTGCATATCAAAGATATCGTTTTTATGTTCATCGTACCAATTTAGAAACTTTTCACGATCTCCTGTTTTCATTGTGTCAGGGCTGTAATATTCGATAGGTGGTAAGTTGCCTATGTAGTTCTTATTTGCTTCTGTATTAAACAGGTGCGGGAAGTAGCCTTTTCTAAGTTCTGGGCCTAAGTCGAAAGCTTTTGGTAATTTCGAGAGAGGCATCGGGAAATAATTTAAACTGTCAATGAATTTTACATTTCCAATCACCATCGAAATAATTTTGGTTCCTCTCATAATTAATTCAGCTGTATGAGTCAAAATGTAATTAAGTATAAATTGTCCGTCAAATGCTTGAGAGTTATGGGCTAAACATATGACTTGTTTAAATAATCTTCGTTGGTCAAGAACACACTGCGTGAAGACCTTAACAGGATTTACTTTTAATATATGCTGTTTTACACCACACTTGTTACAAAGTTTAATATCCTTTTCAATACATTCGTCACAGCATTGCTTAAAAATACATAAGTTTGGTTCATGAATGTTACTGCCGTCTTCTAAAACTTTGTCCTGCATCGTTTCAAAATCGTAAAATATAAATAGAGTGTCTTTAGTTTTTGGGGTTCCCTTATCAGATTGTATATAACACAAATGATCTTGAGGTACGTGTGTATTACAAATTTTGCAGAATATCTCGCCACATGTATGTTTCCGGTTGTTTTTCACTGTTTTCAAACAGTTCGTACACAGTTTAATTTGACTACAGACGGTTCCTTTTCCTAGAGATCCCTCCCTCAAATGGTTATCACGACAATTTTCACCTCTAAAGGATCTATTGCAGTCAGGGCATTTTACGTTCAAAGTCGATGGACAATTAGGTATTTGTAAGCAGCAGCATGTACGTTCACACCTATGTTTGTTTTTAACATTGTATGGTACATGGCAGTCTTCACAATAATATATGCATGCAAAGGCAGATGTTAAAGACGTAATCACGTTAAAATGTCCCTTGTGAAATAGCAGATTAAGTTTCTTTCCTTCATTAGCTCCTTCAAACATTATATCTCGGCCTTTGTTACCATATGTATAAACCACAATTTTATAATTTTGTAGATGATGCTGAAACTTTTCCAGTTCGGGTATACTACATCCTTCAATAGGTATAACAACTTCGGATTCCTCTACCAGCCTAAGTGCTCTTTGAGTTTGGAGTTTTCCGGTATCTTTGCGTATGTTATTACACATCGGGTCCTTGTTACTGTATGCAATAGCTACCACTAAGGCACGAGGCAAACACATATTACCTTTATTGTTTATAGTAACAATTCCACTACGCATATTGCATTCCTCTTCGAAATTATTATATGTTCGAGACCTTCCGCTTCCAACTGGTAACCTTACTGACGTTACGGATAGACAGAAGGTTTCTGTATTGAGACCTGTAGAATTGGATTGATAAAAGCTGCTAATAACGCCCCAGATATCGTCATAAGTCACTTCTGCCGCTGGACGAAAACGAAGCCAGCCATTACCACGTTGAAAGTCTTTACTACAGAAGCTGAAGCCAACTAGTTCACTAGGCTGAAGATTTTCGGTAGCTTTTTTAACAATTTGATTAACGGCCGTTCTCACCCAGCTCACAGGTTCTTCATTAGCCGGCATTGGTTTAATGTTAAACTCTATATTGCGACCCATCAGATTAAAACGTTTCGCCTTCTTCAGGGTATCCTCCACGATAATGAACTTTTCCATTTTAGCAGTGATTAAAATACTGTATCGAACACAACTTATTCAGGTAACAGCAATCAATAGACTGAGGAAATGATACTACTACCAGTCTTAAATATAGATAAGAGTCCTAAAGTATCGGCGAGTTACAAATTTAAACATAAGCGCCATCTAGCGGTGAAAGTTGTCAACGGCTGGATTTAAAATGATTCGTAGTAGCTCAGTATGCAATTTTAAAATTCTTGGAAATCTTTATAGCCTTCATATAACCTCTAAACACGTGCATTATGAACTTGATCCTTTGCCAACCTGCATCAGTAGCTCAGTTTTCAATTCTAAAATTAAATAACATTTGGCTATCTCTAAATAGCACCCTGTGTGGGAACATCCTGAGTCGTTGATTCACATGACTATACTCCTCGTATGACCCTTGTATATTTTTCAAACTTAAAAGCATATATCCAAATGCAGAGTAATTAAATTAGTATATGACATATCTCTGTCACCCCTGTATGCATATTTCATACCTCACATAGTCTTAATGTATATATATTTTTTAAACTTTAAACCATATATATCTAAGAGCCCCAATGCAGAGTATTTAAATTAGTATACCACACATAGTCCCCACTGTATACATATTTCATACTTTAAAGTATGTATCTAAAGAATAACTCCAAATGTAATGTAATTCAATTGGTATATTTCACATATTTTTGTCTCCCACTGTATACATATTTCATACTTTAAACCATATATATCTAAATAATAGTCCCCAAATGCAATGTAATTAATCTAGTGTATGCCTCACATATTTTCTGTCTCCCGGCATAAGGCACGCGTCTTTTGCATACAATTAATAGCAGGGTTTCAAAATAAAGATTGCGCTAATTGTTTTGATTTAATTACTAGTGGGCCAGTCTTAAATATATGTTACTTAGGTTTTCATTGATAATCGAGTTTGAGATTAATTTGAATCTTTCCTCTCCGACATGTAAGTTCTAACGAATTTGCGTCTCTAGTCTGGCCTTGAAATATGATTTTCTTAGTTGTTTACGAAAAATTCTTCTCACCGCTATTTTGCGTTCTCAGGTTTAACGTTTTTTCTTATCACGGGTGTCTTGTACCATGTTTATACAAAAATACCTCGCGATAGCGAGCATGCATTTGTGGAAATTTGTATGTTCTAACGGTTTTCGTCTCTAGTTTCACCATTGCTTACGAAAAAATATCTATTCACACGGTCGCACAGTGATAGCGGCGAATGGCGACGTGTCGGGCACATCTAATTTCATATTTTATGCGTTCTGATAAATATTATTCAGAGAATTCTGAAATATGAAGTCTAATGCCCTAGGTGTTCCCATAATGTATAGAGTGATACAATGTAGTAGACATAAATCAAATTTCTATTTTGTCTGGAGTTATTTCACCTTACAAGATGTTTATGTTATCAACCTACCTACGCGGTGTACTGTAAATGATATGGACATTAATCGCGCACATCTAGCTTACTTTTAATGCGTTCTCGAGGTCTGTTCTTTAATTGAGACTTGCACGAATTGTATATACAGAGGGGCACGAAAAATGTCGTATACAGGGTATTTTATTATTTTGTTGCATTTATTGAACTAAAGTAGTTGTTTGAATGGTATTTTCTACTTTCTCAATGCATACTCACATTCGGAATAGGGTAACTCATTTCATCTTTTATGTATTCTGATAAATTTTCATGCAGGTTCTTTAAAAAATGTCACATACAGGGGCTATGGAGATTGTTAATCATATATACTTATTAGTACATGCATTGATTGATTCGGATTAATCATTTTGTATTATTATATACAGGGGGGCTACGGAAATTTTCAGTTGAATGCGGGGTATTTTTATATTTCATATACTTATTAGTATAATGCATTGATTCGGATTAATCATTTTGTATTATTATATATACGGGGACTACGGAAATTGTTGGCCATGTACATTTTGTATATCCTATAATTATTAGTACATGCATTGATTCGGATTAATCATTATGTCACATGTAGGGGCTATGGAGATTGTCAGTTGAATACAGGGTATTTTTATATTTCCTATACTTAAAAGAAATTATGAAGGATTAAGCATATGCGGAAATTGCTAGAGCTGAATTAATCATATACAGGGGGTATTTGTATTCTGTTGCATTCTAAACTTATTGATCACAACTAAAGTAGTTGTTTGAACGGTATTTTCTACTTTCTCGATAGTCACGCATATTTAGAATAGACTATCTAGATTACTTTGGGGCTGCGGAAATTGATGTGCTCATTACAGGATATTTCTTTAAATGTCTGTTACCGCGTAACTTTTTAATTAAATTATATAGCCGTTGCAGTAGCTCTGTTTGCAATTCGAATTATGTATTTTCGCTGTCTTATACGCACATGCTGTCTGCTAATTACTATATTCGAAATAGGTAGACATTTTGCATTTTCGCTATCTTAATAGTATATACATATTGTCATATTCATATACAGGGGCTACGGAAATTGTTGAGATCATATACATGGGTATTCTTTTAAATGTTTGTTACCATTACTTTTCTAGCGTTATATATAATCTGTTGCTGAGAGAGGGGGTTCCCACGTGTACACCCAGTGTTGCCAAATGTACATCATATGCGGTGTTGCCAAATCACTAGAAGTTGTTTCCGATCGCTTCCGGTTTCACTTCCGGTTGATCTGATTGATTTCCCACCACTTCCGGTTTCACTTCCGGTTTATATGATCGATGTCCGATCACTTCCAGTTTTACTTCCGGTTTATCTGATTGATTTCCATTCACTTCCGGTTTGTTGTAATATGAAATCCGTGAGAATGACGGTTACGATGCTTTCTCATAAGGTTAGTGACCTATACAACCTTCATAAAACCTTTGACCACCTGTGCACCGTGAGAACGACGGTTATGATACTTTCCCATGACCTTCCACACACCTGCATTCCAAACATGTCGAGACTTGTCGGTGACCTTCAAATAACCTCTACACATATGCATTAAAATTCCTGATCGATAATGCAGAGTCCATATTTACTTTAGCCGAGATCCAAACCTTTAGCCGAGACTCAAACCTTTAGCCGGGACTCAAACCTTTCGCCGGGACTCACACCTTTCCCGTAGTTCCGAAAATGTCCGTCTGTTATAGAGGGCGCTGTCTGGCTCAGGTGACCCCATATCTACTGATAGATTTTTTAAAATGCAAAAATGGGCAGTTCGATACATATCTGGTACAAATAAATATTCTTCATGTAAAAATATATTTAAAGAACTGAAAATCTTACCTTTTGTGTGTGTGTGTATATATTAGAAATAGTATTGTTTGTAAAGCTTCACCTAGAAAACTTCTTAATGAATAAATTTTACCATGATTGCCAAACTCGTAATCAAAATGATTTACAAATTCCCATTCATATTTTATCATTATATAAAAAGAGTCCCAGATACATGGAAATAAAACTGCTCAACAAGTTACCACACTGCACTAAAGACATTACTTCAATTAAAAGTTTAAAAAATGCTGTAAAAAATGTTTTAGTAGAAAATTGTTTTTATTCCGTGTCTAACTACTTACATAATGAATTTTAAATATTCACTAGTACAATTATTTCTATGTAATTATTTTGCAACATGTATAAGTAAGTACGTATTTTGTATGTTTTAATTTTGTATTTTGCATTTTAGTATTTTCTATTTTGCATTATTCTACTTTGTATTTTGTACTTTGTACTTTGTACTTTATACTTTGTACTTTGTACTTTGTATTTTGAATTTTGCATTTTGCATTTCGCATTTCGTATTTCGTATTTCGTATTTCGTATTTCGTAATTCGTATTTCGTATTTGGTATTTCGTATTTCGTATTTCATATTTCGGGTTCATGTTTTATAGTGTTGACTATTTATACTTTGAATGTTTCTATGCCAATATTTTTCTGTCATGTGTTTTATGATCACTTGGATAATAAATATTATTATTATTATTATTATTATTATTATTATTTTTTTTTTTTTTTTCGCGTTAGCGACTGCTGGACAGTTCTCCCGTGTCTCCGATATTCTCACAGTGGAAGCGCCAGCGAATTATCTACAACCACTCCCCACATCCCGCAGGGTTAGTGGTTGTAGATTCCAGAATCGTGTGCCCTAAGTAGACGCAGGGACCCTAAGACGACTGCCTTCTGCATTTGGCCTGCCAACCATTCGGCTGATCTTTGGCAGGCCGGTATGGTCTTCAATGCTGAGAGCAGCATTGAATTATTATTATTATTATTATTATTATTATTATTATTATTATTATTTTACTATTTTTTTACTTTTTATCCGTTGCCGGACAGGGCTTCCGTGCCTTCCGACCAATACCACACGGTAGCAGCGCCGGCCAAAATTACAGCCACTCCCCACAACCTGTGAGGTTAGTGACTATAAATACCAGAATCGTGTGCCCTAAGTAGGCGAAGGGACCCCAAGACAACCGCCTTCTGCATTTGGCCTGCCAACCATTCGGCTGATTTCTGGCAGACCGGTATGATCTTTAATTCCGGGAGTAGCGTAGGCTTCATCCCACCGAGTATACCGATTATTAGGACTACCATCTTGACCGAGTAGCCTGGGTATAACACTTGGAGCTCGTACCGGAGATCACGGTATTTGATCCGCTTTTCCTCCTCTTTCGGCAGGTGCCGAGAACTCGATCACAAAAATCACCTTGAGTTGATTATCGAGGAGAGCTATGTCAGGCTTGTTGGCTTGAATTAGCCTGACTGTCGGAAATGAGTAGTTCCAATAGATTCGGCACCTCTCGTTTTCGACAACGGACTCGATGTCTCCGGGGACGTAAGGCAGCATTGGTGTCTGGTCTATCCCGTACGAGTGTCGTAGGTGATAGTATAGCACCTGCAACGCCGCGTTATGGCGATGGATGTAGGCCGAAATCGTATACACCGGACATGCGGAAAGTAAATGCATGAGGGATTCCAGCGCCTGACGGCAAGTCCTGCAGTTTATATCAGGAACCTCTACACCCATTACACGGCTTCGATAGACCAGCGTGTTAATTACACCGTCTTGACAGGCCACAATGAATCCCTCGGTCTCCGACTTTCGCCCAGCTGACCTTAAAAAGGCGAATGTCAGTTTTGTCGCTACACCCAGTGTCTAGGTTCTTGTAAAACACCCCGTGCATGGGTTTATCGACATGCTGCCTAAACAGATGTTCTTGTTCGACAGCTTTTACCTGGGCATTCAGGCGAGGTGGCTGAATTTCAGTGACTGACTCTGGGTCAGCACCGCGCCGGCCTCCTCGCCCGTCGTCGAATATGAGACCAAGTTCATCTGCGGCCCTTTTTGCCGCCTTAAATAATCCTACACCCACCCCTGCATTTTCGTGATCTCTCACTAATTGCAGGAGCGGGCCAGAGCTCCTAAGGACATTACATGCCATGCACAGTGCTACTCTTCCATGCATACACTTCAGCCCCAAGAGCCCTCGGCCCCCCCAATTTCGTGGGAGGTACACACGAGGGGCGGACCATCTAGGATGAATGCTCCTGTGGATATTCATCATCTTACGGGTACCTGGCACAGCTCATCTACAGTCCATTTGACTACTCCGGAGGAGTAGAGCAGAACAGGAACGGCAAGCATATTACTGGCAGACACCTTGCTTTTTTTTCCGAAAGTTCGGATGACCAAATCTTTCAGAGTAGGCATCTGTACTTGCCGCGGAGAGATTCTTTTGCTTGCTGCACATCCTGAATGTGGTGCTGTTGCACACCCAAGTATGTGTAGGTCTCTCTGACATCCAGATGTCTTAGGATGCTTCCGTCTGCGAGCTGCGCGTCTTCAGCAAAGTCCCAGCATCGTCCTCTCTTGAGATGGACGACCGCGCACTTGTCCAATCCTAACTCCATACCAATGGATCGCGTGTACTCCTCGACCACCCTTAGAGCATTATGAAGTTCACTCTCTCCGGAGGCATAAAGTTTGAGGTCATCCATATAAAACAGATGGGTGACCTTATGTCTCCGGTTGCTGTGTGGTCCACACTAGTACCCGCGAGTTCGGCGGAGTTCAACAGATAACGGCAGTAGTGAGATGCAAAAGAGGAGGGAACTCAGAGAATCTCCTTGAAAAACTCCTCTTCGGAATGCCACCTGCTCTGTCGTAACTCGCTCTGCATCGGATGTTATGGTGAAGCGAGTCCTCCAAAGCGGCAGCAGTTGTTCTATGCATCTCACTAGTGGCTCTGCTATCGCAAGACATTTGAGCAAATGCAACAACAGTTGATGCGACGTTGTGTCAAATGCCTTTCGATAGTCAATCCAGGCCATCGATAGATTCTGCTTGTACTGCACAGAGTCCTGCGTAATACAGCAGTCTATCAGCAAGCTGTCTTTGCAACCTGTCATGCCCTTCTTGGCGTCACGCTGTTCGTAAATCTGTTGGAAGACCGGATCTACCTGCCGTAGTGTCCGTGAAATCTTGCAGCCGGAGTTCAGACAGGTGATTGGCCTATAATTCCTTGGATCGGACAGATCTCCCTTTTTGGGGATTAGCACAGGATACGTCCCTCGACAAACCAGACCGGAATTTGCTGCCCTTCGTTCAACCACGTGTTGAAAACTCGGGCCAGGGACGGTGTGTGGAAGGAAATTTTTTCCACCACCAGTTATTAATGCCATCTGGGCCCGGAGCAGCAAAGTTCTTGTTTCCAACAAGAGTTTGTTAGACTTCCTCCGAACTGATTGACGGCCACACCTCTTCTGACTCTTCAAAAGTTCTGTGACAGAGAGCCTCGAAGTGTGCTATTGCTGGAGTATTGCTATCGAATGGACTAGTCGTTTCGTAGATTCCTTTCCAGAAGTTCTCGACATCGGCTACAGTTGGTGGATTATCTACAGCACGCTGTGGCTCTTGAAACAGGCGGGAAGGATTCGTACGGAACAAAGAATTTTGCTCCATACTCCTCACCCGCTTTTTTAGCTTCTTCTTAATAGCCATAAGCGCTCGAATCCTATCTAGACAGTGCTGTTTAATCGTAAGCATTACTGCTAGATTTAAAGTGTGGTGTTGGCGTCGAAATTTTAGCGTAAAAGCCTCGCCAGTTATTGCGTGTTCCACCACGCGTTGGATTCGAGAAGAGTGTTGTCTGGCCAACTGTATCTTTCCCTCGATTTTTTGTACACGCCGCTTAGCTTTCTCGATACCGTTCGAGGCATTGGTTGTCCTCTCACGGGGAACAAGTCGGCGTTGTACACGGCACAGTTAATTTGCCAAACATCGGTATCTTCTGGTAGTTCCTCATTGGTAACAACGTCCATACGTACCAGGTCTTGTGGCTTTAGGGCGGCCCTGCTGTTAAGGCTAACCCTTGTCCTTAAGTCAACATCAGTGTACTCTATCGGATGGTCCTCGCCAGCTGCTATTTGCCGCGGTGAATGTGCGGTTGGCACTTCTTCCTGCTGACGGGGTGCCCTTACATAACCTGTTCTGAGGTGTTGTACGGAGAAGGCGCGATGCTCTGGGTGCATATCACACCAGATCTCATGCAATCGCGCCATGTACCCTATGCGCACAGGTTCGCTACTCTCATAGCAGGTCAGTAAGTCATGTCGTAGTTCCCTCGTCCACTTAAAGCGTCCGCGTTCATTGCCAAGTTCGTCATCATTGAGACCGTCCTGGTGAGCACCTTCAACTGGTCTCCGACCCCCATCCGAGCGGGGTCGATTGTGAGGAGCCCTATCTCTGTTGTCTGGAACCAGAGACTTGGATTTCAGAGTGGCTAGCCCTGAGATTCACGTCAGACATCTGCCAGGCAGAGGTACCTCTGCCTGTCCAGGTACACCGCGGGGAAGTTGCCGGTCAGCTTTCCGTACCCTTATTATTATTATTATTCACTTGATATTTGGTACAAGTATGTTTTATAACGACATTTAGAACTAGATTATATTTTGAGATGATTCAGTTGAAAGGGGGCGGGGGGGAGGGGGGGGCCAAGTAGAGGTATATAGAGGAAAACGAGTAAATAAGCAAGCTGCTAAGAGTACAGAAACTTGAGATTTGGTGTATATATTAGAGACCATTTCTTTATAATGTTTTTGAACACCTAAAATCCGCCTAAAATATTATTAAAATAATTCTGACCAATTATTTCCACATACTAGAGTGCAAATATAGTCAATATGTTTTCTCTTAAAGATAATTGGATGGGAAATCTGGATGTGGAAGTAGTGATTCTTCAGGCAGCGGTTCTTTGTTTTATTGCATAATCAAATATGTACAATCAAACACGTGTTTATTTCATATATTTATTGTACAGTCACACTTACTATACTGCCGTGCTAAGCAAGAAGGTCGTAATAAAATTGAGTTACTGCCATTTGTCGCATCTACAACCACTCTGGCAACTTCTGGTATATTTTTACGGTCGTATCTTCATAATGAACGATAAAAATTCAATTTAAAATTATTTGTCATAACTACAAAGTATATTGATTTTACTAAGCGAAATTGTCCTATCAAAAATTAACAAGCATAATTGTATCTACCAGAGCCACAATAGCAGATACAACAATTAAACTTAGTAATAGAAAATAAACATGGTCAGTTAAATACCTCATGTGAGATTTTGACATGTGTATTCCTGATAAAAGTGTATAAATATTTGAAATCTAAAGTGAATTTTTCGTAAGAAAGCTTGGAAAACATTTCTGACTTAGTTAACAACAGAAATGTAGTAGGTAATTTCTATTAGTCAAATTTCACGTTTCACATTTTAGTTCACAGGAAATGAGGAATTTGAACAAACACGAACACATGAAACTAACTGGCAGAAATGTGCTTTATCTGTGAATGAAAAAAAAACTTAGAAAATGAAGATTCACTTACGACTATTAACCTCCCTACAATAAAATTGTGGGAGGTTACTAAAATTGGTCCAAAATCGAAAATTGAGATAACATCAAATCTTTACGTTTTGAGGTCCCAGGAATCCAAAAAAGTGGTTTTTGAAAAATGTCTGCGGGTGTGTACGTGTGTGTGTATGTGTGTATGTGTGTATGTGTGTTAGCACGATAGCGGCGAAACTACTGGACGGATTTGGATGAAACTTTGCACGAGGGCTTCTTTAGTGCTCTAGAAGATCTGAAAAGGTTTTGGTTGAGATCGGATTACGTTTAGTGCCATTTTGGCACAACAACTTGTTTATTTTATTATTACTTACAATTTGTAATCTAACCACTGGAAAGCAGTTAAAATTACGATTTCAACGATATATCACACTTGCACCTTTTTTTTTATATACCTACATTTTTTATACAACTTATTGTATAGAGAACAAACAAAATTCACTGTCTCTATAATACTAACATATGTAAAATTACGTCACAAGTTGTCGGTGGTCCAGTGAGCTAAGGCGTCGACTTACAAATCAAGAGATCGACGGTTCGATCCCAACACAGCGCTGTTTTTTTTTCTTTCTTTTTTCATTATAAACTTATTAATAATTGCGGAAAATGTTACATGATTAAATATCATCATATATTAGGTGTTTATAATTATTCAGAGTTTGAGGATTGGTCACTAGTTTTAAATTAAATATAAATAATTCTATTGTTGTTTTGGCGGTGAACACATACGACGTCGTAAATTAAATAAATATAGGTGGGTCATATTACAATAATATATTTGATTTAAAGGCATGTCATGACGGCTGATTTGAATTGACTATCAGAGCTCGTCACCGGGTAGGGAGGTTCCAACCGCTTTCAGTAGCTGCCGATTTTTTTTTTATTGTATTTTCTCAATTTTTCTTATTTTATATTTCAAAAAGAAACTTAACTAAAAAAAATTGTTCTGATAAAAAAAGTTTTCACTTAGAAAATTTTGAATTCCCGATTGAAAATGTGCATAGTAAATAATCGAAAAATGCGATTATCTCAAAATCAACAAAATGTCAGTTACGACCTTCTTGCTAAACAGAGTAGTATATTCCTATCGTAAAAAAAAATTCATTCTTTTTTCGTTGAAATAGGCTTAGAATGTCATAAAACGTAAAGATTATAAATTTGAACGAAAGGAAATGTTCTGTCTGTCTCTAACTTTTTTTGTGCGCACGTTTTTGTCGGAACAGTTTAAGATATTAACTTAAAATTTGGCATATTATAACGATATCTGGAATTAGATTTTATTTAAAGATAATTCTGTTAAAGGGTGGTAGTAGATAGGGGTAGTAGTAGATAGGGGTAAATAAGAGAAAATAAGTAAAGTAAGCTGATAAAAGTACAGATACTTGATTTGGTATAAGTATATACTAGACCACGGCCTCAGATTTCTCTATAATATTTTTCAACCCCCTAACACCTCCACTCCATTATTAAAGGGGCTGATAAAATAAAATTGAGATATTCACTTAAGACACACTACACATATGCAGTGTAATGATATCTGATTGAGATGATTCCATTGACGGAATGGCGGTGGAGGCAAATATTTCCCTTTATAAGTAAAGCAAGCTAATAAGAATCCAGAAACTTCATTTTTGGTGTATATGCTAGAAGCCAGCGTCTCAAATTTTGTTATGACATCTTCTGCAAATATTATAATATTCTATGACTAATTATTTCCACACACTTACTAGAGTGCAAATATAGTCAAGATGTATTCCATTAAAGAGACTTGGATGGGAAATTTGGATGTGGAGGTAGTAATTCCTTAGGCAGAGGTTTATTATATAAGCATTGCTACAGCTGAAAATTTTGCAAATAAATATGTTTTTGATTTTGACTGATTAGTATATGCACCAAACCCCAAGTTTCTGGACCTTTGCCAATTTTCTTTAATTATTTGCCACTAATTATCTATATTTACTCCTATTTACCTCTATTTACCTCCATTTACCCTCCTCATTCAGCGAAATAATCTCAAACTATGATCTAGATCCAGATTTCGATACGTATACCAAATTTCAAGTCATTATCTTAAACAATTCCAGAGCAATAGGTAGCACAAAAAAGACCGACAGACAGAAATTATTTTACCTCAAATTTATGCACTTCATTGCGTGAAGTGGATGTGAAAGTAATACAGAGATCTGGACGTCTACATACTGTATTTTAAGCATATGTGCTGTCTTTTTAACACAGTAAATGAACAGGCAAATTGAGCATATTTTTTTTGAATTATGAAATTCTGTTTTATGAAAAAACAATGCCATCTAAGCGCTTGTTATGAATTTTCGAATTCGTATACACTAAACCTGTATAACTTCTCATGGGCACTGATGAGGTTATTTACCTTTTTAACCAGCTCCCTATGTAGGTATGACGTTATTTTGTCGTGGTTAGAGAATGGAACGGTGCACCGATTACGCATTTTACTTCCACATCCACGTAGTGGATTGGAAGTATAGTAATCGCAAAAAAATTTTCAAAAATTTTTATTCGTGAAATAGGTTTAGAATGTCATGAAACGTCGAGATTTTAAATTTGAGCGAAAAAAAATTTTCTGTCTGTCTGTCGGTCTGTCGGTCTGTCTGTAACTTTTTTTGTCCGCACGCTTTCTCCGGAACGGTTTAAGATATTGACCTGAAATTTTGTACACGTATATATTATAACGAGATCTGGAACTGGATTGTTTTTTGAGGAAATCCGGTGAAGGGTTGGGGGTTAAATAGGGGTAAATAGGGGGAAATAAGTAAAGCAAGCTTGTAAGAGTACAGAAACTTGAAATTCGGTGTATGTACTAGAAGTTAAGGCCTCAGATTTTTTTATAATATTTTTCAACCCCCCACCACCCCTACCCCATTAAAGGGGTTGATAAAATAAAGTTGAGATATTCATTTGAAATTTCGTACACGTATGTATTATAACGATGTCTAGAATTAGATTATATTTTGGGATGATTCCGTTGAAGGGTTGGGGGTTAATTTGGGGTAAATAGAGGAATATAAGTAAAACAAGTTGGTAAGAGTACAGAAACTTGAAATTCGGTGTATGTACTAGAAGTAAAAGCGTCAGATTTTTTAATAATATTTTTCAACCCCCACCACCCCTACTCCAATTTGAAAAGGGTTGATAAAATAAAATTGAGATATTCATTTGAAATTTTCTACACGTATGTATTATAACGACATCTGGAACTATATTATATTTTGAGATAATTCCGTTGAAGGGTTGGGGGTTAAATAGGGGTAAATAGGGGAAAATAAATAAAGCAAGCTGGTAAGACTACAGAAACTTGAAATTCGGTGTATGTACTAGAAGCCAAGGTCTCAGATTATTTACAATATTTTTCAACCCCCACCACCCCTACTTCATTATTAAAAGGGTTGATAAAATAAAATCGAGATATTCATTTGAAATTTGGTACACGTATGAATTATAACGACATCTGGAACTAGATTATACTTTGAGATGATTCCGTTGAAGGGTTGGGGGTTATTTAGGGGTCAATAGGGGGAAATAAGTAAAGCAAGCTGGTATGAGTACAGAAACTTGAAATTCGGTGTATGTACAAAAAGTTAAGGCCTCAGATTTTTTTATAATATTTTTCAACCCCCCCACCACCCCTACCCCATTAATGGGGTTGACAAAATAAAATTGAGATATTCATTTGAAATTTGGTACACGTATGTATTATAACGACGTCTGAAACTAGATCATAATTTGAGATGATGCCGTTGAAGGGTTGGGGGTTAAATAGGGGCAAATAGGGGAAAATAAGTAAAGCAAGCTGGTAAGACTACAGAAATTTGGGATTCGGTGTATATACTGGAAACCAAGGCCTCAGATTTCTTTCTAATATTTTTCAAACTCTACCACCTCCGCTTCATTATTAATGGGATTGATAACATCAAATTGAGATATTCACTTGAAAGTTAGTACACGTATGTATTGTAGTGACATCTGATTGAGATGACTCCATTGAGGTGGTAGGTTGTAAATAGTGGAAAATAAGTACGGTAAACTAGAAACTTCATTTTTAACGTATATGGTAGAAACCAACTCCTCAAACTTTTCTATGACATCTACCCCAAATATTATTAAAATTCTATGACCAATAATTTCCACATACTAGAGTGCAAATATAGTCAAGATGTTTCCTTTAAAGTGACTTGGACGAATAATCTGGATGTGGAAGTAGTGATTCCTTAGGCAGCGGTTTTTAGTAAGTATTGCATTTGCAAGTGAGCATATATCAACAAATTATATATAGGGTGGTTGCTTTGTACATATGGGGAAGGGGAAGGGGTAAAAAATAACCCGTTTTTGCGAACGTAGGCATTTGTTGAATAACCCGTTTAATCAAATGTGTTTTTTTATTGAAAATTTAGTACCTACTTACACTATTTCTTATAAGAAATAATATTTGAGTAAAAAAGCAACAAGAATTTAATTGAAAACCGTTAAGTTTCAAAACCACGGAAAAACGTAATTACATGTGATTTATCATTCATTAGATAGTGTTTACTGTTGTTTTCTTTCGACTGACATTGACGAGATTTGGTTCTAATTCAATACCTCCTAGACATTATCAGATTACTGAAATATTCTGGGTAGCTAATTCTAATTTAGAATAAAATTTGTTCGAGTATCAAAATAGATTTCTAATTAAGAATTTTATAATCCCATTTAAGCTTATTCTACTCTTTCAATTCTTTTGAAGTCCAACTCTGGCATTGGAGGTATAAACTAAAGCATACATTGCCATCTAGTTTCCAAGTTCTGAATTACTACCATAGTTTGCAAGTGCATTGCAGGTCTCTTTGGAACTTATTTAGGCTTTTGAATTAGTTAAGAATTATAATTGTAAGATGGTCCTAACTACCTGCCTTAATTATTCAGTAGACAAACTAAAAGGACGGGTATCGATAAGGCCTTATTTTCGCCTAAAAGTTAAGAAATGTACGAAATAGATACTTCTTTTTTTATATATATTCTGAAAGTAGACCATCTCTGATAACAAAATAGATTATGGTACGGTGCCGGTTTCAGTGGGTTATCGACTCCATTATTTCAAGCAAGTTTTTAACTCTTTTTCGATGCATTCTCGAAAAAATACTCATTGCAACATAAAACGTTAATATTATAATTATGGGGTTAAAATTTCGAAAGAAATATAAAAAAAAATACATATTATTTAAACAAGAAATATGTGAAGTAACAACTCAATAACTAAAACCTACGATGTTTTCTCTGTCACATCAACGACATCTCTGGTGTTGCATTATACAAATTATAATCAAATACCATGAGTTATATATATTATATTATACCATATGAATAATATACATTAGTTTAAGGTTTGAATTGTACGCATTTAAAAAGAATAAATAAAATAAAATGGTAATGGTTTCAGTGGCGAGAACTCGATCGGCGAAGTTAAGCAACGCCGGAAGAGTCCGTCACTTAGATGGGTGACCGGATCTCATTTCGCCGTCCTAGTTAAGTGGTGGAATAGCATTAGCTAAACTTCGCCAGGACGTTAAAATAAATAAGACGTTAAAATAAAAGTAAAAAATGTTGCAATTAATATTATTTATAGGACGCGGAACTTTGGTCGATACGAGATTTTCTGCAAAGTAACGCATTTATTATTTACCAACATTTCTTTTTAAATAGAGCACTACTTTTTAATAATAATATTAAAGTTCTTATGCTGGAACACAATAGTGTTATATTTTAAAATGGCGTTGCTTCTAGCCCGCGCTCATATAACAATTAGCATTTTCATTATTACAAAACAATCATGATAGTTGTAGGAATAAATTCATTATTGCGTTCGATTGTTAGTTGACGAAAGTAGCAGTTATCATGTTTGTATAAGACATACTGCTTCCAAAATATATAGTGTTATGCATTAAAGCCCCTACGTAGTGGAGATCGTTAAGCCCATGATTACCAGAAGCTGAAAATTAAGTAGAAATGGTTATGCAACCAGTAATACACGCCATCTTTTCTGTAAGCCTGTAGATGGCTCTAGAGTTCTATATTGTTCTGGAATTGGATATCTCTAGATGGATCTAGCGAGGCAATTTTAGGATATATAATACGAAATCGACGGCGGAGAAGAATAAGTTTTAAAAAGTGAGGTTTGGTAGCGAAAAGGGAGGTTATAAATCCGAAGTGTAAATAAAAACATTGTAAAGGTTATTTTAGAAGTATTGTCTAGTAAATTATTAAATAAAGTGTTAATGGTTACCCCTTGCTAAACTTATTTGAAACCCACGGATTCATACAGGGTGTTTCCAAAAAGGGGTGGGAATACGCAACAATTGGCGTCAGAAGCGGAATTTTAACAAGAGGATTTTTGGAAGTGTTTGAGAAGGTTTGGACATGTATTCTCGGGAAGTAATGCTAACACATTGGACTGATTTACTGGACATTGTTCGAGGGTTATTTTCGAACAGAGAAATAGTGTTGAGTGCATTTTTAAGACATTGTAGAACATTTTATGAAGACATTAGTGGTAGTAATTTATCCTTAGAACTGAAAAGTGAATAAGGACATATTCGTGATATTCCTAGAACTTTTCTATTTAGACATTAGTGGTAAAGTGACAAAGACACTAGATAAGACTTTTTCGTGCTGTTTCAAGATTTTTCTGAACAGTTCGATTACCGATATTGTTAAATTTAGTGGATTTTACGAATTCATATGCCTGTAACGACCAGAAGCATGGCATCCGAAGAGCAAATACATAACTCATTTGTACAAATGCAAAAAATGATGCTGGACCAAGAAAAGAAGCGCCAGAAAGAGAAACAAAAACGGGAAAGAAAACGCCAGGAAGAGTAAGATGAACGGGAAAGAAGACGATAAGAAACAGAACAAAAACGCCCACAAGAGAAAGAAGAACAAGAACAAAGACATCAAGAAGAAGAGAAACAACGTCAGGAAGAATTGAGAAAAATCATGTAAGACTTAAACATAAAACAACAGGAAGAAAGAGACGAACTAAGGCAAGTTATCGAGACACAACGAAGTGCCATATTGTCGGTCGCCGAAAAACTTAAAAATAAAGTCGAGCAAGAGCAAGAGAGAAGTACGTGGAGTGAAAGGACAAGTAAACAAGGTTGAGGAAGAAGTGGGTGAAGTGAAAGAAAAAGTAGACGAAGTCGAAGACAAAATGCACGAGGTAGAAGGAGAAATAGACCAGCTTAAATGACAGTTGAGGGATAGAGGAAGCCAGCAAGTGATATTATCAGGCGAGGGGTTCAAACCTCCCTCCTTTGACGGCCAAAGTTTATGGATCATTTTCAAGAGACAGTTTGAGGCAGCTGCGTATGCAAATAGTTGGAGTAACAAAGAGAAGGCTATGGCGTTAATCGTGGCATTATGGGGCCAAGCATTGGAAATACTCCAGAGAATCCCAGTAGAGCAACAGCAGGATTTTGAACTTATAGAAGCTGCCCTACCTAGACTTACGATATGGTGAACAACGCTTTGCCCAAGTGTTTGAAGCGGCCGTGTGGAGACTGGCTCACCTGGCTTACCCGGATGTACCAAAAGAATTCCAAGACCAACTGGCAGTAAAGGCTATTCTAGATGGTATACAGGCCCCTCCAGGGAGCTGTGAGACCTTGTCGTAGGTGGAGGGGCTTAATCCATCACGGTCTCGGGAGACATGCCGGCGGGAGGCCCTGCTCTCGTAGGGTAGAAGGTCGTAGGGTCTCGTAGGTCTCATTGGGTCCCGCGGGGCTCCCTGCCGGCCCGATCTCGGCACTGTGATGGAAACTAAGGACAGCTCAACCCTCAGGATCCACTTCGTAAGGGGTGGCTTCGGGAACTGACGCACCTGGGGTAATCCTAGCCACGGGTGAGCCGTGCCGCTCACTCGTTGAATACCGTAATCTCAGCCCACGCTTCAACGACCTTTGCGGAAAAGAAAAAAATGGCACCTCAGGAGAATGAATGTCGCGTAATAACTGAGACCGGGGAGCTTGCCTTAACCGGCCGGCCCGCGAGGACGCAACCTCTATAAAACAACCGACAGCGAAGTCGTAAAAACCTGTGGGGCACCTGGCGCACCTCGCTCCTGGAATGGGCGTCACCCGGGAGTTGACCGATTTTTGTCCCGACTCGTGGGATATAGTATGGAGTTTACAAAAGATCTAAAAGGAACGGACGGAAAAGCAGGAAACTTGACAAAGGCAAGCGAAATGGACATGGCGAGGATGAGCAAAGAGGAGGTTTTCAGCAGGAGAAGCTCCCTTTCGCGTAGCCCGCCGAGGGGCAGAAGCTCCTCGATGACAGCAGGGTGGGTAGAGGCAGAGCAGGAGAAAAAAAGACGGAGGAGGGAATGCTCACCGGACTCGGAGGTACAATTCGCGAAAATGATGGCCGATATGAAGGCAATCATTATGAGGATGGGTGCAGGGGTTAACGGTCTGACTGAATTAGTCAAGTATAACGTCAACACCAAGGTGGAGATAAAAGATGGCATTGGGCAAGTGAGTCGGCTGGCCGGAATGCTTGACGACACGAGAAAGAAGTGGATAGAAATGGTGGAAGTTAGAGGGACCAGGCACATGGGGGGCACAGGAGGTACCGTAACCCCAGTAAATGTGCGGGCAAAAACAACGCGGGACGCCTGCACGCAGACGGAGCCGCATGCAAAGGCGAAAAAACAAGAAGAGGAGGCGAGGAAGACCGCAGAAATCAGAGGGGTGATAGAGAGCCACCCCGATTTCAAGAGATTTCAGGAATGTGTGAAGGAAGTGTGGCCGGAACAGGCCTTCAAGAAAGTAAAGAAAGTACAGGGGCCCCCAAGGTGGGACGCCGGAGACACGGATATGGCCCTTATCGTCAACGTGAAAGAAGGCGACAAGGGGTCCGCGAAGAAGGCCAGGGAGACATGCCCGGTGGCAAAAGAATTGTTCGCGGCAGGTCTGGAGGTAGGGAGGATGGTTCATGGGATGAAAAGCACCACCATATCCCTCCCGAACCACGAGAGGGCAGAGACAAGGGCCACCTTCGTCCTACCCGAGGAGCTAACCGGAGACCTCGACAAACCGGAGGACAAGAGTTTGCATGAACGACGAATATTCGAGATGTTGAAGGAGTGTAGGAGGAAAGCCGAGGAAGGTGACAGGAAGAGATTCAGTCCGATAGTGCAGGAGGGTTTCGAGTGGGAGGTCGTTAGGAAACTGGCGGAGACGGCATTTATCAGGTCGGAGGTGGAGACGATGATCTTCACCCCCCCAGCGAAAACCAACAAGGGGACGCAGAGACCCGCGAGGTCGGTCGATACAGGAATAGTGGTGAAGGCGGAGGGAAAAACCTACGCGGACCTCCTAAAGGAGGTTAAGAACAAGGTGGACGTGGAGAACTTGCAGGTGTAGGTGAGAGGCGTCCGAAAGACTAAAGGGGGGGATTTAATGGTGACGGTGGAGGGAGGCGCAGAAAAAGTGGAGATACTGAAGAAAGCTGTGCAGGAGAAAATGGTGCACGCGAAGGTATCGGAAAGTAAAGCGATGACAGCCATGATTGTATACGACATGGAGGCCACAACCACCGAAGAGAAACTCAGAGCGGCACTTGTGGCGGCGGTGGGAGCAGGAAAGGGGGAGGACCTGATAGTCCAGTCAATAAGAGAGAACGACAGCGGCGTGAAGCCTGCGGTGGTCAGAATAGAAAAGTCCAAGGCAACTACCCTAAGCTGGGCAAGATGTCGGGTCAGGGTAAGAACAGACGTAAAGCGCTGTTATAGATGTCTAGCGTTCGGGCACGACGCAAAAGAATGTCAGGGGGAGGACAGAAAGTCGGAATGCCTGAAGTGCGGAGAGAAGGGGCATAAGGCGGCCGGATGCCCCAATCAGGAATTCTGCAGAACGTGCAAAGTGGGTGACCACAGGGCCGATTCGACGAGGTGCCCAAAGTTCAGGCAACTGGTGGAAGACAAGAGAGCAACGGAAAGAGGGGGAAAAAGAAAGAACCGGAAGGAAGATAAAGGAGGGGTGGGTGGAGGACCCGTAAACAGTGAAAATGGAGGGAAGTGACATCCCCCGCACTGTAACGCAGGGGAGGGAAACCCCTGCACCGGTCGGCGAGGAGGGTGGTAGAGCAGGCCCCCACCGACCGTCTGCCGGAGACTGCTTAAATGGACGTATACGTATTAGGCAGGTTAACCTGAATAGATGCCGAGCTGCCCAGGACCTTGTATGGGCGGTAGCTAAGAAGAAGGCAGATGACATCCTTGTCATCAGCGAGCCCAATAAGAATATGGTAGGCGTAAACCGTCTACCCTGGTTTGCGGATGCAAATAAGGACGCGGCTATAGGCCTAACAAACAGGGATCTGGAGGTATTTGGAAGTGGAAGAGGCAACGGATTCGCGTGGCTCGAGTTGAGAGAGTTAGCGGTATTCAGCTGCTACTTCTCCCCCAACAGAGAGTTTGGGGAATTTGAAGAAGCCCTGGAGCAACTGGGGAGAATGGACAGAGAGGTAGGGACGAGAAGCGGGAAGGATTGCATAGTGGCAGGAGACATGAACGACACGGACAGAAGGGGAAGACTGGTGGTGGAGTGGACAGCTCGGCTGGACCTCCAAGTCATGAATGAGGGAGGGGTGTATACGTTCACAAGAGGGGAGAGCGGCTCCATCCCAGACCTAACGCTGGCGTCCAGCGGGGCAGCAGCGAGGGTCGTAGGTTGGATGGTACTGGAGGAGGAAGAATCCCTGAGCGACCATAGATACATTCGGTACGAGGTTGGACAGCGGCGGGAACCTCCCACAAGAAAAGGAAGAGGCTGGAAAGTGGGGAGGCTAGACAAGGCCGCCTTCAATCGGTCAATGAGGCAGAGCCTGGAAAATGGGGCAGACAGGACAGAGGAGACCCTGATGGGGGCAATAATCAGGGCGTGCGATAGATCTATGCCGAGAAAGCGAGGAGGCAGACGGTTAGGGGACGTATACTGGTGGACGGATGAGATATCCGAACTTAGGAGGGAATGTATGGAGGCCAGAAGGCGCTACACCAGGGGAAACCGGAGGCAGGCGAGGGAGGACGGAAACATCGCCACCCAGGAATATAGAGAGGCAAGGAGAAGATTGAGGGAAGAGATAAAAAAAGCCAAACGAGAGAGTTGGAGGAAGCTGTGTGAGAATATAGATGAGAATCCTTGGGGAGATGGATATAGGATCGCGACCAGAAGCATGAGGGTCTCCGCCCCTCCCGCAATACCGGCTGAGAGGATTACGGACATTGTAGAAGCCTTATTCCCTACTAGAGAAGAACTCCAATGGGTGGACATGGAGGCGGGGGAGGCACCTCCCTTTACGGAGGAGGAACTGAAAAAGGCAAGCAATAAGTTAAAACACGAAAAAGCTCCTGGACCGGACGAAGTGCCGCCGGAGGTTGTAAAGCTGATCGCAGCGGAACATCCTGAAGCGGTACTAGCGGTCATGAATAGGGCACTCGCGAGAGGGGACTTCCCAGGAAGGTGGAAGCGAGCCAAGCTGGTGCTACTGATGAAGGGGGACAAACCGACCGAGCAACCCACCTCGTACAGGCCGGTTTGCCTCCTGGACGCCATGGGCAAGCTTTTGGAATACTTGATTCTGGGGAGACTGGAGGTGGAGCTGGAGGAAAAAAATAGAGTGGCCCAAAACCAGTTTGGGTTTAGGAAGGGAAAATCCACAGTGGACGCGGCAAAAAGGGTTAGCGGGAAGGTCAGGGAAGCGATTGAAGCGAAAAAGATTTGCGTGGTAGTAACGCTTGACGTCAGGAACGCGTTCAATTCGGCGGGATGGGGGGAGATAGTGGGGGCTCTGGGGAGACTAGGCATTACGCAGTACCTGATTAGGATAATCAAGAGCTATCTGCATGACAGCATGATTGGAATGGAAGTGGAGGGGGGAATGGAGCGGAGGAGGGTGACTTACGGCGTTCCGCAGGGATCGGTGTTGGGGCCGACACTGTGGAACGTGACGTTCAATGACATCCTCCTACTTCCAATGGCGGGGGGAATCACCACAACGGGATATGCGGACGATCTGGCCCTAACGGCGACAGGAGAATGGACGGTGGGTATAGAAAGGAATGTAAATTCAACTATAAGGAAAATGGAACGATGGCTCGGAAGGATGCATCTTGAGCTAGCCCCAGAGAAGACGGAATTTATCGTGGCGACCAGAAAGAGGAACGTGGCACCGATAGTGGTGAGGGTGGGGGGTATGGACATTAGATCAAGCAAAAGTCTAAAGTATCTGGGCATCTGGTTGGACAATAAACTAACATTTGAGGAACACGTGACAAGGACGTCAGAAAAAGCGGGAAAGACCGCTACCGCACTGGCCAGATTGATGCGTAATGTGGGAGGACCGAAGGCCAGTAAAAGAAGGGTGCTGTGCAGTGTCGTGCACTCGACACTGCTGTACGCGGCCCCAGTTTGGGGAGGACGCATGACGGTACAAAGAATAAGAAGGCGGCTGGAAAGGGTGCAGCGGTGCGCAGCGCTGAGAATATGCAGTGCGTACCGAACAGTATCGTATGAGGCGGCGACGGTGATAGCGGGAAACCCCCCCCCCCCCTCTGGACCTAATGGTCAAGGAGAAAGAAGAAGTATATGCGGGGGTAGAAAGAAAGGAGGCAAGACGTCTGCTGTATCAAAGATGGCAGGACAGATGGGAGGGGACGACGAAGGGGAGGTGGACTAGGCGCCTTATCCCAGACGTGCGGGTGTGGGTAGATAGGAGACACGGGGAGGTGGACTATTACCTCACCCAAGCTCTGACGGGGCATGGCAGCTTTGCCGAATACCTACTCGACATAGGGAGAACGACGACTCGGGACTGCGTCTATTGCGGGGAGGTAGACGACGCACTACATACGCTCTTTCACTGTCCCCAATGGAGAATAGAGAGGACGGGGGTGGAACGCGTCACACCGGATAACTTCTTGAGGGAAATCGGTCAGTCGGAGGAGAGGTGGAACAAGGTGACAAATGCGTGGAGGAATATAATAAAGAAGAAGGAGGAGGGAGAGGATGAGCTCTATCAAAGACCGGAGGATTTCATTTAAACCAACACCACAATGGAATGACCACCGCCCTGAAGTCAAGCGAAAGCAGTTCCGGGGCGGCTGGAAACACTGAGAAGGGGGGGTTTTAGTCGGTAGGAGTCCGACACTACCCAGCGCGTTGGACACTCAGCGCTGGGTGTCCATGAAGGATAGGACGATAAGATCAGGCGAGTCCTCAGGTTATTTCGATACCAGAACAGCAGGAAAGAGTTGGTGCATGTATTATAGAGGTGGAAGCTGTCTTTCAGGATACGAGTCCAAGAATGCGAGCTGTGACTACTGAAGAATCGCAACCAGAAAATACAAACCAGGACCCTAGGTTGATCGAGATGCATAAAATGCGCAGGCAGTTACTGGTTCAATCGAGTCCTTCAAGAAGACAGGAAAGCCAACAAAATAGGGAAAAGCCAAGTGGAGGTACTAAATGTTACAATTGTGGCAAGGCAGGGCACGCCAAACGAGATTGTCAGAACTTGAAAAGAGTAAATGCTGGAAAGGTTGAAGAGAATAGAAGTAGTGGAAGGCCAAGTGAACGGCGTATGAAATGTTATAGGTGCAGAGAACTAGGACATATCCAGCTAGAATGTCCACAGAAGTTAAAGGGAGTAAAGGCCGGAGATGCTGTGAAGCCCAGGGGAAAATCAGAGGAAGCCGGTACCAGAGAGGCTGTGCCAGATAATGAACCCCTAGAGAAGTGACGATTTCCCAGCTTCGGAGCATTACGAGAAGGCTATCACTACAAGGATATGACGGTAATACGAATCCCCGGAGAGATGCAGACATTTTGTCCGAAAGAGGGTGCAAGGATGATTGCAGATACTACCACCAGGAGAAACTGTAGGTAATGGGAGCTGTCAGCACTGTCAAGGTGGAGGTGCCAATTGACAGGGCAGATGAAGAGCTCAGACAAGAGCAACTGAACGATGAGGAAATTGAGGCTATACTAAGAGCCAAAGAAAGGTGAATTCGTCCAAAATGGAAGGATGTTTCAGGAAAAGAGTGGGACTGAAGGCACTATGGGCGCAGTGGGACTTACTGAAAGTCATGAGCGGGCTGTTGAGCAGAGCATGGGAAAGCCTGGATGGAAAGCAGATGGTTATGCGTCTAGTGATTTCCAGGTGTCGAGTAGCGAAGGTGCTTCAGGAAGTCCACAATGGAACATCCGGCGGATACTTCGGTGTTAACAAGACCCTGAATAAAGTACGTGAACGATTTTACTGCGTAAATAGTCGTCAAGATATGGAAGCTTGATGTGGTAATTGTATTTGTGCAGCTAGTAAGGGACCGCAGACTAGAATTAGGGGTGCAATGGAGCAATATAACGTCGGATCTCCTTTTGAGAAGATTGCGATCGATATAGCTGGACCATTTCCAGTAACCAAGCATGGTAACAAGTACATACTAGTTGTTATGGACTATTTTAGTAAAAGGCCGGAAGCATATGCGATTTCGAACCAGGAAGCAGTCACTGTCGCAAAAGTCTTGGTGGATAACTTGGTCTGTCGGTTTGGTGTACCCCTGGAGCTGCATTAAGATCAAGGAAGAAACTTTGACTCAGGGGTATTTCAGTAAATCTGCAATTTATTGGGAATACACAAAACACGGGCAACAGCCCTTCATCCGCAATCAGATGGTATGGTGGAGCGACATAACAAGACTAAGAAAATCTTTCTAAAGTAAGAATCATAAGAATCAACGTGACTGGGTTCTCCGCATACCGTTTTTCCTCATAGCATACAGAGCTGCTGTCCACGAATCTACAAAACAAACACCGACCCGTGTAGTATTTGCACATGAGATCAGACTGCCGTGTGATTTGATGTTTGGAACACCAGGGGCCCTATTCTTGACGGCGATAGAAAGGAGCGTTCCCCGGGGAACAATCCCTCATCGCCTTCTCTCGGGAGAATTATTTGTTGGTATTCTTGAACACGAGTGAACGATATGACACAGTAGTAAACGTTGCCATGAAAACAACAGTCAAAAAAATTATAGTAAATTTTGACAACTTAAATTCAACGACAAATGTCATTGATAGTTCATGTTTGTTCTTTGCATTTATTTTTAACAAGTTGAGCGGTAGTAAAATAACTTCTAATAATCTTCCATTTCTTGTATATTTTCTGGAAAATATACCAATCTATTTAAAATTTCTGGGGGGGGGGGGAAACTGCAGCACATAAGTCACTTACATTACGACTCGCACTTAACTGATAGGCCAGTGCAGATACCTTTTAAAAAGGCAAAAAATCAAAAATTAATAACAGCATGAAAACTGTTGGAAAAAAAAGGAAATATAGCGGAATCAATGGAAAAAATAAATCAAAGTTGATCCGAGTTACGAGGGTGGAATGAAGTGAACTTTAGGGTGGAAAATGGTTATTCACGACTTCCAGCGAAATTAGACCTTTTATTGAAAAAAGTTAAATGCAAAAGTTGTAGGTAATGAAAAGGTCTATAACTTTTGTATGAACCAGTTTTTCACATAACCTACAATTTTCCGATAAACATCGAAAAAACCGGTTTTTTCGTTTTTGATTTTAATCTCCCACAAAAATATTTTTTCTTTTCACGAAATTTGGTGGAAACTTACCTTTAAGTCCCAGACACACTGTAATTTTTTGGATCAAAATATTTATTTTTTCATATTATTGTGATTCTAAACCAAAAAGGAGACCTCATTTTCATCCGAAAATACCCATGTGCTGGAAACAGTTTATTAAAAAAAAAACAGTGGTCCTTACTTTCGTTGAAACGTCTACTTTTACATGGTGTAAAAAAATAAGCATTAGGTACTGTGGGAAAATTTGCCAGGAAATGCGAAAAACTGAAAAAACTAGATTTTGAAAAGTTATTTTTCAATCATTGTTTAAAATTATTCATTATTTATTAAAATTCACAGTTGAAATCCTTAAAAAATGTAAGATAGAAAATAAGAAATGAAAACAAAAAACAACAGTAAAATTATTAGTAGCCTATAAAAATTTGTGAAGTGGGCCAATATTTTTTATAAAAAAGATGCAGACGAAAAAGATATCGCTGAAAATGGATTGCAATTAACAAAGTCAATTTATAAATGTAAGAATAAAAATGTGACTTTGAATTAATTAAGATTCCAGAAGTATCAAGTAGTAACAACAAAATCATTTAAATTGGAAAAACTTCCACCAACTGAAGACGCAGCAGAACAACATTGTTATAGGGCATACTATCAGCTTCAAACTTGGCTCCGTAACTAACTAACAGCAACGGATTGGGGCTGGAAGAAACACCAACATGGAATTATGCCCGAATTGACAGATAAAGAATTGATTCTGAAATATTGTTTAAAACTATTTGTTGCAACTGTGAAAGTGTGTGTAACAGTAAAAAATGCGGCTGTCGAAAACACGGTTTCAAATGCACAAATTTATGTTCAAACTGCTATTCTGAAAAATGCTCTAATATTGAAAAAGAAATCTACGAGGAAGTAAGTGATTCAGAAGAAATCATAAACGATCAGCCGATAAATATTTGGCAAAATATTGGATCTGAAGACGATGGTGGTATTGAAGATTTCAAGGATCCACCAGAATCCGAAAGTTTTATCGAATCTGACTATGAAGAACTGCCATCAAAGAGGCAAAGAATAATGGACAATTGATTGTATTTCTAATTAGTGTGATAAATGTAAATAAAAATATTGTAAAAATGATAGTAATAATTTTCATGAATATTTAATTTGTATAGTTTACAATCCTAGGTATAAATTTCTAGGTACATTTAAATGTAAATACTGTACAAATATATTTTTTTATTATAAAATTTTCTATTCCATAAATGCCACTTGAATCTAATTAACAGACTTTTTTATATTAAAAAATATGGTAGTAATCACTTTTTCTGGCTGAAACCATTTCACACCTAACATTTAATACTTGGAAAATACCATTTTCGCATGTTTTTTGTAAACCCCATACTTCAATGATTTCTAATTACTTAACTTATTAACGTTACATTATATCTCACATTTTCAAGGATTTTAACTGTGAATTTTAATAAATAATGACAAATTTTAACCAATGATTGAAAAATAATTTCTTAAAATCTAGTTTTTTTAGTTTTTCGCATTTCCTAGCAAATTTTCCTATAGTAATGTTTATTTTCTTACACCATCTAAAAGTAGACGTTTCAACGAAAATAAAGACCAACGTTTCTTTTGAAAAAACTGTTTCCAGCAAATGGGTATTTTCGGATGAAAATGAGGTCTCTTTTTTGGTTTGGAATCACAATAATATGTAAAAATAAATATATCGATTCAAAAAAATTACAATGTGTTTGGGACTTAAAAAGGTAAGTTTCCACTAAATTTCGTGAGACGAAAATGTTTTTTGTGGGAGATAAAAATCAAAAACGAAAAAACAGGTTTTCTCGATTTTTCTCGAAAAATTTTAGGTTATGTGAAAGCACGGTTCATACAAAGTTATACACCTTTTCACTACCTACAACTTTTGCATTTAAGTTTTTTCGACAGAAGGTCTAGTTTCGCTGGAAATGGTGAAAAACGATTTTCCGCCCCTAAACGTCACCCTATTTCACCCTCGTAACTCGGATCGACTTTAATTTATTTTTTCCGTTGGTTGCGCTATATTTCCTTCCTTTTCCAACAATTCTCATGCTGTTATTAATTTTTTTTCCAAAAATTATTTGCACTGGTCTATGACCTATACCAACAAAATTATTCGATCCTGTAATTTCTTGATAACTACCAAACCCAAGAATCTAAGGGTGGCGAAAACCTTAAATAAGCCTATTTTAAAAAAGATATTTATGATACCCATCTACTATGTACTTTTGTTTGAACAGTTAAAGCCTATCTACGGGTCGATGCGCGTTGGTTGTAAATGTGGAGTAAGCATTTCACTTAATTCTCGAACTGGTGGTACATTAATACATACATGTATAAATGTATAAATTTGTCTCCGCATCCTCTATCCTCTATATCTTGCAGAATTTGGTTTGCTCACAAAATTTCATGCACGTCCATTTAAAAAAAAAACCTTTAATAATTAATTAAGCAACGAATTTAACAAAAAATCGTTGCACAAAAATTAGAGATCTCATGTCAAAACGGATGTAATAGATAAAATAGTCTAATTCAGTCAGGGAGTGACTGTTCCCTTGCAAATTTGCAAGAGATGAAACCGGGGAGCGCGTTCTCCTACCTACCGAGAGAAGTATTATTTAAGAATACGATTCTCTATTCCCCAAGAGAACCACGCCCACTTTCTCTCGGCTGTTCTACTCCCCGGAATTCAAGAATAGAGTCCCTGAATAAAATTTTCTATTCCCCGAGAGAACCACGCCCACTTTCTCTCGGCCGTTCTACTCCCCGGAATTCAAGAATAGGTGTACCCCTGGAGCTGCATTCAGATCAAGGAAGAAACTTTGACTCAGGGGTATTTCAGTAAATCTGCAATTTATTGGGAATACACAAAACACGGGCAACAGCCCTTCATCCGCAATCAGATGGTATGGTGGAGCGACATAACAAGACTAAGAAAATCTTTCTAAAGTAAGAATCATAAGAATCAACGTGACTGGGTTCTCCGCATACCATTTTTCCTCATAGCATACAGAGCTGCTGTCCACGAATCTACAAAACAAACACCGACCCGTGTAGTATTTGCACATGAGATCAGACTGCCGTGTGATTTGATGTTTGGAATACCAGGTGGAGAACGGCTTCCTTTGAACAGCTATGTGGATGAAGTGAGTGAAGGGTTAAGAAATGTCCATGATCTGGTTAGATATCAAATCACCATAGCCAGTGATCGAGTGAAGGCTCGTTATGATCGTAAGGGTAGTTCAGAAGAGTTCAAAGTGGGAGATCCAGTTTGGCTGAACAACCCACAGCGGATGAGAGGAAGGTCACCGAAACTTCAACCATCTTGGTATGGACCATATCCCATATAATATCTCATGGATATGTACATTCATAGCATATGCATTAGATGTTGGAATTTGAATATGTATTGTTAAATATACATATGATGTGAAATGTATATTCAGCTACTGACATCCATCAGTGTCATATACACTGTATATTGCTGGAGGTATATACATAATGATTTATACGTAACAGTCCATTAAGGTATATTTAAATTATACACGTACACGAATGTTATCTCATTATCTGATGCGCATGCGCTACTAATTTATGGCATATTACGTCGGCGCAACACGCATCATTTGTTCACGGATTGTAGTTCGCAACAGCCGGTAGTCATTAAGCTGCCGGCTGTTGTGTGCATAGTGTTTATGTATGATGGAAGTTAACTCTTTCTCATTTTATATTTGCTTATTGCTATATTATGCTGTTACATTTGCATGAGGCTTCCATGATGTAAGAGCTAGTATATTTATTATAATGCTATTCTTTAGATTTGCAAATACATACCCATCTAGCACACTGACATCAATTTGCCGTCATTTATTTGTCACAATTTACGTCATAAGTCCCAATATAACGACGTTCAATGTACGTCTAAATGACAGACTAATGTCACATCCTAATGACGTCATATCCTGACGTCACAATCACGTTCAATATGACCTTAATTTAACGAATATGGCCTCAAATAAGAACCCTTTTCATACGTAATTTTACGTTTTTATTAATCAGGAATAGTTTGAATATACATATATTATTATAAATAACATTGTAACAGAATTTTAAACACTTACCTTAAAATTATCTGGCTGTGGGACTTGAACCGTTGACCTCTCACTTGGTAGTCCAGTACGCTTCCTCTGAGCTATTGTCCTTCGTGTAAATTTTGCTTTAAAGAGTGTATTTATTGCTTGCAATAATATTCCCGTTCAGCCTTAACCGTGTACAATTTATGCATTAATAAAATCAAGTGTAATGGCAAATTTCTATAAAATACTTACGTTGTGCGAATAGTGAATGTTGTTCAATTAAGCAATGGATATTATGATGTTCAAATGAGTGTTCAAAATTATTTAAAAATATTGTTTATTCATGAAAAGGAGTTGGATGTTTTTAAATTAAGAAAAAAGTGAGTTTTCATTTAATGTAGATGGCAGCACTCCTACTTGCATTATGGTTAAAGATAAGGGTTAATTTTCTAATGTTTGCTGTAGTGGTGAACTGCCATTTTAATAACCGTTTTTTGTTTAATTCGCCCTCCGCTTTGAAATACATATATAAATATATAATAGGTATGTTAAGGTTGAGGGAAATATAGATCAGCGGTCAGCTACCGGTTTTTAGACCTGTTTCCATGCAATAAGGTGGCGATAATGATGTATACTGCAGTTGTGATAGAGGCGCAGTATAGTTTGAATTTAAATGTTATAAATACCTATTAAAGGTAGAATAAAAATTACATGGCATATATGCGGTAAAGATTTCACATGTAGCTGTGGTACCTACTTACGCGATAGACGTCATTTTTAAATCCAGTGTATGACGTCAGAGAATGACTCAAGAATGACGTCATAACAAAATTCTGTTTACGACGTCTTTGCGACGTTCTAAAATGTGATGTAACTTTGACGTCATCCAGTGTATCACGTCAGAAAATGTGACTTAATAAGGACGTATTTTTAAGATCCGATATATTCATGACTCAAGAATGACGTCATAACAACGTTCTGACAACGACGTCTCCGTGATGTACTAAAATATGACATAATTTATTTGGCAAATGACGTCGTAGAACGATACTGACCTTAAACTGACGCCTGATGACGGTAAATAGACGTCAGTGTGCTGGCTGGGTACTCTTTTAGGGTTAGAAAATTTGCAAGTTTCATATTTAACTGAATGTGACAGGTGCGTTTAGTTAAGATGGCGCAAAGTGACAAAGGCCTAAAAATTTGCAGTTATGTCAAATCATATTGGGTATGTATTTGATAAATATAGTGAATAAGAATTACATACGTTCATATTATATAACTTACTGATGGTTGAAAATATTTTAAATACGTATGTTTGACATGAGTAACTATAGTATTATACATATGTTTACAATTTGTTAAACTACCGAAAGGTAAAAAAGTATACGTAAATATTGAACATTTTAAATATTGTGTAATAATTTATTTATTTTGTAAAGTTTGTGTATGTTTAAAATAGTTATATAAAATACATTTCTTGTTAAACTATTTGCGTTTTATTACCTCTTACATGGATACCTCTGAAGTAGTTCCCACGAACATCAAAACACTTGAACACTTTCATTCGATGCGTGCTGCACCAATCGTGTTGGTATCATCGAGATGATTAAAATTTTTCGTTTTAGTCACCTTCCGATGATACCAACATGACTTGGGCAACACAAGTCGAGTGCAGTGTTCAATGAGTGTTTTGATGTCCGTGGAAACTACATCAGAGATATGTAATGTATATTCATAAAATATGCGATTGTGTATATGATGTGTGTTTTTATATCCAATGAATGTACATTGCATATGTTTATGTACATTCACTGGATATGAAATAGATATGGACGTCGGCGACAAATGCATATGCTAAGAATGTTAATTTCATGTCCATTAGATGTACATTAGATATACTTTCTCCATCTGGTGGATATACATATCCGTAGGTTGCAGTGTTATGCATTACACCCCCTACGAAGTGGAGACTGTTACGCCCATGACTACTAGAAGTTGAAAATGAAGTAGAAATGGTTATGCAACCAGTAATACGTGCCACTTCTTCTGGAAGCCTGTAGATGGCTCTAGAGTTCTATATTTTTCTGAAATTGGAAATCCCTAGATGGATCTAGACGCAATTTTAGGATATATATAGAGAAATCGACAGCGGAAAAGAAAAAGTTTTAAAAAGTGAAATTTGGTAGCGAAAAGGGAGGTTATAAATCCGAAGTGTAAATAAAAACCTTGTAAAGGTTATTTTAGAAGTATTGTGTAATCAGTAAATTATTAAATAAAGTTTTCCCAACAAACATAAAATATATGGGCCACCACCGGCAAGCTATCTGGCTGCCAGCACGTTATATAACGGACCGGTACATCTAACAATTTCTGTACCAGCAACTCGCTGTCCGCGTGGCCGTCGGTTGGTTAAGTGACGTTTTGCCGGAGTAGGCACTATACACCCATTAACGGCCCGCGTTCGCGCAATATCGTATTGAAACGCTTAGCCATAATCGGACGAACGATTTTTATGTATTATTTTCAGTGCACATTTCCGGAATGGCTAAATGCATTTTAACCATATCTACATACAGGGCGTTCCTAGATCAAGATATATGATGTACAAAAAAAACTTTACTTTCCAAAAGATGTATTTATAAAATTTTCAGCTCATTTTAAAAACAATATTTGTCAATATTAAATATCAAAATATTCTACGGGATGTTCCAAAAAGAAAAATGATTGTATAATGCAAGAAATACATAATGTTTCATTTTGAAAAGCCCATATAACATTTTAAATTCTAAAATCGACAAAAGCCATTTTTAAAAAATGAGAATTTTACAAATTTTTTGGAAGATGTGTTTTACTTGTTCGTTATATCCTTTGTGTTTTGTGTACACGTTTTGAGAACACCTTGTGTACATAATACGTGGGAAAAATAGTAAGCAATAATAATAAAAAAAACAACAGTAAACTGATTAGCTTATTTTTAATATACTTATAAAAATAACACAAAAATAAACAACACATCTACTTAACATAAAATTAAATTTTAATTAAAAAAAAACAATGTAAAATATTATTTTAATGCCGATTTCTTGTTTTGAAATGCATACTATGACTCTATTATTTCTACTAATACAGTTAATTAACTGTCCAAGAATGGTTAAGAAAATTTTTTATTATATTGTTTGTTTTTTGTGACTAGCTGTCAACTTAAATAGGTACTTCAAAATTTTAAATATTAACCAAACTTTGAATTTAAGCTTTATGAAAAACTAATAATTTTTTTAGCAAAAAAGGAATTTGAATTTTTAAAATTATTTTCAATCGTGCATTTAAAGAGGGGCCATAATTTTATAGTCATAGATAGATTTTAAGGACCGCTACCTAGACCAATATGGTTTAAATTGAACAAAAACTAAAAAGTTATAGGGGTGTTACAGTATTATCTGAGACACTGTATAGGGGAGAGTGGGCCACCTTGAGACAGAATTCACTCTCAATTTTTTTTTCATTTAGGAAAACTACTTCTAGAATCCATGAGGGTAAATTCCAGAAGATTATACATTTTCCTTATAGTTCAATTTGTATCAAATATATTTAGTCATATAGAAGCGACAAAAATATTTTTTGAAAACATATGTTTTTGTCTCAAGGTGGCTCATTCAGTGGGCCTCGATGAGACAGTACTATAATTCGATGTTAATTTAAGAGAAATGAAACCAAGTCATTTAATTTTACTGCAAACAATTTTTATTCTTTAAAACATGACAAAAATACAAAAACGCGCTAATGACAAATATGTTAACGAACATCTAGGTTACCAAAACTAATTCCAAAATTGAGCTTTGCCTCTTTGTAATTCCAACTGTTGATGGTGGTGGTAGAACATATTTAATATCGCCTAATTTCACTATCGAAACATCCTCAGCAATAGGAAAAACGAACTAGGATTTATTTTTGTTACTTCGCCTCAAAAAAGAAACCTCATAATCTGAACCCTCCACGGTCATTACCTTACCAACAAAAAATATTTTTTTCTTATCTCGAAACTCTACAAGCAAATATGCACCCACTTTTATATCAAAATTTTCTGTATCCAATTCTTCTAGTTCGAATGTTTCAGATTCATCAGATTCGAATAACTCAATATCTGATACAGAGTCTGTTTCTAAGTCAGTCTTATTTATTTTAGCCAAATTTCTCTTTGTTGTTGCCAACTTTTTTATATTCTCCTTTCTTTTTTTTTCCTTTTCCTTCTCTTCTAACAACTTTTTTTCGGGAGTATCAGTTACAATTTTACTACTTCCTTTCCTAGATTTCTTCACTACAGATTTTCTGGGAAGAGCTTTTGGAAGACCGAATAAATCTTCGGGAGATGTAAATTCCTCCGAAAATTTTCTTTTCGAGATATTGTTTTCATTTGTGCTCAAAATTTTTGTTTTACCCCTTTCATTATTCACGGTTTCGGTTTCTTCAATATCGTCTTCGCCGTCCTCTTTTTCTTGTAAACCAGATTCTGATCTGTCTTGATTTAAAGATATCGGCCCCTGTTTACTAGACCCTGCATCTGCATTAGTACTATGATTCGTTACCGTTTGCTCTATCTCCAGCTCTCTATCAGTTACTTTACTGACCAAAAAATCATCATCTGTAGAAATATTACGATCGAAGGGAAACATTCCTGTTTTCTTAAAGCCCGATTTTATGTTAGCAGGAGTCATACCACGTTCAAAAGCAGTACCAACACATTCCGCTATTTGGTATATTGTTATTGGTATCCCAGGGTTTCGTAACATCCATGAATCTATTGCGGCATTATAATGAGCTTTGAAGAGAGCATACACTGAGACATCTAAAGGTCGTAGTTTGTTAGAACAATGTGGAGGTAGTGTTAAAACGGTAACACCATGTTCTTTTGCCATATCTATAGATGCAATTGATAAATGGCTCTCATGGTTATCCATTATTAGTAATGATGGATTTGTTTTTGAACTAGACGTGTATTTGATAAAATGTTCCATCACCTTAACAAATAGTTCGCATGTCATCCATCCAGAAGGGTTGGCAAGACCTAATGTTCCTGGAGGTGCTCCATTTATCATATGATTTTTGTAATGCGTTCGTGGGAATACCATTGCAGGCGGCACTGTGTTACCTGTTGCGTTTATAATGCAACATGTTGTTACTAGCACACCACGTTCTCCACTGGTACATTTGTTCACCTGTTTCATTCCTTTTTGAGCTAATATTTTGCCCGATTTTTGTACAGTAGTGGTGGCGGTCTCATCAAGATTGAAGATTCTAGATCCGTGAGAAAAATCCGATTTTCTCAGGATTCCATCTAAGTTATCATAGAAAAGCTTAACATTATATCGATTAAAAGAGGTGGCTCGTGAAAGACTACAGCCTTCAGGTTGTCGAATACTAATTTTTGGATTTCTCTTCATAAATCCACTCAACCAATCTTTTCCTGCTCTTTTCTCTGATTTCCATTGCTCTGGATATTTCAGGTCATTGTGAATAGCTAGCTCATATGCCAACACTCTAACATCTTTAGTAGATTTTCCATAACACATTTTTGCACATTTAAAGATATATTCCATCAGTAGTTTTTCTTGTGTATCATTGAAAACCCTTCTTGTGTCAAATCTGGGCTTCATGCTAATCTTCTCTTGGGAAATCTTTTTGTTTTTTCACATATCGCGAAAGTGTTTGAAACTTTACACCATTTCTCTCAGCTGCCTTTCTTAAGCTCATCACATTAGAAATTACATCTTTTACTGCATTTTTCATAGCTAATTCAGTAAAAGTACCCTTTTCGCTTTTTCTTTTTCGTCCTCGGGACATTTTTCTGAAAGAGAAAAATGTAAAATTTCATATTGCAATAATGCATATAGATGGGCCACCTTGAGACAATGTCTCAAGGTGGCCCGTATTCTTTGTCTCGAGGTGGCCCATTTCCATACCTTCCTTTTATGATTAAATGTATCTTAAATTTGTCTGAAGGATCTGTATTTGGTGTGAAATTATCAACTAACATATCGTACTGATCTTATAATATTAACATCAGATCATAAAAACCACTTTGATTATTTTTTTTGATGCATTAAAAACATGTTGATGTTACTCACCTATCTGCAAAATGGTTTTTATCACTTAAAAAATACAAATAAATTCTGACGACACTGACACTGTGGCAGAAGGCGGACAACTAGGTTAACAGTGTTGATACATATTCACAGCTTGCAATGCGCGCTAAATTTGAAATTAGAGCAGCTGTATCAAAGTGTACGCGTCTCATGGTGGCCCACCTTCCCCTATTAACTACTTACCACTATTTGTGTTTCAACGTGGAAACTTAGAAGGACCGTATGTAAAATGTTTCGATAGCTGTTCATAAAAAATAACACACATGGAGTGCAGGCTTACCTGTCGGAGGGGTAGCCCAGTCTCCGACAATTTGGTCTATTCAGATGTATTTATAATACATAAGGCAACAAAACTATTTTTTTTATGTTAGACAAAGAAGTAAAATCGGATGCTCCACCAACAGATTTACGGTAATGAATAACAAAATTGCATGAACACACATAAACAGAGAACCTGTTGATGAGACAGTACTTCTTTTCTTTGTTTAAACATAATTAATAATAGTTTTCCTCTTGTGTTATGCATTATATATACATTTGAATAGGTAGCATGGCCAGCAGTGTATATGAAAATAAGAACAAAATGACAAAAACACAAGCGTTTATAGAAATAAAATACAGAATAATCACATTTTCGATTATAAAAACAAAGTAACAGAATATGTATTATTTATATCTACATATAAAAAAAAACAATGTTATAAAACAAAAATACATACTTATTGCTTCTGCTATTTGAAAGAGTACATTAGACGAAAAGAATGTTGTTAATGGAAAAATATACCATAGTTATATCATTTTAAGACTAATGCCAATTTTTGCATTTAACTGTACTTATTGTTAATTGAAAACAACAGTTTCTGACAGCCATTTACATGAACATGCCACATAATACTTAGTAAAAAAATAAAAAAGACCCTTACAAGCAAGCAGCTTTAATACATTTTTTAAATCCGAAAAGCACCGCTTCCCATTCCCTCCAGACCTGTTATATTCAAGAGCTAAATTGTTTCTAACCAGTTTGGCTAGAATTCGTCTAGTTGCCTGGACAACATTCTTCCCTCCAATAACTTACAGCATCAGACATCTTACAGCTAAAATAAAATAAACAATAAATCCTGATACTAGATAGCCTATTAATTGCCTTACAGTTTTGATAATTTCCTTATCATCATCATCATCTTTCATTGAAAAATTTCAATTCTTCTGTGGTTGAAACTGGCAGCGTTATGTTTTCATTAGCATCCATTAAAGGCTGGTTATTTTTGTCCGGTAGATTTTTGCAGATACCATACTTCTCTACTTCAATTAGAGTTAATTTACTGCAAATCAATTGAAATTAATCATGTAGCCTTTTCAAATTCTACACCACCCCCTTACCAGAATAAAAAAGGAAAAAACAACAAAAAATTTAAAACAAAAAGATTTTCTCTTTTTATCGTTATATCTGCCAATGACCACAGGTATTACAATAGAAAGCTCACATGACAAGAATTGCTTGAACATTTGGTAACTGTGTGTACCATACGTCTATAAGGAGACAAAATCAGTGAAAGTCATAATCGGTTAAGGTCGTCACAATCGGTAGGGTCATAATCGGGAAAGTCTTATCCAAGGTTAATTCAAAATCACGAGACTGGTCATACTATTGGAACATAATAATGAACTGATTAGATGAACACTACACAACAATACAAATCAAAATGATCTCAACACCAAATAAATCTATATACAAAACACAAATGAAACTCCATAAATCCTAAGTTTAAGACGTGAGGTAAGATAATATTTTAGCCCACCTAAATTTCAGAATTCCAACCAAAGTGATCCTTTAGGTCCTTGACGCGCCATTCACCAGCGTTAGTTTCATCAACATTGGTGAAGGCATATACGACATGCGAAACTTTCTTGCGTAGTGCGCACAGTACATACTTAGGAGCCAACTTCCTATAAAATCCTATCACCGCGTCCGAGAGAACTTTATTTCTGCGCCAAACAAGGTCGCATTCCTTAAACGAAACATCTCTCTTCCGGAGATTGTAAACCTTACTATAGCGCTGATACGCAACATGAAGTCTTTTACGAACTTCCCCAAAAGCATCTGCACGGCACCTCAACTCTCAAGCATAACCTTGCCTTTCTCCTGGCGATATCTCAATATTGTCAGTGGAGACTACTTCTTCATAATAATTTCCCGAAATAAGAACATGTCTACCAAAATTCAAAAAAACGGGGAGAACCCGGTCACTTCATGCTTAGCAGTGTTGATAGCCTGCCTAATCTTATGAATTTCTTTGTCGCAATTCGTATGCTCTTTTATGTAGCACCGAATGACAGTACCAACTGTCTTATTAGTGCGCTCAACAAAATAACTCTGTGGAGAATAACGTGCACTGAACCAAATTTTTCGTACCTGATAGTCTTTTTCCAATTTCTTAAATTCAGTGCCCGCAAACTGTTTACCATTATCACACAAAATAAACTGAGGCACACCAAAGACAAGAAAAACGTCATTCTCCATAAACTTAACCACATTCTGAGCGATAGCCTTACACATAGGACAAATAGGAGTGTATTTGGTGAACCAATCACCTACCACAAGCAAATGAGGATTTCCCTTCAAAGATCGTGGGAATAGGCCCATAATGTCATCAGAAACTATCTGCCAAGGATAACTTGCAGATTGTTCAGCACCCATAAGTCCCATTCTAGCCGTTTTATATACATTGGAGTTGGAGTTGGAATTGCATGTTACTTACTTTTGATTTGTCCTTAGTCTGCATTAATTGTTTATTTTAATAATGGAAAAACTTTATGAGGGTTACAGTTCTGGTTGTTCTGTGACTTAATACAGTAAATTTAGTCCAAAGTTGTCTTATTCAGGTTGGTTTAATATGTGGCAGTTAATATTATTTTCAATGTAATATTTAAACCCTTAGGATTTAATCAAGCATTACATGAACACTGATGGTTAGCATTCATATGAAACAAGACATACTTAGATGTTGACAGAACTGTATTATTGCGACAGTAAATTAAATTTCAGATGTTTATCAAACAGCTGTGCTAAAACTGAAGTTCTTGGAGGATTTTTCTAGTAGTGAAGTAGAGACATCTAGAAAAAAGGAAAGAAATACGTTTGAAAGAGTATGCCATTGGAGAAAATGAGATGTATGATTCATCCGCAGATGACGAAGAACTTCCTAGGCCTCCAAAGATTACACATAAATCGAAACCTGCAGGAAATACTTTTGTCAGCTGTGGAAGTACTTCTACACAATCGTCAAATCACAATTTTAAATTAGGACAATTATGGAGGATCCAATAGAACATTTACACCTACAAATATAGCATCCTCTTCTTCCAGTTGGAGTTCTACAACTACTTCAAGATGTGCAGAAAATGAGGGTAAGTTTTGCATTATCTCAGTTTGTGAAATATATAAAAGTTAATACTTCTTTTTCAGTATTATTAGGAAAGGTTTTTACTGCACTACAAAAAATAAGTAAAGAAATGCAGCACAGTTCAAAGGCTACCGGACAAAAATGACCAGCCTTTAATGGATGCTAATGAAAACATAACGCTGTCAGTTTCAACCACAGAAGATTTGAAATTTTCAACGAAAGATGATGATGATAAGGGAATGATCAAAACTGTAAGGCAATTAATGGGCTATCTAGTATCAGGATTTATTGTTTATTTTATTTTAGCGTCTGATGCTGCAAGTTATTGGAGGGAAGAATGTTGTCCAGGCAACTAGACGAATTCTAGCCAAACTGGTTAGAAATAATTTAGCTCTTGAATATAACAGGTCTGGAGGAAATGGCAAGCGGTGCTTTTCGGATTTAAAAAATGTATTAAAGCTGTTTGCTTGTAAGGGTCTTTTTTATTTTTTTACTAAGTATTTTGTATTAAGTTCATGTAAAACTGTCGTTTTCAATTAACAATAAGTACAGTTAAATGCAAAAATTGGCATTAGTCTTAAAATGATATAACTATGGCATATTTTTCCATTAACAACATTCTTTTCGTCTAATGTACTCTTTCAAATGGCAGAAGCAATAAGTATGTATTTTGGTTTTATAACATTGTTTTTTTTATATGTAAATATAAATAATACATATTCTGTTACTTTATTTTTATAATCGAAAATGTGATTATTCTGTATTTTATTTCTATAAATGCTTGTGTTTTTGTCATTCTGTTCTTATTTTCATATACACTGCTGGCCATGCTACCTATTCAAATGTGTATATAATGCATAAGACAAGAGGAAAACTATTATTAATTATGTTTAAACAAAGAAGAGAAGTACTGTCTCATCAACAGGTTCTCTGTTTATGTGTGTTCATGCAATTTTGTTATTCATTAGCGTAAATCTGTTGGTGGAGCATCCGCGAAGATTTTACTTCTTTGTCTAACATAAAAAAAATAGTTTTGTTGCCTTATGTATTATAAATACATCTGAATGGACCAAATTGCCGGAGACTGGGCTACCCCTCCGACAGGTAAGCCTGCACTCCATGTGTGTTATTTTTTATGAACAGCTATCGAAACATTTTACATACGGTCCTTCTAAGTTTCCAGGTTGAAACACAAATAGTGGTAAGTAGTTAATATACAGTGTCTCATATAATACTGTAACACCCCTATAACTTTTTAGTTTTTGTTCAATTTAAACCATATTGGTCTAGGTAGCGGTCCTTAAAATCTATCTATGACTATAAAATTATGGCCCCTCTTTAAATGCACGATTGAAAATAATTCAAAAAAAATTCAAATTCCTTTTTTGCTAAAAAATTATTAGTTTTTCATAAAGCTTAAATTCAAAGTTTGGTTAATATTTAAAATTTTGAAGTACCTATTTAAGTTGACAGCTAGTCACAAAAAACAAACAAAATAATAAAAAATTTTCTTAACCATTCTTGGACAGTTCATTAACTATATTAGTAGAAATAAGAGAGTCATAGTATGCATTTCAAAACAAGAAATCTGCATTAAATAATATTTTGCATTGGTTTTTTTAATTAAAATTTAATTTTATGTTAAGTAGATGTGTTGTTTATTTTTGTGTTATTTTTATAACCCGCAAGTATATTAAAAATAAACTAATCAGTTTACTGGTGTTTTTATTATTATTGTTGCTTACTATTTTTCTCACATATTATGTACACAAGGTGTTCTCAAATCGTGTACACAAAACACAAAGGATATAACGAAAATGTAAAACACATCTTCCAAAAAATTTGTAAAATTCTCATTTTTTAAAAATGGCTTTTGTCGATTTTAGAATTTAAAATGTTATATGGGCTTTTCAAAATGAAACATTATGTATTTCTTGCATTATACAATCATTTTTCTTTTTGGAACATCCCGTAGAATATTTTGAAATTTAATATTGACAAATATTGTTTTTAAAATGAGCTGAAAATTTTATAAATACATCTTTTGGAAAGTAAAGTTTTTTTTTGTACATTATATCTTTTGATCTAGGAACGCCCTGTATGCAGATATGGCTAAAATGCATTTAGCCATTTCGGAAATGTACACTGAAAACAATACATAAAAATCATATACTTATTAACTATATACTATGAGTTTCGTTCCCAATTTGACGCCAAGGAAAGCCTGTCTCTCTATCCTTTAAGAGGACTTGGTATTGTGCGCATGTCTTAGTGGGCGGAACATCGACGCGAGAATGTGACAGTTCAACTAAATATAGAAGATGAGTGGTCACAATCTAATCGGAGAAATTGTGCACTATAGGCATTATATCAGTGGTTCCAAGTTCCAATTCCAGACATTAATATTATAAGCGCTTGTGTGTTCTAAGATTGTGAAGTTGTTTTATGTATTTTATTGTTCTCAAAATAGGGATTTGTATTTACATGGTGTAAATAACCTATATCCACAAAAATGAAACGGTGCTTTTTGTGTAAAAGCCAGCCGAAGCAGGACCCTACCTGTCATATCATCGGTAATAAATTTTATTTAATAATCCAAAATCTAGTTACATGTGCTAATCGTGAAATGTTTTTAGTTTTCCCAAGAATATTTTTGTTTTATCTTTGCATAAAGTGCGTTGTTTTGGGGTTAAAAATTCTCAAAATGGTAACATTGAAGATTTTTTCACCAAGTTTTACTGAAAAAGGTTGACTTTTTAGAAAAAATATCAAGAACAATTTTTTTTTACTCAAAAAATAAGATGCCGTCCCAAGAACTAAAGAAAAAAAATATTTACCATTTCTTTCAATGTCAAATTGTTTTTTAACAATCTTGCCTTTTTACGGCTGAATCACCCATAAAACATAAAAATATAAGTTGTGCCACTCATATTCGTAAAGTAGAATTTTTAGCTGAACATCGAAACTCTCATTAGTACCCTAAGATCCACTTTTTTGCTAATTCCACTGGACTATAAGTTTTTCTAATTACTGCTTAGGTATTCATTTATTGATTAAATAATTTAAATACCAAGAAACGAAAGCTTCCTAATAGCATGTGAATCATTCCAAAAGGGTGGTATATATTTTACCATAGTATACGAAATCTCCGTTTTCTACGGTTGCCGGTAGATTTCTTTGTTTTGGGACCACTGACCTGTTACAGCGCGCGCTTCCTTCTTCATCAGATCGTATCGTCAGAGTCCTCCATAGAGATAGAAAACTATCTCGTTCTCTAGCCTCAAATCCGTACATAGTGGCTTATGGAGTATTACCAGTATATAGTTAATAAGTATATGATAAAAATCGTTCGTCCGATTATGGCTAAGCGTTTCAATACGATCTTGCGCGAACGCGGGCCGTTAATGGGTGTATAGTGCCTACTCCGGCAAAACGTCACTGAACCAACCGACGGCCACGCGGACAGCGAGTTGCTGGTACAGAAATTGTTAGATGTACCGGTCCGTTATATAACGTGCTGGCAGCCAGATAGCTTGCCGGTGGTGGCCCATATATTTTATGTTTGTTGGGAAACTTTATTTAATAATTTACTGATTACACAATACTTCTAAAATAACCTTTACAAGGTTTTTATTTACACTTCGGATTTATAACCTCCCTTTTCGCTACCAAATTTCACTTTTTAAAACTTTTTCTTTTCCGCTGTCGATTTCTCTATATATATCCTAAAATTGCGTCTAGATCCATCCAGGGGATTTCCAATTTCAGAAAAATATAGAACTCTAGAGCCATCTACAGGCTTCCAGAAGAAATGGCACGTATTACTGGTTGCATAACCACTTCTACTTCATTTTCAACTTCTAGTAGTCATGGGCGTAACAGTCTCCACTTCGTAGAGGGTGTAATGCATAACACTGCAACCTACGGATATGTATATCCACCAGATGGAGAAAGTGTATCTAATGTACATCTAATGGACATGAAAATAACATTCTTAGCATATACATTTGTCGCCGACTTCCATATCTATTTTATATTCAGTGAATGAACATAAACATATGCAATGTACATTCATTGGATATAAAAATACACATCATATACACAATCGCATATTTTATGAATATACATTACATATCTCTGAAGTAGTTTCCACGGACATCAAAACACTTATTGAACACTGCACTCGACATGTGTTGCCCAAGTCATGTTGGTATCATCGGAAGGTGACTAAAACGAAAAATTTTAATCATCTCGATGATACCAACACGATTGGTGCAGCACGCATCGAATGAAAGTGTTCAAGTGTTTTGATGTTCGTGGGAACTACTTCAGAGGTATCCATGTAAGAGGTAATAAAATACAGATAGTTTAACAAGAAATGTATTTTATATAACTATTTTAAACATACACAAGCTTTACAAAATAACCTAAATTATTACACAATATTTAAAATTTTCAATATTTACGTATACTTTTTTACCTTCCGGTAGTTTAACAAATTGTAACTAACTATAGTATTATACATATGTTTACAGTTGTTTCGGATTTGGAACGACAGAATTTAAATGTCTTGATGCCAGCGCTTAAAGGTAATCAAGCACAACTCTCAGTTTCTGATGCAAACAGTTCTCGACTCATCACTAAAATAAGATGAGTAGTAGAAGTTATTCACGGAATGGTGAAACAAAAGTACAAGTTACTTGATCATAACTTGTTGCCAAAAATTAGTGTTTTATGTCGAATAGCTTGGTTTCTAAATAATCGATATGGAAAACGATTAGTTAGCGATGTGGAGACTGAAGGAGAAATAATTGAACATCTGAAAACAAAGGCAAGAGACAATACAAACTCTTTGGCCGAAGATGTCGAAGAGAGGGGATGGGTGAGGATGAAAATAGACTTTCAACAAATTTCTAGCAGCGATTTGCTAGATTTTTCCAGAATTATATTTTTTTTTTGGTGGTACCTACCAATTAACAGAGTCTGTTTGTTAGTTAGCAGAACTTCTCAACCCTGATGAATCAATAAAGTTAGAATATGCAAAAGAGGCTCCTGATATTTTATGCATACATATAAAATCTAGACACATAGACAAAAAAACATACCATATATTTATTAATTATGAACCAAATAGAAATAACTGTTGTGGTATAAAATGACACTAGTGTACTTGTCCGAACGGACGTAGAACTGCTGGGTGTTGTTCGCATGTTGCAACCGTGATATACTTTCTATCCAACGCCCGATTTAAAATAAAGCCGGCCGCAATACCTATTGTCCAATATCTGACTGTAATGATGCTTATCCGGCCATTGAAGAAAACAGTGACGAGGATTAAATGATATATGATTACCTATCTAAATATTAAATAATATACTCGTAATGTTGCAATGTTGTAATTTCCATTTATTTTTATCCTGTTCCACTGCATTAATAAAACTGTAACTAACTGTTATAATAATACTTTAAATACGTATTATATCAAAATATAGCAATAGTGTCAAACAGGGTAGTCACCCTTCAGGAGATTGAAAAAATGTATTATTATTTTTAATGCATAAAATCATCGTAGAAGAGTAATATTTTTTAAAATAAACAATCCTAACACTAATATTGTTTGTTCCAAATTACAAAGCGATCCATCAAATAGGAGATGAAAAAAAAACATTTAGGGGTAAACTATTTTTTTTTATCCACAAAAACATCCGATGTGTTTTTTCAATAAGTCAATAGAAAGAAAGTTATAACCTTGAACAATATTTTTCTTGAAAATGTAGCACTATCTTTAATTATAACTTTTTCATTTTCAATTTTATGGCAAGAAGTATCTAGATCAAGATTGTAGAGAATTCAATTCTCTACAAAGAAGTCTTCGAATTTTTTTTTGAGACGGTTCTTAAGATATCATGGAGAAACTGCTTACACCCGCTTTTTCAAGATGGCTGCCAAAAGGGGAAGCCATCAACCCCGAAAACCGAGTTTTATACTCACACTGACCCTCCCCCATACACATCAATAAAAACTCTTGTCCTACCCAAAATGCAAAGTCAATGAAACATGTCAATGGACTATTAGCCTTATAGTCCATGTAATGAAGCATTATAAGACGACTTTTCTGTAAGCATTTCACGCAAAGACGAGATTACCTTCCCCCAGTTCCCGAGGATGTCAAATACGATGCAAGTGGTGTGAGAAATTTTTGACCGTCGCAACCCCCTGAAACGGCCAAAAACCACCACTTTCAGGGATCCCTTTATGTTTTCATATATAAAAGGGTCTGGGGAGTGATATATCAAAGGGGTATATTTGAAATAACATAGAAGGGGGTTATAGATTAAGTGAAATCCAGACAGCAGGCCAAAGGGGTTGATTAAACCCTCCCGGGGGGTGGAAAATGATTTTTTTCAAACGATTCGGTTCAAACGCGCATCTCCCAATTTTCGGTGTCGCTGGTTACGGGAAAATATAGATTTTTTTCTTCAACCCCTCCTCATCCCTCAAACGGCAGAAACCACCCCTCACTCACCAGAAAGCATGCCATGCAGGATTTACTGATTTTTCGGCACATGATCGCTGTTTCTGTGCATATCCCTTCAATATGCACGGAAGAGAAGTTGATAGCGACCTCGGAGTTTGTTTCAACCCTTCCAAGAGTTGCAAAATTCATTAATTACACTTTGGATCGTCAGTACGCCCTCCCCGTTTTCACTGGCTCTTATCACAATAAAAATATCGATTAGGCGTTTCAAGGCGAAAAATTGTCTTAACCGGAAAAGGTATAAACAAAAACAAAAAATGAAAGAACAACCGAAAAGGGACACTAAGTGGAGGCGGCATCTTGTGGCTCAGTGCCCGCCGTGCATCGGCCGGGACACATAATCGTAACGAGCGTATGCTATGGCAGAGTTGTAAGTAATCGATAATGCACGATCTGTTGTTTGAGATAAGCCAAAGTCATCCGTTGACAGTCAATAGGTGGTGTCCAAGAAAGACAAGGAACACTTGAGCCGTTTTTACAATTGAAAATAAATTACGAAAACGGCATAAATGCTCCTTGCCCTTCTCAATGCTAAATGTTAAACTACAAAATTAAAGTGCCATTTTAAACAGTTCAAAGGAGCCACAAAGCGAGCGCGTATTATTGCACACATGCTGCGATCACACACGCTCGATATGCACAAATATTCGGCTACTTCCGACTCTGCCACAATATACGCTTGATATGATTATGCGGCCGGGATTTGAGACAAGTGTAGGCGAGCGCATGACCTTAGGCTTTGTAACGTTACTTCCTCTCTAGCACAAATTGACTGAGAACCGAACGTCAGATTTTTACAACAAACGACCAATATTGCAATCATATATTGGTGTCATATTATATACCAACATTGGTGTCATATTAGATAGAATAGAATAACAATATAGGTGCCATATTGGATATCAATATTGGCATTATATTGGATACCAGCATTGGCGCCCCATTGCTACACAATATGATGTCAATATTTAAAATGTATGGGGTGTGCCGAAAATCTCGCATTCCCCTTTAGGCACTGATGCTACATGCAAAAACAGTAAGAAAATTTCCTGTGTTTGGAAATGTTTCTTAAGGAAGTTACAACTACTGCTTTTATTGGGACGACTTTTTGAGACTATTACCTATATAAAATAGGGTAGTAAATTACTAAATAGCTTTAAATGCGTAACTTGTTACTAGTGGTGGTTTACTTTGGAATACAAAATAAAAAGAAAATATACATTTTAGTTGTTTATTTCGTAATATAAAGAAGTGCGCAAACTGCTATAGGTTGCATAAACTAGTTCTTCAGAGCCAAAGTTCTGCGGTCTTTCTACGATCCGATCTTTCACTGCTTTCATGAAAAGATAGTTTCCGTCTCCCTGTTAATCTAGAAGTGCTGGTAAATCATTTTCCACATCAACACTTTAATACAAATTAAATCAGCATTATTGCTCCGAAACCGTTGTTCTACTTATCCATTTTTGTTCATCGTTCTCCAATTTTGGTACCTACAAACTAGACATATATTCGTATATCATTTTGATTTCTTTCTGGAAGTTTCGACATACGTGGCTAGTATAAAATTACATTTACAATGTACTGACACTTTACAGAAGAATCACAACCAGATTTCTGTTTCCATATTTGAAAAATATGCATCCTACTTAGTCCCTCTTCATTTCCACCTGATATAAAAAAGTATTTAGAATACAGTTAAACAGGATGAAAAAGTAGAAAGGATGTAATATTCTTCTAAAAGTAGATTAAAACATTATATAAATTAAAATTATTGAATTTTCGCTTTTTCTCAGCAGCTAACACGTAGGAGTTTAATATTACATAACTCAAGCATTAGTAATGGAAAGTACCCAAAATGTTTGTTATTTGTTTTACAATGTATAATATTCGTATGGTAAAATAATTAGCGCGGGTTTAATTTTATAACTACATGGGAGTTTTGTTATTTAATAAACTTTATCGGCGAAGTTCATTGAAATAAAGAAATGATTATACATTTATCAAACAATATTATCCACCAATGTTAAGTAGCAGTAAAGAGTACATACCCTGAGGAATTTGATCCATGTTAAAGACATTTTTTAAAGCACAAAATCCAGCGTAAGCACACATAATCTTTATTAAACTTTCATAGTTACAATAATAATTCTTGATATAACTTATATTTGACATATTAAAATATTAAAACAGAAAAGTTACAAAATGATATCCCAAAGGTTTTTCATCAGAAACATAGAAAGTTAAAAAAAAATTTCTCCTTGATATTAAATGATATTAATATTAATTTTGGTTTGCTAAGTATTGGCTCAATATTGCTACAATTTATATTTATAAAAGGATTAGGTACCTATCATTTTGGAAAAATATTGGCCAATATTACTACAATTTATATTTTTAAAAGGATTAGGTACCTAAAAGCTTCAACATTTGGATTAATTGAAAATTGGTGGTAAATACCTTAATGCCTAAGTACAGTTGGCTTGCAAAAATTCCTGCATATTATATATCCCCGGTAGGTACAACAGTTTCTATTGAACAGAACAGAAGATTCGACACACATAGGAAGCGTTTGTAAAAATGAGAAAAATTACCTGAAATAATGGTCTGTTTGCTACCAAACACTACTTGAATAGGATCATGGACACTTACCTATTAAATTACTGCACTTTTCACAAACTGTACACTATTCTTATTAGCAAATTGGCAAATTTCTCGAGCACCACAACACGTTCCTGCCATGACCGGCATTTGCAATATGGTCGAGACATGCACACACTACCATTTCTAAATTTGTTACGCGCGGCAAATTTAAAATACAAAATGTACATAATTTGTACTAATATATGTAAATTAATTTCATATTAAGGTAAATAATATTGTAAGTTTGTTTTTCTTAGAGATATAGATATTCTCATCTCTACGTGTCTGTTTAAATGTTTGTTATAACTATATCTACCTCGAAAATAGCCTATTAGGTATATTATGATAAAATTTTGTAAATTTATGGATATCTTTCCAACTTCGACAGTAGGCTAGTTTATATCGAAGGTGGTGGGTGGTAGGGGATGATAATGGAAATGACTGGTGGGAAAGTGTGGAAATATTATGTAAAACGCGAGGATAGTGAGAGGTGGTAGAAAGATAGGGGAACAGTGCTTATAGTGAAAATTGAGGAAAAATTCTGGATGATGGGAACATGTACATGTACGAAGGGTTAAAGTAAAATTATAATTGAATACCTAAAAGTAATAAAGGAGTTCTATTTGCCTAATATTCAGAACTAATATTAGTTTCTACACATTGCGCCAATATTGATTAAATAATGTTAATATTGAATATGATTTGACAATATTGATGAAATGTTGGCTATGTTTTGGGTGAAAATATTGAAAATATAGCTGATAGTCATATAGGTACCATATTGGTTGAAGCTGACGTATATTTATTTATTTATTTAACAATACACTGCCCAACAGAGCATTCCAATTACAGGGCAGGAGATGATAAGTACATATAAAATATAAAAAATATTAAAAGAATATAAGTAAATAGAAATATGGTAACGTGTTTTAATTTATACAGTTAATCTCTTTATCTCAGCTATATTGCAGTGGAATATATCAAACTGGCCTTGAAGATTATTATAGTTCTCACACATTTTGTACAATGGTGAAAATTTCTGTACGTTAGTTCTGGGGGTCGGCAGATAAAATAAAGTGTTTTGTCTGGAACCTGGTCTAGGTGTTCGAAAATTTAGTAAACTTAAGATAGCACTACAATCTGTTATATTATGTATTACTTTAAAAAGAAATATTTGTTGTGAAATAGTTCGGCGAGTCTCCAAACTCGAAAGCGAAAATCTGTTTAAAAGTGCAGTCTGGGGAAAACCAATAGTAGGATAGACACCATCCTCCTTGTAACTTATAATCTTTAAGAAACGTCTCTGAATTCTCTCTATATTTTGTATATGTAGGTTGTAATGAGGAGACCAAATAATTGACGAGTATTCTAATTTTGATCGAACAAAAGACTGATAAAGTAGTTTCAGCGTATTACTGTCATTAAAATCATGAGAACATCGTGTTATAAATCCCAGTGTTCTAAAACTTTCATTGGTTATGGTGTTTATATGACAATTAAAGTTAAGTTTACTATCAAATGTTACACCGAGATCGCGGAAGGTTGATGGACGTGTAAGCACTGAATCTTCTAAGCAATAATTGAATTCGACCAGCTGATGTTTATTGGTAAAAGTTAGAACATTGCACTTCTTTGCATTCAATTGTAGTTTATTCAAATTACACCATTCATTTACTTTATCGAGGGCCGCTTGTAGAGCAACACAATCAGTAACATCATTTACTTTATTGTACAACTTCATATCGTCTGCGTATAAGAGACAATTGACACCCAGTTCTACTGTTATGTCATTAATGAAAATATTGAAAAATAAAGATCCTAACACTGAACCCTGGGGTACGCCTGAAGTGGATACAAATTCTACAGACCGCTGACCACAGTATTCAATGTGGTGATGTCTGTTTTCAAGATATGATTTGAAGAATAATAGCAGATTTTTTGAGAAACCAAATTGTTGAAATTTTGAATATAAAATACTGTGGTCCAGTCTGTCAAATGCTTTAGTGAAGTCTGTGTAAATTACGTCAACTTGTGAGTTTGCGTCGATAGCATCAGTTATATATTGGGTAATACAAAAAAGATTGGTTGAGGTAGATCTTCCCTTGAAGAAACCGTGTTGGTATTCAGTAATGCGATTCTTTGCATAAGAAAATGTTGGTTCATACAGCAAAGTTTCGAAAGCTTTGGAGAAATTGTTGATAATCGTTATGGGTCTGTAATTCTCAATATTATTTTTTTCACCTTTTTTATAAACAGGAATTATCTTAGAACATTTGAGTGAATCGTGGAATATGTTAGATTTAATGGCCAGATTGAATAAGAAACTGAGAGGAATTGCAAACACGCTAGCACAATCATGTAATAGAAAGGCGGGAATTTTGTCAGGGCCCATCGTACATTTAGGTTTGATTTTTATTAGTGAATTTAAAACTTCTTGCTCTGTAAACTGTTCAATTGTTAAAGAATCAGTATTTGCGTCATGGTTGTCCTCAATTGGAACACCAGAAGTGATATAAGAACTACAAAAGTAATCAGCAAAACCATCTACCAATTCTTTGTTGCCAACATAATGTCTATCCTTATAGTACATATCAGCCGGTAAATTATTACTAGTTTTCTTATTGATAAACTGCCAAAACTTGTTGGGATTAGTCTTGATATTATTTTCAATGTCGCTACAATATTTTCTATACTCAATATCAACCTGATTTTTGACATAAGTTCTTAATAATTTAAACTCCTCGAGTGCAAGAGGATCATCAAGGTTTTTGTAATCGCTCCATGCTCTATGCTTCAGTTTAATACTTTTAATTATATTAGAATTGTACCAAGGAGGGTAGCTCTTGCCTTTGATTACAGTTTTTGGAACAGTTGACTCAAGAAGGGCATATATTTTTTCATAAAATTGTTCAAAGGCATAATTTACATCAGAAATATTGAATAGAAAATGCCAATCAATATCTGCTAAGTTTTGATAGAGGTCAATCAGATTGGCTTTGCGGTAGTTATAGTAAGTCAGATTAACGGTGTTCTTGTTATTGTTATGTTTTTCATGTACATTAAATAGTATCAGGAGTGCTGGATGATGAACATCTTCATGAACTAATATGTCTGGAGCTTTGTCTACTACACAGTTCATATTTGATAGAACTAAGTCTAAGATGTTGTCGTTTCTGTTTTTTATATAATTGTATTGTTCTAAATTTACAAAGTTACTAAAGTTGATTAGAGACGTAAGACGACTTGTAGGCTTTAGCGAGAGTAAGTAACTGGAATATTCATTAAAATTAAAGTCACCTAGAAATAGAACATTGTTATTATGAATAAATTCCAGTGAAGCAATAATTTCAAATACCGAGTCATAACATTCAAGGGTTGTATTGGGAGGTATATAAGTTAAAATTATATAATAGCAATAAAAATCCATTTTAATTTGAACTCCAAGAATGTCAATAAAGGGTAATTCTCTGAAAAGTGTGGTTGCTTTTAATTTTAGGTCGGCAGAGCAGAGAGAGGCGTCAATAGCAAGCATGACCCCCCCGCCTCGTGTACATTTGGTATTAATAAAATCGCGATCACATCTATATATACAATACTTATTAAGATCGAATAACTCTGAGCTATTTACTCCTGATTCTAACCAGCTTTCTGTGACCGCAATGACAGAATATTCGCTGGAATTGGCAGCATTAAATAGGCGAGTGGTTTTGCTGTTTACTCCACGCATGTTCTGATAATATACTGAGAATTTAGAGACGCGGTTATAATTTTTCGAAGAGGCATTTAAAGAGGGAATATTATCAGTTGCTAATTGTTTCAAGGAAGTAGGTGTCGATATTTGCTATATGGGTACCCCAAATAAATCGCTCTTCAGTTTTTCTAGCGCTTTTTTATATGCAAAACAATTTTCATAGTCCCAGGCCGCATGATCTGTATTGATATCTGTTTTTTGTTTTAGTTTGACATTATGGCAGTTAATACAACATTGTTTACTATCTTTTGGACAGACTTTTAAATCATGATCTTTCGAACATATAGGACATGACATATTATTTTTACGTGACTTTTTACTATGAAAATAGCCATTACATGAAAAACAGCGCGGCACAGAAATTGCATCATACACACTACATCCATCCAGCCCTATAAGTATATGACCTTGATTAAGTACCTTATGATATGTGGAAATATCCACCTGCAATGTAGCCTGATAAATGTTTCTATTTTTTTTCGTAGGCCAAAGTCGTATTAGTTTGCATTCAGAATTAGCATCGAAGATGGCGTCATTTTGCTTCCTAATGTACTGCAGTAGAGTTTCTTCTTCCATTTTGTGCGTGAGTCCCACAATTTTGATTTGTGGATGGAAACTTTTTAACTCATGAACTTCATAGTGCGAAGGAAGTTTTTCTTGTGCTAACTTTTTAAACTTGGTAGCTTCCTCCGAGGTGCTGCATCCCAATACAATCCCTCCATTCTTAATGTGTTTTACATTATCGATTTTTATGTTTGAGTTAATTGGATTAACTGCATTTAATATGTCCGATTTGGTTCGTGCATTGACTTGATTGGGATTCTTCGGTTTAACGACAAGTTTTTGCTGGTTACCAAGACGTAGCTTATCCGCATATGAGACAGTGGGTATGGCGGGAGCAAGGGAGGTGGGTTTGGCGATTTCGGAAACTTTTTCGGTGACAACCTTCGTAAAGTCGGACTTCATTTCGTCAAATTTGTTGTTAGTTACAGATTGATGGTTGGTTAATACCTTAATCAAATCCTTATTTGAATCAGTTAAGTTTTTAATATCTGTTTTTAGCTGGACAATTTCTTCATGTAGATATTTCGTTTCACCATGCACTATTTCACTAATTATGCATTTGAAAATATCACTAGTACAAAATGATGTAATTATATCATCTATTTGCCGTTTTTCTAATTGTCCTCTGGTGTCAGGGGGCATTTTTATTAATAATAACTGCTCAGGTAGAAGATAATACGATCCTTCACTTTGCCGGGTATGTCATTTATGTACTTCTGTACTAATTAAATTATATGAAACATGGTTTTAGGACAGTTCATAAATTTTCAATAGAGATTTGTTAAAGTGCACTTGTTAGCCAGATGTTGTTCTGCCAACAGTGCCTTCCCGATGCAGGTACTGAACGTGATGGTCACAGATTGTCTTGTAGCACTTGTGTTACCCAAACAAATACAGTAAGCGAAAGTTTTCTACTCGGGTCCCTTAACACTAGATCACTAATTAGTTAATTATTGATTTAAATACAACTTGCACTTCGTATTAACTTGTGTTTATTTCACTAGTATCACTACGTCTTAAGTTCATATACTTTTCGTTGTTTTTAAATCACTTTTACCGCTTTATTTTACAGTTTTGTCAAGAGTGTCTCTCTGCACACCCGCACGCCTTGAACGCCTAACGCTTTATCGTATATTGGCCCAATACACAATATAGGTAACACATTGTACCTATATCCACCCAATATCTTGTGCTACAGGGGTTGTAAACGACGTAGGTTTTTTAATTACTTGTTATACTTGATTTCGTAATAAAAATATTTTCTTATAATTCTTTGAATAAACAACATTGCCATTGACCACAAAATTTACTCTTCATTACTCCCCGATGAAGAAATCATTATACCTTACTCATCAACCTACAAAATCATCGTCCCAGCGATAACCGGTGGATGAGGATAAGTTTCCGTCCATTATAGGGGATGAGGAGAGTCGGAGATAAAGGTGAATATTTTTATCGTGATCAGCGCCACCGAAAACGGGGGAGGGCATATTGACGATCCAAAGTGTAATTAATTAATTTTACATCCCTTGAAAGGGTTGAAGCAATCCCCGCTACCACCTTCTCTTCCGTTAAAACTGAAGGTAATATGCACAGGAATGGCGATCTTGTGCCGAGAAACCTGGAAATCCTGGACATCATGCTTTCTGGTGAGTAAGGGGTGGTTTCTGCCCGTTTGAGGGATGTGTAGGGGTTGACGCTAAGAGTGAATATTTTTCCCGTGATCGGCGGCCCCGAACACGGGGGATACGCGTCTCAACAGAATCATTTGAAATAAAAAGCTTTTCCACCCCTCGGGTTTAATTAACCCCCTAGGCCTGCTGTCTGCATTTCACTTACTCTATAACCCCTGCCTTTGTTATTTAGTATTTTTTTTTCCTTATGGGTTGCGGTACCAGATCCCCGCTGTACTGAAGCTTAAGCTTATTGTACCCCATAGTCTCATTACCCCATTAATCCCGTTCCTCTCCAGAAAGAGAGTGTACGATCAATGGGAGATCTGGCTATTTCTTCCGGGGTCACGGTTGGCCCCCCGAAGTGTGAGAACCTTCCAGCCACCAAGGCCGGGCAATCACAGAGTATGTGGTAGGGAGTTTCTTCCTCCTCTTCACACATCCTGCAATATGGATTGTCTTTCACACCTATGTTGGTTAGGTGTTTGTTCAGTGTGCAGTGTCCTGTCAGGATGCCTACTGCACATCTCAGCTGTTTTCTGCTCAGCTTCAGCAGTTCGTTAGTCTTTGTCTTGGAAGGTCCGCCAATGATGAGCATACGTGACTGTCTCATCCCCGGCGTCTCAGTCCAGTACAAGTTGTGTTTCTGTCTCAATAGTTCCTTTACCATTCTTCTTGCGGTATTGTATGATATCCCGCAAGATGGCTCGGGACCTATCAAGGCTGCTTTGGCGCCTTCTTTGGCCAGCTTGTCTGCTTTTTCGTTGCCCTCGTTTCCCTGGCGTCCTCGCGTCCACTCCAGTTGTATGCTGTTGTGTTCCGCCAGTTTCGCCAGGGATTCGAGGCAGTCTTTTACCGTTTTAGAACGTACCTCTACTGCATTCAGAGCTTTGAGAGCTGCTTGACTGTCAGTGATGATGCGGATTCTCTTATCTGTGTATGACCTCTGCATCATTTCTTGTGCACAGATTTGTATAGCTGTGACTTCTGCTTGAAACACCGTTGCGGTACTGCCTAGATTTAGACTGATATCTATCCCTGGTTGATCCCCCGCAACGCCTGCTCCGGTACTACTTGACGTCTTTGATCCGTCAGTATACCATATGGTATCATTTGAGTGTCTTCGCATTTGCCTTGTTCCTTCCTCTTCCCTATTGGGTATGTATACCCTGAAGGTCTTTGTGAAGTTGTGGCTTGTGCTGATTCTATCTGACTGCATATCTAGTATGCGATTTTTCCTTATTTGTTGAAATATTTCTGTATGGTGCCCCTTTCTTGGAATGGTCCCATGCCCGTTTGTTTTCAGCCTGTACGCCGCTAACATTGCCTCGTTCTCCACGACTAGGTGTAGTGGAGGCAGGCAAAGTAGTGCTTCCATGGCTGCGGTAGGCGTTGTTGACATTGTTCCCGTTATGCCTAGACATGCTAGTCTGTTATTTAGTATACGTCGATAAATCACTCCCCAAACCCGTTTATATATGAAATCATAAAGGGATCGTGTTCAGCATCTTCGAAGACGGGGGGGGAACCTCGTCTTTGCACGAGATATTTACACTCTTTCTGCTCTCATTACATATATTATTACTGATTCAGCACAATATCATCGCAAAATTTCATATCCTTCCAACATTTTTGGCGGTATTAATAAAGCACGCAAGTAAATATTGGAATTACATATTCAAGTAATACTTTCATTTATTGAACCTGCAAAAGTGCACATAAATCATAAATAATTACCTTAGCAAATATGTTAATACAGCACCGCTGTGGTTGCAAATGTTATTAGTACCAGCGACACACGAGCATCCTAAAAAACTGGCCTTTATGTCAACAATTTTGTCAGTTCATTTATGCGGTATTCCTTTCATACCTGATCTTTGGAAGCAAAATGGAAATATGTTTGTGCTATTCTTCGTTTTTTGTGTTGCTCCGCACAGGATTAAACTGCCACTTCGCAAAACACGTTCACCTTCTTCATAGGCTCATATTCCTGGGCTAACATACTCGAATACAGTACTCAAGCTCACAATGCTACTCTCCATGTCCTAGGGTATAATAATTTGTGTAAGAAAATTGATGAAAATATTTTGTCTCATTTAAAGCACACTGCACACCAAATATCACCCCTTGATGAACTTTAAAATATGAAAAATAAGAAATGGAGAATTGTAAAAATATATATATTGAGCACAGTACAGCAACACGACATTTTCCGCAAATGAACGTGAAAACCTATCTTAAAAGCTAAAAACGCAATGTATCAGACAGTTCAGGTTATGTCGGCCGTCAACTTATAGCAAACTGCTTAACACAATGACTAATTACAAAAACAAATTAAAGTATGATAAAAGTTAGTTGAATCTCTAGGTACTCACGTTTTGCGACCTGTCTTCTTGCACAATTATTATTACTCAAAAAATTTTTTTTTTTTGAAACGTGCACGGTTTCCGACAAATTCGGGCTAATGTTAATTCGCGGTTTTATCCAAGTAGTTTTGGCCATAAAGCGTAAGATGAACACTATATTAGTCTCCTCAATGGTGGTGTATATTATAATATTTACCCTACAGGGTATCCCAAAATTCATGAACATGCCTCTAGACGCTGATTTTACGTGCAAAAATTGTAAGAAATGTGTAAACATAATATAGGTATCCGGAAATTCTCTCTAAGGAAGCTACCGCTCTCTGAAGATAGCGCCTAAATTGAGGTTTTAACTGATTATTTTGAAAATAATTTGACAGAACGTTTTGAAACCTGGTTCACTGTTCTGCATTGTTATAAGGTTTATTTTTGTATGATAGTAACTAAAATTAATTTTATCTATATTGGCTGAGAAAGAGTGATAGTTAAACTTTATTTTATCTCGCGCATTAGCTACCAAAAGGAATCATCAGTATTTCATTTAAATTACTAATCAAGTTTTAAACGACTAAACATATGACTAAAAAATAAAAAATGTAGAAAACAAAGAGTAACTATCCCTCGTGTCACCGCACATGAATAATATTAGTTTTGGTTGGTACTATACAAAAATAAGCCTAAAATACAAAACCGTGAACCAAATTTTAAAAAGTTTTTTAAAATTATTTTCGAAATAATCCGTTAATACTTCTATTTAGGCGCCATCTTTAGAGGGCCACACCACCCTTAGGAAGCAATTCCGGATACATGTTTGTATGAAGTTTTCGTCCTGTATATTTCTCTGGACGGTTTCTTAACGTTTCATTATTTTAAATACATGCATCTTTTATTTCAAACAAAGAGATTCAAGAGCGTTATTGAAGGTATTTGGAAGGTTTTAAGTTTATCTAGCTATTAGGTAATTCATTTTCCTAACTTAGTAAATTAATTAACATTAATTTGCTATTAAATGGATTTTTTTCTGTAAGGTTTTCCGATGAAAAAAATAAATAAGTAGGTACCTATATAAACAAAAACAGTTGCACCGTATTTTTTGTAGTCATCGTCCACTTGCTTAAAAAATAATCTGATCGTTCTAACATCTTCCCAGTATAAAACACGCCACTGCGTATCTCATTGGCGGCATCTTATAAAAGATGCGCAACGTCGCGCACCCAATCAATACGTATACGCATCTATGTCCGGGCGAAGCATGTGCTTGCGCCAGTCAGTATGAAGCATTACCAGTGCCATCTCGTGCTATCAGCTACCTGGACGGCTTCCTCGTGGTCGTGTGCCCCGTAAAGGACATGCTGGGTGATGACGCCGCCGCCGGCCGCCGAGGACGACTTGGCTTTGGTCGGGTCCTGGCTGGAATCGAATCCTTCTGTTGTCGAACGTTGGTTGAAAGAACATGCTTCTTCCGAGTTAAGACAGCGTGTTCAGAAAGCTCTAACGACGTCGCCTCAGACTGTCAAAAATACTCCTGTTACCTCTGATATATTTCAATTGTGGTTAGCAGCATCACCAAATAATAATGATCAACATCAGCTTCAGAATGTCCGTCCTAAATACGACCTTGAGTCCATGGAGGTAGTATGTATACATTTAACGTAAACAAAAACACAGATAATTGATTTTTGGCATTTGTTTCAAATGATAATATTTAAAATATGTGTATTTTAACACGCAAAATAGATTAAGATGATTTGTCTGCGTATGCTTATGTATACTCATTTTCATGGAAATCTAAAACGTTTACAAACCTAAAAATTGATCTTAGATCGTTCACTACTGCTTGAATATCATATTAAATATGAAACAGATTATAACGTTATTTTTTTGATACGCTTGCTAAGAATTATTGACGTATTTTTGTTTATGTAGAATTATTACAGCGTTGAACAAATATTTCTGAGAATTTAAAAAATTATGAGTAGCCAAAAGTGTTTACTTATAAAATATTAAATGATTTGAAATCGGTAGCAATTTACACTTAATACTAATTGCTATAATTTTTTTAAATTTCATAAATGTTTGATGGTGTAGTGTCAGCTAAAATGTACACAAAATGTGTTTTTCTTTATCTTTAAGTAGTTCGACTAACAGAAAAAGAAATCAGTATTTCAATACGTATAGTTTAATGTGGCAGTCTCTTCGAAAACCAAAGTACCTATACACCTCGTAAAAGGAAAAAAATGTAGGGTGTCGATTAGGTATGTTTGTGCATATTATGGCATAATTTTGAAATTCTTATCTCAAAAAAAGATGGGGTCAAGGTCATTATTTACTGGTGATAATGGTGCACCTATTGCTACTAAAAACAATATTTTGATATTTTCTGAAATAAGTATTTTTCTGATTCCAAAAGGTGATCATAAAGAGAAACTAGAGAAATTTTGAGAAACATAATTATTTAAATTTTGTGTGCATTTTCTACTCCTCCTGGGCTCATTTTTTAATTAATATCTGTTCCACAAAGGAGTCTGATCTCTTCATGGAACTAATTCGAGACGTCGCTAATGAATTGGACATAGACGTCCTTTGTCATAAAATATTAAAAAACGTTAGCATATTAACCCATGCAGACAGAGGTTCTCTATTTCTATCAAGAACATCTGCCGACGAACGATATCTTGTAGCGAAATTATTTGATGTAAGACACGACACGTCACTCGAGGAAGCAATTAAGTTAGCAAGATCCGAAGAAATTAGAATTCCTTTTGGAGTCGGAATAGCTGGAACAGTTGCACAAAATAAAACGCTAGTGAACATTAAGGATGCATATAAGGTAAGGTTACTTACAAAATATTTCATACCTTATTTAATTCCGACAATTTTTAGAAGGAATAAAATACAGATACATTGTTTCATTTTATCTCTATTTTTGTGTTCCTAATTTGAAAAATCACATGCCGTTGAATAATTTCGTCTTTCTTGTTGGTTATTTAAGTGGATACAATAAAAAAAATGAAGCACATTTAAAAAATGGTCACTAGAAATTATGAAATAAAATTTCACGGTCGTTCGGCTAACTGAACCTCATTACCTAAATCGATTTTGAAGTTGACCAAAAATTCCATCAATTTTGTTATTTGTTCATTTTTACCTCGAAATCGATATTAAGAGGGAACAACACGTAAGGCTAGTGGGGAGGGAGGAGAAAGCACCAAATTAGGAGATATCTCCCTTATAATCAAATTTTAAGCAAAAATAGTCTTCAACAATTCTGTAGTATTTATTTATGTACAACTTATACACATTTTCAATTAAATAACATCACCCAGTTTGCAGAAAACAGCTTATTGTTATCATAATTTTGATGATTAACAATAAGCTATTTTTTGCAAATTGGGTGATGTTATTTAACTGAAAATATGTGTAAGTTGTACGTAAATAAATACTACAGGATTGTTGAAGACTATTTTTGGTTAAAATTTGATTATAAGGGAGATATCTCCTAATTTGGTGCTTTCTCCCCCTCCCCACTAGCCTTACGTATTGTTCCCTCTTAAGGAATAAAGTTTAACTAATCGAACGACGCACCGGTGAAATTTTAGTGACTGGTTTAATTAATAATAAAAAAAAATCACCCTTTTTAGTGACCTAATTTCATGTAAATCTACAAAAGTTATGCAATTGTGGTAGCCCTATTGGATTCGCCGTGTTAAATCTTTAAGTTTTGACATCACATTCTGTATAAAAAAAAACTGTTTAATTCGAACCGGCGCGGGCGCGGCGACTCTGTAATAACTTCGCATAATATCGAATAGAAAGTACTTCTTTCCGATACGTTTGCTCTTTTTGTACTAGACAAAGGATTTCGTAGAAATCTCTTAAGCCATTCCAGTCCCAGAAAAATCAATTTATAAACATGAAACAGGCATATATATACGGGTCGAATGGAGAACCTACTACTTTTTAAATTTTGTTAAAATCGGGTATAAAACAACTGTGTGTATGCACAATTATTTAGAATTTATTTATATTAATAAAATTTAATACTTTGTATGTAATAAATAAAACTGTTTTTTTTTTATTTTCCCGTCAAATAAATGAATTTCGCTCGAATACTTCACAATTAAGTTTTACGTTGCGTCACTGAGTCAACATATCACTTCCACATCCACGTAGTGGATTGGAAGAATAGTAATCGTAAAACAATTTTCAATTTTTTTTTTATTGAAATGGGTTTAGAATGTCATGAAACGTCGAGATTTTAAATTTGAGCGAAAAAAAAAAAACTGTCTGTCTGTAACTTTTTTTGTCCGCACGTTTTCTCCGGAACGGTTTAAGATATTGACTTGAAATTTTATACACGTGTATATTATAACGAGATCTGGAACTCGATTGTTTTTTGAAAATATCCGGTGAAGGGTTGGGGGGAAAATAGTGGTAAATAGGGGGACATAAGTAAAGCAAGCGGGTAAGAGTACAGAAACTTGAAATTAGGTATATGTACGTCAAGGTGTCAACATTTTTTACAATATTTTCCATCCCCCTACCACCCCCCACTCCATTATTAAAGGGATTGATAAAATAAAAAAAATTGAGATATTCACTTGAAATTTGGTATAGGTACGTATATTATAATGACATCAGGAACTGGATTATATTTTGGTATTATTCCGTTGAACGGTTGGGGGGTAAATAGGGGTAAATAAGGGAAAATAAGTAAAGCAAGTTGGTAAGAGTACAGAAACATGAAATTAGGTGTATGCATTAGAAGCCAAGGCCTCAGATTTTTTTATAATAATTTTCAACCCCGCACCACCCCTATTCTATTATTAAAGGGATTGATAAAATAAAATGGAGATACTCACTTGAAATTTGGTACACGTATATATTATAACGACATCTGGAACTAACTTATATTTTGAGATGGTACCGTTGAAGAGTTGGAGGTTAAATAGGGGTAAGTAAGGGAACATAAGTAAAGCAAGCTGGTAAGAGTGCAGAAACTTGAAAGTTGGTATATGTACTAGAAGCCAAGGCCTCAGATTTTTTATAATATTTTCCAACCCCCCACCAACCCGACTCCATTATTAAAGGGGTTGATAAAATAAAATTGAGATGCTCATTTGAAATTTTGTACACGTATGTATCATAACGACATCTGGAACTAGATTATATTTTGAGATGATTCCGTTGCAGGGTTGCTGGGTAAATAGGGCTAAGTAAGGGAAAATAAGCTGATAAGAGTACAGAAACTTGAAATTTGGTGTATGTGCTAGAAGCTAAGGCCTCAAAATTTAAAAAAATATATTCCATCCCCCATCACCCTACTCCATTATTAAAGGGGTTGATAAAATAAAATTGAAATATTCACTTGAAATTTGGTATACGTATATATTATAATTAAATCAGGAACTATATTACTTCCACATCCACGTAGTGGATTGGAAGTATAGTAATCGCAAAAAAATTTTCAAAAATTTTTATTCGTGAAATAGGTTTAGAATGTCATGAAACGTCGAGATTTTAAATTTAAGCGAAAAAAAAATTTCTGTCTGTCTGTCGGTCTGTCTGTCTGTCTGTCTGTCTGTCGGTCTGTCTGTCGGTCTGTCTGTCGGTCTGTCTGTCTGTAACTTTTTTTGTCCGCACGTTTTCTCCGGAACGGTTTGAGATATTGACTTGAAATTTTGTACACGTATATATTATGACGAGATCTGGAACTGGAACTTTTTGAGGAAATCCGGTGAAGGGTTGGGGGTTAAATAGGGGAAAATAGGGAAAAATAAGTAAAGCAAGCTTGTAAGAGAACAGACACTTGAAATTTGGTGTATGTACTAGAAGTTAAGGCCTAAGATTTTTTATAACATCTTTCAACCCCCCCACCACCCCTACCCCATTAATGGGGTTGATAAAATAAAGTTGAGATTTTCATTTGAAATTTCGTACACGTATGTATTATAACGACGTCTGAAATTAGATTATATTTTGAGATGATTCCGTTGAACGGTTGGGGGTTAATTTGGGGTAAATAGGGGAATATAAGTAAAACAAGTTGGTAAGAGTACAGACACTTGAAATTCGGTATACGTACTAGAAGCCAAGGAGTCAGATTTTTTTATAATATTTTTCAACCCCCACCACCCCTATTCCAATATGAAAAGGGTTGATTAAATAAAATTGAGATATTCATTTGAAGTTTGGTACACGTATGTATTATGACGACATCTGGAACTAGATTATAATTTGAGATGATTCCGTTGAAGAGTTGGGGGTTAAATAGGGGTAAATAGGGGAAAATAAGTAAAGCAAGCTGGTAAGACCACAGAAACTTGAAATTCGGTGTATGTACTAGAAGCCAAAGCGTCAGATTTTTTTATAATATTTTTCAACCCCCACCACCCCTACTCCAATATGAAAAGGGTTGATTAAATAAAATTGAGATATTCATTTGAAATTTGGTACACGTATCTATTATAACGACATCTGGTACTAGATTATAATTTGAGATGATTCCGTTGAAGGGTTGGGGGTTAAATAGGGGTAAATAGGGGAAAATAAGTAAAGCAAGCTGGTAAGACTACAGAAACTTTAAATTCGGTGTATATACTAGAAGCCAAGGTCTCAGATTATTTATAATATTTTTCAACCCCCACCACCCCTACTTCATTATTACAAGGGTTGATAAAATAAAATTGAGATATTCATTTGAAATTTGATACACGTATGAATTATAACGACATCTGGAACTAGATTATTCTTTGAGATGATTCCTTTGAAGGGTTGGAGGTTAAATAGGGGTAAATAGGGGAAAATAAGTAAAGCAAGCTGGTAAGACTACAGAAACTTGAAATTCGGTGTATGTACTAGAAGCGAAGGTCTCAGGTTTTTTTATTAGTATTTTCTATTTCTCCCCACCACCCCCACTCCCTTATTAAGCGTTGATAAAATTAAATTTAAATTTTCACTTGAAATTTGGTACATTTATATATTATAATTATATCTGAAACTAGATTGACATGATTGCGTTGAAGGAGTGGGGGTAAGTAGAGGTAAATAGGGAAAAATAAGTAAAGCAAGCTGGTAAGAGTATTGCAACTTGAAATTCGGTGTATCTCCTAGAAGCCAAGACCTCAAATTTTTTAACAATATGTTTCAACCCTTCCACTACCCTTACTACATTATTAAAGGGGTTGATAAAATAAAATTGAGATATTCACTTGTAATTTGGTAGACGTATGTATTATAACGACATCTGGAACTAGATTATATTTTGGGATAATTCCGTAGAAGGGTTAGGGTTAATAGGAGTGACTAGGGGAAAATAAGTAAATCAAGGTGATAAGAGTACAGAAATTTGGGATTCGGTGTATATACTAGAAACCAAGGCCTCAGATTTCTTTCTAATATTTTTCAAACTCCACCACCTCCGCTTCATTATTAATGGGATTGATAACATCAAATTGAGATATTCACTTGAGATTAGTACACGTATGTATTGTAGTGACATCTGATTGAGATGCCTCCATTGAAGGGGTGGGAGGTGAATAGTAGAAAATGAGTAGGGTGAACTAAAAACTTCATTTTTAACGCATATGGTAGAAACCAACTCCTCAAACTTTTCTATGACATCTGCCCCAAATATTATTAAAATTCTATGACCAATAATTTCCACATACTAGAGTGCAAATATAGTCAAGATGTTTCCTTTAAAACGACTTGGATGAAGAATCTGGATGTGGAAGTAGTGATTCCTTAGGCAGCGGTTTTATATTTTGGGATTATTCCGTTGAAAGGTTGGGGGTTAAATAGGGGAAAAAAAGTAAAGCAAGCTGGTAACAGTACAGAAACTTGAAATTTGATGTATGTACTAGAAGACAAGGCCTTAGATTTTTTTAAATATTTTTCAATCCTCACCACATATACTCTAGGTATTACTAAACGGGGTTGATAAAATGAAATTGAGATATTCAATTGAAATTTGGTATACGTATATACTATAATGACATCAGAAACTGTATTATATTTTGGGATTATTCCGTTGAAGGGTTGGGGGTTAAATAGGAGAAAATAAGTAAAGCAAGCTAGTAAGAGTACAGAAACTTGAAATTTGGTATATGTACTAGAAGACAGGGCCTCAGATTTTCTATAATATTTTTCAACCCCCCCCATCACCCCTACCCCATTATTAAACGGGATTGATAAAATAAAATTGAGATATTCACTTGAAATTTGGTATACGTACGTATTATAACGACATCTGGAACTAGATTATATTTTGAGATGATTCTGTTGAAGGATTGGGGGTTAAATAGGGATAAATAAGGGAAAATAAGTAAAGCAAGTTGGTAAGAATACGGAAATTTGGGATTTGGTGTACATACTAGAAGCGAAAGCCTCCGTTTTTCTTTGTAAGATTTTCCATGAACCAACCACCCCCATTTCCTTATTAAAAGAGTTGATAATTAAATTGGTATTTTCACTTGAAATTTGGTACACGTATGTATTATAACGACATCTGAAACTGGATTATATTTTAACACGATTCCGTTGAAGGGTTGGGGGTAAGTAGAGGCAAATGGGGAAAAAGGAGTAAAGCATGCTATAAGAGTACAGAAACTTGGGATTTGGTGTATAGATTAGAAACTAAGTTCTCAGATTTCTTTCTAATATTTTTCTATGACATCTGCCCCAAATATTATTAAAATTCCATGACCAGTAATTTTCACATACTAGAGTGCAAATATAGTCAAAATGTTTTCTTTAAAGTGACTGGGATGAAAAATCTTGATGTGGAAGTAGTGATTCCTTAGGCGGCGATTTTTTTTATTTTCCTTCTTCAAATATGGTAAAATTTCAACTATTCTAACAAGCTACACATACCGGGTGATTTTTTAAGTTGGTACAGCACCTTTTCCTCGCTTATTATTAAAGATAGAGTTTTGAAATTTTGCAGGCATACGTAGTGACATTTTTTGCATCTAATACATTTTTTAAAATATTTCTGCTCTTTTCTGTCTAACCGGAAGTGACGTCAATTTTTTATTTTCAATTGAGACACTATAATTTTTCTTTTGAGTTAGAATATGTTAAAAAAGTATTAGGTTAGAAAGGAAAGTTTTTGAGATAATGCGATTTTAAGGTTTTAGATGTTAAGAAGCTCCATGTATAATAGTTACCTAAGGAATGATTTTGTGGCAGATTAAAATTGCCGTCAAAACGCTTAGTAGGCTCATGTCAAGCCAATTGCGTTGTCTTCTTTGAATTTAGCATTTCAGACAATAAAAAATAAACAAAACAATAAACATTTTTATTTCAAACATGGACAAAAATTTAAACATGAAGCTGCAATAACAAGGAAATTATGACAAATCATTTTCAAATAAGCCACCATTTTGCTCTAAACACTTTTCAACTCTTCTCTTGACACTTTCTGTTGTGTTTTCAATAAACTGGGGTGTGGGGTCAGATCTATTGCCAAAGTTCACGAACACGTGCTTCCAAAGCTGCTCTTGTTTCGCGTTCAAATTCATAAACATTATCTTTAATATGACCTCATAAAAATCCAATGGATTGAGATTCGGGGACCTTGCTAGCCATCTAATCGTCCTGGAGGTTCCGATCCACCCGTCCTCAAAAATAATTGTTAGAAGATCGTCCAGTACCCTTGAATTGTGAGGTGGGGCTCCGTCTTTCATAAAATACATTTCTCTAAGTGCTGTTGAAGGTAAATTATCTAGATAATTTTCTTCCAAGAAAGGCAATATGTTTTGGGAATAAAATGCTGCATTGAGATTTTGATCATAAACAACAGGTCCAATCATTTAGTTGTTAATGAGTCCAACCCAAACATTGAACTTCGAAACTATCTGAAAGTTGCTGGATATAGTTAAGTGTAAGTTAACCGTGGACCAGTAGTGTACGTTATGTCAATTGAAAATGCCGTTATTGGTAAAACTGGCCTCCTCACTCCAAATTATTTTGCGCCAAAACCATGGATCTTTTTGATTTTTTATCATTATCCATTCACAGAACGCAGTTCGTCTGGAAAAATCTCAAGAAAGTAATTTTTGATGTATCGAGTATTTGTAAGGATGCTGCCTGTATCGTTTCAATATTTTCTGGATGGAGGAATATCGCATTTCTAGTTGAATAATTGAAATTCTTGAATTTTACGTAATGATCAATAGGATATTTAATTCATTTCAATTCATTTTAAAGAAATCTTCGTTTGTTTAATCAGTCTCCATTTTTTTCACTAGTTTTTTATAAACTCACGCCAGAAAACTTTTAAATGCTAAGTTCAAAGACGACAATGCAAACTTTTATTGACTAGACATGCGCCTACTACGCGATTTGACGGCAATTTTAATCTGCCACATTCCATAGGTAACTCGATTTTTAGTGCTTCTCAACACCTGAAACCGTAAAATCGCATTATCTCAAAAACTTTCCTCTCTAACCTAATGCTTGTTACATATTCTAACTCAGTGTTCCGTTTGAAAATCGAAAGCTGATGGCACTTCCGGTTAGACGAGAAACAGCAGAAAAATTTTAAAGAAGTGCATAAGATGCAAAAAATGTCACTACTCATGCCTGCAAAATTTCAACACTATCTTTAATAATAAGCGAGGAAGGGGTGCTGTACCAAGTAAAAAAATCACCCGGTATACCTACCAAAAAAATTTTAAGTCTACCAGAGGTAGACTGAGATCTTGTTCTTATAAGAAATGATCTGAACATTTACACAGACATACACAGAGGTTCTCTTATTCGGCATCATTGTGTTATAAAACGAACCTATACAAATTAGTGCTCTGTTATAACACATAAAGTAGATACAATAATGAAAATTAAGAAATAATGCAAAAAGAAAAGATCAGAACTGTATGTTTTTTTGAAACATAACTTTAATATCTCACGTATTAGCTATCAAATGAATATTTTTATGGTCTAGGTGCCCGCGTACAAAAAATGAATTTATACATGTACTCTTGTAACTTCTTGTATGGCTTAATGGCACCTAATCTACAACTGTTTTCCTCTGCGAAAATTTTCGAAAACGTGGCGTTCCGCCTCCACTTCTTCCGAAAAATTTCCACGCGTCGTATTGGAAAATCGGGAAAGTTATTTTGTCGGACAATTCGAAAATTGAATTCTGCATGTTACTATTAAGCAAACTTGAAAAAATCAGCTGGTTATCAATAAATGTTTAAAGATTGCTTAATAGTAACATGTAGAATCCAATTTTTGAATTGGAAAATAGATTTCCTGATTTTCCAGTACGACGCGTGGAAATATTTCGGAAGAAGTGGAGGGGGAACGCCACGTTTTCGAAAATTTTCGTAGAGGAAAAAAGTTGTAGATTAGCTGCAATTAAGCTATACAAGAAGTTACAAGAGGATATGTATATATTAATTTTTTGTACGCGGGCACCTAGACTATTATTAAAAACCGCTGCCTAAAGAATCAATATTTCTATATCAAGATTTCCCCTCCAAGTCTCTTAAATGAAAAGATCTTGATACCTACTATATATTATACACCCCAATGATGAAATAATTGCCGATAGAATTTTAATAATACAATATTTAAAATCGCCTATGACAAGTTGATAATAGGGATGGTTGATGCCAAAAATAATTTTGATAACGTTTGTTCTCATATACACACTACATGACGGTTTCATTTTGTTAACTCCTTTAATAATGGAGTGAGAATGTTTGAAGTGGTGGTAGGGGTGGCAAATGCCATAAGAAAAATTGACATATGGCGTATAGCATATACACCAAATCCCAAGGTTCTGGACTCTTATTAGCTTGCTTCACTCATTTGCCCCTAATTACCCCCTTTATTAACGGAATAAACTGAAAATATAATCTGGTTTCAGATCTCGTTATAATACATACGTGTGTCAAAATCAAAATCAATATCGTCATTTTATTTTGTTAACTTTTCAATAACGGAGTGGTGGTGGTGTCGACGGCAGATGCCATTCCAAGTTTCTGAACTCTTACTAGCTTACTAGCTTTACTTATTCTCCCCCATTTGCCCGTATTAACCCCCTAACTCTTCACAGGAATTAGTTCAAAATATAATCTAGTTCGAGTTGGCGTTATAATACCAAACAAGTTATTATATCAGTTTCATTTTATTAACTCCATTATAATGGAGTGGGGGTGGTTATGGAGATATCAGATGTGATAAAAAAATTGAGACCTTGGCTTCTAGTATATGAACTAAATTACAAGTTTATGGACTTTTACAAGTTTGCTTTACTTACTTACTCCTATCTACCCCTCAATCGTTCAACGCAATAAGTTCAAAATGATTCCTGTTCTCGTTATAATACAGACTTGTACCAAATTTCAAGTCAATATCTTAAACTGTTTCAGAAAAGATGCGAGAACAAGAAAGTTAGATAGACAGATCGATATGGAGACAAACAGACAGACATTTTTTCCGCGCAACCTTAAAATTTCGACGTTTCATGACATTCTAAACCTATTTTAACAATGAACATTTTTCAAATTTTGTGAACGATTACTGTACTTCTACTCCACGATGTGAATCTGGAAATAAAAAGAACTGACCACGGAAAACTCGAAAGTTTCAAAAATATTCCGTTAGATATACGTCCGATGTTGGTCATTTTGTTAAAAAAAATCATATACTTACTGTCAGTCACATAATTGAGATGAACCTTATGACATCTCATTTTTCAAAAATGGTCCAGGCTTTTAGGTTCTATGAGGCAACATTTAAAAATACATTTTTTTAAAGAAGATTCAACCAAGTTTTAAAAAACGGTTACTAAAAATTATTAAATAAAACTTCATCGTCTTTCCGTTAATTGAACCTTATTACGTAATATAGATTTTGAGGTTGGCTAAAAATTCGTTCGATATTAGGTAATTGAATTAACTGAAGAGCGGTTCAATTTGTTTCAAAAATATTTTTTTTCACTATTTCTAGTGTCTTCCGTTTCATGCAAATCTGCAAGAGTTTTGCAATTAAGCCAAAACTATTAGATTCGCCATTTTCAATCTGTAACTTTTGACAACAAATTGACAGCTACTTCGAAAATAACTAACGGCCACTTGCACCGTTTTCTTCATTTTAAGGGCCAGTTGTATAAAAGTGGATCAACGAAAGTTCAGCTGAACTTGGTTCAAAATTTAAGGTTACAATTTTTACAATATTGGTATTCTTGGATTTTAAACCAAGTTCAACTGAACTCTAGCTGATTCACTTTTTACTTCCACATCCACGTAGTGGATTGGAAGTATAGTAATCGTAAAAAAAATTTCAAAAATTTTTTTTCTTGAAATCGGTTTAGAATGTCATGAAACGTCGAGATTTTAAATTTGAGCGAAAAAAGTTTTTTGTCTGTCTGTCTGTCGGTCTGTCTGTCTGTAACTATTTTTGTCCGCACGCTTTCTCCGGAACGGTTTAAGGTATTGACTTGAAATTTTGTACACGTATATATTATAATGAGATCTGGACCTGGATTGTTTTTTGAAGATATCCGGTGAAGGGTTTGGGGGTAAATAGGGGGAAATATGGGGAAATACGTAAAGCAAGCTGGCAAGAGTACAGAAACTTAAAATTTGATGAATGTACTACAAGCCAAGGCCTCAAATTTTTTTATAATGTTTTTCAACCCCCCGCACCACCCCTTCTTCATTATTAAAGGGGTTGCTAAAATAAAATTGAGATATTCATTTGAAATTTGGTACACGTATGTATTATAACGACACCTGGAACTAGATTATATTTTGAAATGATTTCGTTGAAGGGTTGGGGGTTAAATAGGGGTAAATAGGGGAAAATAAGTAAAGCAAGCTGGTCAGAGTACAGAAACTTGAATTTCGATGTATGTGCTAGTAGCCAAGGTCTCAGATTAATTATATCATTTTTAAACCCCCACCACCCCTACTCCATTATTAAAGGGGTTGATAAAATAAAATTGAAATATTCACTTGAAATTTGGTACACGCATGTATTATAACGACATCTGGAACTAGATCATATTTTGAGAAGCTACCGTTAAATGGTTGGGGGTTAAATAAGCTGGTATTAGTACAGAAACTTGAAATTCAGTGTATGTACTAGAAGTTAAAAACACAATTTTTAAAAAAATATTTTTCAACCCCCGCATCACCCCTACTAAATTATTAGAAGAGTTTATAAAATAAAATTGAGATGTTCATTTAAAATTTTGTACTCGTATGTATTATAACGTCATCTGGAACTAGATTATATTTTGAGAAGATTCCGATGAAGGGTTGGGGGTTAAATAGGGGTAAATAAGGGAAAATAAGTAAAGCAAGCTGATAAGAGTACAAAAACTTGAAATTCAGTGTATGTACTAGAAGCTAAGGTCTCGGATTATTTATATTATTTTTCAACCCTCACCACCCCTACTCCATTATTAAAGGGGTTGATAAAATGAAATTGAAATATTTACTTGAAATTTGGTACACGTATGTATCATAACGACATCTGGAACTAGATTATATTTTCAAAATCTTCCGTCGAAGGATTGGAGGTTAAATAGGGGAAAACAAGTAAAGCAAGCTGGTATGGGTACAGAAACTTGAAATTCAGTGTATGTACTAGAAGCTAAAGACTCAAAATTTATATGATATTTTTCAACCCCCACCACCCCTCTCCATTATTAAAGTGGTTGATAAAACGAAATTGAAATATTCACTTGAAATTTGGTACACGTAACGACATCTGGAACTAGATTATATTTTGAAAAGCTTCCGTCGAAGGGTTGGGGGTTAAATAAGGGAAAATAAGTAAAGCAAGCTGGTATGAGTACAGAAACTTTAAATTCAGTGTATGTACTAGAAGCTAAAGACTCAAAATTTTTGTAATCTTATCCAACCCCCCACCACCCCCACTGGAATTAAATTATATTTTGAGATGTTTCCGTTGAAGGGTTGGGGATTAAATAGGGGTAAATAGGGGAAAATAAGTAAAGCAAGCTGGTAAGAGTATGGAAATTTATGATTTGTTGTATATACTAGAGGCGATGGCTCAGATTTTTCCATAATATTTTCCATCCCCCCATCACCCCCACTCCCTTATCTCCCTTATTAAAAGAGCTACATTGTTACACATATAACGATATCTTAAACTGCATTATATTTTGACATGATTGCGTTGAACGAGTGGGGGTAATTAGTGGTAAATAGGGAAACATAAGTAAAGCTAGCTGGTAAAGGTACAGAAACTTGAAATTCGGCGTATGTCCTAGAAGCCAAGGCCTTATATTTTTTAGTAATATTTTTCAACCCCCACCACCCTTAATTCATTATTAAAGTGGTTGATAAAATGAAATAGAGATATTCACTTGAAATTTGGGACACGCATGTATTATAACGACATCGGGAACTAGATTATATTTTAAGATGATTCCGTTGAAGGGTTAAGGGTTGAATAGGAGTAAATAGGGGAAAATAAGTAACTCATGCTGGTAAGAGTACATAAATATGGGATTTTGTGTATATACTAGAAACCAAGGCTCCAGATTTCTTGCTAATATTTTCCAAACACCACCATCTCCGCTCCATTAATAATGGGTTTGATGGCATAAAATTGAGATATTTACTTGAAAGTTAGTACACGGATGTACTGTAATGATATCTGATTGAGATGATTCCATTGAAAGGGTGGGTCGTTGTAGGTTGTGGATAGGGGAAAATAAGTAGGATAAACTAAAAACTTCATTTTTAACGTGTTTGGTAGAAACCAACGCCTCAAACTTTTCTGATATCTGTGCCAAATATTATTAAAATTCTATGACCAATAATTTTCACATACTAGAGTGCAAATCTAGTCAAGATGTTTCCTTTAAAGTGACTTTAATGAAAAATCTGGATGTGGAAGTAGTGATTCCTTAGGCAGCGGTTTTTACAACTGGCCCTAAGCGATGAATAAGTATTCCATGTTTAAATTCACTGAAAACGAATACGGTGCAAACGGCCGTAAGTAGGTAGCTTAAACGCAGTTGACGCGTTCACCGTATCTTAAGTATTTTCACATAGGACCTTTACTCACCTTATACTAGACATAGCTTGATGAAACTAATATGGGACTACCGCTGTCATACTTTACACTCTACAAAAGATATCCATAGAAATATTCGGTACAAATAACTTTAACGAAGTTATTTGTTTTAGTTTCTATTTTTTATTTATGCAACAGCTGGTCGTCAGAATCAGATTTGGTACACAAATTGACAGTACCTACTAATTATTAGTTATAAATTAAACATTTTGTTTGGTTCTTTGAATCTACCAAACTTTGCTGTATCACTGCCTTAGAAGTAGTTATTTTGCAAAATTTAACTCATTACATGCTTTAGTTGAAATATATTGTACTTTAAGTTATCAGTCAACCGTTTAAGTCAAAACAACGATTCACTGGATTAAGGTTTTGTCAATATTAGTAAATTTTTACTAGTGTTTGGGATAGTTTAGGAAATTGAAACGATGTTGTTGCTCCATAGGCCGGTCGTGGTAAGTCTTAAAATGGATGATTTTCGTTTTTTTTTACGTCGAGTAATGTTATAGGCTATTCGTATAGGAAAAATATGCGCTAATTAAAAATGTTTTAATAAACATTTTATGAAAGTGGGTGTTTTAGATTATAAACAATGTGTTTTTGCAAAATTCTTCATTTCTTCACTATAAAATAAGAACAGTTTGTTGGATGGGGACAAACAATTATTCAAATTAAAGATTTTGCTACACTTTTTGTTAAAAGCTGGGCAATTTCGTGCCCCATGTGTAAAACTACATTTTTTACAAACAAAATTATTACCTCTAGCCTCCTTACCTGTTGCCTCAACCGGTTTTTTATTGTATTTTTTATTCTTCGTTATCTTAGATTTGTTGTATTTGACAACATCCACAGTTAGCCTTTGGCCAGTCTCTAGTGCATAGGTCTGGGTCGCACCACCCTTTGATCTGGATGGCAATTGCCCTCCAAGCCCTTCAAAAGTAGTGAGCCGGGAAAGTGTATATTTATCCTTGTTTTTTATTAACACCTTTTCCGGTAAGCAGCTAGTATTGCCTCGCTTGCCTCTGTTTCACTGCCACATCAAGGCTCTCTACATTCCTCCGGACACCTACCTGTTGGTGCTTTCCGAGGGTTATTGTTTATGCGTTCCAGTTAGTCTCTCGGGATTCCTCAACTTCGTCTAGTCAGGGATGGAGTCGTGATATCAAATTTAATGTATCTGTGATCGGAGCCTGATAGCTCTTCAGACACGCCGATTTTAAATGGTATCTCTTATATTACTTATACAAAAGGTTACATCTAAGACTTCTTTACGTACCAAAGTAACAAAAGTCGGTGTATTACTTCTATTAGCTAATATCCTTCACCTAGAATGAATTGTAATAAGGGTGAACCTTTGTGTTGATGTTGGTGCTTCCTCATATCACGTGGTGTGCGTTGGAATCATATCCTATTATTGTTAGGACAGGTACTTTTCTCTCCTACGATGTAGACTAAACATGCAACCCAGTTCTTTCTTCCCTTCTCCATTGACGTTGTTAGGATAGCTAGAACCAAATCGATGGTTAGAAAACCATCGATTTGGACATTTGGACATTTTGGACATTAGACATTGACAAACTGTTAGGCAGAAGCCTAACAGTTTGTCAATGTCCTTACTCACAGAGCACTGTGCAACGTCGGCAAGTAGAGTTAGTAGACGGATTGAATATTCAATTTTTTGCTATAAAAATATAAAAGTTTACCTACCTACGTATTTCTATTCTTGAAAGATATCCATGAATTTCATTGAAATTACAATTTCCCAGAATAATTAATATTATTAAAGCGGTAAACAGTAATAATTTTAAGCAACTCTAGTATTGTATAAATGTAATTAAATAAATATTTTATTGTTATTACTAATAGTAATGCATAGCATTGTCTCAGTATTCTACGGTTATGTAACGACGTGGTTTGAAAAGGTAAACAATCATTAAGTTTTAGAGACGAACTGCTATATTAAAATAGTTATTGTTATTGATTTCCGTATGGAGAATAAATAGGTACTTATTTAAATCATATATAATATATGCAAGATAATTATTAAATGCTAGTATAGCAAATGTTACTAAAAAAAAATTGCGAATTACACTCTCCGAATGACTGCCGTGCAGATAGAACTTTTTATACTTTATACAGTCAAGTCAATTGGAAAATCATAAAAATACCTACAAAGGAATTGTTCGTAATCCCAGCGATGTCATGGGCGTCGACCGATAATTTTTAAAATAATTCTTTCATGTGAATAAATTTTAAATATTTCTTTACTACTTTATATTAATTGATAGGCATGATGTAAATTGCATATTTATAATAAATTATTTATATATTATAAATAATTTTAGCATAATGAACAATTCAATCAATAAAAGTAAATTAATATTATTTAACATACAACTGTGCTACCGTCACTTTTATAGATAAAGCAAGCGTAGGTAGCTGGCTTGTAATGGTGAGCTAGGTACACAATTGACTACTTTCATTTGAGGTCGACTACAACAAGCACATAACATATCTGGTTGCCTGTAATCATATACGGGTACCGTTTGTAATATTGAAGTATGGTTTCGGTGTTATTCCGTCGCAGGCAGGCTTTATAATGATTTATCCTGGTAGCAATGCTTTACACTGAATTTCTCAAATGAAACTAGAAATACTATACCTACGGGGAGTAGGGATCTATACTACACTTATAAATGTAGTTAAAACTTTGTATAGTGGATAATTTTCGTGATTTTGTGTAGCAATGTTTTAACTAGTATAAACATTACATACCATGAGCTGTGTTATCTAATACTTCTCCGAAATCTGAAAGTTCACTCAGTATTCACTATTAGTAAATTAACTCAACCATGTTCAGTTTCTATGAGGCGCCTATATTTAACAGTCTCGATAAATCAAGATATTTTACATTTTGTAGATTTAAGAATATGTCAAAGATAATATAATAATAATAATGATCCGATAAACTAATTAAATATCTTCTGAAAATTCAAAGCGACAAGATTCTAACAGACACTTGGACAATTTTGTCCGCAATTTATGTAGTTTTATTAAACATACTTTAGTTAAAATGGTGGTATGGTTAATAAAGAATAACTTCAGTACTTGCTCATCCAGATTTCCCATCCAAGTCTCTTTAAACGAAAACATTTTGATACTATGTTTGCACTCCAGTATGCGAAAATAATTGCTAATAGAATTTTAATAATATATCATAATTAATACTCTAATATTATAATATTTGAAACACCATTGGGGTAGGTGCTAATGGGGGTGACCAATGACTAACATTTTTTTAAACTCTTGTTCTCATATACACTGAATCTCTATTTTGTTTTATTTTGCATAACTCCTTTAATGATAGTGGGGATGTTGGAGGTGGTGCTGGTGGTGGTGTCAGATGTCACAAAGAAAATTGAGATCTTAGTTTTTGGTATATACACCAAATCCCAAGTTTTTGGAGTCTTACTAGCTTTGAAACATTTTCCTTATAGGATTTTGCAAACAGTGGAAAGAAACGCTATCTATGAGAACTAAAGGAAAAACTATATATATATATTATATATAGTTTTTCCTTTAGTTCTCATAGATAGCTTTTCCTTCCACTGTTTGCAAAATCCTATAAAGAAAATGTTTCATTACTATAAGCAAACAAATAATAAATAATTCACTTTTAATCTTACTAGCTTGCTTTACTTATTTTCCCCTTTACCCCTATTGAACCCCCAACCCTTCACCGGAATTAAGGCAAAATGTAATCCAGTTCCAGATCTCTCCATGATATATATGTGTACCAAATAAGTCAATATCTTAAACCGTTCCTAAGAAAACGAGCACATAAAAAAAGTTACAGGCAGACAGACAGACATCTTTTTTTTAGGCTCAAATTTAAAATCTCGACGTTTTATGACATTCTTACGAAAGCGTAGAAGGGCCACAATAAATTTTAAATATTTTTTTCTTAAATTCCGACGTCAAACTCGGAATTTGGTTATATTCCGACTTCAAACTCGGAATCTTGTAAAATTCCGACTTTAAACTCGGAATTTTGTTAAATTCCGACTTCAAACTCGGAATTTTGTTAAATTCCGACTTCAAACTCGGAATTTTGTTAAATTCCGACTTCAAACTCGGAATTTTGTTAAATTCCGACTTCAAACTCGGAATTTTGTTAAATTCCTACTTTAAACTCGGAATTTTGTTAAATTTCGACTTCAAACTCGGAATTTAACTAAATTCCGAGTTTAAAGTTGGAATATAACATAATTCCGAGTTCCAAGTCAGAATTTAAGAAACACCCATTTTTAACTATGCACATGAAGCAATTTATGTTATTAGCAGCGGGGAAATCAGAGCTTGAGGATAATTAATTTCACATCCACGTAGTGGAGTGGAAGTATAGCAATCGCAAAAAAAATTTCAATTGTTTTTTATTGTTTAAATTGGCTCAGGATGCCATGACATGTCGAGATTTTAAATTTGAGTGAAAATAAATTTTCTCTCGGTCTGTCGGTCGGTCAGCCTGTCTGTCTTTTTTTGTCCGCACGTTTTCTCTGGAATGGTTTAAAATATTGACTTAAAATTTTATACACGTATGTATTATAACGAAATCTGGAACTGGATTGTTTTTTGAACATCCGGTGAAAGGTTGGGGGCCAGATTTTTCTAAACGTTAAGAATACAATTTTGTTAATTTTTATTTAGTGATTTTTTTAAGGAAGTCACATTTTGAAGTTTCAAAAAATTGATAGGTACAATTGTTTGACTTTTAATGTTACCTACTAAATCTGCATTTAATTTACAGCAAGTTTCTTCTTCTCGTTCTCGGTTATAAGCCATACAACAATGTACAAAGCCATTTGTAATTCTACATTGTATACATCTGATTAAAACGCCATCTCCAGACTAATATATGACTCATACCAATGTCTCATAAATGTTTTTAGAAATAGGTTTTCTTTTTTTTATGTTCTTTCAGTAATTACAAACTGTTGTAAGAGTTTATTTTATCAATAAATTTAAACAGTAGTGGTTGATTTTCATTTAGCTCATCGACCAAGTAAATCTAATTAATTATTTGATTTAACCAAGTAGGTATAGGTATAAATATAACCGAACAAAAATATTTAATAATCATCATAGAAAATATTTTTGTACACACGAATATATGAATATTATATTTACTGTGTAGTATGAATCATGAAAACCAAAACTCATTTTAAAAGTAAAACACTATACCTAAACAATAATACAACTAAAGTAAAAGAAAAAATTAATGAGCAATGTAGATTCTTATAGTAAATAAATAAAACCCAAATAAGTTCGGAAGACGACACAAGAAACCGCCGCCTAAGGAATCACTACTAAAATCCAAGTATCTTTAAAGTAAAACATCTTGACTATAATTGCACTCTAGTATGCGGAAATAATTGGTCATAGAATTTTAATAATACTTGGGCAGATGTCATAAAAAAAATTGAGGCGTTGGTTCCTTACTATATACGCTAAAATTTAAGTTTTTGAAATCTTATTAGCTTGCCTACTCATTTTTCCCAGTTTACACCCATCCCTTCAGCGGAATCTTCTCTCAGTCAGATATCTATATAATACATACTTACCAAGTTTCAAGTAAATATCTAAATTTTAATAATAGAATGGAGGTGGTGGAGGATTTAAAAAATATTATAAAGAAACCTAAGACTCTGGCTCCTATTATATTCAGTAAATCTCAAGTTTCTGTACTCTTATACCAGCTTGCTTTACTCATTTCCCCTTATTTACCCCCCAACCCTTCATCGGATATTTTCAAAAAACAATCCAGTTCCAGATATCGTTATAATATACAGGGTGTTTCACTTAAAAGTCCCCAGGCCATTATCTCTAAAACTAATAAAGATATTTTATTTTTGTAAATGGCAGATGATTGATACCAAAGAAAGGTTTAAATAACGGTGATTAGAATTTTTCCTCAACAGCACACAGAGATGGCGCTGCGATGCAAAACTATTTTTTGATGGCTGGAACCTTGAAACATAAGTCATGTGATTAAACAATAATTTGTGAATAATTTTGATCGTATAGAGAATTTACAAAAAACAAGCCGTTTTGGAGTTACATGAGTTTCTTTCATTAATGCCAGTACACGTGAATTTTGATAAATCCCTATAATTTATTTATTATTTATTATAGAATATTGGTTACCAAACACTTTTTTTCAAGATAAGGAAAGTGATATAATACACTATCATAAAATTATGTTTACAAACATGATGAACCAATATCCATATGTTCCTACATATTACATTTTTTTTTCTAATAACGCTTCTAATAAAACGGCTCCCAAAACTTAAAGTAGGTAAGACAACAAAGAAAATACACTAATTTAGAATGGTAATGAAAAATCTACTTAAGAGATATTAGTAGGCTTTGATTTAATTTTAAGTTTGACACTTTGACAGATAGTAATTATATTGTCATACATTGTACCCCTAGGGGCGGGAGACTGAAGCCCAAGGGGCCTAATGTCTTCAAAACCTGTAATGCATGCCATCTGTGAGATACAAGTAGTGACTTTTCTAGAAATGTATAGAAAGACATCGAGTTTTCTGGAGTGTGGTGGTAGAAGATTCTCGATTTGTTTCAAGATGACTCTGGAAGCGTCCTTAGAGTATATATGGCGAAATCCATGGTGGGAAGTTTAAGTTTTGCATGACAAGTGAGAGGTTAGAAATCGGAAGTAAATACAAAGTGAAAATATCAAGTATTAAACATTGTTTTAATTGTTATTAAACAAAGATTATTTTATTCAGTAAAAGTTTATTTTAGTTTAGCAAAAGCATTGTGTAGTTTCCAGTGAGTTATTAAATAAAGTGTTAGTGTTTATCCCTTGTTATAAATTATTTGCAATCCACATATCCTGAAGAGTGATTTCAGGGATGAAAATACGTAACAATATATTAAGTAAACATCGACAATAGTAGACAGAAATCAATCCCAACCGGACTTCCAAAGGAATCAATGATTAGACTAAAATAACATTATCAAAAATTGTTAGTTATTCATAGGGTGGGTCAATCAGCAATTTAAATTTTACATACATAACTATGTCTAACATATAAATATATAATGTCTTCTAAGAAAATACTAATCACTTCCAATTACAGAGGGAGTTATTAAATACTTAACACTATATATTTTACAAATTTGCCTTAAGGCTTTACAAAACAGATACATGTCACGTAATTAATTACATTCGTATTCAAATGTGTGTCTCCTAAATGGTCAACTGAGCATTGCTAGCAACGTGGACTCGACATGGGTTCCATCTTCGGTCAGTGCGAAGTAATTTGTCACTAAAAATGATTTTCGAGTGGTCAACTCCACTTTCGTGTACCTGCGAAACTGTCTGTACTTTTGCGATTTCACACTGTTATCTTTGTGACTTGGGAGGCGGTTATTAAACATTTTTTGATTTCTTATTTAATTACTTATACGTCAGCTTTCTGTGGAGGTCGATTATTACATAGCTTCATTTAAATAACCTAATCAAGGGAAAATGATGAAAATAACTTTTTGATTATACATAATATAGGTACTCCTTTGTAAATTTAATAGGTACCTAAATTACCATTTTATACGCAAAATTTGTTTTTCAGTGAATGTAAACTAATCTCATATTACTAATAATTATTTCCCTATAACCTTACAAAGCCTGTAAACAGAAAAACAAATAATATAAAGATTATACAAGGTGGTCGGGTAAAGGTATTAAAGAATTTATGTGCATGTACGCATGTAGTCATTAAAATAAAAATGTTCATACAAAAATAGGCTTCCTGCGGGGTCACATTCTAAAAGGTTGTTCAAAACCATGTTTTTCTTAAAATTTTAAAAACTGTGAAAGGCAAACTATAACTATAAAATATATGGTATGGTATGGTGTGTAGCGTTTTTCTTTAGGAGAACAAAATTGCTCAAAATTTCTAAATACGTCAGAGTTGTTGCTATGTGTGCGTGCGTGCGTGCGTGAGTGAGTGCGTGCGTGCGTGCGTGCGTGCGTGCGCGCGCGTGTGTGTGTGTGTGTGTGCGTGTGTGTGTGTCAGGGAGGCTTCTCCACTACTTTCAACATGTAGTATAACAGAATTAAAATGGTGATTACTCTGGATTTGCTCTAATTTTCATGTAAATTGATAGTTGTAGCTGATACCGAATCTGTTGTGAAAAGTTGAAAATTTAAAATAATGGATTCAATATGGCTGTTATAATTGCAAAATGTTTAGAGATATAATTTATCAAGTGAACACTGAACACATTTCGTGTTGTGTTCTGTAATGACAATAGGAAAACAATTATGTTGGAATATCAACGTCGACATCGGTTTTCAAATCAACATGTACAAAATCGTGTAACAAGTCCTCAGTATAGGTCGTCGTAAAGTCAAAATCATCGATTTTGGTCAGAAATTTAAAACAGCAATTTTATGGACTATTCTTATAGGAAACACTACGCTGTATACAATGGTGACATTAAAAAATTTATAAAGCACAGGCTTCATTGTTAAAAACAATGTTTTTTGCAAAATTTCTAATTTTTTGAGGTTCTTTGACTTTTCAAATAAAACAAGGCAAAAAAAATCAAGATATAAAAAAAATTAGGATTTTGTCAATACACGCCGTTTGAGACTTGTAGTGACCTTTTATCTCTGACCGTTCAACTGTTATAACGAAATTAAGGGTCCTAAATTAACATTTTTTTTCTGTTCAACAAAAGGTCATACGGATATTTCATTATGGTCAAAATGTTGCATTTTATTCATAAAATGTATGTTTTTTACTGTGTAGATATCTCGCGTATTTTGCAATTGTTTAAATAAATAAGCTAATTTGTTAATTACGGATTCGCAACTTTCCATGGCGTTTCATGCACTCTCCACCCCTGTAAATCGATAAATATTGATAAATACTACCATCTCTATGTGGTCTTGCTTCCTTTTTCTTTTTCTTCTATCCTCAAAAAACAGCTGGCAAAATGCAATTTTGTTTATAAAAAAAGGGAAAAAAGGGGCAAGACCACATAGAGATGGTAGTTTTTATCAATATTTATTGATTTCCTGGGGTGGAGAGTGCAAGAAATGCCATGGAAAGTCGCAAATCCTTAATAAACAAATTAACTTATTTGTTTAAACAATTGCAAAATACGCGAGATATCAACACAGAAAAAAAGCCGTTAATTCTATGAACAAAATGCAAAATTTTGACCAGAATAAAATATCCTTGTGACCTTTTGTTGAACAGGAAAAAAAAATGTTAATTTAGGACCTTTAATTTGTTTATAACAATTGAACGATCAAAGATTATAGGTCTCAAACGACACGTATTGATAAAATCTTCATTTTTTATATCTTGACTTTTTTTTTGTCCGACACGCTGTTTTCGTTAAACAGTCAAGAATCACCAAAAAATGAGATATCTGTCTAAAAACCGTTGTTTTCAACAATGAAGCCTGTGTTTTATAATTTTTTTATGAAAGCTAGTTATGACGTAAGGCGACCAGTGATTAAAATATTGAGTATACTGATTCGGAAATTGTAGTTGGTAATATGTAAATGTGTATCTGCGCAGGTAAACCACGCCTTGCTGTAGATGAACGCAAGACATTGGTATTCGTTCATAGCACCACCGCTTGGCTTCGTCGCTGAACCCATGCATTCTGCTTTCAGTAGCCTAGCCGTAAAGACGTGGGAATAAAATAAATTCATCCCAATTTCGTTAAAATGCCGGCTGTTTATACAACTGCTGAAGAAGTACAAATTGTAAAGTGGTACTTTAGGGGCCATTCCATTGAGGACACAATGTGTTTATTTACTGTGGGCATTTCTATACAGACCAATCCCACCACCTAGCGCAATTTCACGTATTATTAAAAAATTTGAAAATTTTTGTTGTGTCGTGAATTACACATTACCCCAAATCAACTCAATGATATGAGAGATTCATTGTATAATCGGTTTGGCTATTGTTTGGCACAAGAAGCTGGTTTGTTTGAACCCCTTACTGCGTTAATTTATTTGTGATAATTATTAGTTGATTTTAATTTCTGGAAGTTTCTAATAAGAATTATTATTATTATTATTATTATTAAAAATGTGAGAAATAACTTCTAACCAACTTTTGACGAGATACTAGTCTCGTTCCGTGTAGAAATTATTAGCGACGTGTAACGTTCAATTCATGCGGTACTAAATTAAATGTCGACTCGATTACTTTCAGAACCATAAGCGTCTTGGTACACTCAAATGCGAAAACTTCGGCCGATATCATTTATCTGACTATTCATTCCTTGCTCTAGTGGATGTAAAATATGTAAAAAAAAATTGAGACCTTGGCTTCTAGTACATACACCAAATTTCAAATTTCTGTACTCTTACCAGCTTGCTTTACTTATTTTCCCTTACTTAGCCCTATTTAACCCCCAACCCTCCAACGGGATCATCTCAAAATATAATCTAGTTCCAAATGTCGTTATAATACATACGGGTACCAAATTTCAAGTGAGTATCTCAATTTTATTTTATCAGGCTCTTAATAATGGAGTAGGGGTGGTGCGGGGTTGCAAAATATTATAAAAAAATCTGAGGCCTTAGCTTCTAATACATACACCGAATTTCAAGTTTCTGTACTCTTATCAACTTGCTTTACTTATTTTCCCTTATTTACCCCTATTTACCCCCCAACCCTTCAAGGGAATAATACCAAAATGTAATCTAGTTCCTGATGTCATTATAATATATACGTGTATCAAATTTCAAGTGAATATTTCTGTTTTATTTTATCAACCCCTTTAATAATGGAGTGGGGGTGGTGGGGGGATGGAAAATATTATGAAAAATTTTGAGGCCAGTATATACATCTAATTTCAAGTTTCTGTACTTTTACCCGCTTGCTTTACTTATTTCCCCCTATTTACCCCTATTTACCCACCAATCCTTCAACGGGTATGTTCAAAAACCAATCCAGTTCCAGATCTCGTTATAATATATATGTGTACAAAATTTCAGGTTAATATCTTAAACCGTTCCGGAGAAAACGTGCGGACAAAAAAAGTTACAGACAAGATAGACCAACAGACTGACACAATTTTTTTTCGCTCAAATTTAAAATCTCGACGTTTCATGACATTCTAAACCCATTTCAAGAAAAAAAAAATTGAAATTTTTTTTGCGATTACTACACTTCCAATCCACTACGTGGATGTGGAAGTAATACAAAATCTACACGAGGATAACTTTGGACTTGCGTAAACTCTAGCAAATGGGCTTTAAGCCCCCAGTCCATATTTGAACTGATGAGACTACTTTCACGAGTAATAGAATTTGGCACTCCAGATATATTCCTTTATGGGGTAAAGAAAATAATTATTTGAATCATCGTAATAACTTTCAACATCGTTTTAAAATCGACATCAGGACGGGTATAACAGATGGCCATTTAATTGGCTTATTTGTGCTCACGGGTCTCTTTACCTCTAAAACATTTTTTCCTTTTAGTGTAGGCAAATTAGCATTTCTGACTAAAAAGATTACCGAATGAATGGATTTTCACTAACCTTTGTGGATTCTGTTCGTTTTGATATCTAGATCAAACTTCAGAAAAAAATGCCGTTATTGCCCTGCAATTATTATAAACAATGCTTTTGTTGCTAATTTGTTAACTAGCAAAATTGAAATAAATTAAAAAAACAAAACGTATTTTTAGATAATTTGACGAAAAATAACAACACATTTTCGAAAAAAATGCTCCAAGATATAGTTGGTATAGCAACAAAATCATTGTTTATAACAATTGCAGGGCAATAGCGGCAAGTTTTCTTTCTAGAGGTAATCTAGACATCCAAACGAATAGAATCCACAGTGTCGTGAAAATTCATTCATTCGTAAACTTTTTCAATTTGCCTACAGCATTTGTAAAGTATACATATCTGATGCTCCTGAAAATGAACCGTTGGACGTATATCTCATAAGGAGAGTTCAGCTCGATGGTGCAACCAGGACTGGCCTGCTAAGGGGTGGGCCCGAACGCCTGTTGCCGAGCACTCTCGGAGTTTGGAAGGAGGTTTGGGTGTGGATTAGTCGGAAGCCCAGGCTGCCAATTAACATCATGTGCTCCGATTTCGTCAGAAGGAAGTGTGAACTGTGTAGCTCTTGATTGTGTTCGGCCAAAGACGCTTATTTTAGCGTCAAAGGCCGGCACGGGCTAGGGTAAGGGTACTGAGCTGGTTGTTTGCTTGGCACCCCAGGATCGGGTAATTTGGGTGTTTTTGGTCATTGTCCCCTTGCGGCGTGGCTTGAAGGTCGGACTGACAAACAACGACTGTTAAGTTATACTTCCCCGTTATCCAGGATCTGGAACTTCGGTATCTTGTGCCTCGGAGCGTCGTTGGGATCGTAATCAGTCGCCTATCTGATCAGCGGACTCCCATGCTCTGCTACACGGGCGAATAGATTCTTCGCTGTGTCCTGGATGACTTCAGTTACCGGTGTGTATTCCAGGTCTCTGAAGATGTCGGCGTTTCCGATAAACCATAGTGCATCCACGGAGCATCTCATTGCAATGTTTTCCACGACTTGATTTCTCTTCGGGTGGGTGACTGCTTGGTATCCCCAGGCAACGGAGGCCTAGGTCAGAATAGGTGCAATGAGGGTCTTGATAAGGGTGAGCTTGTTCCTCAGGTTGAGTTGGCTCTATATCCCTATTATAGGTAGAGTAGAGTCCTCCTCGTCCTCGTTTTCCTTTATCGTTTCCGTGTTGTGGTTCCACGTCAGGCTTCGATCCATGATAACGCCAAGGTACTTGAGGGTGTCGTGCCATTGGATGTTCCCGCCGTTCATGGAGACATGTCCTGTGGGAGCTTGCTTTCTGACTCTCCTGAAGAGGATGGCTTTGCTCTTCTCCGCGTTGACTTTGACTTTCCACTTGTTGCACCACTCTTCCAGAAGAGATGCTGGTTCCTGGAGGTTGCGGATGGCAAGTCTTGCTCTCCACGATCTTGCAATTATGGCCATATCGTCTGCGTAGAGCGCCAAAGAGGTCCTCGCGGTTCTTGGCATGCCGGAGATGTAGATGGGGAACAGTTGAGTACTGATCTCTGCGGTACGCCTGCTTCCATTGGCCTGTAGTCCGACAGCATGTCGGCAATCTTCACACGGAGGTGCCTCCGGTGAAGGTAGGATCTCAATAGCTTGACGATGCCGACGGCCATCGGCAACATCTTCGCCGTGATGTACTCCGTTAGACGAGGTACTTGGGGCTCGGTGAAATGTTCGGTTCGGTAAGCAAACTGCTCATCTGGGATGATCTGGTTCTCATAGGTCAGAGTTTTAAGTGTCTCCACGATAATCCTCTCTGCTACTTTGTTCATCACAGGTAGAAGACTGATGGGTTTGTAAGTAGAATTAAAGGTTAGACTCAGAATCATGATGACGTCGGCTTTCTTCCAGTTGGTGAGGAAATAACGTAGTCTCAAATGTCGTTGATGATATTCACCATTGCCGCTATTACTTTGAGGGGAAGTTTCTTGAATACCATGTTTCCTATTTCGTCGCACCCCGGCGCTTTGCGTGGTTTGAGGTTTCTCAGGATATTCCTGACTTCTCATGTGAAAGTCGGGGGGATTATTTCTTCATCCGGCATGCGTCGCAGCCTTCTGACTCTGAGTGTTACGTCGTCCAACCAGTTCTTTTCCTCGTTGTCGATCTGGTTTTCCCTACAATGCAGTTCCAAACTGTAGGTAAAATCCTAAGCATTTTCCTGACGAATATAGACAACATAATTTTCTCCGTGGATGGGTGAGACTGTTATTCGCTTGACACAAAGAGTCTTCAGGGTGTTTCACATGCTTCTATCCTGAGGGTCCAGTGAATTTAGGTGACGTTGCCATCTGTTCTGCCTGTGTTCTTGCAGGGCTTCTTTAATTCTTTGAGTTAGTCGATTGTATTCCCTTCGGTGTTCGGGGAGTCTTGTCCTCTGTACTGGTTTCTTAACCCTCCCTCTGTTTCGAATGAGTTGCATGGTGTCTTGTGGGAGTTCTTCCATCGGAATTTACAGCTTAAGATGAAAAACAGAAGTCATGCAGCGCATGACTACCTGATCTTCGGCTTTTTCCAATAATTGTATTTTTTTTTTTTTTGCAGAAACTGTATATTATTTAATTTTTTTATATTTGTATTGGAAATAAAGACCTTTTATTATTATTATTATTATTAATTGCAGCTCTTATCGTTACAGTTTCCGTCGTGCTTTCCATTAGCGCTGCCTGGATGTGGTTTTTCTAGTAGATAGCCTCTTCCTCTTCCTCACTATCGATTCTGGGATCGTGTGCAATGTTCCTTTGCAATATTGCAAGGAGCTGTTCCCAGTTCGATCTTCTCCTAGTGTAAGTTTCTTCTTCAGGGTCGCCATCTCCTAGTTTTAGGAAGATGGGGTTGTGATCCGAGGAGCCTTCAGCTTGGATGTGAAGTTCGGCGGTGAAGATCATCTCGTTGGGCAGGGCTATATACAACACGTCGAGGCTATGTCGTACATTGTCAAACGCCGGTTCTTCCAGACATAACGCACGCGCATCTCTCTCGTGATCTTCCAGGAATCGCTGCATTGCCCGCCCACGGATGATAGTGAGTCTGTAATTCCAAACTGATGATTTACGAGCATCTGAAGATGACAGATGGGATTCTACCGATGCGTCGTTGGGATAGCCTTAGTTCTTAGGGGGCTAGGGGCTTACCGAAAACGTGGGACAATATTTCATATTTTTGTCACACCCTCTACTAAGTACTTTATCCAGTGATTCTGGAGATAATTAAAAAAATAATATTCCATGAAGATATGTTTATTCCTCTGTTACTCAGGGTTCGATTTTTGGCAAAAGTTTATAAACTTAACAAAATTGTCTGATAAAGGTGATTGTCCTGACGCAAAATGTACAATCGTTGAATAATAAATGCTATCTGGGGTACTTTTACTAGTTTGAAACAATATAATTAGTACAATTTTGGTGTTAAAGTATTTGATGGGCATACAAAGATGTTATACATAAAAAATTCTAATACTATACGATTTACAGGATATTTCCTTTGAACTTTTATAATTGCAATCAATTATTTTGTTTGAGAGCAAAAAGATATTTCAGTTCCTTACATTCAGCTGCAAATCATATTTGTTTCTGATTGATTTGGTTAATAATATTTTTTTTTCATATTTATTAAATATTGCATATAATACGTAACATAATTAATCAGATTCTCATCACCATATTTTCTGTTGTTTACATTAGATTTTGCAGCTAACTAGGTAATAGTTTTGTGTTCAACTCTCCCATTGTAGAAATTCTATACTCTCTGAAGAGTAAACAGAATTGCTTATAAATAGCTGAAAGTCAGCGGTAATATTAACTCTACGAGGTACTTCCTTTAGATTGTTATTGAAATCTTCTGGGAGTTTCAAGTAGGATAATGTGAAACGTTTTAATAAATAGAATTGAATGCAAGTCACGCTATCTTTAATCCATACTAATTATGCTATTAGCGATTAGTACCTAACAATTATTAATAGTTTTTGTCAAAAATTACTAAATATACAGTATACTCACTTTTCATGACTCCCATATCAGTTCCTTTGTTAAAAATGCGATTTTTAAAAAATTTTGGGTAGAAAGTACTGTTAAGGTAAAATATTGAAAATTCCCCAACGCAGCGGCGTTCGTTGTTATGAAGAGAAAACTTAACCAAAAAGATATATTAGGCAATGTATTAACTGTAAAACAATCTCATAATCTCATTCGTTGTTATCAAGAACTCACTAATACCGAATTTCAATAAGATAGTGAAAATAAAATTTTCCTCTTTTAAAGGACTCTTTTATTTTCGGACGTAATTTAAGATAAAACCATCTTATTTATTAGCTGATGGAAACATATCCTGAATCTGGCTGGATGGTTTAATTTGCTCGGTCTACAATCATATTTTTTGTTCTGTAATTAAAACTCAAACCGTACTTAAAACCTATCGTTTGGAGGTAGCCCTGCTGCAAAGTCTAATTTAAAAAACGTTTTAGAACAGGAAATGTGGTTATAAGAATTTAATTAATTATTACGTATTATATGCAAAATTTAATAAATATGAAGAAATTTTGTTATTAACAAAATCAATAAAAAAATATATAAACTGACAAAATGTGCAGTTGAATGTAGGGGGACTGAGATATTTATCTTTTTACTCTCATATAAATAATTTATTTCATATACAAAAGTTTATTCATGGGCAATACCCTATAAATCGGATAGTATTAAGAATGTTTACATATAGCATATTTGTATGCCTAACAATACTTCAACACCAACATTTTATTAATTATAATGTTTCAAACTAAGAGAGTACACCAGATAGCATTTATTATTCCACAGATATACATTTTGCTTTCTCAATATTTTAATTACTTTCTGGATTTGCAATGAATGTTCCCCCAACATTCACACATAAATCATATGTTTATATTGGGTTTATTTATAATATGAATATTCATGAGATATGAGTCGAACATACACAAAAGTTTATGTTCATAGTGTAACGTTACATTACTTGATGTTTAGATGATACCGAAAACATTAGCTCATGGCAGTCATTAAATTCGGAGGCTGGGTCGTGGGCAAGGATTATTATTATTATATTAAATTTTATTCATTTACTAAGATGTTCGATCTAGAGTTTAGATGTTATTTAGCACTAGTATTATAGTAAGTTTTGCCTGGGCTCCAGCCGAATTGCAAACAATTGCGTAAGTAGCATAAGTAAATTTAATAAATAGAAACTTTACTGTTAAGAAACAACATTAGTCCAGTGTTTAACGGTAAAAATAGGTTATTACTATTGGTTTAATTGCTGATTTTTCCTCCGAAAGAATGAGACAACCATTTTATTTCCATCATAACTCCGTTAGTTTTTATGCTAACGACTTTTAATAAAGCTCAATAGGTCTTCTCACGTAAGTACTTTAAAAAGGTCTGACAAGTTTTCCTCCAAAATTTCGTCGTTCTTCCTTTATATAACGTTGAAAGGTTCAAATTCAGTTTTCGGCGAACATACACTCAATCAATTTGCTGTTTTATAAACTTCATTTTTGCTTCTTATGATTTCTTTGATAGGACTAAGGTTTCATGAAAAATCGCTCTAAAGCATGCATATTCTAGATGAAAAATTAACATTTTCAATCGCGCATAACTCGAAAAATATTGATTTATCGAAAAAACAAAAATTCTTGCTTGGAATTCATTTTCCTATCGAATTTCGTAGTTACGTTGAGTGTAATAATTTCCTCCACCGAGAAAAGGTGACATCCACCCACAAGGTAAAAACGCAAAAATAACTTTTGTTCCTTGAGCCATTCACTAGTTACTATCCAAATTTCACGTCAATCGGTGCTATCCGAAAGAATTCTGAGCGAAAAACCATGAAAACTGGACTACATGTATATGGATGTTTGAAAAATCAAACTATAACAACAATTATTTTGTTGTGTGTAATAGCGAAAAGAAAGTAGACAATAAGCAGGTATTAGAAAAATTGCAAAAAACTGTGATCTGATAAGCACAGACTGGTAACAAACGACAACGTACTATATCGATATAAAGGACGTAATATACTGTTAACAATAACTTTCCAATCAACGTGAATTGTAAATATTGTTGCGTATTTCCGCCCCTAGGAAACACCCTGTAAAAATCCGTAGGTTCTAAATAATTTTAACAAGGGGTAACCACTAACACTTTATTTTATTAAATAGTTATTACTTCTCAGAACTATACAATACTTTTTAATTAACTAAAATAACCTTTACACTTTGTTTACTCCTTGATATTTAACCTCACTTTTCGCTACCAAACTTCACTTTTATAAAACTTCTTCCTCTTCCGCAGGGAATCTCGCCTTACTCTAGAGGCAATTTCAGAGTACTGAAATTGCCTCTAGAGTTATTTAGAACATAATCGAGAATTTTCTTTCACCACATCCCAAAAAATTCCCAAATTTTACCTCTTTCTACAAGTTTCCAGGACGTCACTAATAGTCATGGGGTATCATAGGTATCATGCAATTCATAACACTGCCTCCTCCTTAAACCTGATCGTCCCGATTAAGCAATTCAGAATCATCAGCATATTTCGCCAGTCTATCCAAATGCACGATCTTCATCTTGGACTTTTTGCTTCATTGAATCCGATAGACGACGTCATTAATTCGGGTAATAACAGTATACGGTCCATCCAAGGTGGAGGAAGTTTCGGTGACCTTCCTTTCTTCCGCTGTGGATTGTATAGTCAAACCAGATTTCCCGCCTTGAATCATTCTGACCTACCCTTACGGTCATATCGAGCCTTCATTCGGTCACGGGCTATGGCGATTTGGTCTCTAACCAGCTCATGGACATTTCTTAGCCGTTCACTAACTTCATCCACATAGTTGTTCACAGGAAGCTGTTTTCTACCTGGTGGTCCAAACATCAAATCACATGGCAGTCTGATCTCATGTCCAAATACTACACGCGCCGGTGTCTGTTTTGTAGACTCGTGGATAGCAGCTCTATATGCTATGAGGAAAAACGGTATGTGGAGATCCCAGTTCCGTTGATTCTTATGAACGACTTTAGAGATATGTTCTATCATGGTCTTGTCATGTCGCTCCACCATTCCATCACAGGTTGTGGGCCAAGGGCTGTTGTTCGTGTTTTGTATATTCCCAATAACTTGCAGATTTTCTGAAATACCCCTGACTCAAAGTTTCTCCCTTGATCTGAATGCCGCTCCAGGGGCACACCAAACCGACATACCAAATTATCCACCAAGACTTTGGCGAGAGTGACAGCTTCCTGGTTCGTAATCGATATGATTCCGGCCACTTACTAAAATAGTCCATGACACCTAGTATGTACTTGTTACTATCCTTGGTTACTGGGAATGGTCCGGCTATATCAATCGCAATCCTCTCAAAAGGAGCTCCGACGTTATACTGCCTCATTGCACCTCTACTTCTAGTTTGTGGTCCCTTACTAGCTGCATAAATGTTACAATTACGACACGAAGCTTCAACATCTTGACGACTATTTACCCCGTAAAATCGTTCACGTACTTTATTCAGGGTCTTGTTAACGCCGAAGTGTCCACGGGTGCTCCATTATGCACTTCCTGAAGTAATTTCGGTACTCGACAACTGGAAATTACTGGACGCATAACAACTTGCTTCCCATCCGGGCTTTATGCTCTTTTTAATAGCCAGTTCATAACCCTCAGTAAGTCTCACTGTGCCCACAAGCCTTCAATCCAACTGCTTTGTCCGAAATATCCTTCTACTCTGATCGAACTCCTCTTTCCTTTGCTCCACTCTATTTTAAGTTCTTTGGCGACTGACAATATGGCACTTCGTTCTGTGTCGATAACTTGCCTTAGTTCGTCTCTTTCTTCTTGTTGTTTAATGTCCAAGTCTTGCATGATTTTTCTCAATTCTTCCTGACGTTGTTTCTCTTGATCCTCAAGAATATTTCTTAAATCTTCTTGGCGTTTTTGTTCTTTTTCTTGTCGTCCTTTTTCTCTTCCTGGCGCCTTCTTTCCTGTTCTTCTTTCTCTTTCTGACGTTTTCTTTCCTGTTCCTCTTTCTCCTCCAGGCGTTTCTTTTCTTGGTCCATCGTCATTTTTTGCACTTGTGTACGAATAAGTCCTGTATTTGCTTCTCGGATGCCTTACTTCTGGTCGTTACCGGCATATAATTACGATAAAATCAACAAAATTTAACAATCACGTCGATATTGGTAATGCAACTGTCCAAATAAAACTCGAAATACTACAAAAGAACTCTTGTTTAAAGTCTTTATCACTACCCAGCTACTATCCAAACGTTCTCGAATACTTTCGAAAAATCCTCTTGTTAAAATTCCGCTTCTGACACCAATTGTTGCGTATTTCCGCCACTAGGAAACACCCTGTAAAAATACGCAGGTTCTAAATAATTGTACCAAATTTAATAGATATGTTTTACTATTAGAGGCTTATATAATTCAGTATCGAAACAAAAAAAAGAAAGTCAGGGCCTGAGCCAATTTTTTAAAATTTGGATTTTACCTAAAAACATCCTGTATATGGATTTTGGCAATGTACAATACAGATTTTTAAAATAGTGTGCCTAAATGTAATTAGTTTTTTGGCATACTTTTAATGCCTTTAGAATTAACAGCTGAGTTTCACAATAAATCCATTTAAAAAATATTTGGGTGACTTTCGGTTACAAAAGCATCAGTAACTACATGGACGACATTAATTTTATGGGTAAAAATTTAATTTTACTGTCTGTTTGTTAGAATTTGCTACAACGGTAAAAAAATGTTAAAATATGTAAATGTCAACAAAAATTTAAAAAAATAAATTAAATATGTAAAAATGTGAACAAGTACAAAAGAGTAAAAAATATATGGAAGTGAAATAACTAAGACAATAAAGTTCCAAAAATAGTACAATTAATTAAAAAGAATTTGATCCAATACAATTACACGAAATTAAAATAACACACCTAAAATGTAACGAACAAAAAATAATTTAAAAAAAATGACTACAACAAATTTTCAAAATGTCTGCCCCAACCTCAACATAATATTATAATAATGTAATTGAACTATTTAGTCAGTTTTTACACAGTTTTAATGATTCGAGAATTAACAACCATATAAATCCATTTCAAAAATCTCGTGAACATTGATAAACATTTGCCACAGACAATACTCAAAGTACTTGTCAAAGACTTTGTTCTTGTTTATTTGAAGCAGCACTTAAACTACTTTTTAAAGTTAAAATGTCTTATTCTAATGAAGAGTACATTGACATTAGTTGCATTTATGGTTTTTGTAATGGGAACTCCAGGGCCGCCTCGTCGACGCGTTTCCCAATTGACGAATTTCTAATAAATTAACATTTCCTTCTGTTCACAATTATGCGGAACAACACGGGAAATTTCCTTCAGCTCCTTTGCGACGTGAACGTCCTATTCGACAAGATGTAAATGAAGAAAATGAAATTCTGGGAATAGTGCAGCAAAATCCTTCAATTAGTGCACGAAGAGTAGGTGCAGCTTTAGTAGTCCCTCATGTTAGAGTTTGGAAAACTTTAAAAATAAACCATTTGCATCCTTTCCAATTGTTCAAAGACTTGAAGAAAGAGATGACATTTCCCGAAGAGCGTTTTGTCGTTGGGTGTTGAATCATAGAAGAACAATTTCAAGAGTTTTATTTACTGACGAGTCTCAGTTTACCAGAGATGGTATTTATAACAGTAGAAATATGCACTTATGGACAGAAGAAAATCCTCACGGCATATCTCAAAAGAATTCCCAACACAAATTTTCTATAAATGTTCGATGTGGACTATTAAATAATGATTTAATTGGACCCCATATCTTCGAGGCTACTTTGAATGGTGAAATGTATTTAAGTTTGTTGCGAGATACTTTACCAGAACTATTACAAGGTATAAATATTAGAGGACTTCATTACCAACACGATGGTGCAAGTCCTCACTATTTACGAGGCAACATTTAGATGACCATTACCCGAATAGGTGGATCGGTCGCAATGGTCCAGTTTCCAGGCCTGCAAGGTCCCCAGAGCTGACTCCAGTGCATTATTTCTTATGGAGCCATTTAAAGCAAAACGTGTATGCTACCGAACTTACCATTAGACAGGAATTAAGAGAACGCATAGAGCTGGAATGCACTAAAATAAAAAATAATCCTCAGATGATTAGAAATGCTATAAATAATTTACAGTTACGCGCAAGAAAGTGTATTGAGGTTGGAGGTAGACATTTTGAAAATGTTTTGTAGTCATTTTTTTTTAAATAATTTTTTGTTCGTTACATTTTAGGTGTGTAATTTTAATTTCGTGTAATTGTATTGGATCAAATTCTTTTTAACTAATTGTACTAACTATTTAGGAGCTTTATTATCTTAGTTATTTCACTTCCATATAATTTTTACTTTTTTGTATTTGTTCTAATAGGTAAATAAAAATTTAGCTTGTTCACATTTTACATATTTATTTTTTTTTACATTTGTTGACATTTACATATTTTTACATATTTTTTATCGTTGTAGCAAATTCTAACAATTAGCAGTAAAATTAAACTTTTCCCTGCAAAATTAATGTCGTCCATGAAGTTACTGATGTTTTTGTGGCCGAAAGTCACCAAATAATTTTTTAAATGGATTTATTGTGAAACTCAGCCGTTAATTCTCGAGGCGTTAAAAGTGTGCCAAAAAAACTAACTACATGATTCAGGCACACTATTAGACTATTTTGAAAATCTCTATAGTACATTGCCAAAATCCATATACAGGATGATGTTTCTAGGTAAGATCCAAAATTAACACAATTGGCTCAGGCCCTGACTTTTGTTTTGTTTTTGATACTGAATTATGGAGACCTCTATTAGCAAAACATATTTATTGAACTTGGTACAATTTGCTACAGCAATTAAAAAAATACGGCCGATCTAAATTTTGGCAAAAAATAGAAAACACGCTGTATGTCAAACACGAAAGGCATTAGAGATCTAATGAAGGTTATTCTTAAAATCATTTTAGGTTTCTGTACCCCTCACTAGCGTATGGCCAGTCACTCATGTAACACCCTGTATAGCAATCAATAATTTAGTTTAAAAGTTCAATGATTAATTTAACTGAGGTTCTAAGATTCACTTTTTTTACCAAAATGGAAATCAGATTTGTTCCTGCAGAAAATAACAGTAAGTTCAGATACTTGGTAAATTGAAATAGATAATAAACTGCACAGAGGTTAAGGTATTTAAGACAAGCCTAGGAAAAGTTTACGTATATAGTCCAAGAAGAGGTTACGTAGAGTCTAAGAAGAAGCCTAAACTATTATAACATCTAAAACCTCTGGCATTTTCAATTTCAAATTGCAGTAGATAAGGTATTAAAAATTAGTCTCACCCTAGGTTTCATGAGGCCTTTCGGAAGTTTATCCCTCACAACAATACCATGAGGTACGAGTAGATAATAAAAAACCTAAAAATTCAAATTATACAAGCAAATTTGATGTGAATTTAAACGCAATCAATAGGTGATATGCATATTTTTAAAATTGCTCACCCTAGGTTTTATTGGGCACTCTCGAGTATTTAAAATTTTAATTTGAGTAATTAACAAATAATACGTACACCACGTACTTATTACCTCTCTTCAAAACGCGGGCACCTCAATCTCCCGGACGGCTCAATCCACTTATACCAATATTTTTTGTAGTTTTTTGTTTTATTATTTCTCGCTTATTTCTTCTAAACTAATTTTTGTTTAAAAGTCTTTAAACAAATCAATAGAGCTCTCATTACGCTTATTTATTTTCACATTTATAGGATTTAAAAAAAAATATTTCGCTCCAACTTTAAAGCAAAAATAAATAATTTATGTATGTAACTAGATACACCAGCTAGTGATTTCTTAATATACAGTATGTTGCATAGCAGGCACGCTCGAAAAATTTAAGACTTGTACTACAAGGTCAGGTTTTCACGGGTGTTGAATGAAGTGTTGTTATGCTTCCGGGTGTTTTCCCGCGTAGTTGATAGGAGCCTATCAACTACACTCGAACTGCTCGAACTGAACTCTTCGAACACTTCGAGTAACGAGGATGTGTCCACGGCAAAGCGATATTGCAGGTGTATTTTTTTTTACTATGAACCGCTTTAATTCTTCTTCTCAAACTTGCTAATTCACCATTCTACCACATTTCATTTCCTTCGCACTTTAAACCGTCTTATGTTCTTGCAGGCTCTCTGGCAGTAATCAGTGAATCTCTCCACCACCAATTCGATTTCACTCAGATCATCATCTTCTTCATATTCCGCGATTTCCCTTTTAAAATTTGTCCAATCAGTTCTTACAAAATCATACAGTCATTTCGTTCGTCCTTCTTTCGTAACTATTTTTTACGCTGAAGTGGATGTATCGATGGTCACTCATGGACTCGTCCTTATTGACCCTCCATTTGTTCATTTGCACTCGCCTATTCACAGTTGGATCTAGCCAGCTATTTCCTCTCGTACTGTAGAATGTGGTCAAACTAGCCGAATCATTGTCCAGTACGAGTCTTCTCGTGGTGGTCCATTCCATATATTTTCGGCCCATACATCCTTTAAATTCTCTCCCAATGATTCATTTTTTGCGTTCACATCTCCACCCAAAATCACTGCTTTATTCCAATTGTCCAATATTTCTACTATTTCTGACATTCTCTTATTTTCTATTCTACCCAGTTCATCTTACCCACTTACCATCATTACTAATTTATTATCTTTCATTTTTATTTTCACATATGCAATTCTCTCTCATTCCTTGCGTCCACCTGGTTGCTTTTTTAATTTTCCGTTCACACATATCTCAGCTTTTACCCATTACTTCTATAGCGTTATACCCCTTCTAAAACAACAAAAAAACAAAAACATGGCAGCCTCTATCGTTTGCTTTGTGCTCCCTTGGGACTCCATCCAGCTCTCTACAGTTTACACATTCTTCCTGTCGTCCTTCATAGGTTCTCCCCTCGTGATCACCGGCGCAGACGAAACAGGTCTGCTTTCAATACTTGCTCACATGCAAGTACCTGCTGCACCTGAAGCACATGGTCGCATCCAGGAACTCTTCCACACATCTAACCATCAGATCCACGCTTACCTATCCACGCTTAAACAGATATCTTGCTATTTCACCTCTACACTGGACCACCCCATTTTTCTTTTTGGGGGTTTCTGCACCTCTTTATCGCTATTACTTTTATATGTTTCCGCTTTGTGCAGTAAAGTTCTCCCCCAGTTCAGCATTTTCCTCGAAAAGTAGCTCGATGAATTATTCCTCCCTTAGCGCTCTTTCGAGATCCATAATAAAAATTTGGGGTGATGAGTTTTTAACTATTTTAAATTATCTTTTAGATTGAGAATTTCTGGCCGTGTTCACGGGATTGCGGGACCGAGGTTACCCCTGCACCCCTTGTAATGCATACCCCTCTCATCCCTGAATTTTCTTTAGCTCCTTTAATTGGTTTAAACCTCCTCCCAAACGGTTTTACCTTCTTCCACACCCTCCTTTCGTACAATGATCTCTGATTTTTTCTTCTCTTTCCTTCACCCTGTTCCCTTTTTTAGCGTTTCTTTAACCCCTATTTTAGCTGCATTCGCAAAAGTTTTCTTACCCTTCTTAACCTTCTTTGTTTCCCACTTGCACTAACTTGCTGTCTCTCTCTCTATCTCTTCGTTTTGTCGTTTCTCGGGATCACTACGCCTCTGGGTTGCTTACCAATTACGCCTTCCGACACTTGCTTTGCGCGTTCCGTCTCTAGAACTACCCTCTCTTTTGTCTCGTCTTGCAATATCACATTTAATCTTTCCTGTTTGTCCTGTTCTGTTCGTCTTCTCAAGTATTCCTCTCTCTTGCGTTTCTCATATTTCAATTTTTCCTCTTCCATTCCTCTGTTGTTTCATTTTTCTCAATTCATCGTTCCTTCTTTCTTCGTCTGGAATTTCCTTATTTATCTCCCCTTCTTTCATGTGTTAACTTAGGTCTTTTTTCTGCTTTCTATGTCTATCCTTGTGTAACAGACTTCGCGTCCAATTGTTCCTGAACAGAACATTTCTCTAGGTTTCTTTGCTTCAACTCCTGATGGAGTTCTAGCGTTAGAATCCCTCCTCCATATTTGATCTTCACTTTCTACTCCTTTTCAAGCTTCCTTATCTCCCTTTTGAAGCTGTCTTCCTTCTCTTTCCTCTTATTATCATTTCTTCCATCAATTAATGTCATCACTTACGTCCTATATTTCTATTTTCAAGCACTATACTAGCCTATCATGCAGCATGCATAAAGTGCAATATACGCATAATCTTGTCAAAAAAAAATGTATTCTCTAAATATGTTAATAAATTTAAATTATTTAATACCCTTTTCTAGTATCCTGCCACTGGCATTTCTGAGTCCTTCCTACTCATTGTACTAGTAAATATATGTGTCTTTTCACTTTCCACGTGCAAAAAACAGCACGTCTGGAGCTCTTTTCTCTTCTCGGTAAAGTCTTTATATGTCACCTATATTAGTTTCTGCTTAACATCCGCATGAGTACTTCACTTACATACTTGCTATCCGACATCCCTCCTTAAGTCCCGTCTTCCAACACCTATCTCTAAACACCCCTACACAATCCCTAGTGTCCAAATCCACCCACGGCATGTCTCTATGGCCCCGCAATAACAGCAATACTACAATCGGAGCCAACACCATGAAACCGAGAAGTCGGGATCGCAGCGATTCCGGGCCACTTCGGGAATCCTTGGACTATCCCCCATGATTACACCAGACTCCGGAAAATTTCTCTGTATATGGTCTCTCCTCACGGGCCTCTTCGGGAATTCCGCAGTGCACCTTACGTGATTTCCCCATAATGACTGTTCTAGAAAATCTTCAATTATTTTCAACTCGAAAGCGATGCGCGAACTCGGCCGGATTTTCCTTACTATAGGCTATACAATGGATAAAGCTTCGTTCATTCCTCTGATGGTTTACAAATTAGTTCTTTCTCTAAAATTTCTTATTATTGATTCTTTGAGAAAATACTATTCTTTAGAAAAGGTTTTGCTTATCCTGGTAAGGTTTGCAATAAAATATACAGGGTATTCAAAAATGTAAAATTGTTATTAGCAAACTGTCTTTATTTTGAATTTTTGTAAAAACCGTATTTAACATTATTGATTAAAAAGTTAAGGAGTGCTTAAATACGGGGTTTAGTGAAAAGAGAGCAATAATCACATTTCACAGAAGACAGATGCCGCGATTTTGTAATTATTTTATTTTATGAAGACAAAAATAATGAAAAACGATTCAACTCTTACTTTACATTAAATTATTGACACTAGGATTCCTAATACATGAAAAACATAAAGTAAAAAAGATAGCAAACTAGAACAAAAATGCTCAAAGAATATTTTGTCATCAGCGCTGTGGCCGCGCCATCCTTATTCTCCCTGCGACCATCTCCCTCTCCCAAAACAGGGCCGCGTATATGAGAACAGAGTACAGGGCAGTGTTCTGCATAGCAGATTCCTCTTGCTCGCTCTCGGGCCATGTGTGTTAGCCATAAGTGTCTCCATGGCTATAGCAGTCTTGGCTGCTTTCTCCGCTGTCTTCGTGGCATGTACTCCAAAAGGGAGCTTCGGATCCAACCGTACCCCTAGGTATTTAAGGCAACAACTCGCAATTACTCCCCTATGCCCTACCCTTACTGTAACCGGTGGCAGATTTCTTTTCCAGGTAATAATTAGCAGTTCCGCTTTCCCCGGCGCTAATTCGATCAACTGCATTTTCTTCAACCACCTTTCCATTTTTCTAATGGTCGTCCACTACGTGGATGTAGAAGTAATAGTTGTGATTTTGTCTTAAGCATTATGCTCACTTTGAAATAGTAGAATAGCCAGTAATGTATATGTTATAGTTTACTCAGTATTTTCGAAATAACGTACCAATATTAATTCAAGTAATTTTACTGAAAATATGTTTTTTTTCAGGATCCCCGATTCAGCAATGAAATTGACTTAAAAACGGGTTATAAAACAAATTTAATTTTGTGTATGCCCATTTGTAATTACGAAGGTGATGTTATTGGTGTAGCGCAAATAATTAATAAAACCAACAACTCCCAAGAGTTTACAGCTCATGACGTAGAAGTTTTTCAAAGGTACTTAACTTTCTGCGGCATTGGAATTCAAAATGCCCAATTGTTTGAGGTTTCAGTTTTGGAGTACAAAAGAAATCAGGTAAGAAACTTATTTCACTTCATTGACATAATATGTCAAAAAAAATATTATTTTTTAAATATATAAATTATTCAACTGCATCTGTATTTTTTGGGGGTCTATTTTATAAGTCGCCTTTATCGCTCTACTTATATTTTATTTCATCACATTAGGAAATGTTTAATAGATCGTCCTTAATAATAAATAGAAAACTACAGCACTTTTAAGCAAGGCGTTTCAAACGTATCATCCTTCCTCATGGCGATCGATCCAATAAATAAAAATAAATCTAAATTGTAAAGACACAAAGTGTTGGATTTGCTTTCTTTTAAGTTGTTGGTCATAGACAGAAGCCACTGAATTACTGAAACGCTAAATCATGAAATGTGGAAAATTCATAGAAAGCGCAGGAAAACAAGAATAATTAATAATAAAAGTGATACCAAATGAAGAGAAATATTTTGTCTACTTGTATAGATTAGCATCCACATAGTGGAGTGAAAGTATAATAATGGTAAACAAAATCATTATACAGATTATATCTATGAGTACTACCAAAAATAGGGTTTATGATATTTGAAATTTCTTCTGTTACAGCAAATTCTATCGTTACAGTATCTCTTTCTTGATAATTTATATGCAGAATTCTACACCACCATAAAATAAATCTTATTGTATCTTAAAATAAATGTTACTTTCTTCATCTTTACATTCTACTACAACATTTAGCTTCCAATACATCCGGATAAATGTAAATTAACTTCATTCCATAGGCATAATAGCATTTTCATTAATAACATGTTTACTCTCTTCAATAATGTTGCGTGTTTTCCACCCTTTAGGAAACACCCTGTATGAATCTGTGGGTTCTAAATAATTTTAACAAGGGGTAAACCACTAACACTTTATTTAATAATTTAATGATTACAAAATATTTCTTAATTAACCGAAATAACCTTTACACTTTGTTTACTTTATATTTAACCTCACTTTTTCGCTGGTACCAAACTTCACTTTCCTAAAACTTCTCCCTCTGCACTGATAATCGCGCCTTATATACTCTGAAATTGCCTCTAGATCCATCCAGAAACAATCAAGAATCTTCTCCACAGTCTAGAAAACTCTATCTCTTTCTACAAGTTTCCAGTCACTATTAGGCCTAGGCGTATGAATCTCCAGTTTCAAGGGGGTGTAATACATAACAATAAGATAGACTGCATTTTCAAATACATTCCCTTCTTGATTTTGTAGTTATCTCACCACATTCCTGAAGTAACTTTAGAAATGTAATCTGTTCAAGGTCTCAACGTTAACCTCAACGGCTGGTATTGCTCCCGCAACTTGCAGATTGATTCATATACCAAGTAAAAATAAAAGTTATTTTTTATTATTTTCGTAACTCTGGAAATTTCCTAAATTTGCTCCAATTTTATAACAAAATTATCAGTATCTATTGAGTGAACTTTGTCATTGGAGTATGGATAATTAGCTACTACACCTTGAAATGTAAGAAAATGAAGCCACTCCTTTTCGTCAAAAGTTATTGCAACAATTTTTACTCAGTTTCACACATGAGCTATAACACAAATCATGTGATGATTCAGTTGACACCTATTTACTTCTAGATTTATTCAATTTGTACCTTCGCTCACCAAGTACTATTATATCATTTTTGTCTTTCGCTGCTGGAGGTAAATTATCAATTAGATCATTAAAACTTGGTTCAGGTAAACTAAATAAACTTCCACTGTAAGCAATTGTTAACACTTGAATTCCTGGATCTGATCGATACAAAAAGCTTCATTACAATGCCGGCTTACACATCTTTAAATAATTAGAATAATTTGATACATGGTGGGATTTCTAAATAGTAGTGGGGGGATGCTGAATAGTAGTGGGGGCTTCTGAATTGTGGTGGAAGATATGGGGGTGGGGGTAATCATTTTACTTGTTTCAACTTATTTAAATGCACCATCAATACATTCACAAATTGGGAGTTCCGTCGAAAATCCTCTACTACTTCTACTTATTAGTGTGAAACATGAAATTAATTATGCAGCAGATGCCTTAATAGGTCATATCTCACAATTCTCACAAAAGGTGAATATTTTTTCATTTTTGAAGATATCCATAATGGGCATAATAATAAAATGTTTGGAACAGTAGTAAACTATGTACTGCCTAACATATTACGTTTACAACTACCCCTTCCATGGTGATCATGAAATGAGGGGGTTCTTTATGGCGGTGGGAACGGGGTGAGGGTCTGAATTATGATGGTGGTGGAATGGGAGGTGGGGGGCTTGAATTATGGTGGTGGTCGGATTTATGGTGGGGGTGGGGCGTGACTTAGAGGAAAGTGTAGGAGGTGGGGGGTAGGTTTGCGAAAAATGGAAGGGGTGCTAAAGTGGTGGGGGTATCACAAAACTGTCATTTCTTTACTACGAGCGTAAAAATGTCTGCGATAAAGAGTCTCTTGGCACTTTAGCAGATGTTATAGGGTTTTCTGCTAACTAAATACTTGCATTGACTAACACATAAGACACCTACACTACACTAGCATTTAAGCTGTTCCGACACCATTTACAAAAATCATTTGTGTGAAGAAGTTCCTTGGCTATATTTGTTGTAAATGAATTTCTTACAGAGGAAAACTGTTTTTTGAAATCATTTAGCAGATGCCAGAAAAATAGTTTCATTGCTCAATCTTACGAAGGATTTAGAAGGGTCATTTTAAATCATACCTCTAACATTCTCGACCATTTAGAGCTTTTAGAATTTTTTTTTGTAAATCCATGTTATCAAAGGAACAATAACGAGTTCAACTGAAACGTTGACAGCATCTGAGATTTCAATTTAACATAACAATGAAATCACAGTAGTAATAGTCCAATCAGAGACATACGTTCGAAAATTCATAGATGTCCTCGATTGTGTTTCTGTTGATCTCTCAGTAACATATTATGTATGACTCCAAAATCTGTGATTTGTGTTATTATAATTCTTATTTACATATTACTGTATACGCATCTCTCTTTCTTATATATATAGCACATGTAAGGATATATGTATTAAAAATAATCAAGAGAGTTGAGGAATGTTCACATAAGAATTTCCATTAACCTGGTGGATATAAATGATATACTAATCAAATACTTCATATTTATGAGCGGTTAACAAAATATGATTCACTTAAATTGAGTAACTACGATATTGACGACATGTAATTTATATTTTCAGATACTACTCAACTTGGCCCGCAGTATATTCGAGGAGCAGAATAACCTGGAATGCCTCGTAACGAAAATAATGCGAGAAGCTCAAGATTTATTAAAGTGTGATAGATGTGCTGTATATCTTCTTGATCTCGATTGTTGCGAGGCTGTGAGTATCCTTCTTTTTATTTACAGAAATGTTAAACTTTTTAATTGTCTCTAATATTTATATATTTATTTGACAACATTTGCTTCTATTTACGATTATATGAATGCAATTAATTTTTACATGGACTACACCTAAAAAGTTAGATCTTGAAAATTTGTAACCACCTTTTAAAATTATTATGTGCTATTCAGTATTTAAAAAAATAATTTCATTTTATATGGAGATGCATAAAAAGTAACGATATAAGTATGGCTCTACTTTCAAGCGACACTAGGGATGAGGAAAGTATTAGATCATCCGAAAATTCGACTTCAAATTTCTGGCAGATCTTCATTATACTTATATCATCACTCCCAGATACTAAAATTGAAGTTTTGAAAAAATATCTGTGTGTATCGGTGTGTGTGCAGTTGCCTGGGAGCGCGCGCATGTGTGTTTGTGGGTGTGTGAGTGTTTATGAATGCACGTTGCCGAAACTGATTTCCCGACCTCGTTTAAATTCAATTTCTAGATTTCTTTTACAAATGGATACCTACAAATAAAACATTTATTTTTCAGCTACCCTTAAAATAAGAATACCTTCTACCTTATTCTAAAAATATCGATGTCAAAAGCGGCTCTAACGGTTTTCCTATTGTACGTTAATAGTATATTAAAAACCTAATAATAAGCCATAATTGACATTTCCCGGAGAAATCACTTAATACATAAGTGCAGTGTGGCTGTTCTATTTTATTATTAAAATTCTATATTAACTTTCCCTTGTCAAATGCATAAAATATGTTTATTTCTGGTTTAGCTAATTAAAGAGCGGTGACATTCTCTCTATTTTACAGTGGCAAAGATTAATGTATAATGTCACCAACTTTTGTTAACGGTGGCACAATGTCAGCCTTTAACAAGTTACCCCTGGGGTTGGAACAGAAGCAGAAGGAATGAATAGACATAATGACGTTTTATCTCGAGTGTGAAAAATAAATAATATTGTGAAAGTTAATTTTTATTTTTTATTTATTTATTTAATCGCCTTATTTATTTTTAACGTCTTGGCGAAGTTTAGCTAACGCTATTCCACCACTTAACCAGGATGGCGAAATGAGATACGGTGACCTATCCAAGTGACGGAATTGTACCGATGTACCCGTGCATGCTTTTGAAGTCTCTTTAAAAATATTTTATTTAAAATTTCATGATGTGATTTATTATTATCGTATATATAATACCCAAGTAACAATTTTACGTCCCTACCAACGTTACCTGACGTCGGTATTTGACATCGTTATGAGGGCTACAATCCATATTTGCACTAATTGGTCTATCAAATTAGGGTTGACTCGACGTTGGAATCTGACTTATTTTAGTCTGAACTAATAGGTGAGCGGTATACCCTCAAAAAGACGCTCGAAAAAGCAACCTAAGTGATCTTGAAGTTTCGACAGGTTGAAACCTTTTGAAATCGATTGTTTATTTTATTGTCAACAAAGAGCCTTCTTAATTTTTTTTATTCCTTTGGCAGGTAATTTGTTATTAACAGGAAAGTTGCAACATAAAAAACCGCTGCCTAAGGAATCACTACTTCCACATCCAGATTTTCCTTCCAAATCTCATTAAGGGTAAACTTAAAGAAGTTTACCTTTAATGAGATTATCAAGAGATAGTCAAGACTATATTTGCACTTTAGTATGCGGAAATAATTGGTCATAGAATTTTAATAATATTTGGAGCAGATGTTATAAAAAAAATTACAGAAGTTGTAATCTAGCAAGCTTCGTTAATATATTGAAAATGAACTTGGCTAACTTTCAAGCCTGACATGATACTTACAAAATCTGCAAAATGTGCAGGGAATAGAAATAAAGAAAAGCTTTAGAAAATTTTAAACTCTTATTAAGCTGCGGATAAAAAAGTTACACAACTTGGAGTAACTGTAATAGGCTTTACCTTAATATCTCACAAAAAATACAAGAATAAGAATTTAGGTATCACAATTTATCAAATACGAAAGTCTTACAAAAGCGAGACTAGGCGTAGGTCTGCGTCGAGACATAAAAATTCAAGAATATGAACCTACGTATCAAAATTTTTCAAATTCAGAAGTTTTATAAAAACAACGCTAGGCGTCGGACGACGTCGATAATTAAAAATGCAAGGATATAAATTTAGGTACCAAAATTTTCAAATACACAAGGTTTACCAAAACAACGCTAGGCGTTGGTCGGCATCGAGACGTAAAAATGCAGGAATATGAATCTAGGTATCAAAATGTATCAAATACACAATTTTACAAAATCGACGCTAGGCATCGGTTGGCATTGAGACGTAAAAATGCAAGAACATAAATTTAAGTATCAAAATTGGTCAAATACACAAATTGTATGAAATCGACGCTAGGCGTCGGTCGCCGTCGAGACGTAAAAATGCAGGAATGTGAATCTAGGTATCAAAATGTTTCAAATACACAAGTTTTACGGAAATAACGCTAGGCGTGGGTCAGCGTTGACACGTGAAAATGCAAGAACATGAATTTAAAGATTAAAGTGTATCAAATAAACAAGTTTTACAGACACGACGTAAGGCGTGGGTCGGTTTAGAGACCTAAAAATACAATGTGAATCTAGGTACCAAAATTTAGCAAATACATAAGTTTTACAAAATCGACGCTAGGCGTCGGTCGGCGTCGAGAAAACCGGTTTCTTGCAAAAAAAATCAATTTTCATATTCAATTTTAAGGTTTTCTAAAAACCTCCTATTAACTACCCAAGTTTCATCGAAATCCGAAAACGGATTAGGGGGGCTGGGCGTGACAGACAGACACACAGACAGACAGACAGACAGATAGACAGGCGGACCGACTGACCGACGGACGGAATTTTCTAAATTCGCTCTCGAGTCGATAGATATGACTTTCATTTCGATCCGACGTTTTTTTCGGGTTTTGATGGTCCACCGGAAAAATGCAAAACCTATACCTACTACATTTTTTTTTTCAAAATGTAGCAACAAGATATTTGTTTATTTATGTCGCGCATAAGGTTCACGCGTAGAAAACCTCATACAATCGGCCAATTGCGATTTTTCAAGAATTCCAACGGGATGTCATTTTTCAATAGTTTTTTTAATTTTCTAAATGAGTTTCATAATTTTAAATGGACTTTAAAAAAAATTACATAATTGTTAATTAAGGATTTAAAAGAATAGATCGTTAGTTACTCAAAAACTGAAACACCGATCTTGCTGAAATTTTTCGTACATTATCGGGACAACATAGATACGATCCTCAAGAATTTTTTGCCTTCTATGTGCAGTTGTTTTCGAGACATGAAATAGTGAAAATAACGTGTTTTGAAAGCTTTGGAAGCCATTTGCAAGTTAACAATTGCACCTAGCGACCTCTATCGGTGCTCATTCTTTAGATAATTTCATAGCGAATAATTTTCCTAATGCATATGTTATACTAAAAGTCAGCAGAAACGGAGATACTCAAATAAATATAAAAAAGGGGCCCATTTTATGCACTAATTGTTAATTATAGAATCAAGCGGTTCACAAATTTGTAAGCAAGCGTAGGGTGTTCAACTTCACCCTGAAACGAAGCTATTCCAACAATAATCTCGCCTATGGGCCAAAAATTTATTTTTTAGGATTTTTTCCTCCCTTCCATCTAGCATAAATAATAGTGTCTGCAGAGCAAGAAGGAACGAGCGCCAAATTCAAAATTTTTTAAAATATGCATTATGTAAAATACATAATATTATATATATTAGAAAAATATTGCTGTTATTATTAAATACATAAATAAATAAATAAATATTAAATATTCGGATTTATAACGTTAAAGACGCAACTTATTTTTCATTTTTTGAATTTGAAACTGCCGTAGTTTAAAAAAGGCGCGCTTTCAAAAAAGTAACAAGAATTAAAAAGTGTTAAAAAGTGCATCCAAGTAATTAAAAAAGATTTGCAGATCAATTTCCTGTCACCTTCATATTGCATCCCGTCATGCAAAAATGAAATATTTCATACATCTTTGGTTTCAAATGCCACGAGTCCCCAAAACTGAACTAGAGATATAAAAAAACATGATCTTAAAACATAAGCTTGACGATCATTTTCCATAAAAAGACGTTTAATAGCTTTGGTAGAAGCTGAGAAATACATTTTTAGAGATTGCTACTTTCGGCAATTTTTCGACTTTTAATCGCCTGTAGTTAAAAAATGGTGCGTTTTGGAAAAAATATTAAGAGACAAAAAGTGCTTATTATGGCTGTTAACCTACTGAATGTGTTTGGAAAACGATTCATTCTTTTTTCTATTTTACAACTTTCTTGTTAATAACAAATTACATGCCATCGGAATCAAAAAGTTTAAAAAGGGATTTTGTTGAAAATAAAACAACAAATCGATTCCGAAAGGTTTCAACCTGTCGAACCTTCAGGGTCACTTAGGTTGCTTTTCCGAGTGTCCTGTTGAGGGTATAGGTACCTATAAGCACTAATATTTTTTGCAGATTTTACTTTTTTATTTTACTTTACATTGTAGCAGGTCAGTACATAAATTTCCTAAAATGTTCTCTCAGGGCACTTCCTTGTACTTTAAATGTAAATAGCTATTTACTTGTGGGACAGTTAAAAAAATAAAAGATTCTTACAGCAAGGCAATGTATGGCTTGGCAAACAAACAAAATGGGCACACTAATACACTAAAACACAAATTTCTAGGAAACATGAAACCACATCTGAACACAGCTAGATTCGCAAAGAGACGAAACACGACGACTTAGAAGAAGAATAAATAGATGATGATAGATAGAAACTTAAAAGAAGCATCTCACAAACACCTACATTTAATAATAATGATAATAAATTAATAATGATAATAATAATAATAATAATGAGGGTAAAAGAGCTCAGCAGGATGGTCTCAATGATAACGAACCTGGCAATGAACGCGGACGCTTTAAGTGGACGAGGGAACTCCGGGATGACTTGCTGAAATGCTATGAGAGTAGCGAACCTGCGCGCAGGGGATACATGGCGCGATTGCATGAGATCTGGTGTGATATGCACCCAGAGCATCGCTCCTTCTCTAAACAACACCTCAGAGATCAGGCATCCTTCCTGCGCAGGACAGGTTATGTAAGGGCACCCCGTCAGCAGGAAGAAGTGCCAGCCGCGCTTCCATAGCGGCAAATTGCAGCTGACGGGGACCATCCGATACTGACTGATGTTGACTTAAGGACGAGGGTTAGCCCTAACAGCAGGGCTGCCCTAAAACGACAAGACCTGACACGGATGAACGCTGTCATCGATGAGGAATTACCAGAAGATGCCGACGTTTGGCAAATTAACTGCGCCGTGTTCAATGCCGTCAGCCGACTTGCTCCCCATGAGAGGACAACCAATGCCTCTAACGATATCGAGGAAGCTAAGCGGCGCGTACAAAAAATCGAGGGCAAGATACAGTTGGCCAGACAACACGCTTCTCGAATCCAGAGTGCGGTGTAACACGCAACAACTGGCGAGGCTTTTACGCCCAGAATTCGGCGTATAGCTGCCGGATTACGACGCCAACACCACACTCTAAATCTAGCAGTAATGCTTACAGCACTGTCTAGACAGGAGCGCTTACGGTTATTAAAAAGATGCTTAAAAAGCGGGTGAGGAGTATGGAGCAAAATTCGTTGTTCCGTACAAATCCTTCTCACCTATTTCAAGAGCCACAGCGTGTTGTCGACAATCCGCCAGCTGTAGCCGATGTCGAAAGCTTCTGGAAAGGAATCTACGAAACGACACGTCCATTCGATGGCAACACTCCAGCAATAGCACACTTCGAGGCTCTTTGTCACAGAACCTTTGAAGAGCCAGAAGAGGTGTGCCCGGCAATCAGGTCGTAAGAAGTCCGACAAGCTCTTGTTGGTACCAAGAACTTTGCTGCTCCGGGTTCAGACGGCATTAATAACTGGTGGTGGAAAAAATTCCCTTCCACACACCGACGTCTGGCCCTAGTTTTCAGTACGTGGCTGAATGAAGGGCAGCAGATTCCGGACTGGTCTGTCGAGGGACGTACCGTGCTAATCCCTAAGAAGGGAGATTTGTCCGATCCAAGGAATTATAGGCAAATCACCTGTCTGAACTCCTGCTACAAGATACTTACACGTATCCTGTATGCTAGGACACTAGGGCAGGTTGATCCGATTTTCCAGCAGATTTACGAGCATGCTGGCGCCAAGGAGGTCATGGCAGGTTGTAAAGACACCCTGCTGATAGACCGCTGTATTACGCAGGATTATGTGCAGTACAAGAGGAATCTATCTATGGCTTGGATTGACTATCGTCAGGCATTTGATACAACGTCGCACGAACTATTGCTGCATTTGCTCAAATGTCTTGCGGTAGCAGAGCCACTAGTGAGATGCATAGAACAACTACGGCCACTCTGGAGAACTCGCTTCACCATAATATTCGGTACACAGCGGGTTACGACAGAACAGGTGGTATTTAGAAGATGAGTTTTCCAGGGAGAGTCTCTGAGTCCTCTCCTCTTTTGCATCTCACTGCTGTCGTTATCTGTTGAACTCCGCCAAACTCGTCGGTACTACTGTGGACCACCTAGCAACCGGAGCCATGTCACCCACCTATTTTATATGGATGACCTCCGGAGAGCGTGAACTTCAAAACGCTCTAAGGGAGGTTGAGGAGTACACACGGGGGGCTATTGGTATGGAGTTCGAATTGAACAAGTGCGCGGTCGTTCATCTCAAGAGAGGCTGCTGCAGGGACTTTGATGAAGACGCACAGCTTTCAGACGGAAGCATCCTAAGAGAACTGGATACTCCGAAAGATTTGGTCATCCGAAATTTCGGGGGAAAACAAGGTGTCTGTCACTAATATGCTTGCCGTTCCTGTTCTGCTCTACTCCTTTGGGGAAGTCAAATGGACAGTAGATGAACTGCGCCAATTAGACAGAGGTACCCGCAAGATGATGAACATCCATAGGAGCATTCATCCTAGATCGTCCGTTCCTCGTGTCTACCTCCCACGAAATCGGAGGGGCCGAGGGCTCTTGGGGTTGGAGTGCATGCATGGCAGATTAGCACTGGGCATGGCATGTAATGTCCTTAGGAGCTCAGACTCTCTCCTGCAATTAGCGAGAGATCACGAAAATGCAGGGGTGGATGCAGTGACTCGGAGTCAGTCCTGTTTTAAACCCCCCACCACTCCTACTCCATTATTAAATGGGTTGATAAAGTAAAATGAAGATATTCACTTGAAATTTGATACCCGTATGTATTATAACGACATATGAAACTAGATTATATTTTGAGATGATTCTATTGAAGGAGTGGAGGTAAGTAGAACTAAATAGGGAAAAATAAATGAAGCAAGCTGGTAAGAGACCAGAAACTTGGGATTTGTCGTATACACTAGAAACCAAGGCGTCAAATTTCTTTCTAATATTTTTCAACCCCCCACCCCCACTACCCCCACTCCATTATTAAAGTGATCGACTACATAAAATTGAGATATTTACTTTAAAGTTAGTATACATATGTACTGCAATGACATCTGATCGAGATGATTCCGTGGAAGGGGTGGGAGGTGGTAGGTTGTGAATAGCGCAAAATAAGAAGAGCAAGCTAGAAACTTTATTGTTTTACTTCCATATTCACGTAGTGGATTGGACGTATACTTACCAATCGTGAAAAAAAAATTTCAAAAATATTTTTTTTGAAATGGGCTGAAAATGCCATGAAACGTCGAGATTTTAAGCGAAAACAAATTTTTTGTCTGTCTATCGGTCTGTAACTTTCTTTTCCGCACGTTTTCTCCGGAACGGTTTAAGGTTTTGACTTGAAATATTGTACGCGTATATATTATAACGAGATCTGGATTGTCTTTTGAACATATCCGGTGAAGGGTTGGGGGGTAAATAGGGGTAAATAGGAGGAAATAAGTAAAGCAAGCTTGCTTTACTTATTTCCTCCTATTTACCCCTATTTAATAGGAGGAAATAAGTAAAGCAAGCTTGCTTTACTTATTTCCTCCTATTTACCCCTATTTACCCCCCAACCCTTCACCGGATATGTTCAAAAGACAATCCAGATCTCGTTATAATATATAAATTTCAAGTTTGTGTACTCTTACCAGCTGGTAAGAGTACACAAACTTGAAATTTTGTGTATGTACTAGAAGCCGAGGCTCCAAATTTTTTATAAAATTTTCCTCCCCCCCACCACCTCCACTCCATTATTAAAGGAGTTGATAAAATAAAATTGAGATATTCACTTGAAATTTGGTATATGCGTATATTAGAATGACATCTGGAACCAGATTATATTTTGGGATTATTCCGTTGAAGGGTTGGGTGTTAAATAGGGGTAAATATCTGATTGTGATGATTCCGTTCAAAAGGTGGGAGGTGGTAGGTTGTGAATAGCGCAAAATAAGTAGACAAAGCTAGAAACTTCATTTTTAACGTATATGGTAGAAACCAACGCCTCAAATTTTTCTATGACATCTGCACCAAATATTATTAAAATTCTATGACCAGTAATTTCCACATACTAGAGTACAAATGTAGTCAAGATGTTTCCTTTAAAGTGACTTGGACGAGAAATCTAGATGTAGAAGTAGTGATTCCTTAGGCAGCGATTTTTTTCTGGTATTATCTTTTACCTTTTTTTGAAATCCAAATGTAGGTACTTAACAATCCAAAAATATCCCTGCCAGCATTTTCTGGCATTAAGTAATAAATTCTGCCACACGATGGGCAAAAAAAATATATATTTTGTAAATCATTATACAAACGTATAGCCTTGTCGCCAGAAAATATGAAACATTCTATTGTGTTCAAGTGGCGCCGCCGTTGACGTAGTGTAGGGCAAATGTCCTCTTAAAGACAGTTTTATGTATTTAATTAATTTATTCGTGAAATATTTTCCCTAAATATCATTCGTGCTTATAAGTTTTATCTATATATTTTCTCTCAAGCTAAGTTGCCATGCAGTTTATTATCAAAGGGTAAATCATTTTTTATTGTGCCTGAATTATAATCTCTGTTTTTGAAACTAAAAAGCGTGCAAAATCAGCCCTTTAAAGCACTAGTGCTTTAAATTTGTTTAAGTAACAACCAATTTTAAACAATGATAAATATACAGGTATTTAGCAACCAAACAAAAAAATTTTAACCGTTTCTATGTTACCGTTTAAAAATGAAATTAACAGATTACCTTGTAAAATGAATCTACATTAATAAATTCTTCTAATTTTTACTTTGTACTGCAGGTATAATAAAAAATAAAGTACTTGTATAAGTAGTCTTTAAAGCACTTACTTCTTTAGGACATTCGTTGCTACGCTCGTCATGCCCTAAAGCCGTGCTTTAAGGTGGCCATTCCCTAGAAAGAGACGTCCGACAGGAAAATATTTATTATTTTTGGCAATAAATTTTTTTGTTAGTACGTATATTTAAAAGAACTATAAGAGTAGCTAAGTAGAACCATGACAAGACTACTACTACGAATTTTTACTCAATAATTTCAGTGGTTTGCAAAATACTTTGATTTAAATTTAAAAATTATGTTAATCTTCCTATTTCGTAGTTTTAAATTCAGCTATTTTGCAAATCACTGAAATTATTGAGTGAAAATTCATAGTAATAGTTTTGTTATGGTTCTACTTAGGTACTATTATAGTTTTTGTTAAATATACGTACTAAGAGAAAAAGTGATGGGCCAAAATAATAAATATTTCCCTATCGGATGTCTCTTTCTAGAGAATGGCCACCTTAAAGGCTTATTTATACACCTGTATTATAATATACTATTTATCAGATAATAAACTGGCAATTTACACTCTTTATATTACTAGGCAACTAAGCCTTCGAAAAAATTGTACCGATAAAACTCTAAGAGGTAGTGGCACTACATACGATAATTGCACTTTTTTTAGTTTTAGTACATTTTATTTATTTTTGTGTATTTTTGCAGAATCATCTGGAACGCATTTTAGAACGTCCAGGAAAAATTGTTCCACGACATGCGCCCCTCAATAGAGTAGAAAGTGGAACAGTGACCGCAGAAGATATGAGGGAAAATGGTCTACGGAAACCTAGTTTATTCACAACCGTGTTTGAACTACGTGGGGGAGGAATGCAGACACTAGTTTCGAGGTAATGCCAAACTTATATTATAACCTTCCTTTTAGTTATATTAAATCCGCAATCATAATTATAATTAAAAATAGTACATAGGACCTCAGGGGGCAGATTATCCTGGATAGCTTGGCTTAATATTGGTTATCACTTACCTTGGCAAATACTTAATAACAGAAAATTACCAACAAATAAATGCACAGCTCTACAAGGCTCAACAAAAACGATTATTGGATGCCACCTTATTTTTAGTTACTGGAAATCAAATATTACACAATTTCTGCCCACTTTAAACTATAAATTGGCCCGACAAAATAAGGAAACAACGAGCTATCCCAGTTTAAATGAGTGCTAGCTTAATGATATTAAACAACTACTAAAACAAATTATCTATTAACATTCGGAGTTACAAAAAAACACACAAAATACTCTAATCAAAAATAGTATTACCCGGCGTGAGCTCAATGACCGTTCCAAGAAAACTTATAACTTACTCACTAAAAATTACTAAGAACTGCACAATAAATAGTATTTTAACAAGGATTAAACCAGTTAAACTAATTACATAAATCGACATGGCACTCTAAATTTTAACCATCACAAGGTTTCACAACCGAATACACAAATTGGAGAGACATACAAAAAGCTTTCGACGCGTAACGGTTTTTCTATTGTTCCTGGATAGCATTAAATGTTGCTAGTGATTACACACTAATTAGGCCCCTATGTATGCCTATTAGGGCATCGAAATTGTCAACAAATCTAGTCAATGTGGCCAATGTCTACGACTAACATGAAAGCGGTCAAATTGTCTACCGATCTCACTCAGGAAGGAAAAATCAATCACGAAACTAGTTCTATAACTACACTAAAAATATTGTTTCTCCACGCGCGTAGCCTTGAGCTACCCAACTAGTACATAAAATAAAAAACTTACGGTTTCATTCCTGGACACATGAAGGTCAATGGTCTATTGGTACTCAACAAATGAACGTACAAACAACAAACCAGGTAGTTACCATCACAAATTATCATGGATGGCATCAAATCAACTAATTCAGATTAATCACGCAATATGCTGCTATTTAATACAGATTAAAACGACTATTAAATATTTGCACTTTGTGATTTACACATTACTCTGATGCACAATTTAACATAAAACGTAGCTGCAAGATTTCAACAAGTAATCGTCACCATAATAAAACTTTAAATTTTCTTGCCTAAACAACAACTCAACTGTGTCTTCTCACCGCCGTTCTAGACCCTCTCTCCGTATTGCCGACTTGGCGTAGGAATATCTCGCTTACTATTGGCTAAACTTGGTCGTACAAGCTACCACGCTATACGCTATTGGTCAAGCATTGGTTATGACTAGCTAATAAAATTTAAACGCGTATAATACTAAGATCAATATCTTATAATTTAAATTTAAATAATAAAAGGAATAATCGCGCGCAATATCGCTGTGGCACACATAATTGAGATTTAGAAATTAAATTATAGTGTCTCAAAACGTGAGCGTTATACTCCCCCTCTCTTTTATAAGGAGGGAGCCCCAGCCCGACATCGGACAAAACGTACAAGTACTAACTAAAGTTGCAAGCAAGCCATAAGCAGCTTAAGTCAAACGGTAAGTAAAGTAAAGGTACTGATCCAGACATAATTTCGCAATAACTAAAAATAACCGTAACCTTAGAAATTCGTCGCATACAATCGAGAAGGGAAGATAATATCAACGCGATGAGAAGGTAAAAACGTAAAGTCAACGTAACAAAACGGTAAACACTTAAAACTAAAAGATGAGAACAAAAGATTCCCCGCACTAGAAAATTAGTCGGGATGATAAGGTAGAAACATATGGTACGAAAATTCCGTAACACAACAAAAAGGTATAATGACTAATCTATCATCACCAAGAAAGGGATGGTAAGATTGACTTAGCGAGAGGGTAATAACTTAAAACTAAGAGATAAGATCAAACAGATCTTCCACACTAAATAAATAGTCGGGACGGTAAGGTAAACACATGAAACGCAGATTCCGTAACATAACGAAAAAATGTACTAACTAATTTACTATCAACCGAAAAGGGACCGTAATATTAGCAGAACAAGACGATAATAACATAAAAACAAAAAAGTAAGATCATGAGATCCTCCGCACTAAAACAATTAGCGGGGACGATAAGGTAAATGTATGCAACGCTGATTCCATAACATAACAAAAATATGTACTAACTAATTTACTATCAACCGAAAAGGGACAGCAATATTAGCGCACAAAACGGTAATAACACAAAAACAAAAAAATAAGATCTAGAAAACCCTCTGCATTAAAACAATTAGCCGAGACACAAAAATGTACTAGCTTATTTACTATTAACCTAAAAGGGGGAGTAACATTAGCATAACAAGACGGTACTAACATAAAAACAAAAAGATAAGATTATACGATCCTCCGCACTAAATAATTAGCCGGGACGATAAGGTAAACATATAAAACGTAATTTCCGTAACAGAACGAAAAGAATTACTAACTAATCTGAAATTAGCTTAAAAGGAACGGTAATAAACAAAACGAGACGATAACAAAGATTACTTACAAAGCGGTAAGGTAAAACGGACGAAATGATAAATTCGGTATCAAACGCGACGATATACATACTAAAAGTAAAGTTAGCCAACAAAAGAAGGTCGGACACCATGTCATAACTCAACATAAGAAAGTACGCAGAGATACGTATAGACGCAAATTCCGTTACACAACGTAAAGATCTCAGCATCGATCAATCTTAAGTTAACCGAGCACATATACGATAAAAACAACAAAACTTCCACACTAATATTATTAGCCGAAACAATAAGGTAAACATACAGCACGAAAATGACGAAACCGAACGAAAAGATATGCCTATTAAGACTTAGCCGAAAAGAAAGGTAGGTAAACATGAAACGAACCGGAACAGTACGATAAACATAACAGGTCTAAACTTACGTAAACAGATTAAAAGATATCCTTACTTAACTAGAGGACCCGAGATGCAAGATACCGAAAGCGAACCCACGAGACTACATTCTAACTTAAGATAAATAGCTCAAACTAACGAAATAACGTACTCGCTAATACTTCTAAAACTAAAGATATGTACAACGTAAAAACTAAAGGGAACGAAACTTACGATAACCGGATCGAACCCACGAAACAAAGTCCACACGGGAGACCTAAGACTAAAGATATGGACAACGTACGAAACAATAACTCAAGAAACGTATGTTGTCTCAACTAACCTAAACTTAACCTAGCTAAACAGCGCTAAAAAATTAGATAAGACGACACGGAATACAAAATTGACAAATACGATACGGAATACGAAATTAAGACTCTTCCTTATCGAAGTCGCACTTATTGGGTTTCAAGTTCTTAACATGCCAGCGTCCCAAAGGATTGCCTTCCTGGTCTACTAATTCGTAAACTAACGGAGAGACTACTTGGCAAAATACTCCGGGCAGAAATCTGTAGGGGGCATTTGTTGTAAGTCAACCGAAAAAAATCTATTTTGACTTGACTTGAAATCGTAGGAATTGATTCTTTTGATATCGTTGGAAAAAATTCTCAATGGTTTTTAATGGGGAATTAGAAAATTCTCTTATGACAATGTGACCCCAAAATTCGCCAAGTTCGCGATTCTTTAATATGAACTCGAATTTAGAGATAAATGATGGTTTGTCATCTTTTGGAACTTTCAAATTGAGCATATCTTTCAAAACCGAGATATGACAGGTTGAAGTTACGATTATCCACCAACTGAAATGACATGACATCGTCAAGGTAAATTCAAGGTAGCCCTATAACACCTCTACAACTTTGTCTGCAACATTCTTCGCTATCAGTCATAACCTCGGATAATTCGCATGGAAAGTATGCAATGTCAGTTGGTGTATAATATCAACTTCAATCGCTCATTTGTTGACAATGAGATGTGTGCTCAATTTAAAACTTGCAGATGTTTTCTGTCTCATCATAAATTAACATTCGAGTCCAAATCTGAGGGACCTGAAACGGGCGATTTCAGGCCGGTTTTTGGAGTCACCTTTAGATTTAGGTAGACACGTTTAAATGAAGAGATAAAATTTAGTTCAAGAATCACTAGTTCTACATCCAGATTTCCTAACCACATCTCGTTGAACGAAAACATCTTGATACTATATTTGCACTCCAGTATGTGAAAATAATTGCTCATAAAATACAGGATCGGTAGTATCTAATAACTTAGGAAGGACATTTTATTATAGTAAATAATGGGGTAGGAGTGGTAATGGGGGTAGCTGATGCAAAAAAAAATTGAGGGAACTATTGTTCTGGTACATACTAGATCACAATTTTGTTAACCCCTTTAATAATGAAATGGTGATGATGGGACGTGTCAAAAAAAATGGAGACATTGGCTTCCATGTTTAAAAATGTATTATTATTTGTTTGCTTATAACTGCATTGAAACATATTCTTTATAGGATTTTGCAAACAGCAGAAAAAATAACTATCTATAATTGAAAGAAAAACTTTGTGTAAAAATATTAATGAAATCTTTGCATTCTTTCGGTAACCTGAATTCTGGTTATGCTTGCATATTAAAATCCTAAAATGAATTTGTCTAATTTCTTATTTGACAATTCTCATTCTAACACTAGCATCCTCACAGTCCCCTACGACCATGCAGATTAAACTAATATCTACATAACCCCCTACGATTATGAAGATTCAGTTAAAAATGAGAACAAAGGTCTGAAATGAATTTATTTTCCTACCTTGTCTTAAAAAAAAATTCATTTTAGTGGATTACATTTTCATGAAATCTATCATTTTGTTTCTTGGAAATGTTTAGCCTTTGAAACGTATTTCGCCCTTATTCTGGAGCTCATCAGAAAGACATAAAGCCACTCATAATGATGTTTCATGCAAAACCAAGACAATTTCTATGAATAAGTGTGAAATAATTATATTTGACATTGACTGATAAAAACAACCTCACCATCTATTAGCTAACTAGTATTGGAGGCTATATACTCTATGCATGTTTAAAAATGAATTATTATTTGTTTGCTTATAACAGCATTGAAACATATTCTTTATAGGATTTTGCAAACAGTAGAAAAAATAACTATCTATAACTAAAAGAAAAACTTTGTGTAAAAATATTAATGAAATCTTTGCATTCTTTCGGTAACCTGAATTCTGGTTATGCTAGCAAATTAAAATCCTAAAATGAATTTGTCTAATTTCTCATTTGACAATTCTCATTCTAACACTAGCATCCACACAGTCCCCTACGACCATGTAGATTAAACTAATATCTACATAACCCCCTACGATTATGAAGATTCAGTTAAAAATGAGAACAAAGGCCTGAAATGAATTTATTTTTCTACCTTGTCTTAAAAAAATGTTCATTCTAATGTATTACATTTTCATGAAATCTATCATTCTGTTTCTTGGAAATGCTTAGCCTTTGAAACGTTTTTCGCCCTTATTCTGGAGCTCATCAGAAAGACACTAGCATCCACACAGTCCCCTTCATAATCGTAGGGGGTTATGTAGATATTAGTTTAATCTGCATGGCCGTAGGGGACTGTGTGGATGCTAGTGTTAGAATGAGAATTGTCAAATAAGAAATTAGACAAATTTATTTTAGGATTTTAATTTGCTAGTATAACCAGAATTCAGGTTACCGAAAGAACGCAAAGATTTCATTAATATTTTTACACAAAGTTTTTCTTTTAGTCATAGATAGTTATTTTTCTGCTGTTTGCAAAATCCTATAAACAATATGTTTCAATGCAGTTATAAGCAAACAAATAATAACTCATTTTTAAACATGCATAGAGTATATAGGCTCCAATGCTAGTTAGCTAATAGATGATGAGGTTGTTTTTATCAGTCAATGTCAAATACACTTATTTCACACTTATTCATAGAAATTGTCTTGGTTTTGCATGAAACATCATTATGAGTGGCTTTATGGATTTCTGATGAGCTCCAGAATAAGGGCGAAAAACGTTTCAAAGGCTAAGTATTTCCAAGAAACAGAATGATAGATTTCATGAAAATGTAATCCATTAGAATGAATTTTTTTTTAAGACAAGGTAGAAAAATAAATTCATTTGAGGCCTTTGTTCTCATTTTTAACTGAATCTTCATAATCGTAGAGGGTTATGTAGATATTAGTTTAATCTGCATGGCCGTAGGGGACTGTGTGGATGCTAGTGTTAGAATGAGAATTGTCAAATAAGAAATTAGACAAATTCATTTTAGGATTTTAATTTGCTAGCATAACCAGAATTCAGGTTACCGAAAGAATGCAAAGATTACGTTAATATTTTTACACAAAGTTTTTCTTTTAGTAATAGATAGTTATTTTTTCTCCTGTTTGCAAAATCCTATAAAGAATATGTTTCAATTGGCTTCCAGTGTATACAACAAATTCCAACTTTCTGGACTCTTACTAACTTACTTCGCTTATTTGCAATTTGTAAGATAAAGTTTACAGCTCGAGGGGTATATATCAAAATTATTTCCCAAATGAACAAATTCCTACCGTACTTTTATACTTAGGTTTTTATTTATAAATACACACACATTCTTCCTTATATTTTTTAACTTACTCTTTTCAATTTCTTCGTCAATTTTAACAAATTAAATCTTCCCAAAACGATTCATTTTTTAATTGGAAAACATAGTTCTTATTAATTTATTGATAGCGACACGTTCTATAAACAACCTTTGTTTCGTAGCCACGGAAACGAACGCGCTAGATGCTTATTTGAGACTCTTGTTACCCGATCGCGATTGTAAATCTGGCAGTTTGTCTCAGTATATTAAAAATATTTTTATAAAATTTCATAAATACACCGTTGGTATTTAGTAATTGTAACCAAAAATAATAATTCTTGAATTTGTAATAAGTATTAGCCCAGTCATTAGAGATATTTACCTCTAAACAAATCGGAGGCGAACGATTTTTTTTAATGAGTTCTTTGGATGGTAAGCAATAACATAATGTAAAGTTTGCATGATTTCCAGATCGGCATTATAAAAAAAATCAAAAACTTTGTTTTCTGTATTTTTTCAAAACTTTTAACATGAGTCTTTGGGAAAATAAATTTTCAATAAAAATTTAGTGAAATGATGATATTGGATGCAGCGCGGTGCAAGGTTGTCCGTGCGTTTTGTAATACTTGGCGCGCGAAAAACCCTTTGCTTAGACAAATGAAATTAAATTTACACAAATTAAAAACTAAGGAATAATTTTGGAGATTCACCTTTCTTATGCTTATAATTGTATATTAATATAAGGCTACTATATAGAAGCAAATCATCAATACATTTATAATATTATATATTTCAAATAATATGACCTCATTTTTGTATATTGTATGTTAATCCGTAGGGAATGTTTGCACTTTTTTTGGTATACGGGAAACTTTCGAGAAATGTTATAATTTCGTAATTTAAAAATTTGCCGAACAACTTTATATACATTTTATTGAAACTCAGAAAAATAAATTCAGGTATAAAATAAGAGATACCAGCTTTTCAAATACCTATTCAAAAGGAGCATTATGTAATTCTATTTGTTTTTCTAAACCTTTAGTGCATCTCGTGATATTTACAGTCTCGGAAATATAGTTCGCTAAGAAACAAGATGTAAACTTTGATCCTTACAGAATAAGTAAACAAGAGTATCACGTATACATAGAATATAGTGGAAAGGCACATTTCTCTACCTGTATATAATACAAAGCACTATATTCGGGTATCGGCGCGGGAGCGTCGGCTTCGCACAACTCCGGTTTTACTGCTGTTGAGTTGTGTATGACATTTTATATATTAAATATTATTTATAATAATTATTTTCTATTATTTCCTCTAACAAATGTTATTTAATAATGCAATTTTCACAATATGTTTCGTACCTTAGGTAATATTTTGTAAATATGTGCTATATGCAGATTCTCACTTCGCTTGCTCCACTACTTCTCCTTCAATATTTTTTTACGGAGACATTTGGAAAAAATACCGAAAAAAAAAGGTTTTTCAGTTTTTTAATATTGCCGGTCTGGAAATCATGCAAACTTTAGATGATCTTATTAATTACAGTAGTTACACTTCATAGTCATAATCATCTGCGTCCGAACATATTTGAGATTTATAGATAACATTAGCTCCACTGCCTGGACTATATGTTTTACATTGTTTTTAGTCCAATTGACAGTAAAGTAAATCAATTATGTGCATTTAAAAGCTAGACTGTAATCGCTGTAAAATTTTAGCAAAAGCTAGCTTGCATTTATTTAGTGTAAAAATGTTGTAATTGGTTGAAATTTAAAAATTCACGAAATGTCATTGGTCTATACTTTATGAGAAAAATAATCTAACATAAAAGGTTAATTTCAATTTGTTCTATCGAGGATTTTGTTCTCAAGTCTTTCAGAAAAGCCGATATTCTAGTAGAATTGACCAGTTACAATTTACCCATAATTCGCAATAGACTTTATATTTCCAGTTTTTCATTTCAGACCTTCGTCCTTTGATTTGGCTGGTTCAACACTGGCTCAAATTGCTAGTTATGCTGCTTCAACTGGTCAAATCCTCAATATAGGCGATGTGAGAGCTTGGTTAAAGGAGAAACATAATGAGGGAGATGCTGAATCGGCAAAAACTATCCTTTGTATGCCGATAATAAATGGCCAGAGGACGCTAATAGGTAATATATTATTTATTTTTATGAACGATTAATCTAGTTATTAATTATAGTAAAACATACTTATTAGGATTTCTCAAACAGCAGAAAAAATTATCTAATGATAAGTAAAAATAAAATATAACAAAATATATTTACATTCTTTTGATAAATAAGATTCTGTTTTGCCAGAATTTTTTTTTTTTTTTAGATTTCGGCCACGCTCGTCTGCAACTTCTACTTATTTTAGATATAATTATGTATTTGACAGTAAAAATTATGGATAAATGCTGTAACATGCCCATTTTCGATTTTACGATATACTTTTTATAAAGGAAAATTAATCTGTTCTAAATAGTTAAATCTGCTTGGACTGATATATACCTGCTAAATAAATAGCTATTCCACTAAATAAATTAGAAAACGAATTTGCTTCGGCTTAGCCATAAACCTAATTAGTAACGTAAATTTCATTTAACTAGTATTACAAACTGGGATATAAATGCTAGCTATAGTTTATCCAGTTTAAGACTGAAGTATTCCTGAGACCGCTTTAGACAACCACATGCAATTAAGTTAAAATTTGAATCAGTCACTGTTCATGTCGACTCATGCTCGTCGCAAAATCTTCCTACTGTACCATACTTACTTATATCTGGGTAAATATATGTTTGAATAAATTTAAAACAGAATTACGCTATAACATTATTTATAATCACACTTATAAATAGCAATCTTACATACAAGCATTTAAAGCAAAATAACATGGAATTGAGACCACTGCAGTTTAACGAAGTCGTAACGAGTAAGGTCGTAAGAGACAGTGTCACCTACAGTAACTTTGGCCAATAAGAAGCTGGGAAATACTCTCTATCTAAAAGCAACGCACGTCAATATTTTTGACTCAAGATGACGATCTTGGTGGGGTGGGCCCGCATTTTCGGCCAACCCCGACGATGTTAGCGGATCTCTCCTGGTTCTGGCTGTTGGAACTTACCAGCTGGATCGATTCCTCTGGCACTCTCTTGTATTGGTCTTCTTTCCTCGCTGGCAAGGTGGGTCCCGGGAGCGTATTTCATCTGGAAGTTTGGAGGGGTTTATTAGATGTTGACTAGTCGGAAGCCCAAGGTGCCAATTGTCATCATGAGCTCCGATTTCGTCGGAAGGATGTTTTGAACTATGTAGCTCCAGGATTGCGTTCGGCCAGAGACGCTTATTTTAGTGTCAGAGACCGGCAGGGGCTAGGATAAGGGTACCGAGCTGGTTGTTTGCTTTCTACCTCCGGGATCGGGTGATTTGGATGTTGTTGGTCATTATCCCCTTGCGACGTGACTTGAAGATCGGGTTGAAACAGATAAACGGTTAAGTCATACTTACCCGCTATTCAGGAACTTCGGCCTCTTGAGCCTCGGAGCGTCATTAAGGTGTAGTCAGTCGCCTGTCTGACCATCGAATTCCCATGCTCTGCTGCACAGGCGTATATATTCTTCGCTCTGTCCTGGATGACTTCAGTTACCGGGGCGTATTCCAGGTCTCTGAAGATGTCGGCGTTTCTGACAAACCATGGCGCATTCACGGCGGACCTAAGTGCAACGTCTTCCACGGCCTGCATTCTCTTCAGGTGGAGTGGTATCTCCAGGAAACCTAGGCGTAGGTCAGGATAGGTGCAATGAGGGCCTTGATAAGCGTGAGTTTGTACATCAGGTTGAGTTGGCTCTGTCTCCCTAGGGTAGAGTAGAGTCCTCCTCGTCCTCACTTTCTGTATTATTGCTTCCGTCGTCAGGCTTCGATCCATGACAATGCCAAGATACTTGACGGTATCGTGTCATTAGATGTTCTCGCCGTTCATGGACACGGGTCCTGTGGGAGTTTGTTTCCGAACTCTCTTAAATGGCTTTGTTCTTCTCAGCATTAACTTTGACTTTCCACTTGTTGCATCACTCTTCCAAAAGGGATGCTGCTTCCTGTAGGTTGCAGGTGGCAAGTTTTGCACTCCATGTTCTTGCTATTATGGCGATGTTGTCTGCGTAGAGCGCCAAAGAGATCCTCGCGGTTCCTGGAATGTGGAATGGAAAGTGTAAATTGTGAACAGCTGGAGGGAGAGTACCGATCCCTGCGGTATGCCTGCCACCATCGGTTTGTAAGTTGACAGTTTGTCGGCAATCTTCACACGGAGTTGCCTTCGGTGAAGGTAGGATTTCGCTAGCTTGACGATGCCGACAGGATGACCCATCGACAAAATCTTTGTCAGGAGACCGTCGTGCCAAACCCTGTCGCGGTGGCCTCGGCTACGTCTAAGAAGATCGTTCCTGTGACTTGTCGGTGGTTCAATACCTCTGTGATCTACTCCCTTAGATGAAGTACTTGGAGCTCAGTGGAATGTTCAGTTCGGTAGGCGAACTGCTCATCTGGGATGATTTGGAACTCATCGATCAGGATTTTAAGTTTCTTTAGGACGATCCTCTCTGCCACTTTGCTCATCTCCGGTAGAGGGCCTGTAACTAGAAGGAAATGTTAGATTTTTACCTAGCTTGGGAATCATGATGACGTCGGCTTTCTTCCACTTGGTGAGGAAACAATGTAATCCCAAGATGGCGTTGTTGATGTTCACCATTGCTGCTACTCCTCTAAGTGGTAGTTTTTTTGAGTATTATGTTTCCTATTCCGTCGCACCCCGGGGTTTTGAGGGGTTTGAGGCTTCTCACGATTTCCCTGTCTTCTTCGGGGGAAGTCGTAGGGATGATTTCTTGATCCGTCATTCGTCGCAGCCTTCTAACCCTGCGTGTTACGTCGTTCTCGTGCTCGTCGTCGGTCTGATTTTTCCTACATTGCAGTTCCAAGCTGTCGGCTTTCTCCTGACGAGTGTAGACAACACCGTTCTCTCCGTGGATGGGCGGGACTGGTTTTCGCTTGGCACGTAGAGCCTTCTGGGTGGTCAACATGTTTCTGCCCTAAGGGTCTAGCGACGCTAGGTGGAGTTGCTATCTGTTCTGCCTGAGTTCCTGCAGGGATTTTTTAACTCTTTGAGTTAGTTGGTTGTATTCCCTTCAGTATTCGGGGAGTCCTGTCCTCTGCACCAGTTTCCTAACCCTCCTTCTGTATCGAATGAGCTATATGATATCTTCAGGGAGTTCTCCCATCGGCATTGCTACGCTTTTCGTTATAGTTTCCGTTGCGCTTTCCGTTAGCGCTGCCGGGATGTGGTTTTTCAGGGAGATGACAGCCTCTTCTACTTCTTCCTCACTATCGATTCTGGGAACTTGTGCAATGTTCCTTTGCAAAAATGCTCGGAACTGTTCCCAATTCGTTCCTAGTGAAAGTTTCCTCTTCAGGGACACTATCTCCTAGTTTTGGGAAGAAGGGGTTGTGACACGAGGAGCCACGTCGGTTCTTCCAGACCTAACGCCTGCACATCTCCCTCCTGAACTTCTAGGAATCGCATCATCGCCGGTCCACGGGTGTTCGCGAGTCCGCAATTCCACACCGACGATTTGGCGTTGAAGTCTCCTATAGCTACCGTCTGGGTACCCCGTGTTATGAGGACCTCCAGAGCATGGTTTAAGAGAGGACGCTAAGCTGCTTCATAAGAGGAAACTATATTGAGTGGGCCGTTTCGATCCATTGAAACTACTGTGGCGATGTTTTCCATGTGTTCCAGTTCCGGCGTGTCAATGAGATGATGGTCTATAGTCCTCTTTAAAGCAGATTAACTCCTTCCGCGTTTCCTCTTTGTTGCTCTCTATAGGCTTCGTAACCTGGATTTGGAAGTTTGGTATCATCCTATTTTCCTAGTTATGGAGAAGTCTATCCTAAATATCTATTAGTACAGGCAAATTAGCCATTTAGGGTAGCAAAAATTAATAAAACGATCATTTCTAGGATTTAAGTAGGTAAGAACCTGGAGAATGATATGATGCATTCTTTGCACTGCCAAGTTCCGGGAAAATTCAAAAAAATTTGGAAAAACTTTTTGATTTTTGTTTTTTTTGCTCTTGCGTCCAAAATAACGAAAATAGAGAAAAAAGTTCCCAACAAAAGTTGTAGCTCGTCTCTTTCTCTAAAAAAAAGTCTTAACAAATTTTTATCTTACTTAAGCCGTTTAGAAGATAGATCGAGTTTTCCTCTTCTAGTTTTAAGCCGCTTTGAAATGCGCGAAAAATGAGAATTCCCCGGGAGTTTCGTACGACCGGGCTCATCGATCGATAATTCTTACTATTTAAAGCCCCTAAAAAATTGAAAATAACAAAAAATATAGAGAAAAATCTCAGCTTTAATGTGGAACTAATCACAAAATTCATGAAAAAAATTATCATAGAGAAAAAGTGTCAAAAGATGGCTTAGTAAACTTTGAAGTTGATCCACAGATTTATTCATATCTTTGCCGGGAGTCGTTAGAATGATAATTCATTTTGCTCATATATTTTTATATAATGATATATTAATCCAATTAACATTTTATTGCAATCACTTTTGTTGGAAAAATATGCCTTGCGATCAAACTAGAGGGTATATTTCTCATCGATCAATCACCCCTCAAATTTTGGAGTTCAATTCGCTATATATTAATTAATAATAATAGCACAGTCTTAATTTTTGGCTTATAAGTACAATAAAATATATTCTTTTGAATGACTTTACAGTTCTTTAAATGCGTGCAGTATTTTTTGAATTTGTCTACATTATTCATACATCTTCAGAAAATGCACAATTAAACAGTAAAACATATACACCTTATTTGTTTCTTCATATTTTTCAATGAAATTTTCACGAAATATAGGTTAAAGTGCGTGAAATCGAATCCATGTAGTGATAAAGCACCAATTGTTACGGGAGAGATAGGCAGGATGCATGAATCTCAAAGATATGAATAAATCAACTGTTTAAAGTTTACTAAACCATCTTCTAACACATTTTTCTCTATGATAAAATTTTGTATGAATTTTGTGATTAGTTCCACATTAAAGCTGAGACTTTTCTCTACATTTTATGTGGTTTTCATTTTTTTAGCGGCTCTGAATAGTCAGAATTATCGATCGATGTGTCCGGTCGTACGAAGAGAATTCTCATTTTCCGTGCATTTCGGAGTGACTCAAAATTATAAGTGGAAAACTGGATTTATCTCCTAAACGGCTTACGTAAGACGAAAATTCGTAGAGAAAGAGACGAGCTACAAATTTTGTAGAAAACTTTTTTCTGTATTTTCATTATTTTAGCCGCTAGAGCAAAAAAACCGAAAATCAAAAGTTTTTCCAAATTTTTTTGAAATTTCCCGGAACTTGGAAGTGCAAAGAATGCATCATTCGATTCTACAAGTTATTACCTACATAAATCCCGGAGATGATCCTTTTATTAATTTTTGCGAGGTTTTTACAAAATTTTGCCTTCATTGCCTGTACTGTATTTTTATATTTACACATTAATCCACTTTCACGCATGTTATGTTAGGTCCTCCCTATATAAACTATTATGATCTAGCTAATGCTGCTAGAAGCTTATCTCTTTTATTGTTAAACGCTGACATTGCATAATTATTGTACTCTTGCTTCCATATAAAATATTTAGTTCTGATTTAACTTTGTAACAAGTAACACTTACAACATTTTATTAAATATAAATTTCATGTCTGAAAAATTATTGTTTTTTAAAAACTAGTTATCGGTTGCGAGGTATTTGATTGGCGCAGTCGTACGGATATTTCGTGGGAAATCCATTATTCGGACAGTCCTGTGAGTTTCAACTCTTCAACGAAAAGTGAACCGTGAAAAAAACTATACCAGGTGCAACCAAAAAGTGTTCAAATTGGATTACTTGAAAAACTAGCAGGCAGATGCACATCGTGCCGATGTTGTAAGTAGACTTTTTAGTTCATGTCAGACTCCTCTGTTTCCATTGATTCCGCTTGTGAAAACAATTTGGACTTAGAGTTAGATTTAGCAAATTTTTTCAATAAGTTAAAAATAGATTCAAAAAATTCAAAGAAGCTTAGTAATTGTAATATTAATTGTAATTCTAATATTAACTTAACTATGGCAGTACAACCACAACAACCACTACCAAAACTAGACATAAAAAATGTATCGGTTATTCCAAACTTTAATGGAAGCCCCAATAAATTAAATAGATTTATTAGCTCTGCCCAATCAATATTAACTTATTATTACGATCGTACCAATGTTGACAATTTTCAAAATACACTGTTAATAAATGGCATTTTAAATAAATTAGAAGGTCGGGCAGAAGAAGTTGTTGCTATAAATGGCGGTACTACATGGGATGATATTAAAAAAACTTTATTGCAAAATTTCGGTGATCAGAGGGATGAAAATTGTTTAAATCAAGACCTAGTAAACTTAAGGCAAAAATCAAACTAAAACCCATACCAATATCACGAGAAAGTACTCCATTTTCTAAACACAATTTGTAATTATATCGACTTGCATTCCGACGCTGCGGAAGGCAAGTGTAAAAGGAGTTTCTTCACTAAACAAGCATTAACTACATTTTTAGCTGGGTTAAGAGAGCCTTTAGGTGCCACAATTCGTGCAATGAGACCAAAGACTCTTGCCGAAGCCTTACAATTTATTAGCGAGGAGGATAACATTAAATACCTCCAACGGTCAAATCAACAGCCTAATTTGACTATTAATAGAAACCCAACAACACAACACCCTCAAAATTATAATATTAAAACAAATCAGTACCCGCAAAATTACTTTAATCCCCCATTTCCGCAAACAAATTTTCAACAAAGACCAATGAATTTTCCACAACAACAACAATTTTCTCAATTTCCACGCGGTCCGATTAACATTCAAAGTCACCCAAACCCGCCACCGCAAAGATTTCCGACAAATTCACAAACATTTGGCAGACCACAAAATGTTTGGAAGCCTAATACCAATATACAACAAAATAAACCAACGCCAATGAGTGTTTCCACTTGAAACACGAATCCTCAGTTTAGGCGACCCTATCAAAACTCTTTTCAAAATAACGGTCAAAAACTTAATAAAATTTCGGAACAATTGTTCACAACCGAACATTACGATAATCAACCGAGCGATGAGACACCCGAATATTCATATGACGAAGAACAGACATACGAATATTCGTGTCCCGACGAGGAATACCAATACGAAAATTTTCAGGAGGACCTCAGTCCAACGAACGAGACATAGTGGAATATCACATGTCCACAGACAAACAAGAGCTACCGTACATTCAAATCTCTAAACCACCATTAAAACTTCTGATAGATACGGGTAGCACAAAATCATTTTTAAACCCCGAAATTGCCTCAAAATATTACTATGATAAAATTTCATATGAACCGTTTATCGTATCTACAATATTTCAAACGTCTTCTCATAATTATTGCACAGAAATTCCAATTTTTCCAGAATTTAATCAAAATGATAATTTGAAATTTTATTTATTCAATTTTCACAATATTTACGACGGACTCATAGGGCTTGACAATATAAAACTTTTGAACGCACAGCTAGATTTTGTAAATTCAAAACTAATAACCCCTAAATGTACAATCCCAATTCGCTATCAAGAATCAGGTCAACGAATTTTATTAAAAGTAAAAATAAATCCACATACTCGAATTGTAACGAAAATACCTGTTAATCAAAACAGTGGTGATATAATTATCCCCCACCAACAAATACAAAATTGTGAAATACCCGAATCATTATCAATTGCAGAAAACGGGTTGGCCGTTGTAGAAATTTCTAATAAAACGGATAAAGAAATCACATTATCATTAACAAACCCGATTAGAACAATTCCATTCGTAGAAAACAATTACGAATTATACCACGCGGACGTAAGCACCCCAATTAATAATAAAAAAATTAATATTGACAATTTGATTCGAACTGCACATATGAACTCGGAAGAAAAAGAACAAATTCTTAAATTATGTAGGAAATATTCGGATATCTTTCACATAGAAAACCAGTCATTAACCTTCACCAACCAGGTAAAGCATTGTATAAAAACCAAGGACGAAATACCAGTATATACAAAATCATATAGGTACCCCTTTGTGCACAAACCCGAAGTGGAACGCCAGGTAAACTCGATGCTTGAACAAGGAATTATACGCCCAAGCAATTCCCCATGGTCATCCCCAATATGGATTGTGCCCAAGAAAGCCGACGCTTCTGGGAAGAAGAAATGGAGAATCGTTGTCGATTATAGAAAATTGAATGAGAAGACGATCGATGACCGATACCCACTTCCTAATATAACCGACGCGCGACGTACTGGATAAATTGGGAAGGTGCAACTATTTTTCGACGCTTGATTTGGCAAGTGGATTTCATCAAATAGAAATGAACCCTGAAGATATCCCCAAAACAGCATTCAACGTAGAGAACGGACATTATGAATATGTCAGGATGCCATTTGGCCTCAAAAATGCACCCGCCACATTCCAACGCGTCATGGACAACATCTTGCGTGGGCTACAAAATGAAATTTGTTTGGTATATCTAGATGACATTATAATATACTCTACATCCTTGCAAGAACACCTTGTCAACCTGTCAAAAATATTCCAACGCCTCAGAGAAACCAACTTTAAAATTCATCTGGACAAGTCAGAATTCCTGAAAAAAGAAGTCGCTTATTTGGGTCATATCGTCACACCCGAGGGAGTGAAACCCAACCCGGACAAGATCATTGCGATAGAAAAATTTCCGTTGCCTAAAACAGCAAAAGAAATTAAAGGATTTCTTGGATTACTTAGTTATTACAGGAAATTTATAAAAGACTTCGCGCGGATTACCAAGCCCCTAACACTGTGTTTGAAGAAAGATGCAAAAATAGAGCACACTCCACAGTTTATAAAATGTTTCGAAGACTGTAAAAAATTATTGACAAATGAACCTATTCTGCAGTACCCGGACTTTACAAAGGACTTTGTTCTAACCACAGACGCCAGTAACGTAGCTGTAGGCGCAATTCTATCACAAGGAATAATTGGGAAGGATAAGCCAGTGGCTTTTGCTTCGAGAACGTTAAGTGATTCTGAGCAGAACTTCAGCACTATCGAGAAAGAGCTATTAGCCATCGTGTAGGCGACAAAATACTTCCGACCGTACCTATACGGACGAAAGTTCAAAATCGTAACCGATCATAAACCCCTGAAGTGGTTAATGTCGCTAAAAGAGCCAAATTCGAGATTAGTTCGTTGGAGGCTCAAGCTGGAAGAATTTGACTACGAAGTTGAGTATAAAAGTGGAAAAAGTAACACCAATGCAGACGCCCTGTCGCGTATCGAAATCCACACAAAGGACATTTTTCAATATATGGACGAATTCAATGAATTTCTAACCAAATCTCAACATGAAGAAAACACCGATAATCTATCAATAATAGGAAACGTCAGTGATCAACCAATAATGGATGACGTCAGGGAAGAGCAGTAACCACCAACACAAAGAAGAGCTACAACCGACACAGAAGCAACGATATCTGCAGAAGAAACCGAAGAAGTTAACCCGGAGGAAGGAGACACCGTTCACACAAGCCACGAAGATCCAATTCAAGAAATGCCGACTTCAGAAAGATCCTTAAACTCGTTCGATCATTAAGTTAAAGTAAACTTTGTTTTTCACTCTCCCGCCAAACCGGAATGTAAACAATTATTTCCATCAAAAAACCGACTTTATGCTCAAATTTCTATTAATAATCTGGAGACGGATATAATCGACTTATTCAAAAATTATTTAGACCCAAAATTTACCTATGCCATTCATTTCGATAACGAATTGTACGTACCACAAGTTTATGAAATTTTGAGGAAAACATTTAAAAACGCCGCGTATAAAATATTAAAATGCAATACCATATTACAAGACATAATTAAAAAGGACGATCAAACAACAACTATAAAAAATTATCACGAAGGTAAAACCAACCACCGTGGCATTATAGAAACTGAAACGCGTATAAGAAGATCATACTATTGGCCCGGAATAAAATCCGACGTAACAAATTACATTAATGATTGCGAAATATGTCAAACCAATAAATATGATAGAAACCCCCCTAAACAAAAACTAATGGTTTCACCTACACCATCTAAACCTTTTGAAGTAATACACATTGACACATTTCAGTCACAAGGACAAAAATTCTTGACAATAATTGACACCTTCTCAAAGTACGCTCAAGCCTACCCCTTGACAGCAATGTTAAGTACTGAGATCGTAAAAGCACTTTTAATTTTTATGACACACCATGGTCTACCTTCATTAGTAGTTATGGATAATGGAACCGAATTAAAAAATTCCATACTCCGAGAATTTTTCAAAACCCACCAAGTTCAAATACACTACATAACAGTTAATAACCCACAGTCCAACGGTCCAATAGAGAGGTTTCACTCTACTATTATTGAACACCTACGAGTAATCAGAAATATAAATAAAGGTAAAATCGATATTTTAAACCAAATGCCCTATGCAATACTAGGCTATAATAATTCGATTCATTCGGCAACAAAACAAAAACCGATTGACATCATAAACGGGCACTTAAACACTTTCAATATTGATTTAAACCAAAAACTGATAAATAACTATATCCAAGAACATCGCGATACGACTAAAGAAATTTATAAAGCATTAAATGAAAAATTACATCAGCAAAAAGAACATGTCATTGAAAGTACCAACGAGAGACAGGACCGACACGACCCATTAACTTATGAACCTAACACGGATGTATATAGAAAAATTACTACTAAAAACCGAAACAAACTAAACCCCAAATTCACTAAAGAAAAAGTTGCCCCAAATAAAAACATTAAATTAAAAACAGTTTGTAATGTTTTGCATAAACAAAACTTAAGAAGACCTCGGGCTAATAAAAAGAAATTGTTACAGGAGCCACCTGAGCCTCCTGTCCTGGCCATGCCGACGGTCATACTCCAGGAAATATCAATAACGAACCTCAACAAGAACCCGGGCGTCCTCCCGTACAAGCTGGGAACAGCCAAGACAAAAATTAAGACACACACATTCATTCACTATTATGATTTGAACCCTATAGGAAACGAAATTAAAATAATTAAAGAACAATATGCAAATGTCACCCTTGCTATAAAAGATAGCCTGAGTCATCCTTATTTCTTTGAATTAGACAATTTTGATCGTGCCCTAGTGTACCAACTAAATTCAGCTGAACAAAAATTTAACTCCTTAAGTCCAACTGGCAGAGATAAACGTGGTCTTATTGACGGACTTGGCACTATTATAAAAAGTATATCAGGTAATTTAGATGCAAATGATGCTGCTCACTATGATCAAGCAATCCATGACTTACAAAATAATCAAAAAGAAATTGTACAAAAATTAAACAAAGAAATCTCTCTCACCACCGAGATTATTGATAATTTCAATAAAACAATCACGTTAATTAAAAATAATCAAGAAGTAATAACTTCTGGCCTGAACAAAATACGAAGTGAATTAAACAAATTCATTGTTCAGTTCAACGATTATTTAGAAACCAGAAATATTTTAGATCAACTTAGTTTAACACTAAATATAATTTTGCAATTATTAAGTGATATAGAAAATGCAATAACTTTTGCTAGATTGGGAACACTTCACAACAGCATTGTAAAAATTGACGAGCTTGAATCTACATTACAAACCATTGTAAGATATTATTCCAGTGATCAATTAATTTTTTCGCATATTTCCGATAATACTCATCGATACTATGATTTATTAGAAATCGAAGCTTACTACTCAGGAACAAAAATTGTTTTCATAATTCATTTCCCCATAGTCTACCCAGAGACATTTTCTTATTATCACCTATACTCTATTCCTACCCAGAACTCTACCACTATCATTCCTAAAAATACATATCTGATAATGAATGAGAATTTCTACCAGTATACATCGGTACCTTGTATCGAGTTACACCCCAATTACTACTGCCCTAACAATAACATGATGTATGGAACGAAAAATCAAGATTGTATTTTCGAGTTGCTGCAATTAGGATCCACTTATGAAAGCTGTCAACAAGTACCCATACAAATCGCACAAAATGTGATACAACAAATAGATGAATCACACTATATTATTATATTCCCAAATCAAACCAAAATTCAAACAATCTGTGGACGTACCGATTTCACAACACTAGAGGGAAACTACCTAATTACCTTACCACCCGGATGTCAATTCCAAACCAATGACTACAACTATATTAACGAAAAGTTAATCACCAATGGTCAACCGATGCTTTTGCCAGAGATCAATATTCCCCTCATGTCATCTGTGGCGACTTTACCAACAATTACTATAGAAGATGTTCAGCTAGACAAAATCCATGAACTCCAAAAACAACAACGAAAACTTGGACCAGTCAACCTCGTGTATGCTGAAAAATCATGGACGAATTATTGGATAATTCCAATATACATTATATTAATCTCCATAGGACTCTATTTCACCTACAGATATATTCAACGTAGAATTGGAACCCCGACGCCTACTACGAGTGAGCCAACCACGAGTGAACAACCCCAGGCGAGAACTCGGACATTTTTATCCCCATAAGATGTGCCTCAATTTAGGGATGGAGGAGTTATGTTAGGTCCTCCCTGTATAAACTATTATGATCTAGCTAATGCTGCTAGAAGCTTATCTCTTTTATTGTTGTCGCTGACATTGCATAATTATTGTACTCTTGCTTCCATATAAAATATTTAGTTCTGATTTAACTTTGTAACAAGTAACACTTACAACATTTTATTAAATATAAATTTCATGTCTGAAAAATTATTGTTTTTTAAAAACTAGTTATCGGTTGCGAGGTATTTGATTCGCATAACAATAATAACAATATGCAAATTACTTTATCACTAATTAAAATATATAATGATATAAACAACTTTCCAAACCATATAAACTAGATAAGGAATAGTACAAATTAGAATTCAATTGTAATTAAATCAGTTATATTCCAACCTCTGTAGAAGTAACTCATAAATTGTAAATAAGTTTGTTACCCTGGGTAATAAAAGTATTTCGAAAATTTGTGTTTATCATTGAATATAATTGGCGCAGTCGGCAGAATTGGAGTCAGGTCAAATCCAGTACAGATTTACCAGGAGAATTTCACCGAAATCCTCTGCATAAGGAATTACGGTTCTGAAGAAATTCGTGGATCCGCAGAAACAGTACCACACGGACGAAACCTTTTGTATCAACCATTTGGACTCCTACTCAACGAAATACTTACCCCAGTAAGTCTCAAAACTTTCGTTTTACTTTTTGAGTGCTAACATTGAAATTTAAATCACAGAAAATTCTGAACGAATATCAGAATTTTCGGAAAATTTTGAACGAATATTAAAGTTTTCAATTAAATTTCGCCTACCCATCGAAATTTAATTTTAGTTGAGTCAAAAATTTTGTTCAAATTTTGTTCAAATACCAAAAATTTGGTAATTTTTTTTTATTAAAAAGCAGTCTTAAATTAACATTTTTTATTCTAAACAAAGTGTCTCTTCCCAGTGAAACTATTACAGTAGTTGAACATGGTGAAATGGAGATGTTAATCATATGTTAGATGTGTAATTTTCAACTTTTTAAAATGTTCGTTGATGTAATTCCAAGATTCGATGGCGAACCATCAGTCTTAAATGATTTTTTGTCTGATTGTGATGAATTAGTAGGTGCATATGGATCAACTAATGAATTACAAAGTAAATTTGTTCTTAGAGCTAGTAGAAGCAAATTATATGGACGAGCTCAAGTCAATATTGCCTCTCGCCTCGAATTAAATTCTTGGGAAAGTATAAAAAAAATTTGATTAATACATTAGGCGATGCTAGAGATTTACCTACTTTACGAACTGAATTAATACATTTAACTATTGATCCTAAAACGAAGACCTTATTGTCATTCGAAAATAAAATCTTAGAATATCAGCCATTATTAATGACAAAATTAAAACAGTCAAATAATTCTGCTTGTGCAAAGAAGCCAAGGGCACTGTCTTTCAAAAATTAAGCTTAGACACTTATGTCAGAAATCTACCACCTAACTTTAAACACATGGTATGAACGAAAGAGATTGATGACTTACACAACGCTATTGCATTCGTTACCAAAGAACAACAATTTCAAAATTATATTAAAACAGTTAATTCATCCATGACACTTTATCAAAATTATTGCGGCCCTTCAAACTATAATAAATCTTTTCAATCATTCATACAACCCTCAACTTCTAGACAATCTTTTCAACAATTCATACAACCTTCATCTTCTAGACAATATTTTCTGCCATTCATTTAACCCTCACATTCCAGACAAAATTATATGGCAGCTGACAAACGACCAAACTCAACAAATTCCAATCCAATCATGACACCTAGAAATTTCAATAATAATCACTCTACACCGATGGATACATCAACTATTAATAAAACTACAACATTCAGTCAAGACAAACAGACCAACATCAATGGCTACTTCAACTATCAACAGGCAAACACGCCAACCCTACGGTTATCTACCACGAATAGAGGAAGAAATGAATCTTCTCGAATGTACCCTCACTCTCAACTAACATGTGTTATTCCGGAAATAACACATCCGAAATAGATCATACAAACATTTCATTAGAAGACTTTGTAATACCCGAAGTTCCAACTTTAGAACAAGAAAGTCAATTTACTTATGAAGAAGACCTTGATGACTCACATTTTACCAACAAGCCTCAACAAAACCAACAGACTTAGCTGAATGCAATACAAGTTATAACCCACAGTCCCCTACCATATATACAACTGACTTATCGCCCTATAAAACTCTTAATTGACACTGGCAGTTCGAAAACTATTTTAAGACCCCCAATTGTCAAACAATTTTGTCCACAGTTTATTTTTTCGAGCCCAGTAAAAATTATAACAGGCATCGGTGAAATAATAATTAATGAACAAGCAGAAATTCCAGCATTTCCTCAATTCAATTCAAATCAAAATTTCAATGTAATTCTTTATGACTTTCATGATTACTTTGACGGTGCATTAGGTTTTGAAGATATAAAAAATTGAACTTAATCGTTTCGCCACGAGATAATATAATATTTAATGACCAATGTCAGTTACCATTCCTTGATGAACAAACCCAAAATTCACAGTTCACAATTCGAGGACAAGAAATTAGACAAATCAAAACCTCAGTTAACTTTCCCAATAATGCTGAACTTTAAATTCATGAACAAAAAAATGAAAATTATTATATTCCCGAAATTATCACTACAGTAAAAGACAAAAATATATCCTTTGAATTACATAATTACAACTCTCATCCTGTTTCTTCTAACAAAAAAGTAAAAATTTACGAATCTCTATACTAAACAATTATGATACATTTAACTATAAAATTCTAACACCAACAAAAAACCTGGAAAAAAACGAAATTAAATCACTTCTTAGAACTAACCACTTAAATAAGGAAGAACACTATTTAATCAAATTATGTAAAAATTATCATGACGTTTTTCAAAAACCAAATGATAAATTAACTCTTACAAATTCAGTAAAACATGAAATTAAAACCAAAGATGACTTGCCAGTCTATACAAAAAGTTACCGCTCTCCATATATACATAAAGAAGAAGTTCAAAAACAAATCAAAGAAATGCTAGACAATAATGTAATTAGACCTTCACAAAGTCCTTATTCTTCACCAATTTGGATTGTTTCTATGAAAGCTGATGCCAGCGGAAAGAAAAAATGGCGTTTGTGAATAGATTACAGGAAACTAACTGAAAAAACAATTGAAGATCAATATCCTATATCTAATATTACAGAAATTCTGGACAAGCTAGATAGATGTTCTTATTTCTCCACCATTGACCTAGCATCAGGGTTCCATCACATTAAAATGCACTCAAATTCAACAGAAAAAAAGCGTTTTTAGTAGACAAGGGACACTATGAATTTATTAGAATGCCACTTCGGCTAAGAACGCACCAGCAACATTTCAAAAATTCATGGATAATGTTCTTAAAGGACTACAAAATAAAATCTGCTTAATTTACATGGATATTGTAATTGTTTCTTCCAATGGACTTCAGGAACATATGCAAAATTTACAACTTGTCTTTGAAACTTTCAGAAAACATCAACTCAAAATGCAATTGGATAAATCTGAATTCTTGTGAAAAGAAGTAGTATTTCTCGGCCATATCGTTACTAGAGACGGAATCAAACCAAATTCAGATAAAATTAAAACTATTCAAAATTATCGAATAAAGACATTAAAGCATTTATAGGACTCTATAGAAAATTTATAAATAATTTTGCAAAATACTAAAATCATTCTAAATAATGAATTAATAAATGGTTTTGAAACTTGCAAACAATTATTAATGAATAGTCCAGTTTTAAGCTACCCAGACTTCACGAAACCTTTTGTAATAACAACAGACGCATCCAATTATGCAATTGGTTCAGTTCTATAACAAAATAATAAACCCCTTTGGTATGCATCTAGGACACTTAATGACGGTGAAATTAATTATTCAACCAGCGAAAAAGAGCTTTAATCTATGGCCATGTAAACAATTCAGGCCATATTTATATGGCAATAAATTAACAATTTACACAGATCATAAACCATTACAATGAATTCAAAATTAGTTTGATGGAAACTAAAACTAGAGGAATATGATTACGAAATGAAGTACAAAGAAGGATGTCAAAACAAAGTAGCTGACGCATTAAGTCAAATTAAAACGGAAGAATGCAACGTAAATGATACAACAAATAACGACAATTTAGACAATATTAGTCCCAAGTTCAACTGGATGATGATATGGATCAATAATTTGATGAAATTTTAGCAGAAAACGCTTCTTCTGAATAAATACAAGACATTGATAATGACACACAAACACAGCATACAGCACATGAAGACACGATCTTTACTTTACCTCATACGGAACAACCTGTTAATTCGTACAAACCCCAAATTATAATTACATAATCTAATAATGCCCCAAATGAAATTTGTGATACGAGACTCATCTTTAACAACCAAAGACATTTAATTACAATACGAACAACATTAGGCGACGAAAATACCCTAAAATTCTTGAAACCATTCATTTCTATTGATAAAAATACATGCTTTAAATTTTCAACTCAAACTCTAGAAAAGACAATTACGAGAATTCTAAGATACTCATTACTATATCGTAGAAATAACAAAATTTTAATTTCTAATATCTTATTAGAAACAACAAAATCAATTCAAAAAACTTATTATTGGCCTAATATTCAAGAATACGTCACAAATCACATTAATACTTGTCAAACTGGCTTATTATTAAAATACGACGGACACCCACAAAATATCAAATTACAAATTACAGAAACTCCAATGAAACCTTTCCAAAATGTTCATTTCATATTAACCAAGAAGATTTTCTTACCAGCTTTGATCCATTTTCAAAATTCGGTCAAGCCTATTATCTTAGGCTTAAAAATAGTATTTGTATCATGGAAGCCCTTTTACAATTCTTCTCACATATGAGTATTCCCAATAAAATTACGGCAGATAATGGAACAGAATTTAAAAATCAAATAATAACGGACTCTTGCTTACTACATAACATAAATTTACATATTACAACACCTTCTCACTCCAATTCTAATCCACCAGTAGAATGATTTCATTCAACACTTGCAGATTCTATTCGATGTTTACGATTAGAACAACAAAAACCTATCAAATACCTTATGACTTTAGCAGTTGTGTTATATAACAACTCAATTCACTCAGTCACACAAATAACACCATTTGAGATTATTCATGGCCCTAGAACTAACCCTTATGACATATCTCCCCGAATAATTATTTCTCATTCAAATCTCAAGAACCCCAAACTATACAACAAAATTATACAGTCTATGTCAAAACAGGCAAAAGAGTTGCAAAACATTTACCAATATTTAAAAGAAATAACATAACTATAACTACTACATCTGGAATTAGACATAAGAATCATGTTCAAAAACAAAGAAAGATTCCTAATTCCGAACCTTTGTTACAGACATACTAAAAACCCACCGGCCTTTCGGCTTTGGGCAAAAAACCTTGACCCCTTTCCAGCGAAACCCCTGCCAATGGAACCCATCCCATCTCCACTTCTCCAAACCAGCGGGGAAAGACCCAGTTTTTTTGTTTATTTATTATTTTTTCCATACTCCTTTATTAACAATTTAACATTTAACAATTTCAACAATTTTAGTTCTCTATAAGAGACGACCTCCCTCATTCACCCCCTATATTCTCCACATTCATGATCATTTCCGCCCATTCATTCCATTTTCTCACTTGCTCACTGTTCGTTTCACTCCCCGCTCTCAGACATACTTGTAAATCACCCCATTCATTCATGATTTGATTTCTCCCTACTACCCTGTCCTCTCTCACGCATTCATATCTAATATGTTCACTATTTTCCATACCCATACCGCATGCGCATTCTCCATTTGTCACTCTAAGATTAAATCTCCTCAGGTAACCCAGGAGGTTTCCGTGGTCCGTGGCCATCTGAGCGCCCTTGAAGGACAGCCCCAGTTCCCCGTAGCCCACGGTAGGACACACCTGAAAAAGGCTCCTCCCTGTTTTTTCGTTGACCCACTGTACTTGCCAGGCCTCCAGTATTTTAGTCTTGGTCTCTTTCTTCCGCATTCTTTTACTTCTCTACTGCACTTCTGGTTTCTTCTGTTCGCTGCTTCCTTTTACCTCCACATTATTATTATTCTTGCTCCAATTCCCTCTAGGGTTTCAATCATTTTACGTACTTTCCGGGCCTCCTCTTCACTGGTGTCTCTATTTTCCAATTTATCCATTGCCTGCAGGCTGTCTGTGATGATCGCTATCTTCGTCCGTCTTTGTCCGAGTTCCCCTTCCTCCATTTTATTCTTGATTAGTTCTAATACTCGTCGTATCGCCGTCAACTCTGCCGTCGTTATCGGCGTTCCTTTTTTGATAGGTTCCTTGACGACCATTGACCTTTCCTTGGTTTCTACCCACCCTGCGATTGCCACTATCCCTCTCTCGTCTGCACTAGCGTCTGTGTAGCACACGATCTCCTGTGCTTCCTCTTTGTTCCTTGCCCAGTTTCGGTCCAGCTTAACCTCAAAGGTGGGGTGAGTCCTATTACTGTCAGTCTTCAGTTTCTCTATCCTCTCTAGTTTTCTCTCCATATATAGGATGTTCGCCATGGTTTCGAGGGGTGGTACTCCCGTCATGACCTCCAGGGCCGCTGTAGGAGTGGTCCTATACGCCCTCTGGAGGCCTAGGAGCACCAGCCTCTGCGTTGCCCTTAGTTGTTTTATGATCCTGCTATCTCTTGCCCTACTACCCCATACTTCAACGCCGTATATTATAGCCACTCTAATTACTCTCTCGTATATGGTCCGTAATAGTCTCGTGTGCAGTCCATATTTCCTCCTCAGAATCGCCAGAAGCCTGGTACAGGACTCTCCCACTCTTTTTCTTACATTCTTGACATGATCAATATACTTGAAGGTTCTGTCGATTTGTATCCCCAGAACCCCCAAGCTCTCTTTCATGTCCACAAATTCCCCTCCCATTTGTATCCGTGGCTCACGTATTCTCCCTTTCGCTGCTACAAACATCGCCTCTGTCTTTCCCCTATTCTATTTCAACATGTTCTCTTTCTCCCATCTCTCACACTCCTCCCTGATTTCGATCCATACCCTCTCTATTTTCTTGACTGACTTGCCCCTGATGATTATCAGCTGGTCATCGGCATATGCCTGTAGGTAGCATATCCTTCCTTCCTCTCCATCCCCTATTCCCTCTCCTTCATTCATCCTTTCATTTACCTCATTCATCCGTCGAAACCATCCTTCCATTAACACTAACCATAGTGTAGGCCCCAAACTAGACCCTTGTGGACATCCCCTTTCAATTTCAAAAGTCTGTCCCCCGCTATTTATTTTCCTATTTTTCATCAAATCCTCACACACTCTCCTAATATTACCATGCATTTGCATTATTTCCATTTCTCTGTCCACTACCGGACCCCATGCCATATTAAAGGCGTTGCTAAGTTCTAACGCAACCACCATGCTATGGTAGCCCTTCCTCTTATTCAATTCAATTACCTCTATCATACGCTTGACTGCCATACACGTATCCCTTCCACTCCTAAATCCATACTGCTCCTTATCATACTTCCCTTCCTCCTCCCAGGGTGGGCAGCAGACAGATCGGCCGAGGGTCCCCATTCCTTTTTGGGATCCAGGTCACTCTCGCCCTTTTTCAGATTTCTGGAAAAATACCTTGCCTCAGACATTCGTTGTAGATTCTCGCTAGCCATGCTCCCTTAACTTTCACGATCTCTTTCATAGCTTCATTTGGAATTCTGTCATCCCCCACGGCCTTCCCATTCTTCATACCATTCACTACCTCCTGTACCTCCCGCGCTTCTATTTCCCTGTCATTCGGACTATAGACCTTTCTCCTTCTCTCTACTTCCAGATGTTCGTCTCTTCTGTTCCCCTCCACCTTTGGGAAGTACTTTTTAACCAGGTATGTGTTCTTTTCTTCCTTACTCGTTGTATATTTTCCATCGGCCATCTTGATCATTCCTTCTATGTCTTCATTCATGGGTCTCCTTATAAATTTCCAGATCCTGTCCCATTGGTCCCTTTCGCATATCCTCTCTATCTCCCTATCAAGTGCTGCAGTCCTTTCTTCTTCTATTTTCTTCTTATATTTTCTCCTTTCTTGTTTGTATTCCTCTTTTTTCCTTTCTCGTGTCTGATCGTTTCTTTCCTCTTGCCATTCTTTCCTCATTCTTTTAATTCTTTTTCTCATTATGTCCAGCGTCCCGTTCCACCATTTCTCATTCACCTCGTGTATTCTGATTCACCTGATGAATCTCCTGCATGCCATTTGGCAGTGATCACTAAACTCTTTTATTACTCTTTCTATATCCACGATGTTCTCCTCTTCTTCATGATTGGCTATTTGGCTCCTAAACTCCTCCCAGTTCGTGTTTTGAAAATCGTACTGCCATCTTTCCCTCTTATCCTTGGGGTCGCCTGATACACTATACCGGATGTAACGGTGGTCGCTAAGCGATTCCTCCTCCTCTACTTCCCATCCTCTTACTTCTACATCCCTGCTCGCTGTTATATCTACCCAGCTGTTGCCTGTGTGCTGGAGAAGGTCGCCCCGCTGGTTGACTCATTCTCCAGCACCAAACCCTGTGCGAGTAGCCACTCCATTAAATTTCCTCCTTTTTCGTCCGTTTCGTTTCCCCCACATGCCTCATTCTTAGTATTCAAATCTCCTCCTATTATCATAGGTTTTTTCCAATCTTTAATCGCCTTTTCAATTTCCTTAATTCTAATACACTCCCTCCCTCCCGGTTCATCATATATACTGACGGCCAAAACTTCTTTTCCCTTAGCTGTCGATATTTTGACACTAGCTACGTTATCTGTCGTTGCCTGGTTCCATCCATGGACGTTCTGTATCCTGTTGCTAACCCATATTTCGGCCTTACTTTTGTCTCCTTTCCTAAATCTTTTGTATCCCCTCCATTCTGTCTCCCTTGCATATGGTTCTTGGATCAAAATTACATCTATTTTTTGGGTTTCTGCTTTCTCCCTCATCAATTCCGTCGCCGCCTTCCCTTTCCCCAGATTGATTTGTAGTATCTTAATGCTCCCCATTCTCGAATTTAATCATCCTCCGGCTTCTTTCTGCCTGGCGTAGATACACGGGGCAGCTTCTGTCGTTTGCCCGGTGATCGTCCGGCACTCTTCCCACTTCCTTACAATTTACGCAGTGTACGTCGCTCTTCTCACAAGTTCTTCCCTCATGTGGTCCTCCGCATACGTAGCATGCTGGGTCCCTTTGGCAGTATTTACTTACGTGCCCAAATCTGCTGCACTTAAAACGCAAGGCCACGTCGATATATTCTTCGGCGTATCTTACCACCAGGTCTATGCTCAGCCATCCTTTCTTCAAAATGTGCTTGGCTATGCTCCCTTCACATTCAATTACCCAATTTTCTCTCTGTGCATTTCTACATTTTTTCTTCGTAACCACTCTGCAACTCTTCCTCTCTTGCGCTGTGAAGTTGTTCCTTAGCTCCGGATTCTCCTCGAACATTAGTTCCAAAAATTCTTCTTCACTCAGTCCCTTTTCTATGCCCGTGATTATTATCTGTGGTATTGCTTCTCTGTTATTTTTTACCAGAAGGTCTTGGTCTACGCTTAATATTCCTCTTATTCTCTTGGCCTGTTCTGCTGTCTGAGGGACGATGGCTACTCCTCCTCCTTGCGTTATGTATACCCCTCTCATTCCCATGTTTTCCTTGGCATCTCTTAGCTTTATTTTCACCTCTTTCCATACTAGATCGCCTGTTTCTACTCCTTCTTTTCTCACTATAATATCCAATTTATCCCCCTTAGGAGGCGTTTTCCATCCAGTTCCCTTCTGAAGTCTCTCTCTTACCCCTACCTTGGCCACTTCGGCGAAAGTTGGGTTCTTTCTCCTTGTTTTTGGAATTTCCCATTCACTGTCCGTCTCCCTGTCCTTCTCAGTTTCTGTGTCACTACCCCGCACCACCGTAGGTTCCGGGGCCGTCCTATTTTCCTCCCTGTTTCGTATCGTTTTTCTAATTGCCCCTTGTGCCCTTTGTCTATCGACCTCCTGAGTCCTCTGGGATTCCTGTACCTGAGATCGCCCCTGTGATTGCGTAACTGGTTGCGCTCGGGCTTGTGCCTGCCCTTGCCCTTCCCCTACCGCGAGAGTCATATTGCTTTCCGTATTACTTAAGCCTAACCTAGTTTCTATCTTGTTCATCCATTCTCTCATATACTTTCTTTCCCGGTCATTCTCACTTTTAATGTCCTTCAACATCCTCGCGTTTTCCTTCCACTCATTCCTTTCTTTTGTTATCTCCTCTAAACGTGTCACACATACAATAAATTCTTCCCACATAGCCCTACATTGCATTTCAATCCCTTTCAAATTCTCGGTCACACAGTCTCTTTCTGTCTTGTTAAATTGTATCTTGCCTCCCGAAACCCTCGAGGTCGCCTCTTTCACACTTTCTATATTTGTCTTGATACAATTTATAAAGTTTCTCTCTTCTCCTCCTACTTCTTCCCTTTCTTTTTGATACTTCTCTTGTTTCTTCCTATTTTCTTCCCGTCTACGTTCTTCTTTCTCCTTGTATCTTTTCTCCGCTTCTTTGTTTCTGGTTTCCTCCTGGCGTTCTTTTCTCTTTTCCTCTTCTTGTCTTCTTTCCGCCGTTGTTCTTGGTCTCTTTTCTATTTGATCCTCTCCCTCTTTATTCCTATTTTCTTTGGCTTTTTTCTCTCTCGCTTCGTTTTCGTCTCTCTGTAAGATACCCTTTATTTTTTTCTGCGTTGTCTCCTCCCTGTATTTCTCCTTCTCTATTTCCCTGAAAGATCTATCTAGGTCCTCCTCCTCAGTCCCTGCCCCTACCTCTCCCGGGCATGACATCTTTCGTGGCCTCTTGGCCTCTATTCCTGGCGGGGTTCTCGCTATCGAGTCTCTCCTCGGTATTTGTCCTTGTTTCTCGTATTCCTGCTCAGCCCTTCTTATGTCCTCGTCCTTGACCTCTTCCCTCTCTTTCCTTTTTACTCGCTCCGTCTCCATATCTCTTAGTCGTTCTTTCTACCTATACACATGCGTCCGCAAAGCACAAAAAAATACTAAGCCCGGCCCTTAGGCACTAAGTTAAGCTACGCTACCTTTGCTCATGCACTATTCATCCACTACTCTACTCAATACTGCCTATATTGTCCTATACTAATCTACTATTGCTATGCTAGCTTACTTACTTTGCTATAAAGTCTTCACTGTTTTTTCTCCCACCCTGTGTCCTTGTCGTGGGTTTTCGAAAGTACCCCGAATTTGAGTTTTTGCACAAAAAAAGAGAGGATGTTGCTCTTGTGAACAACTCCTCTCGATTGTCCTTTGCACTACTCCTTCTTCCACTGAATTCGAAAGTACCCTAAACTCTGTTTTTGCACAAAAAAAGAGGATTTGTCCCGTTTGGAGACAATCCTCTAGTTCCACTTCTAACACTAACTATTATTCTAAGTCTTACTCCTACTCCGTTTCAAGTCTCTATCTTTTAGGTCCTTTCCTATTGCTGAGAGCGGGTTTTCACACTTGGTTTCCCCCACTCCACTACGTCACTACTTCCCCTTCTACACTCGGGCTGCGCCCCCGGCGTGATTCCCCTTTAATCCTTTTCACGACTAGTGACCACACTTTTCAACACAACTAACTATACGTCCAACTACTACAGCAGTCAAAACACAAGTGAACCTTTGTTACAGGAGGAAAATGACGAACAAACTGATAATGACAATAACCTTAATCCTTCTCCTTCAAACAACACAAGCCGATATAACCTTCGACTCCGTCATTCATCTAACAATCTTTCAGAATTTAGGCTCAGACGTTCGAGTAATTATACCACACATTCATCCATGAAATTGAACTAAAACCTTTAATTGATGCATACCATGATACTACAATGCAGTTAAATCTAACACTAGATAACGATAAAAATAATTCAAAAGAAAAAAATTACGTAGCTTTAATAAATCAAGCAGAAAACATAGAAATTATAGTTAAACAAGAACTTCAAAAAGTTATCCCAAAAAGATTAAAAAGAGTAAAAAGGGTAAAAAGAGGGTTATTTAATTTCGTAGGCAACAAAGCTCTATTTGGAGTCGCAACTGAAGACGACATTAAAAATTTCGGAACAAAAGTTGACAAGCTTCTTTCTAACGAAAAAACTTTAGCGACTGAACTAAATTTACGTACTTCATTACTTTCATCTTTTGAAAATAAAACTAAGGACTTAATGGACAGAATCACATCAAATCAACAAAAATTAAGTAATAATGTAATATTTCTCAGACATAATTATAACACAAACCTTCAACGTCAAATTATCATTAATCAATTCTAAATGATTCTTTATTATTTTCAACAAATTGAGCAAACAATTACCTTTTTATCATCCATTCTTATTAAATACCAGAAAGGTTCAAACAATTCTAATTAACTTAAGACTGCTATATCCTGAAACAAATCTATTGAAATTCAGATATCCATATTAATTTTTTCAAGTTCTAAAATCATTCTTTACACAAGACGATTATATGATTTTAATTGGAATTCTTTTACCAATATTAGCACCAAAAACATCCATTTGCCTTTACGAAATTATTCTTGCACTCATTCAAAATAAAACCATTATCCCCAAACAACCTTTTCTGGCTGTTGACTCTCATAATAACTTCCAGTGGATCGCCAGGGAACCAATGAACATTGAAGACATTTTCTTCATTCAGAATAAGAGTTCAAAGAATGTTTTGTTGAATTACTACGCAGAAGAAAAGAAGCCGAAACAATCTGTAAACTCTCTACTCTTCATCTAAAAACTCCACATGTCGAAGAACTATCACTTGCCGATTTTGTCATTATAATTGACGACGCCATTACAGTAGAATATACGTGTCACCAATGATATTTTCTTATAAAACTCTGATCCAGAATACCAAAATTTCCTTGATACCGCATTGTGAATTTTATGTTAACAATCAATCATACTTATATGAAGAACAACCATTTCATTCCAAAACTACATTTTTATTACCGAATATATCACTGGACAACTTCCAATATATTATGATGATTTTAAAATACCCTCGTTGAAAAATCTGCAAACAATTCAACTCCAACTATCTAAATTACACAATGTTCAAGTTAACGAACTCCCCACTATGCCACATGTGAATTATTTATGGATACTCCTTCCACTATTTCCATTTATTTTGTTATTCCTTTACATTTATCTGCGCACAGAATGGAAGAAACCACTTATTACAATCTTCCTTGGAATCAAGAAAAGAACATCTACCGAAAAAACAGTCACTTTCAAAAAAGATGAAAGAATAACCATTGCACCGAAATCAGCGAAACCTGGAACCCAATTAATTAGAACCCAACTTCCGTTCTAAGAGTTACGGAGACATCCATCCTAAATATCTATTTTTATTTTTACACATTAACCTACTTTCACGCTTAACAATTATAACATTATGAAAATTACCTTATCACTAATTAAAATATATAATGCCGTAAACAACTTTCCAAACCACATGAACTAGATAAGGAATAGTATAAATTAGAATTTAACTTGTAATTAAATCAGTTATATTCCAACCTCTGCAGAAGTAACTCATAAATTGTAAATAAATTTGTTACCCTTTGTAACAAAAGTATTTCGGAAATTTGTGTTTATCAATGAACATAATTTCCTGCAGGGACATCACGTCGATGGTGTACCTCTCCAAGATGTCTTCAATTTCTAGCTTGCTCTGTCGGGGGCCGTTTACGTTCCATGAGGCAATCTGCAAGATTTCGGCTTCAAAAGCGTAGCAGTCAACTACTCTTGGAGCATGTTTGACTTTGGGCGAAGATTGCGCTCATTGCTGAGCACATCCGCTGCGTCTGTGCCAGAGCAGCTGTGATATTATGGGCCACGTCAGAATTCGGAAGTTTGGCCCCGTTTCTCGGCGCTGTCTTGGTTTTGTTTGCAGGTATGGCTTTGCCCTTGGCGTTTCTGCGTAGCTTCTTCCAGCAGTGGCCTTTCTGGTCCATGTCGCGGCCGTCTTCGCCCCAGATCTCTGATTGTTGGTCTTCGTGGGACCTGCTGGTTTTTTGGGGTAGCTGAGGTATCCTCTGTAGCTTGCTGGGTGGGGCCCTTGGCAATGGGCGCACTTGGCAGGGCTCTCCTTTTCCTTATGGCATCTTGTGGACCGAACTTGACGCACTTTATCTGTGCAGTGCACCTACCCTGCGCATGGCCAAAGTACTGGCAGCAGTGGCACTGAGAGACGGCTGGGGCAGCTGTTTTTCTCTCGACTCTGACTGTTAGTGAGCAGCACCAATTGACTTCCAGAATCCTTTTTTGGTTCAGGGGGATTTGCACGAGGACAAGGAGCATCTCCCTCTTAGTTCACCTGGATGCCATCCGTTGGTCGGACACTGGTGTCAGTCCTTTCTCTTGAAGTCATCTTTGATGTCCTCGTTCGTGACACCTGTTGGTATAACTCTGACCACCACCCCCAGGAGCGTCTCCTCTGGTAAAGCGTATGTATGATGTTCCCACTTTGCGATAGTGAACAGCCTGGTCATTCTACGCTAGTTTTCGGCGGTTTGGGGCTCAGTGGCTATACCTTCTCCGACGATTTTCGCTTTGGTGTATTTGACTTGAGCATCTCGTAGCCTAAGGCTGGCGGAGGTCCATATTTGCTTCTTCCTAAGAATGACAGGAGGGACTTGCATCTTCTTCTTGCTCATCGTAGCCTCTTGGGGTCCCGGCACAGAGGTGGTGGCGACTTCTGTGGGGGCCCTCTCCTGGACAGTCTTTGTTTTGGGCTGTTTGGGATCCTCTTCGTCGGTGTCTATTTGATGGGTGGCCGACTTCTTTCTCTTACGAGCCGCTTTTTGTTAGCAGCCGGAGGGGTTTTGGGAGTTGCTCCCTGGATGGTCCTCAGGAGCAGGTGCTGGATATTTTGAGCCAGCGCTTCTCGGGCTTGGACGGCCGTATTTGGGTAATTTTTTCAGTGAGGTTCTGGATTTGGGTTCTCGTGGCCTTATTTTCTTCTAGAAGCCGATGTATTGTACATCATTTTCGTCTTGGATGGGCGTACTGACCCGAGATTTTCAGGAATAGTCATCCACGTTGCTGTCCTCTACAGCAAATGACATTTTTCTTTCCTGAAAAGGGAATACATATAATATTAAGGGAGAGAAAAATAACATATATAATATAACAACTTTGTTGCGTACATCTGGGAACTTTAAGTAATTTTATTAAATTCTAATAAACTAAACTTAGTTTTTGAGAAATATGTAGAGATATGTACCATACTCTGGTAACTAAAACCCCAGACATTAAATTATCATAGACAATCTGTTTAAATTTAGGAATGTACAAATTTATTATATTTTCATAATTAAACTCTTTTTGTATTCCAGTTTTTGCTAATAGCTCTCGTAGAACACAGAGGTTTCATTCGAATAGTAAATATATCGATATTTCACAGCATCCATTTCTTAATTATTAGTTATACCAGATATACAGCAGGAAGTATTGTGGGTTACATAGAACGCGGATCCAAATACTTAGTAATTTTTAGTTCATGAAATATGGTAGCACTATGTTAATTGAGAGGGGATATCATTTTAATTAGTAGCTGGCCTAGAGCAGAATTGGCAATTTCCAGTTCTGCAGCAGCCTAACTCAGACTTAAACTTTTTGATAATTATTTCATCACACGCGGTGTGTTTCTTTTGGTGTTACAAATTTTCTCTTAGCGATCTATTTAATAAAATGTAATTAAATTTATTTAATTAATTCCCCCTCAGTAGTATTTAACGGCCTTTAGCCATATTTCTGAATTCTGCTAATTTAATCTAACTAAACAGCCATAACTCTGAAACACGTGCTGATGTCATTTTTTCTTCTTCCCAAACGTAGACTTCTGGTGCCAAATTTAACTACAAACTTCAAACAGAAATTTCAAATATAAATACAAACTTAACATACACGTAATACAACTGCCAAGTATAGTTACATGTTAGTATTATCTAATACGAATACAAGGGAAATAACTTCTTTCCGTTTGATGGTTAAATACCTACTAGATTCCATGAGAAAGATAGTCCAGTCAAATCCAGTTTAATCAAGTTCAGCTTAGTCGTCAAAATCAGTTTAGTCAAGTCCAGTTTAGTCCAGTCAATCCAAATCAACAGCAAAACCCTAGCGTTATACAGGTTAACAAGACGTCAAACCACGTCGAGGGGCCGTCTGTGTTCAGAGAGGCTGTTAGAAAAAACTCAGACATCAGAACTCAGCAGGAGCCCTCATCCAATATCTATCTATTGCTAGATTGGTGAGATTCTGAAATTTTCAATGATTTTTCATATCACATTTATTGTGTAACATTTATTGTGTAACTTTTATTGCATAGAGTGTTTTTTTGCCTTTAGTAATAAATTAATTAAGCTATAAATATTTTTGGAAATAATATTACTTAAAATTTCTATTTCATAGTTAATAACATTATTTTACACTTTATATTGATCAAATTTGTTGATTTTTTTATCTAATGGTAAAATTTTATAGTTATTAATAAATATGTATTTTTTATCATAAAATTCAATTTTTCATTTTTTTTTGTTTGTCTGTCCACCATAAGGTCAAATCTTTCCACGGCGGTTGGTTTCACCATTGCAGGGGTAACTCATAAATTTTTCTGTGAATGGCGCCCGTAATATTTACATCATTTTAAGTTACCTCTGAGTGGTGGAACAAACTGACTTAGTAAAATATCACAAAGATATTGGTTCACCCTCTGGCTGATTTAAAAAAAATTAATTGAATCCACGAAATCCCAGCCACGCATCAGATCAACTAGCGGTACGCCGACATTACTTGTGTGTTGGTTGAATTGCCTTTGGTTATCACCTTAACCGGTGATACCATTGTAAATTTTTGTAAGGCCAAGTAGTGATGTAACAACTTTTATTTATCTTTTTGTCCTATTGTCTTGAAAAAGACATATAGAACTCCTCTTCTTAGTGAAGAACCTGGGTGCGGGGCTGCCACTTTACGACTAGTTACTTTTACTAACATTGTTGCGCTGTTCCGTAGACACGTCTGTTCGCCTCAGTAGCTCTGGTAACTATGTCTAAAAGCAACGAGTCAGTCAATTGTAGCATTTACTGTACTTGAATGCTTTCGACTTCGAACACTTGCTGGGGAAATATGGCAACGTAATTTGTTAATATATTTTGACATATTCAATATGTATAGAAACAAATTGGTTATCTGGCGATATTATAATATGTAGGAATAATCTTCGGGCTGTCGAATTGTATTTTGTTTCGTAATTTTGGGGTACTTATACCGTGTAAAAAAATATGTTTCAAACTTCCAAATAATTCTATATTTTTATGGTAATCATAAGAACTTGTATGGTTTAAACACTCATAAGATGCATTTATTTTACCATATATAAATTATATTAGCATTTAGAATTGGTAAGTATGTAAGGATATGTTTGAGTTAGAATACCCATATTTTTAATTTGTTAGGCTTGTTCTTATAAGTAAGTGTTTATAGTATAAACGAGTAGGTTGCAGTCGGATGTGACCAACTGCGGATAATTATTTAATTAACATTTTGCTCGAATACAACTCTATTCACTTTTACATTCAGTGAGATTAAATACAGAAATAATATTCTTTATTTTTATTGGTCAAATAGGTATTCGCAGTCGGCAACGCCATGCTGCAAACTCACTTGTTTCTTAATAGCATTATTAAAAATGCCTTTTATTCACTAAAATATGTCAGGTTTCTTTCCTTGGCAATATTATCAAGTACACTTTAAATATTATTTTTCACCACTGTTTTCTTAATTTATTTCTCCTATAGAGGGACAACTCTGTATATTTTCACTAAAAGTATCAGCTACATGTCAACAAAATTGCAACAGACATACACAGAGAAAGAGTGATGAAATCGGAAGACCTTTCATTTTCCTAATCTACATATTTCATTTTCCTAGTTTAAAATGTGAAACGCTAAATAAATCTGGAAGTTATTACAATTACAATACTTCCCGTTAAATAAAAACCCTAGTTTCTTGCTCTAATATTACAATAAAATATAGTATATAGGGTGAGCAGTTCGTCAATATCTCCTCATCAGTTTGAAATTTAAAAAAATAATATTAAATAATTTTAAAACAGCGTCATGCTGCAAAAAAAAATTATTCCATAGAGTGTTTCATGTAGTGGCGACAAGTTAATACTTAATTTTTTTAAATAGTTATTTCAATATCCAATATTTCTCTATACCTACTATATATATTACTGTGTTGTTGTGTTTTTTGCCTCTTTTATATTTTCCTGAAGTGAAAATAAATAAAATCTGTTTGAAATTTGAAAAGATATTAAATAAGTTAATATAAAATTGATTGGCTTTTATTCATAAAAATTTATTTGGGACGCCAGGTAATTTGACAAAATTACCAAAATTAAAGTTTTATTTGTTTTGTCTTTCACTTTACACAATAACCAGAATACTTAGCATGAGTTCCTGTATCAGAAATACTCCTCTCGGGCTCAAGCAGGTTCAGTGCTCCCCAAAAGACACAAAATTTGATTCCTTATCTGAGATTTCAAATAAAACACTCTTGTTCGATTTATAAAATAGACAAACTTTATTTCATAGGATTTCCTGGTAGAAAATTATTATTATGGTTTAGAAAAACAAAGACAATTTGCAAACACTTATAACTAAATAAAATTCTTACAATTTTTACATATTCTGTCCCCAATATTTACTTATGCAAAGGAAATTTGTTTTATATTCAAATTTGAATTTTATTCAAGACCATGGATTTTTAATTTGTAATGCATTACCTTTTTATTGATGCGGAGAAATGTACGTTCCTTCTACGAGACTCGGGAAACACGAAAACAGTACCTATGACTGGACTCTTAATAAACTGTTGACTTCATTCAGGTGTTTGTCGTACGTAGCGATGCACTTTTTGTTTAAAAAACCAAACTGGATATCTTCATTTTAAGGTAAGCAACTTTATTTACTTTTCATTGTTCAACCAAAACAAAATACGATGTACAAATTCGACGAAATCACTTTCAAACATAGGAACAAAATTAATTTTCTTCCAACATGTCAAAAACTTTTTATTTTCTTTCACTATGACATAAGATTGGATAATTTAAATTTTTCAATTTTCTTCTAATTATAACTATTAAGGATTTAAACTACCTTTTTTTATACGATCTCTTTCTTGGCTTGAGTAAATGTTCAATCCTCCTTCTATTTATTCCAAAAAAAAACTCTTTTCTAATTTTTTTGACACTGCCTTCATAACAATAACAATAATCAATAATTATTCCCTCGATACTCCCAACATTCATGATTTTTTTAAAATATCGGTTTCATTCCTTCAAACTGACATTTTTTCCAAAACTCAACAAACTAGCCTTGACTTTGTTTTTTCTGATTCTTTTAGTACTTATGCCATATGATATACTTTGAAATAAAAATGTTGTTGTCATGTATGAATTTCACAAAAATATACTTTAAAACTATATTTAACATACTTTTTATGCTACCAGGTTGTCCTTAGCCTATATTAAACATTTTATGTGTAAATGCATCTGTCTAACATATTTCGAACAAAGAATAATCATAGAAATGCTTTCAGGCAAATCCTATAATAACTTAAATTTTATAAAAGTTTATTCTGCGGTAGCAGTTCACACTACCTAAATCTAAAGTTTTTAATACAGTTCTACTAATGCTGGCTTTGGCAGTCCATTTAGCATTTGTAGCTCATCAGTGGCTAATATTTATTCTAATTAACTTTTAAAAAGTCACTTTTATTAAGTTATGCTTTATATATCGGGGTATGTGTTGAAGTGTAATACACTTTCTTAAAATTAGATTTTGACATATATTCTCATAATTTCAACCTTACAAGGTTGCTTTTCTTGAAGTCTCAGTCGAACTCACCTGGGAACGAGATTTTAGTATGGTTCTGTGTAACAGCAACTCATTACCAGTATGTTGGCTTAGTTTTTATAATTAGAAATAAGCTTTTTGTCAAAACATACAAAGTTCTAGAAATTGTACAAGTTTCAATATATGTGAGCTCTAGTTATCACCGCAAAATCCCCCTAATCAATATGAAATTATTAATTTATTGATAATTTTATTATTGGTTACACACTAATGGTGATAACTAACCAACGAGTTTGTTTTGTTTACTCTATTTTAGGTTCAGGCTCATATGGGTATAACATTTCTATGTGAAATTTACCCCTAATTATATTTGTTGTTGTATCCCTCAGTTCGTAGGTATTCTCGTTTAAAACGTTTTCAACAACGTAGGGTCGCTCATACGGATTTAAAAGTTTAGCACAAATGTTATTCCTGTAATCTGAATATCTCAATTTTCTTATAATTATCATGTCTCCTTTCACAAATATTTTTCTTTTTCTTACCTTCTTATTTTCTCTATCCTTGTATCGTTTAGCATTTTTTTCTATCCTATTTATTACTACTACAATTGGATTGATATGGTTAGTTGTTGCTGTCTCAATTATGTTAGCATTTGTCATGTTTACTAATTCTTCGTGAACTTTTTGTTTATATTTAAATGGTATTGGATACGTTTTGCATTTAAACGGTTTGCCTTCATCAACTTCTAATTTATGAACGTAGCCTTTAGCTACTCTCGTTTCAAATTTTACTAGAGACACATATTTCTGTAATAAGTTCTGAACCATCCTGTCATACTTGGTTTGACAATTTATCATTACTTCTTCGGGCTTTTCAAACGTCGTATTTATAACATACGTGGTCGTTTCCACCGCATGTTCCCCTAAATTCCCTTCAATATTCTTGACTTCTTGGCCATTTATATCATATATCCCATCGGCTTGATCGCCTTTTATGTAATTCACCCTATCGGCTTTATTACCTTTTAATTCATTTATTTTAAATATCGGTATTCTTTCACCGTCTATTAATAACATTTTATCCCCCATATTTGTATTTGCCCTGACCTCCGACAATATGTCCTCACCAAGTGTAACCTTATAGTTCATATTTTGTACCAAAATAAAGTCATCTCTGAAAGTTTGATTATTATACACTTTTTCATCTAATAAACTGATCTTAGATTCTGTATCTATTAATTCGTTTAATTTGATGTTATTTATTTTTATTTCAATTACAGGCAGTTGACATATTTTAACATTGTTTAATCGATTACCATTTTCGTCGCCTAAAAACTTGCGCATGTGTTCATACTTATGATTAACGTTTAAAATCCTATTGTCTAAAAATCCTGCTTTCTCCTACTTTCGTTAACCTGAGCTATTGTTTCGATTCTGTCAAAATCATCCCTTACTTTCTCTTTGACCTTTTCTTCCCTGACTAAATTCGTGTTTGCGACTTGTGCGTATGTTCTATTGTCCCTTCTACTATCATCGTAAGAGTTTCTCCTTTCCTCCCACCTAATCTGTTTCTTTTCATTGTTTAGATGCTCATTATTATCCCACTTTCTATTACCTTCTGTAATTCTGTTGTACCCACTTGTATCATAGTTTCTTTGCCTATTATTGTCATTATTTTGACTGTATCTATCATAATTTTCCCTTTCGTATTTTCCGTAATCCCTCTTATTATTTTCCGTCCTATTTTGGTTTCCCTGATTGTTATTATAGTTGTTCTCATAGCTTCTATCTTTATAATTGTTATTATTAAACTTATTTTGGCTACTATACCCATTTTCTCTATTTTGATAACCCCTGCTATTATAGTTAAAATTCTTTGACTGGTTATCACCATTATTATAATATTTAAAATTATTTTGCCCCGGATTATTATTACTTGTCATGTTAGATCTGTGGTCATCGATTTCCCTAAGATATTCTACTAATTCGTCTAAACTAGCTATTCTTTGGGTAATAATCACATTCTGGACATCACTATTGAAGTGTCTAGCCAGATACCGTACCATCTCAGTCTCGGTAAAACTCGGTTCGAGGTGTCTAATGTTGTAAACTTTTCTCATCACATAATTTTCCCTAGATATTCCTGATATTTCATTGTAACGCCCGTTATATAAATTTTGGCGTACTTTCCGCTGAATGTTTTCCGACCAAAATTGTTTTAAAAGCAAACTTTCAAACTCGTCGATATTATTAAATTTCCCATCGACTATGGTAAACCATAGGTCTGCAACACCTTTTAGCATGTTTTGAATAATAACTTTTAACTCATCTAAACTATGCATTGAGTCAATTTGTTGTCTTAGCCTATTTATGAAAACTTTTGGATGGATTCTATTGTCCCCATAAAAATAAAATTCAGACTTATTACAGACATGGTTGTATGACATGGACCTACCTGTCGTGTTCCTCAACAACTTCGTACTCTCGTTTAACTTCCGCTCCTGTTCTTTTAATTTACCTTCACAAACTTCTCCATATTCCCTAATTTTCCTATCACACGTTTCTTCATGTATTCTTATATTTTTCCCCATTTCTAAAATTCCTTCGTCTACAATTTTTTCTACTTCTGATATGACCTCATGTTTCATATCTTGGGTGACTTCTTTTATTTGGATGTTTATTTCTTCTTTATTGTCTTGTTTCACGTTTTCCAATTTATTTTCCAAGTTTTCTATCTTATTTCTTAGTTCTTGGTTCATTTCCTCAAATTTACCCATGTTTTCTTGTATCTTTTTTGCAATACTGTCTTCAAGATGTCCCATGTTTTCTTCCAATTTTCTATTATTTATGATTATTTGTGCATTGATGTTTTCTTGTAGGTTTCCTATATTTTCTTCCATTTTTTGTTCTAATTTTGCACTTTGACTAATCATATTTGCTTCCATTTTTTGTTCTAATTTTGCACTTTGACTAATCATATTTGCTTCCATATTTTCTAATTTACCATCAAGTTGCGCATTATGTGTGGTAATTTGTATGTTCTGGTTCGATATCGCAGACACCATCTCCATCAGCTTTTGTAGCATGGAATTTTCCTTCGCTGCGCTGTCCCCAGACTGTTGTGTGGACGATGTTCCTGCGGAGGTTTGTTCCGTGTCCATTTTCCTACCTGACCTTAATATCATAAACAAATCTTACCCAAATTGAGTTGTTCAACCGTTATGTTTTAAAAATTTTACCAAATAATCGAAACACAATTCGTAGAAATTTGTTTTGATTTGAAATCTCTCTCTTTTTTTTATACTAGTTTGAATGTGCCTTTTTCAAATGCCCCACGTAGCGAGCGACATTTTACTGTGTTGTTGTGTTTTTTGCCTCTTTTATATTTTCCTGAAGTGAAAATAAATAAAATCTGTTTGAAATTTGAAAAGATATTAAATAAGTTAATATAAAATTGATTGGCTTTTATTCATAAAAATTTATTTGGGACGCCAGGTAATTTGACAAAATTACCAAAATTAAAGTTTTATTTGTTTTGTCTTTCACTTTACACAATAACCAGAATACTTAGCATGAGTTCCTGTATCAGAAATACTCCTCTCGGGCTCAAGCAGGTTCAGTGCTCCCCAAAAGACACAAAATTTGATTCCTTATCTGAGATTTCAAATAAAACACTCTTGTTCGATTTATAAAATAGACAAACTTTATTTCATAGGATTTCCTGGTAGAAAATTATTATTATGGTTTAGAAAAACAAAGACAATTTGCAAACACTTATAACTAAATAAAATTCTTACAATTTTTACATATTCTGTCCCCAATATTTACTTATGCAAAGGAAATTTGTTTTATATTCAAATTTGAATTTTATTCAAGACCATGGATTTTTAATTTGTAATGCATTACCTTTTTATTGATGCGGAGAAATGTACGTTCCTTCTACGAGACTCGGGAAACACGAAAACAGTACCTATGACTGGACTCTTAATAAACTGTTGACTTCATTCAGGTGTTTGTCGTACGTAGCGATGCACTTTTTGTTTAAAAAACCAAACTGGATATCTTCATTTTAAGGTAAGCAACTTTATTTACTTTTCATTGTTCAACCAAAACAAAATACGATGTACAAATTCGACGAAATCACTTTCAAACATAGGAACAAAATTAATTTTCTTCCAACATGTCAAAAACTTTTTATTTTCTTTCACTATGACATAAGATTGGATAATTTAAATTTTTCAATTTTCTTCTAATTATAACTATTAAGGATTTAAACTACCTTTTTTTATACGATCTCTTTCTTGGCTTGAGTAAATGTTCAATCCTCCTTCTATTTATTCCAAAAAAAAACTCTTTTCTAATTTTTTTGACACTGCCTTCATAACAATAACAATAATCAATAATTATTCCCTCGATACTCCCAACATTCATGATTTTTTTAAAATATCGGTTTCATTCCTTCAAACTGACATTTTTTCCAAAACTCAACAAACTAGCCTTGACTTTGTTTTTTCTGATTCTTTTAGTACTTATGCCATATGATATACTTTGAAATAAAAATGTTGTTGTCATGTATGAATTTCACAAAAATATACTTTAAAACTATATTTAACATACTTTTTATGCTACCAGGTTGTCCTTAGCCTATATTAAACATTTTATGTGTAAATGCATCTGTCTAACATATTTCGAACAAAGAATAATCATAGAAATGCTTTCAGGCGAATCCTATAATAACTTAAATTTTATAAAAGTTTATTCTGCGGTAGCAGTTCACACTACCTAAATCTAAAGTTTTTAATACAGTTCTACTAATGCTGGCTTTGGCAGTCCATTTAGCATTTGTAGCTCATCAGTGGCTAATATTTATTCTAATTAACTTTTAAAAAGTCACTTTTATTAAGTTATGCTTTATATATCGGGGTATGTGTTGAAGTGTAATACACTTTCTTAAAATTAGATTTTGACATATATTCTCATAATTTCAACCTTACAAGGTTGCTTTTCTTGAAGTCTCAGTCGAACTCACCTGGGAACGAGATTTTAGTATGGTTCTGTGTAACAGCAACTCATTACCAGTATGTTGGCTTAGTTTTTATAATTAGAAATAAGCTTTTTGTCAAAACATACAAAGTTCTAGAAATTGTACAAGTTTCAATATATGTGAGCTCTAGTTATCACCGCAATATATATATATATATATATATATATATATATATATATATATATATATATATATATATATATATATATATATATATATATATATATATATATATATATATATATATATATATATATATACCGGGTGCCACAAGTAAGTGGCTCACCCTTATATTTCCTTTATTTTTTAACTTATTCACTTGAAATTTGGGGTGCATAAACTACCTGTAAAAATTGATTTATGGACATGAAAAATGGTATGAGACCATTTCCGGTTTACCCGGAAATGACCGCAACTTACGAATTTTAAATGGAACACCCTGTATATTTTTACATATTTGGATTCAAGACAACATTCTAAATACACCATTAAAATTTCGCGAATTTTTGAGTCGATGTTCAGTTTTTTTAAGCATTTTAAGATATTCGTCTAGAGTGCTTTGAAATACCAAAATTTGTTCTACGGTATGTATAGTCCAAGGGAAAAATACAATTTTTCATTTAATTTCATTAATAACCATTTACGAAGCCTCCAAAGTTGAACATATCACTTTTTTATCGAAAACTTTTTTTTTCAAATGGAAAGGTGGTGGCTCATTATGTTCAATAAATTATAGATTTTTTTCTGAATTTTTTGACATATGAAGTAATTTAATACCACTTCCGGTTTCGCATATATATATATATATATATATATATTGTTCTATATTCTATTATCTATTTTATTTTTTATACGTTCGAAATTACTTTTTTGAAAGTAAATTGAAATGATTTTATTGAGCGCCAAACAGTTTCTTAAAAGCTGTTAATATTATAGACTATAGAACACCATTAGCATGACCATCTACAATCTATAGAATGACTCTTACTCAGGGTCCAACGAAGTCGGTTCAATAAATGCTCATTGATCAAGATAACAATCTAAATAAATCAAACTCAGTATTGAACGAACAAAGTATTAATTTATTAACAAATTTGAACTTGGAATGTAATTAACAAATTTAAATAACAAAATCTAACTTAACTAAAATGATAAATATGGCCTTTATTTAAAATAAATATGTACCATGGATTTCTGATATTGTAAAGCTTTACCTTGTCTTTCTTTCGACTCGAGTAATGTTATATTATAACCTCTAACTGGTTATTATGATCCTTGAAATATAATGTCACTTGACTGACTTTTTAAACCTCTCAAGGCTTCTTCTTCTTCTTTTCTGGATTGACGTTTGTTTATAACCTCCAATTTATTTTCAAGATTTCCTTGAAATATTTCTATCACTTGATTGACGTTTGAAATTTCTTCACCATATAAATTTGCTAACTGAATTAACAAATACTTCCCTCTTCTAAATCTGCTTTCCGGATAATCTACTTCTTAATACTTTCAAAGTATACTCACTTCTTATATTTAATCAACTTTTACAATTTATTCTTGATATCAATATATCTGGAATGTAATATCCTAACCTTCAAATTATTCACCACTTTTCTTTTCTTTTCAATTTATTTATTTATTCTTGGATGAATATTTTTCGCAGCTCGCTGTTCAGCGGTGTATGATCAACTGATTTGTTATTTTTAGTCTTTCAATGGGTTAATTTCCAATATTTCAATTGTTTTTTTCTATTTTGATCTAATATTTCAAAATTTAATTTTAATTTAAAATTTAAACTATTCAGTTTTGTTTGTTCTTTACCTTAAGTGAATACTGTTTTTAATTCTTTATTTTTCCTGATAAGTTTCTTATTCTACTTTTCAGGATTAAGTGAATAATTATAATTACTCGAAATATATTGACATATTACATACGCTTTCTTAAAATCTACTTATAACTACAATTAACAATTCCAATCTCAAATAAATACTAATTCATATATTTAGATGAATAGCAATGATAAACACAAAATGCTAGTAGTTAAAAACGTACTGCAGTTTCCATACTGACATAATACTGATATTATAAACTAAAACAAGAAATTGATACGCCAACAAACATTTAACATCATACTATTAGTCCTTTCTTTCTGTATGATGTGAAATATCATTTACAAAACACCTTTCTGCAATGATATTTAAAAATATCTGAAAACTTAAAATGTCATTCAGTGTTTTGTATTCTATGGACTTACTATTTCTAAATTAATTACGCTGCACTGCAACTACTGTTAATAGTCTTTCATTCAATATTCATTTTGTGTAGATTTACAGTGTTTCTACACAAAATATGATTTTCAGCCCTAAGTTTTGACATGCATGTCAGATTTTATAAAATTTACTTTTTTGTTTTCCAATTTCATTCTAAATCATTTTAAATGAGATTGTGATTCTCTATCAATTCATGTTTTATTATATACTATTTAGAATAACCTTGTTAAACTAAAATAACTTCATTTTATGTTTATTTAAATATTTTGTTCGTATTCAATATCAAGTTTCATTCTCTGCATCCTACTCGATGAGAATAAGTGAACTTGAATCAATTAAATAAACCACAGATACTCCTGCTTCTGTATGATCCGTTAAAGTAAAACTGTTATGATTAATTCCTAAAATACATACAAATTTGTGAATTTTATTTATGATTTCAAACACGACACTTAGGTAGTGTTCCACAGTGTGGATATACAGCATAAAACCCCCTAAACTAATAGAATTTTGACATGTGAAAATTTTGTTAGTTTTAACAACATGATGTGACATTCACACTGTCAAAGTTTATTTACAATTTAAAAATGATCTACTCAGGATCATTTGGATAACTTAAGAGTAATCTATCCTGGATCATATGGATAATTTATCCCCATGTGACAACTTCCCGGTAATGATTCCTCATTATATTTTAAAACATTTTCGTTTTCATTTAAAATATTACCAACTTCAAGTTGTTGCGCATAGCCCTTTGCTATTGTAGGTTCATAATCAATTAAATTTTTGTATTTTTGAGACAAATTTTTAAAAATGCTATCATATCTGGAGTAACGACTTATCAGAAAGGTTTCAGGCTTCTTATCATTATTTATTTGAACACATGTGGTTCCCACTATATGCTCACCGCAAAATTCATTATCATTATTGGACTCTATGCATTTGATACATTAATTATTTCGGCATCATTGCCATTCAATTCATTAACTATTTCGGCACCTTTGCCATTCAATTCATTAACACTACAGAAAGGTATTCTTTCACCTTCTATTTTTAGGATTCTTTCTCCTAATACAATATTTGCCTTTTTTTTTATAAGATGTCGTCTCCCAATATAACATCATTTTCTATACAGTCGCCTATTTTTTTACAATTATTACCTACATTTAAAACAACTTTATCTAAAAATCCTGATTTCTATTTCTATCATTTACTTGTGCTGTTTCTATTTTATTTATATTAGAGTGCGTGTTTTCATCTACTCTATTTCCCCTTTGAATATTGATATTAGCCACTTGTGCATATGACTCATTATTTTTAACATAACCCCCTCTCTCTCTGCAATCATTATCATAATGACGTTTCTCTAAACCCTGCTTTTCATTCCTATAATTGTCATATTTATATTGACCATAACCTCCTCGTTCCTTTCTATCATTGTCATATTGACGTTTCTCATAACCCTGCTTTTCATTCCTATCATTGTCATATTGACGTTTCTCATAACCCTGCTTTTCATACCTATCATTGTCATATTGACGTTTCTCATAACCCCCTCGTTCCTTTCTATCATTGTCATATTGACGACCATAACCTTGCTTTTCCTTCCTATCATATTGACCATAACCTTGCCTTTCTCTTCTATCATTCTCATTCCTATTCTGATCATAACCCCACTTGTTATAATACCTACTATTATTTTCCCTATTTTGACTAGACTTCCTATCAAAACTCTGATGATAATCATCTAATTCTCTTAAATAATCAATTAAATCATCTAACTTTACAATTCTTTGCGTAATAATAACATTCTGGATATCCCCTGAAAAATGCCTAGCTAAATATCTGACCATTTCACTTTCTGTGAATTTTGGTTCTAGATGTGTAATATTATATACTTTTCTAAGTACATAATTTTCCCTAGAAATACCTTTATTTTCTACATAGTTACCATTAAATAGGTCTTGTCTTATTTTCAACTGAGTGTAATCACTCCAATATTGTTTTAAGACTAGAGCTTCAAATTCCTCTATAGTCTCAAATCTGTCCATTATAACTGAGTACCAGATTTCCGCTTCTCCCTTTAACATGTCTTGTATGTTTGCTTTTAGATTTGCATTTACGTGTTGTGTTTCCATGTGTTGTTTCAAACGTGAAATGAAAATTTTAGGGTGTATGCGGTTATCTCCGTAAAAATAAAATGGTGTTTTGTTGCATGTGTAAGTATGTGTGGGTAATTGTGTTAATTGTGTACGTGTGGTATCCTTCAACAACTTCGTGTTCTGTTCTATCTTGCTATCCTGTTCTTTTATTTTGCTATCGTATTTATCCTCCTGTTTCTTCATTCTGCTATCTACTGCAGTCATTCCATCTTCAAACATAGTTACAACTTCCTCTCTTATTTCTTTTGCTGCCTCGTTTACCTTAATACCAATTTCTTCGTTGACTGTCTCTCCCATTCTCTCCCATTTACTCTCTAAATTTTCAATTTTATTTCTTACTTCTATATTGCTTTCTTCCAGCTTTTGCATATTTTTGTTAATATTTTCTTCTAGTCGCTGGTTATTTTGACTAATGTCTTCTTTTAAAGTTTGGTTATTTTGTACCATTTGTGTATTTATGTTGCTAATGTTTTCTTCAAGTCTCTGGTTATTTTGATTCATGTCTACCTTCATTCCACCCATCATTTCCATGAGTTTCTGGAACATGTTTGTGTCTGGTTGTGTGTTTGTGTCACCAACTTGTGTTTGTGGAACTGTGGATGTACCTGGTGTAGTTTCTTCTTGATTCATGGTTGTCTTACCTGACTTTAACCTCATATAAATTATATTTGTTTTTAATTTGACAATGCCTTGTTGTCAAAACTATCAAAATAAGTTATTTGTTCTATTATCTTTCAAATGTATGCTTGAAATGATAAACTATTCTCAAGTTGTACTTATTCAATCGCTTTCCTGATCGCTCCACGTTAACAAGCCATAAATGTTCTATATTCTATTATCTATTTTATTTTTTATACGTTCGAAATTACTTTTTTGAAAGTAAATTGAAATGATTTTATTGAGCGCCAAACAGTTTCTTAAAAGCTGTTAATATTATAGACTATAGAACACCATTAGCATGACCATCTACAATCTATAGAATGACTCTTACTCAGGGTCCAACGAAGTCGGTTCAATAAATGCTCATTGATCAAGATAACAATCTAAATAAATCAAACTCAGTATTGAACGAACAAAGTATTAATTTATTAACAAATTTGAACTTGGAATGTAATTAACAAATTTAAATAACAAAATCTAACTTAACTAAAATGATAAATATGGCCTTTATTTAAAATAAATATGTACCATGGATTTCTGATATTGTAAAGCTTTACCTTGTCTTTCTTTCGACTCGAGTAATGTTATATTATAACCTCTAACTGGTTATTATGATCCTTGAAATATAATGTCACTTGACTGACTTTTTAAACCTCTCAAGGCTTCTTCTTCTTCTTTTCTGGATTGACGTTTGTTTATAACCTCCAATTTATTTTCAAGATTTCCTTGAAATATTTCTATCACTTGATTGACGTTTGAAATTTCTTCACCATATAAATTTGCTAACTGAATTAACAAATACTTCCCTCTTCTAAATCTGCTTTCCGGATAATCTACTTCTTAATACTTCCAAAGTATACTCACTTCTTATATTTAATCAACTTTTACAATTTATTCTTGATATCAATATATCTGGAATGTAATATCCTAACCTTCAAATTATTCACCACTTTTCTTTTCTTTTCAATTTATTTATTTATTCTTGGATGAATATTTTTCGCAGCTCGCTGTTCAGCGGTGTATGATCAACTGATTTGTTATTTTTAGTCTTTCAATAGGTTAATTTCCAATATTTCAATTGTTTTTTTCTATTTTGATCTAATATTTCAAAATTTAATTTTAATTTAAAATTTAAACTATTCAGTTTTGTTTGTTCTTTACCTTAAGTGAATACTGTTTTTAATTCTTTATTTTTCCTGATAAGTTTCTTATTCTACTTTTCAGAATTAAGTGAATAATTATAATTACTCGAAATATATTGACATATTACATACACTTTCTTAAAATCTACTTATAACTACAATTAACAATTCCAATCTCAAATAAATACTAATTCATATATTTAGATGAATAGCAATGATAAACACAAAATGCTAGTAGTTAAAAACGTACTGCAGTTTCCATACTGACATAATACTGATATTATAAACTAAAACAAGAAATTGATACGCCAACAAACATTTAACATCATACTATTAGTCCTTTCTTTCTGTATGATGTGAAATATCATTTACAAAACACCTTTCTGCAATGATATTTAAAAATATCTGAAAACTTAAAATGTCATTCAGTGTTTTGTATTCTATGGACTTACTATTTCTAAATTAATTACGCTGCACTGCAACTACTGTTAATAGTCTTTCATTCAATATTCATTTTGTGTAGATTTACAGTGTTTCTACACAAAATATGATTTTCAGCCCTAAGTTTTGACATGCATGTCAGATTTTATAAAATTTACTTTTTTGTTTTCCAATTTCATTCTAAATCATTTTAAATGAGATTGTGATTCTCTATCAATTCATGTTTTATTATATACTATTTAGAATAACCTTGTTAAACTAAAATAACTTCATTTTATGTTTATTTAAATATTTTGTTCGTATTCAATATCAAGTTTCATTCTCTGCATCCTACTCGATGAGAATAAGTGAACTTGAATCAATTAAATAAACCACAGATACTCCTGCTTCTGTATGATCCGTTAAAGTAAAACTGTTATGATTAATTCCTAAAATACATACAAATTTGTGAATTTTATTTATGATTTCAAACACGACACTTAGGTAGTGTTCCACAGTGTGGATATACAGCAATATATATATATATATATATATATATATATATATATATATATATTTGAGTTTTAATTTTCAATCCAGATATAGTATGTCATTTTTTAACTTATACTACGGCGTTGTTCCACCTTTTCGAATTAAGTACTTACATGCTGGATTATATACACAGTGTTTACCACAGGTAATTGGGATAAATGACATCACATGTTCAGCGCAGTTATGCCTATGTACCTACCATCGTTTTGAAAGTTATTATTAATTAGCGACAATTTACAGAGAGCTGGTATTTTGGTCTTTATGAGGTACTAGTTAAATTGTATGAAATGTTTAAAAACTGTGCAAGTATTCTATCCTAAAATATATTAACCAGTATTAACATAGATTTTTTTTTTTTCAGGTGTCGCTCAGTTAATAAACAAGGAAAACAACGTTCCATTTACAGACTGTGATGTTTCACTTTTTGAGGCCTTTGCAATTTTTTGTGGTCTCGGAATTCATAATACTCAAATGTATGAAAACGCTTGTAAGTTAATGGCCAAACAAAAAGTTGCCCTAGAATGTCTTTCATACCATGCTACTGCAAGTAATGATGCCACTGATAAACTTTTAAAAGAAGATATTCCATCAGCAGACTGTTTTAATCTGTACAGCTTTACTTTTATTGATTTTGAGCTCTCAGATGAAGATACCTGTAAGGCTACAGTAAGAATGTTTCTGGAGTGCAATTTGGTACAGCAGTTTCACATACCCTATGAGGTAAAATTATTACCCAAAAAAATACGAATTAAATATAAATATATATTTAAATAATTTTCCTATTTGCTCTCTCTTTACTGCTGAAGATAATATAATTCTGTTAGTTTATAAAAAAATTTCTTAATGATTATTTAGTTTGTTAGTGCTTTCTCAAGCCTATTGTACTCTAGGGATATATAATATAGCGTGGATACCAAACCACGCTCATCGACTACCAACTTAACCCACCTCCGGCCCAATAGCCATAGAGCCTTCAAGGTAGATAGCCCATGGTACATCAGTAACGCTTTACTAAACGGCTTAACGGCCCCCGATTGTCTCAGTTGGTAGCCTACCGACTGTTAGATAAAATTGTCCGAGTGGTAAGGGTCTCGTGTAATAAGTAATAATTTTTTCATTTATAATTACCCGCGATGGGATGCCCTATGTCTAAGTGTAATTTTAATGTATATGAAATTTGTCTTTTATTGCCCCTTGTCACGTCGGGAAGCAATGTCCAAGTTTTATGTAATTTCATTTGAGTTTTATATGCAATTTTGATACTCGGTTAGTACTGAATTTTTGGAGCCGAATGCGTACTGTGAGGAAATTTTCTTCGCCGCGAAGAAATTGATTAGAGATAGTTGAAATAACCCGCAACTTGCAGGATAGACTGGTGAGTTTGATGATTTCTTTTGTTATTTACGATTCCTCTCTCTGCCTGTTCGGCGTCGAACTATATGCTGTTAAGTTAGACGCTGCTGTTGATGAGAATCTTGTAGCCTTCCATTTGGCGCTGGTTGGTAGTGAATAACTTGTAAATATTTCTTAACTTTATTTTTTGATTCACTTATTTCCTTTTATTATTTTTTTAGCTAGATTATTGTAGTGTACCTACTTGAATGAAATGAATAATTGCGCAGGCACGCAAAAAAATGTTTTTTCAAAAGACTGACTACCCTACCCGTATGTATTTAGACCTCCTGAATCCGAATTTTGCATAAACAATAAGTTATACGATTCAGTAATTCGCTAGCTACCCAAAGACCACTTTTGAGACCCATCAAAAGTGGTTTTTGACTAGTTAGCCCAAAACTGAATCGTGAAACGTATATTTTTTATACAAAACTGGGATTCACGAGATCAAAATATATATAAACATAATGTATATATAAGGCATCAGTTCTTTGCAAAAAAAAATTTTTGTGTACCTGTAGCAGAGGCACAAAAAATTTTGTTTTTTTTTCCAAAGGCTGACCCCCTACCCTTATGTATTTTGACGGATATTGTGGTTTAATAACGAGATTTATTGATAATTATTATTACAGTCTGTTTGTCTTAACAATTATTTTGTGCACTTAAATGTATTTATACACTTTCATAATAAATTGATTAAAACTAAACTACTTGCAAAGTCAGTCTGAGAATTTAATTTTAGGTGTAGAAAATCACACGAATTTTTATTTAATTTAGTTTGAAATGCAAATGTGAGTAACAAACGTTTAAGTTGTGGGCGCCACCCGGAGAGAGAAATTAACTTGACAGAAAACTATTTTAACGTTGCGCGGAGTTGCGACTTCTTGACGGCTGGTTTGGCTACTAATATTTGAGACAAAATATCTGCTTTACATAGTGCCATCGAAGTTCTAGAATCCGGAAGTGACGTGAATTCGTGATATAATGTGGGGCCAATGAAACGCAGGCTTGATGGTTTGGCACACGTGACCTAGATAACGTAGGCTTGAAGGCTAATAGTGTGACTTTGAATGGTTCATATCGACCTAGAAACTGAGTACGGTAATTTAAGTAATTAGCGTGATTCGATTCCTCTTGTTGTACATGTAGGTGACGTGGGTACGCGATGATTCGTGAGCATGAGAATTTGAGCAGTGGGCCGTATAGGTTAGCGCCTTGAAACGAGATCGACACGACGTATTTTGAGCGATTAAGGGTAAAATTCGTTTATATTCAGGATTCAAATCAAAATGTGCGGGTTCTAATTTTATAGGTATGAATTGCGAACACTCAGGAGAAGTTGGGAACGATGTGAATCGGGTGCGAGAAGCAGAATTTTCAGCTTTTCATGAAAGCATGTGGGCTTGGGGGATGCGAAGAGTGTGATCTTCAAACACGTAGGGTGGCACAGGCGAGGGAAAATAAGACACAAGCTGTGCGTGAACTGCATGCTGATTCAACAGAGAGCAATATCTTACAGAGCAACGGAACAGAGTGTCATCTATAACCATCGGGGTTGAAAGTAGGGGGGTGTTGGAGAGCGCGATCTCCGGTCGGTGTTATGAACGAATTTGCTGGGGAATAAGAATGTAGTACGGTGTATGAGCTTCTGAGCATCATTGAGACATATTCATGTTGAGCTCTGCAGGATAATGTGTTACGAGAAGTGTCATGTGGTGGTGGTTGTTGTTGAAGTTGAGTCGCTTGAATGTTACGTTAAAGCACTGCATGAAACTGTCTTACCACGCTGCGTTTGAACAGTATGTAATCGCCGACGTTTTGTATTATTATTTTTATTTTGTATATTTTTAATAATATTCAATAAATTCAAATATATTACAATATGGTTCATGCCATTTTCATGCATATCCTCGAAATTGTCATTTTACTATTAATACTTCTTGTAGTTCTCGTCATTTTGTAAAAAGATTTCCAAACTCTATATGAATCCGTTTACGTTTTCATGTTCTAGTTCAAAAAAGGACGATCGAAGAGGACGATCGTCCTCTTGTTTAATAAGCGTATCCTTACTCGAAAAGTTCTGATGCTCTGGCTAACCTTTACATCGTCTTATATTTATTTTGAGAAAAGGCTTGCGCCTCTAGTAATAATATTATCTAAATTGTAAGAGTTCGAATTTCCTGATAGATTATGTTCTGCTTCTTCGTAATGGGCTTGTGAGTACGTTTCTCTAGCATAAGAAGACAAACAAAAGACAGTCCAAAAAGATTTGCCTTGGTGAAATAGGGAACTCAGTCATCTCAGATCTGAGATTAGAAAAACCTTCAACAGGGTTAAGAGTTCTGGAAACTAGGAGAGCTACAAAAAGCCCTTACGGAATTGAGAGAGTCTAAAAAGAGATCATGGTGACGGTTCTGCGAAGGTATAGATGAATTAGCCCTAGCAGTCCGTCTACAAAAAGTCCTTGCAAAAGACCACCCAAATGGTATATGGGTACTTAAAAAGCCTAACGGCAAATACGTAGTCAGCAGAAAAATATAAGACTACTTTTAGGTACTCATTTCCTCGACTCCCGCATTATTGAATGTGAGCTAGCACAAACATATCTGGAAGAGGATGTACATCGCCCCACCAGAGAAGGAAAAAGGCTAGGAATTTTCACGTCCAATAAAATTTAATGGGCGATATCCAGCTTCAAGCCCTTTAAATCACCAGAAAAGGATCTCATTTTTACTGCCCCCCTTCAACATGGCATTGAGGAACTTATCCCATGCTTGAGAAGCATATTTAAAGCAAGCTATTCTCTCACATATATTCCGCAAGCCTGCGCGCAAGTTAAGGTGACGTTTATTCCAAAAATAGGCAGGCGTCCATCGGAGGAAACTCAATCATATCGCTCCATTAGTTTAACCTCTTTTCTCCTGAAAACAATCGAGAGAATACTAAATGAACATGTCAGAAGTGAAACCCTTACATGGGCTCCGCTTCATCCAAAACAATTTGCCTATAAATCTGGCAAATCGACAGTAAACGCCTGGTTAAAGGCATTGAAAAGACATTTGCTGCGAAAAAAGTGGCTATGCATTCATAGATATAGAGGGTGCATTTGAGAACACCTCGTATGAATCCACACAAAGAACCGCAGAAAAGGAGGAATAGAGTCCCCAACTATCAAATGGATACAATCCACGCTAAGAAGCAGAATAATTACTATGGGTATGAGAGGGGGGTAAGTAAGGATTGTCTATAAGGTGGAATTCTATCGCCCTTGCTGTGGTCAATGGTGGTGGATGACCTCCTCCATAAGCTGAGTAATTCTACCTTCAACGTTCAGGGTTATGCTTATTATGCTGGATATTACTGTGAGAGGTAGGCATGAGACCATAATCTCAAATCTCATATAAATCGCCGTAAACATAATATTCAAATCCACTGCGGCTATTTGGACGTGCCGCAGGCTGTTTGGCAAGACTTGGGGTCTAAAACCGAAAATGATCTACTGGTCTTGTCTTTCGGTTGTAAGAGCCATGGTAACCTTTGTATCATGTGTGTGGTAGCCAAAAACTGAAGAAAAACTAACACAAGGAAAGTTCCAAAGGTTGCAACGCCTTACCTGCTTAGGGATTACAAGGACAATGGGCTCCCGTCCCACAGCCGCTATGGAGGCAATATTAGACGTATATGCATGCAAGGAATGAGGCAGCACTCAGTGCCCTAAGGCTACAGCAGGCACTCTCTTTCAACCCAGGCGATCTGTTCGGTCACTTAAGGATTCTGGAGTTAATTCAATTGGAATCCACGACCAAACCCATTTCCTTAATGCCAATCAAGCGGGACGTTGACTGTCCGTTTGATGTTCTAATTGAGAGCCGTCAGACGAGCAGAGTCGAAGCCCTGCAGTTACAGAAGGGGTCATTTATCTGGTACACAGATGGTTGGAAGATGGCTGAAAGTGTCTGCGTTGGCGTACCGGGGCCTAGTTGCAGGCTATCCAGAGCTCTAGACAAGACCCCAACCATCTTCCAATCAGAAATCTATTCTATAGATCTATGTGCACAGGAAAGCATAAACAAAGGTATTCCAAGGGCAAAGATCTATATACTTTCAGATAGCCAAGCAGCATTAAAAGCTCTCAGGTTCTATACCTTTGAGTTTAAAATTGCCTGGGAATGCTAAAAGTCCCTGAAGCAACTGGCAATAAACTACAACGTTACCATGATGTGGGTGCCAGGGAATGAGGGAATAGAAGTAAATGAATTAGCCGACGCCCTTCAGAAAAAAGGTGCTGAAGACACATTTTCTTGACCCAAACTGTCCATTTTCCTTGCTGTTGTAGAGTATGCAAATACTAGCTATGCCAACGCTTCCAGAAGCTGCCAATAGTTTAACCAACCAAGTGGTACGTCGATTAGATCCTTATCAGGAGGAGCCGTAAGCGGCCCTAGAGATAAAAAACTATCCGGAATCAAGGCAGTGAGATCAGCAGGATCAGAGTTCAGTGGAGTTAAAGGTATTACCTCAATCTGAACCAGGACAGTATAAAAGTTAAAATCTGTTGCCTGATAATCCTAACTAAGTGTGATTTTACGGACTTGATATCCGCCTCCCACAGGCCGCTAAAATGCGGGGCAGAAGGTGGGTTAAAATGACTGAATACCTTCTGGCGAGGTAGCGTTTAGCATGAACTTGAGTAGCATTATGTTAGCACGGACAAAATTATTGCCACAATCGCAGTACACATGAGTACACCGTCTGCGACGAGCAACAAATAGGCGAAATGCAGCTAGAAAGGCCTCGGCAGATAGGTCTGGGGCGAGTTCACAGTGTAAAGCTTTTGTACAAACGAAAAGACACAAGTAGATTTTGGGTGTTTTGGCACCTCGATGCCTGCTCATAGTTACCATGAAGGGACCACCGTAGTCCGTTCCCACTTTCAAAAATAGTTTTATTTGAAAATACGTGATGTGGCCAATTTCCCATAAGCGACTGATAAAGTTTAGGCTTAACTTTCCAACAAGTGATACATTTAGACAAAACTTGGCGTATTGCCCGTTTAGAAGACAATACCCAAAACTATTGTGAAAATAACAGTTTGTAAACCAACATGAAAGTATTTGATATGTACGGTGCCGATAATTAAATTGGTCAGGCGACTGCATCTAGGTAGAAGAGCAGGAAATTTCTTATCATAAATCAAATTTGAAAAATGTAGGCGATCGTCTACCCACAAAATGTCCTTATCATCCACAAATACATTTAATTTTCTAGGAGTTTTAGAGAGTCGTTGCCCTTGCTTAATTTTCAGTACTTCCTTGGCAAAGTTTAATTGCTGGATATGCTTAACTAAAACTATTATAATTTGTGGAGTTCTATATAAGTAGGCGTGCCATATTTTTTTTGGTTGTGATGGCGACTATTGTGAATAATACGTACAATATAACCTAAAATGCGTTGGATTGTAGCAAGAGAAGAAAATTCTTTAACGTATTTTCGACAAAATTCGAAGGAGATAAGGTAGCCAAGGCTATCTTGCGTTCTTCCTCAGAAATCGCAGATAAGTCAAAATTTCCTTCCGCGGGTAACTACTAATTCTGAGATTTTTTCAAAAAAGTGGGTCTCGCCCACCATAACGAATTATTTAACAACTCGAAGGGCTATGTACCTCTCGAGGCAATGCCAGCGGGATTTTCTTCGGATGAAATATGGTATCAATATGAGGACGATATCTTTTCTTGGATAAGCGAAACTATATTAGTAACAAAAGTTTTCCAGCGGTGCGGAAAAATTTTTATCCAACTTAAACCAATTTGTGAATCGGACCAGGCAAAAACTTTATCAAACTTAAGAGTAGGGCTATAAACATTTAAAACATAAGAAAGTAAATTTGATAAAAGTACAGCTGCGCAACGTTCTAGGCGTGCTATAGAAATACTGTTTAGCGACTTTAGATTTTGCACAAACAAAACACATATTAATTTTTTGAGTATTAAGAAAGCGAAACTGTCACAGAAACCATGTAATGATGTGATAATTATAATCTATTACTCGTCGAGGTAACTGAAAATTAGACCATAACTTATATTGATTCCAATAACTAAGTACATCATCGGGGGGTATTGCATCTCAATCTAGGCCTAAACACCACAAATGATGTATTAAATGTTTAGTAAAAAAGGTGATAGTATTCCAAGTGGATCAAAATTCGGACAAAATATTACGTTTAGTGCATGGTCTTTTAAAAATATCTACTTGTTATGAAAACGAATTATTTTCCAGGATGCCACTTTCAGAGAACTATCGACACTTCCGCAGTTTAAATCCTCCATTATGTAGGAGATTAAGCAATTGCGTTTCAAGCTCACGGGCTTCTGCAAGCGAGGAACAACCAGTTGCTATATCATCAATGTAAGTATCTATTGAAATAACTTTCGCAGCTAAAGGAAAACTTGATTCTTTGCTAATTGGAGAAGTGTTCGAATCGCGAGATATTGAGCAGAGGTAACACCATATGTAAGTATTTAATCTAAAATCTTGCAAGGGTTTGTCAGGAGAAAAGCGCCACAAAATTCTTTGGTAATCTTTGTGTTTAGAGTTAGTCAAAATTTGTCGATACATCTGTTTCATATCGGAAGTAAAAACATCACGACGTACATAATCTAAAATTCAACAAAATAGATACTATATTTGTCTATAATTTAGGTCCTACTAATAAAGTATCATTAAGGGAAAACTCAATAGGCGACTGAGCAGAAGCGTTAAATACTACCCTTAATTTTGTGGTCGAACTTTCAAGTTTTACACACAGTGATGTGGAATATAATAAGTATGCGGCGTTACAACGCATTCAGAAACAGGTTCCATATGTCCTAAGTGTGAGCATTATTTCATAAAATCTGAATATTCTTTATAAAGTGCAGAATTTTGAACCAAGCGGCGTTCTGAAGACAAAAATCGATTTAGAACAAGCGAGCGCGTAGCATTAAATGTAGGCTTTTTATGTCTAAAACGAAGCGATACTGCAAATGGACCACCATCGTTCCTAAAAAAGTGGTATCTAAAAAATATTGTTCACAAATGCGATCATCTGAGGACATTGTCTCTATGTGAGGTACAATTTCAAGTTCCCAGATTTATTTTTGCATATTGTCTAAAGAAATGGTTTCAGCGGGACAAAATTTGATTGTACCGATCGTATCTAAAGCAGTTGGTTCATTTACATTTCCAGTTAACCGACCATTAATTAATATTTGATGAAAAATGTCAATGCCCAATAATATGTCAATAGCTCTAGGACTATGAAAATGCGGATCGGCTAAACAAGTTTTTTATGTGAGACCATTCGTCAGTGGGTACATGAGACATCGGCAATTCGATAAAAATTTTTGGCAAAACAGCCGCGTCTACATTCAACGTAGGCGATAGCTGTCAGAGGGGGCGCAGACAAATAGTTACTCCTCCCGAATTTGTTGCAGTTTCCATTTGACCTAAGCCCTGTACTGATAATGACCAACTATAACGCGATAAACCTAAGCGATTTACACATTTTTGTGTTTTGAAAGAAACTTGCGAGACAGAATCTATAAGTGCTCTAATCTTTTGATAATTTGGCTATCTAAAACTTCTAAGAGTGCAGTTGCGAGTAAAACACTAGTTTGTATTGGTAGTCACCCCGTACGCGAATTAACAGACTCTGAGGTTGACGCAACTGTAGGCGCCTCCGTAACTGTTTTAATTTGTACAGACATTAAATTCCTTTCATCAAAATGCACCAAGTATGGTGCTTTTGTTTATATTGGTGACATGACGACGACGACGACGGTTTACAATTTTTAATCATGTGCATATCACTTAAAAATTGAGACACAGACGAGATTTTTTTACAAATTGGAAACGTTCGAATTGAGTTTTCGTAGCAAATACAGGACATTTGTAAAGCATGTGACTGACTATCTTTACATAAGCAACAAGTCAAATTATTTGTTTACAAAAAATGAAGAACTCAGCGTGTTAACGATTTTGGGATTTTTGTTTAAAATCAATTTTCTTATATTTAGCTGTCTGCGTTTCAAACGTTAAAGTATCAAAAGCTATATAATGTTTATTTAAAAAATCTACAAGTACAGAGTAAGTCGGAATATCTAGAGAACCGTTATTCGTTTCAAAACGTGTAACAGTGGACGAATCTAAACGTTTCAACAACATTTTCCCTAACAGCACAAGTACGTCTAATGAACATCCACTGGACGTCTTGCAATAAATTTGTGTACGTCCTTTTTTTACCCAAAGGACATTCACTGGACGTCCAGTGGATGTCCAGATGTCACAAAAATCTACATCCAATGGACGTCCATAACACGTCCACCTTAGGAGTTACTCGGCATAACATGGACGTCCAGAAGCCACAAAAATTTTCATTCAATGGACGTCCATAACATGCCCATTGAGAATTCGGACATCAGCTATATCTTAAAAGTGGTAGTTGATAAGCTTTAGATTATCATATCTTACTATATGTAGGAACACTGGACGATACTTTAAGGCATAATTACAGAGTCTAAATAAAAAAGTTATACAGAAACAGAAATTTGTGAAAATAAGTTGGAAACATTGCCGTCAAATTATTTTAGACAAATTGCAAAATGTTAGTATACTTACCTACATTTTTTTTTCAAAATAAGAGCAATTTAAAATTTTGGTTAAGGAATAAAACTACAAAGGCATACAATGTAAACAATCTAAATTTCAATGAAATCTCAAATCTTTCGAGAACTATTCTTTTAGAATGTGGAAAAAAATATTTTGAATTTGCAACCTTCTTTTCACAAATTTCAATCACAGTTTTAGTTTGGCAGCTTCTCCATTTAGGATTGGTAAATCTAAATTATACACCGTACCACCAATAAAATATAGTCAATATTATATATTTCCAGTAGAAAAATAAAGACTGCTTTACAATTAATCAATCAAAATCCCAAATATGCTGAAATTAACTATTTAGAATTTTTTCACATTTTAAGCAAAATTCCTTTTGGCACATTATTATTACCCCACTGTTGATAGGTACTAGTTTGTCAGGTAAATACAAACGTACATTCGTAGTAAACACACATAAGGTAAATGAAACGAATTATAAATAGAAAACTAGTTTATTAAATATTATCATCTTGGACACTCTTTCTTTGATCTACATTTTTTTCCTTGTTGGATTCTGTGAAGGGAAGATCTACTGTATTATTACATTTTCCCTAATTACTTACTTTGAAAGTTGTTTCACTTTTCAACGGGCTATGATTCACAAACTAAACTAAAACAGTTCAGCAAGCAACAAATAAGTTTATAACAGAACTGTAGGGTTAGGTTTTTCTTCTGCCGCCGGGCCGGGATTGGCATTGGCATGCATTCATTTGAGGAATTACCAAACTTAACAAAATACGTGAGCTTCAATGTATTACCATAACAGAATATATTGTAATAACATTTATTTATCTATTCGACAAAATATTAAATTAGAAAACAGATTGAAAACATATGTCATTATGCTGCTGCATTTATTTATGTTATAAAGAACTTGGAGAGGATACTTAAAGCTGTTAAAAACATGTTAGTAGAATTGAAAGATTGTTCGACTTACCTGTAAGGAAGATCAATCTCAATTATTCGAGCATCGGAGTTCTTCTATGATAAGTATGGTAGGTATCATATTTCAAGTGTATCACGCACTGTGTTAAAAGTAAACAATCTTTTTGTCGCTTCTCTCCTGACCCTGGGATTATCGAACAGTTCATTTTCTGACTGAACTAATCGCACTATGGGGAATGTTGTGGTGGGAGGGCTCTATCATAGAAGAACTCCGATGCTCGAATAATTGAGATTGATCTTCCTTACAGGTAAGTCGAACAATCTTTCAATTATTCTTCGCATCTCCGTTCTTCTATGATAGGTATGGTAGATGTTGAAAGATATGACTTTTTGCGATTAAATGCAGTGTATTATCTCAAATGTAACAACTTAAATGAATATAAGAAAACAAATAGAATACAAATTGAACAATATTACCTTATAAGCAATCCCGTTTAAACAATGTTACATACGCAGTCAAATCTATCCTATCTAGAAAGGATTTATTTAAAAGAAATATATTATCAAACAAAAATTTTCTGCCTAAGCCTCAGACTACTTATGACTAACAGGTTACATAATACTACGCATATATAAACATATTACGCGGGTATTTTGAAGTAACTTATTTGAATTAATTAATTAAGCGGTATTTTCAGGACATCCCCCAATTATAGAAGTGGCAAAATCATTTGTGCTAGTTAATAGGGGTCGGTTATAAAAAGTTGCAAATACTGATGAGTTTCGCGTCCATCCGGCAGTATTTTTTATTAAATCTATGTTTAATCCTGCTCGGTAGGCGGCCGAGGTACTAGCGTGTCTAACGCTATGACTGCTAAAAATGTCTGTATCTATTCCACTTTTTTGAAGAACTTCCTTAATCCACCTACTTATACTTTGGGTAGAAGCAGGGTGATACGGTTTTTTGTGAGTTAAAATTAGGTAACCATTATTCTCATTTCTAAAAGATTTTGTGATAGATATATAATGGCATAAAGTATTGGCCACGCACAATTCAGGTCTTTCCGTAAAATATGGGAATACTAAAAATGGCTGGGAGCTTTTCGGGCCGGATGTTTTAATTTTTTCTGAAATTTTGATTTCTACTTTGTCTTTCCTGTACATAATATTTCCTAGAGATATTTTTGATATTGTTTGGACTCTACTAGCAGATGCTAGGGCTAACAAGGTGACAAGCTTTAGGGTAATATCTTTTAGTGTAAATTTGTGTAATGGATAGATTTTTCCTAAATAAAGTAAGACCCCGTTAGGATCCCAAGTAGTCGAGTATTTTGGACCAGAAGGTCTCTTGTTATACACACCTTTTAAAAACCGCTTAATGGTGTGTTCATCTTGCGAATTAATATTTAATATTAGCGACAATGATGATCGATGTGTATTAATAGAGGAATAAGAAAGTCCTTCATTGAAGCACCTTAATAGAAATTCTAATAATGAATTAATATCATACATATATGGATTATTGTTATTTGTTAAACAGAAATCCCACCACTTTTTGTAACAAACTGAATACTGCTTTATTGTTTTCTCCCCGATGGACCCTATCATTAAAGGAATAACGGACTCGGCTATGCCCTTTTTCCTGAACGAATCCCAGATAATTTTCCTGCCACCAGGGAAAGCGTTTTGTAGAGCGGGTGCCTCTCCCTGGAAGGAGAATAAAGTAAATAATCATATGGGGGAAATTTAATTGGTTTTTCTATTAACAATTCATGGAAAGATGGGAACCATGATTGAGAAGGCCAATTTGGAACAACTAAGATGCCTGTAGCCTCGTCCGTTCTTATTTTTTCAAGTACTCTGGGGATTAAGGAAAAGGGTGGAAAAGCATAAAATTTTAAATGTTTCCAGTTAGCTGTGAAAGCGTCAACTAACAAGGAATCGGGGTCTGGTCCCCAAGAAAAATAAGCATTACATTTTTTATTAAGATTAGATGCAAATAGGTCAATCTGAGGCTCACCAAATTGATTGACTAATTGCACAAATACCTCTTGATTTAATTCATACTCCGTATTTTCTGAGGTAATTCTTGATAAAAAATCTGCTTCTACGTTATCTTTAGTATTTATATATGATGCATAAATAAAGATATTATTACTCTCACAGTAATTCCACAATGTTCTAGCAATATTATTTAGTTGTTTGTACTTAGTGCTGCCCATCCTATTAATAGTTGCAATGGCTGTTACATTGTCTAGCCTTAATAAGATATTACAATTACTGGCCCCTTTTGAAAACGATTTTAGACCATAATAAGCAGCTTGTAATTCTAAATAATTAATATGTTTTGATGAATCTTGTTTGTTCCAAAACCCTTTTGCCTTCTGGCCCTTACAGTGGGCGCCCCAGCCCGTCATGGACGAGTCTGAAAATATTTCGAAAGAAAATTGCCTTGGTAGGATGCTTTTGCCCGCATTAGCAATGCTATTTGACCACCAGTCAAATTCTGTTAATAGGTCAGAAGGGATAATCATTTTCTTGTTAAAGTCCATTTTATTTCTCTGTAAATTTTTTATTTTAACGATTTCAAATGGCTTGGTGTGGAACCAGCCATAGTTTATGGCTGGTGAAACAGACACTAATTTTCCAACAAACGATGCAAATGCTCTTATTCTTAGTATTTTTTTATTTTTTAGTTTTTTAATTAGACGTAAAACATCTGAAATTTTATCTTCTGGTAAGCTTATTGTCATACTATGAGAGTCAAAAATATAGCCTAAAAATTGAATTTTTTTAACTGGTATAACGACGCTTTTTTCATAATTTATTACTAAACCTAATGATTTTAATAGACCGACTGAAACGTCTATGCTCTTGGAACATTGCTTATAATTTTTTCCCATAATTAAAATGTCATCCAAATATATTATGACCTTACACCCTGAGATTCGGAGATATCTAGCAACTTCCTTCATTAATTTGGTAAAAATGTAAGGCGCTATATTTAGACCAAATGGCAGACAATTAAATTCATAAACTTGATTTTTAAATTTAAATCGCAGATATTTTCTATTGCTTTTATGGATTGGTAAAAGAAAATAAGCATCTTTTAGGTCTAAGTTTGCTAAGTAACAATCTTTAGATATTAGTTTAATTGTTGTCCTATAGTCATCAATTTTAAAGTGTTTTGTAGGTATAAAATAATTTAAGTTTTTTAAATTTAAGATAAAGCGGCTCTTCCCATTCGGCTTTTTAATAAGAAAATAAGATGATAAAAATTGATTTTTAAGAGGTTTACATTTTGAAATTGCTCCTTTTTTAAGTAGAGTAGATATTTCCTTTTCATAAGCTTTAATATCAGAATTTGGGATATTTTTAGACGGAGCCATTTTCTGACTAGGTCGGGTATAAAATGGTATTTTAATGCCCCTAATCCATTTCAAAACCCGTCGATTATGAACAATTTTACGCCATTCCTCGTAAAACCGTTCCAATCGGCAAGCAATTTTTTGCGGTACCTCTACTTGTATGTCTTCGATTGGCGGTGCAGGTATCGGGAGTTGTGTGTCTCTGGCAACCTCCTTCTCTGAGCCCGGCTGTCCCATTGGTCCCTCTTTCTCTTCTCCCCTTTCATTTTGGTGTTGAATACATGGCGCCGGGAGTTTAAATTTTGAGTAACTGACGTTGTTGGAGTGGGTTTGCGATATTGTCCACTAAGAGGTTTGTTCCTAATGTTTTCGCTGGCCTTTTTCATTGTTTGGCCAGAGGTCACTTTTTCCATAAATCCTGCGCCGAAAAGATATTCGTCGATAGTACTTCGTTGGGCAGCAGCTCTGCTGTCTTGGTTAAGCGATGGGTTTACTTCCCACTTTCTTTTGACGGATACAGCATGATGAACACTGGCAAAAAGAAGAGATGCATCAGATAACTTTTGTACCAACTCATCTTCAATATTTTCAGGAGTGCTAGACAATTTTTCAGTTAAAATTGAGCCAATGATTGTCAAGCCCGCGGCGAGCTGTTCTTGGAGATTAGTAAAGAATGTATCATTTTTTGTAGATTGAACCGATAATATGTTTTTAATTTCCTCATTCATTTTAGGTGCTTGGAGGGCTGCACAATTTTCCGGTATCGGATATTTTGATAGTAATTCCTTTCGGGTTTCGACTGGAATTCCTTGAGTCAGATAGTTCGACCATCGTACCACCAATTCTTCATGTATAGCCGTTCCTTTTTTGTTTTGATTAAAGGGATTTTGACCCAATAGTTCAATAATTTTCTGGTTATCACCTACTTGTTGAGGTGCAGCTGACGTACCAGGCAGAGCATCCCCATCAAGCAATGTATTATCTACTACGTTTACTACGTTTTCTTGGCCTACATTTTCTTTAGAGTGGCAACTGCCACTATAACTATCGAGTGAATCTGAAATCATCAAAAAAAAACCCTCATCAATTTCTCGATCAGCGTTTAAGAGAGCTTGTATAATAAAAATAGTTAAGAAAAAAGGCTTTTTGTAGCATGAAAACAAGCGTTTGCGGGTCTTTTAGTCAAAACAAACTATACCCTGCGTAGATATAGCAAACAAATGTTTGCGGGCATCGTAGTCAAAACAAACTACACCCTATAAGATCTACTAAACAACAGCTCATATACTATATGGTGACGTAAAGTACAACCGGTATAATAGCTGCAACAAGTGTTTTCGAACAATATAGGTCCGTTAAAATATATAGGTACCCTGTATAGATTCAGCACACAAATGTGAGCGGGCATCGTAGTCAAAACAAACTACACCCTGTATAGATTTTGTAAGTACTAATTACCTTGCGAATTATCCGAGTCGGAAGATGTTGAATTTTCCTCAGCCAAAACCCTTTCCAGTCTTGCGAATTTCTTTTTCATTCGTAACAGTTCTTCCATCGCCTTCCTTTTACCACTTTTCGAATTATTTCGCATATTTATTTAAACAATCACCACACAGAACTATAAATAACACTGCACGTGAAGGCACTTAAAAATGAACTGTTCGATAATCCCAGGGTCAGGAGAGAAGCGACAAAAAGATTGTTTACTTTTAACACAGTGCGTGATACACTTGAAATATGATACCTACCATACCTATCATAGAAGAACGGAGATGCGAAGAATAATTGGCTACCTCGTACTCGTGAACATTTATGGCGGGATATACACGAACTTGAAAATAACAATTAGCCTACAGCACGTTTTACTTCTAATTATGATTCATCTGGACTTAAAAAATATTTTTAATATAATTGAAGAAGTAGTAATGGAATGGCTAAAGAAAAATGTATTTATTTTAGTAGTTATCAATTGATAATACTTAAGGTGTGTGACTAGCGGTAATTTAAAAGGACAAAAAATTGTTTCAAATGTTGTTTTTTAATGCTTTTTTTCCTATATACATATTTTCAAAATTCTCGGTTTACAAAATATTTACGAAAAAGCGCATGTTCTAGGCCGAGAATCTCCCCCAACAGATACTACCGTATATGGACCTCTGAACACTTATGGACATAACATGGATGGCGTTCAATGGATGCATTTTTCTCGTACATCCAGTGGACGTCCAAAGTGTATCTTTGAACAAATTATAGACATTAAATGGACGTCCCATGGACGATCTTTTCTGCACATCCAGTGGATATCTTGCTATGGACGTCAAGTAGACGTACAATATATGTCCATGGACATTCGGACTAGTTCTGGACATAAAATGGACATTGGATGTTGTGTGCTGTCTGAGTTTACTAAAATAAAATCCCACTGGTCAACAGGGAATTCTAAATTTTTTAATGCAGGCAAATTTTCTGAAAATATATCTAAAATTCGTCGCTTGTTCGAATTTTTAGACATTAATTTCGTACTATTTTCAATTTTCCTCCAATAGGCAACAGCTAACAACATTTTAATTGAATATCTGTTTACTAAACTATTGCAAGATATCCATTGGATGTACAGAAAAGTTTCGTCCACTGGACGTCCATTCTATGTCCATAATTTGTTCAAAGATGTAAGGATACACTTTGGACGTCCTGAACTATAATTATAAATAAAACGTGCCGTAGGCTACTTTTTTCAAGTTCGTGTTTCCTGCCTAAATGTGCATGAGTGCGAGGTAGCCAGTTCTGCTTTAAGTGCCCACTTCAAGTTCTTTATAACATAAATAAATGGAGCATCATAATAATGTCTATTCACAATATATTCTTTAATTTAATATTTTGTCGAATAGATAAATAAATGTTATTACAATATATTATGTTATGGTAACAAATTGAACGCCAAGTATTTTCTTAAGTTTGGCCATGTCGCAATCGATTGCATGCTGACGCCAATCCCGATGGCAAAAGTAAAACCTAACCCTACATTTCTATTATAGACTTATTTGTGTTTGGCGATCTGTCGTGTGCTGAACTGTTTTAGTTTATTCTTTATGAATCGTACCCTTTGGAAAAGTGAAACAACTCTCAAAGTAAGTAATAAGTAGAGGAAAATGTAATATAATACAGTAGGACTTCCCTGCACAGAATCCAACAAGGAAAAAATGTAGATCAAAGAAGAAGTTCCCAAGATGATATTTAATAAATTACTGTTCTATTTATAGTTCGTTTCGTTTACCTTATGTGTATGTTTATTCCGAATGTACGTTTAATATAATATATATGTGCCATATTTTATTATTGGTGTACTGTGTATAATTTAGATTTACAATCTAGGTACTTAGTTGTAGTATTAGACCCAAGCCAATATTTTAAAGCATAACTACCAATGCTAAATGAAGGAGTTTTGCTAAACTAAAATTATGATTGAAATTTTTGAAAAGAAGGTGCAAATTCAAAACAATTTTTTTCCTTGTTCTGAAGGAATAGTTCTTGACAAATTTGACATTTAATTGAAATTTAGACTCTTTACATTTTACACCTTTGTAGTTTTATTCCTTGACCAAAATTTTAAATTGCAATTTTCACAAATTTCCGTTAATTTTTTTTTATGTGAAACTTGTTTATTTAGACTCGATAATTATGCCTTAAAGTATCGATTGCGTCCAATGTTCCTACATAGTAAGATGTGGTAATCTAAATCTTAGCAACTACAACTGTTAATATATAGCCCATATATGTCCGGATCCTTTATGGGCATGTTATGGACGTCCATTGGATGCAGATTTTTGTGGCTTCTGGACATCCATCGGACGTCCATGTTATGCCGAGTATGTCCTGTGATGGACGTTTTATGGACGTCCACCGGATACACATTTTTGTGACATCTGGATATCCACTGGACGTCCAATGAATGTCCTCAGTGCAAAAAAAATGGACGCCCATTGGAAGTCCACAAATTTATTGCAGGACGTCCAGTGGATGTTCATTGGACGTACTTGTGCTGTTTGGGTGATTGACAGAAATATTTTATTTTAATATATTCTGCCCTCTCTGGTAGTTGAAATTAAGTGAAGTTGCCGTTTACTTTATGGATCATTTTCGTTCTGAAATATTTATATAGACTATAATGTCCGATGTTTATATTCTATTTAATAAATAAGTTTACGAATTAAGAATGAGCAAAAATTTGTTTCCATGTTGGTGGTGGTTCTGTCCGGCATTGCCTGATATTTATCAGAGTTGGTTTAGAGTGACTTTAAGAAAAATACACGATCACGTTTTTACACAGTTTTTGTCCTCGTTATTAGAAAGCACTTGGTCGCGACTTACACCATTTAATTTTATTTTCTTTCATGACTGGGAAAGTCCAAACAGTAGCCTTGAACCCCTCCTGATTTGGTCATCGCTCTGTTAAATACGTCCATTCACCATAAGCCACTGGACCAGACCAGGGATGAAAAATTGCACATTCTTAAAAAATATATATTCTGTTCACTTTGGAGAATTTTCACTTCTTGTGAACCCTCCCCTCGACCATCATTGGTTTTCTCACATTTTCGTTGACCCTCCCCTTGTATTTGTTGAATGACCCATCATACCGATATCTTAGAAAATACAAATTGAGTTTTGAACCTACAAAAAATGTAATTTATTTTAAAATTGATTAAAGTGATCATATTTTTATATCGTGACATTTTACATATAACCAAACCACTTAAATGGTGACATTGAAGGGAAAATTATTTAGGTATTGTGTAAATATTAGATGGATATATTTATTCATGTAATGTTCGCTACGAAACATTTAATAAGGGCAAGTTATATCGCCTAAGTTTAAACCTAAATTAACTTGATCAAAGATTAAAATCCATGGTTACGAATGCTGTAACAATTATAAGCAGCCCATCTTTGATCAAGCTGATTTTGGTTTAAACTTGGTCGATACAACCCGCCCTCAGTATTTCATTAAATGAAGTATTAAACAAACTTTGTTTTAGGTTCTCTGTCGATGGATATTAAGCGTGAAAAAGAATTACAGACCTGTGAAGTACCATAACTGGAGACATGCACTAAATGTTGCTCAAACAATGTTCGCCATGTTTAAAACTGGAAAAATGGAAAGGTTCTTATTGATTTTTAAGTTTGTAGTGTATGTATAATAGATAATAGATTCTGTAAAATTTTATTATATTCATTAAATTGGCTTGACTTTATTGCATTACGGAAAAATTTATTGTTTTCAGTAACGGCAACTTTTTTAATACAATATGATACAAATAGGGAACGAAATACACAGTAGGTATTCATTTAATAAATGTTATTATAACTTGTTGGTTTAGCATATCATTGAGGATTCTGCTTCGGTTAAATTTTATATCATTATAAGGACATTTGTAAAAGTTTTATTTCATGTTATTCAGAATTTAAATTGTTTTTATTTTTGGTGTTTTTGTTGGAGATGCGCTGTTATGAATAACAGAAGTTGGCTTATATCAGAGTAAAGTTGCAATTGAATTATTAAAAAAAGTGTTGCATGTGTTTCTCATCATTTTCAACAGGATATGGTCACAGTAAATGCTGCGTTTGTTGTTTAAGTGAACTAAACTTTTTCTATTCGTGTGCGTGTGTGTGTGTTGTGGCCGAAAATAAGATAGCAGCTTTTTGGTTGGTAGAAAAACTTCGCAAATCACAATTAACAATAAAAATTATCAACTATGGAAATTGAAACTCACAATAATATTGAAACGCGATGGTCTTTGGAAAGTTGTGAGTAATTCAAAACCTGAAACAGAGGCTGACATTCCAAATGATCGGAATGACTGCGAGTGTAGAGCGGTACCTGCTATAATTTTGAGCGAACAACTCGTTCATGTGGCAAATTTGAAAACACCACACGAAATATGTTTAGTACTTCAACGGCTCCATGAGAGGTTCTCGATATGTAGCAAATTATACTTGTTGAGAAAACTATACTAATTGCGTTTTGTACAAGGAACAATGCAAGCTCATCTGGACAGTGTGATGGAAATTATTTCTCAATTGCGGTGCCTTGGAAAGAATTTAGTAGATGATGTTGTGGCCAATATATTATGTAAGATTGGGCGAACACCAAAATTATATCAGAAAACATGAAAACTTCAGAAGTCCAAGATCTGCGAACACGCTTGGGAGAACGGATATAGATTACACTAAATTTTAGCAAAAGAGGCAGATAGCAAAAAAGGAAAATTAAAGAATCAGCGATAATGTTATTGAGTGAGGATAGATGCGTGTCGAATTGTTCCATAGATGTGTGTACAACCTGTTTGCCAATGTTAAAAGAAGAACTTCCCAAATTTAACATTGTATAAAAATTAAAAAAAACTGTTAACTATATCAACAGTTCTATGTAAATAGTAAGTATCTATGGATATTGAATATAACATTCTTAGAGCTGCCTCTAACTGATCCTATGACGTAAAAGTCATAGGCGTAAAGGTTATTTACTAGTAACATACTGGTTAATTGTGATATTTTGTAGATTCCCTGAGCACCGCTTGAAAAGAAAAAAATACGTGTGTCAGGAAGCCCCAAAGAATTAGGAAAAAAATAAGATAATGCCACAAATAACATTTAGACAATATGTTGTGTAGTTTTCCAGATTCCTATGATACATTAGTGACAGCTTTAAAAGCTCGTGCAGAAACAGAATCAACAGTTAAATTTGTACATGGTATACTAGTGGATCGATATAAGCATCAAGAGGAAAGTTTAGGTGTTGATTCTAATGGAATAGCAACGAAATCATCTAATTCTAAGCATGGCAATTCAAGAAAGGAAACGCGTGAGTGTTACATTTGTCATATGAAGGGTCATATTCGCAATCACTCTTCACTTAGAAATAAAAAGTCAAATAAAGATGATAGGAGCAAGAAAGCTGGTAGTCATTTCGATGATCATATAGCAGACAATATGTCATTTAAAGTTAGTGATGGTGCATTTATGGTTCCAAAGGGAAATAGTGACATGAATAGAGACTATTGGTATATTGACTCAGGTTGTACTAGCCATAGGACATGTGAACAGAACTTTTTCACTAATTTGAAGCCATCAAATTTTAACATATTCTTAGCTGATAACTCATCTGTTGAAGTGAAAGGTGCTGGACTGTAAATCACCAGATGCCGATGTACATCTGATTACAGCTAGAGAAGTACTATATGTTCCAGAACTTGATGGAAGATTGTTGTTTGTGAGTCGAATGGCAGAATACGGTTTTACCGTAATGTTGAAAAACAAAACTGCATTATTCAAAATAAGCTAAACACTGTAGGACATGCTAATTTAGATGGGTTATTGTACTTATTAGAAACAGCCAAGATGGACTTTTCAACTTCTTGAGAAGCATTAAGTGAAGCTAAAAATTGTTCATTAAAAGTATTAGGATGTTGTGATGACAATAACTGCATTCATATTTGGCACCGGAGATTGGGATACTGTGATCCGAAAGCTATTAGGGAGCTCCTTAATGCTCATTTAGCAGATGGTGCTACTATGAAGAGTTGTGGTATGTTAATGAATTGTGATTGTTGTATAAAAAGCAAATTGACACAATTTCCATTTCCTAGAAGTGATTCATGGGCAAGAAAGACGATTGAATTGATACATAGTGACCCTCCGGTCCTATACCTGACCCCACACCCAGTGCTAAACGTTACGTGGTTACCTTTATTGATGATAGTTCACGGTTTACCTATATGCGATTACTCTGAGGAAAGGATGAGCTAGCTAAAATGGTTAAAACGTTTATAATGAAAGTATCTACAAAGTTTGGACGGATCATTAACCGAAACGTGGTCACCACCACGTTTCAGATAACGGAACGGAGTATGTAACCGAGAGCTAAAGAATTTATTTAAAGACAAAAGCATTGAACACCAGCTTATAGTACTATATACACCGCAGCAAAATGGAGTATCAGAGAGAAAGAACCGTTCGTTGGTTGAAATGGGAAAGTGCATGCTGGTGGATGCTCAACTCCACAATAGATTTTGGGGAGAGGCAGTATGTTGTGCTGCATACCTACAGAACAGATTTTCAAGTAGGAGTATTGATAAACTCTTTATGAACTCTGGATGGAAAACAAACCAAATATTAGCCATACTGAAACATTTGGTTCCAAACTTTACTCACTTGTGCGTAAGAACAAACGTAAAAAGTTTGACAACAGACCATCAGTGAAAGTACTTGTAGGTTACGACACACTTCTACAAATGGATATCGTATCCTAGACCCAATATCAAATTAAGTATGGGTCTCCAGATTAGTAATAATTGTGGAGGAGTCTATAATGATTATGTTTTGAAGCCAGCAAAAAAGAAAAGGTTTTATTTAAAAATAGTCAATTCAACAGTTGAAGTTATTTTATCTCCAGAAAAGGTAAATGAACAAGAGAATGTACAAGAAATTGTCCTGTCTGAATCACCAATTTGAGATATTGGCGTCCAACATGAGATTGCAGAAGAAAGTGGTTTTAGGGTTAAGAATTTTCAAAATGAAGAGTTTTAAGTTTATTAGTCGCGATGGCGCCGGTAGCGGATATCACGCTACTTAATGCTGAACTAAATAAGCTCAGAAAACAAGATCTAATTGAAATAATTGTATTTCTTATGGTTCCCGGCAGTGATAACTGTGAGGCTGTGACTAACAACGTGAAAAACATTCGTGAAAAGTGCCTGGTAGAAGTAAATAGCGATAATTTAGAAACGTTCCACGACAGCCATGAATTTCTATCGACAGGTGAACTCAATGGTAAAAGTAATTATAATAAACTTAGCAGTGAATTTAATTCATTAAAAAAGGAAATGGATGTGCTTAGGAAACTCTCTTTCCATTTGGAAAAGAGGACCCAAGAACAGGAGGAATTAATACAGTTGTTAAAAAAAGTTAATAACAGTGTATCAGTTAATAACCAGCTATCGCCACCTATACAAAAAGTGAATAATGAAAGTGTAAATGCCTTGTCGATGACCACTTCTAGTACAAAGAAGATAAGCAATCAACAAAAAACTTATGCTGCCGCTATCATGAATGGTGAGGCAAAAAGCCAACATAAACAGCAAAAAGAAACGACAATAAATACTAGACGGAATCCCCCTCATAAAAACAATCGAATGAATAGATACATACCTATTATTGGTAGCAATAAAAATGCACCCACGATTCAAACTGTTCCTAAAAGAGGATACTTACATGTATATAGACTGGGCTCTGTAACAACTGCCAAAGAACTATCCTCAATACTAAAAACTACAGCGCCTGGCATAGACTTTTCTTTCGAGGAATTGAATCGTAATGAAGAGAAATCATCCTTCAAAGTCTCTTTTCCCATTGAATACGTTAATGACGTTTATAATCCTGACCTGTGGCCGCAAGGTGCTGCCATCAGAAGATTTAGGTTTCCGAAAAGAAATTTTTCCGAAGCAAACCCGATACTAATGAACAAATAGTAGTTCATGTGAACCACATCGATGAAGAATTAAATAAATGGACTATGGTTCACTTAAATATACAGTGTTTATCGAACAAACTAGAATGTATTGAGATTCTTACAAATGAACTTAGGCCTCATTTTCTTATATTTACGGAGCATTGGTTAAATGAACTGAATATGGAAAATATTTTTATTCAGGGCTATCTGAGAATTTCTAGCTTTTGCAGAGTAAATCATGTACACGGTGGTTGTGTAATTTTTTCAACAGATCAAATAGCTGAAAAATGCAAAGAAATAGTATTTATAAAAAATATGTCTGTTGAACTGTCCGTTGAGTGTACAGGTATCAATTTCGAGAACAAGGTCTGTGTTATCGTAATATATAGACCCCCATCAGGTGAGTTAAAAACTGTTTTTTACAGTATTAGATCGAATACTCAGATTCGCCACTGTCAACTACCCTCATGTAATAATATGTGGTGACCTAAATATAGATAAGCTATCTAACAGTTTTTTAAATAAAAAACTACATGATGTATTTAATTCATTTCAACTTTCATCTCTTATCAATACTCCGACTCGCATTGCCACTTCCCCTGGGGGCAGTACAAGTGCAACAGCATTAGATTACGTAGTTACTAATATCAGCAACTATTCAATTGAAGTGATTAATCCTGGTGTCTCTGACCACCTAGCCCAAATCTGCTCATGGGAAATTCTAATTGGTAGTAGGGATAATGTGACTAAAACTGTAACACGTCGACCGTTAAACAGTAACACTATACATGAATTCTTAAGCTTATTTTTAGCTGACCCATTAATTTTACATAATTCTGATGATATTGACGCTATTTTCAATAGCTTTTGGACCCACTTTAATTGGTGTTTTAATGTTTCGCACCCTAAAATGACAATAAAAATTAACAATAGTCGCAAATCAAAAATCAATAATTTTACATTTACTCCAGAACTAATTAATGAATCTAGGCAACTGAAAGAACTAAACTGGTATAGAAAATTCTCCAATTCTAACGAAGTTCATAGTCACTATAAGGAATTAAAAAAAAAAATTGAAAAAAAAGTTTGTAATAAAAAAAAAGAATTTCATAACAACTTAATAAGTAGCGCAGAAAATAAAAGTAAAAAAATGTGGGAACTTGTCAACTTACACCTGGACAGAAAAAAAATCAAAACTTACAAAATACAGCTAAACTTGAACAACGAACTTTTCAACGACACGAACACAATTGCAAATGCATTTGCTAAGTATTTCGCTACATCAATAAAAGAACTTGCGGACATCAACTTTGCTCTAAATACTATGGATTGCACCTCGCAGCCTGAAGTAGGACATAGTATGTTTTTTTACCCTTTTATAGAACCTGAAATAATTGAAATAATAACGAATCTAAAGAATAAACCTTCAACAGGCTTTGATGAAGTACCCACTCTACTTATTAAGGAGTGTAAATATGAACTTTGCCACTATTTAACTGACATCGTTAATAAATCAATAATTAATGGGCAGTTCCCTATGCAACTAAAGCTGTCAAAAACTATTCCAGTGTTCAAAAAGGGTGATCCTACCTTACTTGAAAATTATAGAGCCATTGTAACGCTCAGTCCATTCGCTAAAATCCTTGAAAAGGCCGTTTATATTAGACTAGTTGATTACCTTAAAAAACATAGTATATTAAGTAATTGTCAACATGGCTTCCGTGAGGGGCTCTCAACTGAGACTGCCACGACGGAACTTACCCAATATATTATCAACAAATTAGATAGTGGGAATCTGGTCCAAGGTGTCTTTTTCGATTTATCCCGCGCGTTTGACACTATCAGTCCCCTTTTCCTATCAAGAAAACTTAATTGTATGGGAATTCGCGGGTCCATGAATGATTGGATTATCTCCTATGTCACACACAGAAAGTTAGCTGTAAAACTTGAAGATCTGTATTCTGACCAATTTAATGTTGAGCTTGGAACTCCCCAGGGGAGTGTTCTGGGGCCGTTGTTGTTTCTTCTGTACATAAACGATCTGCCTTACCATCTTTCCCACCCTTTAATTGGTTTTCTGTTGGGTGGTTGTATATAAATAAATAAATAAATATTAAGGAGGGAAGGTTGTTTATGTACGCTGATGACACTACAATAATATTAGCTGCAAAAACTAGAGAGGAAATAAATATTCTTACAAGTAGAGCACTAAAATCTTTCACTGAGTGGTGTACAAGAAATCACTTAATTATCAATTTAAGCAAAACAGTCTGTATGGAATTTACAAATCCCTACAGAAAACAAGCGGTAAATCTAAATTTTAATGTAAATAACTTTGATATAACATCTAGTACGTCTACAAAATTTCTTGGTACCCCAATTGATAACTTCTTAGGATGGGGTAACCAGATTGACTGCGTCTGTGCCAAAATGAACAGCGCTTATTTTGCCTTAGCTACATTAAAAAAGTCTCTTGATGTAAAATCTCTACTGAATTTTTATTATGCCACGGTGTATTCTTCGATTTCCTATAACATTGTATCGTGGGGACAAGCAACAGACGTTCTACGGGTGTTTATCCTGCAAAAAAGGATAATTCGCCTTATATTTGGTTTATCGTTTCGTGAATCATGTAGGGATACATTTAAAAATAATAAAATTTTAACTCTTACGGGGGTGTATATATTCAAATTATTACAGCATATTTATAAAAATTTAGATAACTACTTGAAAAATAGTGACCTTCATTCATATACAACACGCATAAAGGACCACATACATATTGAAAAGTTTACGCATACATTCTACAAGAAATCTCCTGATTATGCGGGATCCAATTTCTTTAACATGCTACCTGAAAAAGTTAGAAAGCTATGCCCATTGCTGAAGTTTAAAAACTCTCTTAAATCCCTACTAATTGAAAACTGCTTCTACAACCTTAGCGAATTTGAATTATATTGTGCTAAAAACAGGTAGGGTTGACTGAATGGTTTATCTTAAACCATTTTAAGGTAAAAAATTCACTTAAATATTGTTCATTTCACCAATGTATTGTAATATCTTGTCTGTTTGTTTGTGTATCATTTGTCGTATACTTAATTGCTATACTTACCATATTTTATTAATATATTTATATATGACTTTACATTTATTTGTCTGTCAATGTTCATATACTATTGATGTTTTATTGTGTTATTGTTTATATACTATTTATGTATTAACCGTGGCCCTAGCCCACATTTGACGTACCTAATCCATTTCATTGTAATTGGCAAAAAAGGGTTTAATAAATTATTATTATTATTATTATTAAAACAGAAGCGATGAAGTATAAAGTAGACTTAGGCATTTCTAAGCGAATAAATAAAGGAGTTCCTTCAAAAAGATTACAATACAGTTGAAAATGACTTGAAGGAATCATCCTTTTTGGGAGAAAATGAAATCTATTTCTCCCCGTGAACAAAGAAAATGGATTGCAGCTGCTGAAGAAGAAATCAAATCATAAATGAAGAAAAAGATATGGAAACTTGCAGATTTACCGTCAAAAAGCCATAACTTCAAAATGGGGTTTTAAAATGAAGTTTGATAGTACAGAATCAGTTTACAATCACAAAGCTCATTTGGTGGCAAGGGGATATTCCCAGCGTTATGGAGAAGACTACGACGAAACTTTTCATCCAGTAGCAAAGTTTGCTAAACTCTTTGTATTCACATGTGCTTTTAAGTATGGCAGCAATAAAAGATCTTCAAGTGCGTCATCTTGATGTAAAGTCTGCCTTACTAACCAATGATTTGGAGGGGGCACTGTACTTGGAACAACCACCTGGTTTTGAAGTCACTGGTAAATAAAATAATGTTACGCATTACACCCCCTTGAGAAGAGAAGCAGATACGCCACTGGTAAAAGTACGTCTCTAAATCGAGTTTCTATATTATTGTAGATTGCCACGGAAGGTTTCTGAACTTTGTTCTAGATGGTTCTAGAGACAATTTGTAGGGTATATATAAGCCGTATGTAAACACGCGGAGGAAGAAGTGGAAGAGTGACAAGTAAGGTTAGAAGTCCGAGGTGATAGAAAGTAAATACAAAGTGTAAATCTCAAGTAGTAAACATTGTTATTTATTATTTTAGTGCAGTAAAAGTGTACTTTAGTTAATGAGAATATTGTGTAGTTTCAGTAAATTAAATAAAGTGTGTTAGTGTTTATCCCCTGTTTAAAATTATTTAAAACCCACGGATTTCTACAGAGGGAAATACGCAACAATGAAGTTCTTTGTCTTAAACACAGCATATATGGATTGAAATAATCTGCACGTGTTTGGAATAGAAAAGCAACTCACATTATTTTGAAACTAGGGTTCGCACAAAGCAAATCGGATTCCGGAATATTTACCAGAATGGAAAAATGTGGTACTATAGCATACATACTATTGTATGTAGATGACGTACTGATAGCAGGAAAATCAGGGATTTCGTAATTGACCTGTGTTCAAAGCTGAATAAGTTCTTTGAGATCATAGATTTTGGTGAGGCGTCGCACTGTATTGGCATTCAGGTTGAGAACAAAAAAATGATTCTTTCCTGTTGCACCAAGAAATGAAAATCAATCAGTTATGCAATATGGAATGAACAATGCCAAGCCTGCAGCAACTCCAATAGGATATTTATCGCCATGTTCAGCCTCAAATAAAGAGTTACAAAATAATACTATTTAGCGACAAACCATAGGTTCACTGTTGTATCTAACTACTGTGTCTAGACGGAATATTGCTTTTGCTGTAGGAATACTTTGTCGAAAAGTTTGAAAAGCCACCCAGCAAGATTGGTGCTGTTAAACGTATTCTACGTTATCTATCAAGCACAAAGTGCAAGAAGCTATGCTTATCGTCTAAGGCTAAGCGAACTTTGTGGATTCGTTGATGCTGATTGGGGTGTTGATACAGAAAATCGGAAATCAAGCATGTCGAGACTTGTTGGGGCTTCAAAAATTATTAGAAGACATGGGGTTTCCTATTAATGGCCCTACTAAACTTCACGAGGACAATGTATCAAACTCATTGCTTCTGAACAGCTGAACAAAAGAACACATTGGTATTAAATATCATTTTATAAAAGATCCACATAAACAACGAATTTTTAATGTGTCAATATTGTCCGACGGAAAGCACAATTGAAGACATATTGACAATATCACTGTCCAGAGATATGCTTAATAAATTTTCTGAGTCAGCACATATATAAGTTAATAGGGGGTTAGAGAAGGGGTGTTGGAGATAATATAAGTGGGCTTATGTCAGAGTCGTGTTGTAATTTAATTATTATAAACAGTATTACTACTTGTCAAATATAATTTGTCTGTTTTCTATTATAGTCCGGTCGTCGTAACTTTCTTTGGGCAGAGATTTAAAACAGCAATTTTATTGACTACTCTTATAGGAAAAATTGCTCTCAACACGATGGTGACATTATAACATTTATGAAACACAGGCTTCATTGTTAAAAACAATGGTTTTTAGCGAAAATTTCCATTTTTTTATGTTTTTTGACGTTTTAACGAAAACGGTGCATCGGGCAAAAAAAGACAAGATATAAAAAATTAAGATTTTATCAATTTGCGTCTTTTTAGTCTGTAGCAACCTTTTATCTTTGACCGCCCAATTATTATAATCAAGTTAAAGTCCTAAATTAACAATTTTTTTTCTTGTTCAACAAAAGATCATAATGATATATTTTATTATGGTCAAAATATTGCAATTTCTTCATAGAATTTACAGTTTTATTTTTGTCGATATCTCACGTATTTTGCAGTTGTTTAAACAAATAAGCTAATCTGTTTATTAAGGATTTGCGACTTTCCATGGCATTTTTTGCACTTCCCTGCAATCTATAAATAATAATAAAAAGTATCATTTCTATGTAGTCTCGGCGCTGTTTTATTTTTCTTTAACAGGGTCATTTTATTTTATGAAGAAAAGTTTATATGAGCATATGTCCGCAACAGCTTACATTTTTTGCTAGAGTGTATTGAAAATATTTCTTTTTAATCGTTATTTTTTAATATCTCAGAAGGTGCTTTATATATTATTATCAATTTTGGTATGTGTTAATAGGATATAAAACCACATATTTTAATTAGAAGTTATTTTATCGCTCCGCCAGTGGCGTCCCTGCGAACATGTCCCCTGATATTTTTTACCAAAAAGTGGTACGCCATTGAAATTTTTGCATGTGGATATTTTTCCTGATTTTGACTTTACGACAACCGGTCTATTACTTGTGTTTCTCATCATTCTAGTCAATTATTTACAAACATTAGATGCATTCAGTAGAACACATTGGTCAATGAGTGAACATACGCAACAAAGTCGTCGAATGGGCATTTCTCAATAAGTAACTGGATATTATTTTTTCACCACATTTAGGAAGCAATTTGTTTTGATGTGTCATAGTAACTAGGTAGAACTATAGCATCCTCTATTCACCAGTACTATGCGTCCAGAAGAACTGCTTATTGGTAGTCGATTACCAATCATTTGCTAGCTATTACTAATTGCACTTTATCTGCTGAATCTGTCCATATAATTGATTTAAACTTTGAGAATGCCACAAATAATTTAAGCAAGGTTTTTCATTGTTTCGTTAGAAAAAATTAATATCAATTTATGGAAATGACAACCAACAGATGGCTACTTTACTTTAACTTAAATTAACTAACTATACCTTCATTTCACTAATCTTTGTTTTTTCCAGCAAACTTTGCAGGTGTAGCTCAAGTCTTGGCCAGTGCTCTTCGTGTTGGCTGAGTACCAGGGGTGTCAGCAGATTTCCGGTAAAATGATTATATGCGGTGAAATTTACAATAATAAGATATACATCGACCGGCTACTGTCATGGCAATGGTTTATTACATAGGTACTAATTGACAATTGCCTACGCTATTCTGCTAAACGTAGTATTCGCCAGTGAATTACATTTTAGGCAGTATACGTCAATTGACTGCTTTAAGGCATATCACAACCGTAAGAGGCTAGACATAAATGTTTGCTAGGTTTTCAGAGTAAATAGAGATTCAAAATTAAATTCTGGATAACTTGAAATTAAAGCTTTGCAGACGAGTGAATGGATGAAAACATTTTTTTTGTAGGGTCATAAAATCTTTAATTAATAAATACTTAGTTAAATAGGCAATACAAATAATATATTTTTATTTCTGCTCTAATCATCATATAAATATTAGATATTAAGTATTTGTTTGAAATGTTTCTACTATTCCCCAAAATAAGATTTTGCAGTTTAATCGAATCGAAATAAATATGGCACCTACAGTATATTGGCGTAGCCTTGAGAATCAATTTTTGCTGAAAGCTGAGAGCTATTTAACAGTCTACTCCAACATCCATCTTTGCGTAATGTCACTATTGCTACATACGGTGAGTCGGGAGCCAAATTCCGGGTAAACATTATAGGGAATTAACAAGGTAAGACAGAGAAGATGAAATAGACAAAGGCCGTTGTTAACTCACAATTAAAGGGACATTACATCCAGTGAAAACAATTTCGAGATTTGTCGGATACGCATTAAATTAATTTGACCAAGATTACTAAAACACAGTCACGTAAAAATTGGCAAGTGCTACATCACGTATAGCCTTCGATGCTTTTTCTTTATTTTATAAAATAAATATTTATAGAAGAAAGTTTCCAAATTATTCTATCAATGAATAATTCTGTACTAGTTAAATATTTACCTGATATATAAACATAGAAATACTGAAAAACTTCCCAGTGGTCACAAAACATCTGATAGGGCCTGTTGACAGGATGTAGATGAGGTGAAAAACAGTTTGGATTTATTGGAAGAGAGCCCTGGTAACTAGCTAGCGAAGAATTGGTGCCCAACTTGAAATTCCTCAGCAAAAGTGACCTGCATACTACCGCAGGTATATCATGCAACTGGGAGACCATGCTAGACGTATGCAATTTTGTATATGACATCAACAATACCCGTAGATCTCATTGGCAGCCTTTCAGTTAATTTGTGGAGTGGTATCGTTGATAATTACTTTATCGGTCCTTTCATTTTCAAGAATCGCCTATTATTTATTATTTGTGTAAAATGATTTACAAGATGATCTTCTCTTAAACATAAGAAATGCTATGCATTACCAGCACGATGCCATACAATGGAGGTTCGTATGGAGATGTATTAGTTCATATGGAGATGAATTAGAAGATTTATTATAGATGAAACTTTTATAATTTATCTTTTCTAATTTTTGATATTAATCACTTAGGATTCTGTAGTTAAAAAACAAATAAAAACCAGATTACAAATATTGGGTTTATTAGTATTACACTTATATGTAATATTCACTACCGGAGTTTGACACTCTTCTCCCGACTCACCTTGTATAAGTATAACCTGCTCATATTTTACGACAAAAAACTACCATGATTATTTCAAGCAAAAATTAGAGAAGAAAATATATAGTAAGTTATTATAAATTTCAGGTTTATGAGTGACTTAGAAATGTTAGGACTATTGGTAGCCTGCCTATGCCACGACTTGGATCATCGAGGTACGAACAATGCATTCCAGATGAAAACAGATTCCCCATTAGCAGTACTGTATTCAACTAGCACCATGGAACATCATCACTTTGATCAATGTGTTATGATACTCAATACAGACAGCAATAATATATTCCAAGTAGGTGGGTTTGGTAAATAGTCAATTAATTTAGTATAAGTTCTGAATGTTATTGGTATACGTATGCAGGAAATCGTATTAAAATAGTTACGTAGCATAGGACATTAAAAAGTTTCTTCTAGTTAATGTTTTAGCTTCTCTAGATATTTGATTCGTACAGAAACATTTATTACAAATTAGATGCTTTCAAAATTACAGAAAAATTTAAATCAAACAGGTATAATGAATATATTTTAATAATTTGATTTAATTAATAGGCGGGTTTATATTTGAAATATATACAAGATATATGGTAAATAAATGGACATAGAACAACTACATGTAAATTTAGGTCCACATGCTGATCACAATAATAGCAAAAACGGGGTCAATTAAGGACTCCACCAGTACACTGAGAACTGACAGAAATCTGATAATTGAGGTTTCGCGCCAATACTGCCAAAAATGTTTTGAGGTTGACCATCCTAAGGCAGAAAATAATTTGCAGTAGGACTGCAAAGCCCGGGGAGGGGGCTTTGCAGTCCTGCTGCAAGTTAGGCTCAATACTGAAATCAAAAGTGGAGGCAGCCATAAAAAAACTGAAAACAATATTACAACTGAAGTTAATTGAAGAAGATAGAGTGAGAATCCTTCACATAATATGCCAAAAAATATGGGAAACAGGAATATGGCTCGGTGATTGGAAAGCGCCAATCTTCGTATCACTGCATAAAAAGGGATCGAAAGATGTTTGTGATAACTATCGATTGCTAGCATTAATATCAAATACTAGTAAAGTAATGCTGTATATATTCAATCGAGACTTCTTGACAAATACCTCCTAAGCAAGCGGATTTGTTAAGGGGCGTGATACTAGAGAACAAATATTGAATCTACGTCAACTTAAAAAAATACTGAGGAAATCAAATAATTATTTATTCAAGAAAATAATGTATCGCGTACAAAGAATTTTTACTAAAAATACACTGCTATGAGTGGTTCATTGTCAATGTTTTTCAAATTTTTAGAAGCGGTGCGCCATACTTAAAAAAAATAAAATCTGTTACAACGTAATGTTTACTGGTGCTCACCATTAAAACATCATGTATCCATATTTCGTACATTTTATTCGATCGGATACTCTGACATTGAGGATTTCCAAAATATTGGTCAAGTAATCGTAATATAAACATCACCACTCCGTTATGGTTGTTTATCTTATTATACATTGTTGATACAAAAAATCGTACAAGAAAATTTGAAAAAAAATCACTTTTCATTTATCCTGTATATGTTTTTACGTTGGTACTCAATTATATATGGAATAGTTCTTGTACCTACCTAATTCTTAATATATTTTTATATAGTTTAAAATCTCTGATTTTTTGTCATAGTTTCTTGCAAATGATACTATATTTTTTTATTTTCGTACCTATTACATTCTTTCATGAAACAAATATTTTTTGTGGGGCCCAAATCAATTTTCTGCACAAGCACCCTATTACTCCTTGCCCCGCCAGGGCACTTTATGGTTCGAACACAAGTATAATGTTACGACAAACGCCATTAATCTCCATTAGTTGTTGAGTTTTCACAATTTTAATGATAAAAAGCATAACGTTGGTAGAATAAGTCGAAAAACGGGATTTTAATACAAATTCTGTTACATCTTAGAATCAAACCGACATCATTATTTCAAATTTTTTCAAAACCGGAACCATACTATAACTGCTATTTTATGTTGGTCCAGGTCCGTAATTGTCATATTTTGATGCAACCTTTATGTAACACCTTTTAAGGAAGATATCGGCCGTCAAAGTAAGAGGTCCGATGATCTCGCTTCTAGAGCGACACGGCCCAGCTTCGAGGGTCATATCTGCCAAACGAAAGCAAAAATCTGCAAACGTTCAGGGATACGTAAAAAGACGTAAGAAATTGTTTGGCGCAAATTGAAGGTTGGTGCGCGCCTTGGTTTTCGAGATATGGCCGCTCGAAGCCACCGGAAGGTGAAAATTGAATTTTTTTACTGCTTCCCGAGGCTATATCTCGAAAACGAAATGAGATACAGAGCTGCGGTTTCTCGATTTCTCTCGCCTTCCTACATGCCCTTCAGATTTTTGTCGGCACTTTAATTTTTTTGCAAAATTTTTAAGGTAGAGCATCTAAAAAATTTAGAGATGTGTAGGAAGGCTAAGGAAATCGAATAGAGTAAACCGCAGCTCTGTATCTCGTTTCGTTTTCGAGAGATAGCCTCGGGAAGTGGTAAAATATTCGATTTTCACCTTCCAGTGACTTCGAGCGGCCATATCTCGAAAACCAAGCCACGCATCGACCTCTTCTTCTTCTTCTAGCAGGGCGACCGAAGGTCGCCGCACTCAGGCCTTGTGGCCTATTGTGCAACCGCTAACCAATTTATTGAAAGCCCCCATACAGGCCGGATTCTAGTCCAAAGGTCAAAATCCTCCCTATGGGGGAATTTCTTATTTCCTCCAGCATTAGAAAGCCAATGCCGAGGTGTTTGTGCCTCAGGTTCATCAACCTAGGGCAGGAAGTCAGGACGTGGATGGAAGTTTCTTCCTCGTCCTCGCAAAACCTGCAGTAAGGGTGGTCCACCACCCCCATGGTGTGCAGGTGTTTCCGGAAAGAGCCGTCTCCGGTCAAAAGAACTGTCACGACGTTGACTTGTTTCCTGCTTAGTCGCAGAATTTGTTTTGTTCTCTCCGGCAAGGGCCCCCTAGATGAGGAGCTTCGCTTGCCGGAGTCCTGGGTGGGATGCCCAGTAGTCAATGAACTGGGAGCGTGTCCAGTCTTCTATTAACCTCCTGGCGTTGAATCTAGGGTAACCTAGGGCAGACTCCGGAACCAGTAGAGGCTTCCGAGAGCCCCCCTCTGGTCAGAGCGTCTGCCCGCACCCAGAGAAGCCTGACCCAATTAGATGAGCCAAGTTCGCAGAGAGCCTGTTTACAGTTTTGAACCAATTTTGATTTGATTCTTATCGATGCGAGGGCCTTGAGGGCCGCCTGACTGTCACTACATATGTGTATGTGTTTGCTGGAGTATTCCCTTCGGATATTCTCCCGTGCACAGACCAAGATAGCAAAGATCTCAGTCTGGAATACTGTGGCGAATTTGTCCAGGGCATAGGAAAACTCAGCCCTGGGCCTTTTCCCATATATCCCTGCTCCGGTACCTTCCTCTAGCTTCGGTCCGTCTGTAAATCAGACGATATCGGCAGGCCCGAGTATGTCCTCGAGTGGGTTCCAGTCTTCCCTTTCGGGGATGACCACCTCAAAGGGTTGTACGAAGGCGAAGGAAGGCACTACGTCGTCACTCCTGGCCTCCAGGAGTGGGTGGGCCTCTATCGCATCAGATAGGGCCCTAATTGCTCTCCTCCGAACTTCCACTGACCACCACATTTCAGCCTGTAGGCCGTTTTCCGAGCCTCGGCCACAATCACCAAGTGAAGGGGCACGAGGTCCAGAAGGACCACCAGAGCTTCCGTGGGGTCGTGCGTATTGCTCCTGTGACTCCCAGACTGGCAAGTCTTTGGAGTTGTGTTAGCTTCTGCTGCATGTTTCGCCCGGTTACGGCAGGCCACCAGACGACAGAAGCGTACGTGATCATTGGTCTAACTATGACAGTGTGGTACCACATTGTTACCCTGGGATTCCAAGTTTTACCAAAGGTTCTTCTACATACCCAGAGGGTTGTAGTGGCTCTTTGTACTTGTCTCCCTATGTGATCTCTCCAGGTCAGCTTAGAATCTAGGATGACTCCCAGATACTTCACTATACTTGAGATCGTTAGAGTGGTGTTGTAGAGCACGAGTGAGACGAAACCGTCTGGTCTTCGTCTCCTTGTAAATATGACCTGTTCCGCCTTGGAGGGGTTAACTCTAAGGCCCTGGTCGGTGCACCATCTTTGTACGATCAGTCGCCCTTTGCGCCCCTTGCGCCCTTTGCAAGAGTCCGCTGACCGTATTTGGGAATTTTCCCGAGATGATGATTGCAAGATCATCCGCGTAACCCTGCGCAAAGAGATCCTATTTCTCGAGTTCCTGTAATAGGCCGTCGAGAACGAGATTCCATAGCAGCGGAGAGAGGACACCACCTTGTGGGCAGCCTCTTCTCACTAAAACTTTTACTGCCGTTTCCTCACTGGCAGTTGTGATTTGCCTTCCCGCCAGCATGGCCTTCAACCATCTGATGATGGTGTCCTCGATGCCATGATAGGCCGCGGCGGCGCAGATTGAGTCGAAGGAGGTATTGTCAAACGCTCCTTCGATGTATAGGAAAGCCCCGGCCGCAAGTTCTTTGTGGAGCAACGCATCGACCTCAGATTTGCCAAACGATTTCTTACATCTCTCTACGTAACCCTGAATTTTTTCAGATTTTTTCTAACTTTCGTTTGGCAGAAATGGCCCTCGAAGCTGGGCCGTATCGCCCGAGAAGCGAAATCCTCATACCTCTCACTTTGGGGACCGATATCTCACTTAAAAAGTGCTCCACATCGTCGGATTGGAAATTTAATTTGCAATCGATCTAGCACAAAAAAGAGGGGGTCATTTTTGTTTAGAAAAAGTTACAGCGATTTATGTGAAGAGTTGTCGAAGTTACTTAAATTATGGGTTTTTTGAGATTATGGCAAAGTCCTGCTGTGATGGAGTTAAACAGACCTCGGATTCGGATTCAGCGACCCCAAAAACACATAGTGAGCATGGTCAGATCCCCAGGCCAAAAAACATTTTTTTTTTTTTTGGTGTGGCTGTGAATTAATTGCTTTATGTCCATATTTATTTACGAAACACTATATACAAGATGAATTATATATTTCTTTGTTGTGTTATTATATTAGCTATATGCAGGCTTATTGATTTGGAATATATAATAAACAATTCTTTATTTTAGGCGCTATCACCTGAAGATTACCGAAAAGTAATGAGATTAGTAGAAACTGCAATTTTATCAACTGATTTAGCAATGTATTTTAAGAAAAAAAATAAGTTTTTAGATCTTATAGACAATGGTGAATTCGACTGGCAGAGCGATGATAAAAAAGAACGTAAGTAGGTACATTACAAGCTCAATTAAGATTTTACTGAGCGTCTATTCAAATAGAACTTGTAATAATTAATACAAAATGTGAAAATCTCATTTGCTTGTATTTCTGTCAATTGAAATAGCATTTGTTTCAAATGAACCATTAATTTTGTTTAGATTGTGTCAGCATTTGTTCATAACTTATATTTTGATGTTAGTTTTCTGGTGAAAATATACCCTTATATTTATAATTTTCAGCATCTGTTTCTAGAAGCAATTTTAACAGAACTAATATTGTTGAATTGTTTGAATAGTTTCCTCAATGGATTTCAATTTAGACACCTCTAGATTAAATAACTTACATGCTTCTTGTTGTAATCTTCTAAGATGAGCACTAAGGGTGAGTTTCTGTAAAACAGCAAACAAAACGTTAATTGACTCACTTGTTCTATTCTTGATATGGTTTAGGCAAAGTAAACAGAATAATCTGGTCACAGCGTCACACAAGCATCAAATAAATTACAAAATTTCAATTCAAAAGGTATCCATTAAAAGTACTTAAGTTAAGTATTAAAAAAATATATGTTTAAAACTTGTGTGGAAAGGGTTTTTGCAATTATGGTAGTAATTTACCTAAACATATATACTATGGTAGAGGATCCCGCACAAACCTTATGAGAATTGGGTTTCGGTAGAATCGTCTGAATTTTTGGTACATTACAGCTTTTGACATCCTCAGCAAAAGTCTATGGCCACAATGCTCCATATTCAGTATTTTGCCTCCTATAGAGCACCAAAGCTCCATCATAAGGTACTGATTTTATTTGATTTGATTTAACCTAAACTTAGTATCTGGAGTAATAAGCACTCTACGAAAAAATGTTTCAAACAAAAATTGTAGAATTAAATGGGAGCAGTTCGGCGATATATGTCACTTTGACTTTGGGTAGAGAGGTTAAGGTCATTCAAGGTCAAATTCGTTTTTTTTTTATGAGAACCCCTATTTCTTATTGTAAATTCCGATTCTGTGAATAGAAATAGACTACTTTTGTTCGAAACATCAAAATTTTAGAATTTTGCGATTTCTTTACTCGAAAAAGAAGTTTGGACAAAAATTGCAAGAGGGAAAAGGAATTTGGAATCGTCCTGGGAATGTTTCTCAAATTTTTTCTGAATTGTCCAGTGCCCTTTGCAGAAAAGAGCATTGTGGAATTTTCAAGTGCATTAAAGAGGGCATTGGACAATTTCAAAAAATTTGAGAATATTCCCGAGATAATTACAAACTTTTTTTGAATCTTGCAATTTATTTTCCAACTTCTTCGTAGTCTATTTTTAGTCAGACAATCAGAATTTGCAATTAAAAACCGCTGCCTAAGGAATCACTTCTTCCACATCCAGATTTTTCATCCAAGTCACTTTAAAGGAAACATCTTGACTAGATTTGCACTCTAGTATGTGGAAATTATTGGTCATAGAATTTTAATAATATTTGGAGCAGACGTCATAGAAAAGTTTGAAGCGTTGGTTTCAACCATATACGTTAAAAGTTAAGTTTTTAGTTTACCCTACTTAGTTTCCCATATTCACAACCTACCACATCTCACCCTTTCAATGGAATCATCTCAATCGGATGTCATTACAATACATACGTGTAGTAACCTTCAAGTAAATATCTCAATTTCATGTTATCAAACCCATTAATAATGGAGCGGAGATGGTGGTGTTTGAAAAATATTAGAAAGAAATCTGAGGTCTTGGTTTCTATTATATCCACCAAATCCCACATTTCTGTACATCAGTACTACCAGCTTCATTTACTTATTTTCCCCTAATTACTCCTATTTAACCCTCAACCCTTCAACGGAATCACCTCAAAATATAATCTAGATCCAGATGTCGTTATAATACATACGTGTCCCAAATTTCAAGTGAATATCTCAATTTCATTTTATCAACCCCTTTAATAATGGATTAAGGGTGGTAGTGGGGGGGGGGGTGAAACATATTACTAAAAAATCTGAGGCCTTGGCTTCTAGGACATATATCGAATTTCAAGTTTCTGTACTCTTAGCAGATTTTTCCCTATTTACCAATTACCCCCACTCGTTCAACGCAATCATGTCAAAATATCTAAGATATCGTTATGCGTGTAACAAATTTCAAGTGAAAATCTAAATTTAATTTTATCAACTCTTTTAATAAGGGAGTGCGGGTGATGGGGGGATGGAAAATAAAAAAAACCTGAGGCCATCACTTCTAGTATATAGGTACACCAAATCCCAAATTTCTATACTCTTACCAGCTTGCTTTACTTATTTTCCCCTATCTACCACTATTTAACCCCCAACCCTTCAACGGAATCATCTCAAAATATAATCTAGTTCCAGATGTCGTTATAATACGTACGTGTACCAAATTTCAAGTGAATATTTTAATTTTATTTTATCAACCCCTTTAATAATGGAGTAGGGGTGGTGGGGGGTTGAAAAATATTATAAAAAAATCTGAGGCCTTGGCTTCTGGTACATGCACCGAATTTCAAGTTTCTATACTCATACCAGCTTGTTTTACTTATTTTCCCCTATTTAACCTTATTTAACGCCCAACCCTTCAACGGAAGTTTCTCAAAATATAATCTAGTTCCAGCTGTCGTTATAATACATATGTGTACGAAATTTCAAGTGAATATTTCAATTTTATTTTATCAACCCCTTCAATAGTGGAATAGGGGTGGTGGAGTGGTGGGGGTTGAAAGATATTATAAATAATCTGAGACCCTGGCTTCTAGTACATACACCGAATTTCAAGTTTCTCTACTCTTACCAGCTTGCTTTATTTTTTTCCCCTATTTATCCCTATTCAACCCTCAACCCTTCAACGAAATCATCTCAATCCAGATGTCGTTATAATACATACGTGTACCAAATTTCAAATGAATATCTCAATTCTATTTTATCAACCCCTTTAATAATGGAGTAGGGGTGGTGGGGGGCTTGAAAAATATTATAAAAAAATTTGAGGCTTTGGCTTCTAGTATATACACCGAATTTAAAGTTTCTGTATTCGTACCAGCTTGCTTTACTTATTTTCTCCTATTAACCCCTATTTAACTCCCAACCCTTCAACGTAATCATCTCAAAATATAATCCAGTTAGAGATGCCGTTGTAATACATACGTGTACCAAATTTCAAATGAGTATCGCAATTTTATTTTATCAACCCCTTTAATAATGGACTAGGGGTAGTGGGGGGTTGAAAAATATTATAAAAAATCTGAGGCCTTGGCTTGTAGTACATACATCAAATTTCAAGTTTCTGTACTCTTATAGCTTACCAGCTTGTTTTACATATTTCCCCATATTTACTCCCCAACCGTTCACCGGATATCTTCAAAAATCAATCCAGTTCCAGATCTGGTTATAATATATACGTGTACAAAATTTCAAGTCAATGTCTTAAACCGTTCCGGAGAAAACGTGCGGACAAAAAAAAAGCTACAGACAGACCTACAGACAGACCGACAGACAGAATTTTTTTTTTTTCGCTCAAATTTAAAATTTCGACGTTTCATGACATTCTACACCTATTTCAAGAAAAAAAAAATGTTTTTTTTTTACGATTACTATACTTCCAATCTACTACGTGGATATGGAAGTAAAATAGGGGTTACCATTTAAAAAAACAAATTTGATCTTGAATGACCTTAACCCTTCCACCCAAAGTCAAAGTGACATATACCGCTGAACTGACCCCATCCAATTATAATAATGTTATAAAAGTACTTAAAGTAGTAACTTATGATGGAGCTATGGAGCTTTGGTGCTCCATAGGAGCCAAAATACTGAATATGGAAGAGCATCGTAGCCATGGAAAGTTTTGTTCAGGATGACAAAAGCTATAATATACCAAAAACTCAAACGATTCTACCGAAACAGTTCCCATAAAGTTTGTGCTTTGCATTTCTACCTACAGCAGGTTTCATTTGGGTTGTAATTTTGATACTAATATTGCAAGAAAAGTTACTTCACTAGTTTTAAATTTTTCAATTATAGTTTTTGCTGCAAAATTTAATTCACGAGGTTATAATTTTTTTTATCACTTATTGGCAATGGCAGATGGGGCAGGTAGACTGACCCCTTAGGAATTCTCTTGTCCTCTCACTCCGCCCATCCGCCCCTGCTAGTTGTACACATTGTAATTTAACTCTTGTAGAGACTTAGTAAATAAGACAACTCTTAATTATTTTCTTATTTAAGACTTAGTAAATAAAACAACTCTTAATTATTATTTAATGTACTTACACAAAATCAAGAGAACAAAAACATAACATATCAGAAAAACAAAATACAGGTTGCCAATTGTCATTTTAGAAAAGAATTGGATACCTCATATCTACAAAACCACGAGAATGGCAATTTAACAGCATTGAAAACCATGCAGTTAGCAATGTTTCAAGAATAGTCTTCAGTTGTTATAATCCGAATTTTCTAAAGATTTCTTGGCTAAGAGACTACTTGGACCTATTTCTGACTTTGTGTGTGTTTTCTAACTATGACCACAAGCCAGCTAAATAATAATAAGTTTTCACTTAAATTGATTGACCTGCTAAATGTGTGTAACTGCCCTGGTGCTCCTAATAGAAATAATGTTTCTGATTTAGTAGTTCCTGCATTGACCTTCTTGTGGTTCTATATAATATTCTGCGGGTTGGATCGGGTCCCATCAAGACTGTTTTTGCACTTTTCCTGGGTTACCTTCTCATTACCTATGTTGCGTGGTGTTCCTGCATTCACTTGAGTTTGTATGCTGCAGTGTTTTGTCAGAGACTTCAAGCGGTTTATTTACAACTTTTGAATGTACGTCTGTTGTCTCCAGAACTTTAAGAGCTTGGATTGTCAGTAATGACGTGGATACTCCGATCAGTGAATGAGTTCTATGCAATTTGTTATGCAGAGTTTCTAGCGACTGGAAAAACCAGGAAAACACGGATTTTAAAATTTCCATTAGAAGTCAGAGATATCATGAAATGTTAAAATAGTTGAAGAGTCAAGAATTTTCACTAATTATCTGGAAATTTTAATAAAAATGTTGCACATATCATTGATTGTCTATTGTTGAGTACAATATTTTAAATATTATAAATAAGTATTTAATGCTAATAATTGTTTAAAGATACTGCATTTATAACTGAAACTCTTCCCGGTGAAGCACATCACTGAGGAAGACTAATTGTTAATAAGTTAATTTACAGGATGAACAAGTTTATTATATTATGTATTACTATAGGATTAAATTAAATATTAGTGCCGATGTGCTCATTTTCATAATTAGTATTGAAACTAATTGTCATATGTATTTACGTATTAAAATTGTTAAGTTGAAATTTTCTTTGGAGTATAAGTCATGGAAAACTTCGAAGGATTAGGGAATTTTACCTTCATTTTAAAATACGAATCCCGCTATGGTATGACTTCAGACCGGAACACTGTTGCGGTACTAGCCATAAAAGCGAAGGATTCTGATTTTTATAACATTTTCTATTATATACCAACGCAACTATATTATTTGTAAGTATATAACAAAGCAAAAATAGGTTTAGATAGTTACAATTTTTTTAGTACTATCTGGAATGATGATGACTGCATGTGATGTTAGTGCTATTGCGAAGCCTTGGGACGTTCAACACAGAGTTGCAAAATTAGTTGCAGATGAGTTTTTCGACCAAGGAGATTTAGAAAAAATGCAATTAAAGGAACAACCTATTGTAAGTATATATTAATGCTCTTGTATTCACTTTGCATATGAGAATATAAATATTACACTTGGGTCATAACTTATTTACATGAATGATTATTCTATTACTGTATCAAAATTTTCAGCATAATCTAATTAGTTTGAGCAGTTTTACCCAAATATCTAGTCATGGTATTACAGTAACTATTTTATTATTATTCTTCATCAAATTTATAATTATTTTAAGGCGATGATGGATAGAGAAAGAAAAGATGAATTGCCACAGATGCAGGTTGGTTTCATTGATGTAATTTGTTTGCCATTGTACAGAGTATTATCAGAGACGTTTCCATGGGTAAAGCCGTTATATCAAGGTACTCTTGAAAATCGTCAACACTGGCAAGATTTAGCCGAAAAAGTGGAAATGGGCCTTACTTGGATTGACCATGATACTATTGATAAACCAGTAGAAGCCTTTACAGGTATGATTTGAATAATCTTTGGGTTTCAACATTTGCTATAAAATTGCTCCTGTGAGGAACTTTTATTAAAACGGAAATAAGGGTGAAAACTTTATTAAATATTTCACATTCTACAACATAAAATAAAACACATGTTATTGTCTTCCCGCGCGTTCGTCCACTGTCCCACTGCTCTCGCGCTCCCTCACGTTAAGAAAACGAACTAAGCTGGCCGAGGTGAGAAGGCGACAGGGCCGGCCTAAGGCATTTAAATGTTGGGGTGTTACAGTCTCCCTCACTGGTTCCGAAGACGTCTCGACGAGGGACCAGACTGATTGGTGGGTAGTGAAATCTTCTTCCGAGGTCGTCCCCTTTTCCTAATGGTGGCCACAGGGGTCTCTTCGAGTGCTCTTTGTACAGGCGTAAGGGCCTACATATGGTACATGCCTAATGGTAAGGATAGATCATTGGGGTTGGTAACCTCGAAGGTAACTGGTGAAACCATCCGAATTATTTGATATGGGCCATCTCTCTTTGGAACAAACTTAGAGGTGATCCCCTTTTTAGAATTGCCGAGAATGTGGGTGCTGACCCAAACTCTGTCTCCGATGGCAAATGGGGCCACTTCTCTTTTTCGTGATTCGGCATAGGCCTTTTGATGATCCTGCTTGGCTTCATTTATCGATCGGGCATCTTTCCACCCGCTCGAGATCTTCTGTAGATATGGGGTGATTTGTGGGACAAAATTCTCCGTTTCTAGGGTGCTACTCAGATCATTCTGAACGTCATCAAGTGTCCGAAGCTCTCTACCATAGGTTAGGTAAGCAGCTGTCTGTCCAGTGGATTCACACCAAGCCGTGTTCATAGCGAACCTTATTGTCGGTAATTTCTCAACCCAAGATCTATGATCATCTCCAACAAGTATAGCCAATCTTGGCTTTAAGTCTCGGTTCTTTCGTTCTACCATATTCGCAGAAGCATGATACAGAGGAGTAGATGATCCCTTGATATTTAAGGTGAAGCATACCTTCTGCATAACGGAGGAGACAAACTGAACTCCGTTGTCACTGATGATTTTATATATATAAGTACTCGAGCACACTCTTCTGCTGTGGCTTTTTGAATGGCAAATAATTCAACCCATTTGGTCTACACATCTTCTACAATAAATATCCACCTGTAACCATCCTCGTCCTCGGGAAGGGGTCCAAACAAGTCGATAGCGAGAGTCTCAAATCTTTGTGCGTAAACTGGTGTTTGTAATAAACCTGCTGGTTTTTGATTGGTGGATTTATACCGTTGACAATCTGGGCGTTGCTTTACATAATCTGTGATATAACGACGCATGCCAGTAAAATAGTATCGTTTAGCTATGCGCTGCAAAGTACGTTCAGCTCCATAGTGGGAAGCTGTCGGCGCATCATGATATTCTTCCAAAACTCGCTTCCTCTCATGGATTGGGACAACTAATTGGGCTTCCTCCACACCTTCATCAGCGGAATATCTATAGAGAACGCCACTAGACATAATGTATCCACGATCAGTCCACTTAGTAAAATCCGAGGTGGTATCACTACTCTCCGCTTCTTCCAAACTTTTGATGATTTTTGCTATATCAGGATCCTTGAGTTGTTCAGTCCTAATTTCAATAGCAGAACGTCTTGGTAGTTCAATTGTTACTAAACATATGTCACAAGTTTCCTTGACCTCATGGGCACATGGCGGTCTTGACAATGTGTCAGCAACGACATTTTGTTTGCCTGGTAAGTAGTCTATCTTGAGATCGTATCCCTGTACCAGGAGGGCCCAGCGGGCTAGCCTACCCGTAGGCGCTTTTAAGTTGAGTAACCAACGTAATGGCTGATGATCACTTTGAACGGTTACCGGAGTCCCTTCAATGTATCCGCGAAACTTGCCTAAAGCCCAGACCAATGCGCACGCCTCTCGCTCTGAGGTGCTGTAGTTTCTCTCAGCAGGGGTGAGTAATCGGCTGGCATACTCAATCGGATGCTCCTCTTCCCCCTCTCCTTGTATGAGCACGGCCCCAATGGCATATGCACTCGCGTCACTGCGGATGATGTATGGCTTGGTTTCGTCACTTTGTTGTAAAACAGGAGCAGTAACTAAAGCTTTCTTCAAAGTGTCGAAACGATTCTTGATGTTTTTGTGTCCACTGCCAGGGAGTATTTTTCTTGGTTAGATCACTCAACGGGCGGAAAATCTCGGCAAAGTCTTTCACAAACCGACGATACCAACTACAAATCTGCAGAAAAGAAACTACCTGCTTGACGTCACGCGGGGCAAGTCTGTTCGCGATAGCTGACGTTTTTTTGCGGATCGACCGAAATCCCCTCAGTAGTGATTAAATGTCCGAGGTATTTTACCTGAGAACAAGCGAAATTACACTTTTCTCGCTTTGCACGGAGTTTAAATTGTTCAAGTCTAGCAAACACTAATTTTAAGTCTTCGAGGTGCTCCTCAAAACTCGATGATAATATGATTAAATCGTCCAAGTACGCTAGAATTAATATGTTTCCAAGTCCACGGCGAAAATGATCAATCAAACGTTGAAAAGTTCCAGGCGCGTTTTTCAACCCGAATGGCATACGTAAATACCGGTAAGTTCCAAATGGAGTCACAAACGCGGTTTTGTCTCGATCAGATTCGTTAACACTCACTTGGTGGTAGGCAGAACGTAAGTCAATGGTAGTCATATAAAATGTACGCTTAGCTGCGTGAAACAGATCGTCCATGCGCGGTAGAGGGTATACATCACTAACGGTAACAGCATTCAAACGTTGATAGTCCACGCACAACCGTATACCACCGCCATCTTTCGGAACAAGTACAACAGGCGCGGCCCACAGACTTTCGCATTCCTCGATGATTCCGGCTTCTAGTAGCTTGTCTAGCTCAGCCTTCAAGATCTCTTTCCTTGCAGGAGTCATTCTATATGGTGGCAAGGCTATAGGTGGATGATCACCATTGTTAATATACTGTTTTGCATAAGGAGATGGCTCTCCCCCCACTTTGAATATATCTTCATTTTCTTGAAGAAACGTATCCAGCCTTTTACGCTGCGTCTCGTTTAACATAGTCCCTTCATCAGGACGTAAATTTTCAAAACTTGAGAGCTCGATAACTGCTGCACAAGGTAAATACGAGGGTGACTCATAGGACAAAGGAAATTTAACATCGGGGCTATCCTCAAAATTCCAACAACTTTCCCCTATATTTAAGGCTACCTTAGCATCTTGTAGAAAATCGATACCGAAAAGTGTAAAATTCTTTGCTTTAGGGAAAACGATAAACTTGGTTTTTATCGCACGTCCCTGTAAGATGACATCTTGGTGGGTGACTAAAACATGCTCCATCTTCCCATTACCATCCGCAAATTTCACGAATATGTCCTCCTCTTGAAATGTCTGGTTTTCTTTGCGCAGAATATCATTAAGCATATGGCCAGCAACACTTTGTTTAGCCGCTGTGTCAATTAGTCCGGCGCCGCGATGTCCCAAAACGTTGACATGAAAAATGGGACGCGAGCGTGGTGCTATTAACGTATCCAAGCTAAGAAATTCCATGGAAGCTGTTTCTGTTCCCTTGCAAGTAGGACATTTAGAACGGATGTAACCTAGTTTGCCACAACCATAACACGATGTAGTTGTGCTTTCCTGGATAGAATTTGAGGTTGACGGGCGGACAACTGAAGTCGTAGACTGGGCAGAGGTTTGTGATTGGGAAACGTTTCACGCGTTCGTTACGGAGGGCTTCCGCACATCACTACCAGCCTTGGCTAAAAGTTTCCGGCATTCGTCTTTAGTATGTCCAACATATTTGCAGTACTGATAACGTGGACGTTTATTGTCTTTTTGTACCATCGCGGCACTGGTGTCTATATCGAAAGTTTCTTCCCCTAGACGACACTGTTTTAAAAGTTCAGTCAAACTGGTTACACTATCTCGCGATATTTTCTGACGCACATGCGTATGCAGTAAACCATACACCATGTCAATTTAAGTTTCTTCAACTAACGTATTAGGTGGCAACTGAGCTAAGATGATCTAGCTTTACATATAAAAATATCAGAAGGAGAACAATGTCTTGTTCACTCGAGAAAAGTTCACGGTAAGGCGCGGTTCCCGGGGTCCGAAAACTGTTCGTAAAAGATCGAGAGCTTCATTCCATGTCTCAATACTTGTTTTTACACCTTGATACCAAGTAGCTGCAAAATCGTCAAATAACATAGGAAGTTCTTTTAATGCGTTTTGATCAGATACCTGAGCACAATCCTTGTAAATTACCACTGCGTCAATGAAAGCATTAACATCTGTGTCCTTGGAACCGTTAAATCGCGAGGGACATTTTGAAAAATTTCCGTTTAACGTCGGTGCAACAGGTGGTGTTGGATTCACATTTGACCGGGCTAAAAATGCTTCAAATTGTTCATTCGTAAACACAATATTAGACTGAGTCGGATTTGCTTCATTTCCAGGCATGTTGACAATAGAATTCGATTAACTGCGCAGAAAATAACTGTGATTTCTCTTACCTTTCTCGTCCGTTTTGAAAATCTAGCCAAGAAAAGGTTTCACAATTAATGACACAATTACCACAGGTTTCTCCTCTTCCTAGTGATAAAATGTAGAGATGTACCATGCACATTCACTAATTTTAGCAGTGTTTTTATCAGAACATACACAAAGTATTTTTAAACCGTACACGTACAAACATAACCAAATTCTGGCGGGAACAGACAAGTCCAAGGTCCAAGTAAACCGCGAACACGGGCTTTGTAACCGTCGTGGAAAATGTTTTCAATACGCTTAGGCTAGAGTATTTCTAACACAGAGCAAAACAAAAGTTCCTGAAGCAAATTGTAGGTATTTGTATAAACATAATTTGTGTAAACACACTGTTATAAATCTGTCTATCGTCCACGAACGGTTTCCCAGGCGCGATAGTGTCTTACTAACATGACTTCTTACGTTTTCGGTGAGCAATTCACACTAAAACCACTACTGACAGACGAATGTAAAGGGGTGTCAAGCACGTAAAATCCCACAACGTCTTAATTTTAATTTCACAGATCACAAGAACATTAAACACACTCTAAAGGCTTTGCATTCGGCCCCACGTTGGGCGCCACTGTGAGGAACTTTTATTAAAACGGAAATAACGGTGAAAACTTTATTAAATATTTCACATTCTACAACATAAAATAAGACACATGTTATTGTCTTCCCGCGCGTTCGTCAACTGTCGCACTGCTCTCGCGCTCCCTCACGTTAAGAAAACGAACTAAGCTGGCCGAGGTGAGAGGGCGACAGGGCCGGCCTAAGGCATTTAAATGTTGGGGTGTTACACTCCTTTTAATTGTTCATTTAATTGTTCATTTAATTTAGTGTAAGTGGTGGGGTCGATTAACTACATTACGTTGTTTTTGAATGCCAGTATATATTTTATTTTTATTATATATTTTAATTGTAAATTAAAACAAAAAATTCTACACTGAGCAAATAAACTTTTGTTGATAATATCAGCAACTGCAAATATGAGATTCCACAAAGAATAACAGTAAAATCAGAAACTTGTCAGTTGGGCAAAATTTAGCGTGACAAAATAAGAATCATATATATATATATATATATATATATATATATATATATATATATATATATATATATATATATATATATATATATATGAAGTGTTGGTGTTCTTCCGGGTGTTTTCCCGTGTAGTTGGTAGGCTCCTGTGGGAGCCACGCTTGTCTAAACGACGTTTCGGCGGAATCTCATCTGCCATCTTCAGGTTCTAGCTGAATGCTGCCTGCTGCTGCTGCTGCTGTTGCTGCTGCTGCTGCTGCTGCTACTGCTGCTCCTCGTTGCTCGAACTGAACTGACGTTCTCTCTGTTGTGCGGCTCCTTATATACGTTGTGGGGTGGGGCGCACCTGCGCACTTGGCTGCGTGTTACTGGCCCTCTTCTCTCTGTTGGAGGCGTAGCGGGCGCCTGAGCTAACCCGACAAGAGGCCTCGTTGAAACGTCACGTTTCACGTGACTTCTCGTTGATGGTCGTGCGTCCTCGTGTCTAGCCGGCTCTGGAGGTTGTCGTGGTCCTCCTTGGTTGGTTAGCGCTTGGCTCCGGCTCCTCGTGATGGGTCCCCTTGTAGCTGGCTGTGGTGTCTCTTCCTGAATGGTCGATACTCGACGGTGCCTCGTTGCGATCTGTTCGTTTACCGTGGGTCGTCGGGTTAGCTCTGGCGCCCGCTACGCCTCCAACAGAGAGAAGAGGGCCAGTAACACGCAGCCAAGTGCGCAGGTGCGCCCAACCCCACAACGTATATAAGGAGCCGCACAACAGAGAGAACGTCAGTTCAGTTCGAGCAACGAGGAGCAGCAGTAGCAGCAGCAGCAGCAGCAGCAACAGCAGCAGCAGCAGCCGCAGCAGCAGGCAGCATTCAGCTAGAACCTGAAGATGGCAGATGAGATTCCGCCGAAACGTCGTTTAGACAAGCGTGGCTCCCACAGGAGCCTACCAACTACACGGGAAAACACCCGGAAGAACACCAACACTTCATTTAACACCCGTGAAAACCTAAGAAACAACATATATATATATATATATATATATATATATATATATATATATATATATATATGAAGTGTTGACGTGCTTCCGGGTGTTTTCCCGTGTAGTTGGTAGGCTCCTGTTGGAACCATGGTTGTCTGAACGACGTTTCGGCGGAATCTCATCTGCCATCTTCAGGTTCTAGCTGAAAGCTGCCTGCTGCTGCTGCTGCTGTTGCTGCTGCTGCTGCTGCTGCTGCTGCTGCTGCTACTGCTGCTCCTCGTTGCTCGAACTGAACTGACGTTCTCTCTGTTGTGCGGCTCCTTATATACGTTGTGGGGTGGGGCGCACCTGCGCACTTGGCTGCGTGTTACTGGCCCTCTTCTCTCTGTTGGAGGCGTAGCGGGCGCCTGAGCTAACCCGACAAGAGGCCTCACTGAAACGTCACGTTTCACGTGACTTCTCGTTGAAGGTCGTGTATCCTCGTATCCAGTCGTCGCTAGCGCTTGTCGTGCTTCACTTAGGTTAGTCAGTGCTTGGCTCCGGCTCCTCGTGATGGGTCCCCTTGTGGCCGGCTGTGATGTCTCCTCGTGAATTGTCGATATTCGACGGTGCCTCGTTGCGATCGGTTCGTTTACCATGGGACGTCGTGTGTTTTCCGTTATATATCTTCCTGACAGTGCCGGCTTCCATGCGGTGGGTAATCTCTGGGTGTCATCTCTCTTGTTAAGATTTTGCGGTCTCTTTTCAATTTCAATTGCCTCCCTAGTAATTCTTGATCTCCAATGCTCGATGTTGGCTACTGACCTGGTGTTGTCGAAGTCTATTTTGTGTCCAGTAGTTTTTGCGTGCTGTGCTAGGGACGATGTTTTCTCCTCTTTTTGCACTGCATTCCTATGTTCTTCTCTTCTTACACTTATACGTCTGTTGGTCTGTCCTATGTATGATTTATTGCAATCTTGGCACGGAATTTCATACACTCCTTGGTTTTCTAGGGCAATTTTTGATTTCGGGTTACGGAGAACTGCGCTGATTTTTCGGTCTGTTTTGAATATTGTCCCTATGTTGTGTCTACGTAGAAGTTTGCTGATTTTGTCCGTTGTCCCTTTTACGTAAGGTAGATATGCTTTTGCCACTAGTTTCTCGGATTCTTCCTGGGTTCGTGGTTTGGATGGTTCTTGCGACTTCTGTATTGTATACCTTGAAAATCCATTTCTCATAAGTGCTTTCTGAAGTGATGACATCTCTTCGTTGATATGGTCGCCGTCTGCTAGCCTTTGGGAGCGTGTCACTAAGGTCTTCACTACTGAATTCAGTTGCGCTGGATGGTGATGTGATGCTGCATTTAGATATCTGTCTGTGTGAGTGGGTTTTCTGTATACTGTGTGACCTAGTGTTCCGTCTTGTTTCTTCTTCACTAATACGTCTAGGAATGGGAGCTGGCCTTCTGCTTCTACCTCCATCGTGAATTTGATTTTGTCGTGAATGTTGTTCAGGTGGACTAGGAAACTATTTAGATGTTCTCTTCCATGAGTCCATATTACGAATGTGTCGTCGACGTATCTTAACCAAAGTTTTGGTTTGAGTGGTGCAGTTTGTATGGCCCGCGTTTCTAAGTCCTCCATGAAAAGATTAGCGATGACTGGAGACAAAGGCGAACCCATCGGTGCCCCTTCCGTCTGTTTGTAGCGCTGGTCATTGTATGTGAAGTAAGTGTTATTTAAGCAGTGTGTAGTTAGACTAAGAATATGCTCCTCTGGATTGTACTTTCGCTTGATCAACTCGAGTGATTCGTCTACTGGTACATTTGTGAACAGTGACACAACATCGAAGCTCACTAGAAGATGTTCTGGTTGGACAGTCTCGTTGTTTAGTAACTCGAGTTACTAAACAACGAGACCGTCCAACCAGAACATCTTCTAGTGAGCTTCGATGTTGTGTCACTGTTCACAAATGTACCAGTAGACGAATCACTCGAGTTGATCAAGCGAAAGTACAATCCAGAGGAGCATATTCTTAGTCTAACTACACACTGCTTAAATAACACTTACTTCACATACAATGACCAGCGCTACAAACAGACGGAAGGGGCACCGATGGGTTCGCCTTTGTCTCCAGTCATCGCTAATCTTTTCATGGAGGACTTAGAAACGCGGGCCATACAAACTGCACCACTCAAACCAAAACTTTGGTTAAGATACGTCGACGACACATTCGTAATATGCACTCATGGAAGAGAACATCTAAATAGTTTCCTAGTCCACCTGAACAACATTCACGACAAAATCAAATTCACGATGGAGGTAGAAGCAGAAGGCCAGCTCCCATTCCTAGACGTATTAGTGAAGAAGAAACAAGACGGAACACTAGGTCACACAGTATACAGAAAACCCACTCACACAGACAGATATCTAAATGCAGCATCACATCACCATCCAGCGCAACTGAATTCAGTAGTGAAGACCTTAGTGACACGCTCCCAAAGGCTAGCAGACGGCGACCATATCAACGAAGAGATGTCATCACTTCAGAAAGCACTTATGAGAAATGGATTTTCAAGGTATACAATACAGAAGTCGCAAGAACCATCCAAACCACGAACCCAGGAAGAATCCGAGAAACTAGTGGCAAAAGCATATCTACCTTACGTAAAAGGGACAACGGACAAAATCAGCAAACTTCTACGTAGACACAACATAGGGACAATATTCAAAACAGACCGAAAAATCAGCGCAGTTCTCCGTAACCCGAAATCAAGAATTGCCCTAGAAAACCAAGGAGTGTATGAAATTCCGTGCCAAGATTGCAATAAATCATACATAGGACAGACCAACAGACGTATAAGTGTAAGAAGAGAAGAACATAGGAATGCAGTGCAAAAAGAGGAGAAAACATCGTCCCTAGCACAGCACGCAAAAACTACTGGACACAAAATAGACTTCGACAACACCAGGTCAGTAGCCAACATCGAGCATTGGAGATCAAGAATTACTAGGGAGGCAATTGAAATTGAAAAGAGACCGCAAAATCTTAACAAGAGAGATGACACCCAGAGATTACCCACCGCATGGAAGCCGGCACTGTCAGGAAGATATATAACGGAAAACACACGACGTCCCATGGTAAACGAACCGATCGCAACGAGGCACCGTCGAATATCGACAATTCACGAGGAGACATCACAGCCGGCCACAAGGGGACCCATCACGAGGAGCCGGAGCCAAGCACTGACTAACCTAAGTGAAGCACGACAAGCGCTAGCGACGACTGGATACGAGGATACACGACCTTCAACGAGAAGTCACGTGAAACGTGACGTTTCAGTGAGGCCTCTTGTCGGGTTAGCTCAGGCGCCCGCTACGCCTCCAACAGAGAGAAGAGGGCCAGTAACACGCAGCCAAGTGCGCAGGTGCGCCCCACCCCACAACGTATATAAGGAGCCGCACAACAGAGAGAACGTCAGTTCAGTTCGAGCAACGAGGAGCAGCAGTAGCAGCAGCAGCAGCAGCAGCAGCAGCAGCAGCAGCAACAGCAGCAGCAGCAGCAGGCAGCTTTCAGCTAGAACCTGAAGATGGCAGATGAGATTCCGCCGAAACGTCGTTCAGACAACCATGGTTCCAACAGGAGCCTACCAACTACACGGGAAAACACCCGGAAGCACGTCAACACTTCATTTAATACCCGTGAAAACCTAAGAAACAACATATATATATATATATATATATATATATATATATATATATTAAAACAAAATATTTCTGTCTATCACCTCTATGAATCCTTATTTTCATAAGGATAGTAAACCAAACTGCAACGAATTGCTAGTCTGGCCGCGTTAAGGATAAAAATCACATTTTATCACAAAACGCTTGGTTTTGATTGAAACAAATACCAGCCGAAAGATTTATACCTAATTAAAGGCAACCCTCGCACCAGTCATCTCGGGCCACTTGCAGACTGCAGTTTCGCGCTGGTGGCGCTCGTCAGTGCAAGGCTTCCCGAGACGACTGACACGAGAGTTTATTATTCCCAAGTGAACATTTCGCCGTTGCAAAACGACGAAATGGGGGAAGCTCCATCTAGCGGTCAATATCTGTCTCAATCAAAACAATAACCCGACATGGGGTGCATGTAATAGTTCAAGAGCATGCTTCTAGAGGGCAGAATATATTAAAACAAAATATTTCTGTCTATCACCTCTATGAATCCTTATTTTCATAAGGATAGTAAACCAAACTGCAACGAATTGCTAGTCTGGCCGCGTTAAGGATAAAAATCACATTTTATCACAAAACGCTTGGTTTTGATTGAAACAAATACCAGCCGAAAGATTTATACCTAATTAAAGGCAACTCTCGCACCAGTCATCTCGGGCCACTTGCAGACTGCAGTTTCGCGCTGGTGGCGCTCGTCAGTGCAAGGCTTCCCGAGACGACTGACACGAGAGTTTATTATTCCCAAGTGAACATTTCGCCGTTGCAAAACGACGAAATGGGGGAAGCTCCATCTAGCGGTCAATATCTGTCTCAATCAAAACAATAACCCGACATGGGGTGCATGTAATAGTTCAAGAGCATGCTTCTAGAGGGCAGAATATATTAAAACAAAATATTTCTGTCTATCACCTCTATGAATCCTTATTTTCATAAGGATAGTAAACCAAACTGCAACGAATTGCTAGTCTGGCCGCGTTAAGGATAAAAATCACATTTTATCACAAAACGCTTGGTTTTGATTGAAACAAATACCAGCCGAAAGATTTATACCTAATTAAAGGCAACTCTCGCACCAGTCATCTCGGGCCACTTGCAGACTGCAGTTTCGCGCTGGTGGCGCTCGTCAGTGCAAGGCTTCCCGAGACGACTGACACGAGAGTTTATTATTCCCAAGTGAACATTTCGCCGTTGCAAAACGACTGACTGACGATTGACCGCTAGATGGAGCTTCCCCCATTTCGTCGTTTTGCAACGGCGAAATGTTCACTTGGGAATAATAAACTCTCGTGTCAGTCGTCTCGGGAAGCCTTGCACTGACGAGCGCCACCAGCGCGAAACTGCAGTCTGCAAGTGGCCCGAGATGACTGGTGCGAGAGTTGCCTTTAATTAGGTATAAATCTTTCGGCTGGTATTTGTTTCAATCAAAACCAAGCGTTTTGTGATAAAATGTGATTTTTATCCTTAACGCGGCCAGACTAGCAATTCGTTGCAGTTTGGTTTACTATCCTTATGAAAATAAGGATTCATAGAGGTGATAGACAGAAATATTTTGTTTTAATATATTCTGCCCTCTAGAAGCATGCTCTTGAACTATTACATGCACCCCATGTCGGGTTATTGTTTTGATTGAGACAGATATTGACCGCTAGATGGAGCTTCCCCCATTTCGTCGTTTTGCAACGGCGAAATGTTCACTTGGGAATAATAAACTCTCGTGTCAGTCGTCTCGGGAAGCCTTGCACTGACGAGCGCCACCAGCGCGAAACTGCAGTCTGCAAGTGGCCCGAGATGACTGGTGCGAGAGTTGCCTTTAATTAGGTATAAATCTTTCGGCTGGTATTTGTTTCAATCAAAACCAAGCGTTTTGTGATAAAATGTGATTTTTATCCTTAACGCGGCCAGACTAGCAATTCGTTGCAGTTTGGTTTACTATCCTTATGAAAATAAGGATTCATAGAGGTGATAGACAGAAATATTTTGTTTTAATATATTCTGCCCTCTAGAAGCATGCTCTTGAACCATATATATATATATATATATATATATATATATATATATATATATATATATATATATATATATATATATATATATATATATATATATATATATATATATATATTGTTCTATATTCTAATATCTATTTTATTTTTTATACGTTCGAAATTACTTTTTGAAAGTAAATTGAAATGATTTTATTGAGCGCCAAACAGTTTCTTAAAAGCTGTTAATATTATAGACTATAGAACACCATTAGCATGACCATCTACAATCTATAGAATGACTCTTACTCAGGGTCCAACGAAGTCGGTTCAATAAATGCTCATCGATCAAGATAACAATCTAAATAAATCAAACTCAGTATTGAACGAACAAAGTATTAATTTATTAACAAATTTGAACTTGGAATGTAATTAACAAATTTAAATAACAAAATCTAACTTAACTAAAATGATAAATATGGCCTTTATTTAAAATAAATATGTACCATGGATTTCTGATATTGTAAAGCTTTACCTTGTCTTTCTTTCGACTCGAGTAATGTTATATTGTAACCTCTAACTGGTTATTATGATCCTTGAAATATAATGTCACTTGACTGACTTTTTAAACCTCTCAAGGCTTCTTCTTCTTCTTCTTTTCTGGATTGACGTTTGTTTATAACCTCCAATTTATTTTCAACTGATTTCCTTGAGATATTTCTATCACTTGATTGACGTTTGAAATTTCTTCACCATATAAATTTGTTAACTGGATTAACAAATACTTCTAAATCTGCTTTCCGGATAATCTACTTCTTAATACTTTTAAAGTTTACTCACTTTTATATTTAATATACTTTACAAATTTTTCTTGATATCAATATATCTGGATTGTAACCTTCAACTTATTCACCACTTTTCTTCTCTTTTCAATTTAATATTTATTCTTGGATGAATATATTTCGCAGCTCGCTGTTCAGCGGTGTGTGATCAACTGATTTGTTATTTTTAGTCGTTTCAATGGGTTAATTTCCAATATTTCAATTGTTTTTTTCTATTTTGATCTAATATTTCAAAATTTAATTTTAATTTAAAATTTAAACTATTCAGTTTTGTTTGTTCTTTACCTTAAGTGAATACTGTTTTTAATTCTTTATTTTTCCTGATAAGTTTCTTATTCTACTTTTCAGGATTAAGTGAATAATTATAATTACTCGAAATATATTGACATATTACATACACTTTCTTAAAATCTACTTATAACTACAATTAACAATTCCAATCTCAAATAAATACTAATTCATACATTTAGATGAATAGCAATGATAAACACAAAATGCTAGTAGTTAAAAACGTACTGCAGTTTCCATACTGACAGAATACTTATATTATAAACTAAAACAAGAAATTGATACGCCAACAAACATTTAACATCATACTATTAGTCCTTTCTTTCTGCATGATGTGAAATATCATTTACAAAACACCTTTCTGCAATGATATTTGAAAATATCTGAAAACTTAAAATGTCATTCAGTGTTTTGTAATATATGGACTTACTATTTCTAAAATAATTACGCTGCACTGCAACTACTGTTGATAGTCTTTCATTCAATATTCATTTTGTGTAGATTTACAGTGTTTCTACACAAAATATGATTTTCAGCCCTAAGTTTTGACATGCATGTCAGATTTTATAAAATTTACTTTTTTGTTTTCCAATTTCATTCTAAATCATTTTAAATGAGATTGTGATTCTCTATCAGTTCATGTTTTATTATATACTATTTAGAATAACCTTGTTAAACTAAAATAACTTCATTTTATGTTTATTTAAATATTTTGTTCGTATTCAATATCAAGTTTCATTCTCTGCATCCTACTCGATGAGAATAAGTGAACTTGAATCAATTAAATAAACCACAGATACTCCTGCTTCTGTATGATCCGTTAAAGTAAAACTGTTATGATTAATTCCTAAAATACATACAAATTTGTGAATTTTATTTATGATTTCAAACACAACACTTAGGTAGTGTTCCACAGTGTGGATATACAGCAATATATATATGATTCTTATTTTGTCACGCTAAATTTTGCCCAACTGACAAGTTTCTGATTTTACTGTTATTCTTTGTGGAATCTCATATTTGCAGTTGCTGATATTATCAACAAAAGTTTATTTGCTCAGTGTAGAATTTTTTGTTTTAATTTACAATTAAAATATATAATAAAAATAAAATATATACTGGCATTCAAAAACAACGTAATGTAGTTAATCGACCCCACCACTTACACTAAATTAAATGAACAATTAAATGAACAATTAAAAGGAGTGTAACACCCCAACATTTAAATGCCTTAGGCCGGCCCTGTCGCCCTCTCACCTCGGCCAGCTTAGTTCGTTTTCTTAACGTGAGGGAGCGCGAGAGCAGTGCGACAGTTGACGAACGCGCGGGAAGACAATAACATGTGTCTTATTTTATGTTGTAGAATGTGAAATATTTAATAAAGTTTTCACCGTTATTTCCGTTTTAATAAAAGTTCCTCACAGTGGCGCCCAACGTGGGGCCGAATGCAAAGCCTTTAGAGTGTGTTTAATGTTCTTGTGATCTGTGAAATTAAAATTAAGACGTTGTGGGATTTTACGTGCTTGACACCCCTTTACATTCGTCTGTCAGTAGTGGTTTTAGTGTGAATTGCTCACCGAAAACGTAAGAAGTCATGTTAGTAAGACACTATCGCGCCTGGGAAACCGTTCGTGGACGATAGACAGTTTTATAACAGTGTGTTTACACAAATTATGTTTATACAAATACCTATAATTTGCTTCAGGAACTTTTGTTTTGCTCTGTGTTAGAAATACTCTAGCCTAAGCGTATTGAAAACATTTTCCACGACGGTTACAAAGCCCGTGTTCGCGGTTTACTTGGACCTTGGACTTGTCTGTTCCCGCCAGAATTTGGTTATGTTTGTACGTGTACGGTTTAAAAATACTTTGTGTATGTTCTGATAAAAACACTGCTAAAATTAGTGAATGTGCATGGTACATCTCTACATTTTATCACTAGGAAGAAGAGAAACCTGTGATAATTGTGTCATTAATTGTGAAACCTTTTCTTGGCTAGATTTTCAAAACGGACGAGAAAGGTAAGAGAAATCACAGTTATTTTCTGCGCAGTTAATCGAATTCTATTGTCAACATGCCTGGAAATGAAGCAAATCCGACTCAGTCTAATATTGTGTTTACGAATGAACAATTTGAAGCATTTTTAGCCCGGTCAAATGTGAATCCAACACCACCTGTTGCACCGACGTTAAACGGAAATTTTTCAAAATGTCCCTCGCGATTTAACGGTTCCAAGGACACAGATGTTAATGCTTTCATTGACGCAGTGGTAATTTACAAGGATTGTGCTCAGGTATCTGATCAAAACGCATTAAAAGAACTTCCTATGTTATTTGACGATTTTGCAGCTACTTGGTATCAAGGTGTAAAAACAAGTATTGAGACATGGAATGAAGCTCTCGATCTTTTACGAACAGTTTTCGGACCCCGGGAACCGCGCCTTACCGTGAACTTTTCTCGAGTGAACAAGACATTGTTCTCCTTCTGATATTTTTATATGTAAAGCTAGATCATCTTAGCTCAGTTGCCACCTAATACGTTAGTTGAAGAAACTTAAATTGACATGGTGTATGGTTTACTGCATACGCATGTGCGTCAGAAAATATCGCGAGATAGTGTAACCAGTTTGACTGAACTTTTAAAACAGTGTCGTCTAGGGGAAGAAACTTTCGATATAGACACCAGTGCCGCGATGGTACAAAAAGACAATAAACGTCCACGTTATCAGTACTGCAAATATGTTGGACATACTAAAGACGAATGCCGGAAACTTTTAGCCAAGGCTGGTAGTGATGTGCGGAAGCCCTCCGTAACGAACGCGTGAAACGTTTCCCAATCACAAACCTCTGCCCAGTCTACGACTTCAGTTGTCCGCCCGTCAACCTCAAATTCTATCCAGGAAAGCACAACTACATCGTGTTATGGTTGTGGCAAACTAGGTTACATCCGTTCTAAATGTCCTACTTGCAAGGGAACAGAAACAGCTTCCATGGAATTTCTTAGCTTGGATACGTTAATAGCACCACGCTCGCGTCCCATTTTTCATGTCAACGTTTTGGGACATCGCGGCGCCGGACTAATTGACACAGCGGCTAAACAAAGTGTTGCTGGCCATATGCTTAATGATATTCTGCACAAAGAAAACCAGACATTTCAAGAGGAGGACATATTCGTGAAATTTGCGGATGGTAATGGGAAGATGGAGCATGTTTTAGTCACCCACCAAGATGTCATCTTACAGGGACGTGCGATAAAAACCAAGTTTATCGTTTTCCCTAAAGCAAAGAATTTTACACTTTTCGGTATCGATTTTCTACAAGATGCTAAGGTAGCCTTAAATATAGGGGAAAGTTGTTGGAATTTTGAGGATAGCCCCGATGTTAAATTTCCTTTGTCCTATGAGTCACCCTCGTCTTTACCTTGTGCAGCAGTTATCGAGCTCTCAAGTTTTGAAAATTTACGTCCTGATGAAGGGACTATGTTAAACGAGACGCAGCGTAAAAGGCTGGATACGTTTCTTCAAGAAAATGAAGATATATTCAAAGTGGGGGGAGAGCCATCTCCTTATGCAAAACAGTATATTAACAATGGTGATCATCCACCTATAGCCTTGCCACCATATAGAATGACTCCTGCAAGGAAAGAGATCTTGAAGGCTGAGCTAGACAAGCTACTAGAAGCCGGAATCATCGAGGAATGCGAAAGTCCGTGGGCCGCGCCTGTTGTACTTGTTCCGAAAGATGGCGGTGGTATACGGTTGTGCGTGGACTATCAACGTTTGAATGCTGTTACCGTTAGTGATGCATACCCTCTACCGCGCATGGACGATCTGTTTCACGCAGCTAAGCGTACATTTTATATGACTACCATTGACTTACGTTCTGCCTACCACCAAGTGAGTGTTAACGAATCTGATCGAGACAAAACCGCGTTTGTGACTCCATTTGGAACTTACCGGTATTTACGTATGCCATTCGGGTTGAAAAACGCGCCTGGAACTTTTCAACGTTTGATTGATCATTTTCGCCGTGGACTTGGAAACATATTAATTCTAGCGTACTTGGACGATTTAATCATATTATCATCGAGTTTTGAGGAGCACCTCGAAGACTTAAAATTAGTGTTTGCTAGACTTGAACAATTTAAACTCCGTGCAAAGCGAGAAAAGTGTAATTTCGCTTGTTCTCAGGTAAAATACCTCGGACATTTAATCACTACTGAGGGGATTTCGGTCGATCCGCAAAAAAACGTCAGCTATCGCGAACAGACTTGCCCCGCGTGACGTCAAGCAGGTAGTTTCTTTTCTGCAGATTTGTAGTTGGTATCGTCGGTTTGTGAAAGACTTTGCCGAGATTTTCCGCCCGTTGAGTGATCTAACCAAGAAAAATACTCCCTGGCAGTGGACACAAAAACATCAAGAATCGTTTCGACACTTTGAAGAAAGCTTTAGTTACTGCTCCTGTTTTACAACAAAGTGACGAAACCAAGCCATACATCATCCGCAGTGACGCGAGTGCATATGCCATTGGGGCCGTGCTCATACAAGGAGAGGGGGAAGAGGAGCATCCGATTGAGTATGCCAGCCGATTACTCACCCCTGCTGAGAGAAACTACAGCACCTCAGAGCGAGAGGCGTGCGCATTGGTCTGGGCTTTAGGCAAGTTTCGCGGATACATTGAAGGGACTCCGGTAACCGTTCAAAGTGATCATCAGCCATTACGTTGGTTACTCAACTTAAAAGCGCCTACGGGTAGGCTAGCCCGCTGGGCCCTCCTGGTACAGGGATACGATCTCAAGATAGACTACTTACCAGGCAAACAAAATGTCGTTGCTGACACATTGTCAAGACCGCCATGTGCCCATGAGGTCAAGGAAACTTGTGACATGTTTAGTAACAATTGAACTACCAAGACGTTCTGCTATTGAAATTAGGACTGAACAACTCAAGGATCCTGATATAGCAAAAATCATCAAAAGTTTGGAAGAAGCGGAGAGTAGTGATACCACCTCGGATTTTACTAAGTGGACTGATCGTGGATACATTATGTCTAGTGGCGTTCTCTATAGATATTCCGCTGATGAAGGTGTGGAGGAAGCCCAATTAGTTGTCCCAATCCATGAGAGGAAGCGAGTTTTGGAAGAATATCATGATGCGCCGACAGCTTCCCACTATGGAGCTGAACGTACTTTGCAGCGCATAGCTAAACGATACTATTTTACTGGCATGCGTCGTTATATCACAGATTATGTAAAGCAACGCCCAGATTGTCAAAGGTATAAATCCACCAATCAAAAACCAGCAGGTTTATTACAAACACCAGTTTACGCACAAAGATTTGAGACTCTCGCTATCAACTTGTTTGGACCCCTTCCCGAGGACGAGGATGGTTACAGGTGGATATTTATTGTAGAAGATGTGTAGACCAAATGGGTTGAATTATTTGCCATTCAAAAAGCCACAGCAGAAGAGTGTGCTCGAGTACTTATATATATAAAATCATCAGTGACAACGGAGTTCAGTTTGTCTCCTCCGTTATGCAGAAGGTATGCTTCACCTTAAATATCAAGGGATCGTCTACTCCTCTGTATCATGCTTCTGCGAATATGGTAGAACGAAAGAACCGAGACTTAAAGCCAAGATTGGCTATACTTGTTGGAGATGATCATAGATCTTGGGTTGAGAAATTACCGACAATAAGGTTCGCTATGAACACGGCTTGGTGTGAATCCACTGGACAGACAGCTGCTTACCTAACCTATGGTAGAGAGCTTCGGACACTTGATGACGTTCAGAATGATCTGAGTAGCACCCTAGAAACGGAGAATTTTGGCAAAATTTAGCGTGACAAAATAAGAATCATATATATATATATATATATATATATATATATATATATATATATATATATATATATATATATATATATATATATATGATCTGCTATCATTACTGCGCCCATCCATTTACCATTTACATTTATTATTACGTCCATCGTGTTATTGCGTCCATATATTGGACGCAGCAAATCCACACGTTGTATTTAGTATTTCCTGCGAACTACTAAAGCTGATATGATGACAGTTATGCCTGACTCTAAGACCCATTCTGGTTCCCGTAGAAACTCCACGCCATCTACACGAATTCCGGAGATATATCCATATCTTTAAAATTTAAGTGGACGCAGTAATATTACCACCATACACAAAAATGTATAATTTTAGTTCAAAGGAATTCCTGTAGAGGCGTAGCAAACATATACGAATCCGTATGTTATCTGTATATTTCACAAATATTATTGCGTCCGGCTATTGGCAACGTCGCAAGTAAGCGTTATCATCGATTTATTTTTAGAAATGCTGATATTGTAAATATGAAATGTTGGATTAAAATTTAAAATATTTATAAAGATATTACTCCGTGCTGGTTGAATGTTGCGTCCGTATAGTTTTTTTATGTTTAACTAGGTAATTCTATTGGAAATTGGGAATTTATTTAAATAATCTTTTATGCATTCCTGTGTGACGTTTTAGGAAATTGGGCGAAACGGCAGATCCTCTAACTAGAATTTTAAATTACATTATTGGTAATGTAGAATGTAGCCAATTCAATAGATCAGTTGATATTATCATTTTTAGTTAATTTGTTTGAAGTGAAAATAAAGAAATTTTCTATTGAAAAAATACAGGTGTCCTAAATATATTTTTAATATGAAAAATAAATGAATTGTTTTTCTACACAAGGTGCCACAACTTCTTTATTGAAATATATTTGTTCCTATTCAAGAATATTATGCAAATACATATGGAAATTTACATTGATCCCAGAGCTTTGATGTTGTGTGAATACTCGGGTAGTTTACTTCTTCCACAAACACTAATTCCACACTCGACGAGCGTTTCACCTACAAGGTTGGCATGATCTGGAGAAGATTAAAACTAAACGTCTCTAAATGATGCCAACTTGGTTGGCGAAATGTGCATCAAGTGTTTCAGTTGTGTTTACGGAAATATGCGTTATATTTTTGTTGTAAGTAGGCCATATCATGGGTCAGCTTTTACACTCAGAATTTTTAAAACGCTTCTATTTGCTTCACCTGTATGTACGTATGAATTAATGTAAGTATGTATGTATTAACGGAATCTAAGGAACTGAATTTCACCAACTTCTAATTTGGCCGTTGTGTGTAGCTCTGATGATACAATATAGTATACTCAATATTACAATAATACACGTTCAAAAAGGCCCCGCCCCAAAATGGCGGATTATCATTTTCTTTACAACTCCATCGATATGGGTGTCAAAGGAAAGGGTTTGATAAACAGAAAACAAATATGAGATCAAAACTTAAAAAAATCAAAATGGCGACATCAACATGGCAGATAGGTTTTATCAATCGCAGATTGTAAATATTTTTCAGTCGAAATTCAAGAATTCGAATTGGCGGCTTCATGAAATATAAACTAAAAATAAGGAGCATCCATGCAAAACCAGACATGTCCATAATTAAGTTGAAATGAGTTAGTGATGAATTTTTAAGTATTTTCTTGATTAAAATCCATTGCCGCAGTCAGAATCGTGCAAAACCTGATATATTATAAAATATGCTAAAATCATAGAAAAACATAAAGTCCAAGCAAAACAGTACATGTCCAAACACTGCAAAGTGAACAAAAAGTTCGTTCAAAATGGTACATGTCCAGTGATAATTCTTATGGGAGTAATATATGTGCCACCAAAAGCAGACTTGTGCAAATATGAAATTTATCTGTAATGTCGCTTTCCAGTTTCTGTATGGTTCTGGATCGTCTCGATAAAGGGCAATAATAGTAACTAAACATTTGTGCTACTAAAAATTAATAGTTACCCGTGTCTCAAAGCGTCAATATAACCTTCAAATTCTAGTGTTTTATTGTGTGCGATCTTTTGTGTTCTGTGCAATTGATGTAAATAAAACAAATTTAATTAATAAATAAGCTATGGATGTGTCCGTGAGATCAATAAACGTGGGTTCGAGAAAAAAAAAGCGGAGGGATGCATTTTCATTTTAATTTTAAGTACTATGTTTCAGGTTGTCTTCTGTAAGTTCGTTTTCTCATTCTTTTTGCGAATTTTCTGAAACTTTTTTATAAAGACTTAAATATTACAGTTGTATTAAATAAAACAAGAAAAAAAGCAAGTCCATTAATTAGTCTGTGCATAACATGGCATGTCCATTGATCAGTCCGAGCAAAACACGACATGTCCACGCCGTCCGAACAAAACAAGACATGTCCAAACAAAAAATGGCGTCATTTTGGTTGTTTACAAAAAATATCATTATATTCAAATGACTTTCGCGTTCAGTACAAGCTGAGAATATATTGCAATAGAAATTCCGAGCCTTGAACATGCAGACTCTTAAAGCAAGAAAATTTGCGATTATCTCGAAATGACTTTTACTGGACATGTCCGGTTTTGCATAGATGCTCCTCAAATTATATGTTCAAAATGGCCGCCGCCCCAAAATGTCAGATTATCATTTTCTTTACAACCCCACCGATATGGGTATCAAACGAAAGGGCTTGATAAGCAGAAAACAAATATGTGATCAAAACTTAAATGTTGAAAACGGCGGCCTCAACATGGCGGATAGGTTTTATCAATCGCAGATTGTAAATACTATTTGACGAAATTCAAGAATTCGAATTGGCGGCTTCATGAAATATAAAACTGAAAATAAAAAAAATAAATTATTAATTAAAAAAAATAAATAAAAAAACGGCTTTTATAAATACTGCACTAAAAGGCAAAAAATAATGAAATACCTATGATATTTGAGTACACGAGCGTGGGGTGCTTTTTATTTAATCTAATGATATCTTGAGCGTTTTAATTATCGAACCTGTTCGAAATATCGTTCAAAGAGCACCCCACGCTTTTGTACACAAATATTATACTTAATTATTTTTTAGTTTTTAGTGCAATATTTATAAAAGCGTTTTTTTAAGTTTTTTATAACTAATAATTTATTCACCTGAGCGCTACACCTGATAAGTTTTGATATTTCAAATGTCCTCCTGTCTAAGCCTCCATTGTCTCTACTATCTACAGTTGCAGTGGTCTGGATATTCAGGACCCCTTACCACATAACCTAATGCTCCCATTGTAGATAGCTCACCCTTACTGAAAACATAACTTCAAAGCAAGAAAAAGCAAGTGGGACTTATAGTTATATTTTTCCAATGAAAAATAGAGAAGAATTTAAAAATGTGTTCGTTTATCACTATTAAGGACGTATTATTTTCTTTCTTCATGCAGATACGGATTCAAAGATGGGCCATTGTGTTAAAGCCCCCCTTAGAGGTGCTTTAAAGGATGATAAAATAATTATAACAAGAGAATTATTAAGATAGAAAAGTAAAATTACTAAGAGAAAGATTTTCTCATTCTCACCGTTTTGAATCGGTTCAATATTCAAAATAGAAGACTGGATTTGTGATACTAATATAGGTTAATACATACCTACATGCGTTTTTTATGTTTTAGCTTTGTTTAAATACTTATAGTCTATGTTGTTTATCTGTTGATTTTAAACTTACAATTTATTCTGTAAACTTTGCCTGGGATAGTCAATACTTTAGATAGTTGATTTTTCAGAAAACAAGATTGATGAAAATCGAATGGATACACTATTTAATATCGATAGAATTTTAGTCAATTTTGGAAAGATTGTTAATGTACGTATTTCAATCTAAAACTTTTGCTTATACATTATTATTAGTAGGTATGAAAGAATATATCTAAGGTATTATACAGGGTGTTCGAAAATTTCTATCGTTAAGTTTAGGTGCAATAGTAATTTTGTAAAATTATGAACAAAATTTTAATGTTGGTTAGCTTGCGAAACTAGAATAGAAAGTGCGGATTAGCGTGTATTAAAAAACGAAAAAAAAATGCAAAAACAAAAATTTAATATAGCATTGAGGATAATGTATAATAAGTAAGCGTTGAACTAAATGTTCGCATTGTGTTAATGAACGAATCCATTTAGCAACTGCAATCTTAGTTGGAGTTTGACTTAATAATAATAATAACTTGTCTTTTATCGAGGGGACGTTAGCATTACAATAATTTATGGTTCTCTAACACTTAACCGATAACATGTATATAATAAGTATACTAAATATTATAAATAAGTAAGTGCACTGAGTATATTAAATTAAAAATTAAATGTATATACACTCAAAGATGTCTAGATATTTCATAGATATGAGATGTCCAGATAGATATCTAGGTAGATACAGAAGAATACATTTTTTTAAAAGAATTCTGTGACAGATGACGACATATTGCCTTTTTAAATCTTAAACTGGATATGTTCTGTAAATTTCCAGGTATATTGTTATCCATTGCCAACCCCAAATTATGTTGCAGTTGTGCAGTTGAGTTGCGGTGCGGTGGACGAAGGACCTTAGTTACAAGATGCATGTTCCGTTGTATATTGATTAATATTACAATCGGAGAATATCTCGATTATGTTTTTCGTATGAACAGATCTTCTGACCACATTGACACAGTAACAATTTACAAGGTACTCCACTTTGATGCGTTCGTTATTAGGCGTATTCCTTAAGCTAATAATCCTGATTTCGCTTCCTTGTGGGCACAATCTTTTGAAGTCACCTTTGACTGCTCTCAAATATCTGCAGCCATTCTCGTAATGGTTGTCATTACGTGTAAATAAGCCCACCCATCTATGGGGATTTCTCCCCGTTGTTGCTTCCGGCTCGAGAACATCAAGAACGTAACCCGGTGGGGTTGCATCACGTATTACGTTTGTAGCAGTCACTAGATCAGCTGCAGTGATCACATTTGTACAAGGTAAGAGATTTATTCCCTCTACCTCTTGATTAGGTTGAATGGTCAAAGCCACGAGAATAAATATTATAAATTTGTGCATTGTAGAATGCAGATTTCTGAAAAAAAAGCATGAATATCAAGTTTCTTGAAATGGAAATTGCGGTACACCGCAAATGAACAACTTAGCCATATTGAATTTAAAAAACTTGCTAAAACACAAAATATAAATTAGTGAGAGGGCAGGATTCAATTAATGAAACAAGTTGTTAACGTGTATTATTAATAGTCAGTAGAGCAAAAACAAGCTAACCATTATACTCTTCGCCGATTTACTACACTTGTTATATAATTGTTGAACATTCTATAGGACCAGTCAACGCAGCAAAGCTGGTACGCCGAAACCAAGAAGGGGTAGATATCTACCCCTTCTTGCGCCGAAACATTAAAAACCTCGGGACTTTTGAGATTTACTTAGTTTTATTTAATATGATTTCTATACGATATGTTTGTCTTAGAATGGACACATCCTCGGTTTTTAACCATTTGACAGATTTCTAGAAAAAATGTAGTACCCAATGAGGCCTACTATCGAAGATCAGTTAAATAAAATAGTAATTATAATAATACGTTGTACAATTAGAAATACATAAAGTTAAATCCAATCATTTCCTTGAATTTAATATAATGTTTAAAATGCCAATTGAAATATTTATACAATACCTATTAGAACTTACCGAGTTATATTCTATATTTACCTTAAAAAAAAATTAAAGCAAGAATGCAGTACCTATATAAAAGTAGATCTTATGGAATGTGGTTACAATTTTTTTTTTAATATTGATTAAATGGTTAAAAATACGCAGCATTTCCACTTTAAATAAAATATGCACCCTCCAAGTGGTAAGATGAAATTGCCATTCTGCCTATATCATAGAAGATTATTATTTATTGTTTCTGAATAAACACAATATAATATTATGTTTCTAATTATGTACCTATAATATCGCTATGGGCTAATCAACGAACGAGTTCTAAATCATCTGTATCTGTATATGCTGGCAGCGCTACCACGTAACTCTATTGAACCATTCTATATCTTTTGAGCCCTTCTAAAATTTTCTGCAGGGGTTCCTTATTACAACATGTGACCAATAGTGGTAGGATACACGCAAAATGCTGTTCAGCCCGAGGCTGGGCTACACAACGTCTTTGGGGGCTAAACAAGATACCATGGGTATCTAGTTTGGGCTATACAGTGAGCGTTTATAAGTATATATATATACCGGGTGAGTCACGAATTGCGCTCGCCCCAATATTTCCTAAAATATTTGGAATAGAAAATTTAAATTTGGAGGCCTTATTACACGACTAAAATGCCATCTTTTCAATAAAAAATCAAGTTTGGTGCACATCCGGTTTGACCGGAAATGCCCACAACTTTCGATTTTTAAATGGAACACCCTATATATTTTTACATTTTTGGAATCTAGAGGAAATTTTGAATACAATACATCCATTTTGGTCACTATTTGATAAACATTAAAAATTTTATTAAAAAATCTATTTCTGAATCCAGAGTGCTGTGGTGCCCAAAATATATTTTAGTTTGTGTGCTACGTTACTATAAAAATAAAAAGAGCAATATGATTGCATTACTTAATTCTCTAGAGGCGCTTAAAATTTTTAAATGTGATTTTTACCCACTAACTCGGTTTTTTAAATGGGAATTTATTCGTTCACCAACATTTTTAAATACCTCATTTTCATACGAATCTAATGATACCAAAATTTTGAAAATCCGCTCAGAAATATTTGAGATTTCAGCCAAAATACAATGCAACCAAGCTTTTAGAAACATGCTGCTAATAGATAATAGATTAGTGGGCTTTGGAAACTAAAATGGCATATTTCTGTGTAAATCTGGTAACCCAATAACATTGGAAAAATCATAGTAGCCATTGAATGTAATAAAACAATATCAGCAAAACGGAATTGATTTTTATTTATTTATAGGCCCGATATTTATGTTCATTTAAATAAAACTCTGAAAACCGAACTGATGTCGCATTCTATTGCAAATGTCCTTGTGTATGTAATTGTGTTTACCTCCACATACCTATGCTAAACTTAATTGTAACGTTCTTTGCGCTCACAATTAATAAATGTTTGATAGCTCAAGATTGCCTATAACTACATGAGTCTGTCTGACAGCTGATATTGTTTTATTACATTCAATGGCTACTATGATTTTTCCAATGTTATTAGGTTACCAGATTTACACAGAAATGTGCCATTTTAGTTTCCAAAGTCCACTAATCTATTATCTATTAGCCGCATGTTTCTAAAAGCTTGGTTGCATTGTATTTTGGCTGAAGTCTCAAATATTTCTGAGCGGATTTTCAAAATTTTGGTATCATTAGATTCGTATGAAAATGAGGTATTTAAAAATGTTGGTGAACGATTAAATTCCCATTAAAAAAACCGAGTTAGTGGGTAAAAATCACATTTAAAAATTTTAAACGCCTCTAGAGAATTAAGCAATGCAATCATATTGCTCTTTTTATTTTTATAGTAACGTAGCACACAAACTAAAATATATTTTGGGCACCACAGCACTCTGGATTCAGAAATAGATTTTTTAATAAAATTTTTAATGTTTATCAAAAAGTGACCAAAATGGATGTATTGTATTCAAAATTTCCTCTACATTCCAAAAATGTAAAGATATATAGGGTGTTCCATTTAAAAATCGAAAGTTGTGGGCATTTCCGGTCAAACCGGATGTGCACCAAACTTGATTTTTTTTTAAAGATGGCATTTTAGTCGTGTAATAAGGCCTCCAAATTTCAATTTTCTATTTCAAATATTTTAGGAAATATCGGGGCGAGCGCAATTCGTAACTCACCCGGTATACATATATATACTTTCTGCTAACATTATTGAATCCCTTCATATTCTACCGCTGCTGCGTCCACTAGAAAACGTGGTGATAACATTTACAGTCATGAGAATGTTGGTTGCAAAGTTTGTAACTCTCGCATTTTGAAAGATATTTAGTCTGAATAGTAATTATTACGTAATCTCATTAATAATTATTTAGTGGGTTTTTCCACTGTTTGGATTTCAGTTTGGCAACAACGCACAGACGCAATAATGTACAATATATGGTCAAGTTGAGTTGACATGGTACTTAACGTAAACGGACTTAGTAATGTGCACGAAATGAACAAATAACAAATATCAAAAGTTGGATTCCTGTAAATTTGAGTGAGTGCACTGACACGAAAACTACCTTATCAGCCAACATTCTCATCATTGTAAATGTTATTACCACGTTTTCTAGTGGACGCAATAGCGATGGATTATGAAAGGATTCAATAATGTTAGTATGTTGTATATATATATATATATATATATATATATATATATATATATATATATATATATATATATATATATATATATATATATATAATGCACAAAAGTCCAATTTATTAACTTCATGGTCCTAGACATGGACCATGAAGCACTTGCCGTTTACAAATGCTAATTTTAAATGGCAAACCGGCAATATTCCACGTTGTCCCCATTTTCTATTGCTAACCTAACTGTCACCCCTAAAAATCTTGCCTAGCAGTTGACAGTTATAAGATGAAGATTTGTAAAAGACATGAATCTGTTCCATTTTTATTATTTCTCACCAAAATTTACATGTGGAGCAATTATCACCCACAGAAAACATGTATGTAAAACTAAGCACCATTGAATATACATGCAATCCAAAAGTGTTCAATGAGTATAGTCATGTACCAAGAACCAAAATCTCCTTAACACGTGACTGTGAGCGCTATATGGTAAACCAAACATATCTATATGAAGAACTATTTATTTCTACCTCAGTCTGACATCTCCCTAACTCAAATTTCACTTCTACTAACTGAAGCAATTTCTTCTAAAGACTTACATATGATACAGGATCATGCAATTCAATTTACTACAAACCTATCCATATCAAACACCTACACATGAACCGTTGCCGGTTTATCTACCTATGTCCCATTATTCCTGCTGGGATTTTAACCTTGAGATTCCCCATCTGGATCAAATGACAAGCAATTACAACCCAAACTCGCTGTCTATTTTAATTAAAAAAACCAACATGCATCTATAAGTTTTTATCGTACCACACCAGCTGCCGATCAAGATCCCCAATTTTCTGAGGGATGAATTCCAAGACTTCACTCTGCTTTCATTCTCCTTATTAATCCATTTTAGGCATATACTGATTTATAATATTCATTAATAGCACCAATGTAAATGAGTATTGATAAGGCATCATGTGAATAGTTATACGATCCCTTAGCAAGTTAACTCTACATCTGTTGGTGTAACAAGTAGTTAAATTGTTAAAAGTCGAATAAGAAGTTCTTTTATTAAATTTATAATTATAGACATCATAGGTACATGCAAATATGTACGTACTTGTTGGTGGAAGTAGTTCTTACTGCCAGTTTTCGTAATTTTAATATTTATGAGACATGTAAAGATTCTTCCCAAAGTAAAATAGCCATAGCATGACCTGAATTTTTATTGACTAAATTATTAAAATTTTATAATAGATAGACGCAACTCAATAAGTCTTTAGGTCAGAACGGCAATAGATATGAGCTTCCCACGTTAGCTTACTATCAAAATGAATTATTTTCGATGCAGATCTTAGGATTTGGGTTGAAAATAAGTATCGGAATTACTGTCGCTAACCCTCATGTCCTTTCTTGCCTCTGGATGTCAAATATTGTCGGGTAACTGCCTCCCTTGGAACCCTCCTCTGTTACCTGAGGTTACTGATGCTTTATATAAATACATAGAGAACAATTTCGTGCATATATGTTATTTATTTTAATTGTCAAATACAAAATTATATTTGCATTATTATTTTGTCACAATTACAATTATATAAATAACCAAAAAAATGTTTTTCGTGTTATGTTAAATTTTATACAAATTTTATAATTTAAATTAACGAGTAGACTAATAAATTCTTCCTTTATTATTTTAGATCCTGAGGAGACCAAAGACATAGAGCTGACTGTTCAAACTCTTCATACTGTGTCATCTGCTCCCCCAATAGAAGTAAAAAAGAGAAATAAGCACAAATTTTGTTGCCTGTTGTGACAAAAATTTCAAAACTTATTGACCTAAATTACAAAAATTGTCATTTGATAAAACTAGTTTAATTATAAAAATGCTCATAAATTTTTAAATTGTAATTATTATTATATATAGTTAGGTATATGATTTTATACCAATAAAAATTAATAATGTTAGGAAAATCAACAAAAAGACATTTTATAAAATTAAAATTTGTAAAGCAGAAAAATTGTATATATAGTAAATATTGTTAAATAAATAGTATAACATATGAGTTATTATTGTGCATAATGTTAACATGATTTTGAATTTAATTTAATGAATGAATTTACGTAAATTTTGTTTGCAAAATAAATTTATATGTCATTTATGTATTATAAATAAAATTCAAAAGCAATACACTAATTAAATTAAAATTTGAAATATGGGTTGATTTTATAAAAAAACATTTGTCTAGAATGCATTTTATTTATAAAGTAAAATTATTAATTATTATTTGTTTTAACAAAACAATTTGTTAATATTTATCGGTACAATCTTCTAGAGTACTGGTTGTACGTAAGTCAAACATTTTGAGTTCAAGGTTGTCTTTAGTCAGATATGGGACACGTTTTACATTGTATAAATGTGGAAACACATCAATTAGAATCTACTCTTAATAAATTGAATTCTATAAGGGTTTAATACAATTCAGTCTAGAGTATAATCAGAATGGAAGAAACACACTAAGCTCTTGTACACACTAACTATTAAACAAATGCAATATACTCCTCGTTTTGAATTTGCGAAGAGTATAAAAAATATTGAGAGTTGCGGTTTCCAGTACGTAACCAAGCAATCGGATCCTTGGCGGTGATATAACGATATTATGTTCAGCAAGTAAAAGGCACTAACTGAATCCCATATACAGTATTGCTAAAGATTTAATTAGCTTTATATAAATACACCTTCGTATTTTCGTTATTATTAGAGGTAAATTAATAATTTCTGGTACATTCATAGAGCTTCATAAACCGCATCTTTTGAGGTATTTAGCTTACGCAAAGAGTCTAAATGCGGTCTAACACGGCCGTTTGAAGAAGACGAAATCATGATATCTTTCTTCGCCTTGAAGATATCCAACTCCTGAGGTCTTTTTTATAAACTGTCAAGTGACTGTCTATTAATTGTATTATTAGTGGATCGTTTACAGTTTGCTACCATTTTCGTTACTAACCTAGGATTACTTTCATTTCAATCACACATTGTTTTTTTGCTTTATTAAATTAACATTCTGAGTGAAATTTTATTTTTTCATCTATTTTACATTACCCTGTTGAAATTTCTTAGATTCATTATTTTAATCAAATTCACATTATTTACGTATTTTGAAAAACCTGTTCTAGCATAAGTGTGTATTATTTGAAATAGGTAACTTATTTTACTATAGCAGATCTCAGATTAGAATGCAGTTCTTTACGTTATGAGCGGAGCACAGTTTACACAGGCCCATGGGAATTCCCAAGTAAGTAGAATTCCCATCAAGGCCGTCTGAAGGCCCTTGGTACACAAAATAAAAATTAAGGGATTTATTTGACATTTGACAATTTTACAAATCCGATGAATTTATTTAATTTAAATTACATCATAAATAGCAAACGCTTTGCCCCCGAAGGGATAAAACCAACATATTTCATGCCTTACCGAGGCTTGACCTGTGAGATTACGTCTTTCAGATTTCCTATTCGAAACACTCGTGTCGTAATCCTGCCGCGTCGTCCAGCTGCGCTTGTAAGTCACCTGCCGCCCCCCCTCTTGCGTCCCGCGGGCGAGTGGTGGGGACCTCAAGCGCACTTGCGTCTACGGACAAGAATTCCACTTTTCCGCCAGGGCTTCGCATGCGCGATGTGTGCAACCCAGCGCACGTGACGTCATCAACCTACCCTGAACCTGAAGGTAAAATAAATAGTAAATAACCTTAAAATTTGTGTATGTTTACATCATAGATAAGAGACGATATTTATATAGTTTACATTGTGGTTTTGGTGTTTTTCTATTTTTATTTCTATATAACCGAGTATATAACGATCTTTTAAGAACACGCGTGGGATAATAATCATAGAATTAAATGGGACTCGGCGAAGATTTTGGAAAAAGAGAGCAACGGAACTAAAAGAAAACTTAGAGAATCCGCGATTATTTTATTAAACGAGGATAGATGCGTTTCTAATTATTCAATAGATTTTTGTACTAGTTGGTTGCCCATCCTTAGAGACGAAGTAAGTAAAAATAAGATAAATATAATTTAATGTCTCACGTGACTATGGAAATACATAAACAAAGAACTGTCATGGTTGACGGCCAAAAAAGTTTTGAGAACGGAAGTAGATTCTCTTCCGAAACGTTAACTACCTATAGCTTTGATTTTGAGTTTTTAGTTTATAACATTGTTCTAGTTTATATATTTTTAGGTGTGAGACTTTTTGAAATAGTCAAGTACACAAGAACCAACCTCTGTCTGATCCGTTTGGCGCAGAGGTTTTTTCATTAAAATTTTTAAATATTTTTCAGTGGCAAAATACCCAATAAAAAGTAAGAAAATCTGAATATGCCACAAATAAACAATTACAAACAATATTTCTCTTCTACATATGTTACTAAAACAAACAAAATATTTTCTATTATAGAAAATGGATCTGATTTCCTACTATGCAAAGCTCGATGAAGTACATCAAAAAATATATTTATCAAAAATATCTCTATTATCAGTGGATCCGTATATAATTAATTTAGAAGAATATTCTACAGAACTACCAGGTTTTGTGAAATTGTGAAAGAGACAGTAACATCGTTAGTGCACACTGTGACTGTTATTGAACTTAGGGAAGTTTGTACACGTTAGAAAAAAATGAAGAGGCAAAAAACATTTTTCAATAATTTATATTAGGTACCTGAAGTGCTTGGAAAATATTACATGTAATTAAAAAATGGCAATTATTTACCAGAACAATGTAATTCCTTGATCCCTGACTGCATTACTACAATTTACCACTGCACAAAAAAAAAACATTGCTGCATTTATTTTAAGAACTCCTACTTATAGCCGCGTGCAATATCACAATTAGTGTTTTATTGTATCACTTATTATTTAAAGTTAGAAGTTTTTTTAGACTCAAAAGTTCTTAATTAATTTAAAATATCGACATTCACATACTCATAAGTAATTCAAAAAAAAAAAAAATAATTTTTAGCATTAAATGTGTGCTTAAATGCCTATAGGCTTTGAATTCGGAAACTTCTATGGTACCTATGTTAAAATATGTAAGTATAATATCTTGGTGAAATAATTTAATTGCTCAGGATTTTCAAAATGTTTATTAAGTATATAATAAGTATACTTAAATAAATAAAACATGAAAATCAATACCCAGGACCCAAGTAGGAATACAAAAAGAAAGGTTTATATAGCAATGTGGACATAAATAAACATATATATATGTATAGATACAAGCCAGTTCTAATATAGAAGATAAGGTGGCCATTCCCTAGAAAGAGACATCCGATAAGGAAATATTTATTATTTTTGCCCATAACTTTTTTTTCTTAATACGTATATTTAAAAAAATTATAAGAGTACCTAAGTAGAACCATAACAAGAATATTACTATGAATTTTCACTCAATAATTTCAGTGGTTTGTAAAATAGCTAGATTTAAAACTACGAAATAGGAAGGTTAACAATTTTTATATTTAAATCTAGCTATTTTGCAAACCACTGAAATTATTGAGTGAAAATTCATAGCAATAGTCCTGTTATGGTTCTACTTAGGTACTCTTATAGTTTTTTAAATATACGTACTAAGAAAAAAAAGTTATGGCCAAAAATAATAAATATTTCCCTATCGGATGTCTCTCTCTAGGGAATGGCCACCTTAAAATAACTACATATTAGGATTGGGGATATTACCATTAAAATGTGTTAATTGCATTGCAATATCATTTCTCTGTTGACTGTTTGGTTTCGACAATTTCTGTGATTTTTGTTTGCTTGGTTTTATTGTTGAATACAAGCGTCTTTGCTTATTGATATTTTTGTTGTGTGGAATGACTGCGATTTGATTTTGTGTAATATTTTGGGAATTCCTGATAGCATCTATAGTTGGGTGAATGGGTGCACATATTTTCTTCACTGCTTCGAATTCATCAAACGTTTTAAGATTATCCAGCTGACGCATGATGGTGACTTTAAAATTTTGTAGGTTTTTCTTTAAATCATCAGTTTTCTCTTGTTTCTTACTAACCGATTCAATGATTTTTGTAGGTATCAATATTATTCTCAACAATGATTAGGTTATTTTCGTTATCTAAAACGAGAAAACATAATAATATGAAGCGACGAAAATATTAAAGAGGAACAAATCACCAGGAAGTTATAAACTCCTCATGATCTGTGCCTTCGGCTTGACCTGTGAGACGTGTTTGGTTTCTAACGACGCGAGGAGAGCGTACTGTGAATAGTTTATGTGAATGGATTAGGTATGTAAGTGCTTGAGTCAACAAATAACAAAAGAAAAATAAGTAGAAATATTTTATTTAGGAAGTTATTAAAAGCGATAGCAATCACAATAAATCTATAATTATTTACTAGTTTACTAGTCTTTTATATGGGAGTAAAACTAGAATTAACTAGACCATTGGTAACGATAGAATCATATTTGGTAAGAATACTGGTTATTTTCTTAAAATAATGTTTGATCACATTCCCGTCGCTTCTCCAATATCCGTTTTTTAGAATAGAATCTATAGGAATATTGTTATCTCTTCTAGAAGAGGCAACAGCTGATCTGATACTGCCAGGCGAAAAATTTATATTTAACTTAGAAAACACTGTTCTTAGCCAACCGGCAATGATTGCTCTAGTGGCTGGAACTACACGACCTCTTGATGTGATAAATAATGAATTAATGTAGCTCTCTCCCGCGTGTCTTCTTGTTCTAGTAAGGGAGAGATATATTTTCATCCATCTGATAGGGTCCAGCTGCTCCTCCTGGATTTGAGAGAGCTGCTACGCCGGCTGCCTAGGAGTCCTGTAGTTAGTTCTTGCACCGAAATCAGGCCAAAAGGTTATTGAAGTATACTATGCTTATCAATCTTAAATAAAGTAAGATGGTGGACCGGTCTTCCAGAGGCTAACAATAATATAAAAGTCAGGTGACAAGAAAGTTGAAAAATGCTTATCTTCTTGTATCATCATATTTTTCATCTAATCAATAAACTGTATAGATTTTAAATAAAGATTTGCTTCAGGCCTTTTTTCAGTAAATTGCGATCCTCTTCTGACTAGTTCCGGGTTATATACAACCACCCTGTATTTTTCAGGCCTCCAAATGTAATTCTTGGGCATTTGGTAGATGCGACTGGGTTGTCATGTCTTGCAGGTGGTGGTACAGATTCTGGATTTGGAAAGGGTGGTCTATCGCTTTACACTTCAGAATTTGTTGTAATTTCGAGAAATCTGTTGGACGGAGCAGTTTTCCACCCTGTGGGATTTTATTCGTTGTACTTTCGAAAAACCAAATTCGGGGTACTTTCGAAAAGTCAAATTCGTTGTAGAAAAATCTGTTGGACGGAGCAGTTTTCCGCCTTGTGTGATTTTATTCGTTGTACTTTCGAAAAACCAAATTCGTGGTACTTTCTAAAAGTCAAATTTTTGAGTACTTTTGAAAATTCGAACGATGGAGCCCAAAGACAATTGACCGTAATCCTCGAGATGAAAAAGTCAATATTTTGGTCATTTTTAGTGAAATAATTTTTTACGTAGATTTGGATTTAATATGACGCCAAAGGTGGAGGTAAGACTTTTTATTGGTTCAAATATGATTTTTTCATAGGATTTTTGACTTAATTTACTTTTATAGTAAATTGCATATTTTTTCAAATGGACCGTTTTACTTTGGTTCAATAACACCCCCCTTCTGTTGGTGAATTTTTTATGTACAGTCGAATGTTTTTAATAGTTATTAGGAAAGAAATATTTGGATGAATGCTCTTGCCAAGGGTGGTACTTTAATGATTCAAGAATCAATGTGAAATGGTTAACACTTTTATTGGTCTTGAGCGCAATGCCAGTAAGTATAAACTTTAGAAGCAATTTGTTACAATGCAAAAATAGAAAACACTACACTCGTAGCGAAGCGAAGATATGAGTATGTTCATGCCACTATCTCTTCATCTTCTAAATTGTCTTCGATTCGGGCTTGACTAAGGACTTAGATATTGGATTGAATCATTGATCCATCGAACAGCTTTTGGCGGCGATCTCTCTTGATGGCTAGGCTCGGATGGACGCGCTCCTGCGTCGGATCCTGCCGTCTTTCCAATTCAGCTCATGGAACATAGAAATATTTCATATCTGTAACTTAGAGATACATATAAGTTTTCTGTTTTGTGATCAACACACTTCGACATATGTCGACGAGAATTTTGTTGACTTATAAAGATGCAAAAAATGATAAAAAGAAAAACTGTTCCATCTGGAAGATCGGCTCTCAAAACTCGTTTGGAACCTCGTAGGGTGTGTCAATTATATTGACCGAAACTTTAAAATTGGGGAATATCGGCTGTCGAAGCTCGATACATACTTCATTACTTGGTTAATGTAAGTACGGAAATTTTGTTGACTTATAAAGGTTGAAAAAATTATAAAAATAAAAAATGTTCTTCCGACTGAAGATAGGCTCGCTACGGAGCATGGCTTGTACTGCCAATCGTGACATAAAACTTTAAAACTGGAACATCGGCTGTGGAAGCTCGATGTAATACCTCCTTGGGTATAATAGTATGAAACGAAAATTTTGTTAACTTGTAATGATTGAAATTAGTTTTCATTGACAGAAAAACTGCTTGCGAAGCTCGTACACGAAGACTTCTTATATCCTCTTGATAAGAATGTCTGCTCACGAAACTCGTTCGGAACAGCCAGAAAAGTTTAAAATAGTTCTTTCTGGGCGAAAAAATCTGCTTACAAAGCTCGTACATGGAGTCTTCATTGAAAAACGTAAATTTTGTAGACTGAAAATGGTTGAAACTGAGAGGTCCTCTTGATAAAAGAACAGGTCTCGAAATTCGTCCCTTCATCGGGCTTAGTGGTTCTCGCTCTTGAGAAACCAAGTCGATCCACATCGCGCTCTTGCGTGTGAATCCATCGTCTTTTTAGTTTTGATAAAAGAACAGCATTCGAAACAGCTTTTGTAAAATTGCTAACTTTTCCGTATAAGGAATAAGTTACTACAATAATTTAGGGGATTCTTCAAATGGTTTTCAGGACATTTGCCTTTAACCTGGATCGATTTCAATGTCATCGTAGGCATTCGAGGTTGCATGACGGTGGACTGCATGCTGTCAAGGAATTTGTGCTGCCTCACCTTGCACAATCATAGGTGCATGTACTTGGACTACAGTTGTATTGCTTCGTCGCTCTGATGTGTTTGCAATCTCACCTTCAGATTGGGAAGAGTTGTCTTCAAGATGCAGTTCATCAGGACTATCATCCGTATCATCTGATGATTCTGTTTCCAGTGCATGTTGACTTGTCAGTGCCGGTCTGATGTCGTCTACGTGCAACTTCGTTGTCGTCTTTCGTTTATCTAGTAGATATACTTCATTTGAGAGTCTTTTTAATACTTTGTGGGGCCCAGTCCACGATCATAGAAATGTATGATCCTTCCTGATCCGTTTCGCCATCACCATATCTCCTACTTTAAAAACTATTGGTTTACAGCCACCTTCGGGGCATATTTACTTTGATAACTGACTTGTGCTTTTCTAGTCTTTTTGACCCGCTCAAGTCGGGGAATGTCGACGTGTTTCTCACGCTCTTGCTGATAGGTGCGCATAACCCAATCTCCGGCTTCCACGAGTTCATAGCCTAGAACCAGATAGCACGATGTCATCCCCGTGGCTGCATTTTTGCGTGTTCTTAATATGTAAACCATCTGGCATACATATTTGTCCCAGTTAGCATTGGGTTGGCCAAACATAAGTGTTTTTAAAACTTTCTTCGCCTCTTGGACGCGTCTTTCAACTGGATTAGATCTTGAATGATATGCTAGTGTGTAATACATATCTACGTTATTTCCCTCGCAGAAGGTAGTGTACCAACCTGCATTAAAATGACCGCCCTGGTATGTTGTTATGGCTCGAAGTAGTTCGTATCGTGGTACAATTTCCTCTTCTAAATATTTGGATATAGTTTTGTCACTAATCTGTGGATATGCCTTCGCCTCGATCCACTTGCTGAATACGTCCTCTACCATAAATATATAGCGGTTTTCCGCCTCCTGCGTCCTCTGAAGGGCTTAGGTTTTCAAACGGACTTTTTGGCGCATGGCTTCTCAGAGGAAAGCTCGGTTGGACTTGCCGATCCTTGCCGGAGTTGAACTGAACATTCAATCGATTCCATCGTTGAATCTTTTCTTGAATATCACGTGAATGTGATTGAGCCTCTTTAACGTCGTTGTGTAATTCGACGTGAGAAATCGCTTATATGCGTTCGCTATACTTAAAATTTGGGGGAAACATTCTATCCTCGTCGTCGTCGCTGGGTACGTTCGGTCCTTGAGGATTCCTACTTAAGTAATCAGCTAAGATATTTTCCTTGCCAGGACAATGATCAATTTTAAAAGAATATTCTTGTAATAGCAATGACCAACGGGTAAATTTGGTCTTCTCGTCTTTGTGCTTATGTAACCAAAGGAGAGCTCGGCTGTCCGTCTTCACAATAAACGGTTTGTCTGCTTAATAAATCTTGTATTTTCGTATGTAGTTTACTACATCAAACATTCTAATTCGTTTATGTGTTATTTCTTTTCAGCCGGAGACAGCGTATTGCTCGCATATATTATATATTTCTCTCCTTGGTCACCCAGCTGATATAGCACTGCGGAGAGCCCTTGTAAGGATGCGTCGGTCTGCAGAATAAATATTTTATCGAAAATTTCCTTTAACATCTCGAACGCTTCTTGAGCATCCTGGTTCCACTTAAAGCTCCAGTCCTTCAAGAGTAGTCGGGTCAAGGGCTTAGTAGTCATACCAGCATTAGGAATATACTCCCGTGCCCAATTACATGGGCCAAGGAAACTCTGAAGTTGTCGCTTCGTAGCAGGCACAGGATAACTTTGGATTTGTAAGAATTGCTTTTCTAACGGTCGTGTTTTCAATGATGCAATTTGAAGGCCTAAATATTTTATTTCTTTGGTAGCTACCACACATTTTTGAGGGGATACTTTCAGATTATGGAGTCTCAGACGTTCGAGTACCGATCTTAGATGAGAGAGGTGTTGATAGATATTTTCGATATATATTATTATATCGTCTAATCATACTTTACAGAAGTGGTGGAGTTATCCAATTAAAACGTCTCGCGCTATGAGCTTCTGAAAGGTACAAGGAGCAGTCTTCAATTCAAAAGGCATGACATTAAACTTGTACGATGCCCGTCGGGCGTAGTGAAAATACAAAAATCCTTCGACGATTCCTCGAGTGGTATTTGCCAATAGCCACTTTTAACCTCGTTGTGCCTATTGTATCATAATTGAGACGAACATAATATTCAACCAATTTTATTTCTTTTGATGTTTAGAATAACCAGCGGTCTCTAGCTTATAATAGCAAAAGTCTACTAGAACTGTAGTGTGCAGCTAAAATAGGCAACTTCATGAACAGTTTTAAACTATAGTCATTTGGTATAGTGACACATAGTTGCAAGTATAAATCGTCATCAGTAATACAGTAATCTTTTTGTATTATCTCCATCCTTGTGCAAAAAGTAAGTATAAAATATGTTTTAATTACTAAAGGCATGAAATTATCATGGATGGTCAATATTTTGTGAATACAAAAATCCAAAATATTTAATTTTGTAAAAAACACGTGCGTATCAAATCTGATATTCTCGGCACTAGTCACACAAGTTTTTCATTTTTTTAGATGAACACTCGTGGGAGATCAAAATGCGTATTATCGAATTGGTGTACGCTCAAAGAAATATTATATGCGTTTCTTTTACCACTTTATTGACATGATGACAGAATGCATGGACTTTGTATAAAATCGACTGCAAAGATTCCGAATTACCCAAGAAAGATATCGAAGATCAATTGATCGAGCTTCAAGGCGAGTATAATAGCTGAAAAAAAAGAGTTTGCCAAAAAACGGGGTAGATTAAGTTATGAGGGCGATGTTGAAGGGTATCAATATGCCCAAAAAGAGAAGAGAGGATCTACTGCTCCCATTCCTGGCATAGAAGTAAGACCCTTCTTACTACCAAACAAGCCACTGGCCTCTAGTTGGTGAAGAGAGACTACGTTGTAAGAATCCTATTTGTAAGCAACTGTCATCAATTATTTGTTCAAAATGTAATGTACACTTATGTTTAAGAAAGGAAAAAAATTGTTTCGAACAGTTTCATATTTGATTAATAAAATTTAATGATTTCATACTGTTTCCTTTCATGCCTGTAGTATCAAATATGATATCAAGGAATAAGAAAAAAATTAAAGGAAAAATCAAAAAATTGTTCATATAAAAAGTATTTGTCTTTACCTAAATAAGCATATATGATATATGCTCAAATTTTTTTTTGGATCTCAAAAAAATTCAGGCACAAAGAGGTTAAGATCCAGGACGGTGAAAATATTTGCCTTCCATAAATCTTTAATTCTTTCATATATTTTTGGTAAGACGGAGGCTTTGACTATCGTTACTGAATTAAGATGTCTGTAGTCGATACAGAATCGAGGCTTCTGGTCAGGTCTTTCTATTATTATCGGGGGTTAACTGTACGGGGCCGCACTCGGTTCTATTACGACTGCCTTAGGCATCTCCTCGATCTGTTCGTACATAATCCTTTTCTTTGTGGCAGACATGGGATAAGGTCTTATATTAAATAAGGAATCGTCTTTTACTAAAATTTTGTGTTTTGTAGTTACTGTGGTGGCTTGAGTCGATACCTCAGTGAACAGTTACGAAAACTCTTCGAACAGCGGTCTGAGAGTTTCGTTTGAAATGGCCAGCTCCTCGGATAGACTAGGCTGTCATTTATCCCGTTCGGTAGCTTGGTTCCAGAAGACGGTGATGCGGTCATCTATGACGATGTACACACATTTCCTATCAAAATCAAAAAATGCTTTGTTCTGATAAAAAAACAGAGCTCCCATTATCAGCTCCTCATTTAGACTGGAGCTTACTTGCATGGTACTTTCGAACGGTTTGTCTAAATTGTTTATTATAACTTTATTCCCTAAGGAATCTACTACCATATTTCCGCAAGCTATAGAGAATTGTTGAGGGGCTGTGAGATCGTTACAATTGTTTGGGAGTCTCGGATGAATGATATTTCTTGTCGAGCCAGTATCAAGGAGGGCATTGATGACTCGATTATTTACTATGATTTTGATGTGAGGCAGAGGGAATACGTCGCTGGTGAGGTTAATGCATTCGAGTGGTAATGTGACTTCGGGATCTTTGAATAAGTAAGACAGATCAGGAAGGTCATCGAAGGATCGATGTTTTAATTTATATTTACATTTCATTGCTCTCGGCTTTCGCCACGAGCTGGAGTAGGCCTGAAATTCGGGGACCTCAGAGAGACCCCGTGGCTGAGGTCTCAGTCCCCCTTGAGTTTCCCTGCCGTGTGTTCCTATAAGGATTGTTAGGGCAGTCTGCATGATAAAGCCATTGTTCATTGGGCCGTTGGGCAGTAACGACAAGGGGCAGGCGGTTGACGTGCAGCCCGGAAGTTCCCGGTACTGCTATCGTTCTCCCGTCTAGGAGGTTCTTGAAAACACACTCGGGGCGTGAAAGATGTTTGGACTGGGTGTCCTGTATTTTGCTGATCACTTCTCCAATTCATGTTTTGCGATTGCATTGGTCTCGTCCCTTGTAGTAGAGACTCAGAATACCAAAAAGTCGTCTAGAAACATGTTCCGTGGAACATTGAAAGGTAAAAATGTACTGAGTACTTTATTATACAGGGTTGGGCAAATGTGTGGAAACACTTGATTTCTGGCTAAACTATAAGTGCGATTGAAAAATACCCTGAACAAAAGTTTTTGTAGTATTTTTATTCTATTCAGTGATGTACTTTGGTTTTCAACAGCTATCCTATTTTTCGAGATGTGACGTCATCGACAGTTTTTTTAAATGGATAACCCTGTATATGTTTACATTTTCAGATAGACAATTTTTCATCAATTATAGTGATATAGGGTTTGGTGGGTGTGCGGCTTGTGGTTTTTTAAATATTAAATAAAATAATAAAATAAAGTGTAATAAATATTTATTAGTTAATGATAATTAAATTTCTTATTACAAAATATTGAGCACTTTAATATTGAGAAACGAAGAAAATATTCATAATAAATGTTCAAATTGGAAACCTTCAGCAGCCTGACGATATCCTATTCGATCAACGAAAGCTCTTAAAGGGTTTTGAATAGCATGCTGTGATATTTCTTGAACAGCCATCCTAATTCGATCTTCCAACTCTTCTAACGACTGAGGCTTGGTCCTATAGATTTAACGGATTTTAAATGACCACAAAGAAAATAGTCTAAAGGACTTAAATCTGGCGATCGCGGTGGCCATTCAATATGTCCTCTTCGACCTATCCATCTCTGTGGAAATATTTCATTAGGGTATTGACGTTCGTCAACTCCATAATAAGGCGGAGCTCCATCTTGCTGATACCAAATTTCATCTGAGAGTCGTTCAGGATTTGCCTGGTTTGGAAATAAACGATTTAATACTGGAATAACTTGCTCGTGTAAAAGTTGTAAATAAAGATTGGAGTTTAAATTTTTTCTAAGAAAGAATGGTCCGATGATGTGTCATCTGATTATCCCCGCCCATACATTTAATTTTTGAGGGTATTGGGTGTGACTTTCTTCCATCCAATGAGGATTCTGATCAGCCCAGTAGCGACAGTTATGTCGATTTACAAAACCACTCAGGCAAAATGTCGCTTCATCGGAAAAGACTATATTATTGAAATAGTTACCATTAATTTCAATTGTATCCATCATTTCCTGACAAAACTGCATCCTTCTATCAGGATCATCTTCATTTAATTCTTGTACTAAATGTACTTTATACGGATGAAATTTATTTTTGGACAATATCCTTCTTACTGATCTCTCGCTAATATTGTGATGTAAGGCTAGTTTTGGTACTTCTTGTAGGCTAAGAAGAACATCAAGTGAAATATCTTCATTTGTAGCCGATTTACTTCGACCGGATTTTGGCCGATTTTTAACACTTCCCGTTTCGTGAAACTTTCGCACAACCTTTGAAACTGTTGATTTTGAAATATGACAATTTCTATCAGGGAATGTTACATTAAAAATATCGCATGCATCTTGTAGAGATCTCTGCTTGTCTCCAAAACCAACCATCATTAACAACGTAATTCTTTCACGTTCAGTTAGTTCAGCCATAATTAAAAAACAATGTTAATATTTCACACCGAAACTCTCTAACAGTATTGACTGCAATTGACAATACGAATGATTTGAGTTCGGTTAAAGAAAGTTTGCAAAAAGCATGGCAAGAAAAAAACAAATATTTTTTATCAGATAGTTTTGTTGACGATAATTAAAATGTAAACAGCCATGTCTTTGCTTTATTATTTTATTTAATATTTAAAAAACCACAAGCCGCACACCCACCAAACCCTATATCACTGTAATTAATGAAAAATTGTCTATCTGAAAATATAAAAATATACAGGGTTATCCATTTAAAAAAAATGTCGATGACGTCATATCTCGAAAAATAGGATAGCTGTTGAAAATCAAAGTACATCACTGAATAGAATAAAAATACTATAAAAACTTTTGTTAAGGGTATTTTTTAATCGCACTTATAGTTTAGCCAGAAATCAGGTGTTTCCACACATTTGCCCAACCCTGTATAGTACCTACTCAATATGTATATACACCCCCTAAATTCGTCTGGCGATACCGGTGTCCAAGCACCCCCCAGGGGTGGAAAACCGAAAAAAACGAAAAATTAGGTATTTGTCTCATCTTTCTGCAAATTTTTTTATTTTTGATAAATTATGCATTATAAAAAAGTTATGACTATTTATAGGTACGAGAAATGTATTGTTTAAAGCGTACACTGTCTACTAAAACCTAGCTTAGTTCTCTTATCGCGCAAATATTTATTTTGCTATTTTCGTAAATTCATTCCACTTGTGATTGTAGGCAAACAAACGAAAATTTGAAAAAATTTATAAGAATAAAAGTTGTAGTCTATACTATCTGGATTAGACTAGTTTTTGCGGTTTTTGGTTTTGGATTATAAATAAGCGAGTTACGAAGAAAACAGTTAGTTGTTGTTAAAAATGTAATTCAACCCCCAGTTGCAACTATCTCTACTCTGTCGTTTTCCCTCGCACTTTAACACGTCTTCCCGCTCGTCACCCCGGCCCACAAAGCTCTTCTATATGCTCACATATGATGAATGCATGCATATTGCATACTCATGTGTAGAATATTGATTCATTACATGTTTTTAGTGGTGTTTAATTAGATATTGTTATATATTTATAACATTATTGTGAAATATGGAGTATTCATCAAGTAATACCGAAAACGAATTAAATGCGGAATTTAAATTGCCGAGTAAAAGTCGAAAATCACTTAATTCAAGAAAATTATTATCTTTTAATCATGAAGAGGCAGATACTAGAATATTGCTGCACATATTATCAGCCAAATCTGAAGGTTTTACAGAAGGAATGTATTATAAGCTGTAAGGATACTTACTTCATTTTATAGAAAGTTTTGATGTAAATGTTTACATGCAAACAGCACAAATGAAAATAATAGATAAATTCTATCAATCTTGATAACATTTTAAAACAAAATATATTATTATTTCACGCACTAACTAGCCAATTTAATGGAATTGGGAAAAAAGGTGTGTGGAAAATCTTTGAAACAAATTTCACTTTGCTATCGCGTTCATGTGAAAAGTTTGTTTCTTTAGAAGTAACAAAATTTAAGAGAGTTGGAAAAGTTTTGCATATTACTGTACTCTCCCATTAATTGCGATAATATTAATGATTTGAGGGCGAAGATGGCATCTCAAATCAGTATAGACAAATTGCCCCCTATAAGTGACGCCTTGAATCAACACTGTTTGAGAGCATTTTACCAATTTATTATATGGAGCAGTGCTTTAAACCCGGTTATTAATATGCCGAATCTTTTGGAGTACGGGTGGAGAATAAATGAAGATAATTCTTATTCACCTATATGGACAAATAAATCGCCAATGCCAACTCTGACTGCAGAAATGTCATTTTCTTATTGTAAAAAAATATAAATTGTCGTGTTTGGGAAACTGGTGTTGTTCGGGTGGGAACTCTTGCCAAAATGATTACACAGACAAAATTACAGTTGTAGATGAAGAAATGGACGATGCATTATATTAGCAAAATGATAACTTCGGAGATCGTTACTTTTGTATTTTATTATAATGTGCATTTTTCAATTCATATGAAAATGTATTACTTTCATCAAGTTTATTTGTTTGGTATTATTCTTAATTGGTTTATAAATAACAATATTTCTTATTATTATTGTGGCATTTCACACTTCTCCTATTATTATTATTATTAACACTATTATTATTATTATTATTATTATTATTATTATTAAGACAAGTAAAGGGTGTGGGTAAATAATCATTAATTATTAAGGAGATTTTTCCTCCCACAATTCATCATTCTATATTTTAAAAACTATGTAACTTAGGTCATTACTATCTGGGTTAATGTATTACTTCCACATCCACGTAGTGGATTGGAAGTATAGTAATCGCAAAAAAATTTTCAAAAATTTTTATTCGTGAAATAGGTTTAGAATGTCATGAAACGTCGAGATTTTAAATTTGAGCGAAAAAAAATTTTCTGTCTGTCGGTCTGTCTGTCTGTCTGTAACTTTTTTTGTCCGCACGTTTTCTCCGGAACAGTTTAAGATATTGACTTGAAATTTTGTACACGTATATATTATAACGAGATCTGGAACTGGATTGTTTTTTGAGGATATCCGGTGAAGGGTTGGGGGTTAAAGAGGGGTAAATATGGGAAAATAAGTAAAGCAAACTTGTAAGAGTACAGAAACTTGAAATTCGGTGTATGTACTAGAAGTTAAGGACTCAGATTTTTTTATAATATTTTTCAACCCCCCACCACCCCTACCCCATTAATGGGGTTGATAAAATAAAGTTGAGATATTCATTTGGAATTTCATACACGTATGTATTATAACGACGTCTAGAATTAGATTATATTTTGAGATGATTCCGTTGAAGGGTTGGGGGTTAATTTGGGGTAAATAGGGGAATATAAGTAAAACAAGTTGGTAAGCGTATAGAAACATGAAATTTGGTGTATGTACTGGAAGCCAAAGCGTAAGATTTTTTTATAATATTTTTCAACCCCCACCACCCCTACTCCAATATGAAAAGGGTTGATAAAATAAAATTGAGATATTCATTTGAAATTTGGTACACGTATGTATTATAACGACACCTGGAACTAGGTTATAATTTGAGATGACTCCGTTGAAGGGTTGGGGGTTAAATAGGGGTAAATAAGGGAAAATAAGTAAAGCAAGCTGGTAAGACTACAGAAACTTGAAATTCAGTGTATGTACTAGAAGCCAAAGCGTCAGATTTTCTTATAATTTTATTCAACCCCCACCACCCCTACTCCAATATGAAAAGGGTTGATAAATTAAAATTGAGATATTCATTTGAAATTTGGTACACGTATGTATTATAACGACATTTGGAACTAGATTATATTTTGAGATGATTCCGTTGAAGGGTTGGGGTTAAATAGGGGTAAATAGGGGAAAATAAGTAAAGCAAGCTGGTAAGACTACAGAAACTTGAAATTCGGTGTATATACTAGAAGCCAAGGTCTCAGATTATTTATAATATTTTTCAACCCCCACCACCCCTACTTCATTATTAAAAGGGTTGATAAAATAATATTGATATATTCATTTAAAGTTTGGTACACGTATGAATTAAAACGACATCTGGAACTAGATTGTATTTTGAGATGATTCCGTTGAAGGGTTGGGGGTTATTTCGGGGTAAATAGGGGGAAATAAGTAAAACAAGCTGGTATGAGTACCGAAACTTGAAATTCGGTGTATGTACTAGAAGCCAAGGCCTCAGATTTTTTAATAATATAATTCAGCCCCCCTACTCCAATATGAAAACGGTTGATAAATTAAAATTAAGATATTCATTTGAAATTTAGTACGCATATGTATTATAACGACATCTGGAACTAAATTATATTTTGAGATGATTCCGTTGAAGGGTTGGGGGTTAAATAGGGGTAAATAGGGGAAAATAAGTAAAGCGCGCTGGTAAGACTACAGAAACTTGAAGTTCGGTGTATGTACTAGAAGCCAAGGTCTCAGAATATTTATAATATGTTTCAACCCCCACCACCCCTACTTCATTATTAAAAGGGTTGATAAAATAAAATTGATATATTCATTTGAAATTTGGTACACATATGAATTATAACGACATCTGGAACTAGATTATATTTTGAGATGATTCCATTGAAGGGTTGGGGGTTAAATAGGGGTATATAGAGGAAAATAAGTAAAGCAAGCTTGTAAAAGTACAGAAATTTGGAATTTGGTGTATATACTAGTAGCGAAGGTCTCAGGTTTTTTTATTAGTATTTTCCATCTCCCCACCACCCCCACTCCCTTATTAGAAGAGTTTATAAAATTTATATATATATTTAAATTTTCACTTGAAATTGGTACATTTATGTATTATAGCTATATCTGAAACTAGATTATATTTTGACATGATTGCGTTGAAGGAGTGGGAGTAAGTAGAGGTAAATAGGGAAAAATAAGTAAAGCAAGCTGGTAAGAGTACTGCAACTTGAAATTAGGTGTATGTCCTAGATGCCAAGGCCTCAGATTTTTTCATACTATTTTTCAACACTTCCACCACCCTTACTACATTATTAAAGGGGCTGATAAAATAAAATTGAGATATTCACTTGTAATTTGGTAGACGTATGTATTATAACGACATCTGGAACTAGATTGTATTTTGGGATGATTCCGTAGAAGGGTTGGAGTTAATAGGAGTAGGGAAAAATAAGTAAATCAAGCTGGTAAGAGTACAGAAATTTGGGATTCGGTGTATATACTAGAAACCAAGGCCTCAGATTTCTTTCTAATATTTTTCAAACTCCACCACCTCCGCTTCATTATTAATGGGATTGATAACATCAAATTGAGATATTCACTTGAAAGTTAGTACACGTATGTATTGTAGTGACATCCGATTGAGATGACTCCATTGAAGGGGTGGGAGGTGGTAGATTGCGAATAGTGAAAAATAAGTAGGGTAAACTAGAAACTTCATTTTTAACGAATATGGTAGAAACCAACCCCTCAAATTTTTCTATGACATCTGCCCCAAATATTATTAAAATTCTATGACCAATAATTTCCACATACTAGAGTGCAAATATAGTCAAGATATTTCCTTTAAAGTGACTTGGATGAAGAATCTGGATGTGGAAGTAGTGATTCCTTAGGCAGCGGTTTTTTTAACTTATTTCTGTTAGGACAATTACGTCCTAAATTATTATGTTATATCACATTATCCAGGCCAATTTCTAATGAATAATTTAAATGGCAATACTTTTACGACTATGCGAGCAGCGAGTGAGAGAGAGAGGGAAATAGACAGATCTTGCGATAGTTGCAACAGGGGTGCTGCGGGAATTCTGTCAATAGGGTAGTATTTCTTTTATAACTTTCTTATTTATAAGCGGAATATAAAAATAAAAAAATGATTATAATCTAGATAGTACAGGCTACAACTTTTATTCTTATCAATTTTCTAAAATTTTTGTTCGTCTACCTACAATTAGGAGTGTAATGAATTTACGAAAATAGTAAAATGAATATATGCATAATAAGGAAGTTACATAGGTTTATAACAACCATAATCCGCTTCAACTAATGCAATTTCTTCACATATGATTTGCTATAACTTTCTTATTATACATAGTAAAACAAAAAGTTGGAAACTCTTAGAAAGACTAGGGAAAAATCTAATTTTCTATTTTTTTCGCTTTTTCAGCCCTAGGGGTTGTTTGGACACCGATATCGCCAGACGAATTTAGGGGGTGTATACATAAGCCAAATACTATGCAACAATGTAATCCATACATTTTTACCTTTCAATGTTCCACGGAAGACGAGATAGATCTCGTTTTGAACTCTACTATTGAGGATTCCACGGATAACTATTTTCGTTTTCTAATCTTTTAATGAGCTAAGATTGCTCTTCATACAAATCTTTTTCGATGGCTGTTATCATCTCGACTAATGTTTCGGTGTCATTAATCGTTGCGCCTCTTAGGCGAGATCTAAGCTCTGGGCGGAGGTGATCCATAATTATTTTTGTCTTAAAGATTTCGGGCTTAAAACAATCTATTCTATTAAAAAGACATATTTTGCGAGTGATGATACCGCAGGGTCCTCGTGAGTAACTTGACGGTCTCCGTAAAGCTTTGTCATAGCATGATTAATGATCTCGCTCGAGTCAAATCGAGATCTGAATCTTTCCACAAACAGCCTATAGCTGGTTATGAGGGTGCGGTACTGGTCAAACCATATCTTAGCATTTCCCTTTAATTGTTCCGTAATTGAAAAGAGTTTGTCTGTCTCATGTGTGATATGAGCACGGACGAAGAACTCTTCCATATGTCTTATAGAGGTTTCAGGATCTTCGTGATCCAGCCCGTTAGGTCGTCGTGGACATTAGTGGCATTATGAATAGCTCTCGGAAAGCCCTCAGCCATTTTAACAAACATGTTATTCATGCCGGTCTGAACCGCGTCTGTTATAACTTTGTCCATTCTCGGAATTTGGGTGTCTTCGAGGGGCTGCTCCATCTCTCTGGAGTCAGTTGCTATTAATAGAGTATCGTTGTCGTAAAAGCCACTGGGAGTGGATTCAAGGGAACTTTCCGTCTCACAATGTCTGACTATTATTGCAATTAGCAAGCGTTCGGACGCCATGTAGATGAACTTAGTATCGTATGGTCTAATGGACACGACAAGGATTTTATATAATTTAGGCCGCAGCCGTGTCACCGTTACGATACTTATCAACTCGAATCACAAGGGGGATTCAAGTTACCCTTTAGACTCCCCAAGACGAAAATAGACACAATTATGCTTACTGTGATTGCTACAGTCTGCTCTCTCCGTCAAAATCTTATGTCGGGCGGTGCTCCTTTAATGAATATATCTTATAATTAGCACTTTCTTAGAAACTTTTCCTAATAATTAAGACCGTCGATGGATTCTATGAGTACTCGGACAAGTACACAGACGTGGCGGGATCAAAGGGGAGCCGCGGAAAGTAATTGTCCGACTCACGTCACAAAATCGCACGTCGGTCACAAATCTTATAATTAGTGGATAAATAAGAAATCGAATTCAAAATATATTCTCATTTATTGAAATAATTCATAAAATGTAAAAAAATATAAATATTCAATACTTAGCTAATGTATACAAGGCAAACATCAAAAAGCACCACCACTCGGCAAGCCGTTATCTCCCTTGGGAGTGTAACTCATCCAGCGTCGAGAGAACTATGACAATCGACTGTATAAAAAGATTCAGACTCTCAATTAGTAATGACTGAAAAATGTATGCGGAACTTTTTGAAAATTATTCACTTTGAATTTTGCACTGAAATTATCGAAATGATTGTCAGGATGCTTAAAGAAGCTATCTATATGAGTTCGATGGTTTTCCTGCTTTTATAAACGTACTAACGGCATCGAACCCAAATACATTTTTTTTCCGTCGACTCGCCTTCGAGCAACTACTATGGCGCTGTCCGCCTGAGCCTGGACAAAAAGCAATTTGGGTTCGTCGGAATCGACCTTCCGACTTTGACTTTTTTGACTAATTTCTTGTACGTTCTAGTGGTTTGGATAAGGATTATGCTCTCCCACTTTGAGGATAATTAAATGGGGGTTTTGGTTTTTATCGGAAAAACCGTCCCATTGATTTCATTGATCCTAAATTTTAACGTTTAAAATAGCTACTCGCTACATCCTGACTGAGGATTTCGACCTGTGAACCATCAAATTCGTGGTACTTTCGAAAAATTCATCTCGAGGAGCGGTTTTCTGCTTTGTGCAAGTCTCTTTATTGTAATTTCGTAAAAATAAATTTTTGATATTTTCAAAAAAATTAAATTTGTTGTAGTTTCGAAAAATTTGTTGGACGGAGCAGTTTTCCGCCATGCGGGATTTTATTCATTTTACTTTCTAAAAACCAAATTCGGGGTACTTTTGAAAAGTCAAATTCGTTGTAATTTCGAAAAATCTGTTGGACGGAGCAGTTTTCCGCCTTGTGTAATTTTATTCGTTGTGCTTTCGAAAAACCAAATTCGTGGTACTTTCGAAAAGATCGTCGGGCGTAGTGGTTTTCCGCTCCGTGCAACTTGAAATTTTTTGAGTACTTTTGAAAATTCGAACGACGGAGCCCAAAGGCGATTGACCGTCGTTCCCGAGATGAAAAATCAATCAGAAGTCAATATTTTGGTCATTTTTAATGAATTAATTTTTTACATAGACTTCGATTTAATATGATGCCCAAGGTGGTGATAAGACTTTTTAATGGTTCAAATATGATTTTTTCATGGGATTTTTGTCTGAATTTACTTTTGTACTAAATTGGATATTTTTTCAAATTGATCGTTTCACTTGGTTCAATAACAGGAACACAAAAGCTATGCTGAACTTAAGAGGGCTTCTCTGTCTTTCACATTTCGTGAGACATAAACAGGAACCACCCTCGACCCATTCGTTGCGAGGAGATCTATCTATACTGGCTATTTCCTTAAAATAATGTATGGTCATATTCCTGTCGTTTCCCCAATTTCCATTTTTTAGAATAGAGTCTATAGGAATAATGTTAGCTCTTCTAGAAGAAGCAACAGCTGATCTGATACTGCCAGGCGGAAAATTTATATTTAACTTAGAAAAAATGTTTTTTAGCCAACCAGCAATGATTGCTCTAGAGGCTGGAACTACACGACCTCGTGATGTGATAAATAATGAATTAATGTAGCTCTCTCCAGCGTGTCTTCTTGTTCTAGTAAGGGAGAGATATAGTTTCATCCATCTGACAGGATCCAACTTCTTCTCCTGGATTTGAGAGAGCTGCTACACTGGCTGCCTAGGAGTCCTGTAGTCGGTTCTTGAGCCGAAATCAGGCCAGGTTATTGAAGTATCGGTGACCAACATACTATGCTTATCAATCTTAAGTAAAGTAAGATGGTGGACCGGTCTTCCAGAGGCTAACAATAATATAAAAGTCAGGTGATGAGAAACTTGAAAAATGCTTATCTTCTTGTATCATTATATTTTTCATCTAATCAATAAACTGAGTAGATATTAAATGAAGATTTTCTCCAGGCCTTTTCCAGTAAATTGCGATCATCTTCTGACCAGTTCCGGGTTATGTCCAACCATCCTATATTTTCCAGGCCTCCAAATGTAATTCTCGGGCATTTGGTAGATGCGACTGGGTTGTCATATCTTGTAAGTGGTGGCACAGAGTCTGAATGTGGAAAGGGGGGTCTATCGCTTTTTGACTTCAGATCCGCTCTCTAAAATACTCTTTCCCAACGAGGGACTATTAGATAAATATTCCTGTTGCGTAATTCAGGTGCAACAGTACTCGTGGGATTAGTGAGTGCGATGGGAACACCCAAGTTATGTTGAACTTCCAAATTCTGCTGAAGGCACCGATAAAGAGGGCTTCCTTGTCTTTCGCATTTCGTGAGACATAAACAGGAACCACCGTCGACCTATTAGATGCGAGGGGATCTATCTCCGGAATACCCCACTTGCGAAATATTAGATTGCACATTTCTTCCGAAAGATGCCAGTCTACCAGGTGTTGCTGCCTGGATAAGCTGTCCGCAATGCTTTCCTGGGATAAATTTAGGGCAGATCTTGGCCTGTAATCTCTGGGCCATCATCAGAAATTGTGATAGGTAAATTGAACACGTACCTCCCTGATTTTTTATACAGTGTGAACCTAAAGAAACGCACAAAATTCATATATTTGGTATGTGTCATTTGTCAGAAAAATTCTCGAACAGGTCGATTTTAGTTTTATAAATGCTACATTTTGTCACGATACCAACATTTATGACGTCATTGGTTTTTGAGTTATAACGTCATCACAACTTTTTTTTAATGGGAAGACATTTTTGTTTTTGGTGGTATATTCCTTTAGCTTTCTGGTGATATGAAAAAAATTGATATTACCTAAGCCATTCTTTTGGAAAAAAATATTTATATTGATTGATGCCTTACATAAATAATTGTGAGAAAATAGTCATCTCCATTGCTCAAATTGCGACCTTCCAACTGGCACTAACTCAACTCACAAAAACTGTAAATATCTTGCGGCCGTAAGATTTTCTTGAAAAAAAAAGGTCCCAATAAACGATCACCAATGATACTTGCCAACACGTTTACTTTGCCTCGTCGCTGTGTATGGGCTTCTTGAGTCCAATGAGGATTTTCGCGTGACTAATACCTACAGTTATGCCGATGTAGTCCCCTTTAAAGAAAATGTAGCTTCATCAGAAAAAACAATGTTCTTTGGGTTTTCATCGCACAAGGTCATCAACTGTTCGCAAAACTGTAAGTGCCGATCTGGATCGTCCTCATTTAATTCGTGGATTAATTGCACTTTATATGTATGGTATTGTTCTTTTTTCAATAGACGTACAATAGAACTTTGACTCACGTTATGATTTAGAGCCAGCTGCCTTATCGAAAGATGGTGGTTTTCCTAAATTTCTAAAAAAATGTTTAATTTGGTTTCGTTGCTTGTGCTAGGGAGACCAGATCGACGGAGGTCAGCTACATTGCCAGATTCATCATATCTAGCCACCAATCTACTTACAGTGGATCTGGAAATTTGCTTTTCGGGATACTTGGCATGGAAAACATCACATGCTTCCTGACGAGTTCTCAGCCTATCACCATATCCAGCCATTATCAAAAGTTCTACGCGTTATCTTTCACTTAAACGTGACATTGCATTCACTAATTTTACACTGTCTCAGAAGTGTCACAAAACTGAGGTTCCACACGTGCCAGGAATAAAAAAGTTTTGGATACTTTACACAAAAAGGCCTGTATCTCTCTGTTGTTAAGGTGATTGTTTTTTTATTATTTGCTTTGTTTTGTTTTTGTCAAATGTTTTCATGCTAGTTAAAACAAAAATGTAGGCAACAAGATTTATCAGTCCATAAGAAAGTGGAACATTACTCGTGAATTTGCAAAGGGTAAGCAAGCTATTTTTACATAAAATGTCATTTTTCAAAAAGAATGTCTCAGGTAATATCATTTTTTTTATGTCACCAGAAAGCTAAAGGAATATACCACCAAAAACAGCAAACAAAAATGTCTGTTTCCATTAAAAAACGTTTATGATGGCGTCATAACTCAAAAACCAATGACGTCATAAATTTTGGTACAGTGACAAAATGTAGCATTTACAAAACTAAAATCGACCTGTTCGAGGATTTTTTTTAAATGACACATACCAAAGATATGAATTTTGTGCGTTTCTTTAGGTTCACACTGTATACACGATCACTGTGCGATTATCCGATCGTACCATTACTTTCTTGTGTCTCAGAAGATCTCTTTCTGGCCGAGAAGCTTGTACGACTGTTAATGTGCCATGCTTTGTGGATGACCTCCCAGACACCGCCGATACTTTTCTTGCCCTAAGATATATGTGGGACAAACAGGTAGAAATTTTAAAAAACGGATAATGGAACATAAAAAATCTTTTTGGAAGAAAAGCACTTATTTAAGGACGATTTTGATATCCTTCATACAGGAATCAAAGTTGTCGTTACTTGAGAGCTTAGAAATTAATAGGTATAAAAACGATAAAATTTTACTTAACGATCAATTACACATAAATAATTCTCCACTTGTTAATCTATTTTAATTCCATTTCCTAGCAGTACATTTTATATTATAAGTAAATAATCACAATTTTATGCAAATTAGTTTTCAGGTAATTCAATTTCATGTATTTGAGGTCCAATAAGTTCAATTTGTGAGTAGTGTAACAGTGCGCTCATCTGACGAAGCTAATGTTTTAGCGAAACGATCGTCATGTTGACGAAATATATGTGAAAACGTGAAAAACAGTTTAGTGTCATTAGTGATACATTTTCCGTTTATGTTTGCTCCTCGAGCTTGGTCTGACGCATCCGAGGTAATTAAAATTGTCTCGCGGCATTTGATGCCGCATCCTGCATCCACCATACACATTTCTGAAGAACTTTTGTTGGAATGGGAAATTTTCTTTTTGCTATTTTTCTGGCAGGATATTGGCTGCCCTTTGTATGTCCCTGAAATGCAGTCTCCCCAGAGGTATTACAAATGAGGCAAAGTTTAGTTTGCCCGACAGGCTCTGTGCTGATTCCCAGCACCATTTCAAAATTTTGGTCAATTCTGTTCTTAGAGATAATTTTCTTTTCTGGAATAGTCTTAGTATTGTTTACCGTGTTTCAAGTCATTCCAAGGTAATCGAGGCACTGTGTTGGATCGTTTACAGGTTTGCTATGTTGATCATCCATCCCAATCGTACTAAGATGTTTGTTGTCTTAATAGCATCGTCTCGTAGCTTTACTGGGTCTTAGTTTGCTAATAGGAAATCGTCGAGATAAACGACTATTATGTTCATTCTACTCTCTGGTAAAAGTGAGGGGTGCCGTGAATATAGTAAAACTGAGGTAAGTTGGGAAACCAGCGACCACAGTAGAGAATATTACAAAGGTTATACAGTGCATATCAATGAAAACTGTTGAATATATTAATTTTTGCAAAAGTGGCAAAAACATATAAAAAATAATGCGGATACACCTTCTAATGAATGCACCTAATCCTAGGATTGGCTCTATCCCCTCACACCCAGAGTCATCAATTTCATAAAATGGAACACCCCACATTTTTAAAAGCTTTAATTTAACTTGCAATGTTAGTGTATTAGTTTGTTTAGGTCAAATCTTGCAAGCTAAATTAGAACCACTTCCTCTTATCCTACGGAGTTGAAATTTTACACGTTGATTCAGTTTCGATGACAATGCATTTTTATGATAGGCTTGACCTGATTCTTCACCCCGGTTATACAGTGTGGTCAATTAAGTGAGCAACAAATGGAAAGAATTTTTTTAGTTGCACAACCAAAGTTTAAATACGCTAAAAGTTACTCCATGTCCGATACTCATTTCAGGTGCACTTAGAATGGCTTCAAGTTAAATAGTATTCAGGGTAGGGCAAAAAATATGAAAATCGTTCAAAAGTAATGTGCGCTTAGTCGAAAAAAAAATTACATAAAAAAATATTTTTAAGAAAAAGCTTTTATTTTAAAAAACTGTATTAAAAAGTAAAAAATTATTTTTTATAATTCATACACCTGGAAACCAAAACCTTTTGATTTCCAGGTGTATGAATTTTAAAGAATTATTTTTTACTTGTCACTACATTTTGAAAAAAAATGTAGTGTAGGTTTTGCATTTTTCCGGTGGACCACGAAATCCGAAAAAAACGTCGGATCGAAACGAAAGTCATATCTATCGACTCGAGAGCGAATTTAGAAAATTCCGTCCGTCGGCCTGTCAGTCTGTCTGTCATGCCCAGCCCCCCCCTAATCCGTTTTCGGATTTCGATGAAACTTGGATGGTTAATAGGAGGTCTTTAGAAAACTTTAACGCTGAAAGCTCGGCTCCGTTCGGAAACCGGAAGTACCCGATATATACGTTTCGAGTTTTTCGGGAAAAATTGAATAACTCGGTAACGAGCAGTCGGATCGGGATATTTCAAAAAAGAAATGGTGCCGCTGGTAAAACTCTACAAATAAGTATACCGGAGACTGTCGAAACACAAATGAAAATTGATTTTTTTTGAAAAAAACTGGTTTTCTCGAAATCGTGCTAGGAAGCACGATAACTGTCCAGAATATTGATAGATTTCGATGAGACTTGGTGGAATCAAAGGCACACGGCCACAAATGATGCCCAGTGCTGGCGGCCCGAATCCGTTGACCGCAAGTATTTTTTCCAGGGCCGAGTATGATTTTCCAAAGAAATTAATAACTCTCGAACCGAAGGTCCGACTTTGATTTTCAAAAATGGCGATTGTAGGGCTCGATTAGGTCTATTAGGTGACGTTTATGAGAAATTTAATAAAACAAAAGCGAATCTGCAAATCCAGGAAAACTTGATTTTTTTGATAAATTATACAAATACAGAACGGTTTCCTAATAAAAATCGAAAATTAAGTATTCCGTCGATCAATCTCTATAACCAGTATAAAGCACGGATCTTTTTGGACAAAAAATCTGGAATAAAGTTTTTATGAAAAATAAAAAATATACGAGTTATTTACGAAGATGCATTCCATAGAATTATGTAAAAAAATATTACAAATTGATAAATTCTCCGTGCGATATAGGTGCAAAAAATAATGTAATGTTATGTTTAAAATATCATCATTCGTTTCCTTATTTTCATTTACTAAATAAAAATAGAACCGATGCCCTTCCTATGTTTCAAAATGTAGTTAGCCTTTACTTTAGTCAATGCGAAAAGAAAAAGAAAAAAACATGTCAAATGTATTGAGTCATCTTGCGACCCTCTGGTGAAAATGTACTGAATCATCCCAACAGCGATTAAAAGCATATCAAAATGTAGTTATTTCAGCTTGTTACTACATTTAAAAAAAAAATGTAGTATAGGTTTTGCATTTTTCCGGTGGACCATCGAAACCCGAAAAAAACGTCGGATCGAAATGAAAGTCAAATCTATCGACTCGAGAGCGAATTTAGAAAATTTCGTCCGTTAGCCAGTCGGTCTGTCTGTCGGTCTGTCTATCGGTCTGTCTGTCTGTCACGCCCAGACCCCCTAATCCGTTTTCGGATTTCGATGAGATTTGGGTGGTTAATAGGAGGTCTTCAGAAAACCTTAATGCTGGAAGCTCGGCTCCGTTCGGAAACCGAAAGTTACCGATATAGACGTTTCGGGTTTTTCGGGAGAAATTGAATAACTCGATAACGGATTGTCGCATCGAGATATTTCAAAAAAGAAATGGTGCCGGTACAAATAAGTATACCAGAGACTATGTCGAAAAACAAATGAAAATTTAATTTTTTTGCAAAAAACTGGTTTTCTCGAAATCGGGCTAGGAAGCACGATAACTGTCCAGAATATTGATCGATTTCGATGAGACTTGGTGGGATCAAAGGTACACGGCCACAAATGAAGCCTATTGCTGGCGGCCTGAATCCGTGGAATGCAAGTATTTTTTCCTGGGCCGAGTATGATTTTCCAAAGAAATTAATAACTCCCGAACCGAAGGTCCGATTTTGATTTTCAAAAATGGCAATTGTAGGGCTCGATTAGGTCTATTAGTTGCCGTTTGTGAGAAATTTGACAAAACAAAAGCGAATCTACAAATCCTGGAGAACTTGATTTTTTTGATAAATTCTACAAATTTCGAGCAGTTTCCTAATAAAAATCGAAAATTAACTATTCCGTCGATCAATCTCTATAACCAGTATAAGACACAAACCTTTTTGGACAAAAAATCTGAAATACTTAGTAGTGAGTTTTTCCTAAAAATGTAAAATAATCGAGTTATTTACGAAAATGCGTTCCATAGAATTATTTAAAAAAATATTACAAATTGATAAATTCTCCGTGCGATATAGGAGCAAAAAAAAGTATGTAATGTTATATTTAAAATATCTTCATTCATTTTCTTGTTTTCATTTACTAAATAAAAACAGAACCGATGCCCTTCCTGTGTTTCAAAATGTAGTTAGCCTTTACTTTAGTCAATGCAAAAAGGAAAAAAAAAAGAAAAATAAAACATGTCAAAATGTACTGAGTCATCTTGCTACCCTGTGCTGAAAATGTACTGAATCATCCCAACAGGAATAAAAAGCATATCAAAATGTAGTTTTTTTAGCTTGTTGGTATAGTTTTTTAAAATAAAAGGTTTTTTTCTAAAAATATTTTTTATGTATTTTTTTTTTAATATTCATTAGTTTCCCCTCAAAGAGCTTAATAAATATGTATAAAATGTGCAGTCTAAAGTGAATAGTTTGGGAACTACAGCACCCTCATATTTTGCTGTGACTGTCCGTCAATTTCTTAATGATACATTATCTGCTTGTTGAATAGACAGAAGAGATCCGATGGTGGAGTGACCATTTCGGTCATCGGTTTTGATTCCTTTAGACTCTTTTGAAAAATTAAATTTTCATTTTTCTAGTATAAGCATTGTAGGGGTGAAAGTTACAACTTTCTAAAATATTGCCGACTTTCTTAAATATTCAAGAATTTTTAATAAAAATTGCCATGAACTTAGCCATGAAATTATACCCACGACGACTTTTTAGATTTATTTGTTATTTATAGAGAATATGACAAAGTCTTATCAAGAATATGTAACACATTTGCTACTCAATACCCACAAGAACAGAAACCATCACCATATACTGTAAAACGCATATTGGATAATTACTTCCACATCCGCGTAGTGGATTGGAAGTATAGTAATCGTAAACTTGAAATATGTTTAGAATGTCATGAAACGTCGAGATTTTAAATTTGAGCGAAAAAAAAATTCTGTCTGTCTGTCTGTAACTTTTTTTCCGCACGCTTTCTCCGGAACGGTTTAAGATATTGACTTGAAATTTTGTACACATATATATCATAACGAGATCCGGAACTGGATTCTTTTTTGAAGATATCCGGTGAAGAGTTCGGGAGTAAATAGGGGTAAATATGGAGAAATATGTAAAGCAAGCTGGTAAGAGTACGGATACTTGAAATTTGATGTGTGTACTACAAGCCAAGGCCTCAGATTTTTTTATAATATTTTTCAACCCCCCACTACCCTTAGTCCATTATCAAAGGGATTGATAAAATAAAATTGGGATACTCATTTGAAATTTAGTACACGTATGTATTATAACGGCATCTCTAACTGGATTATATTTTGAAATGATTCTGTTGATGGGTTGGGGGTTAAATAGGGGTTAATAGGGGAAAATAAGTAAAGCAAGCTGGTACGAACACAGAAACTTCAAATTCGGTGTATATACTAGAAGCCAAAGCCTCAATTTTTTTCATAATATTTTTCAACCCCCCACCGCCCCTACTCCATTATTAAAGGGGTTGATAAAATATAATTGAGATATTCATTTGAAATTTGGTACACGTATGTACTATAACGACATCTGGAACTAGATTATATTTTGAGATGATTCCGTTGAAGGGTTGGGGGTTAAATAGGGGTAAACAGAGGAATATAAGTAAAGCAAGTTGGTAAGAGTACAGAAACTAGAAATTCGGTGTATGTACTAGAAGCTAAGGACTCAGATTTTTTTATAATATTTTTCAAGCTCCCACCACCCCTACTCCATTATTAAAGGGGTTGATAAAATAGAATTAGATATTCATTTGAAATTTGGTAGACGTATGTATTATAATGACATCTGGAACTAGATTGTATTTTGAGATGATTTCGTTGAAGGGTTGGGAGTTGAATAGGGATAAATAGGGGAAAAAGTAAAGCAAACTGGTAAGAGTACAGAAACTTGAAATTCGGTATATGTACTAGAAGCCAAGGTCTCAGATTATTTATAATATCTTTCAACCCCCACCACTCCTACTCCATTATTGAAGGGGTTGATAAAATAAAATTGAAATATTCACTTGAAATTTGGTACACGTATGCATTATAACGACATCTGGAATTAGATTATATTTTGAGAAGCTTCCGTTGAAGGGTTGGGAGTTAAATAGGGGAAAATATGTAAAGCAAGCTGGTATGAGTACAGAAACTTGAAATTCGGTGCATGTACTAGAAGCCAAGGCATAAGATTTTTTTATAATATTTTTCAACCCCCCCACTACCCCTACTCCATTATTAAAGGGGTTGATAAAATAAAATTGAAATAATCACTTGAAATTTGGTACACGTATGTATTATAATGACATCTGGAACTAGATTATATTTTGAGATGATTCCGTTGAAGGGTTGGGGGTTAAATAGTGGTAGATAGGGGAAAATAAGTAAAGCAAGCTGGTAAGAGTATAGAAATTTGGGATTTGGTGTATATACTAGAAGCTATTGCCTCAGGTTTTTTTACAATATTTTCCATCCCCCACCACCCCCACTCCCTTCTCAAAAGAGTTGATAAAATTAAATTTAGATTTTCACTTGAAATTTGTTACACGTATAACGATATCTTGACATGATTGCGTTGAACGAGTGAGGGCAATTGGTAAATAGAGAAAAATCTGCTAAGGGTACAGAAATTTGAACTTCGGTATATGTCCTAGAAGCCAAGGTATCAGATTTTTTAATAATATTTTTCAACCCTTTACCACCCTTAATCCATTATTAAAGGGGTTGTTAAAATGAAATTGAGATATTCACTTGAAATTTGGGACACGTATATATTATAAGGACATCTGGAACTAGATTATATTTTGAGGTGATTCCGTTGAAGGGTTGAGGGTTAAATAGGAGTAGTTAGAGGAACATAAGTTAATCAAGCTGGTAAGAGTACAGAAATGTGGGATTTGGTGTATACAGGGTGTTGGATCATGAGAGGTACATAGCTTAATAGGAGGTAGAGAACATCAGTGGTAACCGGAACCTCCCATAGAAATGTCTCATTGGGCCTTCACTACGAAATTACAGGGTGTTAAATAATTTTTGGCCAAACCTGTTTTTTGTCATAACTTTGACAGGAAATGAAATAACGGATTCATATTTGGTACGGCTAATGTACAAACGAGCCCCAAGAGGTACATGTATAAAAAAAAATATATCCAGGTCCGGACTCACTATAATTTATGTTTCTTCTTTGCATCAATAAAACATCACCCTGTATATATTTTTTTGAAATTTCGATACGATATTCGAAAAGAGCAAGAAAAAACAAACAAAATGGCCTATTTCATTTTTTTGTTACACCTTCGTGGTTATTTAAATACGTTGTTAAATGTGCAAGAAAATGGATTACAGAACCCTATTAAATGAGAGGCACGTGAAATAAATAGTTTTATAACTAAAATTTGCAAAAATTCTATTGAGCCTAGGTGGTCTGGGTGAATCCTAATTCCGGCACGTTTTAAAGGTCCATTTTGGTAAAAAACTGTGGTCCTAATAAGTAATCGGGTATGAAATAACAAAATTTTTAATCAATCACAGTAGGCTTGTTCAAAGTGACAGATAATAAAAAGAAATCTCCTAAACAGTTGAATAATTGTTTGTTAGTAATTTAATGTGTCAATAATCCGCATTTAGTTAGTGAAAACTTGTGAAAATATTTTAACTATGCCAGTAAAATTTACAAACGGGGAATATGCTGACATAATATTCATCTATGGTTTCTGTAATGGAAATGGTAGGTCGGCGGAAAGAGAATATCGGCTGCGTTTTCCTGGTCGTCGATGCCCTAATCATAAAATCTTTAGTACGGTGTTCCAGTATGCAAGACAACACGGAAAGTTTCCTACTTCTGCAGTTGTGGAGCGTGTTTTACAACAAGGTGTGCAGGAACAAAACAATATTATAAACGTAGTTCAAGAAAACCCAAATATGAGCACTAGACGAATCAGTTTGGCAACTGGTATTCCTCATTGGCGAGTATGGAGAACCCTAAAAAGAGAACGTTACCATCCATATCATATCCAGCAGGTACAGCGTCTTCAACAAGGCGACGATATCCCCCGCCTGGCATTTTGTCGTTGGTTGTCTAATCATCGCCCAGTCATTTACAGAACCTTATTTACGGATGAGGCACAATTTACAAGGGATGGAGTAAACAATTCACGAAATAATCATAAATGGGCACAGGAAAACCCACATGCGGTACGCCAACGCCGTTCGCAACACAGGTTTTCTGTAAATGTTTGGGTCGGACTTGTGAATAGACATTTGATAGGGCCACATTTTTTTGAAGAAAGATTGAATGGTGAAATTTACTTTGATTTTCTTCAAAACATTTTACCGAATATGTTAGAAAATATCGGTATAAGAGGCATGTTGTTTGGTGATGGTTGCTGTTCTTGTGGGTATCAAGTAGCAAATGTCCCATATAGCATTTTTGCATTCAGAGCGTGTGCTCGGAATGTACTTTATGTACCATGGAACTAAGAATGAATATTCATTTTGTATGTCATGTATATAATCTGAATGTCAGAGAGACGTACAGATGACCGCCTCTCAACATTCGAATAAGATTCCCACAACATACCCATGAACCAAAATGGTACTTGATATGAACCTAAAAGGTATATTGAAATATTGCTAGATACATGAGGTATACAGGAGAAGGTCCATGCTACATTCATAATGTACACTGCACGTTCACGGTATATGCGTACTACCTTCGTAGGAATTAAACCGTAGGTACCTGGTATGTACACGTGGATCATAAATCCACGATGCATGCATATTGTAGGAATGACCATTATGTATCAGTGGCAGCTATAAATACTTCACTCATGCCATGTATCTTTTTCATACTTTAATTACTACAATAATTTACTACTTACTGTAATCATAGATGAGTCGCTGCTTCAATTTGAGTATGTTCAGGATGAAGCAGTGATTCATCTATGATTACAATAAATAATAAATTATTATAATAATTAAACTCTGAAGAGAATACATGTATGAGTGAAATACTTGCATACAATAAATCCAGTATCTAATTTTAGTATTTAATTGTTACAGTCAATTAAGTATTACTTATTCTAATTTTCCACATTACACATTCATCGCGAAGAACATTACGTAAGTATATGTGAAATGTATGCACAGAAAATTTGTTTTTATCATTAGTTTTCAACTAAAGTCAAACATGGTTTATTGATAAATTTTGTTTGAATAGAGCACACAAATGCTGAATTTGTTATAACACAGTACTTTACAAACGCCCAAGAATATCATATGTAAAAAAATTAGTTTTACGTTTATGTAAGATCTGTTCAAAATCATTTTAAAATGCATCAAACATTTATCACTGAAAATTTCAGCTTTAAAATCATATTTAACACGTTATTTCTGATGATCATATTACGTTAGCTTAAAGTTTTATCTAATTCAAATCGTGTTTTAAATTGTCCAGAGCAAAACATGATTTTATACTATTAACTACTAATTATTGTTGTAACAACTATACATCTTGAATTATAAAATAGGAAGAGGTATAAATAAAACAGTTGTGCTACTTTAAATATATTTTTATTTTTTGTTATAATAGACACAATCGTTACAGTGACTCTACGAGTGAGACACAAGACGAGATTTGACTGGCAGGAATAACATCTTCCGTCTTCATTATACTTTCACCCGTCGAGCCCAAAGAGTTTAACAAATAGAGGAGACAAGCTCCATAAGCGTAATGTATAAGCAGCGGGAGGCTGTAGGCTTCTCATCCCTCTCACACGGTTCGTTCTCTTTTTGTCGCATAGTACATGAGAGGTGGTGACGATTGACGACAATTGAGGTTATTTGTTGGAAATCAAAGAGCGCCGGGTAAGGCTGTGTTGCTTTGTAAAACAGTGGAGAGAGAGGGTACGAGGTTTGCCGGGTGTGCGACAAGGAAGAAGAGCCTACCGTCTCCAAGGCAACCAAACCGCGACTCCCGGCAAATCGCCAGCTTGTCTTCTCTATGTATTAAACTCATTGGTCGAGCCACTATAACGATTGCGTCTACTATACAAAAATGAATTGCAATAATAGAAAATAATTGTGTCAAGAATTAATTGATATTTTGTTAACAACAAACTGTTCGTTTTCAAAACCAGTGTCTGGATTGTCATATTTTGCTATAACCAACGTTTTGCAAGTAAATAAAAAATAGTAAAACTTGGAGGGCTTACATTTTCAAAACCAGTGTCTGGATGTTGCCGATACTGATATTTGTAATTGCGAAACTACACTTGGCATTCTCAACACATGATCTGTGATTGCTCCTATTGGCTCAATACTTTCTTTTGGCTTTTGCAATTTTACTTCCTGTCTAGAGGTGGTGGGGATACACATGCTAGTTCCAACTATAAAAGAAACAACAAGAGTTTATTTGAATATTTGTTTCACTTTAAAAACTGGCCATAATAAAGTTGAAAAATATTATATCTTACAAAGATCTTACAGAAAAAAGAACTATACAAAAATAAATTAAACAAATTTATATTATCATTAATTTACAAATCAGGTATTTTTTTGGAATTCGGAAATATTTGTACTTGTGGTTTTAATTACCTACCAGAGTTATTAGAAGAACAACACATTTTCCTTCAACTTCTATAGTAACAGCAAAATTTATTTCGCTTTGGGAAGTCGACGTCTTCCAATATGTTCTTCGATATCACTATCTTCATCTGATAATAATCTTTTGGTAGGAAAAATTTGCTTTTTGATTCGTTTTTGTTCACTCTGTATATCCGATGTGAGTTCTGCTCTTTTCAATTTAACTGCAGCTTATAATCTTCTATAATAGGTATAAAGCAAATTAGTACAAATATGACAACTTATATGTTGCAATCAAGACCGATGGTTGTGATTTACATAAATAAAAGCTCCTTAATATTGAAATAGATCGAACCTACCTTCTTGAAAACAAGATTTATAGTGTCCACGCTTCATCTGGGATCTCTTTTGATTTTCAATGATTTATCAAATTTATCAATTGTTTCCGTTTAATGGTGACCACCAAACTTCCTTTTCGTGGATCGAGTCACTTCGAATTAAACCACCTCCGTTTTTTCCCCAAAAATCGATGACTACAAACGTCATTATTATAACTAATATAGTATTCTCCGTATTACAATAAAAGCAAAGATTAGACCTAATCTTTGATAAAAGTACAAAGGGGATAGGTAAGTGTAAGTACATTCAACTTTAGTGTCTAAACATAAATTAAAATATCTGCAAATGACAATAAAGGGGACCTTAAACTATGTGGTAGTTGTATTATTGTACATAATTATTGTAAAATACTTACTGCAATGCAATTAAGTAGTAATAATCATAGGCAAACAAAACACAAACCATAAACAAATTGAAATCGACATTTGACATTTTGACAGCAGAGGCCTAGCGGAATGGAATGAGCATATTGAGCATGCGCACTAACCTACACTGAAAGAAATCGACCAAATATAATGTTTTGCTAAGATGATCTGCATTATTATAAGTATTTTTTTTGTTAATACTACATTATCATTATCTAACCATAAGAAAAACTGTTTTGCTAATGAGATTTTGCAACGGTAAATCTTTGACTATTTGTCCCAATAACAGCACTTACTTTAAATAAGTGCCTTAAGTTAAAGTTAAGTATTTAATGGTTAAAACTCATATAGACCTATGGTTGGTAAGTCACCTGTTAACTGTAAAGACGGGCTTACTAATCGTAACGTCTTACTTATTTATTTTTACACGTGGCGCAAGCGCAATTGAGATTTTATCATCGCGCGCCATTTTATCCATGCAGCGACGCATGCAGTTACTAGTATAAGCAATTCGGCGTTCGACGAGACAGTTGTGGGAAAGGTTTTATGCAAAGAATTTTTATTAAAAAACTTGTGTTTAATGTTATTGTATATTAGCTGCTTTCATTCAGCAGAGTGACTCGTAATCATAATAAACAGGATTTCAATGAGCAGTAATCATATGATACAAAATTGCATGGTATATAGGGACAGAGACAACACATGAAACAGGTAGGTACCTTATCATTGACTATATAGTTACAAATCTATCTATGAACAATATAAAATGTGAATTATTCAATCCACACATTGCTGATCATCTGGCACATATGCTGAGCATAAATATGAGTGAACCAATACAAAACACTAATGCAAAAGTATCATTTTATACTCGAAGTAATAATGAACATAATATAAATCATTTTAAATTTGAACTAGATAGGATAAACTGGCAAGAAATGTACTTACTAGATACAAATGCAGCTTTCAGTTTTTTTATGGAAACTATGATATGGTGCTATAATATCAGCTGCCCGTTTAAAAAAGTAACGATTTACGCAAATAAATCAAACAAGAAAGAATGGTTAACTCAAGCCATAATTAATCAAGATAACCATGTGAAAAACCTGTATTGGTTATGGACACTGAACCCCACCATAGAAATTAAAAAAATATACAATGAAGAAAAAAGTAAATATAAAGAAAATATAAAACACGCTAAACAAAATTATTATACAATAAGAATAAATAATTCTACTAATAAAACAAAAACTTCGTGGGGCATTGTAAACTGTACGCTAGGGCGGAAACAACAAAGAAACAGCGACATCAGTCGTAAATGTGAGGGAAAAACTGTATCAAATAAAAAAGAAATAGTCAATATTTTTGCTGACTTTTTCTCTACGAATGCTTCCCAAATGTTACATCAACACTTCGGCTCAAACCTTTGTCTTCCCTGTACGATATCATCCTACAACGAACAATCAATTTATATTGCACCAATTACGGTAGATGAAGTAAATAAAATAATTACAAACTTGAAAAATAAAAAGTCTGTTGGCTTTGATGGCTTAACTGCTAATTTACTAAAACAGATTAAAGACAATATTATCGAGCATCTTAAGTTTTTATTTAATTTGTCGATAAATGAGGGATACTTTCCAGATGTACTGAAACAGGCACTAATAACACCTCTTCATAAGAAGGGTCCAACTGATGATCCTGAAAATTATAGACAAATTTCTATGTTAAGCGTCGTTGCAAAAATTTTTGAAAGAACTATCTATAATCGAATCAACTTGTTTGCAGAAAAAAATAATATATTAACTGTAGCTCAACATGGCTTCCGCGCAAATAGATCTACGGAAACGGCAACTTGTCATTTGATAGACTACGTGTACTGGAATTTAGATAGAGGTAGATATCTCGTTTCGTTACAATTTGATTTATCGAAAGCCTTCGATACTGTAGATAAGGACTTCCTAAGACAAAAACTTTACAGGATGGGGATTAGAGGTAACATATTAAATTGGATAACATCCTACATGGAAGGGGAAGGCAGAACTCTGAGGGTTAAATTATGGGATAATTTGTCTGAAGTACAAGACTTAGTACTCGGAGTTCCTCAGGGATCTGTCTTGGGCCCTTTGTTATTTATGTTATATATTAACAATTTACCTGAGCAAATAACAACTGGCCACCTTACCATGTTCGCAGATGACTTTACCGTCACTATAGCATCAGACACACTTGAGGAGCTTCAAGAAAGAGTAAAACAAACCTTAGAGGAAGTTAGCACTTGGTCTCAAAGAGATAAATTAATACTAAATAAATCTAAAACAGTATTCATACAATTTAATATTCAAAAACCACTACCTGACAATGCAGCGTTATATAAAGACATAACGGTAACTCAATGTACCAAACTTCTTGGTACATATATAGATTCTAAGTTGTCATTTGAAACACATATAGGACACGTTTGTAAACAGCTAAATAAGGCATATTTTGCTATTATGCAACTGCAAAATACCGTAAATGAGGAATGCCTATTAAATATGTATTATGCTCTTGCATACTCGCATATGGCGCATAATATTCTTTGCTGGGGAAGTTCCATTCGACTTGATAGAGTCTTTCTATGTCAGAAAAGAATTATTAGATTGCTGTTTAAGTTGAATTACAGAGAAAGTTGTAAAAACACTTTCAGAAATAAGAAAGTGTTAACTGCACCATGTATATATATATTAAAATGCCTAATGTATGTTAAAAAAAATATGGACTTATTTGAGATGCTAAATGAAAATCATGATTATGATACTAGACATGGTTACTGCTTAAGTGTTCCAAGGCACGTAACGACCTTATTTAAACGATCACCAAAATACAGCTGTATTTCTTTTTATAATAATTTACCTGTTGAAATAAAAAATATTGAAAATTATGATAAATATAAAAAAGCAGTAAAACAGATGTTACTTGAAGGTGAATATTATAGCGTAAATGAGTTTTTACATAATTGAGGGCTTCTATCTATAATTTTAATTTTATTGTAATTATGTAGTAGATGTTTTATGTGACCACTATTTTGTGATAGCCACTTTATATTTTTTGTAGTTTGTTTACATTTATAAGTAATGTTATATACAAATTATCTTTATTGTTGACTTGCCATATGTACTTTATTGTATCAACATGGTTATTAAAATTATTATTATTATTATTATTATTATTTTCGGTTAATCCGTTGCCGGACAGGGCTTCCGTGTTTTCCGACCGATATCACACGGTAGCCGCGCCGGCCATAATTACAGCCACTCCCCACGACCTGTGGGGTTAATGACTATAAATACCAGAATCGTGTGCCCTAAGTAGGCGGAGGGACCCCAGGATAACCGCCTTCTGCATTTGGCCTGCCAGCCATTCTGCTGATTTCTGGCAGACAGGTATGGTCTTAAGTTCCGAGAGCAGCGTAGGCTTCATATCACCGAGTACACCGATTATTAGGACTACCATCTTGACTGAGTAGCCTGGGTATAGCACTTGGAGCTCGTACCGGAGATCACGGTATTTGGTCCGTTTTTCCTCCTCTTTCAAAGCGATGTTTGGCTCAGCAGGTGCCGAGAACTCGATCACAAATATCACCTTGTTTTGATGGTCGAGGAGGACTATGTCAGGCTTGTTGGCCTGAATTAGCCTGACTGTCGGAAACGAGTAGTTCCAATAAATTCGGCACCTCTCGTTTTCGACAACGGACTCAATATCTCCGAGAGCGTAAGGCAGCACTGGTGTTTGGTCTATCCCGTACGAGTGCCGTAGATGATAGTACAGCACCCGTAACGCCGCGTTATGGCGTTGGATGTAGGCCGAAATCGCATATATTGGACATGCAGAAAGTAAATGCATGAGCGACTCCGGCGCCTGATGGCAAGTCCTACAGTTTATATCAGGTACCTCTACACCCATTACGCGGCTTCGGTAGACCAACGTGTTAATTACACCATCTTGGCAGGCCACAATGAATCCCTCGGTCTCCGACTTTAGCCCGGCTGACCTTAAAAAGGCAAATGTCAGCCTGGTCGATAAACCCAGTGTTTCTACGTTCTTATAGTATACACCGTGCATGGGTTTATCGACGTGCTGCCTAAACAGAAGTTCCTGCTCGGCAGCTTTTATTTGGGCCCTCAGACGAGTTGGCTGTAGTTCAGTGACTGACTCTGGATCAGCACCGCGCCGGCCACCTCGCCTTATTATTATTATTTTTTTTTTTTTTGCGGGTTCCCGACACTGGACAGTCTTCCGTGGCCTCCGACATCACACGGAAAGAGCGCAAGCAATATATCCACAGCCACTCCCCACATCCCGCAGGGTTAGTGACTGTATATTCCAGAATCATGTGCTCTAAGCAGGCGAAGGGACCCCAAGATGACTGCCTTCTGCATTTGGCCTGCCAACCAATCAGCAGACTTCTGACAGGCCGGTATGGTCTTCAATCCTGAGAGCAGCGTAGGCTTCATACCTCCGAGTACACCGATTATGAGGATGACCATCTTGACCGAGTAGCCTGGGTACAGCACTTGGAGCTCGTACCGGAGATCACGGTATTTGGTCCGTTTTTCCTCCTCTTTCAAAGCAATGTTTATTATTATTATTATTATTATTATTATTTTTTTTTTTTTTCGCGTTAGCGATGCTGGACAGTTCTCCCGTGTCTCCGATATTCTCACAGGGGAAGCGCCAGCGAATTATCTACAACCACTCCCCACATCCCGCAGGGTTAGTGGTTGTAGATTCCAGAATCGTGTGCCCTAAGTAGACGCAGGGACCCTAAGACGACTGCTTTCTGCATTTGGCCTGCCAACCATTCGGCTGATTTTTGGCAGGCCGGTATGGTCTTCAATGCTGAGAGCAGCGTAGGCCTCATCCCACCGAGAACGCCGATTATCAGGACGACCATCTTGACCGAGTAGTCTGGGTATAGCGCTCGGAGCTCATACCGGAGATCTCGGTATTTGGTCCGCTTCTCCTCCTCCTTCAAGGTGATGTTTGTCTCGGCAGGTGCCGAGAACTCGATGACATACATCACCTTGGTCTGGTGGTCGAGGAGGACTATGTCAGGCTTGTTGGCTTGAATCAGCCTGACGGTCGGGAACGAGTAGTTCCAATAAATTCGGCACTTCTCGTTCTCGACAACGGACTCGATCTCTCCGGGAACATAAGGCAGCACTGGTGTTTGGTCTACCTCGTACGAGTGCCGAAGATGGTAATACAGCACTCGTAAAGCCGCGTTATGTCTGTGGATGTAGGCCGAAGTCGCGTAAATCGGACATGCAGATAGTAAATGCATGAGCGACTCCGGCGCCTGATGGCAGGTCCTACAATTTAGGTCGGGGACCTCTACACCCATAACACGACTGCGGTAGACCAAGGTGTTAATAACACCATCTTGGCAGGCCACAATGAATCCCTCGGTCTCCGACTTTAGCCCTGCTGACCTCAGGAATGAGAAGGTCAGCTTTGTCGATAAACCCAGTGTCTCTATGTTGTTGTAGAACACTCCATGCATGGGTCTATCGACGTGCTGCCTGAACAGATTTCTCTGCTCGGCAGCTTTAATTTGGGTTGTCAGGCGACTTGGCGGAAGCTCAGTTACTGACTGTGCATCAGCACCTCGCCTGCCTCTTCGCCTGAAGTCGAAAACGAGACCGAGATCATCTGCGGCCCTCCGTGCTGCCTTAAATAAAAATCCGCCCACTCCGTCTGCCAGCTGCGCATCTTCAGGGAATAGCCCGCATCGTCCTCTCTTGAGGTGGACGACTGCACATTTGTCCAACCCAAATTCCATGCCAATAGCCCGCGTGTACTCTTGGACCACCCTAAGAGAGTTTTGGAGTTCGCCCTCTCCGGAGGCATACAGTTTTAGGTCATCCATATAGAATAAATGGGTGACCTTGTGCCTCCGGTTGCTGGGTGATCCACATTGGTATCCGCGGGTTTGACGTAGTTCTACAGACAACGGCAGCAGTGAGATGCAGAATAGGAGAGGACTGAGCGAGTCGCCCTGGAAAACTCCTCTCCTAAATGATACCGGCTCTGTCGAAATCCGCTGAGCACCAGATGTTACGGTGAAGCGGGTTCTCCAGAGTGGCATCAGTTGTTCAATGCATCTCACTATTGGGGCAGGTACCGCAAGGCATTGGAGCAGGTGTAACAATAATGCATGTGATGTTGTATCGAATGCCTTACGGTAATCGATCCACGCCATTGATAGATTACGCTTGTATTGCACAGAATCCTGAGCAATACAGCGGTCTATCAATAGGTTCTCTTTGCAGCCTGCCACACCTTTTTTACTGCCTCGCTGCTCGTGTATCTCTTGGAATACAGGCTCAACTGACCTCAAAGTCCTGGCGTACAAGATACGTGTAAATAACTTGTAGCAGGAATTGAGGCAAGTGATCGGTCTGTAGTTTTTCGGGTTGGACAGGTCCCCCTTTTTGGGGATCAGTACAGTTCGCCCTTCGGCAAACCAGTCCGGAATCTGCTGCCCCTCGTTCAACCACGAGTTGAAAACTCGAGCCAGACGGCGGTGAGTGGAAGGAAATTTCTTCCACCACCAGTTGTTTATGCCGTCTGGGCCCGGGGCAGCGAAGTTCTTAGTGCCAACAAGCGCCTGTTGGACTTCTTCCGTACTGATTGCCAGGCACACTTCGTCTTGCCCTTCTAAAAGTCTGTGACAGAGGGCCTCGAAGTGTGCTATCGCTGGAGTGTCATTGTCAAATGGACTCGTAGTCTCGTAGATTCCTTTCCAGAAGGCTTCGACATTCTCAACAGACGGCGGATTTTCATCAACACGCTGTGGCTCTTGGAACAGACGAGAGGGGCTTGTTTGGAACAGATGGTTTATTATTATTATTATTATTATTATTATTATTATTATTATTATTAATCACTCTGCTGAACGAAAGCAGCTATTATATTGTTATGAATTACACCCCCTTGAAACTGGAGATGATACGCCTATGCCTATTGATAGTGACTGGAAAGACTCTAGAAAGAGCCAAGGACTTTTCTAGAGTGTGGTGGAAGAAGATTCTGGTTCAATCTATAGGTAATTTCAGAGTATATAAGGCGCGATTACCAGCGCGGTAGAAGAAGTTTATTTTAGAAGTGACACGTTCGGTAAAAAGTGAGGTTAAATAAGAGTGTAAAGGTTATTTTGAATGTTTGAAGTATTGTATAGTCAGTAAATTATTGAATAAAGTGATAGTGGTGTTTATCTCTTGTTGAAATTATTTAGAACCCACGGATTCACACAGGGTGTTTCCAAAAAGGTGGAATAAATGTAACACTGGTGTCAGACGCGGAATTTTGACAAGAGGATTTTCCGGAAGTGTTGAGAAGACTGGGACAGTATTCTCGGAGTTTGTGCTAACACAGGGAGGACTAATTTACTGGACATTGTTCGAGGATTAATTTCGAACAGGAAAATAATGTCAAGTGCGTTTTTAGACATTGTAGAACATTTTTGTTGGATATTAGTGGTTAAGTGACAAAGGCTCTAGATAAGACTTTTTTTGTGCCGTTTTGAGGTTTCTCTGGACAGTCCCATTACCAATAGTGACGTAATTATTAAATTTTGTCGATAATTATATGCCGATAACAACCAGAAGCATGGCATCCGAAAAACAAATGCAGGACTTTATGGCCCAAATGCAAAAGATGATGATGGATCAGGAAAGGAAGCGTCAGAAAGAGAAAGAAGAACAGGAAAGAAAGCGCCAGGAAGAGAAAGAAGAACGGGAAACAAAACGACAAGAAAAAGAACAAAAACGTCAACAGGAAAAAGAAGAACAAGAACTAAAACGTCAAGAAGAATTAAGAAAAATTTTTGAGGATCGAGAACGAAGACGTCAAGAGGAGAAACAAGGAGGAGAAACGACATCAAGACGAAGAGAAACGACGTCAGGAAGAATTGAGAAAAATCATGCAAGACTTGGACATTAAACAACAAGAAGAAAGAGACAAACTAAGGAAAATTATAGAAGGCCAACAGAGTGCCATATTTACCGTCACCGAAGAACTCAAAAATAAGGTAGCGGAAGAAGTCAGTGGAGTCAAACTAGAAGTAAATGAAGTCAAAGAGAAAATGCACCAGGTAGAAGGAGAAATAGACCAACTTAAACAACAGTTGAGGGATAGAGGAAATCAGCAAGTGGTATCATCAGGCCAGCGATTAAAAATTCCCTCCTTTGATGGTCAAAATTCCTGGATGACTTACAAGACACAGTTTGAGGCAGCAGCGAGTGCAAACAACTGGAATGACGAAGAGAAGGCTAATGCATTAATCGTAGCTTTAAGAGGCCAAGCATTGGAGTTGCTTCAGACAATTCCGGTAGACCAACAACGGAACTTTAGAGTTTTAGAAGCTGCCTTAGATCTACGATATGGCGCTCAACACCTTGCTCAAGTATACCAGACCCAGCTGAAATTACGCGTTCAGAAAGCTGGAGAGAGTCTGCAAGAATTTGAAGCTGCGGTGGAAAGACTGGCACATTTAGTATATCCTAATGCGCCAAGAGAATTTAAAGAACAATTGGCAGTGGGGGCATTCCTAGACGGGATAAGAGACGAGGAGAACAGGCGAGTCCTCAGACTATCCCGACATAACAGTAGTAGTGAAGCCTTGGTGCGTGCACTAGAAATAGAAGCCGTCTATAGGGATACTCCAAAGTCAAGAGTGCGGGCTATGATTCTTGAAGAATCGCAGCCAGAAGAGAGAGACCAAAACCCTATCTTGAACGCGATTCTCAAAATGAATAAAATGATCAGTCAATTACTGGCTCAATCGAATCCTCCAACAAGACAGGAAAACCAACAAAATAGAGAAAGGCCAAGCGGAGGTATTAAATGTTACAACTGCAGCAGAGCAGGGCATATCAAGCGAGACTGTCGATATCGGATCTCGAGGAATGTGAATGCTGGAAACATGGAAGAGACACAGAATAAACAAAGTAGTGGAAGGTCAGTGGACGACGGAGTATGAAATGTTATAGGTGCGGAGAACTAGGACATATCCAGCTTGAATGTCCACGGAGGAGATTGGAGAGAGTGAAGACCGGAGATGCTGTGAAGCTGAGGGGAAAATCAGAGGAAGCTGGTACCAGAGAGACTGTGACAGATAGGGAACATGGTACTCCGAGAGAAGTAAAGATTTCTCAGCTTCGAAGCATTCCGAGAAGTCCACTACTACCAGGACGTGGAAGTAAAGTGAAACCCCAGAAAATTGCAGATATTTCATCCGGAAGAAGGTGCAAGGAAGATTGTAAGTACTACCACCAGGAGAAACTGCAGGTCACGGGAGCAGTCAACTCTATCAAGGTGGAGGTGCCGGATGACAGGACAGATGAGGCGTTCAGACAAGAGCAATTGAATGATGTGGAAATTGGGCCTATATTGAGAGCCAAAGAAAGGCGAACTCGTCCAAAATGGAAGGATGTTTCGGACAAAAGAGTGGGACTGAAGGCACTATGGGCGCAGTGGGACTCACTGAAAGTCAGGAATGGGCTGTTGCGGAGAGCATGGGAAAGCCCGCATGGAAAAAAGTGGTTATGCGTCTAGTGATTCCCAGGTGTCGAGTAGCGAAGGTGCTTCAGGAAGTGCACAATGGGACATCCGATGGACACTTCGGTGTTAACAAGACCCTGAAGAAAATACGAGAACGATTTTATTGGATAAGAAGTCGTCAGGATGTGGAGGCTTGGTGTCGCAAATGCAACATTTGTGCAGCCAGTAAGGGACCACAGACTGGGAGTAAGGGTGAAAAGAAACAGTTCAACGCCGGAGCTCCTTTCAAGAGGTTGGCTAACGATATAGCGCCAGTGACCGAATGAAGGCTCGATATGACCGTAAGGGTAGTTCAGACGGGTTCAAGGCGGGAGATCTGGTTTGGCTATACAACCCACAGCGGAAGAAAGGAAGGTCACCGAAACTTCAACCGCCTTGGGATGGACCGTATACTGTTATTACCCGAATTAATGACGTCGTTTATCGGATTCAACGAAGCAAAAAGTCCAAGATGAAGATCATGCATTTGGACAGGCTGGCGAAATACATCGATGATTCTGAGTTGCCTGATCGGGACGATCAGGCTTAAGGAGGGGGCAGTGTTATGAATTAGACCCCCTTGGAACTGGAGATGATACCCCTATGCCTATTGATAGTGACTGGAAAGACTCTAGAAAGAGCCAAGGACTTTTCTAGAGTGTGGTGGAAGAAGATTCTGGTCCAATCTAGGGGTAATTTCAGAGTATATAAGGCGCGATTACCAGCGCGGGAGAAGTTTATTTTAGAAGTGACACGTTCGGTAAAAAGTGAGGTTAAATAAGAGTGTAAAGGTTATTTTGAATGTTTGAAGTATTGCATAGTCAGTAAATTATTGAATAAAGTGGTGTTTATCTCTTGTTGAAATTATTTAGAACCCACGGATTCACACAGGGTGTTTCCAAAAAGGTGGAATAAATGTAACAATATAGTAAACTGTGATTGTGTCTTCTTACAAGTCAAAGTTCCCTTTTTTTAATAGGCACCCTGAATTGTTTATTAGTCGTTTGTTTCCTTAAATGAATCATTTATTTTAATTTTACAAACAATAATTCTTTGTCTGAGTCAGTATATATAGAAATGTATTAAAAAACCTGTTTTAATATGAAGTGTGAAAATATAAAATTAAAATATTGAATTTAGAAGTAACGTACTTGCAAAGTGACATTACTAGGCCAAGAAAGATTATTTGTTGCCATTATAATGTAAGCTGCATAGTGGTTAAAAAGTCACCTATCAGCGGCAGGAAAGTTTTTTTCCGGTTACAAGGTAGTAATGGTGTAAGAAATAGGAACTTACTAACTATAACAAAAAACTTATTAAGATTAAAATAGGTGGTGACTCCTGATAGCAAAGCTATCAACCTACGGTAAAAAATAAATAATAAGAAAAACTTTTATTAACGGTAAATAAGTGCATCTTAGCAAGATCCTTTTTGTTGCGGTTACAGAGCAGTCTTGCTGGAGCCTATTTAATGCCGATATTTATTAAGGGTTAGTCAATTTCTCTTTATGGATAATAGAAATATCTTTCAGTGTGCAAAGTGACATTACTAGGTCAAGAGAGATTATTTGTTGCCATTATAATGTAAGCTGCATAGAAACACACAACATTAAAAAGTCACCTATTAGCGGCAGGAAAGTATTTTTCCGGTTACAAGGTAGTAATGGTGTAAGAAATAGGAACTTACTAACTATAACAAAAAACTTATTAAGATTAAAATAGGTGGTGACTCCTGATAGCAAAGCTATCAACCTACAGTAACAAATAAATAATAAGAAAAACTTTCATTAACGGTAAATAAGTGCATCTTAGCAAGACCGTTTTTGTTGCGGTTACAGAGCAGTCTTGCTGGAGCCTATTTAATGCAGATATTTATTAGGGGTTATGGTTTAAGCGGTACATCGGAAAAATCGGCAAAATCTGACGATTAATGCAGAAAGCAAGAAAATTTGCATGTGATTTGTACACATTCATTGTATTAAATTTACCCGCAGCACTTCGATTTCCGGACATGTAAATCCAAAATGGCGGCCAATTTGTAAAAAAGTAACTTTTATTACGATGTAAAAATTGCGTTATAATTGGGGTGATGATATAATGATATAATAGAAGCATTTGAATATATTGCTAGCCCAGGTCTACCCCCTACCGAACGAATAAATATTATTCTCTCCAGCAAAGCACCTTTTTAATAAGCCCCAAGTAAGAACAAAAAATCCAGTTGAAAGGTGCATCGGTGTTTGGAAAATGCGATTTCCTGTTCTTTCCTTGGGGATTCGACTGAAGATCGAAAGTAGAAGCCATTGTTGCAGCAACTGCCATACTGCACAATATACCATGTTTGCGGCATGAGGAAATACCACCAGTTGATGACCAGCAGCAAGAAGTTATTAACATTGTCAATGAAGTGGTGGTGGAGAATATGGGGGATAACAGGGTGATTGGCAATGATACAGTCACATTACAGTTAATAAACTATTTTAATGGACTTCTGTGAAAAATGTTATGTAACAGTCTTTTAGGTTATAAACGCTCCTAACACCCATTGTACATCATATGGTGACAAGTATGTTTGTTCGTGAGTGTAAAAAATAAAGAAATATTTTAAAAATTAATTATTTATTTTAAGAAAACTTAGCTTTTACTTAATATCGTATAAAATATGTAAATATAAATAAATAATTGATATAATAAAAACATATAAAATAAAGGTAATTTTCTAGAGCACGGCCCTCTGCAATTATAAGACATGAATTTGTAGGTAATTTATAACTTTTTGTTAAGTAGCCTTTTGAATTTCTAATGTTTTCAATTTTACTCGATGATATTGTCTCATAAGCTCTATTTCCACATCTGCATTCCTCTTCATATTCATCATCTCCAATTCATGTTTTTCTCTCATAAATTTGAGTTTTTGGCATTGTTCTTCTTCCATAAAACGTGCATTTGCTGCTTCTACAGCAAATTTTGCATCTGCCCACTGGGAAACTCTGCTAATTGCAGCTTCAGACTTGCATCGAGTACTCTACTTAAGGGCTTTAGACTTACTTGCCCTTATCATGGCCGGACTGTACTTTCACCAATTTCCTGATTGATTTTGACTTTGAGACACTACAAAAGTAAAAAAAAAGTGTAAGAAAATCTGTGACGTAGGTACTTATTATTTACTTTTGCTAATTTCTACTGTAATGTCTATCTGTGGCTGAATTTCTTTCCTGTTTTCGGGTAGAACTTCAGTATGGAGCTGCGATGGGCTTGAAGTGCAGGCATATACTGAAAAGGAAATAACTCGAATATGGACTTATATAAATAGTGCGAACAATTTACTGTGGTCTTCTAAAACGTCCAGAGAAACAGCTTCTTCAGTAATTATTTCGTTCAAATCTTCTTGGCTTGAAACAGACTTAAGAGCTTGATTCTGTCCATCGGATTGCTCCATTATTGCTGGAATAAAATGTTGAAAATGATTTGAAAAAGAAACTCATTATTGTAGACTAACAATTTTTAAACAGATATGTTCAAAGTATATTTGTATCAACTTATTTGTATCTCCATCAAACTGTGAAATGTCTCCATCAATTTTGCTCGAGCCAAGAAGATCTTTGACTTCCTCATCCAGTATCGTAACTTTGGTTTCTCGATAAAGACCACCACCAGTACCTCGCACATACAATTTTTTATCAGGGAACTTCTTTTTCGTTCTCCTTTTAATATTATCGTTTTTTTTTAGAACTTTATCGTTACTGGAATTCTCTCCAGAAATACTATTAAATTCACTTTCTATCTTTCGCCAAGTCTCTCCTTTCTGGAAATTTGCTTGGGAATCAGAAAGCTTGATTGAATTCGACGATATTTCTATATTTTCTTACCGAGGAGATTAATATAGATTCCTCTTTGGCAGAAAAGTTTGCAGATCTTTTTCTATCATCCATATTCTCTCAAAACAAAAACTAAGGTTCACGATTGTATTGTAAAACTCTTGAATATGAATCACCGGTAACTATCATGAATGCCGAATGTCTAATGTCCACAAACTACCCACTAGTTTGTGCTAATGTCACATCACAAATTCTTCAAAATCTACAGTGTGCAAACGCCGACACTACCAACTGACATTTGAAAGTAACAGAACCTAGCACTACTGAACCCGGATGAATTACGCTTTACAGAACGGGAATATACCTGAGCTCCGGTTCAGCTTGAGCCGTGGCTCAGTTGAACCTACGCTGAACCTGGTATTGCAAAACTGGCCCTTAGAGCAGCATATCAAGCAGGTCAAATCTAGGACAGATCTGATGTTTTGGAAAGTCCACCAGAGTCAAGTGAATGGGGATGGAAAATTATTGAAAATGGATGGAAGCCCATCTGGTCCAAATGGCCAGAAATCTGGCAAGGTTGTAGAGAGCTAGAAAAATGCGTTTGTTCAAGCGATTGTAATACCATGCGTTGCCTATGCAGAAAAAATGATTTCCCCTGCACCCTTAAGTGCAAGAAATGCAAAGGAAAATGTAGCAGCAAAAGGTATATGGCCTTCTACATTTATTAAAATACTTTCTTGTTAATTTCTTTTTTTTTAATTACAAGCCATATGATTCCGTAGCGATGACGAGGAAACTGTTATTTATTTTAAGAAAACTTAGCTTTTACTTAATATCGTATAAAATATGTAAATATAAATAAATAATTGATATAATAAAAACATATAAAATAAAGGTAATTTTCTAGAACACGGCCCTCTGCAATTATAAGACATGAATTTGTAGGTAATTTATAACTTTTTGTTAAGTAACGTCGCCTTTTGAATTTCTAATGTTTTCAATTTTACTCGATGATATTGTCTCATAAGCTCTATTTCCACATCTGCATTCCTCTTCATATTCATCATCTCCAATTCATGCTTTTCTCTCATAAATTTGAGTTTTTGGCATTGTTCTTCTTCCATAAAACGTGCATTTGCTGCTTCTACAGCAAATTTTGCATCTGCCCACTGGGAAACTCTGCTAATTGCAGCTTCAGACTTGCATCGAGTACTCTACTTAAGGGCTTTAGACTTACTTGCCCTTATCATGGCCGGACTGTACTTTCACCAATTTCCTGATTGATTTTGACTTTGAGACACTACAAAAGTAAAAAAAAAGTGTAAGAAAATCTGTGACGTAGGTACTTATTATTTACTTTTGCTAATTTCTACTGTAATGTCTATCTGTGGCTGAATTTCTTTCCTGTTTTCGGGTAGAACTTCAGTATGGAGCTGCGATGGGCTTGAAGTGCAGGCATATACTGAAAAGGAAATAACTCGAATATGGACTTATATAAATAGTGCGAACAATTTACTGTGGTCTTCTAAAACGTCCAGAGAAACAGCTTCTTCAGTAATTATTTCGTTCAAATCTTCTTGGCTTGAAACAGACTTAAGAGCTTGATTCTGTCCATCGGATTGCTCCATTATTGCTGGAATAAAATGTTGAAAATGATTTGAAAAAGAAACTCATTATTGTAGACTAACAATTTTTAAACAGATATGTTCAAAGCATATTTGTATCAACTTATTTGTATCTCCATCAAACTGTGAAATGTCTCCATCAATTTTGCTCGAGCCAAGAAGTTCTTTGATTTCCTCATCCAGTATCGTAACTTTGGTTTCTCGATAAAGACCACCACCAGTACCTCGCACATACAATTTTTTATCAGGGAACTTCTTTTTCGTTCTCCTTTTAATATTATCGTTTTTTTTTAGAACTTTATCGTTACTGGAATTCTCTCCAGAAATACTATTAAATTCACTTTCTATCTTTCGCCAAGTCTCTCCTTTCTGGAAATTTGCTTGGGAATCAGAAAGCTTGATTGAATTCGACGATATTTCTATATTTTCTTACCGAGGAGATTAATATAGATTCCTCTTTGGCAGAAAAGTTTGCAGATCTTTTTCTATCATCCATATTCTCTCAAAACAAAAACTAAGGTTCACGATTGTATTGTAAAACTCTTGAATATGAATCACCGGTAACTATCATGAATGCCGAATGTCTAATGTCCACAAACTACCCACTAGTTTGTGCTAATGTCAGTCACATCACAAATTCTTCAAAATCTACAGTGTGCAAACGCCGACACTACCAACTGACATTTGAAAGTAACAGAACCTAGCACTACTGAACCCGGATGAATTACGCTTTACAGAACGGGAATATACCTGAGCTCCGGTTCAGCTTGAGCCGTGGCTCAGTTGAACCTACGCTGAACCTGGTATTGCAAAACTGGCCCTTAGAGCAGCATATCAAGCAGGTCAAATCTAGGACAGATCTGATGTTTTGGAAAGTCCACCAGAGTCAAGTGAATGGGGATGGAAAATTATTGAAAATGAATGGAAGCCCATCTGGTCCAAATGGCCAGAAATCTGGCAAGGTTGTAGAGAGCTAGAAAAATGCGTTTGTTCAAGCGATTGTAATACCATGCGTTGCCTATGCAGAAAAAATGATTTCCCCTGCACCCTTAAGTGCAAGAAATGCAAAGGAAAATGTAGCAGCAAAAGGTATAGGGCCTTCTACATTTATTAAAATACTTTCTTGTTAATTTCTTTTTTTTTAATTACAAGCCATATGATTCCAGTAGCGATGACGAGGAAACTGTTATGATTTTATTTTGTATTTTGTTAATAAAAGCCATCTTTCTAACTTCAGAATTGTATTTTTGTTATAATTCCTTCAGAATTTTATTTTTTTGACATCACCATTGAAATAAGCGACCTCAAATTATACTTAAACGATACCTCATGCACATAACATATTGCATTATTTTTAAAAAATGTTAAAGTTTAAAATAGCCGCCCAGTTTTTAAACAAATTCTATTATTCTTGTACTATGACTATTTTTGTTACATTTACTAACCTTAAAGCATTCACCTACAGTTCGATAACAGTCTTTGGATATATTCTTCTTTTGTTTTTAAACGTTTTACCCGAATTTTTAAAAATGGCTGCCATTTTTGTCTATGAGGTCAGGAGTCAAAGTGCTGCGGGTCAAATTACTTCTTTAAATATACAAAGCATACATGCCAAACGACTTGCTTTCTGCATTATTCGTCAGATTTTTATGCGTGCCGCTTATACTATTAGTCAATTTCCCTTTATGGATAATAGAAATTTCTTTCAGTGTAGGGACCGTGGCGCGCAATCACAAGCCTAGTTTCAATTCAAAATTTAAATCATATTTCACATCTACAATTTTGCCAACGATTTAAAATTTATAAAATGGATGTTATTCACCACTGGACAGGGAATGATTATAAATGTACTTAAATCAAATCTGGATAGAGAAACATTTATTTATTTTTATTATAAGGTTAAAGTAGATACTATATAAAAGTAGCAATAGGTATAGTCTCATCAGCTGTGATGCAGTTTTATTTTTATTAGTTCAAAAATCTAACCAATCACCGTTCGCATAAAAAATGCGATCCAAATATTTCTAGAAAATGTACACCTCTATCATACAGATAAAATCATCGACGAACGTTTATACGATGTACATGAACACATATACGAAGAACATTCCCTGATATGTATACATAGTATATACATGCGACTATGAACATAAACTTTTGTGTATGTTCGATCCATATCGTATGTATATTCATATTGTATATGAAAATATCATTTATATGAGAATGTTGGGGGAACATACATGGCTAGTACAGTATGCAATTAGAACATTAGGAATGCAAAATGTACATTCGTGGAATAATAAATGCTATCTGGGCCCAGATAGCATTTATTATTCCACGAATGTACATTTTGCATTCCTAATGTTCTAATTGCATACTGTACTAGCCATGTATGTTCCCCCAACATTCTCATATAAATAATATTTTCATATACAATATGAATATACATACGATATGGATCGAACATACACAAAAGTTTATGTTCATAGTCGCATGTACTATGTATACATGTCAGGGAATGTTCTTCGTATATGTGTTCATGTACATCGTATAAACGTTCGTCGATGATTTTATCTGTATGATAGAGGTGTACATTTTGTAGAAATATTTGGATCACATGAACTAATAAAAATAAAACTGCATCACAAACTGATGAGACTACCTATTGCTACTTTTATATAGTATCTACTTTAACCTTAATTATAATAAAAATAAATAAATGTTTCTCTATCCAGATTTGATTTAAGTACATTTATAATCATTCCCTGTCCAGTGGTGAATAACATCCATTTTACAAATTTTAAATCGTTGGCAAAATTGTAGATGTGAAATATGATTTATGTCGATTTCAATTTGTTTATGGTTTGTGTTTTGTTTGCCTATGATATTACTACATACTTAATTGCATTGCAGTAAGTATTTTACAATAATTATGTACAATAATACAACTACCACATAGTTTAAGGTCCCCTTTATTGTCATTTGCAGATATTTTAATTTATGTTTAGACACTAAAGTTGAATGTACTTACACTTACCTATCCCTTTCTACTTTTATCAAAGATTAGGTCTAATCTTTGCTTTTATTGTAATACGAATAATGACGTTTGTAGGCATCGATTTTTGGGGAAAAAACGGAGGTGGTTTAATTCGAAGTGACTCGTTCCACGAAAAGGAAGTTTGGTGGTCACCATTTAAATGGAAACAATTTGATAAATCATTGAAAAACAAGAGAGATCCCATATGAAGCGTGGACACTATAAATCTTGTTTTCAAGAAGGTAGGTTCGATCTATTTCAATATTAAGGAGCTTTTATTTATGTAAATCACAACCATCGGTCTTGATTGCAACATATAAGTTGTCATATTTGTACTAATTTGCTTTATACCTATTATAGAAGATTATAAGCTGCAGTTAAATTGAAAAGAGCAGAACTCACATCGGATATACAGAGTGAACAAAAACGAATCAAAGGACTATGTACAAAAAGCAAATTATTCCTCCCAAAAGATTATTATCAGATGAAGATAGTGATATCGAAGAACATATTGGAAGACGTCGACTTCCCAAAGTGAAATAAATTTTGCTGTTACTAGAAGTTGAGGGAAAATATGTTGTTCTTCTAATAGCTTTGGTAGATATTAAAATCACAAGTACAAATATTTCCGAATTCCAAAAAAATACCTGTTTTGTAAATTAATGATAATATCAATTTGTTTAATTTGTTTTTGATTATTTTTATTTTTTTCTGCAAGATGTTTGTAAGATGTTATATTTTTCAACTTTATTATGGCCAGTTTTTAAAGTGAAACAAATATTCAAATATGCTCTCGTTTCTTTTATAGTTGGAACTAACATGCGTATCCCCACCTCCTCTAGACAGGAAGAGAATACCTTCTCCGAAAAATTGGAAAAGCCAAAAGAAAGTATTCAGCCAATAGGAGCAGTCACAGATCATGTGTTGAGAATGCCAAGTGGAGTTTCGCAATTACAAATATCAGCATCGGCAACATCTAGACACTGGTTTTGGAAATGTAAGCCCTCCAATTTTTACTATTTTTTATTTACTGGCAAAACGTTGGTTATAGCAAAATATGACAGTTCATAAGTAGCAAAGAACAGTTTGTTGTTAACAAAATATCAATTTAAATTCTTGACACAATTGTTTTCTATTATTGCAATTCATTTTTGTATAGTAGACGCAATCGTTATAGTAGCCACTATACAACGGGTGAAAGTATAATAAAGACGGAAAATGTTATTCTTGCCAGTTAAACCTCGTCTTGTGTCTCACTCGTAGAGTCACTGTAACGATTGCGTCTACTATAACAAAAAATAAAAATATGTTTAAAGTAGCACCAACTGTTTTATTTATACCTCTTCCTATTTTATAATTCAAGATGCATAATTGTTACAACAATTTAATAGAATAGAATCATGTTTTGTTCTGGACAATTTAAAACACGATTTGAATTAGATAAAACTTTAGGCTAACGTAATATGATCATCAGAAATAATGTGTTAAATTTGATTTTAGAGTTGAAATTTTCAGTGATAAATGCTTGATGTATTTTAAAATGATTTTGAACAGATCTTGTATAAACGTAAAACTAATTTTTTTACAAATGATATTCTTGGGCGTTTGTAAAGTACTGTTACAACAAATTCAGCATTTGTGTGCTCTATTCAAACAAAATTTGATCGATAAACCATGATTGACTTTAATTGAAAACTATAGTGGTAAAAACAAATTTTCTGTGCATACATTCCGCATTTACTTACATAATGTTCTTCACGAGGAATGTGTATTGTGGAAAATTAGAATAAGTAATAATTGACTGTAACAATTAAATGCTAAAATTAGATACTGGATTTATTATATGCAAGTATTTCACTCATACCATGTATTCTCTTCAGAGTTTAATTATTATAATAATTTATTATTTATTGAAATCATAGATGAGCGGCTGCTTCATCATGAACATACTCAGAATGAAGCAGCGACTCAACTATGATTACAGTAAGTCATAAATTATTGTAGTAATTATACTCTGAAAAAGATACATGGCATGAGTGAAGTATTTATAGCTGCCACTGATACATAATGGTCATTCCTACAATATGCATGCATCGCGGATTTATGATCCACGTGTACATACCAGGCACCTACAGTTTAATTCCTATACGAAGGTAGTACGAGTATACCGTGAACGTGCAGTGTACATTATGAATGTACCATGGGCCTTCCTCCTATATACCTCATGTATCTAGCAATATTTCAATATACCTTTTTGGTTCATATCAAGTACCATTTTGGTTCATGGGAATGTTGTGGGAATCTTATTCGGATGTTGAGAAGCGGTCATCTGTACGTCTCTCTGACATTCAGATTATATACATTACATGCAAAATGAATATTCATTCTTAGTTCCTTGGTACATAAAGTACATTCCGAGCACATGCTCTGAATGCAAAAATGCTATATGGGTATACAGACACAGACGCTTTCAACTCGAGGATTGGAGGTTCTTTAGTTAGGTTTTAGGTTAAAGGCGTTGTTAGGCACTTGTTCTGTCAAAAGTCAAATGTGCTATATCTTTCTTTTTTAGTAGCTAAGTTTAGCGGGAGATTTAATTGCATAAATATATAATAAACATTACGTTTAATGTTAACGCATGATCATATGGACATTGTTTGCGACGTATCAGTACCATCTATAACATATGTGTACTTATATATATATATATATATATATATATATATATATATATATATATATATATATATATATATATATATATATATATATATATATAATATTTTAATTCAATGTTACACGTTACATTAGTAAAACATTTTGTACATATTTTTCGAAAAATGTTAAGAATACATTTAAAAGAATGTATTATCTACATTTGCAAGATATATTTCATAAAATTGTAAATATATTTTATAGTAACAACAAGATAATATTATTTAAATATTGGTTTAATGTTCTACAATTTAATATTCTTAAGTTATATTAGTGTTAGTTACTTTAACAGAGACATAATATTGCAACAAAACATTAAAATTGTTACTTGTGCTTAATATGATATAATATTGCAGTTATATCCCACATAACATCTCATGGATATGTACATCCATAGCATATGCATTAGGTGTTGGAATTTGAATATGTATTATTAAATATACATATGATATGAAATGTATATTCAGCTACTGATATGCATCAGCATCATATACACTGTATATTGCTGGAGGTATATACATAATGATTTATACATAACATGTCCATTAAGGTATAATTAAATTATACGCGTACACGAATTTTATCTCATTATCTGATGCGCATGTGCTACTAATTTATGGCATACTACCATACTACGTCAGCGCTCCAGGCAATAGCCGGCGCCATTAAGCGATTAAGCCCTGTAGTGTTGTGTGTATAGTGTTTAAGTGTGATGAAAGTTAGCTCTTTCTCATTCTCTGGATTTTATATTTGCTTATTGCTATATTATGCTGTTACATTTGCATGAAACTCCCATGAGATGTAAGAGTATATTTAATATAATGCAATTCTTTAGATTCGTAAATAATCTTTTAGGGTTAGAAAATTTACAAGTTTCATATTTAACTGATTGTGGCAGGTGTGTGTTTAGTAAAGATGGCGGAAAGTGACAGAGGCCTAAAAATTTGCTGTTGTCATATTGGGTATGTATTTTATAAATATAGTGAATAAAAATTACATACGTTCATATTATATAACTTATTCCCACTGGGCATTGAAAGTTGCAAAAGTTTCCTGCAATGTTGCATTTAGTTAATTTTAGTATTTTTTAATTGTTCAGTTGCTGGAAAGCTTCAGCAAATTTAAAAGAAATAAGTTAAAATTTCTAAGTTTATGTCAAAATACATTAAGTATAAGTTCAAATGTAAAATACAAATGAAACTTTGTCTCAACGTTAATTTTGCAAATGTATTGTAAGTTAGATCTGTAAATCACTATATATTTGATTTTAATTAACAAGAGTAACATTGCAAGCACAACTTTGTGGAACATTGAGTTAAACTAAAGATTACAAGTAACATGAAAATTGACTGTGCAAAATCCAGTCCTTATTGTTTTTCAACTTGTTTCCATTTTTACAATTTAGTAGTTCCAAACGCACGCCATTTTCTAACTGTCGAATGTCAGTTCATTTCAGTTTTGGGAGTTTTGGAGGCTTGTCTCGGCATTTTTGTGAAAGTGAAAGCGTCGTTGAGTTGGGTTGGAATTAAAAAAAAAACATAAAAGCGGTACCTATACGTTCATTTTATAAATTTTTTAATGGAGTTTACAATATGGAGAAAAAAAAAGTGAGTGATAAAACGGTAAGTTTGAGGTTAATAAAATTACGTCGCAATGAAATCGTCATTCTCTAATAGTTTAATGCTACTAAATCTGTGCATCAATGAATGTCATTAAATGTAAGTTAAAAGCCTGCTTTTAAGCTATACTTAATTCGTTGTCTTAATTAAACAAGTGCTTGCTAATTTTCAAAACTCAGTGCTTGGTCTAGAGACTTACTTCTCATCGTAATTTTTTACGTTTGGCCACTAGAATTTTTTTTCTGCAAGTGATTAATTTCAGTATGCTCTGAGATTGGATGTATGTGGCACATCCCAAAATATGCAAACCTATGTCATACAAGGGGGTAAAGGATTGTATACCTATTTCCTGTAATATTTAAGGTGTCCAATTACTTTTTAAAAAGTCATATATTGTTTCGTACTGTAATAGTACTTTGATTATAAAGTTTTAAAATATTCACTTCAGTAGTTGGTAGCATAATAACCAGGTAGTTAATATTGTTATATTTTGCAGCTGCAGTAGGTACGGATATCATTCCCGAATTTAAGTGACGACCAGTTTGAAAGGTTTTCCATGGCGTGGCTCCAACATCCGAAAACAAGATATCTACGAAGTAGTCATCAATAGATAAAGATAGACTCCACAGATATGTTTTCTTGGCTTCTGTTATTGGTAACATTTTTTTTCTATAAAATTTGTGTTAAATAATACAAAAACTACAAACTAATTTGTAATAAAATTAGAAATGTAAGTTATTCATCACGTGACAATAAATAAATATATGTACCTAAGTATAACATTTTGCATTTTATTTTTTATTTACAAAACAATTTGAGTTTATACTAAGACTAATTTTGATATCTACAGAAGCACAAAATAAATTTTTCCTTTAGATTCGGCATATGATTTGTTACCTCGGCCAGTTTAAGTGCTTGGGAATATTATGAACTAATGTATTCTGTAAAAAAAAACAATCTCGTAGATCAAAAGTGGGAGTGCATGCCATACTATTTGAAAAAGAAAATTGTACTTTGTCAGTTACTTATGCAGACAAATGTATGGACTAAGAAAAGAAAAACATTTAACTTGTCCATATTTTTGTTTATTTGATATAAACTTATTCAGAGTTGGATAGCCAAAAACTAACATTTGTCTTGAAAATGTAACTATATATCAACGTCTCCTATGCTTATGCAGAAAATTGTGGAAATTGGACCTAAAAAGGAGATAAAAACAACTACCACGCGTACAGTATTTTGTTTATTTTGCATAGTCTTCAGGGCTTAATAGCGAAAAAGTGGATGTTATTTTTCCACAACGTAGTCTTGTATTACAAAAAAACTGGTTAAAAATATAAATTGTATAAATAGAATTTGTCCCATGACATTCACTTTTTGCTTATTAAGCCCTGAAAAAGATTATGCAAAATAAACAAAAATATAGGCAGGGTATAGTTGTTTTTCTCCACTTTCTAGGTCCAGTTTCCACAATTCTCTGCATAAGCATAGAAAACGTTGATATAAAGTTACATTTTCAAGACAAATGTTAGTTTCATTAGAACATTTCAGTAAAAAAATAATTGAAATGTACATGGAAATTATTGATGTAATCATATTGATATTTTAATTTTCTGCTTTGTAAAGTTTCTACAACTTTACAATCAAAAGTCATAAACCTTGCCGGTACTTTGCAATATGTAACATTGCACTGCAATATTGCTGCATGGCCGTTAGGGCTGTTGCATCAAAGTTGCGGGAACCTAAATATTTATTGCTCATATGTTACAACTTCCAAAATAAGATTTCTAGAACATTGCTGAAATATTACTTTGCCCAGTGGGTTACTGATGGTTGAGAATGTTTTAAACATATATGTAGGACATGAGTAACTATAGTAGGTATTATACATGTTTACAATTTGTTAAACTACCGGAAGGTAAAGAAGTATACGTCAATATTGAAAATTTTAAATATTGTGTAATATTAGGTTATTTTGTAAAGTTTGTGTATGTTTAAAATATTTATATAAAATATATTTCTTATTAAGCTATCTGTGTTTTATTACCTCTTATATGGATACTATTCGATACCTCTGAAGTAGTTCCCACGAACATCAAATCACTCGAACACTTTCATTCGATGCGTGCTGCTCCAATCGTGTTGGTATCATCGGGATCATTAAAACTTTTCGTTTTAATCATCTGCCGATGATGCCAACATGACTGGGGCAACACGCGTCGGGTGCAGTATTCAATAAGCGTTTTGATGTCCGTGGAAACTACTTCAGAGATATGTAATGTATATTCATAAATTATACGATTGTGTATATGATGTGTGTTTCATATCCAGTGAATGTACATTGCATATGTTTATGTACATTCATTGGATATAAAATAGACATGGAAGTCGGCGACAAACGTATCTGCTGGGAATGTTAATTCCACATCCTTTAGATGTACATTAGACATACTATCTCCATCTTGTGGATATACATATCCATAGATTGAAGATAGAGTGTACGTACATTGCATATCATTTTGTTATGTGGGATATGCATTGTTTAGTGGGTAATTTTTTTAGTATTGATAACTTAACCTATAAACTTTAAATCGCCGAACTAGATCATATAAAATATATACCTAAGTATATATACTGCATCAAAGAAGTACCTTTTTACCATACTTTTTAACAAAGAATGTCTTGCATATCCATAACTACACGGTAGTAAAAAAACACTAAAATTACAATGAAAATTTGCTACATCAATGTTGAAATGTATGTATGTACAATGTTACATTATATATTATTCAAAACCATTCTAAAATTTGTCCAAATGAGTAATATTTCGTCAAATTTTAACCTTATTTCCAAAATGAGGCATCTGTTTTTAAATGGTATATGGAATCATCTCCTTTTGTACAATAGAATACACTACATTATTTGAAATATGCGCACGAATGCTATTGGTCCGATTATCAATATGGTTCCCGTTGGTTCCAAAGCATATGATTGGTTACTGCAAAAGCTGCGCAACAGCATACCAGTATATATTTCTACCATGGTATATATCATTCCGCAAATTCCGAGATGCAGTTAACCAGGAATGTTCCCCTATCCTACCCATATTTTCCGGCGTCCCTCAGGGCTCGGCCCTAGGACCAATTTTGTACAATATCTACACCCACGATATCCCAACCCCCACTGACATAAGAAACACACTATACTTATATGCGGACGATACTGCTTTATTATCAAACTCTATAAATATTGATCACATGCCAAAATTACTACAACAGACTAACAAAATAATAGAATATTACAATAACTGGGGGTTGCTGGTTAACCCCAGCAAAACCCAGGTCATTGCATTCACTAGAAAATACAAAAAACCCAAAGAGAATATAGTAGTGAATAATATCACCCTTGACTGGCAGGACAAAATCGAATACTTGGGTCTAACACTGGACAAAAAACTTACTTTCATCAAACATATCGACAATTTAATAAACAAATATAGAGGCAGATTACGGTCACTGTACCCCATATTAAAACAGCACCCATACGCACAGCCACTCTAATATATAAAATATACCTTAGACCAATTATTACATATGCTTCCCCTATATATTATCCTCTATCAAGTAGAACTCAACAGAACCGACTACAAGTCTTGCAAAACAAACTTCCATCCAGAACATCGACACAATTCATACAAAATATTACAGGCACTCCAATACTTTCAAAATTCATCCTGAACTATCTGGTTCCTAATTTCGCAAACTTCCTTCTTACACTAAACAACCCTACACTACGAGACCCCCTTACCCCTAAATTCCTAAATGCACCTACATTCCCATCATTGAATTACATTTATAACCCCTAACACAATAAATTGAGCTATCAGAAAAGATGACCGATTGTTAAAAAAATACAAAAGGACTGGTCCACCCAAAAAAATAAATAAAAACACAAAAACACAAAAAATATATACAAAACATAAAAAACACAAAAATATTAATAAAACACTTATAAAAATTAGAGATCCAAAAGAGCCATCAACAGACACAATAAGATGCCACACACAAAACAACAGAACATGTAATAATATACTAACATCATATTAATATCTACCTCAGTATACAATAATAGAGCAAAAATAGCACAAACATCCCATTAATTAATAAATAAATAAATATCCCAAATACAGCCTAGCCCACTTTAGGGCAAGCCAAAATCCCAAAATCAATATCCCATGGTAAGCACCCAAACGGGTGGACACCATATGCACCCGATATTCGGGGCGATATACTTTCACGGCAGCCGGCATCCAGTCGATCGCCAGCTCTTCACGAGTACACAGCAGCAGCTACGGGTTGCTGTGAGACGCTCCTGACATGAAGGGGACCACCCTGGCTAGGTTGGCCGTGGCGATGGCTAATAGGTGTGCTAGCTGCACGTAGCTGGGCTGAGTGGTCGCCGCTGCCTCCGTGGTGGTAGTAGATTGGATCCGTGTAGGTTCTTCCTCTGGTAGAGAGAGATAGGTGTCGAATCCGGGTGTACATAGTACACGTCGTCGTTCCGACGCCGGTGTTAGCCGATGCGACGGCGGCGTCAGCTCCAGGTGCTGGGAGGTGTGGACTCTCTCCAGAGAATCCCTGGCCTTCCTGGAATTCGGAGTCGGGGCGAGGCGTCGCTGCGTCGGACGTCGTTGTGGTAGCTTCGGTGAGCGGGGGTGTCTGCTGAGCAAATCCCCCTCTGTGTCGGTCAAGACGGGGTTGAAGAGTTTTGACACTTCTTGCTTAAAATAGTTGTTTTATTTAGTGAAAGTATTAATAATAATAATATCAATTTAAATAATAATAAATAATAGTGGAAACTATGGCCACCAGAAGTGGAAAACTCTTCAACCCCGTCTTGACCGACACAGAGGGGGATTTGCTCAGCAGACACCCCCGCTCACCGAAGCTACCACAACGACGTCCGACGCAGCGACGCCTCGCCCCGACTTCGAATTCCAGGAAGGCCAGGGATTCTCTGGAGAGAGTCCACACCTCCCAGCACCTGGAGCTGACGCCGCCGTCGCATCGGCTAACACCGGCGTCGGAACGACGACGTGTACTATGTACACCCGGATTCGACACCTATCTCTACCAGAGGAAGAACCTACACGGATCCAATCTACTACCACCACGGAGGCAGCGGCGACCACTCTGCCCAGCTACGAGCAGCTAGCACACCTATTAGCCATCGCCACGGCCAACCTAACCAGGGTGGTCCCCTTCATGTCAGGAGCGTCTCACAGCAACCGACCATGCCGGCCCTCCTTCATGCCAGTGACGTCTCGCAGCAGCCAACCATGCCGGCCCCCCGTCATGTCAGGAGCGACTCACAGCAACCAACCACGCTGGCCCCTCTTCATATCAGAAGTGTCTCGCAGCAGCCAACCACTTTGGCCCCCCTTCATGCCAGTGACGTCTCGCAGCAACCAACCACGTTGGCCCCCCTCATGCAGGGTACGTCGCACAGCAGCTCACCGCCCCGGCAACCTTTTATGCCGGACACGTCTCGCCGCAACCAGGCACACACCGGGAAGAACACGACTCCCAGCAGCCAGGAACCTCAAGACAGATGCATCAGCCGCCAGTCATCACCACTACCACGGCCCCCTACTCTGTAGGGCACGTTTCACCACAATCGGCCACCATGCCCACTAAACATGAAACATAACTAAAATATTAAAAAACATTTTTTTAAAGTTACTTTGTCAATGTTTTTTTGTAATATTGTTTTTATGTAATTATAATTTTATTTTAATATATCCAAAAAACATTATTTATTAAAACAGCTATGTTACAAGAAATCAATATTATTTATGTGTTTAAAATATAACATATATGCCATATTGTTCATAAACACTCTGATAATATTACTGGAATGTAACATAATGCAATATTATTCTATAACAGCTCCATAATGTTATTATGTAATATTTATAAAATTATATTAAAAACACTTGTCATTAACATTGTTGTTATATTAAAGTTACATTTATAGGTTATAATTATAAATGTTATTAAACCAACATTCATCTACAGTCACGTGATACGCCTAAATGCTATTTATTGGCCATTCCAGACCGAACGTAACGGACGCATCCGAGACGGCTAAACAAGTAGAAAAGGAAAATCGTCAGTCATACGCCGTCACGCCATTTTGCCTCGAATGCTCGAATTTGTTTGCAAAGATAGCATTATAATAGCTAATAGTATAATAGTGTTCAGTATATCCGAAAACAAAAGAGTAAGCATATTTTGTCCTGATTTCGTCATTAACAAATTGATTGTTGAAGTTCTGTTCGCGAAGACGACTTTATATAATAGTTTAGTCAAAGATCATCTTTCGTTAGTGTTCAATATGTCCGAAAACAAAGGGTAAGTACATAAGTGTTTATTGTACACGTACTTGATAGTTATTTATTTATGCAACGAATGCGATACTTCTTTTCACAAGTGGGAATTTCCGATAATCCCAGTGAAAATGTCTCATATTACACTTATTAATATTAGATTTAAGAAAATATAATTTCATATATTCTGCTACAAAACTGTTGCCTTCATCCTAAAGATGTACTGTGCTGCACAGGGCCACTTTGTAATTAAGTTTCAGTAATATTTAACATTTTTTCGAAAGTTCTGTTTCCTTAAAAATCAAGCTCACATTGACAAATTACATGGAGAAGAGATGAAAAATACTTTGATACCTACTTTACCCTTTACCTAGCTAACAGTTCACACTTATTGAAAATGTAAAAATGTGTTTTTATGTATATTTAAAATTAATGAAGTAATGTTTTAAATCCCTATTTTAGGAAGCAATTAATCTAGGTCAAGCAACTCTTATATAAATTCCAACTCTTACCTGATCTTGGCAATTAATAAAGCTACGATGCAGCGGATCTTAGAAGCAGTATATACCTATGCAAGTGGTGAAACTACTGAAAAGGACTTGTTGAAAGACGACAAAATTCGATGAATTTCTGCTAGTAAAAGAACTAAAAACAGATAATAACATGGAGAATCGGTAAGTGAAACTAGGGTATTTAATGTTTAAAAATAAATTTTGATTTTATATATATATATATATATATATATATATATATATGTATATATAGTGTTCTATATTCTGCTATCTATTTTATTTTTTATACGTTCGAAATTACTTTTTGAAAGTAAATTGAAATGATTTTATTGAGCGCCAAACAGTTTCTTAAAAGCTGTTAATATTATAGACTATAGAACACCATTAGCATGACCATCTACAATCTATAGAATGACTCTTACTCAGGGTCCAACGAAGTCGGTTCAATAAATGCTCATCGATCAAGATAACAATCTAAATAAATCAAACTCAGTATTGAACGAACAAAGTATTAATTTATTAACAAATTTGAACTTGGAATGTAATTAACAAATTTAAATAACAAAATCTAACTTAACTAAAATGATAAATATGGCCTTTATTTAAAATAAATATGTACCATGGATTTCTGATATTGTAAAGCTTTACCTTGTCTTTCTTTCGAGTCGAGTAATGTTAAATTATAACCTCTAACTGGTTATTATGATCCTTGAAATATAATGTCACTTGACTGACTTTTTAAACCTCTCAAGGCTTCTTCTTCTTCTTTTCTGGATTGACGTTTGTTTATAACCTCCAATTTATTTTCAAGATTTCCTTGAAATATTTCTATCACTTGATTGACGTTTGAAATTTCTTCACCATATAAATTTGCTAACTGAATTAACAAATACTTCTAAATCTGCTTTCCGGATAATCTACTTCTTAATACTTTCAAAGTATACTCACTTCTTATATTTAATCAACTTTTACAATTTATTCTTGATATCAATATATCTGGATTGTAATATCCTAACCTTCAAATTATTCACCACTTTTCTTTTCTTTTCAATTTATTTATTTATTCTTAGATGAATATTTTTCGCAGCTCGCTGTTCAGCGGTGTATGATCAACTGATTTGTTATTTTTAGTCGTTTCAATGGGCTAATTTCCAATATTTCAATTGTTTTTTTCTATTTTGATCTAATATTTCAAAATTTAATTTTAATTTAAAATTTAAACTATTCAGTTTTGTTTGTTCTTTACCTTAAGTGAATACTGTTTTTAATTCTTTATTTTTCCTGATAAGTTTCTTATTCTACTTTTCAGGATTAAGTGAATAATTATAATTACTCGAAATATATTGACATATTACATACACTTTCTTAAAATCTACTTATAACTACAATTAACAATTCCAATCTCAAATAAATACTAATTCATACATTTAGATGAATAGCAATGATAAACACAAAATGCTAGTAGTTAAAAACGTACTGCAGTTTCCATACTGACAGAATACTTATATTATAAACTAAAACAAGAAATTGATACGCCAACAAACATTTAACATCATACTATCCCATATAGCATTTTTGCATTCAGAGCATGTGCTCGGAATGTACTTTATGTACCAAGGAACTAAGAATGAATATTCATTTTGCATGTAATGTATATAATCTGAATGTCAGAGAGGCGTACAGATGACCGCTTCTCAACATCCGAATAAGATTCCCACAACATTCCCATGAACCAAAATGGTACTTGATATGAACCAAAAAGGTATATTGAAATATTGCTAGATACATGAGGTATATAGGAGGAAGGTCCATGCTACATTCATAATGTACACTGCACGTTCACGGTATACGCGTACTACCTTCGTAGGAATGTCCATTATGTATCAGTGGCAGCTATAAATACTTTACTCATGCCATGTATCTTTTTCAGAGTTTAATTACTACAATAATTTATGACTTACTGTAATCATAGATGAGTCGCTGCTTCATTCTGAGTATGTTCATGATGAAGCAGCCACTCATCTATGATTTCAATAAATAATAAATTATTATAATAATTAAACTCTGAAGAGAATACATGGTATGAGTGAAATACTTGCATATAATAAATCCAGTATCTAATTTTAGTATTTAATTGTTACAGTCAATTATTACTTATTCTAATTTTCCACAATACACATTCCTCGTGAAGAACATTATGTAAGTAAATGTGGAATGTATGCACAGAAAATTTGTTTTTACCACTAGTTTTCAATTAAAGTCAATCATGGTTTATCGATCAAATTTTGTTTGAATAGAGCACACAAATGCTGAATTTGTTATAACAGTACTTTACAAACACCCAAGAATATCATTTGTAAAAAAATTAGTTTTACGTTTATACAAGATCTGTTCAAAATCATTTTAAAATACATCAAACATTTATCACTGAAAATTTCAACTCTAAAATCAAATTTAACACATTATTTCTGATGATCATATTACTAATTATTGTTGTAACAATTATGCATCTTGAATTATAAAATAGGAAGAGGTATAAATAAAACAGTTGGTGCTACTTTAAATATATTTTTATTTTTTGTTATAGTAGATGCAATCGTTACAGTGACTCTACGAGTGAGACACAAGACGAGGTTTAACTGGCAAGAATAACATTTTCCGTCTTTATTATACTTTCACCCGTTGAGCCACTATAACGATTGCGTCTACTATACAAAAATGAATTGCAATAATAGAAAACAATTGTGTCAAGAATTTAAATTGATATTTTGTTAACAACAAACTGTTCTTTGCTACTTATGAACTGTCATATTTTGCTATAACCAACGTTTTGCCAGTAAATAAAAAACAGTAAAAATTGGAGGGCTTACATTTCCAAAACCAGTGTCTAGATGTTGCCGATGCTGATATTTGTAATTGCGAAACTCCACTTGGCATTCACAACACATGATCTGTGACTGCTCCTATTGGCTGAATACTTTCTTTTGGCTTTTCCAATTTTTCGGAGAAGGTATTCTCTTCCTGTCTAGAGGAGGTGGGGATACGCATGCTAGTTCCAACTGTAAAAGAAACGAGAGCATATTTGAATATTTGTTTCACTTTAAAAACTGGCCATAATAAAGTTGAAAAATATATAACATCTTACAAACATCTTGCAGAAAAAAATAAAAATAATCAAAAACGATATTATCATTAATTTACAAAACAGGTATTTTTTTGGAATTCGGAAATATTTGTACTTGTGATTTTAATACCTACCAAAGTTATTAGAAGAACAACATATTTTCCCTCAACTTCTAGTAACAGCAAAATTTATTTCACTTTGGGAAGTCGACGTCTTCCAATATGTTCTTCGATATCACTATCTTCATCTCATAATAATCTTTTGGGAGGAATAATTTGCTTTTTGTACATAGTCCTTTGATTCGTTTTTGTTCACTCTGTATATCCGATGTGAGTTCTGCTCTTTTCAATTTAACTGCAGCTTATAATCTTCTATAATAGGTATAAAGCAAATTAGTACAAATATGACAACTTATATGTTGCAATCAAGACCGATGGTTGTGATTTACATAAATAAAAGCTCCTTAATATTGAAATAGATCGAACCTACCTTCCTGAAAACAAGATTTATAGTGTCCACGCTTCATATGGGATCTCTCTTGTTTTTTAATGATTTATCAAATTGTTTCCGTTTAAATTGTGACCACCAAACTTTCTTTTCGTGGAACGAGTCACTTCGAATTAAACCACCTCCGTTTCTTCCCCAAAAATCGATGCCTACAAACATCATTATTCGTATTACAAAAAGCAAAGATTAGACCTAATCTTTGATAAAAGTACAAAGGGATAGGTAAAGGTGGCTTCAGAGTGCATTAAGCATAAGGCGTATGGTGTAAGCGTATGCCATAACAGAAATAAACATACCCAAATCCGTATGAGCATTCATAGTGTACATAACATAAGACGTATGGCGTAAGAAATGGTTTATTTTTATTTCCTTATGTCTTATGCTTAAGTCTTACACAATCGGGTAAAAGCGTACGCTTTCGGGTAGATTCGCAAAACAGTTTCGCCACAAATCTGACATTTCAGGATAAAATATATTAATTTTGAATATGGAAAAATTATTGGTGATAATTGCTTAGGCTTTTATTGAATGAAAATAATACTAAAATAGAATAAATCAACAAAATGTAACTACTTCTGTCACATAGATTTGTAGGGACTGCGCACGCACCGATCTTACGCTTACGACACTATGAATGCACCTCTCTAAAATTAAGTCATACGTCTTATGCTTACATCTTATGGCTTAATGCTAATGCACTCTGAAGCCACCTTAAGTGTAAGTACATTCAACTTTAGTGTCTAAACATAAATTAAAATATCTGCAAATGACAATAAAGGGGTCCTTAAACTATGTGGTAGGTGTATTATTGTACATAATTATTGTAAAATACTTACTGCAATGCAATTAAGTATGTAGTAATAATCATAGGCAAACAAAACACAAACCATAAACAAATTGAAATCGACATTTGACATTTTGACAGCAGAGGCCTAGCGGAATGCAATGAGAATATTGAGCATGCGCACTAGCCTAGGGACCGTGGCGCGCGATCACAAGCCTAGTTTGAATTCAAATTTAAATCATATTTCACATCTACAATTTTGCCAACGATTTAAAATTTGTAAAATGGATGTTATTCACCACTGGACAGGGAATGATTATAAATGTACTTAAATCAAATCTGGATAGAGAAACATTTATTTATTTTTATTATAATTAAGGTTAAAGGTTAAAGTAGATACTATATAAAAGTAGCAATAGGTAGTCTCATCAGTTGTGATGCAGTTTTATTTTTATTAGTTCATGCGATCCAAATATTTCTACAAAATGTACACCTCTATCATACAGATAAAATCATCGACGAACGTTTATACGATGTACATGAACACATATACGAAGAACATTCCCTGACATGTATACATAGTACATGCGACTATGAACATAAACTTTTGTGTGTGTTCGATCCATATCGTATGTATATTCATATTGTATATGAAAATATTATTTATATGAGAATGTTGGGGGAACATACATGGCTAGTACAGTATGCAATTAGAACATTAGGAATGCAAAATGTACATTCGTGGAATAATAAATGCTATCTGGGATTAGTCCTTTCTTTCTGCATGATGTGAAATATCATTTACAAAACACCTTTCTGCAATGATATTTGAAAATATCTGAAAACTTAAAATGTCATTCAGTGTTTTGTAATATATGGACTTACTATTTCTAAAATAATTACGCTGCACTGCAACTACTGTTGATAGTCTTTCAGTCAATATTCATTTTGTGTAGATTTACAGTGTTTCTACACAAAATATGATTTTCAGCCCTAAAGTTTGACATGCATGTCAGATTTTATAAAATTTACTTTTTTGTTTTCCAATTTCATTCTAAATCATTTTAAATGAGATTGTGATTCTCTATCAGTTCATGTTTTATTATATACTATTTAGAATAACCTTGTTAAACTAAAATAACTTCATTTTATGTTTATTTAAATATTTTGTTCGTATTCAATATCAAGTTTCATTCTCTGCATCCTACTCGATGAGAATAAGTGAACTTGAATCAATTAAATAAACCACAGATACTCCTGCTTCTGTATGATCCGTTAAAGTAAAACTGTTATGATTAATTCCTAAAATACATACAAATTTGTGAATTTTATTTATGATTTCAAACACAACACTTAGGTAGTGTTCCACAGTGTGGATATACAGCATAAAACCCCCTAAACTAATAGAATTTTGACATGTGAAAATTTTGTTAGTTTCAACAACATGATGTGACATTCACACTGTCAAAGTTTATTTACAATTTAAAAGTGATCTACTCAGGATCATTTGGATAACTTAAGAGTAATCTATCCTGGATCATATGGATAATTTATTCCCATGTGACAACTTCCCGGTAATGATTCTTCCTTATTATAATTTAAAACGTTTTCGTTTTCATTTATAATATTACCTACTTCAAGTTGTTGCGCATAGCCCTTTGCTATTGTAGGTTCATAATCAATTGAATTTTTGTATTTTTGAGACAAATTTTTAAAATTTTTATCATATCTGGAGTAACGACTTATCAGAAAAGTTTCAGGCTTCTTATCATTATTTATTTGAACACATGTGGTTCCCACTATATGCTCACCGCAAAATTCATTATTATTATTGGACTCTATGCCATTTGATACATTAATTATTTCGGCATCATTGCCATTCAATTCATTAACTATTTCGGCACCTTTGCCATTCAATTCATTAACAATACAGAAAGGTATTCTTTCACCTTCTATTTTTAGGATTCTTTCTCCTAATACAATATTTGCCTTTTTTTCTGATAAGATGTCGTCTCCCAATATAACATCATTTTCTATACAGTCGCCTATTTTTTTACAATTATTACCTACATTTAAAACAACTTTATCTAAAAATCCTGATTTCTATTTCTATCATTTACTTGTGCTGTTTCTATTTTATTTATATTAGAGTGCGTGTTTTCATCTACTCTATTTCCCCTTTGAATATTGATATTAGCCACTTGTGCATATGACTCATTATTTTTAACATAACCCCCTCTCTCTCTGCAATCATTATCATAATGACGTTTCTCAAAACCCTGCTTTTCATTTCTATAATTGTCATATTTATATTGACCATAACCTCCTCGTTCCTTTCTATCATTGTCATATTGACGTTTCTCATAACCCTGCTTTTCATTCCTATCATCGTCATATTGACGTTTCTCATAACCCTGCTTTTCATACCTATCATTGTCATATTGACGTTTCTCATAACCCCCTCGTTCCTTTCTATCATTGTCATATTGACGACCATAACCCTGCTTTTCCTTCCTATCATATTGACCATAACCTTGTCTTTCTCTTCTATCATTTTCATTCCTATTCTGATCATAACCCCACTTGTTATAATACCTACTATTATTTTCCCTATTCTGACTAGCCTTCCTATCAAAACTCTGATGATAATCATCTAATTCTCTTAAATAATCAATCAAATCATCTAACTTTGCAATTCTTTGCGTAATAATAACATTCTGGATATCCCCTGAAAAATGTCTAGCTAAATATCTGACCATTTCACTTTCTGTGAATTTTGGTTCTAGATGTCTAATATTGTATACTTTTCTAAGTACATAATTTTCCCTAGAAATACCTTTATTTTCTACATAGTTACCATTAAATAAATCTTGTCTTATTTTCAACTGAGTGTAATCACTCCAATATTGTTTTAAGACTAGAGCTTCAAATTCCTCTATAGTCTCAAACCTGTCCATTATAACTGAATACCAGATCTCCGCTTCTCCCTTTAACATGTCTTGTATGTTTGCTTTTAGGTTTGCATTTACGTGTTGTGTTTCCATGTGTTGCTTCAAACGTGAAATGAAAATTTTAGGGTGTATGCGGTTATCTCCGTAAAAATAAAATGGTGTTTTATTGCATGTGTAAGTATGTGTGGGTAATTGTGTTAATTGTGTACGTGTGTTATCTTTCAACAACTTCGTGTTCTGTTCTATCTTGCTATCCTGTTCTTTTAGTTTGCTATCGTATTTATCCTCCTGTTTCTTCATTCTGCTATCTACTGCAGTCATTCCATCTTCAAACATAGTTACTACTTCCTCTCTTATTTCTTTTACTGCCTCATTCACCTTAACACTTATTTCTTCGTTAACTGTCTCTCCCATTCGCTCCCATTTACTCTCTAAATTTTCAATCTTATTTCTTACTTCTTTATTGCTTTCTTCTATTTTTTTGTTAATGTTTTCTTCTAATCTCTGGTTATTTTGATTCATGTTTGCTTCCAAAGTTTGGTTATTTTGTACCATTTGTACATTAATGTTGCAAATGTTTTCTTCAAGTCTCTGGTTATTTTGATTCATGTCTACCTTCATTCCACCCATCATTTCCATGAGTTTCTGGAACATGTTTGTGTCTGGTTGTGTGTTTGTGTCACCAACTTGTGTTTGTGGAACTGTGGATGTACCTGGTGTAGTTTCTTCTTGATTCATGGTTGTCTTACCTGACTTTAACCTCATATAAATTATATTTGTTTTTAATTTGACAATGCCTTGTTGTCAAAACTATCAAAATAAGTTATTTGTTCTATTATCTTTCAAATGTATGCTTGAAATGATAAACTATTCTCAAGTTGTATTTATTTAATCGCTTTCCTGATCGCTCCACGTTAACAAGCCATAAATGTTCTATATTCTGCTATCTATTTTATTTTTTATACGTTCGAAATTACTTTTTGAAAGTAAATTGAAATGATTTTATTGAGCGCCAAACAGTTTCTTAAAAGCTGTTAATATTATAGACTATAGAACACCATTAGCATGACCATCTACAATCTATAGAATGACTCTTACTCAGGGTCCAACGAAGTCGGTTCAATAAATGCTCATCGATCAAGATAACAATCTAAATAAATCAAACTCAGTATTGAACGAACAAAGTATTAATTTATTAACAAATTTGAACTTGGAATGTAATTAACAAATTTAAATAACAAAATCTAACTTAACTAAAATGATAAATATGGCCTTTATTTAAAATAAATATGTACCATGGATTTCTGATATTGTAAAGCTTTACCTTGTCTTTCTTTCGAGTCGAGTAATGTTAAATTATAACCTCTAACTGGTTATTATGATCCTTGAAATATAATGTCACTTGACTGACTTTTTAAACCTCTCAAGGCTTCTTCTTCTTCTTTTCTGGATTGACGTTTGTTTATAACCTCCAATTTATTTTCAAGATTTCCTTGAAATATTTCTATCACTTGATTGACGTTTGAAATTTCTTCACCATATAAATTTGCTAACTGAATTAACAAATACTTCTAAATCTGCTTTCCGGATAATCTACTTCTTAATACTTTCAAAGTATACTCACTTCTTATATTTAATCAACTTTTACAATTTATTCTTGATATCAATATATCTGGATTGTAATATCCTAACCTTCAAATTATTCACCACTTTTCTTTTCTTTTCAATTTATTTATTTATTCTTGGATGAATATTTTTCGCAGCTCGCTGTTCAGCGGTGTATGATCAACTGATTTGTTATTTTTAGTCGTTTCAATGGGCTAATTTCCAATATTTCAATTGTTTTTTTCTATTTTGATCTAATATTTCAAAATTTAATTTTAATTTAAAATTTAAACTATTCAGTTTTGTTTGTTCTTTACCTTAAGTGAATACTGTTTTTAATTCTTTATTTTTCCTGATAAGTTTCTTATTCTACTTTTCAGGATTAAGTGAATAATTATAATTACTCGAAATATATTGACATATTACATACACTTTCTTAAAATCTACTTATAACTACAATTAACAATTCCAATCTCAAATAAATACTAATTCATACATTTAGATGAATAGCAATGATAAACACAAAATGCTAGTAGTTAAAAACGTACTGCAGTTTCCATACTGACAGAATACTTATATTATAAACTAAAACAAGAAATTGATACGCCAACAAACATTTAACATCATACTATTAGTCCTTTCTTTCTGCATGATGTGAAATATCATTTACAAAACACCTTTCTGCAATGATATTTGAAAATATCTGAAAACTTAAAATGTCATTCAGTGTTTTGTAATATATGGACTTACTATTTCTAAAATAATTACGCTGCACTGCAACTACTGTTGATAGTCTTTCAGTCAATATTCATTTTGTGTAGATTTACAGTGTTTCTACACAAAATATGATTTTCAGCCCTAAAGTTTGACATGCATGTCAGATTTTATAAAATTTACTTTTTTGTTTTCCAATTTCATTCTAAATCATTTTAAATGAGATTGTGATTCTCTATCAGTTCATGTTTTATTATATACTATTTAGAATAACCTTGTTAAACTAAAATAACTTCATTTTATGTTTATTTAAATATTTTGTTCGTATTCAATATCAAGTTTCATTCTCTGCATCCTACTCGATGAGAATAAGTGAACTTGAATCAATTAAATAAACCACAGATACTCCTGCTTCTGTATGATCCGTTAAAGTAAAACTGTTATGATTAATTCCTAAAATACATACAAATTTGTGAATTTTATTTATGATTTCAAACACAACACTTAGGTAGTGTTCCACAGTGTGGATATACAGCAATAGATATATATATATATATATATATATATATATATATATATATATATATATATATATATATATATATATATATATATATATATATATATATATATATATATAACAATTTGCTCTGTTTTGTTGCTTCCCGAATACCACCAAAGAATGTTTCGAAATTTCGAGTGTCTACGATTTTCAAAGTAAAGAATGTCTACACAAAATATTTTATGCTATTTTCACACAATTTATAAATCAATGTTTATTTTTTGTATATTAAATAATGCACATTATCTCAAAATACACAATAAAAACCAAATTAATTATGATAAAGTCCATCGGAAAAAATTTTGTGTGGTTAATATTATATCATCCGTACTAATAATTTAACCGGGTTTGAATAATAAAGAACATTTATAAATTTCTGCTAGTTTTATTTATAAGCTGGTTCAGAACAGGTAATACACTATGTATAAACGCACAATTACACATAATTGTGCATTTTCAAATTTTTATTTTATTTTCAATACAAAAACCTCTAGATAATTCTGTTCAGATGTCGCACAAGTGATCTCTAAGATGTTTCTAATACATGCACTTTATTTGATTTTAAAATTCGAAATATAACTAAATATAAGTACACCTATTCTAAACAACATTGAAAGGCACAGAAGTTATATTTGGTGCTTTGTTATTAATAATTAGTGAACGATTTGTAAAATGCAAGCCATTTTGAAATGCTAAGTGTATTGTGTCATACATGCACATATAATTGTGATTGTTTTATAAATTCTCAAATAAATTTTTATGATTCTATGATACAATGTTATATTTTATAATTATTTACAGGGTGATCTTTAAATGATAGGTACAAGGTTCTTTCACACAATACGTTTCTTCTGCTTTTTCACTTTTGTTTGGAAATGATTGAATGATATTTACACAATTCTAAAATGAAAGGGATGAAAAGTGAAAATATAAAATCACATTTAAAAGTCTAACAGCACAAAGTGCAAGGAATGTAATGGCGACTATACTGTACAGTAGCATATTATATTCCTTGCATTTTGAGCTATAGATTTTTAAATATGAGCCTATACATTTCCACTTTTTATCCATTCAATTTTAGAGTTGTGTAAATGTCATTCAGCCATCTCCAAACCAAAAGTAAGAACATAGAGGGGAAGCATCATTAAAGAATCTTGTAGCTATCATTTAAAGATCACCCTGTAAATATTTATTAAATATAAAATTGTATAAATGTTAACAAACTACATCAAAAGAACATTGTTTAAATATAATTTTCATAATTAAATTATGTTTCTTTTAATATTACTGAAATATTATTGTAGTAATAAAATTAAAACGTTTATTTTGTTACATTTAAAAAATGTAGTCATAATCCCAGACAGCACAAAGTTATCCTACGGCCATCCTAGGGATATCGAAGCAGGATATAGCAATATCCTGAGGATATCCCAAAATGATCCCATTGTTATCCCTGGGATCTCGAATTTACACTACTTTCGATATCCTCAGGATATCCCACGGACGGATTTTTACATATCCGTAGGATTAACCTGGGACCTTTAGAGGATCTGTTTTATGCTATCCCCAGGATATTGTTGTAGGCTTTCTGGGCTGTAGTTTACCTAAATAGCCAGACTGCAAGTTGCTTTCAAACTTGATACATCTATGCCATTCGTTGCATAGTAGACTGTTGCATTTCATGCAAAAATAATATTTTTACTACTTGAAAGCATGTTATCCCACTAAACAATGCATATAACTGCAATATTATATAATATTAAGCACAAGTAACAATTTTAATGTTTTGTTGCAATATTATGTCTCTGTTAAAGTAACTAACACTAATATAATTTAAGAATATTAAATTGTAGAACATTAAACCAATATTTAAATAATATTATCTTGTTGTTACTATAAAATATATTTACAATTTTATGAAATATATCTTGCAAATGTAGATAATACATTCTTTTAAATGTATTCTTAACATTTTTCGAGAAATTTGTACAAAATGTTTTACTAATGTAACGTGTAACATTGAATTAAAATATTATATACATATAAGTACACATATGTTATAGATGGTACTGATACGTCGCAAACAATGTCCATATGATCATGCGTTAACATTAGACGTAATGTTTATTACATATTTATGCAATTAAATCTCCCGCTAAACTTAGCTACTAAAAAAGAAAGATATAGCACATTTGACTTTTGACAGAACAAGTGCCTAACAACGCCTTTAACGTAACTAAAGAACCTCCAATCCTCGAGTTGAAAGCGTCTGTGTCTGTATAATTGTTCATTGTTCCAGTGATCCAGAGGTTGTGATAAAAGTTTTGGTTTATGTTGTGTAAGCAAAGTTTTTTTATGAGCGACAAAACTGATAAGGTAAGTAAATAATTACCAAAATGAAATTTTCGTAATCCGTAATGATATTTACTTCACTGAGCATCCATTCAACTATGTTCCAAGCATATATGTAACTACAAGAGTATAGATAAGTGCCCCGTAAAAATGGAATCGCTAAACTGCCGTAAAAAGTTTTACCAAAAATCCGATAAAAAATAGTAGAAAATACACTAAAGTATTATTAGAAAAAACTTTAATTTTACTTAGTCCTGTTTCAAGCACGTATGGCTAAAATATCGATCTTTGAAGGTCTGTACCACAGAACCTTGGGGTCCTAGGACTTTCTGCCCATTGGAACTTTTGATCTGGATGATGTGTAGAATATATAAAAAAATTAGTAAAATTAACGGAAGCCGGATTTTCATAAGAAGTTTGCGGGGTCCTTTACCTACACAACTCAAATCTTCCAATTCTTTATTGTATGTTATTTATGCACCCCATACACTGAATATTTCATACATTACAATTATTAACTTTTTAACAGATGCTGTCCAAGCCACATTCCCTACAACTACAGGGAAGGAATTTGGAGGCATGATAGCTGAATGGTTACGATTTTCTAGACAAAGAAAAATTAGGGAGGAGATGAAATAAAATATTTTAATTATTTCGTTGGTTTTTTAAAGAAATTGTTTTGTTTCAGAGAATATTTGTTTTTATGTTTGTTATTTCACCTTGTATTAAACCAATATAAATTTTACATATTACATATTTTTTTTATTTCAGATTTAAGTGGTCCCTAAAATACTACAGATGTTCAGCTGCTAGTTAGTACTAAAGTATTGTGTACAGATATGTCAGATAGTGTGTGTTCCAGGTTACAAAGTTGAATCTTTACTGACTCTTTATGACTACCTATATTGCACAACACGCAATTTCACTAATGCTTGAAATAATTAATTGTAGCAGATTATTTACATTAATGTTAATTATACCCATAATAGAAATCGTTCTGCGCATGCAACCCAAAATTTTGTCTGAGCGTGTATGTAGTATTAGTGGTAAAAGTTGGAAGATTCTTTTAATTATATGAATGATGACATTATCTAAATATTTGTTCATAATCCTTGCCAGTTACATTGTACGAACACTAAGAAATTGAAAAATGTAACAAAAAATGTGTGAAGCTAACCACAGAGTCGGTAAGGTTTGTTTATCAGAACTTCTGGTATTGATTTCTTACCTATTAAATGTTGTTCTGGTTATTTTTTTTTCAATTTCTTAAAGCGTTCGGACAACACTAGCAGGTAAATAAGTATAACATTTAATAAACAATTATTTTAAAATTAAATTAATATTGCCTGCACATTTATATTTACTTCAATAACATATTGCTGTAGTACTATAATAATGTTGGGTATACATATTAGTAATTATATTCGTGATCCAACGTAAATGTGCAAGGTAATGTAAAATATTATATTAGTGAATTATTACATCAATATTGGATCAACATTAAGAAAATATTTTCTTGATGTTTTCATTTTAACAATATAACAGAATAACATTTAAAGGTATGACAAAATCCCTTGTAGTAACGTTACAATGTCATTCATAATCTGTTTCAAATAATATTACATTGTAACCTAGTTACATTGAAGTTTTATTAAAGTAATAATTTAATGTTTAGTGGGATGTTAGTATTGTTTACCTGAAACTATATCACATTTAAATTTTTAATAGTAACAAAAATATTATTTTGACATGAAATGCTTAGTTTGCTACTCTTTGGAGCACACAATGGATAGGGTAACAAGCTGCTGATTTTGAAAGCAAATTTTCGATCAGTCTTTGCTATTTAGATTACTGAACAGCGATTTCTTTGGTATCGCCTTGCACCATTCATCTCGGAGTTCTGTTAAGTTACCTCTGCCCTATCCCAATTCTACGATAATAAATGTGATGGTTTGAAGATATGAGCATATAACGTTTACATTTTAAACCATTCTAATGACAAATTTCGAAAAAATAGACACTGTCCCCTGTCAGTAGAGCACATTTTTTGATGTTATGATCTAATGTGGTGGCATTGAGGAGGGCAGTATCCAGACTATGATAAAAATGATACAAAACACCAATACTTAAATCAATTACCTTTTACATGTTAAAATGTATTTTTCCATATCTAATTGATCAATTATAGATTTAGATATCTTGTTTTATGGATAGTTGATATACGAGCGATGATGATGTCTTTCTGGCAATAATGATCCCAACAGCTTTCTTCCCCGCGTATTCTTAGGTTTCATTTTTTATCTTTATTTGCAAACGACTTTATAAAAAGACCAAAAATACAAGAAGCAACTTAACTATTAATAAAGTGTCAGTAAGTAACCATGTTCCTTTCATTTCACGAGTCACTATATATACAGTGTGTCCCAGGATAGATGTAACAAGAGATGTAATGGATAAAGAATTTTGGAATTTTGAAATGGTATTTGGGGATTGAGTCCTGCTTGTTGTAAAACTAAAGTATACCAAAAATGACTTGATTTCGTGTTCTACGGGGTGTTTTATAAGCAAAGTTGTGAAAATCACCACTAATATAGTACCTTTATTTTTCAAGATATGAAAAAATTCCACTAAGAAAAGTTATTTAGAATGCAATTTCATACCTCTGTACCAAATTTCAGGAATGTAAAATTATTTTTTTGAAACTTTTGAACCATTCAAATAAAACTGCATAGAAATTATTTTTTGTGAATTAATATTTAATGTATGTAGAAGCTAAATTTTATTTACCAATAGCCTACTTTTTGAGATAATTAACATTTGCTCCTACACAACTTTAAATATGAATTCAACTCTTAATTCGCAAAAAATGGGAAGTTTCAAAAATATAATTTTATATTTCTGAAATTTGGTACAGAGGTATAAAATTGCATTCTAAGTAACTTTTCTTAGTGGAATTTTTTCATATTTTGAAAAATAAAGGTACTTTATTAGTGGTGATTTTTACAACATTGCTTATAAAACACCCTGTAGAACACCAAATCAAGCCATTTTTGATATGCTTTAGTTTTACAACAAGCAGGTGTCAATCCCCAAATACCATTCCAAAATTCCAAAATTTTTGGTCCATTACACCTCTTGTTACATCTATCCTGTATATACTGGCGAAGCATCCCATATCACTCTCTTTTCATTTTTTAGATTAATTAAACTGATGTTGGCGATATAAAGTACCCAGAGAACTTAAAAACTTATTAAATATAGCTGTAAAAGGTTAATATTAGAGTAGTATTTAAAAAATAAGACACGTTATCAATATTTTTATTTTAAAATAAACGTAACAAAATAAAACAAAAATATCTAACGAAAATGAAGACACTAAACCAATATTGGGAATTTCTTGAAAATTACTTGTGCATGTGTGATGTTCTTTTTGGTTTTGTAAAGCAAAATCATCGTTAGTGCGTTGTTCGCAATTCATTTCTGTAAAACAAACAGTGTTATTAATAAATACCCCTTCTTAGGTACACTGAGTGCAAGAAAACTAACCAGTATGACCTTTAATCCATTTTATAAACGCTTTTGTAGGAGCATCACAAATATGAGCTTTATTATTATTAAAAATAAAACCATTATTAGTTAAATATTGCCTCATCAACAAAATCCCTTAAGAAAAAATTTGGATCCATAGGCTTTTCATAACCATATAATATATTCCTGCAACAGCAACTAAATTTTCAGATGGAAATAAAGAAACTAATTCTGTTCGACATTTTCCCTCTAACTTTTTTTTTAGGTTAGGTAAGTAAAATTGAATGGCGTTATAAAAGCTAATTTTAACAAAAGTATGCTTAACGCTGAAAATAACCTTCTTACACTACACTACGCACGTTATATACACTTATAAGTAATATATACATATGATTCTTAAAAACAGAAACGGCTTCTACAACAATCCAGCGATGGCACATGCACAAAGAAATTAAACCGGGAATCGCGATAGCGTGATGATGCGGTCGATGATAACAAAGTGCGCATGCCTAAATTTTAAAATGTTTCAGTTTGCCAATAAACTGTTCACGAGGTAAAATGATTAACAAGTAATTGTATAAAAAAATTGTATTAATTACTTATATTCTTATGTAACCTTGGACAAAGTAATGTTTAGATAGAATATTTGATGAGTAGTAAAGGTAAGAAATTCAATATTGTTTTAAAAGTAATTCTGACGTCATATGTTATTAGGTCACAGCTCGATACTGGCTTACCTTTCTACTTCAACCACTGAATACTCATTATTTTACTCAACGATTTGAATTTTACATTGTTCTACTTTATTCTATATATGTGTATACCTTTATTTATGTTCTATATAATATACCTATATATTTATAAATTGTGTACAAAAGTACTAGAAGTAATATACACAGGGTGATTTTTTCAACTTGAAACTTTCAAATATCTCGAGTAATAAAAGCACTTCACAAAAAAATGTTTCAAACAAAAGTTGTAGAATTGGATGGGGGCAGTTCCGGCATATATGTTACTTTGACTTTAAGTGGAAGGATTAAAGGTCATTCAAGGTCAACTTGGTTTTTTAAATGGAAACCCCTATTTTTTATTGCAAATTCGGATTGTCTGACTAAAAACAGACTACTTTTGTTCGGAACATTTTGACTGAAATTATCATTTTTTTTTAGTTATCCGGCGAGGAAAAATCAAAATTTTTGAAATTTTCGATTTCTTGTTCTAAAATAAAATGTGTGCCTAAATAAATATAGTTTAATGTTCTACCGTTTTTGTACAAATAAGTTTCTTAAAAAAGGTGGTAAAAATCCCATCCCATCATTGGATATCCGTGGGCAATCTGGACAGGATAACCCACGGATATCGATTCTATTACATCCGTAGGATATATGTATTTTGTACAACTATAGGATATCAACATCCCGTCAGGATATCCGTAGGCAATCAGTTGCGGATATCCTACGGATATCCATAATTGGATCTTTACAGGACATTAATATCCAGTCAGGTCAACCTTGGGATGACCTGGGGATATGTCCATGGGATAATCCCAAATCTGGGACAACGGGACTGTGATAGGATATCCTCAGGATATCGTGTGCTGTCTGGGATGTAGTATTTAAAATATAACATTAAAACATTAATGTAGATATGTTGAGAGGATATTGCTTTAATGTTGTCTTTTTAATAATATAACTTTGTAACATTGCTGACTGGGACATAATCTATAACATACTTGTTATATAAACGTTAAAATTATTTCTTGAATAATGTTACAAAGTAACGATGATACATTACTGTTTTATTTCGGTAATGTTTTCATGTTTAGTGGGTGGCCCCCCCATCATGCAGGGAACGCCTGGCAGTCGCCAACCACGATGGTTCCACACACTGCACGGAACGCCTCGCAGCCGGAAGCACCCCAAACAGGCTTATTCCGTGGACACTTAATGGCTGCGGCTGTTGCAAATTTGCGTACAATCTGTAAACGAATGCGGAATGATGCATGGTCTGCAGACACACCATGCCATAAATTAGTAGCGCATGCGCATCAGAAAATAAGATAAAATTCCAATAAGTGTATAATTTAATACCTTAATGGACATGTTATGTACAAATTATTATGTATATACCTCCGACAACGTACATGGTATATGATATTGATGGATGTCAGTAACTGAATATATATTTCATATCGTATGTATATTTAAAAATACATATTTAAATTCCAGCATCTAATGTATATGCTATGTATTGACATATCCACAGGATGTCATGTGGGATTAGTGGTTTGATTGTAATTATGAGGGCCTTGTTCGACGTAATTACAGTCCCCCTCCCTTCAATTTTATCCCAACCCTAAATATTGTAATTGAGACTTTAAATGTAATGAAAGAGAAAATATGAAGGGGTGTTACCTAGGTAATATTTTTGATAATCTTAAATAATTTGGGTGACATCTAGCGGAAAATAGTGGTACTACAATGAAAACTGTAATTGTGTAGAACACGGTCCTCATATAATTATGATCAAACTTCGCTAAGGTAAGTTCGTTTAATCATACAATTATCCCTGAGTATAACTCCAAACAAAATAATAATAATAAATGAACTTTATTGAACCACAAACTGATTCAATAGGCTATTGACCTAGGTCCTTCAGCCTATTGTTACAATTACATATACACACATACAATATTTTACAATTTTATGATACCTACAATAAATAATATTTTATGTGATAGCTGTTATAGTTATACTAATATCAACAATAATTATAACAATAATAATATGTTTCGATGTTGATTAATTGTTATTGGCTAATCTTTGTAGATTTTCTAATAGGGTTTGTTCCGGGTGCTTATGTACCGTTCTTATTCCTGGGTCTCTTCTAATGCAGTATTTCTCGATTCTCTCAAGATTTTGTGGTATCTGCGAAAATCTTTTAGATAGATGGGTTAGACGGTCTTCTATAGGCATTATATTAGTCTGTTGGTATAAAAGACAGTTGGGGGTGTTGTGCAGCGGGTTGAGAGGATGTCGAATTTTGGTTATCTTCCTTATTGATGTTGTTTCTGCCACCTTATTTATTTTTTTTAATGCCTGTTTTTTGCAATTCAAAAACAAAACGTGTCCATATTCAATCATTGGTCGACAAATAAGCTTGTAAATTCTACTAGCTGTCTCTATGTTGATCCCCGTCCTGTTATATGTCAAACTTCGGAAGTGTTTGGCTCTCGATATGATATTCTTTTTCTTGAGCTCAACATGGGCATTAAAATTGATTTTGTTGTCGAAGGTTATTCCAAGATAATTGATCTTAGTTACTGGATATGTAAAGTATGTTGATACATGTTCAGCGATGGGGAATTATCCGATGGGTAGTGGTTGAACAAAATAAACTGTGTTTTTAGAGGATTTGGCTTGAGTCTCCATTTGTTGAACCACCTGCATGTTGTATTTACTAATGATTGCAGATTTTGTGATACCTTGGTGGTGGTTCTGTCATGGGATACGAGGGCGGTATCGTCAGCAAATTGAAGGATATATCCATCGTGAGCGAAGTGCTCAGGGTCGTCGTGTTGGTAGTTGTAAATATCCGAACAGTAAACGTTGTAAAGCAGTGGTGATAGTGGTGAACCCTGTGGTAATCCTTGTTCGGGGGTGAATTCATCTGAGTGGGTATTTAGGATCTTTACTTTCAACGTTCTGTTGGTAAGCAGGCTTTTAATAAAAAATGATATATTTTGGACATCCTATCTCATAAAGCTTGAATAATAGACCATCGTACCACACATTCACAAAGCGTGTTGATGCTTTGTTGATATCCAGGAATAGTGCACCAGACTTGTTCCTATTAAGCTTGCTCGTTTCTATATTGTTGGTTAAAATTGAAAGAGGGTGTATTGTTGAATGACCCGTTTTAAATCCGAATTGGTATCCAGGGATTTGATTTCCTATGGCTTCTTGTATTCTGTTTTTAATTATTTTCTCTAAATTTTTCCCTAATACTGGTAGTAGTGTGATTGGTCTGTAGCTGTTTGTTTTAGAATGGTTTAGGTTCTGCTTGGATATAATGATTATGATGCCGATTTTCTGCTCTGGTGGTATATATAGTGGTTTTTCAGACAAAATTCATATATTTTCTTAATGTGTAGGTGTACTTTTTTGTCTAGTTTCCTTAACAAGTTTTTGGTGATGTAGTCGTGGCCCGGTGCTGTACTTTTACCTTGGTGTATTATATCGAAATATTCTTCTTCTGTTATAGTGTGTTCTTCAACTGGTGGTATCTCTGAGAAATATGTTTCACACCATAGGGTAATGGTGTCGTAATGTATGTTATCGAAATTGTTATCTTCATATTTTTTGTACACTTTCTTGTAATGTTTGCTAAAAATGTATGCTTTTTCAGCAGGTGTTTCGTATTTTTCACCGTTCTCCTCTATGACTTGCTTATTTCCAGTTTTGTTTTTATATTTAGATAGTTTTTTGATCTCTTGCCAATAAGTTTTTCCTTTTTTGGAGTTTATATTTTCGCATTCTCTTATCCACTTGTCGAGTTTTAAATTGTTGGATTAGTTCTTGAATGTTTTTGTTAAATCAATTTATCTCCGTTTTCATGTCTGGGTCTGCATTGGCTTTGTATTCCCGACACATTTGTCTTTTCTTTTTTATAAGGCTTATAATATAGGGTGGAAGTTCGTGTGTATAATAGTTATATTTCGTCCTGGGCATATTTTCTAGAATTAGCGACGTTAGCTTAGCGTTAAAGTTTGATATTTGTTGGCTGGTAATTTCTATGTCTTCCGAATCTTCCAAATATGATAACATACCTTCGTTCACTTGGTTAGTGTCTGTTTTGGAAAAGTTATACCTTTGAACTTCGCTGTTCTGTGTCGACTCTTGTAGGTCTAATGTTAAGATAAGTCCAAGATGATCCAATCCCAGGTCTGGGGTTTCTTCTACATTGAGGATATTACTTGTATATAATATAAGATCTGGAGTGGCATCGTTATTATGTGGCATTATGAAGGTTGGTGCAGTTTCCCACATTTGAAAGTTGGAGTTCTGTAGAAATGTATTTAATTGCCTTTTTTTGGCTCGGTTGTTTGCATTCAAATCACCTATTATTAGAGAATATTTATAAAGAGATGCTTTTCTGAATGTTTTCTTCGATTCTTGCCGTTGGGTGAATGTATACTAAAAATATATGTAATTTGTCATCTGCAAATGGGACAGTGAAATGTATACATTCGTTAAGATAATAGTTAATGGTGGGAGGGTTTGCTTTTCCGATTCCGAGACTAGGTTGGGCTTGTACGAGAGAGCCTCCTCTGGTTTTGTTGTGAATTTGAGTTCCATTAAGTTGTATTACCGACCAATTCTTGTCCAAACAAAAATAATCACAAAGCAATTTTCACACATAGAAATAAATTCAACCTGTAACAGTAAGCTCAAGCGAGAGCAAGTTCGTAAACAAAATCGGCTCCAACTTACGGCAAGCGCCAACAGAGGTGGACGCCGATGCATCCCACCTTGGGAGCAACACAGTTCACAGAACGTCAGTTCAATCTTGAGCTCGCTTATCTGCCTCTTCTGTTTCCTAGGTGTGGAACTTTAGAGTACAGTAGTGCTCCTCTTGAGCGGTCTTACTTGCCTCCTGTGCTTCCTAGGTGTGGAACATTGGAGCTTAGATAAGCACCCTCGAGGAACGCTAGAGTCCCTGTCACTCCTCTGGGGAGTTTTCTTACTTGCCTCCTATGCTTCCTAGGTGTGGGACATTGGAGCACGTGCACTCTCGGAGCCGCTTACTGGCTACCCCTGCTTCCTAGTGGAACATTGGAGTGCATAAAGCATCCTCTCGAGAGGACGGTTGTACCCACGTACTTTCTGGAATTACGCCACCGGCCTGTCAGCTGCTGTACTTGTGTGCCAAGACTTTTAGTGGTAGTTAGTGTTAGGACCTTAGAATATTCATCTTCAGCTAAGAACTTATACTTGTGAATTAATAAAGTATTTACCCACGTAAATCTTCTTTCTCTGGGCCTTAACCCACAACCCCATACACTTCTGTGTAACAGACAATTTTTTTCATAAATATATTTAGAATGTCATGAAACGTGGAAATTTTAAATTTAAGCAAAGAAACATTTTTTTAATCATTCATTACATTGATGATATAACCATCATTAAAAATAAAATATGCCTCCATGATGACAGTCAATTGGGAAATATTGTTTTCTATACATAAATGGATATTAAATCGTCAATGAAACAGATTGAACAAGGAAAGCTGGAAGAACTAATTACAATATTTTTCGAGTCGAGAAATAATTTATTTTCAAGTACTTAATTTAAAGTATAATAATAATAATAAAACTACAGGTAGTAATACGAGCCCCTTTATCCCTGAAGGCCATGGAAGAGCCTTGTGTGAGTGGGACTACACGTTTAGAGACAAGGGACATATCCAATAATATTTGAATATAATGGAATTAACCACTTCCTTGAAAAAAAAATCCCAGTGCTATGGTCATAAATTGAACCCGTGAATTCTGGGTGAGTCATGTGTGCTTGACTCTCAAACGAGTAGTCATGTATCAGTAGTTAATATAAAAACAATTATAGTTGTCTCCACATATTTAATGCAAATAAAAAATACTATAAAAACAGGCCATTAAAATATCAAAGTTGGTATATTTACCTGCCGAGACGGTCCTACAGATTAGTACTTAAAATTTTTGAGTATTAGAATAAACAAAATGAATACTAAAGAATTAAAAATCGTGTTTTCGGCAGAAATTTAATGACGTTTCTGGTAGATTAAAAAATCTTATGCCGTTTTGAGTCAAGATAGGATACATATTGGTGTCCATCCTTCACGATATTGATAGATAAATTCAAAGTACGGCTCTGCTTATCTATTCTAGCTAGGTGTGATTTGCGCAACTATATTTCAGGAGGAAAGAAATTTAATTAAAAGGGGATTATTATTTCCGATTATTTATTTTAATTATGCCAGAATATACCATCCATGAGAACAATGCTGTTCTATGTATTGTGGCTAAGAAAAGGAGGTTTTCCTCGTTGTTAAAATATTGCCCAAGTGTTCAAGTGTGGGCCACCCTACGAGCGACGTGGTTAGCGTCACTGGTGTAACCTGGCTAGCACAGTAAAGATAAGGAGAGCAAAAGGGCGTGGAGTTCAAGGCTTGGGCGCCATTGATTACTAAGGGTAATCAAAGAAAATTGAAGATAAAGATAAACCAAAGACAAAAGTTACATATGTACAATAGAACTATATTACAAAATATTATATTACAAAACAATGAGCTATCACAGCATCAGCGATACTGTATAGCAAAATATCACCAAAATATGTACAAGGTAAACTATATTACAAGATACACTATATTACATATTGCTCAACAGCAAGATAAACTTGAGGTGTTTACGAGATAAAAAAAACTATATTACAAAAGATACATCTCGTAACTTTACCTCAATACTAAAAATCATATATTACAAAAGATATGAACATTTACGAGATTTAAACCGAACTATAATACAAAGGTATCTCGCAAACGATCCGACAAATAAACTATATTACAGCACTAGATATACTAAAGTGCAACACAAAAGACACACCATTAGATTTACTAAAATGGCGACACAAAATATATTACAAAGATAATAAAACTTAACCTAATAAAAGATATGCTATTTCACTCGAACCTGATATTTATTTGAGCCTACCAGTATATAGCCTCCCCGCTACGTAATGCCAAATACTCAAAAACGGGACACCCCAAGTTATATAACCATAAAAAAATAATACTAGAACTCATCTCTAGCAATTAAAATACGGGACACCCCAAGTTATATAACCACAAAAGATAATACACATCTCACCGCGCCCCGAACATCCGAATTCCTTTAAATAAATAATCCACATAAGTGATGCGACTTGACGAGTCAAATCTAGGAAATATCAGATCGCACGACGCGTATTATGTGCAAATAACTGACGTGTCTAACCATTGAGACACATCTAAAACAAAAGTACTTTGACACAGCGAATTTGCGATACTGGCAAAATTCAAAAAAATATCGTGTTATCAAACAACTACGATTACGTTAAACGTTGAATACAAGAAATCGATACTACGAAGAAATATTTGTTACCGCGAATTTAAGATATAAATAACTACGACGAAATATTTGTAACAACGGATTTAAGATATGAGTGACTACGAATTAATGTGTAGCACTAGATATGCGAAAATAATCCCTTTTACAGGTAATAATCAAAGGTACTTATCTTTTATTATAATATCCTGATGAGGGAAATTCCTAGGTATGCCCCTGTCCTCCGATGATAATAGATTATAACCGTTGGGTAGTTAAATGGTTCATGATCTCCATTTTGCTCTAGCGAGATGTCACATGTCGTACCATTCCACTTTGAAGGTTATGAAATCGTAGAGGCGTGCTATGCTCGAATAACATAAATAATTTCTTCGCCCAGGTTTTCGTATGCTTGATAGAAAATCTTAAATAGATGTTGTGTCGAAAATTTCATAATAAAGGTAAACGTAGTATTCTTATCCCATAAAGTTATCAAGGAAACGTATATAAAAACGTAGTATCAACATATAACGTAGATAATTTTGCTTAAAGCAAAGGTGTAACATCAAGATCACTTCGACGTTGAAATGAAATTTGTAATAAAATGAAAGAAAGAAAGAACGAAAGAAAGAAAGAACCTTATACGTCTATAAGGTTCCTCTCTACCAATATCCCCGTTAGGGTCTTACAAAATTTCTATTACGTCCACCTCGAAGGACGGCTCGAGTGAAAGAGAGCGAATTTAGTCTAACGCGGTGTATTGTGACATATGTTTCGGACCGACAGTAATGCGGCTCCGCCCCAAAAAGTAGTTCTCTTTATTTTAGTGAAATATTAATTAGCCAAATGATCTATAATGTTACTGATAGTTCTACGTTTCATGTGACTATCCGACTTTATTATAAATACTCGACTCAACTTCATTTTTCAGTCAGTTTGATCTATTTCTTTAATTTAATTTGAATATTATCGAGCGTGCGCTGTTTAATATACTGATGCGTAAGTATAAGCTACTGCCAACCTCTCATCTGTCCAGAAATGTTCGTTATAGTACCAGAGCATAGGAGAATAAAATGTTTGATTATTAACATTTTTCTAATAATTCTTAGAAAATGTAACGAAGGATGCTATTGCGCATTCCGCACGTTACAGTATTAATAAGTAATACATTATATTTATAATTTGCCATTTTCTACCAAATTTGAACACTCTCATATCTATATGTAAGTGGCATAGCCATGAGGTTTTTTATGTGCAGTAAATATATGGAGACAACTATATGTGGTTTTTAGCCAGATGAATATTTAAATGTTTTTAATTTTATGTATTCTTTACACTATCACCTTAGTATAGAGCTGGAATAACAACCAAATTGTGGATTACTGCTAATCATATAGGAATCGCCAATTATGATGAAGTTGGGCAGTAGACAAGTTAGACTTCACTCTTCCCAGGAAGGAAAACAACTGGCCAACTGGCCAAGTAGTAACAATGTGTTGGACTATGCAGTGTACTTCATTTGTATTATAATTCAGTATGAAAAATGTTGTTACATCCATGCAGTAAAAAGCCCGTTCTTAGAAGTTAAGCATGTGGAATAGTATTCAATGTATTTAGTAATTTTAAAAATTCTAAGAGTGAAACAGAGAAGATAAAGGAAATTAAAGCAAAAACTTCTCGAGCAACAGGTGGGTTGACACATGCTACATTCAACTATATAGGGTGTTGGTATGACCGATATGGGGAAGTATGCTTTTGGTAATTTTCGGATAATGGGCTTGGATATAAATGGACCTATGGTGGCAGATAATTTTTGGTAAAATATTAATTTATTTCACCCAATCTGTCAACATATTACCACCATTACTTGCTATTTTGTATCATGTACACAAAATTTATTATATTATTATATTTGAACACATAACTACATTAGTTTTCGAGCACTGAAACTTGCACGTCACCGTTTTGTGATCATTATTTATTTCTCCAATTACATTTGTGGAAGGTGTGGTCTATCTAAGTCTCAGAACCTAAACTGGCATTTGCTGTACCATAAACACTTTTATCGGGTCATGGGTGTTTTCTCTTTCTAGCGTAAGTTAAAAAAACAAAATACACTTTCTAGATAAGGTAGTACGATCAAACAAAAATTTAAAAAGCAGCGTCAAAATTCTTTTTAAATAAAATATACTTTTGTACCAATTAGACTATATGGATGGAGTTACTGGGAAATAATCCACATGCCAGAATTGAAATTTTGACTTAACTACACTAACTGATTTATAATAACTCTATTTAAATTTGAAAAAAGGACAGAGTGATAGAAAATGTCTAATGCTCTATATTTGTAGTTGAACTAAGCGACAAATGCTGAAATAGAGATTTTCGTTTTTCTATAAAAGAGCTCAAATGACAGTTGGTTCCTTTTATATTTTCAGTGGTTCTTTGTCCCTGGTTATTTTTAAATATTTTAAAACAATCTGTTGTGTCTGTTATTTGCTTCTTTGTATATTTAGGGGAGAATCAAATGAAAACTTAATAATTCTAAATCCGCAATAAAACATTTGAAGAAATCAAAACTTTAGACAGATTTTATTTGAAACTTCAAAATGATGGCTGGGTCGTTTTTCAATAACGCCATCTATACTGGATGTCCAGTTATAGTGTTCCTTCGGAAGATTGTGCAAAAACGGCTAACTTATAAAAAAAGCTTTGTTAACAAAATATTCAATGTTTCATCTCTACTACAAAGTAAAATTGTTTTCAATTATACAAGGTGTCACAAAAAGGAGTTTCACAAGAAACTATGATTTCTTAAAATGGAACACGCTGTATTTTAAGCAGTCTGTATTATACTCTAAAATATTCTGCCAATCGACTTTTTCCCGTCTTTTTTGACAATTTACAAACATTTTTTTGACTGCCATATCTCCACGATTTATTAATTATTTTCTCTAAAAATGTAGGATGTTATTTGATAATGATGAATTTACTGAAAAACATTTTTGAAATAAATTATTATTGTACTGTATGTCCAAAATATTTGTTTATATTTCTTGAATATTTAATTATTAATTTTCTCAACTTTTTTAAATGGAATGCCTATAATTTCTTGACATGGATGAATAAAGCATTGAATTGTATTCCTCAGATTTTAATATCAAACACTTAATTTTTATTTCAAACTGTTTTTGAGATATGATTATTTTAAATGATTTTTGCATAAATTGAGGTGCTCTTTATTTTTATCATTAAAATCTGGCATGGCTTTGGTCTTTTGTTTTGGATTTGTTTTTCACTTTGACATTTCTGTAAGGTGTTTAAGATTATTGTGATTAGGGAGAATTAATACGATTAAGTGACATTTAAATATAGGAATTATAATTATTGTCAACAAGATTTGATATCTATAGTGTATTTTATTGGTGAATGCGATGGAAATTGTTTATTGGTATCAAGAGTGGTATCCTGATAGAAGGTGTCTTGATGTGAGGTCTCCAGAAAATTTGAAAGAACGTTTTGAATGTACTGGAAGTGTTGCATTTGAAAAGAAGGCGAGACGATGAAATGTATTAAGTGAAAACATTGAGCTGGATATAACTTTAGTGGTAATTGAAAATCCTACGGCAAGTGTTCGAAAGTTAAGTAGGTATTTAGAGGTCAGTAAATCTAGTGTTTCCCTATGTCTATCTATAAGTTTCACCCCTATCGACTACAGCTGCATCAAAAGAACTTTTGGATGTGGATTTAAATCATAGATTAAATTTTAGTGGGTTCAAAACCAAATCGGTGAAAATGGGGAATTTTTCAAATTTGTGTTCACGGATGAATCAATATTTCATTGCAACAGCTTTGTGAATAGGCACAATTTACATTATTATGACAGAGAAAACCCTTATGTTGTACAGAAAAATAATTCCCAGCACAATTGGAGTTTAAATGTTTGGGGAGGAATTGTACATGATTGTTAATGTTTCTCACTTTTTTTAGGGAAATGTGAATGGAGCAGTCTTCTTGGATCTTATGCAAAATACGTTTCCACAAATGATCGAACATATTCCTGATTATATTACAAATAATATGTGGTTACAACTTCATGGTGCACCACCACATTTTAGTAGAAATGTTAGGCAGGCAACTAGTAACCAGTTTCCTGAAAGATGGATAGGAAGAGGTCTGATATTTTAATAAACTGTTAAATAATATCTAATTTTTGAGTTCATTAAATTATGTTAGGTCACACTGCATGGCCGTCTAGGTCACCCAACCTGACACAATGGATTTTTTCCTTTGGGGATTTGTGAAGTTTGACGTTTATAAAGTAGAATAAACGACTCGAGAAGACATGATGGAAAGGTGTTGTCAGTGCTTCAATCATGTAAATGTTGATATGTTATACGATGTACGGCGTCCATTTACCAAGAGACTTCGGTGTTGCGTGTATCAAAATGGTGGACATTTTGAGCAATTTCCATTTTAAAAAATCATACTTTCTTGTGTAACTCGTTTTTGTGACACCTTGTATAATTGAAAATAATTTTACGTTGTAGTGGAGATGAAACATCGGAAATTTTAAGAAAGTCTTTTTATAAAGTGTTAGGTTTTTGCACAATCTTCCGAGGGAATACTAACTGGACACCCCGTATATGATTGATGTAATTCAAAACACATTAAAATAAAAAAATATATGAAATAAAAAGAAATATTGGACATTTCTCAGTTGATATTGAAATACTATCAATACAAGTTATATACAAAATTATCACTTACAACTAAATATTATATAAAAAGCTACAATAATCAATGTCTATAAAGTTAACAGCTGAAAACCCACTCTTATTGAATCGCTTTAATTAATAGGAGCATAGACTTTTAAAATATCAACGAAATTACTTATATATTATAAAAATAAATACAACTGTATAATTAAAATCGGTATTAGTCTTTGACACTCTTTTAAGTGTGACTTTCATATTTTAGCACAGATAACAAAAAATAATGGATACATGAGATAGGCAACAAATATCAATATTTTGCCAGTTTCATAAAGTAAATATTTAATTTCTATTTCTACTTCATTGGTCTTACATAAATGAACACAAATATTAATAAATATAAATAATTTGTCGCTTCAGTTTCATATTACATAAAAAACTCCTGGGTAGAGTGAGACAGTGTGAGTCATGCATTAGGAGGTCGATCCAAACAACTTATTTCTAGCACCCTTAAGCCTCTCATACTTGGATCTGTTAATTTTAGTCCTCTTGGTTCATACACTCTTTCATTTTGCTCCGCTATATATTTTGATACCTTCTTTAGACACTGAAACATAAAATGTCTGTTATTACATTTAGATTCAAATAAGTTTGATATATTATTAACATTGGTACAGAAAACTTTTAATCATGCTGTGAACTTAAGGATGTATGGGAGGTACACTCGGAATCAAAAATAGTAAAAATTGGTTAATATCTATGTCTATTGTGTAATCTAGATGAATTCTACTGAACTAAAACAGGCAGTCACTTTTCTGCTTTTCATGAATTAAATACATACCATAATAGAGTAAGCAATTTTTCTCACTTGCACTGCTTATCCATAAAGACGAGTGACGAAGAAAGGCAGATGTTACCACCAGACTTTGCTTTTCCATGTTGTCACGTTTTTAAGATCGGTTAACCCATGTTTCAAGAAAAGTGGTATTTTTTGTCAATAATAATTTATTTCGCAAGAACCTTTTAGTAAACTGTAATTAAACTCTGCAATTATCTTATTAAGATCTCAAACTGCATGCATACAAAATTTGGAAAAGGTGTTAATATTTTTTCAATAGTTTTTGAGCTGTTATACTCATATTTATAACTCATGTTAAATTAAAATCGTTATAAATCAAAAACGGTTTAGAGAATTGATTTGAATTTATTGGGGTGATTTATGAAGACATAAAGAACGATTGCCCAAAATTTCATTAATCTCTTACCATTTTTTAATTGCTCCCATTGAGCTGTTATGTTCAATAACATTACATTTCCTGTAAGAATTAAGATCGATATAAATCAAAAACATTTTTGAATCGCTCCCATACATCCTTAATAATAACAATAATTCATTTATTTAGGTAATGAAAGCTACACAGTTTCATGTACATCTTACGTCTAACGAAAGTATAGATACAAAAATAAAATCCATGATTCAATAATCAAACAAGTAGAATTATGAAGTGGCCTTAGTGCTATTTAAATAATAAAATACTGAATACTCTACAATATAAAAATCAATTTATAAATGATTACGAGAGAGGGTTATTCAGTGCTTCACAACTCACACTTTCTATATATTCTATATAAGGGTAAAAATTTTATATCGGCACAATCGCATATCCGAAGCGATTTCTCGTAAACTATTAGGCCTAAAAGCATTAAATTAAATACTTATGTTAATCCCAAATGGGTGTCTAATTGGTATAAATATAATGGAATTCATGATAGGTAGTACTTTTTTAAAATGTATATATTTATGGCGAAATCGTCGTTCCGGTAACTGTCCTAAAACTCAATATTTCAACTTTAAAGAGTATTTTTCGATAGTTTATTTGTTTGACGTAAACAAAAATATTAACAAAGTAATTTTCAAAGTATCTACTATCCATATATAGCCGGCTTTATCCGATCAATCGTCATTATATATTGTAAATAGTCGATTGTTTTACGTCCGGAGGGTTAATCATCATTCCGGAAACACAAGAAACATTTTTAAATATTCCGTGCCCATAACCTCACATCACGACGCATGTGCACCAAAACATGGCTTGTGGTACGTTGAATCCAGAAAAGCTGGTAAGTTTTTGTAAATATTTATGTTGTTTTTTTAATAAATTAATGAAGGGCGGAATATTTTTGCGTACCTTTATTCTCCATCAATTCGGAAACGTGTGTTGATCATAGCATTCTCTTCTTAGATTGCTTTAATCAATTGCTTTAGTAATACCGGTAATCGTAAACATAACCTCATAATTTCATGTTGCTCGGCCGATAAATTAGGTATCTAAGAATAATTTTATCAGATTTCGTCATTTCGGAAACCGTTTTTAGATGCTAAATTGTTTCCGAAATGATGGTATTGTTTCCGGGGTGACGCACATTTTTTTATAATGCCTATGGTGAACAATTTGATACCTTATTTCAGAATGTCATGGAAGAGTAAAGATTTATTGATTTAATGAAAAAATTGAAAAGAGATCGCGAGTTGGCGTATGTGAAAATGGAAATTGAGAAAAAAAAGAATAAAGATCAAAGAAAAGTTAGTTGGACTTTACGTAAAATTAAATGAAGAGCGGGTAGCAGAAATGATGATAAAATTGAATCAAACAACGATATTAATATGGACTCAGTTTCTGATAATATTTCAGAATTGCTCGAAAAGGAGCCCGATAAGGAAGCTGATCAAATGGAGAGTCAGGCTTCAACAAGAACTATATTCATAAGAAAGCCAAAACAAACAATTAAAAAAACTTGTAACAGAAAAATGCAATTAGCAACTCAAGACTACATGGAAAATAATTCACCCCCAAATAGTGATGATGAACAATTGCAAGATAATAAACCTGAACAGACAAATCGCCAAATGAATAAACATGCAGAAATTCATAACAATATTGAAAACTCTCAACACTCGGACAACGTGTCTGATGAAACTCATAACTCAGGACCCTCTCAAATTGCAAACAAGTCATATAAATTTGAAACTCCCGGAACATCTCAAACTCAAAACTCGCCCAAAAATCAAGCAGGTCGGAGAAAAATTAAACGTGATAGAGCAATGTGTTACAGGAAGCTAAAAGAATCTGAGAGAGAAATTGCTAAATTAAAAAGGAGATTGGATAGCTCTAGAAAACGGGAAGAAAGACAAAGACTGAAAATTGCAGGCCTGCAGTCTCAGAGTAGGCAATCAGAACGTCAATATGTGGATTCCCCAAATACTAAGGTAAACCAAATGACAGAAGGACTTAATGTATCTCAAGAAGTTAAGAAACATTTATTATTTGGTGAAGTAATTTGTGCCCAGTTATCTGAGAATGTACAAACATAGAATAAACAAGAAGAAAAAGAAATTGCATCAAAACTGATCAGTGGTAAAATATTAAAGAAATATAAGATGATTGGTCAGGTTAAGAAAATTGTTTCTTACAAGATGCATAGGAAACAAATTAACAGTTTGCATTTGAGTAAAAATGAGAGAAGGAAAAGAAATAGCGAAATGGCACAGAAAATTAGAAACTCAGTTCAGGAGTTCCTAGAAAAAGACAGTAGTTCAAAAATGTGTCCAGGAAAAAGAGACTATATCAGAAAAGGAAAAATAAATAAACAAAAGAGACTGTTGCTCGACACAATAAAGAATTTATATAAAAAATATATTGAGACTGGAGGAATAAAGATATCAGAGTCCACATTTCAGAAATATAGACCATTCTGGAAAGTACGGGCAAAACAAAGAAACCGAGAAACATGTGCCTGCATTAAGCTCGAAAATATATCTCTTACGTATCGAGAATGCATTTAGCAAATATGATACATGCAAAACGTCCTAGAGAGCTAATCAGTGAGTTAGTTTGTGATTTAACAAAAGTTGACTGTATGTTTAGACGTGCCACATGCAAATCTAAAGTATGTCATTTAAAAGATGTACTGCAACAGTCCTTAAGTGAACAAATCAGATACTACCAGTGAGGACTGTAAAAAGTGAAAAGACTTCTACAATAAAAAAACTTTTAGAAGTACTCAATAAACAAGCAATTGAATTTATGAAACATTTTTTTATAATGGAGCACTAGATGCAAGAACTACAAAATAAGAAGGAATCACTTACAGAGGAAGAAATAATAATTCAGGTAGATTTTTCAGAAAATTATGTGGCGAAATATTCATCCGAGATACAATTGATGCACTTTGGTGCATCTAAAAAGCAAATTTCCCTTCATACCGGAATTTATCATTTTTGCGAAAATGGATCTACATCAGTCGTTAAGAATCAATGTTTTTGTTCGGTTAGCGATACTTTAGATCATCAGACCCACGCCATCTGGGCTCATCTTCACAAATTGTTATCGGATTTAGCTACAGAACTACCAAATATATCAGGAATACATTTCTTTTCTGATGGTCCAACATCCCAATATCGAAATAGATTTAACTGTCACTTTCTTATAACAAAGATTCCGATGTACTTTAAAAATATACAGGAAATCAGTTGGAACTTCACAGCAAGTGGACATGGTAAAGGCACAATGGATGGCGTAGGAGGAGCTGTAAAGAGAAAAGCTGACAGTTTAGTTTTATATGGTAATGACATATCGTCGGCTGCGACGTTTATTAATAAGGTTTCACCAAATAGTTCCATAAAAATATGGGAAGTGACTAGTGGATGAAATACAGAAATGTAAACTAGAGTTGGCCAAGAGTTCTCCTGTTCCACAAATAATGTCTTTTCATCAAATAACATGGTCCAAAAAAAAAAATCTACAGTTGTTTTTTTGAGAGAAACTAGTTGCTTCTCTTGCCCTCTTGGCGGCATATGTTCGCACTTTAGTCTGAAGACCCCTAATGTCACACTATTGCCGGAGGAAAAATATAATGAAGAGACAAGAAAGAAAGCTAAGGTTGATTCGGTGCCGAATAAAAAGAAAGAAGGAAGGGCGAAAAAAAGTAAACTCAATTTGTTGCGTAAGGAGGACTGTAGCGTACTCATTTTAAGATAGAAGCTACATGTACATTTTATATAGAGCTCCCCAAAAAGAAATGAAAAGCTGTAACCAAGAAAGAAAATAAGAAATACTTCAAGAATAATATTCTGACAAAAATTAATAAGATCTAATTTGCTGTTTGTTTTAACTTGAAACAATATTATATTATTGTATTATACTTTTGCAATATATGATAATTCAAGATATTTAATTTTATTTTATTAAATCTGTGGTTAACACTAACCACAATTGGTGACCCCGACATGATACAATTGGCGTGGTTTCGTCTAGACCATTGACCAGTTGGAGCTTTTTGGTGCCCGGCGCAGAGGAAGTCTCATCTGAAATTTATAGCTGAATTTATGGTTTTGGATCCCTCCGAATTGGCAGTCTGAGAGTTGTTTTTATTAGCATTGATGCTAAGTGTTATTTGCGAGGCCAAGTGAGTACGTTGCATATATTACTCACCATTACTTAAAAGTTTGCTAAGCAATCAATATTTTATTTTTTTTTTTTTTTTTTCCTACGTCTGTCAATTTGTGATATTGATAATGGTTGATCCACCTCAGACAACTGTCGAGTTAATCGAATCCCTGCCTGTTAATCAACAATGTGTAACGTCTGTCAAATTACCCCCTTTTTGGATGTCAAATCCATTGATATGGTTCATGCAAGTTGAGGCACAATTTAATGTTTCGAGAATAACCTCTGATCGTAAAAAATACGACCTAATTGTTGCCCATTTACCCTTGGAGATAATCAATAATATTTACGATGTTATCATTAATCCTCCAGAACGAGATTTGTATGGTAATTTGAAAACTATTGTAATTTCACGCCTTTCCTCCAGTGAAGAGAAAAGGCTTGAAGATTTATTAACCGGTTCAGAAATTGGAACCAGGAAGCCTTCAGATTTTTATCGTTCTATGTTAGGTGTTGTTGGCGGTTCGCACATGGTGAGTCAGGATTTGCTAATGAATTTGTGGAAGCGACGTTTACCGAAAACAGTTTATATTGCCTTGACTGCTTCGGGAAAGTCAGATTTGCAAGTAGTTCTCGACATAGCTGATAAAGTTTGGGAATCTTGTCAGACTCCAGTTCAATCTAACTTTTCCGCTTTGCCTGTTTCAATCCCTGACACGTTTCCGCCCACAACATTATCAGACATTTTAACTACTTTTAATAACTTTTCTACAAGTTTCCAATTGACTTTAAATCAAGTTTTACAAAGACAACAATCACTTGAATCACAATTGTCTACTTTACAATCTTCGAATGATACGATTCGCCCTTCCACGTCTCTAAATGAGACACGTTGCACTAATTGTCATAACCGACGTCGTTCACATTCACGATTTTCTAATAATCGAAATAATTTTGATCCTTCATGCAACACAACTTGCTATTATCATCAAGTGTATAAAGACCGAGCATATATGTGCGGCGGTCCTTGGTGTACTTTTTATAACGTTCCATTATTTGATAATAAATCAAATAAATCGAATAATTCAAAAAACTAGACAGTTCTATTGTCATGTCTGCTGACACTAGAGAGCTTGACAGCAGACGTCGCCTTTTTATTTTTGATGTATCAAATAATTTTCGCTTTTTGATTGATACCGGAGCAGATTTGTCGGTTATACCGAGAAATGCTTTTACAGATTTAAAGGTAAACAAGGATTTAGTTCTTACCACAGCTAACGGTGGAATTGTTTACACCTACGGTAAGAAACTTTTGAAAGTTAATTTGGGATTACGTCGTGTGTTTACTTTTATTTTTAATATAGCTGACATACAGATCGCGATTATTGGTGCAGATTTTTTGGCACATTTTGGTTTAATTGTGGACTTGAAGAACAATATTTTGATCGATAACAAGACAAGTTTGTCAGTGAATTGTTACGCCGAAACTAGTTCTGTCATTTCCACAAGGTTATTTTCTTTTGAAGACCAATATACGGCATTATTGCATGATTTTCCGCAATTGGTGGGAACACCAGATTATTTTTTACCTGTAAAACATACTGTTCAACATTTTATTGTGACTGAGGGTCATTTACCTTTTAACCGTCCACGTAGATTGGATGCAGTGAAATTTGATATTGCTAAGGAGGAGTTCGCCCATATGGTAGAATTAGGGATTTGTAGAGCATCTTCTTCATCTGTCGCTACTCCACTACATATGGTTGCACAAAAGGAACCCAATGACTGGCGTCCGTGTGGTGACTACCGACAGTTAAACTCTGTAACAGTTCCTGATAGGTACCCCTTACCACACATACAAGATTTTAATGCTCATTTATTTGGTTGTAAAGTATTTTCGAAAATCGATTTGATTCGTGCTTATCATCAGATACCTGTCGCCGAATGTGACATTTATAAGACAGCAATCACAACCCCTTTCGGCTTATTCGAATTTATGCGAATGCCCTTTGGTTTGAGAAATGCTGGTCAGACATTCCGAAGATTTATGAATGAAATTTTTTCTAACTTGAAATTTGTTTTCGTGTATCTTGATGATATTCTTGTAGCGAGCTCGGATCATACACAACATTTGGAACATTTACGCTTAATCTTTGAACGCCTTAATGACTATGGAATCAATATCAAACCAACTAAATGTGTTTTTGGCACTAGTGGTTTGACCTTTTTGGGACACTATATTAGTCCAGAAGGTATTGTGCCATCTAAAGAGAGAGTTGAAGTTATTATTAATTTTCCTCAACCATCTACTATTAAACAACTTCAACGTTTCATCGGTATGATTAATTTTTATCATAGATTTGTCCCTAATTTTTCAGAAATTTTGAATCCTTTACATTTGTTGAATGCTAGAATGTTGCGTGATAAAAGTAAAGTTATTAATTTCTGGCCATTGGATTGTTCTGCTAGTTTTGAGAAAGCTAAGCAAGCTTTAATAAATGCCACAGTTTTAGCTCACCCTAGTTGTTTGGAAGGAGTGACACTTTCATTAACTGTGGATTATTCTAGTGTATCAATGGGTTCGGTGTTAGAACAGACATTTCATAATTCTACTTCTCCATTAGGTTTCTTTTCTCGAAAACTGACAGATGCGCAAAAACGATATTCTGTTTTTGACAGAGAGTTACTGTCACTTTTCACTTCAATTAAGCATTTTAGACATATATTGGAAGGCCGCGTTTTTACTTGTTATACCGATCATAAACCGTTGGTTTACGCTTTATCGTCAAAAGCAGACCGCTCACCTCGGCAGATCAGACATTTGGAATTTATTTTGCAATTTACAAACGATTTACGACACATTCCAGGTCATGCTAATATTGTCGCAGATACTATGTCACGGATTGATGACGTTAACGTTTTGGAACGAAATACTTCAGACATCATAGACTCGTTAAACTCTTCCAGTTTTAATTTAGCGATATTAAAAACTACGCAAGATGATGATGATCAACTTATTTCTTTATTAAACAATCAAAAGGTGAATAATAAAAACAGTAAAATAAGCTATTTGTTAAAACAAATTACCTTTTCGGATTCGCATTTTTTAATTTGGTGCGATGTTTCACGTAATAGATGTCGTCCTTACGTACCAAAATGTTTACGTCGAGTAGTTTTCAATATTTTTCATAATTTAACTCATGCTGGCATTAAAGCTACTAAAAAATTGATAACCACTAAGTATTTCTGGCCCAGGATGAATTCTGATTGTAATTTATGGACAAAAACCTGTATCAACTGTCAAACTTCAAAAGTCAACCGTCATACTAAGACACCTATAGGTGATTTTGAGATACCCAAAGGCCGTTTTGAACACATTCATATCGATATTGTAGGACCTTTACCTCCTTCGCGTGGTAATTCTTATATATTGACAGTTGTTGAAAGATACACCCGCTGGCCAGAAGCATATCCGCTCGTAGACATTACAGCAGAAACAGTCGCTAGGACTCTTTTTGAAAACTACGTATGTCGTTTCGGTGTTCCACTAGACATAACAACAGACCAAGGAGTGCAATTTGAGTCAACTCTATTTTCGGAATTTTCAAAGTTTTTAGGTTTTCACCGGATTCGCACAACTAGTTACCACCCTCAGAGTAATGGTATGGTTGAACGATTCCATCGAACCCTAAAAACCCGCATTATTAGCGAGAGCAAATACATCACATTGGTACGAAGAACTCCCTATCATTTTGTTGGGTTTGAGGGCTATGCCTAAAACTGATTTGCGTTACTCATCAGCAGAACTAGTTTACGGTCAAACGTTACGCCTCCCCGGAGAATATTTCATTAAATCAGATTTTGACCCACAAGTTTCTAATTTTATTGTTAAATTACGTGAATATTTTGATAATTTACAATTTACTGCCTCAAAACGTCAATTTTGTCAAAAATCTTTTATCAGCTCTGATATTAACAATTGTACATACGTTTTCCTTCGAGAAGCTCGATTGAAATCTAAGTTTTCACCTTTATTTGATGGGCCTTTTGAAGTAGTTTCCCGAACTGATAAGATTATAACTATCCTTAAACGGGGTAAAGCTGTCACTGTCAGTCTTGACAGAGTTAAACCCGCTTATTTGTTGACTGATGAGGTGGATCAAACTTTTACTTCTTTACCTAAACGTGTTCGTTTTGTTATTGATTGCTTGCGGTAATTTTTCTTTTGGCAGAGGGGTATATGTAGCGTACTCATTTTAAGATAGAAGCTACATGTACATTTTATATAGAGCTCCCCAAAAAGAAATGAAAAGCTGTAACCAAGAAAGAAAATAAGAAATACTTCAAGAATAATATTCTGACAAAAATTAATAAGATCTAATTTGCTGTTTATTTTAACTTGAAACAATATTATATTATTGTATTATACATTTGCAATATATGATAATTCATGATATTTAATTTTATTTTATTAAATCTGTGGTTAACACTAACCACAAGGACGTTATGGGCAGTTTGACACCAAAAGCAGAGGCCAAAGTTTCGGAGGTAGTAGAAACTAAGAAGAAAATCAACATTATATCAGAAGTTATAATCGCAGAGCCGAATAAATTGAAATCAGAAACTGCAATCGTTCTTCCAAACGCATTTTCTCAAAACAAGAAGTTAGAAACAGGTTTATGTTTCACGTGGACTTTTAAAATATCTCCAAACATTATGGGTATCGAATGCAAGCAGTGTTCTCAATCCTACCATGTTTAATGCATTTTAAAGCACAATTTAAATATAAATAAAAATATATTTTTTTGTCCATCATGCTTGTTCAAGAAAAATGACTTGCATTAAATTTTTTATTTAATTTCCTCATTTCAATTTATGATTTTGTTTTATGTTCAGAGTTTCAATGTTTTAATAAAAATGTTTTCCAGAAACTTTAGTTTTTATATTAAATCATTTTGATATTGCGTCATTTCGGCAACATAACGTCATTTCGGTAACGGTCCATTTTATTATTAATTGTTATAAAATAAGTTGATCTAAGCACTTAATGGCATAAGAATAATTAACCAGGTGGTGACCATATAAATATAAATATACTAAATATAATCTAAATTTAAAATTAAATCTTTGATTTTTAAATAATTCTAAAATAAGTACCTGTAAATGCATTTAATATACTTTGAAAACGAGTAGCAAATTACATCTTATTTGCTAATTATTCCTTGTTTACTACCAATTGTATGTAATTTTATTGCAAAAATTATACTAAACAAATAACTCTAGGCAGGTTTCCAACCGTTTCCGAAATGACGATTTTTGTGATGTCAGTAAACAAAAACATTTCTAATTACTTAACCATTAGAAATTTTTCATGGCCACTTTTATTCATATCTTCAGAAAACATCAAAGTTTTCAAAAATTATGAGTTGTGAGATGATAAATGAATTTTGATTTTTGACTTTTAATTTTCAGGAATTGTCCCGTTATAAAAATATTACCCATAAACGTTTAAAGATAAATAAAGTAGAGATATTAGAGATTATCTATTTAACTCAAGCAACATATTAGTGTTTAGTTAGTAAAGAAATAAATCATATTTGTAGTTATTTTATTTAGTTTGAAAAATGGAATCAAGAAATGCACTGCTCATAGACAGACATATATGGTCATAATAAAAAGTAATTAGTGTAGTGATAGATAGAATTTCATTTGTGGTTTAAGTAGAAGCATTTTTTAAAAATTCACTCTTGTTGTGAAAATTAGATTTTATCGATTTATAGAGGCTACCAGCATGGTAGCTCAGTCAGCTAAAGCGTCTTAGTGGCAAGCACGCTTGGTCAGACTGTCTATCGTGTACTGGATTCGATCCCTACCTCTGACACCCTTTGACTTAGAGCATGGCACACAACAAAAGCGGTATGAGGAATTCTCTTAGTGGTGGAAACTTGGTTTAGGTATTTTAAACTTAAAAAAAATCAGCTTGATATTTACTAGTTATGGCTTAAAAACAGAAACCTTGCAGGTTCAAAATGTCTACCTCTGAACCTCCACTAACCGGTATGTATGACTGTCTCTGGATCTCCACTAACCGGGATGTGTGTGGATTGTATTTTTGTAATTACTAAGTCGTAATTAATTGATAACAAAGAATCCAGCTTTATACTTGTTTGTCATGCCCAGTGACATAGCTTGCAGGTTTAAAATGTCTGCATCTGGACCTCCACTATCCTGGATGTATCCAAATAGTAGTATTCTTGTACTCACTAAGTAATCGATAAATAAACATTCACTTGATACAGATACTTGCTTCAATTGTGAAAGACATTTCGAGTTATTCTGTGGTTTCCACTACTTAGAAAATCTCTCATATCACATTCGTTGTCTGCCATGCAAGGAACAGGATTAATAATGTCTTCAACTAATACGAATGTGTTAGGTAATTGTACGTTGACTCCTGTATTATAAACTTTACAAGCAAAAATATGTTAGATCTTAGACTTTTAATAAGTTGCCTGTCTCATTGAGAGAGATACCATAATCAGATTCAAAATTTTATTTGAAAAAACATCTAATTGAAAGGTTTTATAAGACTGCCAGTGTTTGATATGTCTAAATAAACTGGAACATTTTACAAACATTACACAGGACCACAAAAGAAAAAAGTGATCTGTTCTTGGGACCCGACATAGTAATCCCTATGTATTTCGACATGCTGAACACGGATGCAATGTCAATGTCCGTTTAGCCCCATCACCCACCAATTCTTAGTAAATCGTAAACATAACCTAAAGAGATTAGGTTTTCTGATACTTTCGTCATTTTCAAAAAATTGGTAGGTGATGTAGCTATATGGACATCGGATTCGCGTTCAGCACGTCAAAATACATAGGGATTACTATGTCGGGTCCCGAGAACAGACCACTTTTTTTTCTATTGTGAGCCTGTACACAGGCCCACAAAAAAATAGTGATCTGTTCCCGAGACCCAACAAAGTAATCCCTGTGTATTTTAACGTGCTGAACACGAATCTGATGTCCGTTTAGCTTCATCACCTACCAATTTTCTGTAAACCGCAAAAATACCCTAAGAGACCTGATTTCTTTAGCTTATTTTCGCGAGTTGCAAAAAATTGGTGACTGATGGAGCTAAACGGACATCGGATTCGTGTTCAGCACATCGAAATACATAGGGATTACTATCTCGGGCCCCGAGAACAAATCACTTTTTTTCATCTGTGGTCCTGTGTCCTGTGTTATTATTAAACTAGATATTTTTCTATATTTATGAAATTATCATTGTATGTTTATCTTCATAATGTGTAGTTAGTTTTTTTTAGTTGTGACATCCTATATATAAGAATTATTTATTTTTCAACAATTACCAAACTTGTCAAAAGCACTACAGTGTATTTGTGATGAATAAAATATCTGTCATAAAAACAGATACTACATTTGACTTCAATATCTCCTGCGAATTTTAGTTTAATAATAAAGTTTTCTCAATATTCATAATGTAAATATGCCATACACCTACAGTTACAAGAGATGAAAGTTGGTTATAACATTTATTTATCTGACTATCATTGATTATGAAACTTTTTCTCGATTTGACTGGCAACAAATTTAAATAAGCAAAATCACTTTTGCAACATAAACTACACTTTTAACAAAAAAATTTGGTTTAATTATTTGACATTCGGAGTTCTTAACGGACAGTGAGAAGAGTGAATAACTGTGGATATTCACTTCTGGTATTGCACAGTTTAAGAGTACTAATTTAAACCAAAATAATTTATATAATTTAATAAAACAGATTAAAAGATGTTAACAATAAACAGTTACAAAAATCAATAAAACAAAAACACTACCCAGAAACTTGAAACACTTATTTTTTCTCACCTACTATAACTAACGTAACCAGAAGAGATATGTCTGAAATAAGCTAAGCAGCACAATTACAATTTGATGAAGTCATAATACAGGGTGACTCAGAGTATATTTTTCTTTTTAAATGTACCGAGTCTAGATACCGGCAGAGTTAGTGGAGGGAACGCGTAGTATGGAGTGTGGATGTGCAGATTTGTTAGTAACCATGGAGCAGCAGTCAGGCAAGTAAAGTGCCTTCATAATAGAGGCCTATTTCAAGAATTCATTTCTCTTAAACTAGTTAACTTAGCAAAATGAAACAAAATCTATATAAAACATTCTAGGGAACATACCACATATTTTTTTATATAGGTACATCCTTACATAAACTGTAATCATAATAAGTACAAACATTAACTATATCTTATTTTCATAGGGTGCCTATCAAGTGAGTACTATCTAAAAATAACCCATAAATATTCCTAGAGTGAGTCGGGTCAAGTTTAAAAAGACCGATGTATGAATTAATATTCCACATACGTTTTCACTATCTCTTGCACACAAACTTAAAGCAATAGCCTAAAGACATTGTCAATGTATGTCTACCAAGATTCTTTCCCACTTCTTCTGAGACGGAAATATGAAATGTACACTGAGGAGTGAGAAACATAGTCATAAGCTCAGCGATTCTCAAACTGTGTGATTTAACGACGAATATTATTTATTTCCGTGAACTAACACCACTCTAAATATGAAAAACCTTTTTATATGAAATATTTAAGTTATATTTAGTGGTGAATAGTGGATATTCATCCGTCAAACGAACAACGTCAAACTACTAAGTCTTACAATTTTCTAGTACGTACATATTACACGTTTTAGAATACACTGAAAGAAATCGACCAAATGGAATGTTTTGCTAAGATGATCTGCATTATCATAAGTATTTTTTTTGTTAAGACTACATTATCATTATCTAACCTTAAAAAAAACTGTTTTGCTAATGAGATTTTGCAACGGTAAATCTTTGACTATTTGTCTCAATAACAGAACTTACTTAAATTAGGTAAAGTATTGTTTTAAGTTTTCTTTTTATTAGGGGTAAATAAATAATTTCTTATGATAAATAAGTGCCTTAAGTTAAAGTTAACTATTTAATGGTTAAAACTCATATAGACCTATGGTTGGTAAGTCACCTGTTAACTGTAAAGACGGGATTACTAATCGTAACGTCTTACTTATTTATTTTTACACGTGGCGCAAGCGCAATTGAGTTTTTATCATTATGCGCCATTTCAACCCTGCAGCGATGCAACTAGTAAGCAATTCGGTGTTCGACGAGACGGTTGTGGGAAAGGTTTTATGCAAAGAATTTTTATAAAAAAACTTGTGTTTTATGTTATTGTATATTAGCTGCTTACGTTCAGCAGAGTGATTCGTAATCATAATAAACAAGATTATGACACAAAATTGCATGGTATAGAGACAGAGACAACACATGAAACAGGTAGGTACCTTATCATTACGAATCACTCTGCTGAACGAAAGCAGCTATTATATAGTAAACTGTGATTGTGTCTTCTTACAAGTCAAAGTTCCCTTTTTTTAATAGGTACCCTGAATTATTTATCAGTTGTTTGTTTCCTTAAATGAATCATTTATTTTAATTTTACCAACAATAATTCTTTGTCTGAGTTAAAATAGAAATGTATTAAAACACGTGTTTTAATATGAAGTGTGAAGTTGAACATGATGAATGGTACTATCTTTCTAAAAAATATGAAATTAAAATATTGAATTTAGAAGTAACGTACTTACAAAGTGACATTACTAGATCAAGAAAGATTATTTGTTGCCATTATAATGTAAGCTGCATAGTGGTTAAGAAGTCACCTATTAGCGGAAAGAAAGTTTTTTTCTGGTTACAAGGTAGTAATGGTGTGAGAAATAGGAACTTACTAACTATAACAAAAAACTTATTAAGATTAAATTAGGTGGTGGCTCCTGATAGCAAAGCTATCAACCTACAGGAACAAATAAATAATAAGAAAAACTTTTATTAACGGTAAATAAGTGCATCTTAGCAAGATCGTTTTTGTTGCGGTTATAGAGCAGTCTTGCTGGAGCCTATTTAATGCAGATATTTATTAGGGGTTAGTCAACAGGGTGTCTACTAAATCTTAAACTTAAAATTCCCTGACTTTTACAGGTTTTCCAGGTAATATTTTATAATAAATTCCAGGTTTTTAACTTCCTACACTCGAACAAATATGATAGTATGTATTCACCTCAAAAAAATTATAAATAAATTCTATTAAACTAAACAACACAACAATAGATACAGTCCAAAGTGTGAAATTCTTGGGGCTGTATTTAGATGAACAACTCACCTGATTACCCCATATTGAACACGTTATAAAAAACTAAACTCTGTTTTTTTTGTCATCAGAGACTTAAGGATTGTTATGGATAAAAAATATCTATTAAACATCTATATTGCTCTGGCCTACTCACACATGAAATATTTAGTAATATATTGGAAAACTAGCTGTGAGTTTCAACTCATGTCTATTTTAAAAAAAAAATCATTAGGTTAATATTCTCACTAAATTCTGTACAGTCTTGTCAAATTTTTATACAAAACAAAATTTTCTCCTTGCCATGTCTGGTAATTTATGAGGTAGCTCTTTTTGTTAAGCTTAACACAGCACACTTTCTTCTACACAATAGTGTGCACAGCCACGAGGCTGTGATCTAATTTACATCAATAAATTTAGCCTATGCACTTCAAAAAAGGTCCTTTCTATCTGTGTGGGACAATTTTCAACCAAACTGCCAGCTGAGATTGCGACAATTGCTTTTATTCTTTACAGGAATTTCGAGTTAGCCAGTTAACTTCACTATTTAAAGTGAAGTATCTATAATATTTTATTGTAGTTTCATGTATGTTTTTAGTATGTAAAATTGAATGCCTGTATGTATTCTGTATTTTCAAAATGTTATCTTAAGTATTGATTGTTCTTATCCTGTAAAATGGCTTACATGAATAAAAACATTCTTATGATTATTATTACACAATAAGTAAAAATTCTTGCATTTTTTACTAAAACGTTTATTTTCGAGAACTCAATTAGACAAGACGAAAACTCGCCTTTGTGTGAAAAAAAATGCGAATTATTTGCATATTCACGTTCGGGACATGCTCCTAAATAAGGATCAACAGTTTGCCAGACAAAAATCTGGTACCAATTTGTTTAAACTATTTTTTTAAACAAAATACAAAAATCGCTAAAAACGTCTATTTATCAACTAAAAATTTAAGCTTTAGAACGAAAAAATCTGCACCTACTCGATTTTGTTAATGGATGTCCAGAGATTGTATAAGAATTTTGGTGAACATAAAAAATACATTTTATAATATTGTATTTCGACCTTGAAAAGGCCGTTTTTGCGTTTTTTTAACCTTAAATTGTTTGTAAGTCGGAAACGGAAGTTTACGAAAACATGACAAGAGACCTTTTTTGTTTAAGGAAAACGATTTCAATTTGTTAAAAAAAATTAGTTTATACAAATTGGGACAAGATTTTTGCCTGGCAAACTCCACGATCCAGATTATCATTGTTTTTTAGTCTTTAAAGAGCTCTTTCTTTTTAAAATTAATCAGAATCAACAATAGAAAAAATTATAGAAGTAGAATAGTTAGCACAAATAAAAAATCTATCCATATAGTTCATAATCTTCATCAGCGAGATAGATGTAATAGTTGGTTCTAATAATTATGAGAAAGTAAAAATTCCAGGTTATACTGCTTATTTTAATAAATTCCCTGATATTTCCAGGTTTTCCCTGACTAAAATAAATTCCCTGACAATCCCAGGTTTTCCAGATTAGTAGACACCCTGGTCAATTTCTCTTTATGGATAATGGAAATTTCTTTCAGTGTAGAATCAACGTAGAGTAGCGTAGCTCAATAGGTAAGATACTCGAGCAGGAATAAATGCAAATGGGGTGGTTGTGAGTTCGATCTCGCTTTAATTTTTTTTTTATTTGATTAAGCTCTATTAAAAGTTAATAATTTTCTTTCTAAAATTTTGATGTTACTGAACCGCGCCGCGAGTTTTGTTAAAACTTTATTTTCCCCAAAAATGTGTTTTATTACTACTAGTGCATGTTTCTCTAATAAAATCGACTTTCTTACGTTTAGTGCAGCCTGATTATTATACTCTTCGCAAATACAAAACGAAGAGTATATTGCATTCGATTGGCACATTTCTAAAACCGGTAATAAATATTGCTCGTAGAGAAAAAAATTTCATGTCACTGTGTTGGTGATCGAATTCTGAGCAACTTTCAAAATGTCCGTCCGTCTGTCTGTCCGTCCGTTTCTTGTAAGAACGATAACTTAAGAACGATAAGTTCGATAGTATTGAAATTTGGACAGTAAGTTAGTGCTAGCTAGAGGAAGAACAAAATCGATCCATAAATTAAAAAGTTAGTAATTTTTTAAATAAAAAAAAATTGTTTTGTAATTAAACAAAAAATGTTTGAAACTAATATCATATACAGAAAAAACTGCGAAGAGCATCCCATAGAATGTGCAACAATTATATAACAAATGTAGTAAATCGGCGAAGAGTATAATGGTTAGCTTGTTTATTCGATTGTCACATGAATATCTATGACCTTTATTTTTTATTTATTATACATTACATAGAATACACCTTCAACTTTTCGTATTTATTTCTTGTTAAATAAATACCTAGTTGAACCCACAATTCTGTGGTGGCACGGTATGCCAAAGAAAGCCGGGCTTCTGGTGCATTTTTAACGTCGGGTTCCTATCACCTGATGCTATGGGTGTGGTTTATCTATATTTTAACCAATAAATACACACTCCCACCACCAATAATTTGGATCGAGCGCTAAGTTGATCATCGTATTTAGATAGATAGAGTATTTAATGATTTACCAGGTCACGAATGTAACATCAAATTATAAAAATAAAATAGAAATATTTGATAAATATGGCAACTAAAGTGGGCGTCTTAAATGAACAGTCAAAAAAGTTAGTATTAAATTTAATTGATTATTTTATAAAAGAAAGGCAAAACAAAGAACCCTTGTTACCACTTGAGCGTATAACGGAAAGAGTTTCTGCAGCTTTAAACATAAGTCTCAGTACAGTTGGCAGAATTAAGCATAAAAAAATTAATAATGTATCCTTGGCAAAAAAAAACGAATTAGAAAGAAACCAAAAACTCTGGATGTATGTGAAGGTGTTAAAATGGAGATAAGGGATGTAATTTATAATTTTTACGAATCAATAATCCATTTTACAGAAGTTACGTTGAGGGAAACGCTGAAAAATAAGGGAATCATAGACTTAAGCAAGGTAAGTCTCTTAAAATTATTAAAAGTTTGTGGATTTAGGTATAAAAAAGATTGTAACCGTCGCTATTTATGTGAACAAATACGAATAGGTCAGCAAAGGGTTCAATTTTTAAAGAAATATATGGAAAACTATAGCAGTAATCTTCGTAAGATTGTAATTATAGATGAAACATGGGTATTTCCAAATGGAAGTGTTCGAAAATCATGGCACGATTTATCGACAAAAAGCGTCAAACAGAAAAAATCAACTGTGGGAAAATGGTTTATTATTTTGCACGCTGGAACATCACATGGCTTTATTCCGGGAGCAAGCTTAATTTTTTCTACTACCAATAAAAGTATGGATTATCATGATAACATGAATTGTGACAATTTTGAGGAATGGATACATCAATTATTACCAAATCTTGAAGAACCAAGTTTAATTGTAATGGATTATGCTTCATATCACACCCAAGAATTAAATACACAACCTATTTGTCAACGGAAAAAGCATGAAATTGCAGATTGGTTAACTGAAAATAATATTCCTTTTCCTTCCACAGGCCAAGGTAAACCCACGGGGACTCCTACTCGTCTTTGGAATAGGAGACGAAGACATGCAAACCCTGAGAGCACGATCAATGAGACTGCATTACGTCTTTCAGTCTCTTACTCTCAAGGTAAAATCAGCCAAGGAAGAGGACCAGCCCACCAACAGGATGGAAACGGAGGCTGGAGAGGCTGAGCACTCTGCAAGGAGTGCCACCTCCCCAACTACACTTCCAGACGAGATGGATGTTGCCCCCCCTCCCACTGAGGAACAGGAGGCAACTAACTAAACCCAGCTACTCCGTTTTCTCTTCACGGAGCTGCAATTAAACAAGGTAAGAGTAGTCCAGTGTAACCCGCAACACAGTAGAGCGGCAACGGCAACATTGTGCCGACGACTCGATGTGGAGCAGGATACACTGGCTCTAATCCAAGAACCCTGGATAGTTAAATCTAAAATATCTGGTTTAACAAAACTAAACGGAGTTATTTTCAGCTCACCAACAGTGACGCCGAGGACAGCGATTTATGCCCCTCGGCACATCAAAATCCAGCCATTACAACACCTTTCAACCTCTGACCTCACGGCCGTGAGGGTGGAATGTGCAGTATCAGGCAAACTAACAACAGTCGTTATAGCATCAGTGTATTTCCCCCAGGATCAGGCAACACCACCGCTGACAAGGGAAATGGAGAACCTGGTAACTCATTGCCTCACCCAGAAATGGGAACTAATCATGAGATGTGACGCCAATGCTCACCATGTAACCTGGGGCAACAAAGACAACAATGCTAGAGGTAAGTCACTTTACGACTATATAATCCGTAATAACCTTAATATAATTAATCAAGGCTGTACACCAACATTTATTAACTCTAGAAGTCAAACCATAGTAGATATCACCTTAGCTACAAACCGTATATCCAACTCGATCCAAAACTGGCATGTGTCTGACGCCGCTTCAATGTCAGACCACCGCTGGATTGAATTCGGCATTAAATTGTTGCAGGGCTCCCAGATAAAGGGGAATATATAAAAAAAATTTACTTTAGAGGCTGATATATCAGCAATACAGCAGGGTAAGGTGGTCACCCTGTGCCCTGAACAAAATTTTTATGTTTTACGTGCAGTCCCCTCTCTGCATTTAATTGGTGGCGAAAGAGGCTCACACGGCCGACTAGACAAGTACCTGGGGTGTGAGTTCGAACAAATTGGAGCTTTCAGATGTACGCTGGTGAAAACAAATACGCTTCTTACTATAACAGATTTAATAATATTTAGGTAATCTTACAGCCAAATACCAAAGATAACATTACACACGATCGATATTACTTATGTGTGGCCCACACTTAACCTAACACAAAACATATGATAAACTTAAAACTAATAAAATCTTAACTACTAATAGGCAAAATATGACCCCCCAAGATATATTAGCTTAAACGATTACATTAAAATACTGAAAATAACATGAAATGAACAAAATAATGTGAATTGAATAAGTGACGATAGGTTCAAGCGTGGTGTTCAAAACTATAAAATTTAATTGGTCATATGCAAAATATTTACTGATAGTTTACATTTAAAGTGTAATTAGTACCGTAATATAGCTGACGAGCTCCCTATGTCTCACGTAGAAGGTGGTATGTGATATAAGGTCCCCCGTTAGGTAATTCAAAGACGCTTACCTCCAGCAGGTTTCAAAATGTAATCACTAGGCCTACCAGGGGAGCGTAGCTTCCAAGGGACCAGGCAGGAGAGTCTCACCGGTACACTCAGGATTCCGAATTTACAAAATATCTTGCCAACCAAGTTTCAGTAGACCAAATTCACGTACAGATGTACAAATCCAACAGGTAAGATGTGGGGTCAAGCATACATGATGCAGTACCAGTAAAAGTCCAAGTAAAATGAAACCAAAGGAACAAAAGGTACAAAAGAACAAAAAAACCAAGAATAACAAAAAAGCCAAAAAGTCCAAAAGAACAAAAAGCCCTGCAATAAAGAAATAAAGAATGTTACAAATCTATTTTCTAAAGAGATTTCAGAGGTATACCTTAGATGTTGAGTGGGCTTTCAGAATTCCTTTGCCATGTGCTTCCAGCAAGTTGATTTATCCGGAAAATTCCGTAGCAGTATTTCCCAACAGAAAATCATAAAAATATCAAAATTAAAACACTGCTAATTTGTCACTAGAGCACTAAATCCCATTAAAGGAGCAAATTAACAAAATGCTATCCACGTGCTCAGTGACACAACTTCTCTTCGAGCCGGCAAACGGAAAAAAGTCCCAAAAATGGCCCAGACGGAAACCTCTGTCAAAATCTGAGAATGTCCATGGGTACGTTCCGAATGAACACTATACAACATAACCCACAAATCTGATAAATCTCCCTTAAAGACGTCTATATTCCACACATAATACAGTATTTCGTGATTCCATTCACAAAACATTAGGTTTAATTGATAATAACGGTCTTGAAAAGGTTATAATCGAGACGTTCGAAACTCGCTTCCTAATTAGGTACAGTTACAGTGCGTTGCTAGCAATGCGTTGCCAGCAACTCGTTGCTAACATCATTGGCGTGGCTCACATGGAGCACGAACGGTAGGCAACCAGTTATACTATATTAGCATAACGATATTCAATAGGCAACCAGTTATACTATATTAACATAACGATATTCAAATTGTAAATGTGCAGATACGAAAATAGACTGTAACACCCCCCCAACTTAAAGAGGATTACCCCGTAATTCTCTCAGAAAAGAAAATTAGGGGCCTAAAGACTTAAACTAATCCTAAACTTTGCTGAGCTGAGCTAACCTTAAGGGACAGAAGACACCAAAAAAAAAAATAAAAGAGATAAAACTTATATAACTACCTAAACAATATACCACCAGAAAGTTCGTTTTACCACTGGACAAAGTCACGAACATCACCAATTCCGAGAGTATTCATCAAGAATTCTCATATAGTCAAAAGGATATAACAAAGATGGAAGGTAATTCAACTCACACCCATTTTGCGCTAAATCAAGTTGTATGAAAAGCCTCGATAATGAGTGTTGCTATATAGCATACGAAAACTCTTGAAAACTCCACCCGGGAAAGGTAATGCTTCGCCCAGTGTAAAATGGAACGAGAAAAAGAGAACAAGAGAAAGGAAAAGATAAAATGTTTTAGGGGAGGACCTCTACGGATCAGTCCCCACAGACACTGTGGTGGAATGCCTGAGCAGCGTTATAGCGGTTGCCAGTGCTAAAATTGGAGTAGACATAAGAACATCTAAACCACGATACAGCTAGTTGATAAACTACTGCCTAAATAACAGATTCTAGACTGTTATTGGGTATTGGATATAGCTCCAATTGGCTAAAACTAGACGTAAAAAAAAAACCACGACTAGATGACAAAAAGAGACCATCGTCTGGGAATACTCCTGCTTCAGGTGCGGTGAACAGTGCCTCGTCCGGACGGTACGTTAAGGGCTGAGGTGAAAACGTGGAGGCAGACTTGTCACTATTAAGAGCGTCAGGCGACCTAGGCCACTCCTGCCTAACAAGCCCCCTTACCTAGATGTCCGCTAGACCCTCCTTAACGCCCTGTCCTTTAAGACACCCCGACAGAAACCTGCTCACCCCCATTCCGAGGCAAGTTCCCTAATGGCATATAATATACCCTACAACTAGGACGACACGAAACTTACTAAGCCATAAACATACTGAAAAATACGACGGAGAGAGAAAGAAAAAAAAAAAACTAGTAATCCAGAGAACAATATTTGTTAAACACAATGGCTAAACGGTAACTATTAAAACAATAGAAATCGATACTTATCTGAACAAATATAGAGAAGAGATAAAGAAAACATAGAAAAGGATAGCAGATAGAAGGTAGAGATAGAAATTGGACAACACAAAGAAGAATGACGTTGTTATGTCATACTCGTTGATATCTCCCAAGTGTGTGAAAGTCCACCCAAATTGTCCTCAGAACGTAAGAGACGAAACTGTACTTCGACATCGGACCCTAACAAACAAAAAAGAATCTCTATACGGTACGATAATAAATCCTTTGTCTAATACTCCACACGAAATACTTCGGTAGCCGACAGGTATCCTACTCTGAGACCAAACGTGACGAGCTTCCACTACAAGGTTGACAACCAATGCGTGGCATGCAGCCGCTCATGACACTACATCCAACGAAATGTGGTAAGCAGACGTCCATGACACTACACCCAGCAAAACGTGGCATGCAGACATTCATGACACTACGCTACACCCAGCAAAACGTGGCCCTCCCTACAACCCTTGGATAAAGAAACTTTATCCAGCCAAAATACATAAAGGAAAAAAGTAATCGGATAAGTACGACATGAAGTGATAAAACCTACAGAAAACAAAATACGGAAGATTGCCCTATAACCAACGGATACTGCTAAACATATCAGCCACTAGAAGTGCTATTTCTCGGCGTCGTCTCGGGGATCTAACTTCAAATCTTTTATGTGCCATTCGCCTTTCGAGTCACCGTTTGAATCCTTCAACTCATACCGGACCGACGACAGTTTCTTTGAAATCCGGAAGGGACCTATAAATTTAGGTGCCAGTTTGGCGGTAAAATAATTAGCTGCATTAGAAAGAACGTAGTTTCGTAACCAGACGCAGTCACCTACGGCTAATTCTACCGGTCTCCTCCGCAAGTCATAGCGTCGTTTAGCGCGATGATATGCAAGGTCCAAACGTTTACGGACATCTTTGAATAGCGGTTCAAAAGCTTCAGAGCGATTTAGATCTGACGGCTGATCGTCCCGAAGAGGATGGTTGTGTTGGTCTCCCCTCACGATATGCTCTCGGCCAAAATTTATGAAATATGGTGTGTGGCCTGTGGCCTCGTGCTTCTGGGTACGTAAAGCACACCCAACCTTTGGTAGTAGTTTGCACCATTGCCTCTGGTTGTCTTGTACATATGACCTTAACATTGTTTTCAACACACCGTGCATTCTCTCGACCGGATTGGCTTGAGGGTGGTACACAGGATTAAAAGAAATCCTACACTTGTAAGCCTCACACAGTTTCGCAAACTCTCTGCTCGTGAATTGAGGTCCATTATCACAAATTAGTACTTCCGGGACACCGAATAGCAGAAAAACGTTCTCCTCGATTTGCTTTTTGATGCTTGTCGCTGTAGCTTGGCGTAGAGGGAACAGCAGGGCGAATTTTGAAAAATAATCCGAGACTGTGAGGATATGGGTATAACCCCCAGAAGACCGTGGTAGTGGTCCCACCAGATCACAACTTAGGACTTGAAATGGCCTAGTGATGGGCGGTCGTTGCCCCATAAGTCCAGCTGGTGCTTGTCTCATTGGTTTACAAGAAATACACACAGTACAGTTCCGCACATACCTAGCTACGTCAGCGCGCATCTGTGGCCAATAATACCTTGACTTTAGTCTCTCGTAAGTCTTATACACGCCTGCATGACCTGAAGTTTCTATGTCGTGATTCTCGCGAATGATCTCCACGCGTTTACTTTTCGGAACGACCACTTTCCATGCTTCGGCTGAACCTGCCAAATCTGGATATGCTACAGGAATATGTTTAAGTAGCTGCGAATCGCGAACACGCCATTGTCGATAACGTAACGGGTGTTCCTGCACAGAACGTAACATTTTCGAATACCACCTATCTGAAGCGATATGTGGTTGCACCAAAGCGACTTCCACGTACGATTCGTCTTGAGGAACGGCACGGGATAACATGTCTGGTACAACATGCTCCTTGCCTTTACGGTGGACGAGATCGTAATCAAATTGCTGCAGGCGAACAGCCCAACGTGCTAAACGACCAGTAGGTTCTTTCAAGTTATTCAACCAAAGCAAACTCGCGTGGTCCGTCACGACAGTGAACTTAGACATCTCGAGATATGGGCGCAGCTTCTCGACGGCCCATAAAACCCCTAAGCATTCTCGCTCTGTTACGGAATAATTTCGTTCATTTCGACTGAGGGATCTACTCAAATAACAAATAACTCGCTCACCATCTGGGTGCTGCTGCGAGAGCACAGCCCCGATGGCATGTGATGACGCATCAGTTTGAACCTGAAATGGTAGCGTGAAGTCTGGACAGCTGAGAATGGGTGCAGTCACTAACGAATTCTTAATAGACTGAAACGAATGTTCACACTCATCGGTCCAGTTCCAACGGGTCTTTTTACGCAATAAATTTGTCATAGGCGCGATCACCTCAGAGAAATTTAGTATAAACCTGGAATACCAAGCGGCAGTCCCTATGATCTGTCGAACTTCCGTCACGTTACGAGGCGAAGGCAAATTGAGAATCGCGCTAACTTTGTCCGGATCCACATGTAACCCTTGACTATCCACGCGGTAGCCTAAGTATTTAAGCTCCCCCAGACAGAACTTGCATTTGTCTCGCGACAACGTCAACCCTGCCTTGAGAAGACGATCAAAGATTTCCTTCAAAGTTTGCACGTGTGTTTCGAAAGTCGGTGTGGCGACAATTATGTCGTCAAGATATACGAAGACATAAGGTTCAAGCTCTGGGCCTAAAACTCTGTCAATCAAACGCATCCAAGTAGCCGGAGCGTTAGATAAACCGAATGGCATACACTTGAATTGGAACAACCCACGACCGGGAACCGTAAATGCTGTATATTCTCTAGAATCTTCCGCGACTGGAACCTGATGATAAGCAGATTTGATATCTAGAGAGCTGAGATAACGGGCGTTACCTAACTTGCTCAAAATTGCAGAAACATACGGAATAGGATAGGCATCCTTCTTGGTAACCTTATTTAGGCGACGGTAATCAATACAAAGGCGAAACGTGTTATCTTTCTTGGGCACCAATAGTACAGGACTCGACCATGCCGATTGAGATCTCTCAATGATATCTTCCTCGAGCATGCGTTGTACTTCTTCGTCTATGTGCTTTTGCACCGCTGGCGATACCGGATAATACCGTTGTTTGATCGGCTCAGAGTCAGTTACAATTTTATGCTCTAGTAGAGTGGTACGTCCCAATTTAGTACCTGCTCGGTCAAAATGAGCAGTTACCACTTCATCGAGTTCCAACCTCTGCTCTTTCGTCAGTGTATCCTCTGCGCAAACCGAATGAACTTGTATAGACGGCGCATCACTAACGAATGTCCAGCAACTGTGCTTTAAGTTAGGTACGATACCCATCTCAACCCAGAAATCTATGCCAAGAATCAGAGTATGCGGTAGATCTGGTACAACTAATACCTCAATGACCTTGACCTTGTCTAACAATTGCATAGGCACCTGATAGCGACCTACAATTTTACATGTCTGATTATTTGCGACCGTAACTTGGCTAGTACTAGAGGTGTTCATCATTGGTAACCCTAAGGTACGTAACAACGTCCAGCCAGGTTGTCCGACCACTGTTTTAGAGGCTCCAGAATCGAGAAGACCCTTGACCTCACAGCCTAAAATTTTAACGTCTAAGTATGGACGCTGATCATTGTCCACATGGCCTAAAATAAAGTCTAGTACCGGCTTAGTTCGTGCAATAAAGTTTTGTTGTCGATTTTGTTGGACCGATGCAAATTTTTCCGAGCTCACATTTCGGTCTGTCTGTGTCCCGGATGGTCGTTTCCCGAACATTTCGGACAAGTAGGAATAGTGACATTCGCGTGACCACAACGATAGCAATAACGTTGACGTGGCTGGTTACATTCGCGATGAGAATGTCCTGAACCACGACAATTCCAGCACAGGCCTGTAAATCCCCGCAGCAGCGGTTCTGTAGACGCACTGACCGGACTTAACATCCCAGCAGAATCCCCTATAGTGTCGCTAGGACCAACTTCCATGGATGCGACCCTGTGGGAGAGTCTTGAATAATTGAAGGCCAACGTAGGCTCTAACATGGCTCGATAGTTAGTTGATGGAGGAGTAACCTGTTGGGTGTGAAGGTATGTTTCCTCGAGATTACGACACGACTCTAGTAAGTTATCGATGGTGAGTATCGGTCTGTCCGCACATTGAGAAGCTAAATGCATTTGTAAATATGGGAGAAGTCGTTCTCGGATAATCTGAACTCGTTGGCGCTCTTCAGGCTTTTGGGACAACCGGTTGAAATAATTCTCCATCGCGGCAATATATACCATGACGGGTTCCGGATTGCCTTGGGTTCGCTTTTTAAGCTCTTCCCAAATATCCCTCTCATGATGATAAGGCAAGAACGCAGATTTAATTTTGACCACGAGATCATCCCAAGATCCTATTCTATCCTTAACAAACGACCGATACCAAATTAATGCATCCCCTGTAAAAAGTTCTGCGGCTGAGAAAAACAATTGCTCTTTCGAAGCCCCTCTAGATACACGCAGTTCCTCTACTCTTTCTAGAAAATTAAAAACACTACTCTTCCCATCAAACCTAACATTCCATTTACTGACTGCAATCGGTTTACAAGAGTAAGACGGTTCATAACAATTACCCATATTCGAGGGTCGTGACACATTAACATTCTTAGTATTTGTATTAACCGTTAACGCTGAACTTGGAGAACTGGCTATAATTTGTGGCATACTACTGAAAGTTACCCGGGGTCTATCTGTATGCAACTCTATCAAAGCATTCGCAGCTCCCGCAAGCTCCTGCTGATTACCGTCAGTAGTTAAGACCAAAGAAGAAACCCTACGAGCTGAGTCATGTACAATTTCCGGAAGCAAAGGATTGTCCGTATCTAGTAACGAGAATTCTAGATTTGTCCTATTACCACTCGTGTCCCTAGTAGCATGTGAAGGCTCCTGCGTTTGCGAATTAAGCTGAGATTCCAACAAATTTCCAACCTCATCAATCATTTGCATACAACGTGCCATTAATTTTACTTTATCACGGTTTTGATTTTCAGATAAATTCATTAACCTTGACAGCCGACCATTAACATGTAGCAACCGTGTGTGAATGCGAGAGTGTTCATTGGCTTTGTTATTCATATCGAAATTTCTTATGTCGGTACCAAGTTGTTGCAGTTTTTTATCACAAATATCTAATTCTGATTCAGCGTCTAAGTCCAAATGTGGAGAATTTGTTGAGAATCCCAACCGTTCACACCGCATTAACCCTCTCAAAGTACTTCGCTTCTCCGCTACTGTACCTTCTGAAGATAACCCTCTTATTGCAAGCTCATAAGTTAACTCGTCTACCAACAAACGATTGATTTCCATAGTGAAAGTAAAAAAAAATATTTAAATGTCCCCAAAAAAAAATTCAAACCCGATATACCGATAATTTATAGCGTCCTTCTACAGTTAGCACGAATATAAAGCAGATAACCAATTAATATTAAGCAAAAAGAAGTAGTCAATATATGCAACAATAAATCAGTAATCAATAAACAGTATAGGGCAATAATAATCAAATAATCAACAATTAAATAAGGCACTAATAATCAGTAATAATAATCAAATCATCAATAATCAATATAAGGCAATAATAGTCAGTAATAATCAATATAATAATATCCTAATCTCCCCCCCTCTAAGAGAGAGTGTACCTACACACGAATGAGAAAGAAAAAACACATAAAATCTTTAAACACTATACCCTAAAAAAAAAATCCCACCTAAAAAGCTACTAAGTATTTCAGTAAAAAAAATATATAAAGAAAGTGTGTAACAGAAATATGCTAAAGCAAGTACCTCAGCAAGTACAATTTTATTGTACTAGTACTTACTCGGTATGGCAATGATAAAAAAAAACTACGTATCACGATAACGTACCTAATTTTCACCAGTCGATACAACACCAGAAAGCATCCCCAATTACCATCAAGAACGGTTGGGCGCCATTTGTTGCAGGGCTCCCAGATAAAGGGGAATATATAAAAAAAATTTACTTTAGAGGCTGATATATCAGCAATACAGCAGGGTAAGGTGGTCACCCTGTGCCCTGAACAAAATTTTTATGTTTTACGTGCAGTCCCCTCTCTGCATTTAATTGGTGGCGAAAGAGGCTCACACGGCCGACTAGACAAGTACCTGGGGTGTGAGTTCGAACAAATTGGAGCTTTCAGATGTACGCTGGTGAAAACAAATACGCTTCTTACTATAACAGATTTAATAATATTTAGGTAATCTTACAGCCAAATACCAAAGATAACATTACACACGATCGATATTACTTATGTGTGGCCCACACTTAACCTAACACAAAACATATGATAAACTTAAAACTAATAAAATCTTAACTACTAATAGGCAAAATATGACCCCCCAAGATATATTAGCTTAAACGATTACATTAAAATACTGAAAATAACATGAAATGAACAAAATAATGTGAATTGAATAAGTGACGATAGGTTCAAGCGTGGTGTTCAAAACTATAAAATTTAATTGGTCATATGCAAAATATTTACTGATAGTTTACATTTAAAGTGTAATTAGTACCGTAATATAGCTGACGAGCTCCCTATGTCTCACGTAGAAGGTGGTATGTGATATAAGGTCCCCCGTTAGGTAATTCAAAGACGCTTACCTCCAGCAGGTTTCAAAATGTAATCACTAGGCCTACCAGGGGAGCGTAGCTTCCAAGGGACCAGGCAGGAGAGTCTCACCGGTACACTCAGGATTCCGAATTTACAAAATATCTTGCCAACCAAGTTTCAGTAGACCAAATTCACGTACAGATGTACAAATCCAACAGGTAAGATGTGGGGTCAAGCATACATGATGCAGTACCAGTAAAAGTCCAAGTAAAATGAAACCAAAGGAACAAAAGGTACAAAAGAACAAAAAAACCAAGAATAACAAAAAAGCCAAAAAGTCCAAAAGAACAAAAAGCCCTGCAATAAAGAAATAAAGAATGTTACAAATCTATTTTCTAAAGAGATTTCAGAGGTATACCTTAGATGTTGAGTGGGCTTTCAGAATTCCTTTGCCATGTGCTTCCAGCAAGTTGATTTATCCGGAAAATTCCGTAGCAGTATTTCCCAACAGAAAATCATAAAAATATCAAAATTAAAACACTGCTAATTTGTCACTAGAGCACTAAATCCCATTAAAGGAGCAAATTAACAAAATGCTATCCACGTGCTCAGTGACACAACTTCTCTTCGAGCCGGCAAACGGAAAAAAGTCCCAAAAATGGCCCAGACGGAAACCTCTGTCAAAATCTGAGAATGTCCATGGGTACGTTCCGAATGAACACTATACAACATAACCCACAAATCTGATAAATCTCCCTTAAAGACGTCTATATTCCACACATAATACAGTATTTCGTGATTCCATTCACAAAACATTAATTGATAATAACGGTCTTGAAAAGGTTATAATCGAGACGTTCGAAACTCGCTTCCTAATTAGGTACAGTTACAGTGCGTTGCTAGCAATGCGTTGCCAGCAACTCGTTGCTAACATCATTGGCGTGGCTCACATGGAGCACGAACGGTAGGCAACCAGTTATACTATATTAGCATAACGATATTCAATAGGCAACCAGTTATACTATATTAACATAACGATATTCAAATTGTAAATGTGCAGATACGAAAATAGACTGTAACAAAATTAACCAAAGCACCAAGAAAACTCCTCAGGAACCCCCGAGACACTGACAGAGATGAATATCGACGTCAACTCAGGGAGAACCTGATGGATGTACACAACGGGGTGCCACAAAACAACGGAGAGATTGAGCAGTATGTTAAAACTGTTCAAACCGCTATGAAAAAAGCTTACGAAGCACCGTGTCCCTTGAAGGCCGTACAACAACAGCCTGGGGAAGCCACTAAATGGTGGTGCCAGACGCTGACCGACCTCAAGAAACAAGCTAGGATATTGTTCAACAAAGCGAAAATGACAAAACTTGAATCAGATTGGGAGCTATACAGAACCAATCAAAGAGAGTTAAAAAAACTAGTCAGGCAGAGACAAAGAGAGGCATGGAGAGCCTACTGTGAGGAGATCGAGGATTACTCGCAGGCTGCTAGGCTACGTAAAATACTTGCCAAAAACAAAGACAATCACCTAGGTCTACTGAAAAAGGATGATGGTACCAGTACCAACGACCTACATGAAAGCCTAGAGTTGCTTATGGAAACTCACTTCCCAGAATCTGTATTGACAGATCGGAAGGAATGTCCAAATGAAACCAACACTCAACCCACCGAACTGGATTGGCAAACTGCCAAACAAATAGTGAGTGAAGACAGAATTAAATGGGCAATACTGGGCTTCTCCCCCTTCAAATCGCCAGGTACTGACGGCATTCATCCAGTCCTTTTACAATGGGGTCTGGATGAAATAGTGCCGCACCTGACAGTAATATTCAGGACGTGCCTAGCACACCTTTATATTCCGAAGGTGTGGAGAGAGGTCAAAGTAGTGTTCATACCAAAGGCGGGAAGAATAGACTATACTACCCCCAAAGCATACCGACCCATTAGCTTGACCTCGTTCCTTCTCAAGGCGATGGAAAAGCTATGTGAGCGATACTTAAGGGATGGTGCAATCACTGCTAATCCTACACATCCCAATCAGCATGCATACACCCCGGGCAGATCCACCGACACCGCCCTTCATGCGGTCAGTGGTCGAATTGAAAAGTCTTTGGACAATAAAGAGTCCACCCTGGGTGTCTTCATAGACATAGAAGGCGCTTTTGATAAAACCACCTTTCCAAAAATTACAGCAGCCCTCACGAGCAGGAACGTTTCTCCGATCGTAAGTGGCTGGATATCCAACATGCTCTTAAAAAGAGCGGTACAGATTAACATGGGAGACATCGCTGTTAGAGGAATGGTTGCAAGAGGCTGTCCTCAGGGGGGTGTCTTATCACCTCTTCTATGGAACTTAGTTCTTGACAGCCTCCTGCGCCGCCTCAACTTCGAGGGATTCCACACAATTGCATACGCAGATGATCTAACGATACTGCTTAGTGGTAAATTCGACGGAGTCCTCTGTGATCGAATGCAGATGGCCCTGAGAATAATCGAAAGATGATGCAGAGAACACTCTCTGTCGGTCAACTCCAGGAAGACAGGGCTGGTCCTCTTCACAAGGAAAAGGAAATTGGGGCCAATGACGGCACCCGTTCTCCTAAATACCACACTAAATTTCGCATCAGAAGTAAAATACCTTGGAGTGACTTTTGATGCCAAACTAACTTGGAATCTTCATTTAGATAGAAGACTAAAGAAGGCTTACATCTCTTTTGAGCAGTGCCGCAGAACCATAGGGAAAACCTGGGGAATGAAACCCAAAGTGGCTATGTGGATTTACACTGCTATAATAAGACCGATGATAGCCTATGGAGCCATCGACTGGTGGCCTAAGAGTCAGCAGACTGTAGCGAAACGTAAGCTCAGCCAGGTACAACGAGTAGCCTGTTTAAACACAATTGGAGCTATGAGAACGACACCAACAAGAGCAATGGAAGTGATGCTGTGCCTACCACCACTAGACATATATCTAGAAGAGGTGGCCCTAACTACTATGGCACGTCTCAAATCCGTTGGTATACAGCCAAACATAGGATGTGGAGTGACCAGATGCCGGCTGTGGAATGAGGCAATCAAACAAATGCCACTTCTGCAGGTACGTGCAGATGGTATTTCTCCACAGATCATCTTTGATAGACCCTATGCAATACACACCAACAGTAGCAATGAGGCTGTCAGTGAAGGAACAGTTAACATCTTCACAGACGGATCGAAAAAGAAAGAAGGAACAGGTTGTGGGGTATACTCCAGGAACCTGCAAATTCAAATTAAATGGGCTATGGACAAACAAGCCAGTATAATACAAACAGAACTGGCGGGAATAACCATAGCCGCAAAAGAAATTTCCCGTAGACAAATAACGGGAAAAACAATAAGAATCTACACTGATAGTAGACAATCACTACTGGCCCTACAGAGACACAAAATAACAACAGGGTCAGTATGGGAATACCATCAGGCACTCGTGGGCGCCTCCAGCATGAACAGCGTCATTCTATGCTGGGTCAAAGGGCATGCACAATGCAGAGGCAACAGGAAAGCTGACAGTCTGGCTAAGAAGGCAGCCAGTCTAAGTATACTTGGACCTGGCCCTTCTAATATACTGCCGACCTCAGCAATAATGCTGATGATTAAAGAAAACACCCACGGAAAATTTAAAAAACTGTGGGATGAAACTCATAGTTGTCAGTTGGCCAGGGATCTGCTTAGATATCCCGACAAGGATACAACGATGATCTACCTGGGAATGTCCAGGAAGAACCTGCGCTTCGCGACAAGAATTCTTACTGGTCATTGCCAGCTGAGGAAGCACCTTTATAACATGAAGTTAAATGACACACCCCCATGCAGAGGTTGTGAACAAGAAGACGAGACTGTCCAACACGTACTCTGTGAGTGCCCGACAGTCTCCTCTAGCAGAGAATCCATTTTGGGAGAATGTTGGCCTACTTTGGCCGACTTGAGGGATATTCCCCTAGGCAGCATCACCACCTTCTTCACAAGATTAGGATGGTTGGAGGCCTAGGTGGAATCTTGTATCCCTCGGGAGGACGTACAAGGGGCCCAATGGGGCCTAGGTGCTGCGGTCACTTAAATGTGACTGCCCTCCCACAAACTCCAAAGTCCAAAACTCCAAACTTCCACAGTGCTGAAAGGAGACTTGTTAAATCTTGCTCGGAATAATAAGAATGTACCGATGTACTTTGTTGACGAACTTCTGCGCGAGAATGGACATGAAGTTATTCGTTTGCCACCTTACCACTGTCAATTTAATGCTATAGAGTTAATTTGGGCTAATGCAAAACGATAGAATAGAATAGAATCATTATTTATTCAATAGTACAAAATGTATAGAACACGTCAAAAAGTAAATGAGGTTTAAAGTTGTAACAATTCACAAACTGATCAAATAAACATTTCTTGAATTAGTAAGTATCATTTGATATAAAATATAAATAATTGTTTAAAAGAAAAAAAAGAAAAACTTGATAAAATACACTTTAAAAAACTTTGAAAACCTAACTTAATTTAATTGTTACAGTAATTTAATCAAAGGCAGTAGTGAAGTAGTCTTCAATTTTGTAAATTGCGTTTTTACGCAGAACGTCTTTTAAGCATTTTTTAAAATGTTTAAATAAAATATTATGATAAACATTTAAAAATTGATGGAACTGATAACAGCGTTTTAGAAACTTGGAAAAAAGCATTAGAACAGTGTACAAAAGAAGATTGGAAGAAGTGTGTCAATCATACAGAGGAGTTAATAAAGCGATGGTGGGAGAAAAACTATTAGATGTTCTAGTCGAACCATTAATTATTACTTTTGACGATTCTGATTCTTCTAATAGTGATGATGTCAGTAATAGTGACAGTGATTAAGGTTATTAGTATTTTATTTTGTAATACACCAATGTTGGAATGCGTGCCGAATAAAGTATTGAATGTATATATATAGTGTTTGGTGTTTGTGAAAATGCTTTATTACTATGTTGTTCTGTGATAATTGTTTTCATTACAATATTTATATATTTAATACACGAATGGCGAAACGCGCGTCGAGTAGATACATTGTTCAAGTCTAATGTTGTATTGTTTATGAAAACGTGAAAAAAAAATGTGAAAAGTGAAAAAAATTGTTCAGTGTAGTGTTCAAGTGTTTTAGTGTGTTTTTGAAAACATGTCAATGTGTTGTTCTTTCAGAATTGTTTTAATTTATTTGTTTTAAAATTATTATTAATTTCTCTTAATATTTATTTTTTCAACCAGAATTTTTATTTTTTACCGCTAAAAGAAAAATTATTCATTTTCGTTATCCTCATGGAGATTTCAGATATTTTCTTATTCTATGAAATATTTTATTTTTACTAACATCATTTCCCCTACTAATACTGTGATCCTATCCTTTCCTGGCAAGAAATGTCCATACCTCCCCGTGGTTCTTGCTGGACTGTAACAATATTAGTCTTTGATTTCTTTTTCTGATAACTCATATTGTTATTGACTGAATTGGGCAATTCATTTTTTGTTATCAGTTACATTTGTGCCCGAGCCTATATACCTGCAGTGTCCGCCATAAAGTTGCCTACATATGGGAAAAATTTATATTATTGAGATTTCTAAAAAATACTATATTGGGGGTTCGTTCCCTTTTTACATGCAAATACCTTTATTCAACTAAAATACATAAAGTTTTTGTCGAAATTACTCGAATATTTGTGAAATAGATACAAGAATTTATGATTTTTCATATAGTAATTAATGGTAGGGGTAAAACTGGCAGTTTTTTATTTTCCTCATATCTGCTTCAAAATGATATATGGGGTCTTTGTTGTATTCTATGCACTTTTTCTTAATAAAATTTTTCGATATCTTAACAAATTGACCCTTTTTTCGGTACCACCGTCAACTATTTTTACAGTCCTGCCAAACCGGTGATCACACGACAAGTGTCAAAATGTAATTTTTTGTTGTCGGACATGCATAAACGAACCCCCAATAGAGTTTTTTAGAAATGTCAATAATACATTTTTCCCATATGTAGCCAAAACAGTATTAACGTAATTATTAAACCAGTTTACTATTAAACCATTATAATAGTGGCTCGATAGATTTACAGCATTTTACGTGATAAATAGTTTATTTTACTACTAGCCTCAATATTCGCACAGCTTCAGTAAAATCGTTACTGCTCGGCTTACTTTTTTCAAATATAATCCTTCGAAAAATGCTCTATGTAACAGTGAAAACTCGATCAAAATTCGCCCAGCAGATGTCGAGATTAGTTTAAATAAACAAGCGGACAGGCATTTAGGAGGGACTTCATTGTACACCCCTTTGAGTGTGTGTTCTATTCTTGCTCGGCGTGCCAGCGCTCAGTTTCGTTGATAAAAGTCATTTTTAATTGATTAATTCTCCAAGGAACCAATTTTAATTATAGCTTTTTGAACAGACAATATTATTATTATACTCTTCGCAAATACAAAACGAAGAGTATATTGCATTCGATTGGCACATTTCTAAAACAGGTAATATTGCTTGTAGAGGAAAAATATTCATATCACAAGATTAGTGATAGAATTCTGAACAATTTTCAAAATGTCCGTCCGTCCTCCCGTCTGTCTATCCGTCCGTCATGTTTCTTGTAAGCACGATAATTTAAGAACGAAAAGTCCGATTGTACTGAAATTGGACAGTAAGTTAGTGTTAGCTAGAGGATGAACTCTATTGTTTTTGAACAAAATCGATCAATAAATAAAAAAAGTTATAAATTTTTTAAATAAAAAAAAAAAATAAATTAAATAATTTTTGTAAGTAAGTAACAAAACCTGTAAAAAGTGTAAGTAAGTGTAAGTAACAAAACCTAATAATGCAGCCTTAATCGTAGCCAGAGTGCAACAGGTGCAGTTGCACAGAGCGGAACAATTTAGGGGGCAGCATTAATGTGAAAATAGAATATTTTTACTTATTTATTAACAGGCAAATAAACCGTTTATATTTATATACTTACTAGAATGAAAATATAATAAAAAATTCCGAATGTTCCATTTCTATAAAAATAATCAACCACATTTGTGAATGTTGAGAAAGCAAAATACTACTGTCAAAATTTTATAAAAATATAATCACAATTAATTTCAAAAAGGCTTGCTCGATAAACTATACAGTAATTCTTCAACTTTTCTCTTTGGAACTTCCTGCCACATGTACTTTTACTACTTGTAACTGACGTCCGAGGAATCTACAAAATAATACAATTAACTAGTATATGTTACTGGGAAAAAAAAATTTATACCTGTTACTTTTACGCCAAAGCAGTTAAAAGTTGCTGATACAAATAAGAATAAAAATATTGAAATGAAATATTTCGCCAACGTTTCGGAAACCTAATCTGTTTCCTTTTTCAAGGCCTTTTTTGAACCATCCTTTGTGCTGTGTATGATAAAAACACAGCTCAATGAATATGTTTGCTATATTCAATATCCATAGATACTTACTACTTACATAGAACTGTTGATATTGTTAACAGTTTTTTTTATTTTATACAATGTTAAGTTTGTGAAGTTATTCTTTTAACATTGGCAACCAAGTTGTACAAAGATCTATGGAACAATTCGACACGCATCTCTCTTCATTCAATATTATCGCTGTTGTTATTTTCTTTTTTTTGCTATCTGCTTATTTTGTTAAAATTTTTGTCGAGTCCCAGTTTATTCTCTGTCCGTTCTCCCAAGGACGTTCGCAAATCTTCGACTTCTGAATATCATTTTTCCTAATATAATTCTTGTGTTTACTCAATCTTACACTAAACGGTCTAGATGACTCACCCATGTGATGTTTGTTACACTCACGGGGAATACTGTAAATGCAGTTTTTTTAATTTTGTTCATGGTTTCTTGGTGTTGTCTTTGTCAGAATAGATCTTAAAGCGTTGCCCATTTGAAATATCATCCTAATATCAAACCTATCAGCTATATGGTGTAACTTTTTGGACAATTCGTGTACATAAGGAATTAACGCTGTGTTATGTTTTTCGGGTTTTTGTCGTATCTGATTGTTATTTTCAATATTTATGAAGGTTTTATCAACAAAGGTTTCAGGATATTTTGTTTATAAGAACCTCTTTGATAAACCGTTTTTCATTGTTTAATATTTCATTATTAAAAGAAATGATTTTGGCCCTACCACACAAATATTTTGTAATACCCCTCTTAACCCTTTAATTCCTCGAACCAGATAAATCAGCAAAAAATTTTTGTGCTATCAGTGCAGGAAACTGGATATTTATGTGAGGCCGGAGGATGGGTTAAATGCTGGAAGCAGACGTATCCATCCACTTTTTTGTGAAAGTCTATGTTTTTCTATATTTTTGAAAAGAATAAATAAATATATTGAAACATTCTTTATAGGATTTTGCAAACAGCAGAAAAAATAACTATCTATAACTAAAAGAAAAACTTTGTGTAGAAATATTAATGAAATCTTTGCATTCTTTCGATAACCTGAATTCTGGTTATGCTAGCAAATTAAAATCCTAAAATGAATTTGTCTAATTTCTTATTTGACAATTCTCATTCTAACACTAGCATCCACACAGTCCCCTACGGCCATGCAGATTAAACTAGTATCCACATAACCCCCTACGATTATGAAGATTCAGTTAAAAATGAGAACAAAGACCTAAAATGAATTTATTTATCTACCTTGTCATTTCATTTTAGGTCTTTGTTCTCATTTTTAACTGAATCTTCATAATCGTAGGGGGTTATGTGGATACTAGTTTAATCTGCATGGCCGTAGGGAACTGTGTGGATGCTAGTGTTAGAATGAGAATTGTCAAATAAGAAATTAGACAAATTCATTTTAGGATTTTAATTTGCTAGCATAACCAGAATTCAGGTTATCGAAAGAATGCAAAGATTTCATTAATATTTCTACACAAAGTTTTTCTTTTAGTTATAGATAGTTATTTTTTCTGCTGTTTGCAAAATCCTATAAAGAATGTTTCAATACAATTATAAGCAAACAAATAATAATTCATTTTTAAAAAATAAATAAATGTTTATTTAATTGGTATACTCATATAAGTTTTCACATACCATACGAATTCGCAAGCGCCTCCCGCTGCTGTACAGAGAACTCAACATGTAAAAATCAATGGCGAAATGAAAGGGTTAATATGCGTTTACTGATTTGAATTAAAATTTCAATATCTATTGATATGTGTTGGCTTTCTATGAACACTTGTTTCAATTATACCATTTACTCTTTTAATTAAAACATCTAGAAATGGTAATTCATTTCTAGTTTCCTTTTCAAAAGTAAATTTAATAGAAGGTTCTTTATTATTTAAATTTCCTAAAAAATATCTAGTACCTAACTCAATACCCTGAGGACAAATTGCAAAGATATCGTCTACACATATTCACCAGATAACCGGTTTGTACATCCAATTTTGAATGTCTAGTCTCAAAATTCTGCATAAACATATTGATAAAAAAAATTGGTGACAATAAAGAGCCCATTGCCACACCGAAATCCCACTGACAGAAATCATTTTTCAACTGAAACTAATTTGTTTTATTACACATAGTTAAAAGTTCCATTATGGTATTTACACTCAATTTCGTAATTTTCCCAGTAATACTGGTTAATTGTATTATTGTATGTAGATTCCTCCCAAAGAGAAAAGTAGATGAATTAAGAAAATGCCACATTTGGACAATATTTACACAAGATTTATTTTGAAAAAATATAGTCCACAATTTATGGGGCGACAAAATTTCTTTTGGAAAGACCCAGGAACGGCCCTGGAACCGACCCACAGTGGGAAATTTACTACTAATGTCTGTTCTTCTGATGAACATATCTGACCCAATATCAGAATTTCTTTAGAAAAATACTGATTGCCCTATATTGTAGATCACCGTAATTTTATAGTTGCATTTCAGGTTTTTTGGGTCGCTGATTAAAAATATGATCCTCAGTTTGTCCAAAAGTGGTAGAATTTTTAAATATTGGCCATTTCTTAGTTGCTAGGAACTTTTTTGGCTTTTTCGATATAATTTCTTACTTTAGCCTGTTGTTGAATTATTTTAATAATAATAATAATAATAAAAGTACTTTATTGAGTAAAAACCCAAATGGCCATTGACCGAAGTCCTTCAGCCTTTTTTTAACAATAATATAATAAATTTTGTAATAAGAAGTATGGATAACAGACAGCAAAATTTAGATAGCATGCGAGAAAAAAAAAATTAGGTAAATATGTTACAATGTTACAATTATTATTGACTTTTTATCATGGGTTTTGTCCGGAAACTTCCTGCTGCTGGGTCTTTCATGGTTTCTTGTTTTGCACAGAGGTTGAAGTATTTCTACGTTGTGGTCATTCTTGGCGAACTTAGTGGATAATTTAAATAGTCTCTGTGGAATTGGCTCTGTATTAGTTATTTGGTAAAGAAGAGCATTTGGTGGATTGTGCAAGGGATTTCTTGGGTGTCGATATTTAGTGATGGCTCTGAGTGATGATGTTTCTGCCACATGGATGTTGTTTATTGCTGGTTTTCTGGCATTTAAGTAGATGGGATGGCTGTACTCTAACATTGGACTGCATATCGATTTGTATATGTGTGCTGCTGTCTTTTTGCTGATTCCCTTATTTTTGTAGGTCATGCAGCGAAAGTGTTTGCTTCTAGAGATACACCTCTTTTTTATGGATTTGGTGTGGTGGTTGAAGTTTAGCTTTTGATCTAAGCTTATGCCTAGATATTTCACTATTGTTTGAGAGGTTAAATTATGGTGGTTGACAGTAACTGGTGGCGAATTGTTGTTCGGTGCATGATTAAAAATAATGTATTGGGATTTTAGTGGGTTGGGTTTCAGTCTCCATTTGTTGAACCATGTCAATGACCTGTTCATTAGTTCTTGCAATTCAGCAACGGTTTTTTCTAAGGTGCTATTATGGCTAATTAGGGCAGTATCATCAGCGTACTGTAGGATATATGTATCAGGATTAAAATATTCGAAGTCTTTTTCAAAGTTGTAAATATCGTAACAGAAAATGTTGTACAACAGCGGTGAGAGAGGGGAGCCTTGTGGTAGTCCTTGTTGTGTTTTAAATAATTTGGAGTAACTCGTATTTATTCTAATATGTAAGGTTCTTTCATTTAAATAATTTTTTACTATGTATATATGTTTTGGACAGTTCAGCACTGCCATCTTATACAGCAAACTTCCATGCCATACACTGTCGGAATTATTTTATTATTTTTGGATTGCTGATTACGAACAGGTTATCCAACTTGCCCAAAATGGGGCAATTTCTAGATATTGGATACTTTTCGGGTCCTGGGAAGTTTTCAGGATTTTTTTGATATATAATTTATTTCTTTTTTTCAGGTTGTTTAATTAATTATATGTATGAATAAATTAAATTTTTAAAAGCCTAACAAATATAAAAAATAATAATGTTTACTCAAGGATGGCGTTAATTAAATTCAATCTTTACAAAATAAAATAGTGCAATAGATGTATTTAAGTGTTTACAACTAATGAGCAAGTTTGAGGTTGCATATCTATAGGCTTCTTATATTTCCAACTTCTTATGCTTTCTTAGCGCCAAAATTGAAATTTGGGCGTTTTTTTACTTTACTTGCTTTTTTAATTAAAACAATAGCTATATATATATAGGTCAAAATTCGCACATATACAGAGGGATCATCTGTTATAATCATTTTGTGAACATGTTTGGTGTCATTGATAATTTTAATAAATTCAAACGTACATTATCTAAGCACTTAATAGACAATGCTTTTTATATAGTGGAAGATTTTCTAAACCATTGAATTTTAGTCCTCAATAGCCATAATATAGAAAATGTATTGTTCTCTCTTCTGATAATAGTGTAAATATTATGTATTACTATGTCATTGCCATGTTGTTCTTATTTTATTTATATTTCTTATTACTAGGTATGTCATTTATATTAATATTATATTTTTTGTCATTTATATTAATATTATATTTTATCACATTTTTATGTTTTATGTGCATGTGGTGTAATAACCTACTGAATGAGTTGATGGATGAAAATTGTTAGTATGCATATGTATGGAAGATGTGTGAATGATATCATTTTTGACTAGTCTGATAAGTTTTACAAGGTAGCAATTGTAACATTTTAATGACGAATAAATTTATCTTTATCTTTATCTTTATATCGGGTGATTTACGTAGGCCGTGCATTAGAAGTTCTTCAACTTGCAGTTGGATTAGAAACTTGAAATTAGGAACGCAGCCATAATCGACCATTCCCGTTCTATCTAAAATATTTTCAGTCCTCCAGCTATACAGGGTGTGCCAGAAGTCGGTACCAACCAAACCTAAATTTTTTTTCACATGGTTCGATTGTTCTAATTCTGAATTTAGGCAACCTAAGTTAACTTATATCTATTACAGTTTTTGACATATCAATTTTCTCGAAAAAACTAACCCTTGTAGTAGTTTACAAACAAATTTGTATCTCGCCAACTGTTCAAAATTAGGAAACCAAATTTGTGGAGCAGTTAGCTGGAAGTCTAGGCTAAACAAAGAGTTCTATAACTAGAGGAGGCAAGCCGTTGATTTTCCGCACAATGCGGGTGTCTTTTACAAAGCAACACAGCCAACACAGGGAAGCGGACAGAGAGAGAATGAACTGTGTGAGAAGGATGAGAACACCCGCGCCGTTTGCTGCTTATACATTACGCTTATGCAGCTTGTCTCCTCTAGTTATAGAACTCTTTGGGACTAACTGACGATGTCCCATCGGTGGTCTCATTATGTATTATATGGGCGCAGCTGATTTTTAAATGTCGCGACCAAAAGTTGTTAAAAAGTCAATTTTTTCAAATGGTACCTACTATTTTTATTTGACGACATTTGAAAGAAAATTGAATTTCAGGGTGAGTTCCCTTCGTTTGAAGTTAGGTATAGGGAATACCTACATTTCCTATATCTAACTTCAACATCTACCGAGTAATTAAACAAAAATCAAGAAATGGCAATATATTCCTTTTTCAAGTATGCCATGGAAACAAAAGACAATTGTAATAATTTAATAAAAAATGTAATAATTTAAAAGAATTTATGGATTCCCATTTAATTTTCATGGAAACATAAGACAATTTTGCATTTTCAAATAAATTTTGTTTAAGAATCAGCACTACTAGTTTTCTCTTTGGCAGTATATCACTTTCTTAATTACAATTATCTGTTATATGGCATAGTTGAAAATTTAATAGTAGTCCACATATTTTATTAAATTATTACAATTGTCTTTTGTTTCCATGGCATACTTAAAAAAGTAAGAAATATCTCGGCATTTCCTGATTTGTATTGAAGTTAGATACCGGGAATGCTTAAGTAACTCACCCTAAAATTCAATTTTCTTTCAAGTGCCGCCAAAAAAAATAGTAGGTGCCATTTGAAAAAATTTATTTTTTGACCATTTCTGGCAGCGACATTTGAAAATCAGCTGCGCCCATATGGTACATAATGAGACCACCGATGGGACATCATAAGTTAGCTTAGATTTCCAGCTAACTGCCCCACAAATTTGCTTTCCTAATTTTGAATGGTTTTGCGAGACACAAAATTGTTTGTATACTACTACAAAGGTTACTTTATTAAAAAGAAACAGACATATGTCAGAAAATGCAATAGCTAAATTAACATAACTTAGATTGCATAAACTCAGAATTAGAAGGACAATCGAACCTTGCGAAAAAAAATGTAGGTTTCTATTTAAAATAAGAAAGTTGATACCGACTTTTGCCAAACCCTGTATAGCTGGAGGACTGAAAATATTTTAGATAGAACGGGAATGATCGATTATGGCTGTGTACCTAATTTCAAATTTTTAATCCAATTGCAGGTTGAAAAACTTCTAATGCAACTATGCAACCTCAAAGTTGCTTATCTGCTCCTTAATTGTAAACACTTAAATACATATATTACACTATTATATTTTATAAAGCTTGAATTTAACGCCATTCTTTAGTAAATATTCTTATTTAATATATTTTTTTGGCTTTTTAACATTAAAGTTATTCATACATATAATTAATTGAACAACCTAGAGTAATAAATTATACACTGAAAAGATCCTGAAAACTTTCCAGGACCCGAAAAGTGTCCAATATCTAGAAATTGGACCATTTTTGGAAAAGTTGGATAACCTGTTCGTAATCAGCAATCCAAAAATAACACAATAATTCAACAACAGCCTAAAGTAAGAAATTATATATCGAAAAACCCAAAAAAAGTGGCTAACAATACATAAATGGCCAATATTTAGAAATTGTACCACTTTTGGACAAATTGAGTATCATATTCTTAATCAGCGACCCAAAAAACATGAAATGCAACTATACAATTATGGCGATCTATAATATAGGGCAGTCTCTATTTTTGTAAAAAAAATATTTTTAAATGTTCCAATATTGGGTGAGATACGTTCATCAGAAGAATAGATATTCAAATTGTAGCAATCGGAAGGTAAACTAGAATCATTCACGAGTATTTTAAAAAAAAATTTATTCAAATCGGACAAGAACTGTGCGTCAAATGGGCTTTTGTCAATAAAAAGTAGTAAATTTCCCACTGTGGGTCGGTTCTATGAAAATGCGAGCTGACTGCCCGCTGTTCTATCAGCGAGCAGGCTGACTATTATTTTTGAATAAACCAATAAATAAACAAACTAGAAAATAAATATTAGATTTTACAAAACTCTTTCACCCTCGGTGTCGTGAGCTCTCGGGCTAAAAATACTGTGTCCATTGGCGTCTGTTAAAAAAACTATAATTAAAATCGATTCGTTGCAGAATTAACCAATTAAAAATTACTTTTATCAACCAAATTGAGCGCAGGTGCTCTGAGCAAAAATAGGGTGTGCAATAAAGTCTCCATAGGATACCTGTCTGTTTGTCTGTTCGTTCAGGCTAATCTCGAGGACTACTGGGCATATTGTGATGAAATTTTGATTATTATATAAAACATCTCTTGAGGAAAGTTTAGGTGTGTGAAACATTAAACATTAATAAAATTGAATCATGTAGTGTCGATTTCAGTGAAGCCGTGTGCAGTGCAAGAAGCCAGGACGCTAATAATAATAAAATAAACTATTTAATACATAAAATGTTACATTTATTGAGCCACTATTATAATGGTTTAATAATTAACTATTATAATGGCTTAATAACTAGGTTACACTGTTTTACTTGGCAAGACAATGTATTGCATATATATAAAATTTTCTTCAAAAGTGTTGTGTCATTTAGGTTTTGATAAAACTTTAGGTGATAATAGAGAACATCTAGGACCATTTATAGTAATTTTCAGTAAGCGGTCACACAATAGAAACCCTACAAAACTGAGATTTGAACATTTTTTGTGCTTATTATGATCACAATATATGTTTTTTTTTCCTTCTTCAATTCTTTGGGACTTCCTGCCACATGTATGTTTTCTTTCTAAGCGGTGCTAGGGGAATCCACAAAATATATCACAACCAGTATGTTACTGGTAAAAAAAACCTCTACGACTGTGACGTTTACGTCAAAGGATCAGTTAAAGGTTGGTTTTTATAAATAAACAACACAAATAAGTATAAAAACTTGAAATTAAATATTTCGCCGACGTTTCGGAAATCTAATCTGTTTCCTTTTTCAAGGCTTTTTTGAAAAATCTTTTTTGCTGTGTATGACAAATACACAGCTCTAAGAATGTTTGTTATATTCAATATCCATAGATACTTACTATTTACATAGAACTGTTGATATAGTTAACAGTTTTTTAGTTTATACAATGTTAAGTTTGTGAAGTTCTTCTTTTAACATTGGCAGCCAAGTTGTACAGACATCTACAGAACAATTCGACACGACACGACACGACACATTATCCTCATTCAATAATATTATCGCGGATTCTTTAATTTTTCTTTTTTTGCTATCAGCCTCTTTTGTTAAAATTTTTGCCGAGTCCTAGTTTATTCTATGTCCGTTCTGCCACGCGTGTTCACAGATCTTGGACCTCTGAATTTAATTTTTTCTGATATAATTTTGATGTTCGCCCAATCTTACACTAAAAGGTCTGGATGACTCACCTACGTATTGTTTGTTGCACTCACACGGAATACTATAAATGCAGTTTTTTTTAATTTTGCTCGTGGTTTGTTGGTTTCGTCTTTGTCAGAATAGATCTTAAAGTGTTGCTAGTTTGAAATACCGTCCTAATATCAAATCTATCACCGATGCGGCGCAACTTTTCGGATAATCCGCATACATAAGGAATTAACGCTGTGTAACGTTTTTCAGGTTTTTGTCGTACCTGATTGTTATTTTCAATATTTATGAAGGTTTTATCGACAAAATCTCCAGGGTATTGGTTATTAATAAGAACTTCCTTTATAAACCGCTTCTCATTGTTTAGTATTTCATCATTAGAAGAAATAATGATTTTGGCCCTATCATACAAACATTTTACAACACCCCTCTTAACGTGCATCGACTGATTTGAGTTGAAATTTAAATATCTGTTGGTATGTGTTGGTTTTCTATAAACACTATGGCAATGGGTTCTCCATTGTCACCGATTTTAAGCAATATATTTATGGAGGATTTTGAGACTAGGCATGTTCAAAATTGTGCATACAAACCGGTTATCTGGTGGAGATACGTAGATGATATCTTTGCAATCTGGCCTCATCGTATTGAGTTACTAGATAGTTTTTTGGATCATTTAAATAATAAAGAACCTACTATTAAATTCACTTTAGAAAAGGAAACTAGAAATGAATTACCATTTTTAGATGTTTTAATTAAAAGAGTAAATGGTACAATTGAAACAAGTGTTTATAGAAAACCAACACATACCAACAGATATTTAAATTTCAACTCAAATCAGTCGATGCACGTTAAGAGGGGTGTGTAAAATGTTTGTATGATAGGGCCAAAATCAAAATCAGAAGCGGTTTATAAAGGAAGTTCTTATTAATAATTAATTGTTTATTTATAAAAACCAACCTTTAACTGATCCTTTGACGTAAACGTCACAGGCGTAGAGGTTTTTTACCAGTAACATACTGATTAATTGTGATATATTTTGTAGATTCCCCTAGCACCACTTAGAAAGAAAACATACATGTGGCAGGAAGTCCCAAAGAATTGAAGAAGGAAAAAAAAAAATTAAGATAATGCCACAAATAACATTTAGACAATATTCACAATATATGTAGCGACATCACTGCGCCACTAAGTCATCTAAATGTGTGGTATGTTATCTAAGATGTCTGCTTTCACATAGTTATTTCATCTGGTTAACTACACCAGTTTATGAGAAATAAATTCTCGAAGAAAGGGCTCCCCGTCCTTTTGAAATATCTCACCAGAACAACTCAAAAATGGCCAATGAAAATTAGATATATTGTTTACTCTTATTCTTACCTACACGCTGATACAGTTATTAATAGGGCTCCCTATCAGGGACAATTTGCTCATGTTTAACACGTTGAGCCCCGCTGTATACAAATTTTTTTGGTTCGTTCAGACAGGATCTTGATTTTCTTATTAAATGTTGGAGGCAACATGTTGATGCCTCAAGGAGTCAAAGAGGAAATTGTTTCTTGTGCACAGCGTGGTATCAATGTATTACTTCATAACAATCCGGTCTATTCCTGTTGCAACTCGATAATCATGATCCCGGACCTCATATTTTGACAGAAACAAAGAAAAATAGGTGTGTGGTGTGTTGCGCGAAAATGAAGGAAGAGTATGGTAGAAGAGAAGCCCAAAACAAGTCGTCTAGATTCAAATACCAGTGTAATATTTGTAAACATAATTATTGCATATCCTGTTTTTTTGAACAACATAAGGCTACCCCTATAAACTGAAATGTATGTATGTATGTTTATTGTTTGAGAAATATAATCATTTTATTTTACAATTGTGTCATATTTTTAAGTGTCACAAATTTACAATGTAATATATTGCATATAAATGTAGCTATACCTGACTCGCAACTAGCAGTGTTCTTGTTGGACCGCACTCTTTCTATACCCATTTAGATTTCATTGCTAAGAGGCATCACATTAATCACACGCGGTCCCAACAACATCTAAGCTGTGAGGCATTACGTTGGTACCTCGCGGTCCCTGAAGTGTGTGGTAGCGAGGCATCGCTTAGATGCCACCCAGGGCTCAACGTGTTAACTGGCTATACCCTTTTCCGTCTACAAGTACTTTTTGACAGGAAAATGTTATTATTCTAAACTGTGGTTTGTTTTTGGGAGCACTTCTTCAGTTTGTTCGTGCATGGACTTTTGATGAATGTCCAATGGCTTTGATCAATGTCGGTTTCCAGTAGTATTTATGTATGCTCTTGACCCAGTTTTTAATCACCTTTCATGCCCAGCACGGGTGTATACGTATATTGTATATTTTACAAACACCAAGTTATTTTTCCAAATCTACCATCTGCATCAATCCCACAACTATGCCCACTGAACCGTTAAGGGCTAAAATTGCCGTTGGAAATGAAGCCTGGCACTCACCCTTTTCTTGACCTGACTGTTGGGAGGTCTCCTTGTTTTCTGGCTTCAAGACAGTGGACTGTGACTGAGCTGGCACACACATTAACTTAACGTTTCACACTAATTGTTATTTATTTATTAGATTATTATGTTTATTAAGAGTTTATTATTTTATTTTAATTTTACAACGCGAGAGTTGTTTTAAGAGCACTTGAGCAAGCGGGCTATTATTATCGTTCATTCCACACTTGTTCTGTCGATTTCTCCCCTCTCCTCACAACCGCGGTGTGGGTTTGTGCCAGGTAAAGAGGGGGGCACGGGATGAAAAAATGAATTATGACTATTAAAAATATATTAAAACTATTGTTAAAATTATTTAAAAACGGCAGTCTTGAACATACCGCCCATCAAAATACATAATATTTTCAGGGTTAATAAGAGGGGAGAGGACACAATTTTACTAGACGAGTAACCCCCTGAGTAGTAGAAATTGTTGCTACACGAGCAACATTATCGCGACCCGAATGCGTTTTTACCACACGACCGAAACGCCACTGCAGCGGAGGAGTCAATTCCTTTTTTATTAGCACGAGGGTACCCGGTTCAAGTAATTTCTCAGGATTTGTCCATTTATTTCTTTGCTGTATGCAAATATTCATCATGCCACCGGCGCCAAAAATCGTGATGGAGGCGCTGCAACAATTGCCAGCGGTTTACACGGTTCACGACAAGATGGGATAGGTCGGGTTCCGGTATAACAGTTAAGGGCTCCAGGGTAAGAAAGTGACCGGTAGTTAACACCGAGAGGTCATTCAGATCAGAGCTGATGGGACAGAGAGGTCTAGATAATGTGATAAACCAAACATTAAAAACCATGCAAATGAAAAAAAACAAAACAGATAAGGAAATAGTTTCAGCAAAAAAGCATCAAAACAACTCTACAACAAAAAATGACAAGCCAGGAACATCAAAACAAACAAATACATATGAGTTGCAAAATAAACAAAAGGAAACCAGGAACAAAACAATCAGTGTAGAATCTAGCCCCATGAGAACAACCAATCCAGATGTAAGCAAAACTGATGCCCCAACTGTCCAATTACAACAGAATAAGGAAGCTGTACAGAACAAAAATAGTGCAAATAACCATAGCGATTCTGATAACAGTAACAGTGGATTTGCTTTACCTAGATATCAGAGAAAAAAATTATTTCAAAAAACAATTATTGGTGAAAATGAAAATACAACTAGGCTGAGAGCGGTCAACCCACTCAGTTGGATATTTATATCTAGATTGGAACCCGAAACTACAGTCGAGGATGTCTCAAATTATCTTAATGAATATGATATCAAAGTCGTGCAATGTTATAAGCTTAAAACATTTTCCAATGAAATTGCAGCTTTCAAAATTGCAATAAACAATATAGATGAAGATAAAGTATTTTGTGGTGAAATATGGCCAAAAAAGACAATTGTGCGCCCATATGACTCGACTAAACTAAAAAATTTTCAAAAAATACCTCCTGCATCGCTGACCAGGTAATTTATGACAAGCATAAATCAAACAATAATACAAAAGATGCTGGTATTTATTTATTACATCAAAACATACAATCCCTGAGACACAAAATACTTGAACTTGAAATAATTATAAACACCCTCGAACGGCCTCTTGATATAATATGTCTCACAGAGCACTGGTTATTACCAAACGAAATCCACACAGTATCGATGGAAACTTATAAAATGATATCTTCATATGCAAGGGAGTCTACTATCCATGGTGGGTCCTGTATATTTGTAACAAAAACCTCTGACTACGTAGAAGACATCGGCTTAAAACAACAAAATGTAGAAGGTCATGTAGAATCTTCAAATGCTGTGAGTAAGGCCAATAAAATAGTAATAATATGTGTATATAGGCCACCAACAGGTAACATTAATACTTTTTTTAACTCAATAAACTACATGTTAAATTATTTCTCAAATAACTACAGTACTTATAAATTGATATTATGTGGCGATTTTAATATTAATCTACTAATTTCCAATAATTATACAAAAACATTTCACGACATACTCTTATCATTTAATCTAGATCAGACTATTTTTCTACCAACTAGAGTTGCAAAAAATTCAGGTACCCTCTTAGACAACATATTTGTAAACTTTAACTCACCTTTTGCCAGTGACATTTTGCAAACAGCTATTTCTGACCACTATGCTCAAACTATATACGTTAAAACATCTCTAAATAAAAGTTGTAATCATAAAATATTTAGAAGAGTATTTTCAGATACAAAAATGCTAAGCTTTAAACATGAACTAATAACCGAAAATTGGGTTGAAGTTTTTAACTCAAACGATTCAAACGAAGCTTACAATACATTTGCTAATAAACTGGTTAATTTAATGTCAATAATATTTAATAAAAAAGTTGTCAAGAATAAAAGACCAAACAGTTGGATTACAAAAGGGATTAAAATATCTAGTAAAAGAAAACGATACCTATTCAAACTAAAAAATCAAGGCTTAGTTACTTGCAACTATTACAACCTATACTGCAGCATTCTCAAGAGAACGGTTAAAGAGGCAAAGAAGCTCTCCAACATGAATTATATACAAAATGCACAGAATAAAAGTAAAGCGGTGTGGACACTGGTAAAAAATTATACAGGTAAACATATAACTGATAGAAATTCAATTCTCACTAATTTAGAAGACGAACATAAAGACCAAAAAGAAATTCTCAACGATGTAAATACTTTTTTCTGCAATCAATGCCCAGATCTAAATGCCAGAAATGAAAATTATGCACTACACAATATTCAAAGAAATGTCAACTCATTGATTTTATTCCACACTGATTATAACGAAGTATACAATGCAATTATGTCACTAAAAAATACCAATTCCGTTGGTGAGGATGAAATACCTGTGAAACTCCTTAAAGTAGTAGCCTCTGAAATAACTCCACCTCTAGTGCACATTATGAATCTAACCCTTGATAACGGATATTTTCCAGACAGATTAAAAGTAGCAGAAATAATTGCTTTGTATAAAAAAGGAGATAAAAACTTGATTTCAAATTACAGACCAATTACATTACTATCAAATATCAGTAAAATATTTGAAAAGATTATTTACAGCAGGTTAATATGTTTCTTCGATCGCTTCAACGTCATATCCACGTCGCAAAATGGATTTAGGAAAAATAGGTCAACAACTACTGCCATATATCAAGCACTGTGCAAGATCATTAACTCACAAAATGAACGCCAACCTACATTTCTTATGTGTCTGGATCTGTCAAAAGCATTTGATAGTGTAGATCATTCAATACTACTAAATAAACTTGAATATTACGGGGTAAGGGGGGTGTCACTGCGGCTGATGGGATCATATCTTCAAAATAGAGTGCAGAGAGTGGTTGAACGAGATAAGAATGGAGAAATATTAAAATCAGAAATTATCACTGCTAAAAGGGGCGTTCCTCAAGGTTCTGTGCTGGGCCCGCTCCTTTATCTTATCTACACCAATAATCTCGCATGCACTATTGACGAGGATGTAATTCAGTTTGCTGATGACACTTCTCTAATCTTTAGTGATCCATCAACTGTAAATCTCACTACAAATATTTTTTCTACACTCGAAACCTTAGAAAATTGGTTTGCTGCAAATAATCTTTTACTCAACACAAATAAAAGTCAATTAATAAAATTTGATTATAGTCAAAAAAATAATGAGTTGACAGTCACTAATAGAACTAAACAGATTACAACTGTAAACAGTGTGAAATTCTTGGGGATTCAAATTGATTCCCGTCTTGATTGGCGATGCCATGTTGGGATGCTTGCAAGCTGCCTAGCACGATACTGCTATGCCTTGAAAGTGATTTCAAGCATGGTTAATGCCAGATCAGCCCTAATTGCTTACCATTCATACATACAATCCAGAATAAGATATGGAATTATCTTTTGGGCTAATTCTCCAGAGATGTTCCGTATTTTTGTATTACAAAAAAGATGCATAAGAAACATCTATCAATTACAGAATCACAAATCGTGTAAAAATTATTTTATCAATAATAAAATACTTACTCTGCCGTGCATTTATATCTATGAATCGGTAAATTTCATCTGCAATAACAGGGATCTCCTTGAGAACTGCAATAGGCAGCACAGCCACAATACTAGAAATAGATCTGATCTGATTACTGATAGAGTAAATTTTACGTATATTCAAAAAAATGTGAAATACTCCATAATAAAAATTTATAATACATTACCAATCTCAATCCGGAATCATCCGGTAAAAAAGATAAAAACAATGTTACATAATATCCTAGTACAGAAGGCCTACTACAGCATTGGAGAATTTTATAATGACCCTAATTTCTGTCCTAATTAAATATGTTTTTATAATCAATGTTATACTTATTATATTACCTGTTATACTACTGTAATTAACTTTTTAACGTGTTTGTTTGTTCTATTTATTTAATGTACATTTAAAGTTTGTTTTTAGACATGTAACTACATTTTATTTATTAACTTTGTAATTTTTTGACATGTTCTACACCATAAAGGTATTTTTGAGAACCAATAAAGATAATCTATCTATCTATCTATCTATCTAGAGTTAAGAATGGCTTCCACCTGAACGAGAACGGTATAGAACTCTTCATAGGTTAAAATTTGATTGCCAATGATTCTATATAAAAAAGTTTTGACGGACTTGATTCCTGACTCCCACAATCCCCCAAAATGAGGCGCAGAAGGAGGGTTAAACGACCAATGAATGTTCTCACTTTCCACGTCTTTCATACATTTAGAGATATACCTCTGGGCATCAACAAAATTAGTGCTACAATCACTAAAAATATGAGTGCAGCGGCCCCTACGAGCTATAAAACGTCTAAGGGCAGCGAGAAAAACCTCAGTTGAAAAATCGGATGCTAATTCTAAATGGATCGCCTTAGTGACAAAACAAATAAATAAACAAATATAAGCCTTTTGAGATGTAATACCTCGATGTTTGCCTAAAGTTATAAAAAAGGGTCCACCGTAATCAACGCCGGAGCATCGAAAGGCTTTTACCTGGTTGATTCGAGAGGGGGTAAATTTCCCATGAGGGGTTCCAGAGACATAGGTTTTACCTTGAAACACTTGTGACACTTAGAAAGAAACTGCTGACTTAGTAGGAAGTGAAGAGTTTGTAATCCGGGATGTAAATGTTCGTGGTGGTAATTTTCTATAATAAGTTCTGTTAACCTATGAGATCGGGGTAAAAGGACTGGATGCTTACAATCATAAGACAAACCTGAATGACAAGACGACCGCCCACCCTGAGGAGACCATCCTCTCCAATAAAAATGTTTAGCTTACGAAAGGGTTTAGTCAAACGAGTGTTATTCTCGATTCTTGTAATTTCATCTTTGAAAGTCTTATGTTGAACTCTCTTAACTAAGACTAAAAAAGCCTGATGCAGCTCAACTTGAGAAAAGGGGTGAGATTTCCTATTGTTGGGATTTTTTAAGTTATATATAAAAAGGAGACAATAAGAAATTATACGTTGAATTTTCGGGAGCGAGGAATTTATTTAAAAGCGAATCCAAAGAATCTAATGAAACAAAAGCAGTAAGGGAGATTTTCTTTTCTTCCTCTAAACCAAGGGAGGAATTTCTCTTCTGTTTCTAATAAAGGTTTTCCATCGATGAGAAGATTGAATCCATGATAAAGCTACCATGGAATCCGTCCAAGCAAATATCTTATCAAAGTGTAACTTTGTCGAATATGTTTGGAGAACAAAGTCCATTAGATTTGCGAGCAAAACAGTTGCACACAGTTGCAACCTTGGCACACAAAGAGTTTTTAGGGGAGCCACTCTAGATTTTGCGCACAAGAATTGTACCTTAAAAAGTCCATGGGGAAGTAAGAAATGTAACTAAACTACATCTGTGTATCCATTTTCAGAGCTGTCAGAGAAACCATGAATTTCACAAGAAGAAAACGTACTTTCACACAAAAGGCGAGAGATATGAATATTATCGAAATGAGGTAATTCCCTCTTATATTGTGTCCATTTGTCAATGATGTAAGAGGGCAGAGTTTGATCCCAGGCTAGACCCAGTGACCATAAATGTTGTATCAGCTGTTTTGCGAAAAAAGATAAGGGTGTTAAAAAGCCGAGTGGATCGAATATTCTAGCAATATCAGATAAGACCGTTTGGTACATGTCTTGTTCAAAGGTGTGACATAATATGAAAATGCATCGAGCGAGGGATTCCAATTTAGACCTAGTATTTTAACAATAGAATCATGTTCTGACCCAAAGTCTAAAGCAGATTGTTGGCAATCAGATGTGGAAATATCTTTCAGAAGAGTAGGATTATTACTTGCCCATTTGCGCAGTTCAAAGCCACCACATTTCAACAGGGAGATAAGCTCTGCATGCAAACGTGTTGCTTCATCTTGGGAATCACATTCACAAACTATGTCATCCACATATGTATATTTTGACAATATGGCGGAAGCTAATGGAAACTTATCCTTTTCGTCATTAGCTAGCTGAATGAGAGATCGAATAGCTAGAAAGGGTGCGGATGACACGCCATAAGTTACTGTGTTCAACTTAAAGTCTTGAACAGGATCATTTGAAGAAAATCTCCAGAGAATTCGATGGTAATTACGGTGGGACTCAGTCAGTAAAATTTGTCTATACATCTGTTTTTTTATGTCTGCAGTGAAGACGTGAAGTATGGAGACGAATATTCATTAGAATGCTGACTATGTCTTGTTGCAATTTCGGACCAACCAATAGAGTGTCATTAAGAGAAATGGGGCATTTAAAGGAGGCGCCGAAGTCTACTCGAAGCTTAGTGGTCGTACTATTGGATTTTTGAACGGCATGATGTGGTATATAATAAGATTGGTCTGAGTATGAATTACTGTCAACAGGTTCCATATTATTACTGTTTAAATACTCGGTCATAAAGCTAACGTACTCCTGATATAATAGAGGATTGTGTAATATACAGCGTTCTGAGGAATAAAAACGTCTTAACGCTTGAGTGCGAATATCATTAAAGGATGGATGTGGTCCTGTAAATGGAAGAGATACCACAAAGCGACCCGATTCATTGTGGAAATGAGTGTCTGTGAATATTTTTTCACATTGACTATCCTGAGGAGATAACGGAATCTCATGTGGAACCTCTTCGAGTTCTCAAAAGAAGAAGTCCCAGAGAAGCGTCGATCATAATTCAAATTCAAATTCAAATTCAAAACAGACTTTATTTGTGACATTAAATACATAAAATTAAAATATAAACACAGAATATACAACAGCATATGTTCACAATTAACACAAGAAAATAAAATAACGAAAATATCACAAAAAGGCGGAGATCAGCGTAGAAGCTGTTTTTAATTCTCAACCCATATTTTAATATATATGAATCAATCAATAAAAATACGTATATAAATTTTGTTAATAGATAAAAATCATTTATAATTAAGGGTTCCTTTTTGGTTGTTCAGGTACATGAGTTTTAACTTGTTTTTAAATGTAAAAATTGAACACATTTTCAAAGAATCAGGTACATCATTGTATAATTTGGATACAAGGTAAGAATAGCTAGCTTTAAACTTTTCCGTGTTGTGTTTAAATATTTCTATTTTGTTTGAATTTCTGGTACTAAAATTATGTATATTATTCCTCCATACAATTTTTTCATAAAGGTATGATGGCGTTTGAGTTGATAAAATATTATGTATTTTTATTGTTAGCAGATATCTAAACCTATATTCAATTTTTAACCAGCCTATCTTACATAGAAATGGTGTAATGTGTTCTCGTCTTGATACATTCAGTGAATATCGCACACAATTATTTTGTATTTTTTGTAGTTTTTGTAAATCATTATTTGTTAAATAAGGGGCATATACTATTAAACAATAGTCAATATTTGGTAAAACGAGACTCTCACATAATTTTAGTTTTAAATTATTTGGGAAAACATCCTTAAACTTGTACAGATTATACAGAATGTAATAACATTTCTGACAAACACTATTTACATGAGCAGTAAAATTTAAATGAACGTCCATTATAAGTCCTAAGTTCTTAACATTCTTTTCCAGATGCACTTCAGTAGGTCCAATTTGAAGTGTAACTAGATTTTCCACTGCAACACACAAATTTTTGGTACCAAATACAATAGCTTTGGTTTTATCCACATTTAGTTTTAAACTTTGATTTTCACTGTAAGAACTGATGGAGGTAATATTTCTGATTATCGTCTCCACACATTCATCGACACTTGATGCATTGAAATTTTTATAAAGTTGATAGTCATCTGCATAACACTGGTGATTTACCGATTCTAGGATATTGCAAAGGTCTCCTGTATATAAAATAAACAATATTGGGCCTAGAGTTGACCCTTGCGGTACTCCATTTCTTACAAGTTTTGTCTCTGAAATATCTAATTCATCTTCAGTTGTCATATGCACCAACTGTTTTCTGTTATGCAGATATGTGGAAAACCAGTTTATTGTGTTTTGATCAAAACCATAATATTTCATTTTTGCTAGTAAAATATCTGGAGAAATGGTATCAAAAGCTTTACTGAAATCTAGCATTACTAATAAAACACCTTCTGAATTATCCATTGCTCTGGTAATGTCATCACAGACTTTCATTAATGCTGTGGAAGTACTATGCCTTTTTCTATAACCTGACTGGAATTTTGGTGTTATTTCTTGGCTTTTCATGTAGTCCTTTAATTGATGACAAACAGCTTTCTCTGCAACTTTTGATACTGCTGGCAGTATACAAATAGGCCTTAGATCTTTCAGTGTTTTAGGGTCTTTTGTTTTTGGCAATGGTAATATGATACCAGTCTTCCAACTGTTTGGGAATAAACCCTTAGCGATTGACGTATTTATGATATCTAGTAATGCAGTTCCACAATATGGAAGAATTAGAATCAACATTTTTATAGAAATTTTATCAGATCCGGTAGCATTCGTTTTTATTTCACTTATGTATCTTACCATATCATCCATGCTTATTTGCATTAAGGAGAAAGGTTCTCTTATGTCCTTAAAGGTCCTATTTGCATAATGGTCTATTGTTGCCTGTTTCTTCTCAATATCCATCTTTATGTTACTTGAAGAAAGAAAATAATCATTGACGTCATCTGCTGAAAAAGTGCTATGTGGGATTTCAGAGCGTCTGTTGTTTAGGCCAAATGATTTTAAACCCTTCCAAGCTGTTTTTGAGTCATTAGTTATTCGACTTTCTAAATACTTCGCGTAAGCAATTTTTTCTTTTCTTATTGATATCGTTACCAAATTTTTCAAATCCTTGTAATAGATCCATTTTGCTGGTGTTCTGTTTAGATGATAGTCTGATAGCGCTTTATTTCTCAAATCCATCATAAATTTTATCGTTCCAGTTAGCCAGGCTGGTTTATTCCTCTTTTTGATTCTTTTTTCTGGAGCGAAGCTGTCGTAGATGTCTATTATTTGACTGTTAAATAAATTCACTTTTCTGTCTAGATTTGATTCTTTCAGCACATCGTCCCAAGGTGATGCCCTCGCAAATTGTTGAAAATCATGGTTATTGTCTAGGTTACTTAGGTTGCGTATTATCTTATGAGATGAAATTTTTGAGACTTTTGGAAATGTAATGTAACAGTTTATTAAATTGTGGTCAGTTAATGCCTTGCCACTTTCCGAGATAAACTTAGTTGCTTCTTCTATGATCGTTTCGATTACAAACTCTCTATTTGTTACATATACATGATCTAATATTGAGTTATTACGTGTGGGGCATGAAACAATTTGTGAGAGGAAGTTCAGAGGAAGTGAGAAAAGTATTTAAGGAGGTAGCAGTTTTATAACTCTCTTTACCCATTAGAATCCAACAAAAAATCGTATTGATTGCAGAAGGTTCAGAGGGACTGCCCGACAATCGACCATTTTTTACGATAAGCGGGAATACATCAGCGCCCAACAACATATCAATAGGACCAGGCACATTAAAATGAGAATCAGCCAACTTTAAATTAGAAATATGATCCCAGTGTTGAACAGAAAATTGGAAGATGGGCATATCAGAACAAATTTTTGGCAAAGTTAAAGCATCAAGAATTAAACAGGGTTCCACTTGTCCTTGGGGTTTTATAGTACATACAACATTTCCGGAAACAACCGGACATTTGTCCTAACCCATTAATGGAGAGAGAGAGACCTTAGACCGAGGTAAACCCAGGCGATGAGCACATCTTTCGGTGATGAAATTAGAGTGACTGGCAGAATCCAGTAAAACTCGTACAAGTTGATAATTTCCACGGGAATCCAAAATTTCAACTAGTGCAGTTGAAAGCAGTACCATGAAATTTGAGGGGACTACATTAGAGAGCGAATTTATTTGTGTGGTAGAAGGGCCTGGCGTAAATATTGGATTAGAACTTTCAGCTACCAAGCTGTCAACTGTTGCAAGCGCTTTAGGTGCGGATGTACTTCCATCAAAATGTAAAGGTGTGTGATGATTCTTATGGCACACTCTACAAGATGAACTTGAATTGCAGTTCTTTGATGTTGTGTTTAGATCCTAAACAATTAGTACCTACACCACTTATTTTGTTTCATTAAATCATATCTCTCATTAGGAGTTTTTGAATTAAATATGGAACACTTATATATAGAGTGCTCTGATTTACATAATGGACATATTGTTGCAGGTGAATTCGTATTAGTTAAAAATGTGGAAGAATAGCTACACTTGTCTGAGGTAGAGGGCCTTTTTAGATGCAAGTTACTATTAATATTTTTATTTTGTTTTGCAAGTATCATAGAGTCTAAAGCCACACATTGGTTGCTTAAAAAATCAAGAAGTTTCTCATATGTAGGTATATCACGGGAACTGTGTTGGTATTTGAAGCGCTTCAGAGAATCATTGTCAAGTTTTTTGCTGAATAAATTAAATAAGACAAAGTTCCAATGTTTAACCGGAAATTCCAAACTTTCCAAGGCTACTAGATTATCTGAAAATGTATCTAATAAACCTCTAAGATGGCGAGTTGACTATGTTGTGATTTTCGGAGCATTATTTATTTCTTCCCAATAAAAGGTGGCTAGTAAATGTTTATTTTGATAGCGTCGTTTTAAATGATTATATGCAATAACATAGTTTGGACCGGTAAGTGCAACATTTGCCTCTCCGGACACCACTGATAATAAATATTGAAATTTATCTATATCTGTAAGAGTAGGATGATTATCAATTAATGAATTAAATAATTCTGAAAAGGTTGGTCACGCCTTTAAACTTCCATCAAAATTAGGTACATTAAGTTTTGGTAATCTAACATGAGACGTAGTTGTTATGGAAGGAGTATTAGTTTGAGAATTTTCAAAAAGATTATAATGTATTTCTGTAATTGAGAAATATTTTTTATCAGCATCATACATCACCTTGTCTTCTGCAGCATCCTCTTCGATTGCCAGATGCTGTAGTATGTTATTATGTTGAGTATTAAATTCAGTATATACCTCTTCTAAATTTAAATATCTCATTTTAAATGCAGTATATAATGATTCATCGTCCAGAGCATTATGTGCAACAGAGTACATCTCGATGAGACGAGCGTGAGCAATGCCTATAAGCACGGTACTGTTTTGTTTTATTTTATTAGCCGCATCTTTAAAAGAACAAGAAAATTAATGAGAATTATTTGTATTTAGTAGTTGATGTAATAATCAGAATTATATTTTTATCGAAATATTGAACCACCCTGTATATATGATAGTAAGTAAAGAATACAACCGATTGACAAAATTAATTAGCTACCTCTTAGCATTCAACAAAATTACATAAAATTTGGTATTTTAATAGGTCTCCTATGCGAGCTTGCGAGGAACAAACGCACAAATACTGGGAAAATACAAAATTTTTAATTTCTAATACGAGCGAGTTGGGTTATAATAATACCCAGTTAAATTGTTTTGCGAAGATATGTGAGCGGTATTATTTAGTAGAAATAATAAACCCGTTTTACTAACGTAAACAAAGCAGCGTATGTGTCGGTCGCCCGGCAAAAACCCAAGTGCGATAAGGATTCACACTTTTTTTTTTATCGGGAGATTTTAACTTAGCAAATATAATGCAATCTGGTGGGATTATCAAATTATTTAATAATTCTGAAAAGGGAAATTGTGAAGGGAAATTAATTCGGCACGAAGCTAACCAAAAATTTGAACCGTTAATGGCTAAAATTGCCGTTGGAAATGAAGCCTGGCACTCACCTTTTTCTTGACCTGACTGTTGGGAGGTCTCCTTATTTTCTGGCTTCAAGACAGTGGACTGTGACTGAGCTGGCATACACATTCACTTAACGTTTCACACTTATTATTATTTATTTATTAGATTATTATGTTTATTTAGAGTTTATTATTTTATTTTAATTTTACAGCGCGAGAGTTGTTTTAAGAGCACTTAAGCAAGCGGGCTATTGTTATCGTTCATTCCACACTTGTTCTGTCGATTTCTCCCCTCTCCTCACATCCGCGGTGTGGGTTTGTGCCAGGTAAAGAGGAGGGCGCGGGGATGAAAAAATGAATTATGACTATTAAAAATATATTAAAACTATTGTTAAAATTATTTGAAAACGGCAGTCTTGAACACCCACAATGCTCACAATTCACGCATACAAAAGAACAATGAAGAAATCCATTGAAGTCTACCACCACTTATGTGCGTAATGACACATTTTAAATGTAAATCCCAACTGCCGACGAAATACAAAAGCTATGGATCAGACAAACATGCTGTGTATAGTTACTCACATGTTTAAAATGATCAACACAAGTGATACAGGGTCCTTCTAATAACCTACAGATAAAGCCACGTACCCAAAACAAGTCGATAAATTGTAAAAAAAAAAAAAAAAAGAATGCAATCTTGATAATTTTAGCTCAATCTACACCTTATGTCCTATGTTCATGACTTTTCAGATTTTTCTGAGTGATACTTTTGAAGATAGGGTGGGGGTAATGCGAGTTTTCGTTTTGCGGAAGTGTTGAAAAAAATACATGAAAAATCAAATTATTTTTGAATTCGTGCTTTAATAAATTTTCATTTGACACCCCATACATGGACCTTGAATTTTTTTTAACTACCCATTTTCTCCCGAAATTAATCTCTAAAAAATTAAAATTCCACTTTTTGAACTTCATGTCTATAATTGAGCCACAACTTCCTACAACTGTACCAAAGGGTATAGCTGGATAAGTTAGGGAAATGTGCCCCCGCACTTACTTAGTTAAAATGGCTTCCAGATGGTGCAGATTATAGATTACACGGTAAGAGTTTTAACCCTCTACTACCCCCATGACGGTGGGAAAAAAATAATATGTTCCTAATTATTTTTTTTTCTGCTTCTATGCAACCGATTACTTTGAAATTTGGCAAAAGTGTTGCTTGCGTGGAGATAACTTACTCCAAAAAATAAGGCCATTTTACAACCATCAACCATAAAAAAAATATAACAACTTTTTTTACAGAACAAAAGGGTGGCCACCCTTTGTGGTACAATCACCATTTTATGATATATTATGTCTTAACACTTCGTAATTATCATACTAAATTTTCAGATTTCTTGCTGTGGTGGAACAATATGAAAATATAAATAAAATTGGATAAAACAGAATCTTTACACAAGCCTCTGAGTTGTAACAGTTAATACTTATAGCCTTACAAGGTACTGTTGCATATCTACAATCGACCACGAGGGTGTGATGTCAAGTCTACCCTTCCCCTGATGCACGGAAATTCGACACAAGCTGGCGGTACCACTTCTGGAGGTCCCAGGATTAACCCTCCAAGGGCAAAGTATTCACTTTCTAGGACCTCAAATGGCTGAGATACTCCTTCCACTGTCAATCATCGGGCTTCACCATCACCGTTCCTTTTTGAGCGATAATAAGACGGAAGAACCCCATGGAATAGACTAGAGAATCTAGAATAGAATGTCTAAGAGTTTCTGGAAGCTTCGAAATAGGTATTTAAGAGATGAACAGCCACCGCAGAAGTCAGTTTCTTACAGAGCGTTACCGAGATAAGCAAAAGTCCCAAACGAACCGATTATAATTCGAGTGAGATTGTCAAGTATCAATTACTGTGTGTAATTAATAGTAGTTGTTTTAAGTACTTGTAGTTGTATTTAAGTGTTAAATAAAGTTTATTTAAGAAGAAAAAAAAGTATCACATCAAAAAGAACCCGCCCGCCAGAGGCGTAATAGTATATTTACAGTGAGAGTTTATAGGCTATTTACAAGTTTGGAGTGAATTTATAAAATTATGCAGCACATCAGAAAAATGTATTAGCTGTGAAAAGTGGTTACACAAACTGAAGGGACCACACAAAATTATTCAAAGTGCCAAAGACAAAAGCTACTTTTCAATTTTAGGGAAAAGTTTAGCAACGAATGATGTTCTTTAAAAGTGAATTATTTATTACAAGGTACTTAAATAAATTAATTTCAGGCCTTTGCTCTCATTTTTAACTGAATTTACATATCGTAGGGGATCATGTAGATACTAGTTTAGCCTGCTTAGCCATAGGGGACTAGGTTGGATGCTAGTGTTAAAATGAGAAAGGCAAATAAAAATTTTTACTTGTTAGTATAACCAGAAGACAGGTTATCGAAAGAGTGCAAAGATTTCATAATATTTTTATATATAGTTTTTTCCTTTAGTTCTCATAGATAGCTTTTCTTTCCACTGTTTGCAAAATCCTATAAAGAATATGTTTCATTACAAATGATGTTCTTTGTAATTAGTGTCGCATTATCGCAGCTAAAAAACGACGTAGTTAACCACATGAAGAAAGTAAGGGAATGATCGAAGAAGACCAGTCCTTTATACCTTTGACATCTTCTAGGACTACGACTAGTCACTCTGGTGAAATAATGGAACTACCATTACAAAGACTCGTTGCTACACATAAATATTGTTGCATATGTGGTGGTGGTGGTGATAAAGAACTGACCTTAATACCGACTAATGCGAGACTACTGTGCTATAGAAACAAACAAATACACATCCCCCGAGGCAATCGTTGGTGTAAAATACATTTGATTAAACATCGCTCTTATGAAGACGATATTGTACATCTGGAACCATATGCCAATTGTAGTTCGATTCCTAGATTTATGCATTCTATTAAATTCCTTAACCCCATTAACAACTCTAAAAGGCTCTACAGACCACTGCAGTTTATCAGACAAGCAGTTATTAACGTTTACATGCTTAACGGTAGATGCAATTTACGAATTAGTCAGTGTTGGAAAATTCCAATACAAAAACTTCTGTCCAGGCCACAATTGCTTCTCTAGTAAAACTGAAAACAGGTAGTAGTAATGAAATGATTGCCTCCATTCTTGGTTTACAGCACGCGCAGTTAGTTTCTGAATGTTTCTCTTCCGTTCTTAATAGGTTTGAAAGAGATGCTCTTCCTCAATAATTTGGTCTACAGGCAGTAACTAGAGAATTAATTCACTCAAACACAAGTCAAATAGCTAAAATAATTCTTTCTGTTCACGATGAACAGCTAATGATTATTTGTGATGGTAAATCATATTCTGGGCAGAAAAAAACACCTTATGTAAACCGTTCACAATATGCACCACTAATGGTTATAGAATCGATATGCTGGGGTCATTTAATGCTAATGTATATGATTCAACTATAATGAAGCACGTCATGTCGGATCTTAATGAGTTATCAAAGTTATTACAGCCCGGGAATGTAACAATTGTTGACCGAGGTGTTCGTGATGTTGTTTTGGATTTAGGGAAAAGATTTAACAGTATTAACGCCGGCACTTAAAGGTAATAGATCACAACTTCCTGTAGATAAGGCGAATCAATCGAGACTCGTCACCAAAATAAGATGGCCAGTGGAAGCAGTACATGGGTGATAAAAAAGAAATTCACAGTACTTGACCATAAATCGGATAATAAACTATTACCAAAGACTGGGTCTTTATGCAGAGTTGCTTGCTTTTTACACAATAAATATGGTAAAAGGATACTCAGTGATACTGAGATTAAAGAAGTAATTCAATGTTTGAAACAAAAAGCAAACGAGAATATCCACGCATTGGCTCAAGATGTCGAAAAAAATGGGTGGCTGCGAAAAAAACTTCTCTTTCAACAAATCTCGACCAACAATTTGTTAGACTTTCCTGAATTAACAGAAAAAGAGTTGAAAATTTTCTTTGGGGGTACTTACAAACTTTCACAATCTGTATGTTATTTAGCAGAGGTAATTAATCCGGACAATTCCATAAATACAGAATATGTAAAGAAGAAGCAATATATTTTGTGGGTACATATAAAGTGGACATGTAGGAAATAAAACGTATCACATCTTCATTCACTATAAATCTAAGGCAGTTTTAATTTATTTTCATATTGTTCCACCACACCAAAAAATCTGACAATTTAGTATGATAATCACAAAGTGTCAAGACATAATATATAATAGAATGGTGATTGTACCACAAAGGGTGGCCACCCTTCTGTCCTCTAAAAAAAGTTTCTATTTTTTTTCAGTGGTTAAAATGGTCCTAAAATGGAGTAAGATATCTCCACGAAAGCAATACTCATGCCAAATTTCAAATCGATCGGGGGGAAAAAATTGTAATGGCAATTTAAGAGGTCGAATTTCGAAGTCATGCATTTTTTTTAAATGTAGTTTTATTTTTCTTCTATATTTTGTCCCAGTTATGTAATAAATATTATCATATATCATATAGTGAGTGCCTACAATATTACTAGTCAGAGCCTATAAATTTCTTGTAACAAAAGAATCTGATTTCAAATTTTAGGAAGTTGTATGGTTGAATACAGTTTGATTGCTCCAAAATCTGATTGTCATTTCCGGTTTAACCGGAAACAGTATAAACTTTATTATTTTTAATGGAACATATTATTCGAAATTTAGATTGTCCAAGAAATTTTAGGTTCAAAACATGTAGCATACCCTATATCTATTTTTAACAGTTTTCAAGAAAATGGTTGAAATTGTTATATCTATAATAAATTATTTCATTTCCGTATAAAATAAATGAATGTAGGAACAAACCTGTTATGGTTATTTCCCCATACCTTACACCTTTGGATTTTTCTACTGGACCCATATCAAGAAAAAGGTGTATAGCACACAAACACAACATAGGAGACCTTAGAAATAGAATTACGCAAGTAATAAACTCTATTACTCCAATTCAGACATCGCTCTTCGGGAATTTAAGAAAAGGAATTAATTCTTGCTGAGAAGTCAACGGTGTACATTTTGAACATTTAAATTATGGTTAAAATAAATTATACCCACCTATTACTTTTAGTGTTTCACTTTTGATATTTATTTTATTTTTCTGCTTTGGGCAGATTTGTGACATATTTACAGTGATGATTCAGACGCCAATATCTCATGACTATTAGGCTTAGACCAAGGACACCACAAACAAAAAATATTCAGAAAGGTTAGTAGAATGTGAACTTAAGGTTCAATACAGGGTGTTCCATTAAAAATAACGAAGTAATTTGAGCCTGAAAACCACTTTTTGTAGTACTTCTGGTTCAGCCAGAAATGAAATTTCTACAAGTTTATTAAATTTTACTCACCAAAAAACTTTAAATAAACATAACAGATTTGTTCCTACATTCATTTATTTTATATGAAAATGAAATGATTTATGATCGACATAACAATTTCAAACGCCATTTTCTCAAAAACTGTTAAAGATAGATATAGGGTATGGGACATGCTTTGGACCTAGAATTTCCTTGGACAATCTAAATTTTGAATATACAGGGTGTTCCATTAAAAATAACAAAGTTTATACTGTTTCCGGTTAAATCAGAAATGAAAATCAGATCTTGGAAGAATCAAACTGTGCACCGTATTCAAACATACAACTTCCTAAAATTTGAAATCGATATCTTGTTATACAAGAAATTTATATGCTGGCTAGTAATATTGTAGGCACCCGGTATACCAACAAAGTTTATTTATTAATTGTTAAAAAAGGATAAAATAATATCAATCGACAATAATTTTCAATTTAATCAAAATCTAAATATGCAGAATTTCTCAACAGAAACAATACTATCATTTCAAGAGCTTTACTTAAAAGGTCACAAAATGATTGTTTTTTAAGTTCAAGATAGGATCCGTTACTTCTAAGGCATTTCCTTGATCATCTTATTTCAACTATAATCGTCTATAGCCTTATTTGTGTTTGTAATTGTAGGGCAGGTTGCGCTATTTTTGCTATAAATTGAGAACGGCTGTGAATTCTGTCAATGCGGAACAGTTTTTTTCATCTTGCCCCGCATGTAAAAGTCCATTGGTGTCAAATCTAGAAATCCTCAGGGCCAGGGAAAAGTGCGCGCTGACAGGTCGTCAATAACAGACTGAAATTTAACAAACAAATAATAAAATGAGTCAGCACGAAATACAAACAAAAAACCAGCAAAACTACATGGAATCACATGTTCGTCCAGCACAAACTGCGTATCTGAATACATGCAAACACCCAAAGCAGTTACGTGCAATGCCAGTGTTCATACAGATGACTCATTTTATTATTTGTTTGCTAGATGCTAACAAATGACTTGCTTCTGTGGCCTGCAGAATTTGCAGATTTGTTACTAATGGAATTTTATGTGTGAGGTAAGATGAAAGAACTTGTCTACATTGAGAATATCCATTCAACTGATAAGAAAAATAGAGCAAGTTGCCCTACAATTACGAACAGAAATAAAATTAAAGACTGAAGTTAAAATAAGAAGACGGGCACAGAAATGCACTTTAGAAGTGCAAGATCCCATATCTTATTCCAAACATAAATAATAATAATTGATCAACCTCTTACACAAAGTCATTGAAACAATAGCTTTGCCTTTTGTTCCAATATTTAAGATCTGATTAAATGAAAAATTATTGTCGACTGATATTCTTTTGTATTTTCTTAGTAATTGGTAAACCTTGATAAAATAGAAAAGTTTTCAAAATAATTGTAACACTTGGAAGATTTCTTTTTTAAATTTTATAAGACTTTGAAATTCAAGGCCTTAGTCTACGGCCAAGCTTGCGACTTGGTAGCTGCAATACGAATGCTGCGACGAGGTTGCAAAGATGTGTTACATGGATTCTTATGTAGGTGGCCATAGTTGCGACCCGCGACATCGACCGATTTTAAAAACATTCTGAGCCGTGTTTTCGGGTTGCCGCGACAAATACGCTCACCATTGTTTTTTATGTAGATAACCATACTAGCGTCCAGGTCGCAATAAGTCGCATCATTGCAACTCAATTCTCAGTTATTCGCTGTCTATAATAGAGACAACATGTTTGTAACAGAATTATTAATAAACGAAATTAAATCCAGACCACAACTGTGGAGTTTGAAATTTAAAGAATATTTAAATCGGGATACAAAAGGAAAATTATGGATCGAAACTGCTATTATTCTAGTGGATAAGTGGGACGAACTGAATAATGTCGATAAAAACAAAGAAGTTACTTCAAACCTTTCTTCCAATGCGATGGCCTTATTGAATGTTGTTGTTTGTTTTCGAAGGCCTTGTTTTACGTACGAACGAAGTTCGTAAATGAAGATAAATTTATTCTAAAGTATAAAAAAAATATTTCACTGCAGTTTCCGAGAACACTAAATAATGTATGAAACTGTCCACAAGTGATACTCTGTGCGTTAACAGGATGTCCACTGTATTTCCTTTATCTTCACTTTTTTTTAAATAACGGGACACAGCAATAGCACATCATCATTTACCCATGATTAGACTGAGCAAAAATGCTATCGGATTCTTATAATATGGCCAGGCCACAAAGTTTTACATATCTGCGACCTGGTCACAACATTCGTGTCGCAGCACCAGGTCGCAAGCTTGGCCGTAGACTTAAATTATCATTACAATTTTTTCTTTATAAACGGATTTTTATATTTTTTTCTAGCCAGCCAACAGAAACTTGTAAGTTTTTTTGTTGAAAGTTTATTTATTTCAGGTAACGAAAAAATATTTCTGAATATCAAAAGTCAAACCGTGTAATACTTACATGAATGATGAAAAATGGAGAATTAAAAAAAAAGGAAAAATCGTCGATATAAAAAAAACTGAAGCATTTTTCATATAGGTATGTTTGATTACATAGATGCCAAATGGTCTCCTATACTGCCCTGTTCAGGGCCGGCATCGCTTTACCAAACACTATATATATAAAAAATAAACAAAGAAAAGAAAACAGATAGATACGAACTATTAACTCCTTCAGCCCGCCGTGCAGATCCGCCGCATGGCTGCTCTATCTGGTTAATCTGCGCATCTTCGCTGACTGAGCCATACTTAGTATATATTTGTGGTGGGAAGTGGGTACAACTTATTTGTTGGCCGTATATTTCGTGTTATACTCTATTCGGCCAAGAGATTCAGCTAAGCCACTCCCCAGTCGAAAACGCTAATATATGAGGTATTTGTTCTCCGAGACAAATCGTTTTCAGCCTCAAATCTGATGTATGGTTTTTAGAAATAACTGTTGTTATTTGCTGTTATTCCTATTCATCTAATAAAATAGTGTTTTTCAACACTGTCGTGCATATTTGTGTATATCAAGGTACGCAATAAAAATGATTTATAATATTGATTAAATGTCAGAACCACTTTTTCTTTTTTAGGTTAAAAATTCATTCTTGTCAACTTAATTATAAATTAAGCTTAAGCCCTTTCTCCGCCGAAAAAGTATTGTTAAAAAGTGTATTTGTTGAATAACAACTGCTCTTCACTGGTTCTCACTTGTAATAATATAAAAGAATATATACAATCTATTATACCATTCAACAAATTTTTGAATTTTGCCGCTTTTATAAATTTGTAGCGTGTGAAGCTGGTTGTTGCTTAATGGTCTAAGCAAAATGGGAAATGGCCTTACTGCATCTCTTGGGCGAATGGAGTATAGTTGCAATCATGTCTAGCAATGACAACAAGGGTGACATAGATTTTGATCTGGATAATTCTCAAACCACCCTTATGTTCTAAAGAGCATTTTGATTATTATTATGAGAATGTGTAACTTTACATATTTTATATACCTACCTACTCTTGTTCCAATTTCTATTTTTTATTCAGTTTACTTATTATCAATAACTTCTTTCTGCCTAGTTCTCAAAATATCTGGTTTATTTTTATTATAATATTACATGAAAAATAACATTTATTTTATATAATGTAAAGCGATGTTTTCAAAACACGTAAATCTGTAAAATAAATGGACAGAATGTATTTATTTCTATTATTACAACGCAAATAAATATTTAAAAATTTTAATTCTTGATATCCGACTCTACATAATGTATATACGGTCATAAATCCGGTATAATATAATTCCTGTATGCTTACTTAGTAAAGCAAATGAAAGTGGTGCAAGCTTGTGCACCACCGGATTAGGAGCGCGATCTAGAATTGACAAATGTAGTGCACCCTTATGCACCACCGGCCTGAAGGGATTAAACAAGGTAAGGGAACAATTTGTAGCACAGTATGACATCGATGTGGTGGCTTTGCTTTCATAGAATAGGCTGCACATAGCAATGTTCGATTTAGATGAACCTTTAGTCAAGCCACAAAGCAAACCATTGCGCAGGGTTCTTCCTCTAGCTAGCACTAACTTACTGCGTAAATTTTAATACATTCGGACTTTTCATTCTTAAGTTATCGTGCTTACAAGAAATGTGATGAACTGACAGAAGAACAGACATTTTAAGAGTTGTTCAGAATTCGAACACCAACGCTGTGAAATCAATTTTTTTTCTCTATGAGCGATATTACCGGTTTTAGAAATGTGCCGATCAAATGTAATATACTCTTTGTTTTGTATTTGCGAGACTAAGTGAGTTGGATGAAGAACAGGTCAATTTCAATAAATATGTCGGCAGCCCCCAATTAATTAAAAGGTAATCAATAGATTTAATGAAATATTAAATGAGGTCATACATACATCTTTCCAAAAAGAAAGACTAAACACTACTTGTACAACTTACCACCATTTATCAAGAGACCAATAAAAAACAAGAGAAAAATTAATATACTAGAAACAACTTATAAAACAATACAATAAACAAGGAGGTATATTCCCAGATATTACACAAGCTAACCATTATACTCTTCGACGATTTACTGCACTTTTTATATAATTGTTGAACATTCTATAGGATAGTCTTCACAGTGCTTTTTTGGAAATAATATTAGTTTCAGACATTTTTTGTTCAATTACAAAACATATAATAATAATAATAATAATAAAGCGACTTTATTCATTCTTAAAAAAAAAAATTAAATACAATTGAATACAGTTAATTATATTCATAAATAATAGAATGAATTGGCGAAGTCTCACCCAAAATGGGCGCTTTTAAACTTAACCATATACAGGGTGATTCACGTGAGCCGTTCATTAAAAGTTTTTCAACTTGCAGTTGAATTAGAAACTTGAAATTTGGTATACAGCCATAATCGATCATGCCCGTTCTATCGAAAATATTTTCAGTCCTCCAACTATACAGGGTGTGCCAAAAATTGGTACCAACTTTCTTATTTTAAATGGAAACCTATATTTTTCTTTACATGGTTCGATTGGTCTTCTGATTCTGAGTTTAGAGAACCTAAGTTATGTTAACTTATCTCTTACAATTTTTGACATATGTCCAATTTTTTGAAAAAAATTGCCGCTGTAGTAGTTTACGAACAAATTTGTATCTCGCAAACCTTTCAAAATTGTGAAACCAAATTTGTGAAGCAGTTAGCTGGAAGACCAGGCTAACTTTTGATGTCACATCGGTGGTCCCATTTTGTACTATATGGGCGCAGTCGATTTTCAAATGTCGGAATCAGAAATTATCAAAAAGTCAATTTTATCAAATGGCACCTACTATTTTTGTTCACACCATTCGAAAGAAAATTGAATTTTAGGGTGAGTTACTTAAGCATTCCCTATACCTAACTTCACCCCATATCGAGTTATTCAATAAAAATCAAGAAATACATTATCTTGGCGAGAGATTCCTTACTTCATCGAGTATGCCATGGAAACAAAAGACAGTTGTAATAATTTTTAAAGAAAAATATAGATTCTTATTTAATTACACACAACACCAACAAATTATTATTAACGAACAAGACGAAATTCTGTCAGTGAAGACGGTGCACACATTGAGCATTTGTATTGAAATAATAATTTTGTTAATCTGTTTATTTGTTGTTATTTTGTTGTTATTATTTATTATTACAATACGATTTTTGAATAAAAATTAAAATGAAATGATTGTTTCCAAAGCCTACTACCCTTGAGAAAAAAAAACAATATTTTTTTCAAAAAATGCCAATAACTCAAAAACGACTATAGATAGACATACACAATGTTAATAAAAGTGGCCCTAAAATTCAATTTTGCATTGATTTCTGGCGTCAAAAATGGTAGGCGCAAAAATGTGCTACGCAATCTGTTGAAAGAGGAATAATAGAATATTTGAACAAAAATATGGTGGTCACATTGAACAATTACGTCAGAGTTTCGTCAACATTGTACTTGTTCGTTAATAATAATTTGTTGGTGTTGTGTGTAATTAAATAAGAATCCATATTTTTCTTTAAAAATTATTACAACTGTCTTTTATTTCCATGGCATACTTGATGAAGTAAGGAATCTCTCGACAAGATAAGGTATTTCTTGACTTTTATTGAATAACTCGATATGGGGTGAAGTTAGGTATAGGGAATACTTAAGTAACTCACCCTAAAATTCAATTTTCTTTCGAATGGTGTGAAAAAAAATAGTAGGTGCCATTTGAAAAAATTGACTTTTTGACAATTTTTGATTGCGACATTTGAAAATCGACTGCGCCCATATAGTACAAAATGGGACCACCGGTGGGACATCAAAAGTTAGCCTGGACTTCCAGCTAACTGCTTCACAAATTTGGTTTCATAATTTTGAAAGGTTTGTGAGATACAAATTTGTTCGTAAACTACTACAGCGGCAATTTTTTTCAAACAATTGGACATATGTCAAAAATTGTAATAGATAAGTTAACATAACTTAGGTTCTCTAAACTCAGAATTAGAAGACCAATCGAACCATGTAAAGAAAAATATAGGTTTCCATTTAAAATAAGAAAGTTGGTACCAATTTTTGGCACACCCTGTATAGTTGGAGGACTGAAAATATTTTAGATAGAACGGGCATGATTGATTATGGCTGCATACAAAATTTCAAGTTTCTAATCCAACTGCAAGTTGAAAAACTTCTAATGAATGGCCTACGTGAATCACCCTGTATATATTTTTTTATTTAAATATAATTAAGAACTTTTTTATTTATTGATCGATTTTGTTAAAAGGGGTCCTTCCTCTAGCTAATATATTAACTTACTGTCCAAATTTCAATACAATCGTACTTTTCGTTCTTAAGTTATCGAACTTACAAGAAACGTGACAGACGGACAGACAGATGGACGGCTGGGCATTTTGAAAGTTGTTCAGAATTCGATCACAAAAACAAAGTGATATGAAAATTTTTCTCTACGAGCAATATTACCAGTTTTAGAAACCTGCCGATCAAATGCAATAGGAATATTCTTCGTTTTGTATTTGCGAAGAGAATAATAAAGGAAGAAGTACAGCCCCTGAAAAAGACATTATCGAAAAACAATTCGAATACTAGGACCAACATGCAAAGTACATTTTTTTACTATACAGTGTGACCCACTTAAGATTATAACACCCACGTAAAACTGTTAATTGATGCTTGATTAGTGTCTAACTTTGGTGGTCAGAAAGATCGATAGGCGATTCTTTGAACTTAATAATAATATTTATTAATTTCAGAAAATATACAAGTACAGTTAAAAAACATTGTGATACATGTCAGTAGAGTGCGATTTTAAGGGAGTTTGAAAAGTCGATTTTTCAAAAAAAGTATTCTTAATCAGCACCTTTAGAAACCCCCTTGTATACGATTACAACGTAGTGGGTTCAAAGGTATTTGAGATATTAAGTGGCCGCCAAAAAAACAATTTTTTGAACTAAAACTAATTTCTATCTGTAAAACGGATTCTCAAATGAAAAAAATGTATTTTTAATTTTTTGTTTAGAATAATGCATTGTACTAGACTGAATTAATTTTAAAACAATATAAATACAAAACAATTTTAAAAATAGTGAACAAAAATAAAAATAAAAAAATAAATAAATTGACACTTGCAATAACTTTTGTCTTCGTGGCTTATTTAAGTCTATATTGAAGATATTTGTCAGAAAAATAGTAATTATTAGAATTTTTGCCTTATTAAATAAATAATTATTTTGTTGTAAAATCAATTCAAACTAGTACAATACATTACCCTGAACAAAAAATAAAGAATACAATTTTATAATTTGAGAATCTGTTTTACAGATAAAAATTAATTTTAGTTAAAAAAATTGTTTCTTTGAGGAGAGTCGGTTTACCTTCGTCGAGGACAGATGTGTTGTGTGTGACGCTCTCGAAAAATCGCAAAAAGAATAGGTTAAAACTCCATTAAACCCGATAAAATTTAAGTCATCGGTAGATTAAAAAATTCTGCGTGAAATGGAGTATAATAATAGAAAAACAAAGCACGCAACAAACTAAAAATTACTGTAAAATGCTTTTTAATAGTATCAAATAAAGCAGACAAGTACAAGTATAGTGTCTCTACCTACACCCAAGACAGTCGTGTTGAGGATCCGTTTAAAGTGGTTTATGGCGATATAGAAAGCTGGGCAATAAATACTGTCAAATTGAGACACACGTGTTTACAAAGCAATATAGACATACTATCTGTGTTGTGACTTAAAGTTATCATGTGCAAAGGAAGTTCTTTAAGTGGACGAAATCAAGTCAAGAAAGGAAAGAAAATTAACAGCAACCTCACGACCAGACTATACAGATATAAGCTATAAATTATTTTATTTCATTTTATTCTATTCTTTCTGATTACTGTAATAACTTTATCAACTCAATGTATTAATTTAAAACATAACATTTTAAACAGTTTCTTTTTAATCTCAAAAATGAACCTATGCTGAACGGGGGGCAGGTAATAAAATAGAAAAATATGCAGAATTGGAAAACGAGAATTGAAACTAATTACTACAAATCAAACCAATATACAGGTTGTACAAAATATTTTCTCGGACCTCTGTCTTATAACCCGCTGTAAGACTCTTTTTAACCGCAAGACAGGGCATTATAATCGCAACCCTTTTAAAATCGCACACCACTGACATGTATGACATATTACTAAGTTCAAAGTATCAACTTATCGATCTTTTCTTACCACCAAGCATTAATTAACGGTTATACAAGGATGTTGCGATCTTAAGTGGGTAGTAGAAATAAAGATTAACAATTATCTTTGCTTAAACATTGATGACAAATTAAAATGACAATAACATTATTAGAAAATCGTTGAAAAAATGTTACCAATAATTGGGGCAGTACACACATGTTGAGACTATCTTAATATAATTTCAAAATAGAATATAACTAATGGATTTTTCCTTTTGGTATTTAGATACTTATAGTAGGAGAGCTGACGGACACTATGGTGAAGGATAGTGATCAAAATGTTCACTCGTGGGAATCAATTCTTTGGTCCTTGAGTATGTCAAAACCGATCGTTTGCCATCTCAAAATGGTAACATTAAATTGTGGGTTGTATAAAAAACGTGTAGTTTTAGGTTTTGGTGAACCATAGTGATCAAGAAAGATAATACAAGGGTGACTACATACAACTAGTTTAAATGGCTTTTCCACCTAGGCAGACGATTTTCTTGGTAGCTTTGTATACAGGGTGATTCACGTAGGCCATTCATTAGAAGTTTTTCAACTTGCAGTTGGATTAGAAACTTGAAATTTGGTATGCGGCCATAATCGATCATGCCCGTTCTATCTAAAATATTTTCAGTCCTCCAACTATACAGGGTGTGCCAAAAATTGGTACCAACTTTCTTATTTTAAATGGAAACCTATATTTTTCTTTACATGGTTCGATTGGTCTTCTAATTCTGAGTTTAGAGAACCTAAGTTACGTTAACTTATCTATTACAATTTTTGACATATGTCCAATTTTTTGAAAAAAATTGCCGCTGTAGTAGTTTACGAACAAATTTGTATCTCGCAAACCTTTCAAAATTATGAAACCATATTTGTGAAGCAGTTAGCTGGAAGTCCAGGCTAACTTTTAATGTCCCATCGGTGGTCTCATTTTGTACCATATGGGTGCAGTCGATTTTCAAATGTCGCAATCAAAAATTGTCAAAAAGTCAATTTTTTCAAATGGCACCTACTATTTTTTTTCACACCATTCGAAAGAAAATTGAATTTTAGGGTGAGTTACTTAAGCATTCCCTATACCTAACTTCACCCCATATCGAGTTATTCAATAAAAATCAAGAAATACCTTATCTTGCCGAGAGATTCCTTACTTCATCAAGTAGGCCATGGAAACAAAAGACAGTTGTAATAATTTTTAAAGAAAAAGATGGATTCTTATTTAATTACACACAACACCAACAAATTATTATTAACGAACAAGAACAATGTTGATGAAATTCTGTCAGTGAAAACGGTGCACACATTGAGCATTTGTATTGAAATAATTATTTTGTTAATCTGTTTATTTGTTGTTATTTTGTTGTTATTATTTGTTGTTGCAATACGATTTTTGAATAAAAATTAAAATGAAATGATTGTTTCCAAAGTCTACTATCCTTGAGAAAAAAAAAACAATATTTTTTTCAAAAAATGCCAATAACTCAAAAACGACTAGATATTCATACACAATGTTAATAAAAGTGGCCCTAAAATCCAATTTTGCATTGATTTCTGGCGTCAGAAATGGTAGGCGCAAAGATGTGCTACGCAATCTGTTGAAAGTAGAATAATAGAATATTTGAACAAAAATATGGTGGTCACATTGAACATTTACGTCAGAATTTCGTCAACATTGTTCTTGTTCGTTAATAATAATTTGTTGGTGTTGTGTGTAATTAAATAACAATCCATATTTTTCTTTTAAAATTATTACAATTGTCTTTTGTTTCCATGGCATACTTGATGAAGTAAGGAATCTCTCGGCAAGATAAGGTATTTCTTGATTTTTATTGAATAACTCGATATGGGGTGAAGTTAGGTATAGGGAATGCTTAAGTAACTCACCCTAAAATTCAATTTTATTTCGAATGGTGTGAAAAAAAATAGTAGGTGCCATTTGAAAAAATTGACTTTTTGACAATTTTTGATTGCGACATTTGAAAATCGACTGCGCCCATATGGTACAAAATGAGACCACCGATGGGACATTAAAAGTTAGCCTGGACTTCCAGCCAACTGCTTCACAAATATGGTTTCATAATTTTGAAAGGTTTGCGAGATACAAATTTGTTCGTAAACTACTACAGCGGCAATTTTTTTCAAAAAATTGAACATATGTCAAAAATTGTAATAGATAAGTTAACGTAACTTAGGTTCTCTAAACTCAGAATTAGAAGACCAATCGAACCATGTAAAGAAAAATATAGGTTTCCATTTAAAATAAGAAAGTTGGTACCAATTTTTGGCACACCCTGTATAGTTGGAGGACTGAAAATATTTTAGATAGAACGGGCATGATCGATTATGGCTGTATACCAAGTTTCAAGTTTCTAATCCAACTGCAAGTTGAAAAACTTCTAATGAATGGCCTACGTGAATCACCCTGTATAGCAGACGCCGCTGAAAATGGCAAAAATCACATTTTGGTGAATGACATTGACTAAAAATAGTTTTGGCGCCAATCTATTTGGTTATTTATGCTGAAACAAAAAACACGTCGGCAGATGAAAAAATGGGTAGCAACTTTCGAGCAAATGCTGTCAAAGTTTTGATGAACAACATTTATCAAGAAGAATAATGTAAGGTATGAAAAATACATCAATTTATGATTACACTTCACTGGCAGACGAATTCTTCGGTAGCTTTGTATATAGCAGATGCTGCTGAAAATGGCAAAAATCACGTTTTACTTAACGACATTGATCACAAATAATTTTCACGTCAATAGATTAGGTTTTTTATGCTGAAACAAAAAACACGTCGGCAGATGAAGAAATCAGTGACAACTTCGGAATAGACGCTGTCAAAGTGAAGTCTGATTTTGAGGAACGACATTTATCAAAAAAAATAATCTCATATATTATATTAAAAACAACTATTTTACATTTTAACATGTTTGCCCAAATAAACAATTGTGGCAACTTTCGAGTAGAGGTTGTCAAAGATCTAGTGGTATTAAAATAAAAATCGGATTTTTAATAGATTTATTGCTTCTATGCAAGTAAAAAACAGTCCAAAATAACAAAAACCGTAGAAACATATTATTTTCACAACATGTAAATGTTAAACTAAAAAGTGTAATATAGCCAAAAAAAACAGACATGTGGGTATGGTACACGGAACATAAAAACTCACAAAAACTAGAAACTAAAATGACACAGTGATATCACTGAATCGTACATTAGTAGGTACTGTACACACGGAACTTATATAATTATGAAACGAAATGAATATTTTCGACATTCATTAAAAAAAAAAAACTCATATATATGAAAAATGCATAGAATACGGATCTACTTAAATAAGTGTGGTAATATCACAAAAAAACAAAAAGATTATTTAAAAAAAAAAAAACAGACAAATATAAACATTTACAAAAAAAAAGTACTACTTAACTCTACAAATCTCCAAAATAATTTTTAATAATGCAGGATATCTTGTAGTTCGTAGGCCTTTAAACCAACAAGGTTCATATTTAATATTATTAAATGTCCATTCATGGTTGAGTGGCTCATAAAAACTTGTACGTTTAGAGACTTTTTCAAGACAACCAACCAAAAGGTTGGTTTACATTTGTAGGTGTCTACAAAGCCATCCAGCCTTGCTTTGTTAGTATTGTTAACCTTTGATAAACCATATAACTTGCAAACATATTTCTCTATTACAGCAGAAGTTTTCTCCGAAATTGTTTTATTGGATCCCAGCAAACCAAATGTTAATTGGGTGTCTCTGCAACTTGCCAATAATTTTAAGGGTATGTTCTTCCCTTTTCCATAAAATTCTGCTGTATAATCGGAGCTAATAAAAGCATGGAAAGTCGGTAAAGCCCTACAGAGATCGAGCCCTAAAGTTAAATACAACTTATTAAGTTAACGTATCTTAGAGAATTATTGGACACGTGTCCTGTTTTCATCAGCAGCTAATAATGAATGAATCGTGAAAACAGCTGATATTGAATGCACAGTTATGAAATGTGAAAACTTCACATAAAAGAAATCGATAACAAGAATCTGATTTAACGTAATTTATCTTTGAAGTTAGAAGTTTACTTTCAATTTTTTGTTTACTTTAAATGATTAAAAATTTTGTACATACCTGATGTTACAATAACTGTACGAAATTTTGCCCGCCGACCTGTATGTACTTTTGACAATGTCGTATCCAATTTTGCCTCATGTCCATATACCCCGCGTTACTATACACATATGGCATTTTGAAAAAAACTCACAGCACTAAAATAAAAAAAACACCCACTAACAACGCAATTAAATCAAAAACTGAGCACGCACGACACCTGAACTAGTTGCTACTTGCTTGATACATATTAATCTAGGATTCAGGAGGTCTGCGGGTACAGGGGTAGGTCAGTATTTCATCCAGTCATCCAGCTAAGTAGCGTTTAATAATACCATAACTTCAATATTTTTTACGGCAGTTCTGTTAGGACTTTATTATATTTTTTCGTGGTATCGACTCTAAGTAATTTTAAGAGTGCATATCTCCATAAATTCTTCCGGATAAGTTCTGAATTACCCTGTATAATTTTCCACTCGCAAGTCTGTGGAAATCCTTCTGTTGCGTTCAACATCTTTTAGTGATAGAGTAATAATCTTGTCAAATACTAAGTGTATTTCTTTTCCTTTCAGTGCACAAATCTTACTGAAGATAAATCTTGCTAAACCCTCAAAAGTTTGTGGGGGATCTTTAAGATGTAGGAAAAAGAAACCATTAACAAGAACTGCGTCAATTGATTCAGGTTCTTGGGGATTTGTGTCAAAGCTTTCCAAAATCTTAGGAAGTGCTGATTTATTTATTTTTATCATGTTGTCATCTAGATTACAAAGGGATAAAGGTACAGGGGCCAAGGGGTAGCTTAATACCAGTTCTAGGTCAATTTTATTGTCTGTGGATAAGAGTAACATTTTGCTTATTAAGTCTCTTTCCAATTTCAGTTCATAAATAATTTCTTTCTGCTTGACCGAATATTTAACTCCTTTGTTTATGAAAGTACTTACAGCACCTTTTTTTATGGGTTTTTCAAATCTTGCAGGATCCAGAGCACATTCTTCGATAAATTTATTACGATACGCTTTTCCTATTTCCAAGACATTCAACAAATCTCTTCTCTTCTCGTCTTCATGGAAGCCGCTTTTCCACTGACAAAATTAAACAGTTTTTCTTTATTCATATCTCCAAATGGGTTCACTAAATTTTTTATTGTTATTAACGAATTTATGGATTTTCTATCTTTCTGTTTTCTGTGTTCATGCAGTTCTTGGGAATCATCTTCTAGTTACCATCCGCTGCTGTTTTACATGGGTATGAAATGCACGAGGTTTAATAGGAATGTTATGATCGTTTCGCTCTAAATCTGAACAATAATATATTACAATAATATTGTACAGGAAGATAAAATTTATATGGGCGGTAGAATTCATTTAAATTGTTATCTGAATATTTATATAAAACATAACTTTGTGTTACCTATCACTTTGACAGCGTCAGTTGTTACCGATTTCTTCGTCTGCCGACGTGTTTTTTGTTTCAGCATAAAAAACCTAATCAATTGGCATGAAAATTATTTTTGATCAATGCCGTTCATCAAAACGAGATATTTGCCATTTTCACCGACGTATGCTATATACAAAGCTACCAAAGAAATGGTCTGTATAGGCGAAAGTATAATCTTAAATTGATGTATTTTTTATACCTTACATTATTTTTTTGGTAAATGTTCATTAAAACACGACCTGTCACCTTGACAGCGTCTGCTCGGAAGTTGCTACCGACTTTTTCATCTGCCGATTTGTTTTTTGTTTCAGCATACCTAACCAAACCGATTGGCGCCAAAATTATTTTTGATCAATGTCGTTCACTGAAACGTGATTTTTGCCATTTTCAGCGGCGCCTGCTATATACAAAGCTACCGAAAATTTCGTCTGCCTAGGTGGAAAAGCCATCTAAACTAGTTGTATTTAGTCACCCTGGCATTATTTTTCTTAATCACTATGATTCAGCAAAACCTAAAACTACCCCTTTTCTAATACACTTCACAATCGGTTTTGACATACCCAAAGACCAAAGAATTGATTCTCACGAGTGAACATTTTAATCATTATCGTTCACCATAGTGTCCATCAGCTCTCTCCTACTATTAATAAGAATATGGGGAACATGTTCAACATCTTTTTTTAAAAAAATCAGATAAATCCGAAAAAAAAACATGGCTGATGTGCATAAACTAGATATGTACGCTAGGCTGGGGGCAGGCCTATAGCTGGAAATAATTAAATAAATAGGGGGTGCTTATCGGATTTTAGAGGAATCAAATTCTTGATAATTTTGGAAAATGTACAAAATAGTTCCACATCTGTAATATTCGAATTTCTTGAGGGGGTGCCAGGCACCCCTTGGAAGCGAGCAGAATTTCACTATTTGTTAATAAACAGTGATGAAGAAGGGTTTAGAGATTTCCCAGGTCACATTCACAATTGGAATGTCTCCGGTATGGAGGAAACTGTAGATGATATACTTAAACGAGTTTCAAATGTACGAACACGTATGGCATGTCCGCAGCCGCACAGAGGCATAGTCAGCTGAATTCAATGCCGCAAAGAATGGATTATAACCTACTTGGTTAACCTAATACCTACTTTGGAAAACATTTAAAATTATAATAAAAATAAAGTTTCGCTTTAAACTCTAACAAAAAATAAGAGTTTTTACACAATTCCCAAGGTCTTCAATCAGAACATATTTCTTAGAGATTCCTAGCAAGCACACTTTTTAATTTAGATTGCAATAAATAGATATGTTAATACTTTGATGAATAATGAAAACTGAGATTTCATGTCGGACTTTTTAGCATTATGTGACGATAAGTAACAATGTCTTTCCAAAATAATGAAGTACAAATGAGGAGAAAAGCCCGAAATGCTAATCGATACCATTGTTTTCACCTGATACTGTTTATCGACCAATTATAAGAAACGAAATACATATAGTGATATGAATAAGCAAAGAAAGCGGCGGTGTTCTTTGTCGGTTTAAACTGCTTAATCGGCATCTCTCTGATAGCCTCACTATATCTCTTGCGTCTACTATACCTATCACCTCAATACAAATTAGATGGCAGAATTTAATCTAATCTGAGTGATCTACAGTTAAAATCAAGTGGGTATCTTACCTTAGTTTGCCTAGCTATTTACATATTTTTTGGTACAAACAAGGTTAATATTAATTACCATATTAATTTGTAGTCATGGTATATATACTAACTTTTTCATAATGGGTTTCTTTACATATATAAATTAAATATGCAGTTAAACAGGCCAGACATCCTTCGCAATAAGTAGAACAAGTTGCTTTTTCAGCCTCTGCAAAATATCCATTCAGTCTATTAATTGTGGTCTCAAAGGCTTGTCTTTCCAACTGCAATAAAAATATTGATAAATTGCTGTAGGTAAATATTAATAAAGTCTTACTCTTCCTTCTAATTCCTGAGGAAACCTGGTTTGAAATTTCACAAGTGTCCCTTCACTGTAATCCCTTTGTATAAATACTTTTAAACACTGTGGCTGTGCCATCTGTTCGGTTTCTCCTGCCCTCGATCCATTGTTGTGATGATTACTCATTTTTACCTTGTTAAATTATTCTAATTATTAGAAAAAGAAAGACGTAATCACTCTACGACCCAAAACATGTTTTATAAAACATCAACATAAATGTCACTTGTCATCAGTCACAGTTGCCAGTGTTGCCACTAGTCTTCTTCTTGTTATCATAGCTAAGTTCGAGTTATACACTCCGTGAGATTTGGAGTAAAGAGTGAAATTGCGTCACGTGATTGTAGTGCATAAAGAGTACATTGTTATATATCGACCGCAATTTACTCGAATTGTGAGAAGTCATTTTGTTTCCTAACTTCCTGTAAATAATAAATCACAGACTTCATAATTATATGATCTTTACGTAATAAATTCAGCTAGCATTCCGATTCAGCGGTCAGCGTCAGCACCTACCAGAAATTTCATTTATTCTAATGCCGTTCCACTGATAACACATAAATAAATAACAATATGAACAATGTTACAATTTTACCAGTGATTCATTTTGCATGGGAAATGTTTTTCGAGGATAATTCTTTACAAGAAAATATTTTGGAAAATGTGGATAATGGGGTATTTTCCCATATTTTTTTAATTTGAAAATTGAAAACTAGAAATAAAAATAAGGAATACGTGTTTTTTCTCTCTTTTTTACTTTTTTATTTAAGCCGGAAAAAAATTAGTTAAACTTTCATGACGTCATTAAGCGATAATTCAAATAGAGCGCCAAATGCACTTATTTCTAGGGAGTTTCGAGTTGGTGATTTGTGATTTGACATTTCATGTAACTATAACCTTATTTTTTGTTTGTTTCATAAACAGAGATGTTCAGTTTTGTGTAACACCTAATATGGACCTGTGAATGAGTATAAAATTTCATTAAAAACGACGTTTAGTTTGGTTTTTAAATACCTAATTGTTAGTGTGTAAGTTTGGTTAAAAAACCATTATAAGTAAAAATTTAAAAAAATAGCAAATAGCTAAACAAACAAAATATTGAAAATTAATGAGTCACACCACTGTCACCAGATTAACAGTGTGGTGTCAGTGTTGCCAATAGTTTTTTGGTGATTTACCTAATTTTCGCTTAGTGACGTCATTATGAAAAATTGAAACTTCTAATTAAAATTATAATTTTATAGTTTTATATAACATATTTTTTTCTGTGCCAAAAATATTTAAAAAATATGCATTTTTCAAATATAAGCATTTCCACTTTCATCTCAGATTAATGAAAATACCCTATTATGCAGAGCTAACTGTATATGTACTAAATATATGACAGATCTTCAGTTTAAAATGCATTTTCGAATGTCTCCAAACACGGCAAACACGTATGAAGATTTACTTCAAAAAATGGGCAATACAATCGTAACCAGAGATTAACAAAATGTCAAATGTATTTTGCAATGCGCATGATCACTGTTTGAGTTAGCTTTCTCGAGGTGGGACTTTGGGAGTGCCCTCTTTTCACTACGCTCCGTAATACCCGAACCACAGAACAACCCGAACGATATAAATTTTACTAACTTCACTCCAAATGCCGTAGCCGAACGAGAAAAGTATTCACAGAGTGAGAAGAGTGAAAAGATTTCATAAGCCGAACTTACCTCATAAGGTTTGTTCATTTGTGTTGCTAGAATGAGCTCATAACTGCACTAAGCAAATTTATGAATTTATTATCGGTTTTTTGGTAAAAAGTAAAATAATGTTATAGGTTAGCTTTGTATTCCTCTTGTTTTACCTCTTGTTTATATCCTCCTTCCCGTGGTCCTTCTTGTGATGTTGATTATAATTTAATGCCCTGACAGACCCCAGGGCGAAAAGCGTGTGTCCCTGCAATTCCTCATTTTGTTCATCTCTCTCTACTCATTTTGTGTTAGGTTTTGTTTTAGCATTCCATAATAATTATTATAAATTGCTCTTTTGTGACTGGCTGTATGGTCTATGACCCAAAGATATACATAAACAAAAAAATGAGATCAACTGATTTTAAAAAATCACATTTTAGCAGGTTATTTTGACAACATTTGCAATCGAAACAATTCAAAACACAAACGAACAGTGAAAGGTGGTATTTGTTGCAGGATTTCGAATTTTGTAAGGTTATTATATATATACAATACCACCTTTGTAGGTTTTCAGTGAACTGTTATTTATTTCTAGATGTTAGAGGGGCCAATTTAACATATATGAAACTTTTATATTTTGTTTATATTTTCCATCGATTTTAAGAATATTAGATTATCGGAAATATATTTTTGTAAAGGTCAAAAATTTGGCAAAGTTACCCGCAAAATCGGGTAACTTTGCCTACCCTATTTAGAGGCGTTTAAAAGCAAAGTAAACCACGGCAAAAGGTCTTTGCCTTCCTTTAGTATACTGATTTTTTTTCAGATTTTTTTTTAATTGTGTTTCGATTTTATAATGAAAAATAACATGAAAATCGTGACTCAAAAATGACGTCATAACAACGTTCTGTCTACCACGTCTTTGCGACATTCTAAAATGTGATGTAACTTTGACGTCATTTTTAAATCCAGTGTATGACGTCATTAAATGACACGAAAATGGCGTCATAACAACGTTCTGCCTACGACGTCTCTGCGACGTTCTAAAATGTGACGTAACTTTTACGTCATTTTTTAAATCCAGGCACTTGAATCAACAATAAAATGTGCAATTTGTGAATTTGACACTTGGTGCCAACGAAACAAACTAATCATGAACAGCAAGAAAACTAAATGCATAAATTTTTTTATTCGAAGAGATATTACGAGTGGTATCCAACTGGTAGATGGTATTGAATTTTCGGATTCAGTAGTGTTTCTAGCAACTCACCTGAATAATAGACTCACCTGGGATGATCAGATTGACAATGTTAGTAAAAAACTAAATAAGGCCTACTACGCCATTTTACAAATGAAAGACACCTTGGATGTCTCCCCACACAGCACAATCGGGATATGGGATGTCAAATTGAAGTACCTGGATATCCCAGTACGTAAAGTAGATAGTGAAATGGACGTCCCATTTAGGATATCCCAGGATATCCTTCAAAAGGAGGCCAAGAGGATATCCTGAACTGGTTTCATTTTGGCATTAACTGTGAATTGATATCGGGATTAAAAAAGGACGTCCAGTGAAGGGGCCTCTCCTTAAACTGGGACCCAATATGTTTCTTTAATATGTTCAAATAAGGCGCCATTACGATTTCCGGCTGCCATATCTAATTTCACAGACCTGTACTTTCTATTGTATCTGGTATTCTTTAGAGTAAACACAGAACAAGCTTGGAATATCAGTTAATTTATCTACATCAAATAATATAAATTATTACTGGTTGTAGGAAATATTTTTAACACTTTTGATTGTGTTTTGTCTGATGTTTAATTCAGTTTTATTTGAGACTTTTTTGTTCGACACTATAGAAAGTAAGTACAAGCCATGTAAAAATAACATAATCTATAAAACTTCAAAAATTTAATACAATTTTGTAAACTTTCAGGATGCCCAAGGAAACTAAAAAGAGGAAACTTTATAGAAACTTACAGTATTAAACAAAAATTCTGGCTCCCTTATTTTCAATGACCAACAAACCTACAAAATGAAGCTTATTTGGCCCAAGAATTGAATGTTACGAAGCCAGGTTGGAGAGAGACTGTGAACCAGGTCGTACTTAGTGTTGTGAAGTTTGACGATGAACAGTGTATGAAAATAGGTAAGTAAAAATAATTTTGCTTCAAGATAATTGTTTGAAACTTTCATTACACTCTTAAAGGGAAATATGTATCGGACAGGACATGCGTGGATAAATTTTCAGTTAATTTGCAAATCTGTCATGATCCTGATATATTGTTTCCTTTTGATTAAATTGCATAAAACGGTTATCGGTTTATGAATGGTGTTATGTAAATGGCTTCGCAGCCACAGCCATGTGTGACGTCAGGGGCGGTTTTAACATGCTTGCCGCCCCGGAACTATTTTAAGATGCCGCCCCTACTCTTAAAAAATATAACATATATATACTACCCAAAAAATGTTTTCCAAAAAAAAGAATACTTGTTAAACTTTTTCTTCTCGTATATTTCAAAAGAACAAAGGACACTACACATTAGAGGTGGGTGGTATATAAAATGACTTTTCTGTATAACACCTATTTATTAAAAATAAAGAAAAGGTAAAAAAATTTTAAAAATAAAATAATTTTTTAAAAATTGTACAAGATCAAGACGAACTTTTCTTGCCTTTTTCACAGCAAAATCATTGAATATATCACCTGTTTTCATAGTTTCTGAAATTTCGTTTTCAATATTTAATCCTGCTAATGAATTTAGCCTTTCCTGTGTGTCATTGTGGATCGTAAGTAATTCTTTATCCGTCGCAAGGTCGAGAAACTCTTTTCTCCAGAACAATTTGTAGAGAGTTTGCTTAAAAATATTCTGTAGCCATATGTCGATATTGCGGTATACGTCTGCTAAATTGTTTGATCTTAACAGCTTGCCCAATTCTATAATTGTTAAATATTTCTTCTTATTAAGTTCTCAACAAAAGTCAAATTGTTAATCTGATTTCTTGTAAACTTCACCTCGTATGTGCAGCTCCTCGGTTAATCTATCGATTATTGCATGGCTTATGGTTTCAATGGAACTGCCGCACTAGCAGAATCATAAAAATGACTCGAGCAACATTCAAAAGAAAAAAATGTTGCCGCCCTTATAATTTTGCCGCCCTGGGCACTCGCCCAGTGTGCCCAGTGGTAAAACCGCCACTGTGTGACGTGTATGGAAGACAGATATAATGCATTAAAATAAAGTCGCAATACAGGATTACAATTTATAATGTGACAAATTATTCTTATTAGTGCTTCAATTTAAACCTGTGTCCCTCGATGTTCTCTATTATCTTTACCTTACCCAGTTTTCATATAAACTAAATTTTTGTTGATAATGCTGATTCAAATAATAAGTTAATGTTTATTTTAGATGCAACCATGAATGGGTACCTATAATATTATGAATTACGAAGTAGAGAAGTTTTTAAAAGAATCTGAGCAGGGCAAGAAGAAGAGCGAGGCAATGAAGAGAGTAGAGAAGGAATACATTACTTGATAAAAAATATGTTTTTATATAATTCAGTTTGAAAAATGTTATTTTATGTTCTAAGGAGTTTGCATTTTTATGTTACAAATAAGTTTAGTCTTTAAATATTGAATATATTTAGCTTCTTATAACCCCTAAGTGTTTTTAATTTCTTGACTGATAATTCGAATACCTTGATGTGTAATTTTTTTTTATATTTCATGTATATTGGCCTTCGACAGAAATAAAAATTTACAAAGAACAAAATATTTATGGAGTTATATGCAACATACTTATTGTATTATTTTATATTTTTTCGAAGTAGTTTGCTTTTTGACATTACAAATGTGACTTTGTTTAAAGTCTGTCTTATATTTGGTTTTATTTTCTTGACCGCTGATATCAAATAACTTGATGTGTAATTCCTTGGGTTTTTTTGGTGAGTTCAAATGAGAAATATAATATTTTCTATTGTTTCAGTGTATTAACCATCGTCAGAGAAACTACAATTTTACAAAAAGCAAAAAAAATATATGTGGATTTATGTACTACCCATTTATATATAATTATAAGTAGGTAGCATACATATAAAATATTTTTAGTTTATCTTTTTTGCAAAAATGTGTTTTCTTTATCGATGGTTAATGTATTGAAACATAAGAAAATATAAGGATGTTCTGGGACGTTTCAGTGTGTACTTTGTACATCCTCTAATGTCCCTGTGGATGCCCATTCGTAGTACTTACGACGTCCTGAAACATCCCGGGATATCCTGGTATGTCCCTTGTTGTGAGCTTCAGACATCCTTCAGGACGTCCGTCGTATTGCCTTTATCTGGAACCAAGTTGTGACATTGGGATGACCAAAAGAGTGCCGAAAGGCATACATATTGGGATATTGGGACGTCCATAGGCAAGCCCAAATCCTAAATGGTCTTTGCCATAGTACGTCCCTCGGACAGCCTTGTTCTGTGTGGGTCGGGTCTTTTAAATATATACTATGCAATGGCATATTCACACATCTTGAATGTTATTAGTTGGGGTCGTGGTAAAGACTTCAGTAGAATTTTTATTGCTCAAAAGAAAATTCTAAGATTAATATTTAATATGAAATCTAATGAAAGTTGCCGACAAGTATTTAAAGATAAAGACATCCTAACTGCACCTGCTATTTATATATATAAATGTTTAACTTTCGTGCAAAGAAATCATCATTTATTTGAAGCTAATTCCGCTGTCCATGATCAACAGTACAAGACATGCATGGCAATCTTTTACGTATCCCCCGACACAATACCACTGCATTTAAACGATCACCAACCTACAACTGTATAACATTTTATAATAAATTACAATACGATATATAAAAAGGAAATTAGAACTTTACTTTTCAAGGTATGCTATTATAGCGCTGGCGAATTCTTAAGTGGTACTTTTTAAATATAAATGTATCAAATATGTATACTGACTGGATATTTGCAAGAAATGCGTATGTTAATTATCCCAATTAGCATTTTCATATTCCCACGATATACTATACATATTCCAAAATAAAATTAGTATATTGCATAAATATTTGAAACTAATTCAAAATAAGTTGTATGTTTTCACATTGTATACATACTCCTGCAATATTCATATGTATGTTGCTGACACGTTGTAAACATATTCTGAAATGTACATTCATTCTATAATATAGTTACAATATACGCAAACCTTTTCCGTACATACATGCAACATTATCCATGTATACTTTCAATATACAATGTATATTGCAAAACAACAATGGTATATTGAATAAATATTTAATACTGATTCAAAATAAGTTGTATACTGGTTGTTTTGTCACAGGTTTTCACATACTATACATATTTCTGCAATATACACACACATGTTGGTGACACATTATAAACATATTCTGAAATAAACATTTATTTTACAATATAGTTATAATATACACAAATGTGTTCCCTACATATAGGCAATATTATCCATGTATACTTTCAATATTGCAAGGAAACATTAGTATATTGAATAAATGTTTAATACTTATTCAAAATAGATTATACAGGGTGTCCCAATAAAACTCCTATGCTGGATATCTTCTAGATGAATAGAGATATTTTAATTCTGTAAAAGTCAGTTTGTAGTACATAAAGAGTGCTTCAGAGTATTAAATATAAATCATTTTTAATACATATATGACACTGAGCAAAAAATATTTCGACGGGAGGAACTTTGAAATGTTGTTTGTGTAAAGGGAAATGCATTTCTAAGTAAATATTGTTTTAAAAAAAAATCCAACTGTTTTTGAGATATTTGTATCCAAACGTTGCCATTTGCTCCCGTTAAATAATTATTTCCGAAACATTTCACTATTTAAGTGATTTTAAAAGAAAAGCATATTTAAGGCACTTTCATATAAATAAAAATTTCATAGTTTATGAAATACAGATTGTCCCCTTTAAAGACTAAAGAAATCTTTCAGAGATTACAACTATTCAATAGGAACAAATGGCAATATTTGGACACATCTCAAAAACGGCTAGATTTGCCTTTTTTCTTAAGAACAAAATCTACTTAGAAATGTATTTCCCTTCCACAGAAACCAGATTTTAAAGTTTCTCCCAAAGAAATAAGATTTATTTAGAGCCCAGCGCCATCTACATATTGATATTGTTATGAATTACACCCCCTTGGAAAAGGAGATGGTACGCCTATGCCTCTGATTGTGACTGGAAAGGCTCTAGAAAGAGCCAAGGACTTTTCTAGATTATGGCTGGAGAAGATTCTGGATTGATCTAGAGCTAATTTCGGAGTATATAAGGCGCGATTACAAGCGCGGGAAAGGAAGTTTATTTGAGAAGTGACACGCTCGGTAAAAAGTGAGGTTAACTATTAAGTAAACAAGTATTGTAGTCAGTAAATTGTTAAATAAAGTGTTAGTAGTGTTTAATCTCTTGTTAAAATTATTTAGAACCCACGAATTCATACAGGGTGTTTCCTAAAAGGTGGAAATCCGTAACATTTTGGTGTCGGAAGCGGAATTTTGACAAGAGGATTTTTTCGGGAGTGTTGAGAAGACTGGGACAGTATTCTCGGAGTTAGTGCTAACACAGGAAGGACTAATTTACTGGACATTGTTCGAGGTTTATTTTCGAACAGGAAAAATAGTGTTTAAGTGCATTTTTGAGACATTTTTGGAACATTTTGTTGGACATTAGAGGTTAAGTGACAAAGACTCTAGATAAGACTTTTTCGTGCCGTTTTGAGGGTTTCTGGACAGTCCCATTACCGATAGTGACGTAATTATTAAACTTATTTGATTTCAACGTAATTGTATGCCGGTAACGACCAGAAGCATGGCATCCGAACAACAAATGCAGGAATTTATGGCCCAAATGCAAAAGATGATGATGGATCAGGAAAGAAAGCGCCAGGAAGAGAAAGAAGAACAGGAAAGAAAGCGCCAGGAAGAGAAAGAGGAACGGGAAAGAAGACGACAAGAAAAAGAACGAAGGCATCAAGAAGAAGAGAAACGACGTCAAGAGGAAAAACAAGAAGAGGAGAGACGCCGTCAAAAGGAAAATGATGACTTAAGGAAAGCTATAGAAACGCAACAGAATGCCTTGTTTACAGTCGTGGAAGAAATAAAAAATGAGATTAAGGAAGATATGGGTAGCGTAAAGACGAAAGTTAATGAGGTCGAAGTAAAAGTAGGCAAGGTCGAAGAAGAAGTTGGTGAAGTCAAAGTGAAAGTAAACAAGTTCGAAGAAGAAGTCAAAGGGGAAATAGACCAGCTTAAACGACAGTTGAGGGATAGAGGAAACCAGCAAGTGGTGTCATCAGGCCAGCGATTAAAAATTCCCTCCTTTGATGGTCAAAGTTCCTGGATGACTTACAAGACACAGTTTGAGGCAGCAGCAAGTGCAAACAACTGGAACGACGAAGAGAAGGCTAAAGCATTAATCGTAGCTTTAAGAGGCCAAGCATTGGAATTGCTCCAGACAATTCCGGTAGACCAACAACGGAATTTTAGAGTTTTAGAAGCCGCCTTAGATCTACGATATGGCGATCAACACCTTGCTCAAGTATACCAGACCCAGCTGAAAGTGCGCGTTCAGAAAGCTGGAGAGAGTCTGCAAGAATTTGAAGCTGCCGTGTGGAGACTGGCTCACCTGGCTTACCCGGATGTACCGAAGGAATTCCAAGATCAACTGGCAGTAGATGCTTTTCTGGATGGTATACAGGATGATGAGATCAGGCGAGTCCTCAGGTTATCTCGATACCAGAACAGCAGCGAAGCGTTGGTACGTGCACTCGAGGTGGAAGCTGTCCTTCAAGATACCCCGAGTCCAAGAGTACAAGCTATGAGTCTCGAAAGATCGCAGTCTGAAAAGGAGAACCAGAACGCTATGTTGGCCGACATATATAAGATGTTCAATCAGTTACTGGCTCAAGTGGATACTGCAGAAAGACAAGGCAAGCCAAGCGGGGGTATTAAATGCTACAACTGCGGCAAGATAGGACATATCAAACGAGACTGTCGACAGCGGAACTCGAGGAAAGTGAATGTTGGAAACAGGGCAGAGACACAGAATAAACAAAGTAGTGGAAGGCCAAGTGGACGGCGTATGAAATGCTACAGGTGCGGGGAACTAGGACATATCCAGCTTGAATGTCCACAGAGGAGCTTGGAGAGAGTGAAGGCCGGAGATGCTGTGAAGCCAAGGGGAAAACCAGAGGAAGCCGTTACCAGAGAGGCTGTGACAGATAACAAACGTGGTGCCCCTAGAGAAGTGAAGATTTCCCAGCTTCGGAGCATTACAGAAAGGCCACCACTACAAGGATATGACGATAAAACGAAACCTGAGAGAAATGCAAACATTTCATCCGGAAGAAGGTACAAGGAAGGTTGCAAGCACAACCACTGGGAGAAACTGCAGGTCACGGGAGCAGTCAACACTGTCAAGGTGGAGGTGCCGGATGATAAGGCAGATGAAGCGCTCAGACAGGAACAATTGAACGATGTGGAAATTGGGCCTATATTGAGAGCCAAAGAAAGGGGAACTCGTCCAAAATGGAAGGATGTTTCGGGCAAAAGAGTGGGGCTGAAGGCACTATGGGCGCAGTGGGACTCACTGAAAGTCATGAACGGGCTGTTGCGGAGAGCATGGGAAAGCCCGGATGGAAAACAGCTGGTTATGCGTCTAGTGATTCCCAGGTGTCGAGTTGCGAAGGTGCTTCAGGAAGTGCACGAAGGAACATCCGATGGACACTTCGGTGTTAACAGGACCCTGAAGAAAATACGAGAACGATTTTATTGGATAAGAAGTCGTCAGGATGTGGAGGCTTGGTGTCGCAAATGCAAGATTTGTGCAGCCAGTAAGGGACCACAGACTGGAAGTAAGGGTGAAAACAAGCAGTTCAACGCCGGAGCTCCTTTCAAGAGGTTGGCTAACGATATAGCGGAACCATCACCAGCCAATGACCGAATGAAGGCTCGATATGACTGGAAGGGTAATTCAAAGGAGGTCATCAAGGTGGGAGAGCTAGTTTGGCTGTACAACCCCCAGCGGAGGAAAGGAAAGTCACCGAAATCACCTCGGGATGGACCGTACACTGTTATTACCCGAATTAATGATGTCGTCTATCGGATTCAGCAAAGCAGAAAGTCCAAGATGAAGATCGTGCATTTGGACAGGCTGGCGAGATACACTGGTGATCCTGAGTTGCCTGATCGGGACGATCAGGCTTAAGGGGGGGGCAGTGTTATGAATTACACCCCCTTGGAAAAGGAGATGGTACGCCTATGCCTCTGATTGTGACTGGAAAGGCTCTAGAAAGAGCCAAGGACTTTTCTAGATTATGGCTGGAGAAGATTCTGGATTGATCTAGAGCTAATTTCGGAGTATATAAGGCGCGATTACAAGCGCGGGAAAGGAAGTTTATTTGAGAAGTGACACGCTCGGTAAAAAGTGAGGTTAACTATTAAGTAAACAAGTATTGTAGTCAGTAAATTGTTAAATAAAGTGTTAGTAGTGTTTAATCTCTTGTTAAAATTATTTAGAACCCACGAATTCATACAGGGTGTTTCCTAAAAGGTGGAAATCCGTAACAATATATTCAAAAACCATTCATTTATATTCAAAACTGAAGCACTATTTAAGTGCTACAAACTGGCTTTTACAGAATTAAAACGTCTCTATTTGTTTAGAAGATATCCGACCTGAGACTTTTTACTGGGACACCCTGTATACTAATGGTTGTTCTCATCCCACAGCATATCGTACACATACGTCTTGTAGATCTGCATCTATGCTGAAAAAATATTGTAAAGATATTTCGAAATATATATTTATTGCTTCTCACAATGTACACTGCATGGAAAATTTGTTTTTACCATTACTTTTCAGTTAAACTCGAGCATGTTTTATTGATCAAATTTTGTTGAATATGGAGCACACAAATGCTAAATAAACCTCGAAATAAACCTACCAATAAAACTGCATTTGCCATAACAATACTTTACAAAGGCCCAAGAATATCATATGCAAAAAAAATAATTTTACGTTAATAATAAGATCTGTTAGAAACCATTTTAAAATCACACATTTATCACTCTGAAAACTTCAGCTTTAATAGTCATATTAACATGTTATTTACGAAAGTCTGATAATCATATTATGTTGCGTTAAAGTTTTATCTAATTCAAATCATGTTTTAAATTGTTCAGAGCAAAAGATGACTTTATTCTATTAACTACTTTACATCGTCGTAACAATTATGTATCTTAAATTATAAAATAGGAAGAGTTATAATTAAAACAGTTGTGTTACTTTAAATATATTTTTATTTTTTGTTACAAAATGCAATTGCAATAATAAATAACAATTGTGCCAAGAATTTAAATCGACATTTTTTAAACAAAAAAAATGTGCTTTGCAACTTATGAACTGATCGATATTTTTTTAACAAAAAAAATGTTACTTATAAACTGTCGTATTTTACTATAAAAAATATTTTGCCAGTAAGTAAAAAATAGTAAAAACTGGAGGGCTTACATTTTCAAAACCAGTGTCCAGGTGTTGCCCATGGTGCTACTTATAATTGCGAAACTCCACTTGGCATTCTTAACACATCACCCGTGATTGCTCCTATTGGCTGAATACTTTCTTTTGGCTTTTCCAATTTTTGGGAGAAGGTATTTTTTTCCTGAGTAGAGGAGGTGGGGATACACGAGCTAGTTCCAACTATAAAAGAAAAAACAATTAATTATATTTGAATAGGTATTTCACTTTAAAAACTGTCCTTGATGAAATTAATAAATATAAACACATCTTACAGAAAAAAATAAAAATAATCGAAAATAAATTAAACAAATTGATATTATCATAAAACAAAACATAGGTATATGTATTTTTTTGGAATTCGGAAATATTTGTGTTTGTGATTTTAAATGCCTACCAGCGTTATTAGAAGAACAACATATTCTCTTTCAGCTTCTAGTAAGGACAACATTTCTTTCACTTTGGGAAGTCGCCGGCTTCCAATACGTTCTTCGATATCACTATGTTCATCTGACAATAATAATCTTTTCGGAGGACTAATATGCTTTTTGCACATATAGTCCCTTGATTTGTTTCTGTTCACTCTGTACATCAGATGTGCTTCCTGATCTTTTCCATTTACCTAATTGCAGCTTTTTATAATCCTCTGAAATAGATATTGTCACGCAGTACTGGAAATTTATTTGGGACACCCGGTACACCATGTGTGGTAACGGATATGATTCGAGACATATTTCTTTGCATTTTACTTTGTTTCGAAAAAGCTGAGTTAGCTGGAAGTAGGTTCACCGCACTGCATTGTCGCCGGGGCAAAAGTGCTGTGTCAAATAAATTAATAACAATACCTCGCGCGGTAAAAAAGTTAGTTGGGTTTTGAGTTCGAAAGTAGAAAGTCCGCGGGGTACTGCGTGGGCCCAACTCCTTCCCCAGGATGGTCCGTCCCCAGGGGTTGTAATAACAAAATGTAAGTACACTCTTTTTTGTATTGTTTAAATCTAATAAACTTGTACTTTGTTTTCTACCTCTATGTTTTATTTAATAGAGTATTCATTCAATAATTAGTTTAAACCCTCTCGTATGCCAAGCGAGTTAAAGTGGCTTCATGGGTATCGTCGATAGGACTCCGGGTAACCGGACAATATGGGAGATACCTGTGGACGTCGCATATAATACTCAAAAAATAGGTCTTACACCCCTAAAAAGAGGGGAGTTGCGACATTTGGTGGAGGCCGCCGTGTTCGATTCCAGGGGTGATTCTTCATAATCACTCCTCCTCTTAATTTTAATACGTAAAAATATTTTTTTAAATTTTATAGCGTGTTAATTTTTTATACCGTATTTACGTAATTATTCATTATTAACTGACTTTACATTTTTTTTGCTCTTTATTAAATGTAGTACAGGCCACCACTTGTATACGATATTTTTTTACCTTAAAATTGTTTTAAAAAAGTTAAGCTTAAGCAGAAAATTAATTTTTTTTAGCATACTTATGGAATTTTTCGCATTTTAATAAGTTATTTTTAAATATTTAACTTGTATTTTACAATATTGAATGAACACTGCGTATTTTCTGTTTGATCGTAATTTTATTTTATTTAGAAACTTAGTAACTTCGCGTCATACAATTTTTTCTGGTAAAGTCCGACGGTAGAAATCAGGTGTACAAACATTATTTAGGGGCAGTGAAATAAGGAATGAACTAGGGTTTTTTTATTTTGATTTAGTGTTTATAAAGTCAAATGTTTTTTAATGAGAATTTTCAGTTATTTGGTTAGGTATTTTAATAGTTAATTTGACTATTGATCTTATGCATAGTCCTCACGCGGGACTCTTAAACATTTTTCCATTAAATTTGGTGCGTTTATGCATTGGATATTTTAAATATGTATAAATATATATTTTAATTAATTTAATTACAGTATTTCTCATATTATGATAATAATGACGTTTGAATTGAATTTTAACTAGTTTGATATTTTATTAATTTGCAACAGCGGTATTGTACACCCGTTCGGTGCAGTCAGAAGTATGTTTTTTAAATAAATCTCTCGCCTCCTTGCGGAAAGCTAAGTAAGATTTATTTTCTTATACGAAAGTTTTTTGTTGTTCTGCGGGTAAATTTTGGAATGGGGTGGTTGCCCCTATGTTCACAATTTCGTTCACTTCAATTTCAAATAGTATTTCCGTGTCTGGAGAAACCCTATTAAGTTTCTCTTAAGTTAACTGTGTCAAAAAATGTTGGGTCTTTTCACTTATTTTCATCGATTGTACCGTAATTTTTAATCCTATTTTCCTTGCTGATTTCTTCTTAGAATGGTAAATTATCGTGTATTTCGCCAAATTTTTACATTTTCCATCCTCCACGTTAAACTTGGACGTTTTACTGTTAAAATGGTTGACAAATTCTGCCAATGTATTTGTAATAATTTTTTATTTTTTTCTCTCATAAATGCAAGTATTTCGCCCCTGATTTAATATTTACCATCTCCCACGTTAAACTAGGACGTCTTACCGTTGAAATGGCCCAATACTTATGCCGTTGCATTTTTATTAATTTATTTTATGTTATTGTAGTCCCAACAATTTTTAGCGAAAGGTATTTTCTCGAGTTTTAACCCAGTTTTAACATTTCCCATCTCCCACGTTAAACTGGACCTACTTATTTTCGAGCATTTTGTAAAACGACTACCGTCCATAAAGAATAACCTTAATTTTTTGTTCCCTTTTAAATACACTTTGTTACCCCCTTCTTTTAAACGACATCTCTATTGTCTGAATATGGGAAAGATAATTTTGATTTTTTTTTTATTAACATCCCTAACAATTGAAGTTTTGTACGTAAAACTTAACCTACATTATGTTTAATATTTTCACCGCTTCAACCTTTTAAGTTGTATCACTGATTTCTTCTTTTTTTTTAAAAAGAGTTTTATATAATATATGTGTGTATATGTGTATATATATATATATATATATATATATATATATATATATATATATATATATATATATATATATATATGTATGTATATACAGGGTGCGCCAAAGTTCTGAATTTGGTCGATTACGGCTCTATTTGAAATGGTGGAAATATATTGTTTATAGATTATTTTCTTGATTTTCAATTCTGAATAACCAGAAAATATGTACAATTATACAGGGTATTCCGTTTTCGTTGTCTGGGCAACAACTTCGTTATTTTAAATGGAACACCCTATATTTTTTTCCTTTATCGAGTTACCCATCTAATTATATTCATAACTCTATTAAGGTGGTAGGTACTTAAACTGAACCGTTTACGATATAAAAGAGATTTATTGACAAAAATTGAGGTTTGCGGATAAGTTTTTGAGTACCTCTGATTTCATAGACAAGAGAGTTATCAAAATTCTGCTTCTACTGTTATGTTGGGCATATTAAGGGCTAGTAGGGTAGAAACGTTATTAACATTAATCTTATACAGAGTGCTGAAAAAATTGAGTTTATTTTTTTGCTAATAAAAAGGGCCGTAATTCAATTTTTTCAAATGGGACGTACTATTTTCAGTTCTGTCATCTAATGAAGTGTAAAATGATCTTTCCACTGATATATCATAGTAGGTATTTATCTTTAAGGGTTGCATAGATATTAAGGTTAAATATCTGTCTGACTGAAATTCACATAATTTTACATCACATAAATTAACTTTGACAGTATGACTTGTTGTTTGTCGTGCAAACTCAACTTTTACGAGCTGGCACGACAATCTTCAAAGCATACTGCTCATGGTGGCTCATGTAGACAGAGAGGTGATACATCCGTTGATGCCACGTGTTGAGTTTGTTCGCTCCGCGCCGAGGCGGTGGTGTGGACCAAGATTAGTAAACATGAGTGAGGTAGCCTACTAACTTTTCAAGGTCGAATCAAGACGCCATATTGCGCATCATAGTGCCTGCCCTGTATTTGAACAAAGTTTTTCTGTATGATTTCATATTGAAAAGGTGTAATTTATGTAACATTCCCGTGTTTTTCTTTTCGACCTAAGTTTTAGTGTTCTATATTACTCGTATTCAAAATGAAATCATACAGAAAAACTTTGTTCAAACACAGGGCAGGCACAATGACGCGCAATATGGCATCTTGACTCGCCCTTGAAAAGTCAATAGGCAACCTCCCACTTTACTAATCTGGGGTGTGAACACTGTTATTAACTTGACATCGCTGCAAATTATATCTATCGTTGTTTATCTTAAATCCATCGCATTCATTAGTAGGTAGTCCGACAGTTGAGCCAGACAGTACGTCACGCGTGACGTCATTATCGTTAAGTAGGGAATCTGCATTACCGGCAGGAATTTAAAAATGGCGGTAAATTCAAATAGGCGATCTGCATTATCGGCATGAATTTAAAAATGGCGGTAAATTCAAATTTAGGTGGTTAATCCTACTATCCACAACAAATAGATGTGATTATTAATTAGCGGTGAGTTATGTTAATTAGGTAAGAAAAACACAATATTAGATTAAATTTACGATACTGACACCCCAACGCATCGCTGTAGGCCCGGGCCGGTCCAAGAATGTATACGTGTAAACTCAAATCCAAAATATAAGCAGCATTTGCGGCTTCCTTTATTCTTATTTTTAAATAGGTGTTCGTTTGCAAGCGCGTGGCTCTCGAGGGCCGAGGCGGCTCTCTTTGTGATGTAATTCTTAAGGGATGCCGCTTTGAATGTTATATTTTGCGCACAACTTTACTTTAATTGAGACGACAATATGCAGCGTTATCCAACGGAGACGTTTGCCAGGTACCCACACCCAGGTATTGCAAACTAAAGAAATTTAGCGCCTCTGCCTCGATTGCGTTCGGGGTATGAACGAGTGCCCAACAGTTACGTGATGTTATTAAAAAAAAGAGTGCTCTCGAAGGGTGGAGGCCAGTGGAGGGATAAATTGCTAACGCGGCCGTCCTGTGACTGTGATCTGAGCGTCCTATTGTTATCTAGGTATCTGAAATGGTAAGTAATAAGGAAACAAAATTTCAAATAAATTATGGCTAATTGTTTGTCCTTATGCATTGCCTACATATATTTAGTCAGTTATAAGAGACTGAGATCTGAGTGGAAATAAAAACACTAATGTCCTGAAAATGTAATTGCATAGGTACCTACGTAAACAAAGTAACAATAGAGAAAATAATATGCAAAATTAGACTTTATAACAATGTTACCTATAATTCTAATTATTATTTTGATCTACTTACACACTTCGCAGTTAGTTGCAAGTGACACTGAATAATTTACTCATTCATCTTGTATACGCCAAGAAGCCCTTTACAGACAAGAAATATGTGAAAACACAATAAAAACTATTACTTGTAAAATACCTTTTACAACTTCAAGATAAAATAAAAGATATGAGGACGGTAGGTAAGTATTTAGAAAATATAAAAGGTGATTGCCGCAAAAGCGACGTACTAGGTGGATATATGTATTGACAATGGAAAAATTTCCTTGTTTTTATCAAATAATTGAATGTGCTTATTCTAAATGAAGAACACTACTTATATAAATAGACACAATTTATATTTTATGAGTTATGTGATATTTTTAGGGATTTCCACTGACTAGGTACGCTTGTAAATGTCTACTTATTCTCACCCTGTTTTAATAATGTATAACTTTCAGATAGTTAATTTCTAATTTCTTCAGCAAAAAGTAATTTTTTAACAATCTTATCTCATATTGAGAAGTTCTATCATTTTTTGTATACTTTAGTCTGATCTCGGGGAAATATATTGTGTAGTTGAGTTCTTTTTCTACATCACCTTTCTCTTATATTTTTCTCTTCTGATTTCTTTTTATATATGACCATTTTGTCTATAGAAGAAGTAAAATATTTTCTGATTCAGATAATGACACCCGGGGAATGGAAATATTTGATATTTTGCATTAAAACAAGTGGTGGAATAGCTTCGGCTATGCTCGGCCAGGACGTTAATTTATATAAGGCGATTTAAAGAAAAGCATACTAAATACGAAACTTTAAACTTAAGCTCATATGGGTATTCTTAAAATATTTAATTAGATGTAAAAATATTTAACCCAATTCACAAATTTAATAACCTATATTCTTGCCTTTTAATATAAAATAAATAGAATTTACTGGGTACCCTGTGTATTTGATAAATTATGCAAGTATGTAACGTTAATCTCGGGGCCCAGAATGCATCGAATGCAGTACTTTATTTTAAGCATTATGCAAAAAATCAATTCTCTCTCTTAATATATCCTTTTATTTTTTATAAATGTATAGGACACTGGGACCCCGAATAAATTTCTACATCTTATTTATATTAAATTTCGTCAAGTGTATTGATTCTGGATGACACAAAATGGATTTTTAAGAAATTACGATATTCCTGCATTATTCTCATAAAACTATTTAACAGAATGCTATTTCAATAAGAAGCTAGCTATTAAGTAAAAGGCTTTTATTGTCAGTTTTTGTATATTTTTTACTTGAAACCTGTAAAAATAACTCCATAAAACTCCAATGGGGGAAATGTTTCTATTGATAAGTCGCCACAAAATAATCAATACTTCTGCTGGAAGACAAACATTTTTACAATTGAAACCGTAAGTAATTATATTTTGGCTAAAATACTGAGACCGGAATTTTTGAAATTAATCTATATTTTTGATCATTTACTGGTAAAAAAGAATAGACTAGTATACAGTTACAATATAGAAATATTGTACGTTAATGAAGTAAATTAAATCACAATCAGGGTGTGTCAGAATTCTAACTAAGTGACAAATACTGAAGATTTTGAATCAATTCTTTTAGATATATCCCAATTTATTCACCATTTAGTGGAGGAGCGGACACCGTCACGCTCATTGTACTTCTTCCTACAGACATATAACAATAATAATAGTAATTATTATTATATAACCTAGAACTCTATAATATATGGAAAATAAGTCACTCCAGGTTATATAAGACGCTTGGTTTAGTGTCCCCAAAGACTAACTTTATGTCTATATGGCCATATATGGGTCCTGTGTAACTACACAATTTTTACAATAGATGACAATAATTATAAAGTGTACAAAAAGTGTGCACAAAATACAATTACCTTAGTTTTTACAACCTTTTATGATTTTCTTATAAATATATCTAACTTTATGTCTATAAGGTACAGGAAAACATTTTAAAAGGAAGAGAGTTCTCATATTTAAAATACACGAGTATATGGATGAGTACAACATATACAGATACTCTTGGGGATGCTAATGATTTAATGAATGCGTCTGCCAGTTGTTCGCCTGTGGGTTAGTGTTATAATTTAAGAGTTAGGAAATTTATATTGGAATATTTAAAGCCGGAAAGAAGGTTGGATATGTTTGTCGTGTATAGTAAATAATAAAAAAAAACAAACATATTATGAAGAGTGGTCACTATTTCAGAAATAACCGCCATCTTGAACAATGCCTGAATTAAAACAAATATTTGATGCACAGGATATATAGTAATCAGACTGTTATACATCAATTCATTTGTTATTAGGTAGGTAAATCTAAAAATACAAATAAATGTGCAAATACCACATCATGTTTGGAATCTTTTTTCTGTACAAAATTCTCTAATAAACCAGTTACAACGAAGAAAGAAAACAATATGATATAAATAATTCTTTTAGTTTCACTTTTGTATAAACATTTAAATATAGATTCGCCTCTTTAAATCTACAAAATAGACAGTAGGGTACGTTTTCAACTGTACAATTAGCTCTTCTACATACATTTCTGTTAGGTGCAAGAACAAAGGCCAAAGATATTAAATGTTCCATCCAAGGCAAAAGTTTCGTCTTCTTCTGTCTAACCATGTTGTAGTGGATTCACATATTTGTTTACATTCAGCATATTTAATTATATGTAGGTATATACGCTTTATGTGAAACAGCATTGCAATGTATAGTCTTGGTTTAGTGTACCGCTGAAATCGTACCCCACCACAGTTTGTTTTTGATGAATCAATAGGACGTAGTGATAAACAGTTCAGCATTTGGCAACATTTCTCATTACGAGGGGCAATATCTCAAAATTTATTGAAATGAACGTCGTGTATATTTTACACCGTTTCGCATGGATTGGACAGATGCTCATTTATTTTTTATCATCCACAGTTCTTTATGGCCATCTGTTTAAAAGCTTTCCTTAAAATGGCACAGTACATAAACCATAACATTTATTTCAGCTGACCATTTCAACAGTCGATTTCAGAATATATCGCCACATTCACAATAAAGCTACTTACAGAGCTTTTTCACTCATCTCATGCATAATTTTAGGTTATGTTTGTGACCTCCCACCAAGTTCAAAGGTTTTTTTTGTTGTTTTTCCGATTTATAACCCAGTTAACGAATGATTCTTAATAATAAATTTTAATCTGACTTGAACTCTATAGAAGGTCCTCGTTGACAGGAAACGGTGGTATACTTGGATTGTTGGGAGTTACAGTACCTTGTGTCCTCTCGAATTGTTCTCAATTTATAACACTATTTACTATACTATTTTTCCTCCTCATACAAGACAATATCAACGCGCAAATAGCATTCTAAAACTCTTAAGAATTCCTTTCTTCTAAATGGTCAAAGCTGTCTCCAAATATTTTTTTTTACAGAAGAGGCGTTTGATGTACACTTTTCGCGCATATAAAGTCAAACTCAACTTCTTCAGGGTAATCTAGCTGAATTACATTTGATTTCTTAAGAAAAACATAATAGTAACTAGTTTCTCAAGAGCTCTTATGAACTTTACGCTTTCACCGCTTTTGGTAAATTTTTAATGAATTTGAACTTACCTCAAAACATGCCAAATAATGTACGACAGTCTATTATATGTTAGAATTTTTCAAGAAACAGTCGAAGATATATCAAAATAACGGAAATTTCTCAAAAATGATTGCTATACTCTAAATATGTGATCATCTTTTTTCCAAACTTTGCGCGTAGTAAGCGATGTCAAAATGAACAGATCGTTCTGGCTCTCAAACTTCCAATAGGATACCATGATATATATAATAAAGTTAAGTAAGGCACGTGGGCGGTTCTAGCATATTTATGCACAAGAAGTAAGAAAAATAAAAATGGTAATTTGATTTGCGTCAAAATATGTTGATTTGTTTAAAGATTTATCGATATACGTAATGCAAGGATCGGATTAAGTATGGTGCCGAATGCAAAACCCTTGAAACATAATCGTTTCATCCTTATTTCACACAAGTTTGGCGTATAGACCGTACTGCTGAATTCAACCCCTGATCGAGATTTATAGAAGTAATAGGTATCAGTACTTTACGGAAAACAGATTATGCCTCTTTAAAGATTATCTATACAACAAATAATGTACGACATACAGGGTCTAGGGATTTGTTCCTTTAAAAACTAATAAATTGTGTGGATATATTATAATTCGATATACTATATCAGATTACGTACCTATACTATATAAGTATAGCTTATAACGCTACCAGTTGAACCCTCGTAGAGGTTCACATGCGTATTGAATCCTCGAAAAAGGGGTAACATTCATATATAAAATAACCTTACATTTATAGTTACAGGTTACCGCGTCCAAAGCGGAGACTAGAAATTTAGATATGTACCTAACTTTTTACAGAACGTACTAGTCTTTGGTCTGGTAAGTAGGTATGTATATAAGATAATCAAGTGTTACATGTGCACCCAAACAGGTTCATATATGACAAGAGGGCAATAGATTAGTAATGAAAAGGTTCTATTATAGATATCATTGTATTGTAAGCCTGTGAGAGAGATATAGTGGAAACTGAGAAACATCCGCAGTATTATTGTGGCCTCTAAAATAGCATGCAGGTACCTAAATAGAAAAAAAAAATGACCACAAAAGAAACATATATACTATTATTATTATGTTTAAGCAGGATTATAAATAAGTCATAAGACACTGCACAATACTTATGGTAATTTTACTTCCACACCACGTAATGCAGCGGAAGTAAGTATAATAATCGTCAAACAAATTTCAAACATTTTTCTTGTTGAAATAGGTCTAAAATGTCATGAGACGTCAAGATTTTAAATTTTCGAACGGTTTAAGATATTGAGTTGAAATTTTGTACACGTGCAGCGTTTTTTATTTTTAATTAAAACTAAATAAATACCTACATACAAATTATGTAATTTACTTGTGTTCTGTTGGAAATCTCAAATGGAGCTTTAGTAATGTTTTACATATATATGTTGTACATAACCTCTACTACTTCTTCAGTCCTCATTTTTTTTTTAATTTGTTAATAACGCCGAGCTAAGCCTGATTAGATTGGTTAAATAATAATTCTATCACAATATTCTTCACATGCCACCACTAAATCTAAAATTGCATTGTCTCTAATGAAAAATGCACACAGCTTACGAAGCTTTTCTCAATAAGTCTTAGCTTGTGGTTGACCCCGATAGTGCGTTCGTAAAATCAGTAAGCTTTGCGATTGATTTCTATTCTAAACCGTTTATTCTGTATTGGTATCAATTATAAAAAGTTTATATAACATTTTAAAATTATAAACCAGAATAGATATGGATAGAATAGGGGTACAGTAAGAATAGGAGTACAGCATGTGTATAATAAACGAAACAGAGGAGTACAGTGAGGATAAATATTGTTTTATAAACCATTTTTCTGTAATTTGGCAGACTGAGGTGTTCAATACATATATCGTCACTTTTGCCGTTAAGTATTTAGAAAAGCTAGTTTTCACTTATCTATAGTGCGTTTTCAATACTTATAAGCCTGTATTTTTTTTTCTGGAATCCCATTGGTAAAGGTGAAAAGTAATGTTCAAATTATCCATAATTTATATTATTTAATTTTTAGGGAATAACTTCTATAATATGTAATGGGGTTAAATAATAATAATAAAATAATATTTCTAAATAGTTTATTTGAACGTTACATCTTAACACATATATTTTAACGCATGAGATGCAGAGAAGGTTGGGTGAGGGATAATTGGTACCAAATTCCGATGTCGCATATATTCAATATTTCAACGATAGGTACTCAAAGTTTGCAGGTTAACGGTAGTGTTTATACAATAACCCCCATGTCTCGCAATTTATTTACGCATGCATCGTATTCTAGACCCAGACGAATATTCATTTTTATTAGCTCGATAATTTCACGTGGATCAATATCAGATTCCCACTCTAACACTTCTTTCTTCGGAATTTGGCAAATACGACGCGTAGAACAGCCTGCATCCAAATTTTTCAATTTTTCATTTCTTCGAGTTTTATATTCATCGGTAAGTAACGCTAGATCAGACTTTCGTCCCTCATGATTTTCTTCAATCATTTCAGATGGCTAACAAATGTTTTTCGAGGCTATCTGGGAGGTATCGGATAACTTCTCAGTATGCATTCTCTGCATGTGACATCTTAAATTATCTTTTCTTTTAAATGTTCTATTGCAAGAATCACATTGGAAAGAGAATATTTTATGAATATTATTGTGTCGACTTAGACCGCTAGGCCAAGAGAACGTTGCTCCACAAATATTACATGCATACATGGTTATTTATTTACTGTATGACATCAAATGACTAACAATCAGTAGGGTACCCTTATTTATCCTTACTGTACCCCTACTTTACCCTTACTGTACCCCTACTTTACCCTTATTGTACCCCTACTTTACCCTTATTGTACCCCTACTTTACCCTTACTCATTATTTTTCCTCTGTTTTGTTCCTATTCCTATCCTTGTTTATCCCTTTAAAATACAGACCTATTAAAAAGTTGTAATCAAACCTGTAAAAATATTCAGAGGTATTCAGAAATTATCTGGTAGATTTCCGTGTAAGTCATATAAACAGTGATCTTTACGCCGATCAGTAGTAAAGGATGCAAGAACAACCAGCAGGGTAACCTTATTTATCCTTACTGTACCCTTACATTACACTTGCTCATTCTTGTTCCTCTGTTTTGTTCCTATTCCTATGCTTGTTTATCCCTTTAAAGTACATACCTGCTAAAAATTGTAGAAGTCGTGTAACTGTCTCGTCAATACCATACCTTATTTTAAAGTACGCATGTAGGTGCCGCTGAAAGAAAAAAGGAACACTCTGGATTTTGTCAATTAAATCATGCCTTGAGTCACTTTCATTTCCATCAGCACCACCGGAATATCCTTCTCTTGCCACTGCTAAAGGTGGTCCTCGGAAGGGTCGTATACTTTGCTGTTAATTGTATTCCAAAAATAAAGCTCCACTGTCTAATTGTTCATTGTTTACATCGCAAAATCTTTTAATTCTCTAATGAAGCAACACTGCAGTATCTTTCTATATAATTTAGAGTATTTAATTTTGAGGAATCATTTCTATGTGTAATGGGGTGGGAGTGAGGAGGAACATATCTGTTCGAGTTTTACAATTACAGCAAGCAGTTATTATTGAGGATAAATGCTTCAAATTACTTTCACTTCTATAAAGAGATCTCCCTCTACAACAACCCATTCAACATATTCCCATTTCATTCCTACTGAGGTACTTTAGCTATAGCTATTCCACGACTCGACCAGAACACATGCACATATACATAGGTACACATCAACTCAAGAAATATTCCCTTCGACATTGCCATCTGCCTCACGTGTGACACAACCTCATTGTAGATAACAGCTACTAGGCATGTGCCACCCACCAGCAGTCTAGTCCATAACTACCGAGATGGTAGTTATGGACTAGTCCAAGGCGACTAGACGGGCCAGTCTAGTCGCCTTGGACTAGTCCATAACTACCATCTCGGTAGTTATGGACTAGACTGCTGGTGGGTGGCACATGCCTAGTAGCTGTTATCTACAATGAGGTTGTGTCACACGTGAGGCAGATGGCAATGTCGAAGGGAATATTTCTTGAGTTGATGTGTACCTATGTATATGTGCATGTGTTCTGGTCGAGTCGTGGAATAGCTATAGCTAAAGTACCTCAGTAGGAATGAAATGGGAATATGTTGAATGGGTTGTTGTAGAGGGAGATCTCTTTATAAAAGTGAAAGTAATTTGAAGCATTTATCCTCAATAATAACTGCTTGCTGTAATTGTAAAACTCGAACAGATATGTTCCTCCTCACTCCCACCCCATTACACATAGAAATGATTCCTCAAAATTAAATACTCTAAATTATATAGAAAGATACTGCAGTGTTGCTTCATTAGAGAATTAAAAGATTTTGCGATGTAAACAATGAACAATTAGACAGTGGAGCTTTATTTTTGGAATACAATTAACAGCAAAGTATACGACCCTTCCGAGGACCACCTTTAGCAGTGGCAAGAGAAGGATATTCCGGTGGTGCTGATGGAAATGAAAGTGACTCAAGGCATGATTTAATTGACAAAATCCAGAGTGTTCCTTTTTTCTTTCAGCGGCACCTACATGCGTACTTTAAAATAAGGTATGGTATTGACGAGACAGTTACACGACTTCTACAATTTTTAGCAGGTATGTACTTTAAAGGGATAAACAAGCATAGGAATAGGAACAAAACAGAGGAACAAGAATGAGCAAGTGTAATGTAAGGGTACAGTAAGGATAAATAAGGTTACCCTGCTGGTTGTTCTTGCATCCTTTACTACTGATCGGCGTAAAGATCACTGTTTATATGACTTACACGGAAATCTACCAGATAATTTCTGAATACCTCTGAATATTTTTACAGGTTTGATTACAACTTTTTAATAGGTCTGTATTTTAAAGGGATAAACAAGGATAGGAATAGGAACAAAACAGAGGAAAAATAATGAGTAAGGGTAAAGTAGGGGTACAATAAGGGTAAAGTAGGGGTACAATAAGGGTAAAGTAGGGGTACAGTAAGGGTAAAGTAGGGGTACAGTAAGGATAAATAAGGGTACCCTACTGATTGTTAGTCATTTGATGTCATACAGTAAATAAATAACCATGTATGCATGTAATATTTGTGGAGCAACGTTCTCTTGGCCTAGCGGTCTAAGTCGACACAATAATATTCATAAAATATTCTCTTTCCAATGTGATTCTTGCAATAGAACATTTAAAAGAAAAGATAATTTAAGATGTCACATGCAGAGAATGCATACTGAGAAGTTATCCGATACCTCCCAGATAGCCTCGAAAAACATTTGTTAGCCATCTGAAATGATTGAAGAAAATCATGAGGGACGAAGGTCTGATCTAGCGTTACTTACCGATGAATATAAAACTCGAAGAAATGAAAAATTGAAAAATTTGGATGCAGGCTGTTCTACGCGTCGTATTTGCCAAATTCCGAAGAAAGAAGTGTTAGAGTGGGAATCTGATATTGATCCACGTGAAATTATCGAGCTAATAAAAATGAATATTCGTCTGGGTCTAGAATACGATGCATGCGTAAATAAATTGCGAGACATGGGGGTTATTGTATAAACACTACCGTTAACCTGCAAACTTTGAGTACCTATCGTTGAAATATTGAATATATGCGACATCGGAATTTGGTACCAATTATCCCTCACCCAACCTTCTCTGCATCTCATGCGTTAAAATATATGTGTTAAGATGTAACGTTCAAATAAACTATTTAGAAATATTGTTTTATTATTATTATTTAACCCCATTACATATTATAGAAGTTATTCCCTAAAAATTAAATAATATAAATTATGGATAATTTGAACATTACTTTTCACCTTTACCAATGGGATTCCAGAAAAAAAAATACAGGCTTATAAGTATTGAAAACGCACTATAGATAAGTGAAAACTAGCTTTTCTAAATACTTAACGGCAAAAGTGACGATATATGTATTGAACACCTCAGTCTGCCAAATTACAGAAAAATGGTTTATAAAACAATATTTATCCTCACTGTACTCCTCTGTTTCGTTTATTATACACATGCTGTACTCCTATTCTTACTGTACCCCTATTCTATCCATATCTATTCTGGTTTATAATTTTAAAATGTTATATAAACTTTTTATAATTGATACCAATACAGAATAAACGGTTTAGAATAGAAATCAATCGCAAAGCTTACTGATTTTACGAACGCACTATCGGGGTCAACCACAAGCTAAGACTTATTGAGAAAAGCTTCGTAAGCTGTGTGCATTTTTCATTAGAGACAATGCAATTTTAGATTTAGTGGTGGCATGTGAAGAATATTGTGATAGAATTATTATTTAACCAATCTAATCAGGCTTAGCTCGGCGTTATTAACAAATTAAAAAAAAAAATGAGGACTGAAGAAGTAGTAGAGGTTATGTACAACATATATATGTAAAACATTACTAAAGCTCCATTTGAGATTTCCAACAGAACACAAGTAAATTACATAATTTGTATGTAGGTATTTATTTAGTTTTAATTAAAAATAAAAAACGCTGCACGTGTACAAAATTTCAACTCAATATCTTAAACCGTTCGAAAATTTAAAATCTTGACGTCTCATGACATTTTAGACCTATTTCAACAAGAAAAATGTTTGAAATTTGTTTGACGATTATTATACTTACTTCCGCTGCATTACGTGGTGTGGAAGTAAAATTACCATAAGTATTGTGCAGTGTCTTATGACTTATTTATAATCCTGCTTAAACATAATAATAATAGTATATATGTTTCTTTTGTGGTCATTTTTTTTTTCTATTTAGGTACCTGCATGCTATTTTAGAGGCCACAATAATACTGCGGATGTTTCTCAGTTTCCACTATATCTCTCTCACAGGCTTACAATACAATGATATCTATAATAGAACCTTTTCATTACTAATCTATTGCCCTCTTGTCATATATGAACCTGTTTGGGTGCACATGTAACACTTGATTATCTTATATACATACCTACTTACCAGACCAAAGACTAGTACGTTCTGTAAAAAGTTAGGTACATATCTAAATTTCTAGTCTCCGCTTTGGACGCGGTAACCTGTAACTATAAATGTAAGGTTATTTTATATATGAATGTTACCCCTTTTTCGAGGATTCAATACGCATGTGAACCTCTACGAGGGTTCAACTGGTAGCGTTATAAGCTATACTTATATAGTATAGGTACGTAATCTGATATAGTATATCGAATTATAATATATCCACACAATTTATTAGTTTTTAAAGGAACAAATCCCTAGACCCTGTATGTCGTACATTATTTGTTGTATAGATAATCTTTAAAGAGGCATAATCTGTTTTCCGTAAAGTACTGATACCTATTACTTCTATAAATCTCGATCAGGGGTTGAATTCAGCAGTACGGTCTATACGCCAAACTTGTGTGAAATAAGGATGAAACGATTATGTTTCAAGGGTTTTGCATTCGGCACCATACTTAATCCGATCCTTGCATTACGTATATCGATAAATCTTTAAACAAATCAACATATTTTGACGCAAATCAAATTACCATTTTTATTTTTCTTACTTCTTGTGCATAAATATGCTAGAACCGCCCACGTGCCTTACTTAACTTTATTATATATATCATGGTATCCTATTGGAAGTTTGAGAGCCAGAACGATCTGTTCATTTTGACATCGCTTACTACGCGCAAAGTTTGGAAAAAAGATGATCACATATTTAGAGTATAGCAATCATTTTTGAGAAATTTCCGTTATTTTGATATATCTTCGACTGTTTCTTGAAAAATTCTAACATATAATAGACTGTCGTACATTATTTGGCATGTTTTGAGGTAAGTTCAAATTCATTAAAAATTTACCAAAAGCGGTGAAAGCGTAAAGTTCATAAGAGCTCTTGAGAAACTAGTTACTATTATGTTTTTCTTAAGAAATCAAATGTAATTCAGCTAGATTACCCTGAAGAAGTTGAGTTTGACTTTATATGCGCGAAAAGTGTACATCAAACGCCTCTTCTGTAAAAAAAAATATTTGGAGACAGCTTTGACCATTTAGAAGAAAGGAATTCTTAAGAGTTTTAGAATGCTATTTGCGCGTTGATATTGTCTTGTATGAGGAGGAAAAATAGTATAGTAAATAGTGTTATAAATTGAGAACAATTCGAGAGGACACAAGGTACTGTAACTCCCAACAATCCAAGTACACCACCATTTCCTGTCAACGAGGACCTTCTATAGAGTTCAAGTCAGATTAAAATTTATTATTAAGAATCATTCGTTAACTGGGTTATAAATCGGAAAAACAACAAAAAAAACCTTTGAACTTGGTGGGAGGTCACAAACATAACCTAAAATTATGCATGAGATGAGTGAAAAAGCTCTGTAAGTAGCTTTATTGTGAATGTGGCGATATATTCTGAAATCGACTGTTGAAATGGTCAGCTGAAATAAATGTTATGGTTTATGTACTATGCCATTTTAAGGAAAGCTTTTAAACAGATGGCCATAAAGAACTGTGGATGATAAAAAATAAATGAGCATCTGTCCAATCCATGCGAAACGGTGTAAAATATACACGACGTTCATTTCAATAAATTTTGAGATATTGCCCCTCGTAATGAGAAATGTTGCCAAATGCTGAACTGTTTATCACTACGTCCTATTGATTCATCAAAAACAAACTGTGGTGGGGTACGATTTCAGCGGTACACTAAACCAAGACTATACATTGCAATGCTGTTTCACATAAAGCGTATATACCTACATATAATTAAATATGCTGAATGTAAACAAATATGTGAATCCACTACAACATGGTTAGACAGAAGAAGACGAAACTTTTGCCTTGGATGGAACATTTAATATCTTTGGCCTTTGTTCTTGCACCTAACAGAAATGTATGTAGAAGAGCTAATTGTACAGTTGAAAACGTACCCTACTGTCTATTTTGTAGATTTAAAGAGGCGAATCTATATTTAAATGTTTATACAAAAGTGAAACTAAAAGAATTATTTATATCATATTGTTTTCTTTCTTCGTTGTAACTGGTTTATTAGAGAATTTTGTACAGAAAAAAGATTCCAAACATGATGTGGTATTTGCACATTTATTTGTATTTTTAGATTTACCTACCTAATAACAAATGAATTGATGTATAACAGTCTGATTACTATATATCCTGTGCATCAAATATTTGTTTTAATTCAGGCATTGTTCAAGATGGCGGTTATTTCTGAAATAGTGACCACTCTTCATAATATGTTTGTTTTTTTTTATTATTTACTATACACGACAAACATATCCAACCTTCTTTCCGGCTTTAAATATTCCAATATAAATTTCCTAACTCTTAAATTATAACACTAACCCACAGGCGAACAACTGGCAGACGCATTCATTAAATCATTAGCATCCCCAAGAGTATCTGTATATGTTGTACTCATCCATATACTCGTGTATTTTAAATATGAGAACTCTCTTCCTTTTAAAATGTTTTCCTGTACCTTATAGACATAAAGTTAGATATATTTATAAGAAAATCATAAAAGGTTGTAAAAACTAAGGTAATTGTATTTTGTGCACACTTTTTGTACACTTTATAATTATTGTCATCTATTGTAAAAATTGTGTAGTTACACAGGACCCATATATGGCCATATAGACATAAAGTTAGTCTTTGGGGACACTAAACCAAGCGTCTTATATAACCTGGAGTGACTTATTTTCCATATATTATAGAGTTCTAGGTTATATAATAATAATTACTATTATTATTGTTATATGTCTGTAGGAAGAAGTACAATGAGCGTGACGGTGTCCGCTCCTCCACTAAATGGTGAATAAATTGGGATATATCTAAAAGAATTGATTCAAAATCTTCAGTATTTGTCACTTAGTTAGAATTCTGACACACCCTGATTGTGATTTAATTTACTTCATTAACGTACAATATTTCTATATTGTAACTGTATACTAGTCTATTCTTTTTTACCAGTAAATGATCAAAAATATAGATTAATTTCAAAAATTCCGGTCTCAGTATTTTAGCCAAAATATAATTACTTACGGTTTCAATTGTAAAAATGTTTGTCTTCCAGCAGAAGTATTGATTATTTTGTGGCGACTTATCAATAGAAACATTTCCCCCATTGGAGTTTTATGGAGTTATTTTTACAGGTTTCAAGTAAAAAATATACAAAAACTGACAATAAAAGCCTTTTACTTAATAGCTAGCTTCTTATTGAAATAGCATTCTGTTAAATAGTTTTATGAGAATAATGCAGGAATATCGTAATTTCTTAAAAATCCATTTTGTGTCATCCAGAATCAATACACTTGACGAAATTTAATATAAATAAGATGTAGAAATTTATTCGGGGTCCCAGTGTCCTATACATTTATAAAAAATAAAAGGATATATTAAGAGAGAGAATTGATTTTTTGCATAATGCTTAAAATAAAGTACTGCATTCGATGCATTCTGGGCCCCGAGATTAACGTTACATACTTGCATAATTTATCAAATACACAGGGTACCCAGTAAATTCTATTTATTTTATATTAAAAGGCAAGAATATAGGTTATTAAATTTGTGAATTGGGTTAAATATTTTTACATCTAATTAAATATTTTAAGAATACCCATATGAGCTTAAGTTTAAAGTTTCGTATTTAGTATGCTTTTCTTTAAATCGCCTTATATAAATTAACGTCCTGGCCGAGCATAGCCGAAGCTATTCCACCACTTGTTTTAATGCAAAATATCAAATATTTCCATTCCCCGGGTGTCATTATCTGAATCAGAAAATATTTTACTTCTTCTATAGACAAAATGGTCATATATAAAAAGAAATCAGAAGAGAAAAATATAAGAGAAAGGTGATGTAGAAAAAGAACTCAACTACACAATATATTTCCCCGAGATCAGACTAAAGTATACAAAAAATGATAGAACTTCTCAATATGAGATAAGATTGTTAAAAAATTACTTTTTGCTGAAGAAATTAGAAATTAACTATCTGAAAGTTATACATTATTAAAACAGGGTGAGAATAAGTAGACATTTACAAGCGTACCTAGTCAGTGGAAATCCCTAAAAATATCACATAACTCATAAAATATAAATTGTGTCTATTTATATAAGTAGTGTTCTTCATTTAGAATAAGCACATTCAATTATTTGATAAAAACAAGGAAATTTTTCCATTGTCAATACATATATCCACCTAGTACGTCGCTTTTGCGGCAATCACCTTTTATATTTTCTAAATACTTACCTACCGTCCTCATATCTTTTATTTTATCTTGAAGTTGTAAAAGGTATTTTACAAGTAATAGTTTTTATTGTGTTTTCACATATTTCTTGTCTGTAAAGGGCTTCTTGGCGTATACAAGATGAATGAGTAAATTATTCAGTGTCACTTGCAACTAACTGCGAAGTGTGTAAGTAGATCAAAATAATAATTAGAATTATAGGTAACATTGTTATAAAGTCTAATTTTGCATATTATTTTCTCTATTGTTACTTTGTTTACGTAGGTACCTATGCAATTACATTTTCAGGACATTAGTGTTTTTATTTCCACTCAGATCTCAGTCTCTTATAACTGACTAAATATATGTAGGCAATGCATAAGGACAAACAATTAGCCATAATTTATTTGAAATTTTGTTTCCTTATTACTTACCATTTCAGATACCTAGATAACAATAGGACGCTCAGATCACAGTCACAGGACGGCCGCGTTAGCAATTTATCCCTCCACTGGCCTCCACCCTTCGAGAGCACTCTTTTTTTTAATAACATCACGTAACTGTTGGGCACTCGTTCATACCCCGAACGCAATCGAGGCAGAGGCGCTAAATTTCTTTAGTTTGCAATACCTGGGTGTGGGTACCTGGCAAACGTCTCCGTTGGATAACGCTGCATATTGTCGTCTCAATTAAAGTAAAGTTGTGCGCAAAATATAACATTCAAAGCGGCATCCCTTAAGAATTACATCACAAAGAGAGCCGCCTCGGCCCTCGAGAGCCACGCGCTTGCAAACGAACACCTATTTAAAAATAAGAATAAAGGAAGCCGCAAATGCTGCTTATATTTTGGATTTGAGTTTACACGTATACATTCTTGGACCGGCCCGGGCCTACAGCGATGCGTTGGGGTGTCAGTATCGTAAATTTAATCTAATATTGTGTTTTTCTTACCTAATTAACATAACTCACCGCTAATTAATAATCACATCTATTTGTTGTGGATAGTAGGATTAACCACCTAAATTTGAATTTACCGCCATTTTTAAATTCATGCCGATAATGCAGATCGCCTATTTGAATTTACCGCCATTTTTAAATTCCTGCCGGTAATGCAGATTCCCTACTTAACGATAATGACGTCACGCGTGACGTACTGTCTGGCTCAACTGTCGGACTACCTACTTTCATTCACGTTGTAACCCGCTATGTAATTCTAGGTTTGCCAGGAGTGGAACGTATTAGGTATTTGCACATTCTAGCTTGTCGTTAGTTTATGTTTGTCTATTGATTTGTCCAGTGAAGAAGTGTTTCAAAATAAATATGAATTATTCGCGGGAAGAAATGGTTGACATGATTTTTATTCTGGGGGAGTGCTCAAGGAATAGCCTCTTAGCATCCCGAGTCTATAAAACCACATATCCTGAAAGGAGACACCCTTTAGAACCTGCATTTAGTAATCTTAGATACAGATTTATCGAAACTGGTGGTGCAGTACAAACCTCATGAATTAAGTTCCAGCAAGAAAAATGACTGTCAATGGACACAATTTTCATTATTATTCAGATGTCAATCCTCATTTATTAAAAACAGTTTCCCAACAGAGGTGGTCATTAAATGTATGGGGTGCTGTAGTAGGGCCGATTGTTATTGGACCTCATTTCTTTAATGGACCCTTAAATGGAAGAATATATCACGATTTTTTGGAAAATGAATTGCCGGTTCTCCTAGAAAACGTTCCTCTTGATATACGGCAAAAAGTGTGGTTTCAACAAGATGGAGCTCCGCCTCATTTTGCAGCAAATGTCAGAGAATGGTTAGATCGCAACTTCAATGATATGTGGATAGGGCGTGGCGCAGCAATAGCATGGCCTGCAAGGTCGCCTGATCTGACAGGTATGGACTTTTTTTACGGGGCTATGTAAAGGATATAGTTTATCGCGACACTTCTACCACTGTTGATGACATGAAAAATAGGATCAGACGTGCCTTTGCATCCATTACTCCGCAGATGCTGCAAGAAATGCGTCATTCATTTAGGAAGAGGACTCAGATGTGTCTCGATCGAAATGGTGAACATTTTGAACATTTGTTAAAATAATTGTTTTTTATTATGAGTAAATTCTTTATTACATACGTGCTGGTATTAATTTCAATTCTTTGTCCAACAATTCTAAGTAAAAAAATAATATTTCAGAAGGCTAATAATTAATTATGGAAAACTGCTTGTACTACTACACAATTAGTCTGATCCAGAAAATTAACCTTAATATCTATGGAACTTTTAAAGATAAATACCTACTATGATATATCAATGGAAAGATAATTTAACACTTCATTAGATGACAGAACTGAAAATAGTACGTCCCATTTGAAAAAATTGAATTACGGCCTTTTTTATTAGCGAAAAAATAAACTCAATTTTTTCAGCACTCTGTATAAGATTAATGTTAATAATGTTTCTGCCCTACTAGCCCTTAATATGCCCAACATAACGGTATAAGCAGAATTTTGAAAACTCTCTTGTCTATGAAATCAGAGGTACTCAAAAACTTGTCAGTAAACCTCACTTTTTGTCAAAAAATCTCTTTTATATCGTAAACGGTTAATTTTAAGTACCTACCACTTTAATAGATTTATGAATATAATTAGATGAGTAACTCGATAAAGGAAAAAAATATAGGGTGTTCCATTTAAAATAACGAAGTTGTTGCCCGGACAACGAAAACGGAATACCCTGTATAATTGTACATATTTTCTAGTTATTCAGAATTGAAAATCAAGAAAATAATCTATAGACAATATATTTCCACCATTTCATATAGAGCCGTAATCGACCAAATTCAGAACTTTGGCGCACCCTGTATATATATATTTTTCTATCGTGAACATTCGTATTACGAGGGTAATTTAATATAAAATATGTGAATTTTAATGGAAAAGATAAATAATACTGTAGTAGCCTACTGCAGAAGTTTTTTTACCCCGCATCGTGCAGTTTGTTGTTTTAAGTACGAGAATAATAGTTTTGCCCTTTTTATTTATAAGAAAATTTCTCTAGGAGAGAAAACTAAGTTTATAACGATTTATGGAAAAACAATGAAAGTTTAGATAGTTTAAGTTCATTTCTTATTCTTTATTTCGCGTATAAGTTGTAATAATGTAATATTTTTTCTGAGTTTTGTTGTTCGTTAAGTTAATATTCTATGAGGTAATTTTAATGCCCCTAAATAAAGTACTTACATTTAGGAAATACACGCAGTGCCATATGTTAAGATTTTTTTTAGAGGTATTTGGGGAAAATAATTTTTTTTAGAAAGCTATAGGAGGGACCTAAATATTATTCAATTGTAACGATTTATCTAAGTAATTCTAATAATTTTAATTCTAAAATAGAGTGAGCAATTGCCTTTTGAAAATTAGATCCAAAATATCGTTATTTAAATATAATTTTTTTGTTGTTCAATGAAAAACAGAGTTAGTAAAGATTTGAAATCTACAAAATAATAGTCCAGGATAATTGAGTAATTTTTGTAACTTAAGTTATAAAAAAGGGGAAGCTTTAAGTCAGACCAAAATATTATAGAGTGTGTGTCAAATTAGTGACAAAGTACAGTCACGGCAAATTTATTTTTATATTTTTTTTGGGGAAAATACCAACATAAGGTATATTAAAAGGAAAAACAAAACTATGTTACTGACAATATAGTGGCTAAAAGTTGGAAAAAGAACTGTTTTTTTTGCAATTTGATTTTAAGTGAAAAGGAGTAATTTTTTAAGTAAAACTAAAAATTACAGAGTTGTCATTTTAGACACTAACCGTATTGACCATATTGATTTTTATGAAGTTTTTAAGAGGAAAAATACCTAGATAAAGGTATAGTGAAATGTTTTACCCATGAATTAATAATTTGTTGATATCGATTTGATTATGTTACAATTTTATGATGAAAATATAAAATGTATAAAAAAGGGAATATTGACAATTAGTAAGTTACTTAATTACGTTGAATTGTTGTACCAAGACCCGGGTCAAGTCAAGTTTAGGGAAATCGAAAGCGCGCTTAAGAAAGAGAAAAGGTTTATTTTTGTGAATTATGAGAAATAATGTGTTATTAAAAAGGTACCAATTTTATGAGTTTATAAGAGTTATAATAAGATATTACGAGTTGATTGTTTTATGAGATAAATAATGTGTTATTAAAGGGTACCAAGTGTTATATGATTTTACAAGAATAATTATGAGATATTATGAGTTGTTACGATTTTTAATGTGAGTTATGAGATAAATGTGTTTTAAAAAAGGTACCAAGTTTCATGAGGTTAGAAGGGTTGTAATGAAGAGTTACGAATTATTAAAATATTTAAGGGTACCAAAGCCAAATAGGTGGCGTAAATGCTTAGGACAGGAAAAAAAGGGTTTGATGACAGTGATATAGTCCGGTCAAATCTACTTTAAGGGGAAGTTTAAGAAAACTATCCGTTAGTCCGGTCAAAAAGCATGATTATGATTTTTGGTAAATAGGTGATGATTTTTATTATATGTTATGGTACCAAGGTTCCCTCATAGGTCGATGAGGATGCGTCAAATGCGTCTTAGGAAAAGACGTAGAAAAAGGGTTTGATGACAGTGATATAGTCCGGTCAAATCTATTGAAAACAAAACAGGTCCTTTGCTTTTATAATTCAATGTTCAGCGGGGCAAATAGCCGGGAAAGTAGTTGTTTAAAGAAGAGAGCACGCTTTGTAACATAAAATGTAAGGAGAATAATAATAAAGTTATGATGGTTTATAATGTATTATGGTACCAAGTTTCCCTCATAGGTCGATGAGGATGTGTAGAATGTGTCTTAGGAAAAAGACGCGGAAAAAGGTTTGATGACAGTGATATAGTCCGGTCAAACCTACTGAAAAAAAACAAAACATATTCTTTTCTTTTATAATTCAATGTTCAGCGGGGCAAATAGCCGGGAAAGTAGTTGTTTAAAGAAGAGAGTACGCTTTGTAAAATTAAATATAAAAAGATGTAGAATGAAGAAATGTTGATGATTTTTTTTATGTGTTATGGTACCAAGGTTTTCTCATAGGTAAATAAGGATGTGCAACAAACGTCAAATAGGAGAGACGTAGGAAAAAGTTTTGATAACTAAATATTAGTACGGTCAACGTCAAATTTAATTAGCAAAGGTACAATAAAGGTAACTCTGATCTTTGATTCGAAAGAAAATAAGGGTAAGAAATCGAATATCGTTATAATGTTTGATCAATATTCCTTGAGGGGAAAAAGAGTCCAAAAAATATGGGTAAATGTAATTTAAAGGGTATGTTGTTGTAGCCTAGGTCAACAATAAACCGAGAACATTATTAGCGAAGAGTTAGATACCGTGTGGGGGTGTAAATGTTAATTTTTTTTTTGTTTATACGGAATCAAATTGGTAAGTGTTGTTGTTGGGTCTCGAAGCAATGTTGCTGGGCGATTTAAGCTAGTAGCTATTGCGAGGTTACTAGATAAATGGCAAAGTAAAGTAGCGGAAAACCTAACACCAGGCAAAATTCAAGCAAAATTAATTTCGTTACTATAATAAAGAAGTACGTACCCAATGGGGGGCCTCCTTGTTTTAACGACAAACTTATAAATAGGTACGTACCCATATTGAACAGAAGTTCAACAACCCACGGTATATGAAAACCGAGAAAATAAAAAGTAATTATTAAAAGTTATTATCCTCTATAGTAAAAGTTTTTTTTAATAGTAACATGATTGTTTTATGACGTGAAAGCTATAATAAATGACCAGAGAGAGATGGATATATAGTAAAGTACATGAAATTAAGATTGTTTTTCCCCACTTTTCCCCAAGAGTAAGCGGTCAAATGGAAATTAGTTTCATTTTGTGACAATATATTTTTTTAAAGAGAGAAAAGTAATACAGGTAACAGGTCCTCCTAAAAAATGTTTGCTTCTTTAACAATTTTTATATGTATTGAGTTAATTTTTTTTTGTTCAGGTTAGAACACTAATAAAGGGAAGTTAGTTATAATTTGATTCTATATAAGGTACAAGGTGTTTAGAAACTATTAATTTTTCTTATTTATGATTTTGATGGTTTTTTTAATTTGGCATATTTTGTATAATAGGTACATTTTTTTGTTGTTTTTGTGGATATTTTAAATGTCAATGAATAAGTTCAAAGGTACCGAAATACATTTTCATTTTTATTCATAAGATTAAATTTATGGAGTCTATTTAATTTTATTTGTATATTGGAAAAGATAAAAGTCAATTAATAACTGAGACGGCATCAAAATTATAATAATAATAATAACCATAATAATACAACAATAACAACCGTTTTTGCTCTACGCTGCACACAAAAAAACACATTTTTGTTTCATTATGAAGTTCAATTAATGGAGTACGTTTTTTGTTTGTTTTGTTTGTAGGCTGAAACAAAAGGAAGTTAATGAATAACTTAACGGGCTCGAAAAATATCTCTATTTTTTTACTATGAGATTAAGTGTATGGAGTAAAGATTATACAAAATATATATACACTGTGCAAATAGAATAATTAAAAGTATTTACCGATGTGATGAATGATAGTGTAATTGTTTTTTACATAATAAATTAATAATAAAGAAGATATGTACATTAGAGATATGCACTGTGCCCAGATAATAATTAAAAAATACATATCAATGAGATGAATGGTACTTAATAAAACACTTTGTATGCCAATTTAGATGAGTACCCACTCTATGTAATGAGTGAAATTGTAATAAATAAAAAGGGCCCTAAGCCAAAATGAGAGTGCGCACTCAAAATCTTCGAATCTTGTTCCCAGGATTGTTTTGTTGGGTTATTTAAGTTAATGTTATGTAGAAATATTAAATAAATATCACGGCAATTGGTACTGGAACAAGGTTGCGAGCATCAGGCTTGATTAAAGAAAATGTTCCTTTAAAAAATTGGATTGTTAATTAGTTAATAGAAGTAAACTTGCCAAGGCAAAGGTTAAGTAAAGTAAAATGGTACTTAAATGAAAATATAAATGGCATATGATATGGGTCAAAGGCACAAATGTGTGAAAAAGTTATTAGTTGTTCTTTCGCTCTCAAATAGATGGCTATATAGGTACATAAATTGACACTACGCCAAGAAAAATAACCATAAAAGTTTAAAGGTAAACAAGTGATAAAAATTGTGAAAAATAATGTTATATTTAATAATGGCTAAATGATTATTTTCTGTAATAACGTAAATGACACGATAGTTTTCATTTTTTTTTGTAAGGGAAAAAGAAGTCCAAAGGATAACAGTAATGGTAGTTAAAAGACATTTCCTTGAAATAATAAATGTGGTCTATTAAGAATATCGAAAAGTAATTTTTACGTTTTTGGAAAAATCGTTTTCAGATGTTAACTTTAAATTTTTTACGCAAGCTCCAAATTCGAGGGACACAGAAAAATAAAGTATATTTGTCAAGTTAAATCGTGAATTTTTTTTAAGGTTGTAATTTTAGGGTTGACCCAACCGTAATGGGTAAACTACCTATTTCTATTATTTTTTAATTTGTGGAATAATTTAGGCTAAATCAATGAGATATTAAATTTCTTGTCTTGATTGTAATTGTAATTTTTTTAAATTTTTTTTAAGTCAACCAGGCTAGGAAAACTGTCTGTGGCATAATCTTTTTTCTGTTTTATAAATAAAGGGGTGAAATGATTAATTAAGAATTGTGACAAATAAAACATATTTTATTTTTTCAAATATTGTAATATATAAGAACTTACTTGGGCCATTTTTTTTTCTTGTTTTATGTAATCGCATCATGGAACCGAGACACACATAGCACTGGAAGGCAACCCCATTCAAATGTTCCAGGAACGGATAACCTCACCTGTAAGTCGTAGCGACTAAGGCCGAACAGCATTTAAACAAAATGACTGCTATTTCTTCTTCAAATTTTTTCAAAACCAATTCCAACATATAATGGTGTAGCTGCTTCTTGAACGAGTTTCACTGTCAATCAGGCGACAAAAAGGCCCACGTCTAAAAAGGCAATTTTTCTCCACCCACATTAATAACTTGTGGTTATATTCGCCTAAAATTCTTCCGCCTTAGCCTGACAGACAGTCATACCCAAAAGAAATTTTTGTGGAAATGGATAGATGGAAAGCAGATGAGAAGTACACCTTAAATGGTTATGGTCCACTTGGTTCCGAACGAAGGAAAATGAAGTGCGTACTGCCCTACGCACAGTGGAGATGGCGACGATGGGAGCAGTTAGTCGTGGTACGCTTGGCTGGGATATCTCTACCCTTGTTCCGAGGATCCACAGGTTACACAACACGAGCTCAAATGTTGAAATGATAATTCATAAAGGTTGGGGATGAAAGACATTTAGAAAATATTTGGAACGTGGAAGGACAATGGTGTAAGTGTGGTTTATTAATTTGATAAATTGAACAGAGCCGGACTCCAAAAATTTGTGCTATAACAATCGTGTGTTTTCTGAAACTTATACAGTGCGAAACATTTTTAAGTGCCCAAATAACATTTTTATAATCATTTTATCTTAGCGAAGCATTTTTTTATTTTTTTTTGTTGTTATTTTTTTGTCGAAAAACTTATTCTGTTTTATCATTACAATAATATTTTAATTTTTTTTAATGAAAAATTTTTGTGTGCCCAAACAATGTTTTTAGAATCTTTTTACAGCCTAACTTGGTAAATTTTATTTCATTGTTTATTTTTCTTTTCAAAAGAATTTACATTAATTTATTACTACTATATTTTATTTTTTTTAAATGAAACATTTTTGGGTGTCCAAGTAGCATCCTTAGAATTTTATTACATTCTAGCAAAATATTTTTTTAATTTTTTTTTAGTATATTTTTATTTAAAACTCATTTAATTTATTACTGCAAGGATCCTTCAATTTTTTTTCTCTCCAAATACTAATATGCATTTTTAAAATTTTTATTGAATATTTAATTATTATTTTTTTTTTGACTCGCTAGTCTTTAACAATAGTTTACGGAGTATTGGAGCTTGCATTACTAAGATTAAATAGATAATTTAATGTTCTATGTTGTCCAATTATTGACATTTAATTATTTTAAAACTTGACAATGATTTTTTTTTTTAATTTTTTTAATTTTTACTCCATATTATTATTTTATTCCTGTGTTTTATTGTTGTGTATCGTTTGTATTGGAAATATTTTAATACTGTGTTTGCCGTTTTGTTGAACATTTTAAAAAATTTTCTATTTTCTGTACTTATTATTTTTTTTTGGTTTCTTGTAATTGTATACCCAAATGTTTAAAGCTGGGGACCAGCTTTCATGGGTGGGGGAGATGTGTCACGCAGTACTGGAAATTTATTTGGGACACCCGGTACACCATGTGTGGTAACGGATATGATTCGAGACATGAGATCGACTTAACGTATTTCTTTGCATTTTACTTTGTTTCGAAAAAGCTGAGTTAGCTGGAAGTAGGTTCACCGCACTGCATTGTCGCCGGGGCAAAAGTGCTGTGTCAAATAAATTAATAACAATACCTCGCGCGGTAAAAAAGTTAGTTGGGTTTTGAGTTCGAAAGTAGAAAGTCCGCGGGGTACTGTGTGGGCCCAACTCCTTCCCCAGGATGGTCCGTCCCCAGGGGTTGTAATAACAAAATGTAAGTACACTCTTTTTTGTATTGTTTAAATCTAATAAACTTGTACTTTGTTTTCTACCTCTATGTTTTATTTAATAGAGTATTCATTCAATAATTAGTTTAAACCCTCTCGTATGCCAAGCGAGTTAAAGTGGCTTCATGGGTATCGTCGATAGGACTCCGGGTAACCGGACAATATGGGAGATACCTGTGGACGTCGCATATAATACTCAAAAAATAGGTCTTACACCCCTAAAAAGAGGGGAGTTGCGATATAAAGCAAATTAATACGAATAAATATAACAACTCGTATGTTGTAATTAGAACCAATGGTTGTGATTTAAGTAAACAAAAGCATCTTAATATTGAAATGGATCGAACCTACCTTCTTAAAAATAAGATTTAAACACCCCGTAAAGTGTCCAAGTTTCATCTGGGATTTCTCCTGGTTTTCAATGATTTGTCAAATTGGTTCCGTTTGAATGATGACCACCAAACTTTCTTTTCGAAGAGTGTTACCATTCCGAATTAGACTACCTCCGTTTCTTTTCAAGAAATTGGTGCCTACAAACGCAGTCATTATTATAACAACTAACAAAGTATGCTACAATTATAATATAGGTAAGTACAAAGGGATACATTAAACTTTAGTATCTGAATATAAAATATCTGAAAATGACAACAAGGGGGGCCATCCTTAAAACTATGTGGTAGGTAGTTGTATTGTGTACGATTGTAAAATACTTACTGCAATACAATAATTAAGGTACCTACCTACACTTGGACTAATAATTAATAATCACGGGAAAACAAAACACAAACAAATTGAAATCGACATTTGACAGCTTGTGGCCTGTGATGGCAAATTACAGCATGCGCACTAATCTAAGGACCGTGGCGCGCATTTCAAAAATTCGACAAGGGGATGATTGTAACGACATGGAAAACGGAAATCTAAATATAACGATAAAATGTAATTAAATAATCATTTCTCAAGTACGAACTACCTGCTTAAGAAATGCCGATAGTTATTAATTAATTAAATACAGTAGGAAAATTGAAAAAGGGATGAATATGTTATCATTTTTATTATTCATTATTATTTAATATACGATCACAAGTCCAAAGTCTGGATTCAAAATTTAAATCATATTTCATATCTACAATTTTAACCAACGATTTAAAATTTATAAAACGTATGCCATTCACCACAGGGGATGATTATAAATGTACTTAAACCAAAACTAGATAGAGAAATATCTATTTGTTTTTGTTATGAGGTAGATAGGTACTATACCAACACCGCACAAGGCAATATTTCAACAAGACTGCCGTAGAATTAATATTTAACTTTACCATATTTTTTTATGTAATATGGCCCAAATGCATGCAGCATTATGCTGTCAAAATCAATCAGAAACCGCATAAATCTTGTTGGTCCTTTGCAAAATGAAACATTGCTGTGCAATATTACTAGGGCTATATTGTTTCAAGTTTCGGTTGCAATGTTGCTAAAACTGCTCTGTCGGTGGCTTTACATAATTTACGTGGCTCAAAATGTTTACACCCCATTCTAAAATTCAATTTGGGTTTTATTGCATACAGCTGTAGTGTACATGTGTTCAACTTTTGAATGTAATGTTTTGAATATTAAAAATACAAACATGAATTTCATGTTGCAGAAATGTTCGACTGGTACATTATCAGGGTATATATGATGGTACACATATATTATCCATTAAATGTTTATGTGATATTTGTTAAAGATTTCAAAATTAATATAGCTTTTTGTATATATCTACAGTATACAAAAATATCATGTTGTAAAAATATTCCATTTGTAAATTGTAAAGAGATTGAATTAAGTACGTAGCATAAATATTGCCTATTGTATATCTATATAATATTTGACACATCAGCAAATTTTTGAGAAGATTCGTACAATATTCTCTGTATACCGCAGAATCAACATTATTTCATGTATATTGTAGGTATATATAGGAATATCGTACAACGTACTGGCAATATCTTTCCTATATTGATATAAGTACGTCGCGAAACGTATATTACGGCTATATGTAAAAGAAGTTCTGAATATCGTTTGAATGTAGACAATGAGTTTTGAATGTTCATTTCATATCGCGTGCTATGTGGGATGTTATATGTTATTTGTTGCTTGTCACTATCTTATTTATTTATTTTATTTTTTTTATGTGTATACCTTTTTTGATTTTTCATATCTGTATTATATACGGCTTACATGAATAAATAAATATTATTATTATTATTATTTTTTTTTTCCACAGTTCTGATCGGCTGGTTAAGCAAGACCCGAACTATCATCCTAGCTACTGGTCTAGGAACGACCGAACTATGTTTGTAGCATCCAGAATGACTGATTTTTGCATGCTAAGGTAGGTATTCCATGATATTCCAATATCCTCCAAGCCATCTTTCAGTGTCTTAGGTATTAATCCCATTGTGGAAATGATGAGTGGTACAACTTTTGCAGTTTTTAAACTCCAAATTTCCTGGATCTCACGTTTCAGGGCGGAATACTTTGCCTTTTTCTCGTTAAATTTCACCTCGACGTTATTATTATTCGGTATCGAAACATCAATCAGCAAGGCTCTCTTTTCTTTCTTATAGAGAATAGTGATATCTGGCCTGTTATGTTCGATTGTCCTATCAGTTAAGATTCCTTTATCCCAGTAAATTTTAACCTCATTGTTTTCTACTACGGACGTTGGTTTATATCGGTAGTATGGTTCTGCGTTGTCTGGTGGAATTTTATGCAATCTGAGGACTTCCAGATAAACTATTGTAGCTACTCGGTTATGTCTTTCCAAATATTTAGTTGCTGCCAGGTTCGTGCATCCAGACAATATATGTTCGATAGTTTCCACTTGAGCATTGCATTTTCTACATTTATCTGTTGGCAAGTTTTCTTTAAGAACATATTTCTTGTAGTTTCTAGTGCTTACTACTTGGTCTTGTATGGCCACCATAAAACCCTCTGTCTCTGGGTACAACTTCCCGCACTTTAGCCATCCTATGAACGCATCTTTATTAATATGGTCTTTTCCCAGGTCATTATGGTACCGACCGTGTAATTCCTTGCCAGCCCATCGTGCCATTTTCATTTCATCTGACATCATATTTGGAAAAGCTGAGTAGTCTCTCTGTCGTAGATTGAGAGGTGTATATTCAGCGTCAGCTTCTATGACCGATCTGTGTAAGCTGGATTCAGAGTGGTAAAAATAATTCCTCACCTTCTATTTGGCGGCTACATTGAGTCACTACATCCGCAATGCCTCTTCCACCTTTATTCCTGGGCAGTGTCGTTCGTTCTTTTGAGGCCCTCGGGTGGTGAATCCTAAAGTTAGTTAATGTCACCCTTATCCTGGTGTTTATACTATCCAAGTCTGTCTGCGTCCAGTTTACCACTCCAAAGGAGTAACCAAGTACAGGTATAACATAATGGTTAATTGCTTTAACTATATTGGATGAGTTGAGATTAGTCTTAAGCACACACCTAAGCCTTTTCTCAAATTGTGTTGTGAGTATATCCTTTATCGTTTTGTGTTCTATTTTGTTAGTTTGCAGGATACCCAGATATTTGTAAGGTTGATCCGTCATTGCTCTTACCACAGTGTCCTCATCGCCCAGATAGCAAAAACATAAACTTATGTTATTCCTAAGATATTCCTACAGAATATTTCATTATTCTTAGAATAACACGAAAATAATTATTATCTTTTAAGGATATTCCTAGAAGTAACAAACGGTACAACTATATGTCTCTTTAGAATAATTTCGGAATAATTCGCACAGTATTCTCTGGAGAATCTAGAATAGTTTGAGAATATATTTTTATGGTTAATCATAGATTATATTTTCAAGTTATCTTTATACTAACCCCAAACTATATGTGTATAATATTAAATTATTCTTAGGATATTTTTATGTTTAATCTTGGATCATATTTTCAGATTATCTTTATATTAATGCAGAATATAATATGTAATATTTTTGACCATTACTTTTTTCCTTAGCACGTACATTTAAAAAACTATAAGACTACCTAAGTAAAACCATAACAAGACTATTACTAGAGTTTCCACTCAATAATTCCATTCGTTTCCAAAATTGCTAGATTAAAAACTACGAAATAGGAAGATTAGCATACCTATAATCTTTAAATTTAAATCTAACTATTTTGCAAACTGAAATTATTGAGTGAAAATTCATAGTAATAGTCTTGTTATGGTTCAACTTGGGTAGTCTAATAGTTTTTAAAATACACGTGCTAAAAAAAAAGGGTTATGGCCAAAAATAATAAAAATTTCCCTATCGCATGTTTCTTTCTAGGAAATGACCTACAAGAGTAACTGCAAATATTTTCATTTTGGAATAATTTGTTACACAGAATGTTCAAATACGGACATTTTTAACTTATTCTTTAAAAAATACAATAATTACATTTCAGGCAGTTTATAAATATTTTAGATAAGGAATATATAGATTACATAAAAGCAAAATTAATAAGACACTCCTAATAATTGGGTTAAAGATTTATTTGTTAAATATTTACTCTCGTAATATTTTCTAAAATTCCAATAACGGAACTAAACTTAAATAGTAAATTCAGTCGTTGGAAGAAAAATGATATAATAAATATACACTTCAGTCCATGTAGGTCTCTGCTAGCTTATTTGAAGAATGCAAAGGCTACTACTTACTAGCGGTTCTGGTTTTTCTTTCTTTTCTTTAGTTAGCCATAAACTTCAATTTGTTTTGAAGTGACCTCAATATTATTTTTTTAAACTGCATCTGAAATTGAACATATACCATATACCCATACATTTTATAGCATTAGACAATTAAGCAGTGTAGTATGGAGAAATTGGATATGTCATCTTTTGTTTCATAATGCCTCACACACATTCACACTAAATAGAACAGAAAAAAATATGTGCATATATAAAACCGTAGCCTTACCAATAATCACATTGCATAAAATAGAATCTCCAAAGGTTTTCTCCAGTCTCTATGCCCATGTAAAGTAAATAATATTAAAACATCCCCTGAGATAAGTTTTGTCAAAAATCTTCTCCACCCTCAATACGTTCCACCACCCAATCTCGCCAGATTGTTCACCTGTTAATAAAAAAACAGATGTGTTTACTACTTTACTATAACTTTCATTTATAGACATGTGCTAATGGTACTTTATAAACCACGAGCAAATTTTTAAAATCAGAACAGTATACGCATCTGAAATTAAGATTCCAGCACGGGACAGATAACGTCCAAACTGGTTAGTAGGTCATTCTTTGTATTTGTTGGTTTTTTAAATAATAATGCGTAAGCGAAGAATAAATTACGTACCTAAAATATGTAAACATTAAAAGTGACACTGACCTAGTAATAAGTTTAGCCAAAGATCAATCGGAAGCGTACTGCTTATTTTCAGTTGCATATAATACTGCCTACCATATAATACTACTTTAACAGACAAATATTTAAAAAAAGGATTGTTGTGTAAAGAAGTGAAGTTTAATACCTATTTTCTTCCTAATAACGGAAACAAATATTCATTTTAAAACCAGCTAAAATAGCTTTATAAAGTTAGGTTAGGTTAATTGATGTTGATGGCGTGACAAAAATGATTTGTCTATATCCAAGATACATATATATTTAAATAGACAAAAAATTTATCGATTCACTTACCTTCTTTAATTGTTTTTTTGATTGCACATAATCGCAAACATAACGAACAATGAAATAAAACAAGCAAACCCCAAATTGTCAAGCACGAAGCACGCCTGCCGCCATATAAACCTACGCTTTCACGAGTAGTCAAAAGTTAACCTATTAAATTATTTATAAAATATATTTCGAACATATTCTATACTTCTCTTATTAAAATATTTTTATCATATTATTTTATGAAGTATTTTTAAAATAATAATCCAAAGATAAGTTTTGCAATTATTCATAAAATATATTCAAAATATATTCCATACTTATGTATTTCAATTATTCTAATGTTATTTATTAGAAGATATTCTAAAATTAATAATACATTATTTGGTTATTCAGAGTATAATTTAAAGATATTTTTTATTATTAATCGAATAATATTTTTTGGGAAGATTTTCAGATTATTCTTAGAATATCTTGTGCTATCTGGACAAGTACCGTCTCAGGGGATTCTGTCAACCTACCCTTGGCAACAGTGACGGTCTCACACTTGCTAGTTCCGAAGGTCATTCTTATGTCAGAACTCATTTTGTGGACCAATTTGAGGATAGTCTCCAGGTGGCTCCTGTTGGCAGCATATAGTTTGAGATCATCCATGTAGAACAGGTGATTAATTGTTTTAGCACCATGCGATGATTTGATGGTAAATCCATAATTTGTTCTATTAAGGGCGTTCGAGATGGGGTTTAAAGCGAGACAAAACCACAAAGCACTAAACGAATCCCCCTGAAAGATTATTATTATTATTATTATTATTATTATTATTATGACGTCAATAAATGACTAAAAAATGACGTCATAACAACGTTCTGTCTACGACGTCTCTGCAACGTTCTAAAATGTGACGTAACTTTTACGTCATTTTTTAAATCCAGTGTATGACGTCAATAAATGACTCAAAAATGACGTCATAACAACGTTCTGTCTACGACGTCTCCGCAACGTTCTAAAATGTGACGTAACTCTGACGTCATTTTAAAATCCAGTCAGAAAATGACTCAAAAATTACATCATAACAACGTTCTGTCAACGTCTCTGCGACGTACTATAATATGACGTAATTTTGACGTCATTTATTCGACAAACGACGTCGTAGACCTATACTGACCTTAAACTGACGTCCGATGACGGCAAATTGACGTCAGTGTGCTAGCTGGGATATATCCCAATCGAGGACAACATTCCTCAGGATATCCCAATAAAACATATACAACCTGAGAATATCCCAAATGGGGATATCCTAGACAAATCCTGGCGGGATGTCCTAGTAATATCCCGCAAAGATATTAAAAGCCTAACAAAATATCCACTGTGGGAATATCCGGGGCAAGTCCTAGAGTCGTCCTATTATAGGTATTATTATTTAGGAGATTTTGTAACCTGTTTTGATACCTAAATATTAAAACATGTTATTCCGGTGCGGACGGCAGCCGATTTTTGTTGGAGAGCATAGGCCGTGGGTTAGGATTGTGTGTGGACACTCAAGAGGGCGCCACCGGCTGTATATTACGTAATAAGATTTAAATAATTTTGCCAGCTCGGAACAAAATTAAGTTATTAGCAACCATGCGATGGAATACTCTAAATATATCTGTGATATCTAAACTCTACTTTACTCTCAAATCTCAAAATTTAAGCAAATATCAGGAGTATCAGTGCAAATAATAAGAACATGTAGACATTAGACATTTATTAAAACACAGACATGAGATGTACCACAAAAAAAAAACAAAATAGTTCCCCAATTGTTCCCCAAACTTAATCTACATGTGCAAGAGAAATGCAACATATGCAAGGACACTTTCTCAAATTTTTTCAGTGGTTTGTCTCTTTTTATAGAAATACAACTACGCTTAAATGAAAACAGCAATGAGTTTCAAATTCACAACAGCGAGTTAAAAGGTTTACAACGGGTTAAAATTACAGCTCTCAATAAGATATTACGTAACAAACAAGATCGTGTGAGCTAATTTTTGCAATGCTCGCTGTGTGCACTAGGATGTTACAGACGGATCTAAGAGAACATGTTCTATTAAAAATACTTCATATGTGACATAGTATAAAGTAAACTAGTGTCGCTTGGTACCATGCTCTACTTACAAAAAAAAGATCTTAAGATACTTCACATACTAGGTGTGTAGTTGCATAATCGTTGTGTAATTTACTTTAATATTTTGACAAAAAACCACTGAATAAAACTATAAAAATTTCTCTAAAATTATGTAATTAAAATGAAACAATAAAACCTGGTTGGAGCCTTGGCGTTTTCTCTGACAACTGCAGCGTGACCTGTCACCACTTCTTAAGATGTTCTCGACGTTGCTTACGACTACGACTCCGTGTCACTCCCAAAACTCTGCCAAAATCTCTTGGAGACTGCTGCGGACAACTCTCCAACCAAAACTTCTCTAAACGTCAGCAGAACCCACATAAACCAAACATCTGAGTAATAGACTTCCTCCTATTACTCCTCTAAATGCTGGGCCCCCTTACATAACCAAAATGACAGCACCAAACACGTGCTTATGCCAAGTACAAGCCTCTCCAAAACATATACTTGTACCAAGCATATGCTTATACCAAACACTCTGTAATAATTACAATAAATAAGAACTAAATAAAACACCAAACTAAGTAAAATAAAAAGCCTACCTCTTATAGAGAGTATTGTATAACCTTCACGAAACACGTGGCGATCGGATTACGACAAGCAACAGAATTCCTTCCTGGAACTTACAAAATGCTTCTGGCAGGACGGTAAAGAAACACTGGGTACATCAAATCAAATCCCTTTTCAGTGTCAGCGATGTAAAACCCAAATTCTTCACTACAAAACCGGGACCGCCGCCATTTAGCTACCTCGTCGCTGTCGACTCGTCGCTATCGAGAGGACCCATCCTCGACGGAAATCTGCTTGCCAGTTCTCCGCGTTGCCAACTTGAACCTCTAGAGAACACTTTCTCTAGCCAATCAAAATGCGCCAACAAAGGGGCTTGTAATTTAAAGACTGTATTACCCCATTGTGTAATATCCCAACAACAAGAATATGTGAGTAACACCTCCGACTCAAAAATAATACATAAAAGAAACCATGCTTTCTTTCCTTGTTGAGAATTTCAGATATGCAACCAGCTATGCCCTTTGAAGTACGAGTGGTTGCCTATCAAACAAATGAACTAATGGGTTAATTTACTGTATTGAAACTGAAATTATTAATGTAGATTTTTCAAATGCTACACCACCTCCTTCCAAAAATAAAAAAGAAAAAATCTTAACTAGAAAACTCAAAACTCAAAAAAGATTCTTTTCTTTTTAACGTTACATCTGCCAGTGACCACAGGTGTTACAACGGAAAGCTCACATGACAAGAATTTCTTGGATATTTGGTAACTGCGTGTACCACACGTCCATAAGGAGTCAAAATCAGTGAAAGTCATAATCGGTAAGGTCATAATCGGGAAAGTCTTATCCAAAGGAAACTCAAAATCACGGAACTATAACAAACTGATCAGATGAACACTACACAACAATACAAATCAAAATGATCTCATAACCAAATGATCTATCTACAAAACACAAAGCAAAATTCAAACTCCCAATTTGAAGCCTGATGTGGGACATCTTAGCCCACTGAAATTTCAGAATTCGAACCAAAGTGAGCCTTTAGGTCCTTAACGTGCCATTCACCAGCGTCGGTTCCATCAACATTGGTGAGGGCATACACTACTCGCGAAATTTTCTTACGTACCGTACACAGCACATACTTAGGAGCCAACTTCCTAGAAAACCCAATCGCCGCGTCCGAGAGAACTTTATTTTTGCGCCAAACAAGGTCGCTTTCCTTAAACGAAACGTCTCTCTTACGGAGATTGTAAACTCTACTATTGCGCTGATACGCAACATGAAGTCTTTTACGAACTTCCTTAAAAACATCTACAAGGCACTTCAACTCTGAAGCATAGCCTTGCCTATCGCCTGGCGATATCTCAACATCGTCAGTGGAGACTACCTCACCATAATAATTTCCTGAAATAGGAACATGTCTACCAAAATTCGAAAAGGACGGGGTGAACCCTGTCACCTCATGCTTTGCAGTGTTAATAGCCTGCCTAATCTTATGAATTTCTTTGTCCCAATTCTTGTGCTCTTTTATGTAGCACCTAATGGCAGTACCAACTGTCTTGTTGTTGCGCTCAACAAAATTGCACTGTGGAGAATAACGTGCACTGAACCAAATCTTTTGTACCTGATACTCTTTTGCCAGTTTCTTAAACTCAGAGCCTGCAAACTGTTTTCCATTATCACACAAAATGAACTGAGGTACACCAAAGACAAGAAAAACTTCATTCTCCATAAACTTAACCACATTTTGAGCGGTAGCCTTACGCATAGGACAAACTAATGTGTACTTCGTGAACCAGTCACCTACCACAAGTAAATGAGTGTTTCCCTTCGAAGATCGTGGGAATGGGCCCATAATATCAACAGACACTATCTGCCAAGGATAACTTGCAGATTTTTCGCCACCCATGAGTCCCATTCTAGCCGTGTTTGCTATCTTCTGAGAAGCACAAACTTGACACTTTCGAACATACTTCATGACGTCCTGGCGCATTTTTGGCCAGTAATAATGTTCTTGCAGACGAGCCAATGTCTTGAAGAACCCAAAATGTGCACAAACTGCAGGATCATGGCATGAACTCATGATTTGCTGCCTTTGTCCCTTCGGAACAAGTAACTTCCACTCCGTAAGATTTGTCTGCACCGATACACGAGATGGAATGAGCTTATAGACTAAACCATTTACTACTTTCCATTGAGGATAACGCTTTGGAAAAGAAGAAATATTCTCACGCATAGATCGATACCAATCATCCAAATTTTCCAAAGAAATTTCTAACAAAAGAACTTCCGGTTCGGCCAGAGGGATGCGAGACAGTGCATCTGGAACTACATTGCAAGAACCTTTTCGATGAACCATATCAAAAGTATGTTGGCGCAGTCGAACTGCCCAACGTGCCAATTTTCCCGTCGGATTCTTTAAGTTGTTCAACCATAGCAGCGAATGATGATCAGTGACCACTGTGAATCGAGTTCCTTCGACATAAGGCCTGAATTTCTCGGTACAAAACAAAACACTCAAACATTCTCGCTGTGTCACTGAATAGATTCTCTCCGCTCGAGACAACGATCTGCTTGCATAAGCAATAACTCTTTCCTCACCATCCAAAAATTGTGTCAGAACACCACCTATCCCCGTATCACTCGCATCACTCTGAATCGTGAAAGGTTTAGAGAAATCAGGTTGCGACAATATAGGGGCGGAAACCAATGCTTCCTTGATTTTTAGAAAAGATGTTTCTGCTTCTGCAGACCATGAGATAGGCTGTTTCTTCTTCTTTCCCTTCGTGAGATCACTCAAGGGAGCCACCAAGGTAGAAAAGTTGCTTATGAATCTCCTGTACCATGAACAAAGACCAAGAAATCTCTTGACTTCTGTTACATTCGTAGGACGAGGGTAGTTCACCATAGAAGAAACCTTATCAGGATCTGTACTTAGACCATTTGAACCCACGACAAAACCTAGAAATTTCAAGGACGTCTTGAAAAATTCGCACTTTTTCAGATTAATAGTGAGATTGGCCTCTTTCAAAAGGTCTCTCACTTCTGAAAGCAACTGAACATGTTCCTCAAATGTGGAACTCGTAATGATCACATCATCCAAGTATGCAAAGATCTTAGGCTCATACTTGGTACCGAAGATTGCGTCAACCAATCTTTGCTGTGTTTGACTAGCATTACACAAATCAAATGGCATGACCGTAAAATGAAATAGACCTCTACCAGCTACACTAAATGCTGTCTTTTCCTTGGATGACTCATCCAATGGAATCTGCCAAAAAGCTTTCCTCAAGTCTATTGACGAGATGTACTTAGCATCACGCAGCAGATTAAGTATTCTGTCGATATTCGGCAGAGGGTAGGAATCATGCTTGGTTATCTCATTGAGAGGACGACCATCAAAACAAAAACGATACTCTCCACAACTCTTTTTGACCAGGAGCACAGGAGAGCTCCAAGGGCTGTGAGAAGGTTCCACAACACCTAACTTAAGCATGTCATCTAACTCAGAATTTAATATTTTCATCATGTACGGAGACATGTGATACTGTTTCTTCTTAAATGGCTTAGCATCTCCAGTGTTAATTGTTAAAGTTATTTTGTTAGTGCGCCCCAATGTGGTCTCACTACTAACTTCCTCAAAAGATTTAATAACTTCATCAGCTTTTCTCCGCTGATGAACACTAAGCTCCTCAAGTGTCATCAAATCATAAACCTTGTCAACATTTCCCGAACTTTGAGTCAACTCAACATTAGCATGACCCAATGTGCTTTGCACATACCAGTGGTCTGCTTTGAAATCTACCATAATTTCAAACTGCTTCGCAAAGTCGCTACCAAAAATAAAAGACTGAGGCAAAGAAGGCACTACTAAAGCTTTCACAATTTGACAGACATTTCCTATACATATGGGCAAATCAACTAAACCTGTTACTGTTTGCTGACTCCCATTCGCAACAAACACGCTTTGAGTATGAGACGGATTAATCTCTAAGTTCAATTGTCTCAATAACTCAAGGCCACCTGAACCAATAATAGAAGCATTTGCTCCCGAATCAAGCAGAGCCACTATGTCCCTACCATATAATTTTACAGAAACGTAAGGCCTGTTATCAGTACCTTTCCTAACAAACAATGGTGCAGCTTGCCCATGCAAGTCTGTCTTACCCGAAAACTCATAAAAATTTCTAACATGTGAGAGCCAAGACTGCCACTCTCTCTTACTAAAATACGAAAATTTTCGTTTGGCCAACTTACTGGGAACAGTGTGGCGGCCAGAACACACCTCCTTTACTGGTTTTTTGAACAATTCTTGCAATTAGCTAACCTAACATTAGGCATACCACAACGAAAACAAAATATTTTCCTTCTAGCTTTGCAAGACGAAAAAGTGTGGTTCGACTTACCACAATTCCAACAAATTTTTCTACTCTGAGCCTGTGCTGAAGTATTGGGATTATTGGCGCTATTCCCGTTTCCTGAAGTACTTGCGACTACCTGCTCAGCCTTGGCAACAACCTGTTCAACCTTAGGAGTCGTACTCCCTACATGACCAAAATGACTATTACTCCTTACATTCTGTTTAGCATTACACGAACAACAACATCGACTAACTGAAGGTGAGTCTTCAACTGACAAGTTAGAAATCTGCGGTACATAACTATGCCTAGACTTTAAGTAAGCAGCTTCCTCTAATTTTTTGCATAAACCAAACAATTTAGCAACTGTATCTGCCTCACATAAAGCTAACTGACCTAAGTATTCCGGTAATAAGTTATTCCGAATGTGCTTAACCTTCGTGACTTCACTAGGAGCATGACTAAGTCGACTATACAAATTTTCCATTTGTGCAAAGAAAATGGTTACTTTTTCATGTCTCTTTTGCTTACGATTCTTAATTTGTTCCCATATTTCATCCTCCGCGTTAGGTGGTAAAAAGTCTTTCTTTATTAAAGATACTAAAGAGGCCCAACTATCTACACCAGTCTTAATGCTGCGATACCAAACAAAAGCATCTCCCACAAAAAGTTCTACAGCGGCATTAAATAATTCTTGATCCTCAACTTTACGCGCCTACGCTAACTCATTAACACGCTCAATGAAAGAATAAACACTCTTAGGATCCCCATTAAATTTTACTCCCCACTGAGAAATTGGAATAGTTTTGCTCGCGCACGTCACTACAGGAGTGGGCACGTGAACAACCTGACTGTGCACAGTTTGATTCAAGTCATCATTCGGAACCATAGCTGTTACTCGTTCATGTAAATCGGCCTCTAATTCTATACACGTTGCATAGGATTCATTTCTAAAAGTATTTGCGGTTTCCGCGTCATCACCTTCTACAATAATGCGTTGAACACGACCGGTAACATGAGCAATACGAGACTTTATTCTCTTAAACAAAGAATCAGAGGAAGTGCCTTCGAAATCAGCAATTAAACTTTTGATCGAATCTAATGTAGCATTTACAGCTAGCTGCTCAGCATTAAAATCAAGTTTATAAGTATCTAAATTGATAAGACGACCCGGCCTATCACGTTCTTTTTCCAGCAATCTATTTAAAATTTTCCTCTTATCCTGTTGATTTCTGTTGGAATAAACATTTCTGATGTTCAATTCATATTCCAACTCCTCAAGCAATAAATGATTAGATTTAAAAGTATCTTCCATGAACAAAAAAAATTTTAAAAGTGCAAATTTCTAACTAAATTAAACGTTAATGTAAAGAGCAATAACAATCACAAATGCAGGTAGTAAACAAACACACAAGTCCGCTGCTTAAAATAGCAAAATGTTCCAAAAATTCTAAGTCCCAACACTTACTTACTTCACCCTGTATAGTAAAATATACAATTGCTATCAAATGCAGCAAACACCAAACTTAAAACTGCAGTGAGAATTATCATCAATAAATTCAATCACAAATTTTGGAAATATTCTTTTTCACCCTGTATATCGATTTAATAATTCCCCTCAAAATCTGAAATATTTTCTAACACTATGCAGTTTTAATTTTTCAACCAGTACTTCTCCGGAAAATGTAGTCTATTTTTTAAAAGTGGCAACGTCGCAAATCAATCGCCGGAGTCTAAAGAAATGCCAGTGTTTTATTGTACATCTCACAAAAACTTTATCAATAGGAACCGTATTCCTGCATGAAATAAAATAGAAATGTTAATGTCTACACACGTTCCTGATATTTGATTAAAATTAAATTATTTACTACTAAATTACTTAAACAAAACCAAAAATTATTGTGTCCACACTCGGCTCTTATTAAAATATGAAACTTTGTTACTCTAGGTGTATTTTTGGTGTAACAATCGCGCCTCCACGTTGTTGCGTCACTTTTGGTGTAACAATCGGGCCCCACGTTGGGCGCCACTTTTGGTGTAACCTGTTTTGATACCTAAATATTAAAACATGTTATTCCGGTGCGGACGGCAGCCGATTTTTGTTGGAGAGCATAGGCCGTGGGTTAGGATTGTGTGTGGACACTCAAGAGGGCGCCACCGGCTGTATATTACGTAATAAGATTTAAATAATTTTGCCAGCTCGGAACAAAATTAAGTTATTAGCAACCATGCGACGGAATACTCTAAATATATCTGTGATATCTAAACTCTACTTTACTCTCAAATCTCAAAATTTAAGCAAATATCAGGAGTATCAGTGCAAATAATAAGAACATGTAGACATTAGACATTTATTAAAACACAGACATGAGATGTACCACAAAAAAAAAACAACAAAATAGTTCCCCAATTGTTCCCCAAACTTAATCTACATGTGCAAGAGAAATGCAACATATGCAAGGACACTTTCTCAAATTTTTTCAGTGGTTTGTCTCTTTTTATAGAAATACAACTACGCTTAAATGAAAACAACAATGAGTTTCAAATTCACAACAGCGAGTTAAAAGGTTTACAACGGGTTAAAATTACAGCTCTCAATAAGATATTACGTAACAAACAAGATCGTGTGAGCTAATTTTTGCAATGCTCGCTGTGTGCACTAGGATGTTACAGACGGATCTAAGAGAACATGTTCTATTAAAAATACCTCATATGTGACATAGTATAAAGTAAACTAGTGTCGCTTGGTACCATGCTCTACTTACAAAAAAAAGATCTTAAGATACTTCACATACTAGGTGTGTAGTTGCATAATCGTTGTGTAATTTACTTTAATATTTTGACAAAAAACCACTGAATAAAACTATAAAAATTTCTCTAAAATTATGTAATTAAAATGAAACAATAAAACCTGGTTGGAGCCTTGGCGTTTTCTCTGACAACTGCAGCGTGACCTGTCACCACTTCTTAAGATGTTCTCGACGTTGCTTACGACTACGACTCCGTGTCACTCCCAAAACTCTGCCAAAATCTCTTGGAGACTGCTGCGGACAACTCTCCAACCAAAACTTCTCTAAACGTCAGCAGAACCCACATAAACCAAACATCTGAGTAATAGACTTCCTCCTATTACTCCTCTAAATGCTGGGCCCCCTTACATAACCAAAATGACAGCACCAAACACGTGCTTATGCCAAGTACAAGCCTCTTCAAAACATATACTTGTACCAAGCATATGCTTATACCAAACACTCTGTAATAATTACAATAAATAAGAACTAAATAAAACACCAAACTAAGTAAAATAAAAAGCCTACCTCTTATAGAGAGTATTGTATAACCTTCACGAAACACGTGGCGATCGGATTACGACAAGCAACAGAATTCCTTCCTGGAACTTACAAAATGCTTCTGGCAGGACGGTAAAGAAACACTGGGTACATCAAATCAAATCCCTTTTCAGTGTCAGCGATGTAAAACCCAAATTCTTCACTACAAAACCGGGACCGCCGCCATTTAGCTACCTCGTCGCTGTCGACTCGTCGCTGTCGAGAGGACCCATCCTCGACGGAATTCTGCTTGCCAGTTCTCCGCGTTGCCAACTTGAACCTCTAGAGAACACTTTCTCTAGCCAATCAAAATGCGCCAACAAAGGGGCTTGTAATTTAAAGACTGTATTACCACATTGTGTAATATCCCAACAACAAGAATATGTGAGTAACACCTCCGACTCAAAAATAATACATAAAAGAAACCATGCTTTCTTTCCTTGTTGAGAATTTCAGATATGCAACCAGCTATGCCCTTTGAAGTACGAGTGGTTGCCTATCAAACAAATGAACTAATGGGTTAATTTACTGTATTGAAACTGAAATTATTAATGTAGATTTTTCAAATGCTACAATTTCAACAACAAAAATTATGAAAAGTATAAAATATATATTATTTTGAAGCTATTTATTTATAGTGTCTTTTATTGCTTTGTAAAACTTATTTGTCTGTTCTATTTGATAATCCCATCCAGTACAAATAGTTCATTAAAAATGTATCTTATTTAAATAGCAGTTATTTATAATTTGTTTTTAATACATTTACTGTGTTTTGAATTAGCAGCCTTTTTGTGACAAGTCGAAAGTTGTAAGAAATCCGCCGGGTGTCGATGTCTTAGTCTTTTTCACATTCATTTTAAAGTTTTTTTGACAAATAAGGTTACGTTAAATATTTCATAAATGTAATGCTGCTATGTTATATCTTTGTATTTATTATATTATCCAAACGGGGAAAATGTGATTGGTTATTGTCTGCAGATGTTATTGTCAGATAGTGAATAGAATTTGTTTTAATTCATTATAACTTTTCAGCACGCTATGATTTTTTAAAGTTGTACATATCATTCCTTATAACTTCTAACCACCCTAAACTCTGTTGATTTTACTAATACCCAAAAAGGCAAGAGATCATTTTTATGTAATATTTCATGCTTTTACGATTTTTATTTGAAACTTTTTTTACTAGCTTTTACATTTTGAGTAATTTTGAAAAAACGTTATATTTTTTTCACCCCGTCTCGGGGCTGAAAAAATAACGATATAAGCCAATTGATAGATACAAATATGTGTACACATACAGCACAAGGACATCCTCAGAACATACTGGGGACAACTTTTCAGGACATATGGGATATCCTGGGAAGATCCCATTATCACCTTAGGATGCCCATAGGATATCCAAATGGGACAGTTCGGGCTTTGCTGATGACGTCCTCAGGACATCATTATGGGTGTGTATAGGACATCATCAGCTCTTATATGGGTTATGCCCTGGGCTTTACTATGAACATCCTGAGGACATTGATTGAACTTTACATAGGACATCCCCAGTTCTTTTAGGGTTTACTGGATATTTCTAAAGACAGCAGAAAATACATATTATTTCATAAGATCATTACTTTTAAACTGAGCCAATAAGCGAAGATAAAGGAATACAAGTTCATATAATGGCAGAGGTAAAATGACTAATAAAAATGTGATACATATATGTACAATGCCATACACATATTTGTATCTATCAATTGGCTTATATCGCTTTAAAAGGAAATCTACCAAACTAATAGAGGTTTTAAATAGTCCAATGAAATAGGCCGACAAATCAAAATTTTAAGGTAAATACCTGAATTTTTGATATGTTACTTTGAAGTATTTGAACACGATTAATGAAAGAAATTTTTTTTTCAACCCCGAGAAGGGGTGAAAAGAAATGGAACAAAGTGTTTTTTCAAAATTGCTCAAAATATGTAAAAGATAGTAAAAAAAGTTTCAAATAGAAATTGTAAAAGCATGAAATATTACATAGAAATGATCTCTTGCCATCTTTTCGTATTATTAAAATCAACAAAGTTTAGGGTGGTTAGAATTTATAGATGATATGTACAACTTTAAAAAATCATAGCGTGCTGAAAAGTTATAATGAATTTAAAAAAAATTCTATTCACTCAGGAAAATATAAAGGATTACGTATTTGACAATAACATCTGCGGACAATAACCAATCACATTTTCCCCTTTTAGATAATATAATAAATACAAAGATATAATATAGCAGCATTATATTTATGAAATATTTAACGTAAATGTATTAAAACCAAATTATAAACAACTGCTATTTAAATAAGATATACATTTTTAACAAATTTTTAATGAATTATTTGTACTGGAGGGGATTATCAAATAGAACAAACAAATAAGTTTTTAGAAACAAATTTTACAAACCAATAAAAGACACTATTAATAAATAGCCTCAAAATAATATATATACTTTTCATTATTCTTGTTGAAATCTCCTAAATAATAATACCTATAATAGGACGACTTTAGGACTTGCCGATATTCTCACAGTGGATATTTTGTTAAGGCTTTTAATATCTTTGCAGGATATTACTAGGACATATCCTGCCAGGATTTGTCTAGGATATCCCCATTTGGGATATGCTCAGGTTGTATATATTTTATTGGGGTATCCTAAGGATATCCTGAGGAATGTTGTCCTCAATTGGGGTATACGGGACCAAATGAGGATATCCTAGGGATGTCATGTGCTGTGTGGGTATAGAGTTGTACATATGTACATGTTGTATATGTGATACATATATATGTATCACATTTTTATTAGTCATTTTACCCCTGCCATTATATAAACTTGTATTCCTTTGTCTTTGCTTATTGGCTCAGTTTAAAATTATTGATATTGTCACGAAGAAAAGGGCTAGGAACTTAACCATGGGCCCTACGCCCTACGCGACTTTGGGTTCTCTGGAGAAGTGTGTGTTAATAAGGGGCAACTTTGAGAATTTACATGATTTTATTAAAACACTGGTTTAGGGGATGACGAACAAACAACAAATACAAATAATCGACAACCACAATACACATAATAAAAATGGAACACATGACAAACTTAAACGATCTTACCAATATACTCAGTGGGGAGGAAAAGGTGTCCCTTTACACTATACAACTTAACTTGTGATCTCCAGGATGGAGATCACTAAAGCCGCCTGAGGGGCCTGGGCCCCACATCCTGAGATGAGGGCCCCAAAACTAAGACTGACTGTCGACACGAAACTGAATCAAATGAAAAGAACCAAGAACGAAGAACTAAGAGTCTCGTTTGTTTTGATTATTCGTTTGATATACTTGTTTAATTAGCAGACCTTATTTATACCTGTCAATGTTATGTTTCTATATATTTGCGTTTTATTATTAAACAATTCTATTAATCGGCATTGACATTATTTAATTGTTTTTTTGATTTAATATGGACTAGAGTCGAATGTGTTTTATTTATACAAACATTTGCGACTTTCCCGGATTTGGCTATTTCCTGCGTGACAATATTATAAAATAATATGTATTTTTTGCTGTCTTTAGAAATATTCAATAATCCCCAAAAGAACTGGGAAAGTCCAATCAATGTCCTCAGGTTGTTCATAGTAAAGCCCAGGCATAACCCATATAAGAGCTGATGATGTCCTGTATACACCCGCACTGATGTTCTGAGGACGTCATCAGCAAAGCCCGAACTGTCCCATTTGGATATCCTATACGGACATCCTAAGGTAATATAATGGGATCGTCCCAGGATATCCCATATGTCCTAAAAAGTTGTCCCCAGTATGTTCTGAGGATGTCCTTGTGCTGTATGGGATTTGAAGCACATTTCATTCTGGCATAAAATTGGGAAAGGTGCGGATAATTTTGCCAACCGCCATAATTTTAATTCTATTTATGCTAGGTTAGGCCTGTTTGAACAGAAACAATCCTTATATGTATGCACATTTACCATATCAAAATTATTTCAATTGAGAAATCAACTTAGGCTTCACAACCCTTAGCAATGCATGCACACAGTATACAAAGCTAAAGATTCTTAATTTAAAAATATATATATATCAATAAATATTCTTAATGTATAAGTAGGCAAAGGTACATATAGTTGATTATATTTCATTCGATATTACAAATTTCACTCGCCCTCGGTTTCAGAATGTAATGATCATCTTGCACATCCCTTACGATGGCATATAAAATAAAGAGTTTAACAAATAGAGGGGACAAGCCAAAGAGTTTAACAAATAGAGGAGACAAGCTCCATAAGCGTAATGTATAAGCAGCGGTAGGCTGTAGGCTTCTCATCCTGCTCACACAGTTCGTTCTTTCTTTGTCTCACAGTACATGAGGGGAGGTGACGATTGCAATACAATGACAGCATGACAGATGGCAATAGGTGTATACCAACCTGGGACTTCTTATGGGTGACTTAGTTTTTCTACAAACTTTACAAGTATAAACCATTGTCACAAAAAAATAATTAATTAATATACAAATTAAACGTGATAAACAGATTAAACGTTATAAACACAAGAAAAATTTGAGAAAACGCGTGTAATTGTAAATAAAGCAGAATGCTATTAAAAAAAAGATTCAAAATTGACGGTATTTGTGAAATCAAAGCGCGCCGGGTAAGGCTGTGTTGCTTTGTAAAACAGAGTGGAGAGAGAGGTACGAGGTGTGCGACAAGGATGAAGAGCCTACCGTCTCCAAGGCAACCAAATCACGACTACCGGCAAATCGACGGCTTGTCTTCTCTATTTATTAAACTCTTTGGGACAAGCTCCATATAAGCGTAATGTATAAGCAGTGTAGCCACACTGAGGATACGTGTCAATCCCCACCCAAATGTCAAAAAATACCCGCTTTTACTCGCATTTGAATTTGAAATTTCCCGGAAGAATACCTGAATTGAACGAGCACTATTCAATCTTTAATTGTCATTTTGTTCATTCATTATTAGGCATATTGAGAAAAAAAAAATAATTAGAGTATAAGTGGATATTAAGGTCTTTAAAACACGCGCAATTTTTCGAGCACGACGGCGCAACCGAACCGAAATAATGGAATCCAAATATTGACATTTCATCTGATTTGATAGTTAATGTTGTGTTTTAGATTTTCGCCGTTTTCGGTCTTTTTACAGATAAAAGAAGTAACCTATAAGTTCTGTGAATCTATAGGTTTGTTCAGTTGTGTTGTTTTAAAGCAGCTTCAAGCAGTTTATTAAAAACAGTGCTATCATAAATAGTGTGAGTGTGAGAGAGAGAGATAACGTGTTGCAAAATTGCTATAAATCAACACAAATGAACAAACTATGTGGTGTTAGAGAAAGATAAGAAAATCACTTAGACCATATAAGGCGGAGCTTACCGCCTTATATGGTCTAAGGAAAATCAGAACGTTTACAACACAGGACGCCACCTGCAAATTGCTGAGAATGAAGTGTGGAATGACGTCACGACAGATGAAAGCGCGTTCTCACGAATCGATTTTAGTTGAATGAGTTTTGTTGATCAACTAAAATGGAATCGAATATGTAAAGTTGTGTGCAAAATATAACATTCAAAGCGGCATCCCTTAAGAATTACATGGCAGAGAGCCGCGTGCTTGCAAACGAACACCTGCTTAATGCGTTCAGAATCGGATTCAAGATTTTTATGACTACATTCGTATTTTACTTGTATGACAACTCTCCATTTAAATATTTATTACCAGAAAACACACTACGGCAAATTTTCCAATTTAATCTCATTAAAATACTAGCACTAGACTACAGTTTTTTTGTTTCTTCCTATCGGCAGTTTCAACAGAAAGGGCACGCACCACAAAAATAACAGAACATTATAGTTCTCTTCATACATTTAAGGCAAATAAAAAATGTCGGGGTGTTTGATCTTTACCGCGAAGTTAAAGGCGCCGACATTTTTTATGTGACTTAAATATATGCAGAGAACTCTAGGTTCATATTTATTCAGCGAATAAAAAATTTCCGTCAAAGGAGTCATCGTATGTGCTTTATAAATATGAACTCAGGTTTTTAGCATTTCTTTTATTACTGTCAAATATGTTTATTTTTACTTCCCTCGCATATCGAAGAGAAGTAAGTATTGTATTCGAGAAAAAATCTCCCTCCGAGATTTTTTCGGATTTTCACGTTTCAGATCACGTAGATTACGAAAAGATAGGTTTTCAATTGCGTCAGTCTGTCTATCTGTCAGTTGGTGTATTATCTAAAAAAACTACTTGACGTAGAACAATCAAATTCGGTAGGTAGCTGATGCTGCTGTCAGCGATGAAATGGTTAAACTTTCACTGAAAAATATACACGGTGGACCGTCTAAATGGAATAAATAATGGAAAAAAATTTTTTTGCTCAAATTTAAAATTTCCACGTTTCATGGCATTCTGAACCTATTTCAGAAAAAAAATCAAAACTTTTTTTGGTCGGATGACACTTTAAAATGTTCTCCAAATGTACCTTCCTCGAGAGGAAAACGTATAATAATAGTACACGCGGGTAATGAAGATGGTTTTGTAAAAGGGTCTTTAATGCTTTCCGCAAAAAACATCAAAGCAAAGCAAACAGCAAAGTCATCGGCCGATTACCACCAAGATATGAATGCCACTTTGTTTGAAAAATGGTTTGCATAAAAACTATTGCGTAACATAAAGCCAAATTCGGTCATAGTGTTAGATAATGCCTCTTACCATTCGCGACAAGCTGAGAAAATACCAACTACATCGACGCGAAAGTTTGAAATAATTGAATTTTGAAAAAAACGGTGAAAAATGCAAACATTAAAAAAACATTTGTAATAGACGAACTTGCAGAATATGGCCATACAGGTTTAAGACTGTGAGTTAAATCCTATTGAAAAAATTTGGAGTTCATTAAAAAATTACGTTAGGAAAAGAAACACAAGCCCCCGACTTAGTCATAATGTGATACAACTTATTAGAGACAGTGAGAAGCCCATAGAAAAGCATTGGAAAGGATGCGTGAACCATATTAAACAAAATTGAAAATCAATATTTTGCCACAGTTCCTCAACAACAACCGATTATAATAAATCCCAATGATTCCTCATCATCGTCATCTTCCGGGGAAGAAGAATAATTTAATTATTGGCGCATGCATTGCAGTAAGTAGGTTTAATGTAGATACCAATAATAATGTTGTCTTATAAAATATACAAAAAGAAAGATTTTTTTGTCACATACCAAAAAAAGAAACAACAATGTATTTTAGCTATTCACGTGCTTTGGCAATACACATGTATATATTAGGATTATACAACCATTGTTAGGTAGGTTCAATATAATGCTAGAATTAAATCCTAGATAAAATGAATGTAGGGTTGTTGTATTTTTATTTAATAATAGGTAGAACTGTGAAATCCAACATTTATGAAAGCAGGGAATATTTTACTTTCACTGTTTCATTACTTGCCAAACTCTGAAATGGACTAATACACTTAAGATTTTTTAAATATTTTAATTATATGAACCCATTGGTAAGGCCAAAATGATACCAAAATAATTATTACCCCAATTTTTTAATACCTGGATTAGATAAAAATTAAGTAAATTGGTGGTCGTGACGTCATTATCCCCGGTAATTCTACCTGCATTAATTTGCCGTTTAATTACAATTATCCTATAATAAACATAATCTCTATGAAGTTTCTATGCATTTACTTTCTATTGATATCAAAATAATTTACAAATAAGGCAAATAATTGGGTTTTAAATTATTAAATTTTTATCAATTACAAGAATTGACAACATCGCAATAGATTCTGTGACATTGAACTATTTGAACTACTTTAATATAACCTTACATTTTAATATTTAGTTTTGTCTTTCCAATTTTTACGTAAAAGAATGGTACATGGTACAAAACATGATTTTGTTTCCAAATTTTGAAATTTGAATCGAATTAATACAGACCCAAAGTTAGTGTATTTTAACACGAAAAAAATCGAAAAATATTACTGACTCATAACCTCGTTAACACTGACAGAACTCTGAGAGACTTATAGGGCGCGTGCAAAATCTGACAGCTAACGAGAGTGGAGGGCATATAACCTCAATGTTCCAAATTAATTATCGTGAAATTCGCTGTTTTCGTTTGCTTTTTTAAGTTTCTTGTGCTGTCAGCTATTGAAATAAACATTTTTAAGTTTAGTTTTCATTATATATAGACAATTACGTGTTTTGTACAATAATATTTCCTTTGATTTGGCGAGATGTGCATTGTTTACCTATGCGTTTTTAGCTATTTTCTTCGTAACTAAACAACATATGGGATTGATCTTATTGTTATATATAAAGCATATTTAGATTATTCAAAATTTAAATGCTGTTAATTATTCTGTTACTAGTTTACCACAAAAAGCCATCATATTGTATGGAATCTGGTTGTCAAAGTTTCACCGGATGCCAATTTAAGCTTTAAAAGGTATGTGATATTACTTAACTTTGGAATTTAATACCTACTTATTATGTAACATATTTAATAAATACATAGTAGTATACCTACCGCATGCACGAAAATAAAGTTATAGTTATTTCAGATTGCCATCGATTTACACCAATGAAGATAAGTGTGTGGTCAATTAAGAGTTCAAAGAGAAAAGTGGTTAAATTGACGTCAGAGGGGAAAATTTTTCAGCTTTATTATTTTTTTCCGGCTAAACGGTAAAGAAAAAAAATTCGAAAAAAAATCCGTAAATCTCTTTTATCAAACACTATCTGAAAACGTAGTCAATGGAAATTGGTGTATTAGTCCATTCTAACTCCAGCTCTGCAAGTCAACGTGGACTCTACATACTAGACTAATACGCATAATAAAATTCGACCAATCAGTAGATCTGTAGCAGAATTTGCCACCAATCAGATTTAGTGGGCGTAACTTATTTACTTAACTCGGCGGTAGTTTATAAAAAAACTACTTAATTTAATTTGTGGTAATTTTTTGTCACACCTCCAGACAATAGTAAAAAAAGAATAAAGGAAGCCGCAAATGCTCCTTATATTTTGGATTTGAGTTTACCGCGGCAGCCGCGCTGTAAATATCCGATTTTACCCGCTCTAATATTTTACACGTACGCATAGTCTAAATACCCGATTTTCGGGTAAAATACCCGCCTATGGCAACCCTGTGTATAAGCAGTGGTAGGCTGTAGGCTTCCCATCCTTCTCACACAGTTCGTTCTCTCTCTGTCGCACAATACGTGAGGGGTGGCGACGATTGCAATACAATGACAATATGAGAGATGACAATAGGTTTATATCAACCTGGGACATATGGGTGACTTAGTTTTTGTACAAACTTTACAAGTATAAACCATTGTCACAAAAAATTATTAATTAATATACAAATTAAACGTTATAAACAGATTAAACGTTATAAATAGAAGAAGAATTTAAGAAAACACATGTAATTGTAAGTAAAGCAGAACGCTATTCAAAACAAAGATTCAAAATTGACGGTACTTATTTGTGTATTTGTGAAATCAAAGCGCGCCGGGTGACTGTGCTGCTTTGTAAAACCACTGAACTGTACCATATAAATGGAATGCCAATGTCTATACCTATTTGTATGTAAAATTGAATCTCGCGCAAGTATGGCGACGGGAGGTCTCGGCGCAATCGCATTGTGTAACGCGCCAGGGCCGGCTCTATTTCTATTGCAAGTGTTTTTAATATGTCGCTTTTTCAGAAATCATAAAAAATACACGTGTATAGATTGACATTTCTTATATAGTTAACCCTTGTCTTAATTTTTATTAAAGAACAAAAAAAGTTGTCATTCCCAAAACATAACTATTTAATTCTTTCTAATAAACGTTCTTGATAATGCACGATCATATTGATGAGAGTTGAATATAGAGTCCACCATAAAATCAAGTCATATTTTCTACCTCAGAGATCGAAATATAATTTAGAATAGAATAGAATAAAATGTATTGTGTTACAAAGTTACACAAAAGATATGAGGGTTCAACATGCTTAGTTGATTTTCAACCCTACCCGCATGTAATAAAAGATTACAAAAAGCTATTATGATGATAAATGCTTTTTCTAATTATTATTATGAAATAATAAGTAATTAATTGTAACATAAATAATATTAATATGCAAAATAATTATTAATATATATGATGATAATATAAATACAAAATACACATAATAAGTACAAAAAATAAGATTGGGTAATGAAAATAATACTAATAATGCAATAAGAATTACTGGGAGTTAAGGTCACTTATAAGTATAAACACAAAGCAACAAGGACACAGTATAGGTATAATTGCATATATTAAACATAACCTCTTTTATTTTGTTTTAAAATTGAAATTAGAATAGATCAAGTCAATATCAGTAACATGCAAATAATGTTGGATTGTTTAAAATTATTTAGGTGGATTCACAAATAGCAATGAACTTTAAAATTTGCAACGGAAATTATGGAAAATAGGTGAGATTAGAGAATTTTGTATCCTAAATTTCCACTGATTTCTATATATTTATCATGTAGAGTTAAGTAGATATCTCGGAAAGTATAGCCTATCGAAAAATTTTCAGGCAAAATTACCCACGTCAAAAGAAAAGCTCCCAAAACTCGGAGTTGTCGCCGATATTTAGATAGTAGTATATTTTATAGAATAGGCAAGAACAAGGTACTTAAAATATAACAAACCTTTGCCCCAATTCTTGCCAAACAGTATCTACAGTACAATTCCGGTCCATATTGTTTGATTAACTTATCACGAAGTGTAAATACCTGCTAAATAAAACAATCGATAAAAACGAGAGAATTGCTTGACGACGGCTCTGAAATTCTGCACTAATCCAAGACCTCCCGCTATGGGAGACAAATCAAAGAATAATGGCGACGGCGCATAATGTCTTCAAGAAGCATTCAAGCACCAACATACTTTTAATATTAAATTTCCACTGCGGCGACGCATATGCCGCCGACCTTCAATCGCATGTAGGCCGTATTTTGTTCACGCGCATATATCTGTATTGATCTTCTATTTATTATATAGAGTTCAGTGTGTAAAACAGAGTGGAGAGAGAGGGTACGAGGTGTGTGACAAGGACGAAGAGCCTATACCGATATACCGTCTCCAAGCCTCTAAGGCAACCAAACCGCGACTCCCGGCAAATCGGCGGCTTGTCTTATTCCCACATAACGTCTCATGGATATGTATATCCATAGCATATATGCATTAGGTGTTGGAATTTGAATATGTACCTATTGTTAAATATACATATGATATGAAATGTATATTCAACTACTGATATCCATCAGCGTCATATACATTGCATATTGCTGGCATCTGATGCGCATGTGCTACTAATTTATGGCATAGTACGTCGGCGCACCAGGCATCATTTGTTTACGGATTGTAGTTCGCAACAGCCACAGCCGGCGCCGGCAGCCATTATTAAGCCCTGTAGTGTTGTGTGCATAGTGTTTATGTGTGATGGAAGTTAACTCTTTCTCATTCTCTGGATTTCATATTAGCTTATTGCTGTATTATGCTGTTACATTTGCATGAAGTGTCATCGCCAACGCTGCTCGCAGACAAGTGATCGGGTTGTCGCGTAGAGATGGGTCGTTATTTGTGTAACGTTGTTTTGTCGCGTTATTTTTATGTAACGTACCGTCGCGCTACAAAATGGTAAAATAACCGGTTACCTGCAACGAGCACCATCACTCGCTTTGAGCAACGAGTGCGCGTGCAACGGATTAGTGATGGGTCGAACCAGCTATTTTTGTGTAGCAGCTAATTCTGCTACTGCTAATTTCATTTAGCAGTTAAAAATAGCTGCTATTTTATTAGCAGCTTTTTTTAGCGCTAGTTGCTTTGGTTAAATGGAGCGTATTAGCAGTTAGCAGATAGCAAATGAAACTTTACCTGCCAGGTTGAAGCCATATAGCAGAAATAAAAAATAAATGCATTGCTGTATGGAGTGGTTGAATGTGATTAATTTTAAATGAAATATAAATTATTGTATTGCTACTTTGACGATGAATACTTATACCTACATTCGACGTCGTAAATTAGATAAATCATATGTGGCTCATATTACAATAATATATTTGATTTGAAGACGTGTCATGTCGGCTGATTTGAATTGACTGGCCGATTCTTACGTAAATTATAGGTACAGTTTAAAAATTAATACATTTCAATTTTTGGAAACAAAAAAAATGTGTTATAAGTTTATTAAAATAAAATAGTTTTACACGAGTTACATATATAGGTATGCCATTGTTAAGTGCTGTACTGTGAACAAGCTACGCTGCTCGCTCTAGTTAAACGAATGTGCATACTGCCACTGCTATTGTACCGACGCTGCCCGCCTGTGTTGCTATGTGGGCGGGTTGGCATATTTAGCAAGTAATTTCAACCTGCTATAAAAATAGCAGCTATTTATCAGAGCTCGTAGCAGTTGCTACTGCTTCGAACCGAATAGCAGCTAAAAAGTAGCAGACTGCTATTTAGCAGCCCATCACTACAACGGATCTGCCTCGTTGCTGCAACGCAACGGATCTTTTACAACTTTCAGTAGTTTCTATAATGTCTACTTTTACAACTTTTGTTTTTCGGAAAAATAATTATAAATGGTAGATGTTTTTAATATTTTATTTGGAGCCCTATTTCATAATTTATAAGTACCTACAGTAGAAAAATTACAAAATAATTCTTCATATTTATATAAAACAAAAGTTAACACACCTTATATCACACCGTATTTAAAGAAGGATGCGGTTTTATAAATATAGGTATGTATGTTATTCTTATTGGTGTCTATTTGTTGAAGAAATATAAGAACCTAATTAACCTATATATGTTACATCACACACAACACAAATAACTTTTTAAAAAATATTTATTTTGATTAAGGATAGTAGCTACTATCCTGACATGAAATTAATGATACAAAAGTGAGTTAAGAACTGAGGAGCAAACGTTCCTTTACATGTATTTATAAGATTTGAAATGCTGACTCGAAGAGTCTCTAGAACAAAGGGAGTAACATTGTGCAATTTATTCTGGGAACATAACAAAGGAAATAATGTTGCAATCCTGTGAATCAGGTGATGCTGAATAAGCAAAAGGAGCAGCTGCAATGTGTAATATGATATACCTAATAAGCCTACTTGTGTATGGCTCTAAGTATCATGAATTACGTTATAATATTTTATATAACAGCTTCCCCCTTACATAAAAAGTTGGTGCTTATGCAGTAACTTTTTGAAAGTAAAATAAATGGAAAGTATATGAAATATTGAAAATAATAAAATATAACAATAAAAAGGTATATAAAATGTAAAATTGTAAACTTGTAAAATGTAAAAATATAAGATATAAAATGGTAAGCGTAAAAATGCAATACATGCATACAATGCATGTATAAAAAGCATCAAAATATTAAAATAAAATCGAATAAATTTTCACTGAAGAGTTTCAGCACAAAAGTTAGAAAGGCACAAAACTGTTTTAACTAAGCTCTATGTCTTCGGATTCTTCGTCTTCTCTTCTTAGTGGAGGTCGTCTTCGTTGAGGAAGTATGCTAGTAAATGTCCTGGAGAGTTTACTAGGTCTCGGAGGAGCTGGGGGATATGTGGAGACATCGGTGGTTGAATTTCTTCGGTGTATTCTATATTTATAGAATAGATACACAAATAATAGTCCAAAGATTAAAACAATTATGAAGTAAGTGAACCAAGAGACGTGTTTGGTGACAAAGGGTTCATTAATTAGGTCGTCTAAGTCTTTTGAATATTGGTCGAGTTTGTGTTTAGCAATCTCGAGGTCTTCGGTGTTTAAATTGTTCAACTTCAAAGGTTTTAGATTGGGCACTCGAATGTTTTCGGGAATTTGGCCACAACACTCAAACGGGACTTGAATTGGGTGATTATTGTCTTTTACACTGATAAAGTCACTTGTGCTAGCTTGGATTTTGGTAATACCTATAAAAGCGTAGCAATTTGATTGGAGTCTAATGATTGAGTTTTTGGAGATTTTGTCGGTCGAACTTATTTTGGGATAGTTAATGGTCACATGTAAAGGTTCCGCGTTTATCACTAACCACTTTTCTCCTAGTTCTTGTACGTTGTAACCTTGACTGATGATGAGTGATGTCTGGCAGTTTTCGGGTAGTGTGTCGAGGTTCTTGAAGAGACGGGCTTCGCATATGGCATTGTTGTCAATTGGATATGCAAATAAATTTGAGCATAGCTTGGTATTAGGGTAGATTGGTTTGCATCTTTCGAGGTCTGCGATGGGTACGAACATCAAAGAATCATCATCTCTCGCGACATATTTTTGAGAAGTTGATAAAATGTGAAATAGACCAGTTCTATTATCCAGATTAGGAATGGGATATAGTTTAAAAACAGAATATGTTTGAGGGTCTATTAGTGGTATGTCTAATACGAATATTAATTCTGAATTTACCTGAAAAGCTTTCAATTCAATAATATCTAAGTATTGTGAAACTTTTGATAATTTGATCAGGGGACGCAAATTGTTCTTTTGTAAGTTTTGTGAAATCTCTTGAGAGTTTACCAAGTCCTTAGGATTAATGATTGATGTGTGAATTATCTTAAGTCTCGCAAAAGTAATGGAATTTAAAATATCATTGAAATTGTCCTCGATAAATAAATAGCTTGCCATGAATTGCTCGCAAATACTTAGGAATTTTAATTTTGTATAAGCTATTCGCGTTTCACCTTCGACTTTTAAAATCTCTTTTTCGATTTCCTTTATGTCGTTATTGAATGTCTCTTCGTCAATTTGTAATTGTCGAACAGTTAGATTGAAGTTCTTTATGACCGAAGTTGTGACTGATATTTGATTTTTGAGTAAGTTCTCCAATTGGTGTTCATCATTATTTAATTTGTTAATACAATTAAGGTAGTATTCGCCGTCTTCAGCATCTAGATTACCGGTGATCGATTTAAATATTGAATCTATACCGTTCAAAAGTCCGCGTTTGTAACGTTTCGTATCGAACAATATTTCGTCGAATTTACTCTTTATGGTTTTAGAAATTTGCGTTAATAAGCTAAGATGTGTTTTAACTTCACTTGTGAAGGTTACCATGTCTAAATATGCCGGGTCAAGGGTGATGAAGATTTCATTTAGGATTTTGTCATTTCTGTCAATGGCTGTCTTGAGTGCGGAAATGTTCTTATGTACTAGTAATGTCCATTTCTTGTGGGAGATTACAATGTCAGTGTCTTGGTGGTAATACACTCCGATAGTGTTGTTTATGGGCGTTATTGTATATTGGGATACTGCTGATCCGAACAGCAAGAGAAACCTGAAAATAAAGTTTAATTTTCAAAATATGGTTTCATCCTGTCAAAGTTAACTTTAGTAGTTTGGTCTGTTTCGGGATTAGATAAAAGAGCTGAATTTTGAAAGATTTCTATAATTTTGAATAGGCCATTAAAGTTGTGTAGTTTGTCTTTGATCTGGGACTCTTTCACGTAGACTTTGTCTCCAATTTGGTAATCGGGTCGATTTCCGGGGACATGTTTATCAAAACGAATTTTGATTTTGCTTTTTGGTTTAGCGTACGACTACGTGCTATTTTATAGTAGTGTGAAATTCTATTGTTAAGGTCTCTAACATACTTAGTTATCAATTCTTTTTGATTGTATAACGTTTCGGGTGGTCTGCAAGAAGTGTGTCCGAATATTAGTTCGTATGGACTGAAACCATGAGTTTTGTTGACTGAGTTATTATAGCATATTACTGCGTAAGGTAAAATAGTCAATGGGTGTTCGTTGGGGTTTTCGGCTTTATGGACTCTAATCATTTCAGCTAAGGTAGCATGAAATCGTTCGATTGACCCATTAGATTGAGGATGTCCTACACTTGAATAAGTTAATTTTATGTCGTATAGAGTACAGAGATCTTTTAGTAGTCTATTGTCGAATTCGCCACCGTAGTCACAATGGACTCTCAAAGGGGTGCCATAGTGCTGGAAATATAGTAACAGGGTGTTTACTACAGATTTTGCGGATTTGTCTTGGATTGCGTATGCCTGGGTAAATTTAGTCAACTCGTCGCGAATGGTCAAAGCGTAATTTCGAGTTGGGGTCTGAAATATGTCGATATTGATTCGTTCGAATGGCGTTCTAGGCGTTTCCGTAATTACTAAAGGACTAGACATGTTTTTACGATATACTGAATTCTTCTGACAAATTTCACAAGATTTGATAAAGTTTTCGACATCTTTAGATAATCCTTACCAGTTATATTTATTTTTAATTCTCCGCATTGTTTCGTTTATTCCACGGTGAAGATTATTTTTTCCGCAGTGGTGTTGGTCTAAAATGATCGGGATTTGATCTTCGTCAGGGGTCTGAACGATATTTTGACATATTACAATTTTTAAGTCTTTTTCTGCGAAAATGAATGATAGCATTTCGAGAATAGGGAGATCTAAGTTATTCTCAACGTAATACGTTTTGGAAAGATCTAAAAGGTTCTGTCTCTTATATAATACCATGAATAAATGTTCTATTGTAGACTTAACGTCGAATGGCAGAGGGACTATGAAGTATTTCCTATGCCTGACTGATTTACTCGAAACGATAATTAATAGTGTTTTTGTAAAATTCCGGATGTTCTTCGAAAATATCTTCGATTATTTTATGATGTAGGTCTTGCAAGTTATCTTGCTGAAAGAAGGTTATGATATTTTTGTGTTCTCTGTCTAAAAGCTGTTTGTTGGAAGTTTTAATTTTCGAATAGTCTATTAGAGATTTTGTTTTGTACAAATTAACAAAAATATCGAATTCTTGAGCGATTTGCTCGTTAGTTATTTGGGAATTTTCGTTCGGGTTTTCGTCATCGTCTAGTTCGTCATGTTCTGATTCGTCAGTTTCGTTCGCGGCTAGAATTTTTGAGTGGAGTTTAGAACATTCCGAAAAATGTTTGATCTTAATTCGGGATAGCGCGTCCGCGTTTTTATTGATCTTGCCGGGTTTGTATACGATTTCATAGTCGTATTCCTCTAGTTTTAATCGCCAACGTGCGAGTCTACTTCCTGGGTCCTTTATTGAAAATAACCAGGTAAGTGGTCGATGGTCTGTTACTAATTTGAATTTTCTGCCGAATAGATATGGCCTAAAATGCTTTGCTGACCATGCTATCGCTAAAAGCTCGCGTTCGATCGTGGAATATCTGGTTTCCGCAGCGCATAAAGTTCGAGATGCGTATGCGATAGGTAAGTCTTTGCCTATGTTGCCTTGTGAAAGGACAGAACCAATGGCGAATGCACTTGCATCGGTGGTTAACATAAATTCGTCGTTAAAATTAGGGTAAATGAGAATCGGTGTTGTCGTTAAAGTTTGTTTTAAATTTTGAAAAGAATTTGAACAATCATTGTCGAAGTTAAAAGGTACGTCCTTTTGTAGTAGCTTCGTTAATGGTTTGGTTATTTTAGAGAAATTGGGGATGAATCGCCTATAATATCCGGCCAAGCCTAAAAATGACTTAATTTCTTTCTGATTTTTCGGTTGGGGAAAATTTAGGATTGCCTCGACTTTGGTGGGATTTGGTTTTACACCGTCTTTAGTGATGAGATGGCCTAAATAAGCGACTTCTTTGCGAAGAAACTCGCATTTGTCGGGTTGCTTTTTGTAGGCGTTTGAAAACTTCTGTTAGGCGTGAAATATGCTCATGGATGGTAGGGGAGTAGACAATAATGTCGTCCATATAGACAAGACATCGTTCATTTTGGATACCCAATAAAATGTTGTCCATCACTCTTTGGAATGTTGATGGGGCATTTTTGAGTCCAAATGGCATCCTTACAAATTCAAAATGACCGTTTTCAACTGTGAAAGCAGTTTTTTGAATGTCTTTTGGGTCTATTTGTATCTGGTGAAATCCAGATGCAAGGTCTATCGTTGTGAAATATTGGCATTTGCCTAGTTGATCAAGAAGGTCAGAGATTTTAGGAAGAGGATATTTATCGTCAATTGTGACTTCGTTGAGCTTGCGATAATCAACTACAACTCGCCACTTCTGTTTGCCAGAGGCATCCAGTTTCTTGGGCACTACCCAAACAGGGGATGACCAGGGTGAAATCGAGGGTTGAATAATACCTTGATCTAACATTTTAGAAATTTGAGTTTTGACTTCTTCTTTATGGACTTGGGGTAACGATAAGATTTTTGTAAATATAGGTCGTATCAATCGGGTGTTTAATTTCGTTCGTAAATGTCAAATTGTCACCTTCTAAGTAGAAAATGTCTTGCAAATCTAAACAAAGCTGCGTTACTAATTCGGCCTCTTCTTCATTTAGATGATCTAAACGTAATTGATTTTGAATTTCAAAAGATCTGTCTGTCGGTATTTGTTGGTCAGGACTGTCAGTGTTGAAATTAAAAATCGATTTAAACTTTTGAATTCGTTCTAGATCTAAATTGGAAAAGTCAATTGATTTCGGTATGGCATTTGCATTAATTATTGTCGTATAAAATTCTCTGTTTTCGTTTATCTTAACGAGAGCATTGGGTCAGCGAACTTTCTCTTTTTCCTGGGCTAACAGTATAGCCTCAGTATTCCGCAAATTACATTTCAATTTAAATATCTTTTCCATACGCGGTTCTATAGAAATTTTGTTCTGATTTTTGTTTTCACAAGGGGCCTTTGAAATGGGAATTTGAGAACTGCAAGTATTTTTTGGTGGTGGTTCTGGTAAATCCTGATTTACCTCGAAAAGTGGGACAGTTTTAAAATTGGTAATCAATTGATTGTTATCATATCAATAACACATTTATAATGTTTGAAAAAGTCGGCTCCTAATAGTCCATCGAATTCGATGTCTAAATCGCAAATGTATACCTTATGCGAGTCATTAGCTGTGAAAGGTATAAGAACAGATTCGGTTATCGGAATTTTTTGTTCTGTTATGCCTTGTATGGCAACGTTCTCGGGAGATCTGCGTTTATAATTTTCGGCAAGTTTCGGTTTGAATATTGATATACCTGCACCGGTATCGAGTAACATTTTGTATGTCCGTGTTATGTCTTTGATGTAGTATAAATTTCTTGAATTTACAGTTAATGATGGATAAGAAATTACATTATAATTTGTTCTGGAAAATTCAGGGACGGATTGAAATTGTCCTCTAGATTCATAGTTTGTAGTTGGCTGTACACTTGGTCGATTTGGGAATCCGGTTGCTGCGTTGGAGTATCTGTAGGATACTCCGGGCCTTGGTAAAAATCCGGTTGATTAACAGAATAATTCATATGATTGTTTGATGGATAATTGGAATAATTTTCATATTGATTTGATGGGAAATCAGTATGGTTTTGGGAATTATCAGTGAAGTTTTCTTGTGATACATAATTGTCATTAAAATTGGAGTCAGTTGGAAGATTTTCAAAATTATCAAATTGTTGATAATCTTGTTCACAATAAGAATTATAATTTTCGCAATTTTGTGCATCATAATTGTCAAAATTAACATGGTGCGTTTCCTGTAGGTAGATTTTGACGGTTGAAATTTGAGGGTTGTTGATTAGGAGGTCTTTGTTGGTAGTTTGGGTTAGGTCTTATTACAGAAGGCCTATTTTGTTGGGGAGAATTATTTTGTAAAAAATTTTGTTGTGGGGCAAAGTTGCCTGGACTATAATGGTTTGACGAACTTTGGAAATTAGGTCTCGAAAATTGTTGGAAATTGGGCCTAGAAAATTGTGTTGGAGTTCCACTAAAATAATTTTGTCTATAATTAGGATTTTGTTGTGAAAATTGTTGTTTTGCACGACACTCGTTAAAATTGTGTCCACTTCTTTTGCAATAATTACAAAATTGCTGGGAATTTGGACGTCTTTGCTGAGATTGTGCAGGGTTTTTGTTGACTGTTGACTCGACGTCGAAGACACCAACTTCTGAGCAGGGATGATTTTCTTACTTGCTAAATGTGTTTGTTGTTAGTAGAGTGGTTGCTTCTTAAAACTAATTGTTGCTTGTTGTGTTTCTTAAAAGTTTCTTGATTGATTGTTGCTTGAAATTGATTTGTTGCTTGAAAAATTGTTTCTTGGAATTGATTTGTTGTGTGCTGAGGTTCTTTTTCTTTTTAAAGAATTGGGATTCACCACTCCTGTCCTAAAGTTCTCCTTGTTCTTCCAGTCTTTCCCTCCAGTTAGGCACCTTTTTGTAGATGTTATCCTTGTTCTCTAGGGTAGTTTCTGGTAGTTAGGCTCCGGTACAGGGTGTTTTGAAGATCCTTTTCGACTGCGCCAATTGTTACATCACACACAACACAAAGAACTTTTTAAAAAATATTTATTTTGATTAAGGATAGTAGCTACTATCCTGACATGAAATGAATGATACAAATGTGAGTTAAGAACTGAGGAGCAAACGTTCCTTTACATGTATTTATAAGATTTGAAATGCTGACTCGAAGTGTCTCTAGAACAAAGGGAGTAGAGGTGTTTTAAAGCCTCATGAGCTGTGACCTTCATATGCGCAGAGACATAATCCCTTCTGTTGACTCAGTTACACTTCTTAAAAATATTATATTTATTGTTTACAATTTATCCCGAGCTCTTGTTTATGTATACAGCAAGGCAGCCTCCAGTGTCTTCAAAAACATACTTATGACTCAGAATAAACTTTGCCTTTTGCGCATTTCGCGGTTCATGAGATTCTGAAACACCTCTAACATTGTGCAATTTATTCTGGGAACATAACAAAGGAAATAATGTTGCAATCCTGTGAATCAGGTGATGCTGAATAAGCAAAAGGAGCAGCTGCAAAATGTAATATGATATACCTGATAAGCCTACTTGTATATGGCTCTAAGTATCATGAATTACGTTATAATATTTTATATAACATATATAACTAGAACTAGTAGAACTAACAAATCGCCAACGCGACTAAAGAACTGTATAGATTACGTTACATTACCCTCTGAAATACCTGAGATCGGACAGCGCTACGCGACAAACGCGAGCGCTTTTACTCTCGTTCAGTTTGCAGAGCTAGTCGGATCATGTAGTTTCTGTCGCCCCAACATAGCGTTTTTTTGTCGCGGTATTTTTCTGGAGCGGTCGCGCTTGCAACGCTACATAAGTGGAACCGCTTTTCACATCTCTAGTGGCGCGCCGGGGTAATATTTAATACCTCGGTGCGCCAACCGCCAACCAATCAGCGCGCAGCTTTCGCGGCCGCGATAATATAAAAACTCGCCTGCGGAGTCAGCAGGCATTAGTCGATCGCCAGCAGTTCACCACTTAACTTCAGCAGCAGCAACGATAACAGTGCTCCCCTGGTACTCTCTTGTTTAACCAGTTGTTTTATTAGTAGTGAATAAGTATTAATAATCATTATCTCAAATATAAATAAACAAATAAGTGACGACGATGGCCACCAGAAGTGGTAAAGCCTTCAACCCCGCTCTGTCAGACACCGAGGGGGACATTTTCAGTCAGCCGACACCCCCGCCCACCCCGCCTCGCCCCGGCTCCATATTCCAGGAGGGTCAAGGGCTTTCAGAGGAATCGACGCCACCCTCCGACGTGGCCTGGGAGACTGGGGACCAAGACACTCCCCAAGCATCTGAAACTGACGCCACCCTCGCATCGGCTCACACCAGCGGCAGACCGGCGACATACCCAGGCCCCGACAACGGATATCACGAACGGACAGCTACGAAGAATTGACGCACTTATTGGCCGTCGCCGCGGCCAATTTGGCCAGGGTGGCCCCCCATCAAGCAGGGAACGTCTCACCGCAATCAACCACGCTGGCCCTCCATCATGCAGGATACGTCTCACCGCAACCAACCACGTCGGCCTCCCATCATGCAGGGTACGTCTCACCGCAGCCAACCACGTTGGCCCCCCATCATGCAGGGTACGTGTCTCACCGCAACCAACCACGCTGCCCCCCCATCAAGCAGGGTACGTCACACCGCAACCAACCACGCTGCCCCCCCATGCAGGGCACGTCTCACCGCAACCAACCACGCCGGTCCTCCCTCATGCAGGGAACGACTGGCAGCCACCAAGAACAACAATCCCACACACTGCACGGAACGTCCAGCAGCCGGAGGACGAAAATAGGGACTTATTCCGTGGACAGAAGCTCCCATGATGTAAGAGTATATTTATTATAATGCAATTCTTTAGATTTGGAAATACATGCTCTTTTAGGGTTAGAAAATTTGCAAGTTTCATAGTTAACTGATTGTGGCAGGTGTGTGTTTAGTTAAGATGGCGGAAAGTGACAGAGGCCTAAAAATTTGCTGTTATGTCATATTGGGTATGTATTTTATAAATATAGTGGATAAAAATTACATTCGTTCATATTATACAACTTACTGATGATTGAGAATGTTTTAAACACATATGTAGGACATGAGTAACTATTGTAGGTATTATACATATGTTTACAATTTGTTAAACTACCGGAAGGTAAAAAAGTATATGTAAATATTCAAAATTTTAAATATTGTGTAATTATTTAGGTTATTTTGTAAAGTTTGTGTATGTTTAAAATAGTTATATAAAATATATTTCTTATTAAGCTATCTGTGTTTTATTACCTCTTGTATGAATACTATTGGATACCTCTGAAGTAGTTCGCACGAACATCAAAACAATTGAACACTTTCATTCGATGCGTGCTGCTCCAATCGTGTTCATCGAGATGATTAAAACTGTTCGTTTTAATCATCTCCCGATGATGCCAACATGACTGGGGCAACACGCGTTGAGTGCAGTGTGCAATAAGTGTTTTGATGTCCGTGGAAACTACTTCAGAGATATGTAATGCATATTCATAAAATTGCAATTGTGTATATGATGTGTGTTTCATATCCAGTGAATGTACACTGTATATGTTTATGTACATTCAGTGGATATAAAATAGATATGGAAGTCGGCGACAAACGTATATGCACATCTATTAGATGTACATTAGATATACTTTCTCCATCTTGTGGATATACATATCCATAGATTGAAGATACAGTGTATGTACATTGCATATCATTTTATGTGGGTTCTCTATTTATTGAACTCTTTGATTTAAAATAACATCTCCCTGTTCCTTGAACATATTTAATAAATAAATACATATAACTTATTTTACTACATTGAAAGAAATTTCTATTATCCACAAAGAGAAATTGACTAACCCTTAATAAATATCTGCATTAAATAGGCTCCAGCAAGACTGCTCTGTAACCGCAACAAAAACGATCTTGCTAAGATGCACTTATTTACCGTTAATAAAAGTTTTTCTTATTATTTATTTGTTACTGTAGGTTGATAGCTTTGCTATCAGGAGTCACCACCTATTTTAATCTTAGTAAGTTTTTTGTTATAGTTAGTAAAGTTCCTATTTCTTACACCATTACTACCTTGTAACCGGAAAAAAACTTTCCTGCCGCTGATAGGTGACTTTTTAACCAGTATGCAGCTTACATTATAATGGCAACAAATAATATCTCTTGACCTAGTAATGTCACTTTGCAAGTACGTTAGTTCTAAATTCAATATTTTATTTTTGTATTTTCACACTTCATATTAAAACACGTTTTTTAATACATTTCTATACTGACTCAGACAAAGAATTATTGTTGGTAACATTGAAATAAATGATTCATTTAAGGAAACAAAAGACTAATAAACAATTCAGGGTGCCTATTAAAAAAAGGGAACTTTGACTTGTAAAAAGACACAATCACAGTTTACTAAAAGCTGCTTTCGTTCAGCAGAGTGATTCGTAATGATAAGGTACCTACCTGTTTCATGTGTTGTCTCTGTCCTTATACCATGCAATTTTGTATCATACGATTACTGCTCATTGAAATCCTGTTTATTATGATTACGAATCACTCTGCTGAATGAAAGCAGCTAATATACAATAACATAAAACACAATTTTTTTAATAAAAATTCTTTGCATAAAACCTTTCCCACAACTGTCTCGTCGAACGCCGAATTGCTTACTACTAGTTACTGCATGCGTCGCTGCATGGATAAAATGGCGCGCGATGATAAAATCTCAATTGCGCTTGCGCCACGTGTAAAAATAAATAAGTGAGACGTTACGATTAGTAAGCCCGTCTTTACAGTTAACAGGTGACTTACCAACCATAGGTCTATATGAGTTTTAACCATTAAATAGTTAACTTTAACTTAAGGCACTTATTTATCGTAAGAAATTATTTAGTTACCCCTAATAAAAAGAAAACTTAAAACAATATTTTACCTAGTTTAAGTAAGTGCTGTTATTGGGACAAATAGTCAAAGATTTACCGTTGCAAAATCTCATTAGCAAAACAGTTTTTCTTATGGTTAGATAATGATAATGTAGTCTTAACAAAAAAAATACTTATAATAATGCAGATCATCTTAGCAAAACATTCTATTTGGTCGATTTCTTTTAGTGTAGCCGTTAGGTTTATTATTTTTTTTACCAAGGATTGAAAGGTTATGCTTCCTACTCTTTATTGCTCGGACTCGTGAGCTCGAGCAACAAATCAGTGATTTATTTGATTTTAAGCTAGTTGCTCGACACAAAGGAACAGAACCAGATCATATGATCTGACACTAATGAACGGCATATTTATGATTTAGTTGCTCAGATATGCTTTCTACAACACACATGAACAAACCTACAATCTCATCAGCTGGGTACCCTGCTGAAAATTCCACATAGAGACTTATAAAAAAAATTATATAAGTTTGAAGTTGGTTTGTGAAACAGCAGTTTACTATTGAATTGTTGGAAGTACACAACAGCTTCCTAACAGTTTATGTAGTAACATACAAATATGCAATTCAACAGTATTGAATTGAATTTTACTTACCTATATTCAACGTTTTCTATCTGCCAGAACTCTGTTAGTGTATCAGCAATAAACAATTAACTATAACATATACCGGGTTGCCAGGCTATAAGTTTGTATACTTTTTTGAAAATAAAAAAAGTATTGGTTTCTGATTGATTTTTCAATTGTTTTCTATATGAATTGAATTCATATGAATCAGTAATACACAATTAATCCAGTCACATAAAGATACGAGTATTTATGTGGATTTTACATATCCATTTTTATTGTTCACTATCAGTCTGAAGTCGGTATAGGGATCAGCAATTTACAATTAACTATAGAGGATACCAGATAGGTAAGACCTTAGTTCATATTCTCATTTGCAGGTAAAGATTTAATTTGTTTCTGGTAAGCCTTATTATACATATTCCAGATACAGGAAACGCTATGGTCAAAAAATTTCATTGGCGGTTCGCGCGGGCGAGAATTTTCAAAAAAATATATTGGATGCAAACCGTACTGAACCTGGCACATATTATTTCTTTCAACATACATTTTGTCGGAAAAATATGGTCAGAAATGGAGGGTAAGCCATTTCTTAGTAATTTGACAACACAATTTTAAAAACAGGGTCAAATTACTAAAAAGTGGCTAATCCTTCATTTCTGACCAAATGTTTCCAACAAAATACATGTTGAAAGAAATAATCTGCTCCAAGTTTGGTATAGTTTGCTTACTTTTTTTCTTTTTTTTTCGAAATTTCCCGGCCTTGTGAACCGCCAATGAGATTTTTCTGATCATGGCGTTTCCAGTATTTCGAATACATATACTAAAGCTTACCAAAAACTACAAACGGTCTACTAGTTTTTTTTTTTTTTCGATTTTTCCCCAGCCTACATAACTCAAAACCATCGTGTTGCTGCCTGTATATAATAGAAAAAAAATATTTACTTCACTTTATTGACGTGAATGGTATATCCACAATCAGTTAATGGATTATTTTCTGGGGAAATTCCAGACATGTAGAAAGAATTACCGTATTACCACTTATACTTCCCTTTAGAAACAAAAATGTATAAGGACTCGTAAGATTTCTTTAAGAAATAACTGATTTGTTACAGTCAATTATTACTTATTCTAATTTTCCACAATACACATTCCTCGTGAAGAATATTATGTAAGTAAATGTGGAATGTATGCACAGAAAATTTGTTTTTACCACTAGTTTTTAATTAAAGTCAATCATGGTTTATCGATCAAATTTTGTTTGAATAGAGCACACAAATGCTGAATTTGTTATAACAGTACTTTACAAACGCCCAAGAATATCATATGTAAAAAAAATTAGTTTTAGGTTTATACAAGATCTGTTCAAAATCGTTTTAAAATACATCAAACATTTATCACTGAAAATTTCAACTTTAAAAATCAAATTTAACGCATTATTTCTGATGATCATATTACGTTAGCTTAAAGTTTTATCTAATTCAAATCGTGTTTTAAATTGTCCAGAGCAAAACATGATTCTATTCTATTAACTACTAATTATTGTTGTAACAATTATGCATCTTGAATTATAAAATAGGAAGAGGTATAAATAAAACAGTTGGTGCTACTTTAAACATATTTTTATTTTTTGTTATAGTAGACGCAATCGTTACAGTGACTCTACGAGTGAGACACAAGACGAGGTTTAACTGGCAAGAATAACATTTTCCGTCTTTATTATACTTTCACCCGTTGAGCCACTATAACGATTGCGTCTACTATACAAAAATGAATTGCAATAGAATACAATTGTGTCAAGAATTTAAATTGATATTTTGTTAACAACAAACTGTTCTTTGCTACTTATGAACTGTCATATTTTGCTATAACCAACGTTTTGCCAGTAAATAAAAAATAGTAAAAATTGGAGGGCTTACATTTCCAAAACCAGTGTCTAGATGTTGCCGATGCTGATATTTGTAATTGCGAAACTCCACTTGGCATTCTCAACACATGATCTGTGACTGCTCCTATTGGCTGAATACTTTATTTTGGCTTTTCCAATTTTTCGGAGAAGGTATTCTCTTCCTGTCTAGAGGAGGTGGGGATACACATGCTAGTTCCAACTATAAAAGAAACAACGAGAGCCTATTTGAATATTTGTTTCACTTTAAAAACTGGCCATAATAAAGTTGAACAATATAACATATTACAAACATCTTGCAGAAAAAAAAAATTATCAAAAACGAAGTAAACAAATTGATATTATCATTAATTTACAAAACAGGTATTTTTTTGGAATTCGGAAATATTTGTACTTGTGATTTTAATACCTACCAAAGTTATTAGAAGAACAACATATTTTCTTTCAACTTCTAGTAACAGCAAAATTTATTTCACTTTGGGAAGTCGACGTCTTCCAATATGTTCTTCGATATCACTATCTTCATCTGATAATAATCTTTTGGGAGGAATAATTTGCTTTTTGTACATAGTCCTTTGATTCGTTTTTGTTCACTCTGTATATCCGATGTGAGTTCTGCTCTTTTCAATTTAACTGCAGCTTATAATCTTCTATAATAGGTATATATAAAGCAAATTAGTACAAATATGACAACTTATATGTTGCAATCAAGACCGATGGTTGTGATTTACATAAATAAAAGCTCCTTAATATTGAAATAGATCGAACCTACCTTCTTGAAAACAAGATTTATAGTGTCCACGCTTCATATGGGATCTCTCTTGTTTTTCAATGATTTACTTATCAAATTGTTTCCGTTTAAATGGTGACCACCAAACTTCCTTTTCGTGGAACGAGTCACTTCGAATTAAACAACCTCCGTTTTTTCCCCAAAAATCGATGCCTACAAACGTCATTATTCGTATTACAATAAAAGCAAAGATTAGACCTAATCTTTGATAAAAGTACAAAGGGATAGGTAAGTGTAAGTACATTCAACTTTAGTGTCTAAACATAAATTAAAATTTAAATATACAGGAAATTATGCTTTTTAATGTTTCGTAGAATCAACCCAATGTATTAATAAATTAAAATATCTGCAAATGACAATAAAGGGGACCTTAAACTATGTGGTAGTTGTATTATTGTACATAATTATTGTAAAATACTTACTGCAATGCAATTAAGTAGTAATAATCATAGGCAAACAAAACACAAACCATAAACAAATTGAAATCGACATTTGACATTTTGACAGCAGAGGCCTAGCGGAATGGAATGAGAATATTGAGCATGCGCACTAACCTAGGGACCGTGGCGCGCGATCACAAGCCTAGTTTGAATTCAAAATTTAAATCATATTTCACATCTACAATTTTGCCAACGATTTAAAATTTATAAAATGGATGTTATTCACCACTGGACAGGGAATGATTATAAATGTACTTAAATCAAATCTGGATAGAGAAACATTTATTTATTTTTATTATAAGGTTAAAGTAGATACTATATAAAAGTAGCAATAGAGGTAGTCTCATCAGTTGTGATGCAGTTTTATTTTTATTAGTTCAAAAATCTAACCAATCACCGTTCGCATAAAAAATGCGATCCAAATATTTCTACAAAATGTACACCTCTATCATACAGATAAAATCATCGACGAACGTTTATACGATGTACATGAACACATATACGAAGAACATTCCCTATTTCCCTGACATGTATACATAGTACATGCGACTATGAACATAAACTTTTGTGTATGTTCGATCCATATCGTATGTATATCCATATTGTATATGCAGATATTATTTATATGAGAATGTTGGGGAACATACATGGCTAGTACAGTATGCAATGGGCTTGTTCAGCATTTTTTTTTAATTTCACAAATCGAAAGTGCAAGTATAAATTAATGGATCTGCAAAATATCAGAATCTTATTCGCACGTTTAGTATCTTAAAAACTATTACAAATTTCCATCTCGCGAAAATGGGGCGTGGCCAGGCGCTACGTCATTATACGCATAGACTCGGCGATCTCAATAGAGTTGATGCTCCTTATTGGTTATAATTATAAGTGTTTTCGAAGTATTGTTTGTTTTGCTTACTACTTGACAGTAGGGGAGTACAATTTGGTGAAATGTCAAAAAATTACAATTTTCTCTCGTTCCTGCCAGAACGAATTTTCGATTTCGACCCTGCAATTTACGATGATAATTCATCGCCGACCTTCTCCTTTCCGTAGACACATAGAACGAACTTCCACTCGACGTATTTATTTAGTTACCAGCGTTTAAAAATTCCATGTTTTTCGACTTTTCAGGTTAAATTTGAAAGGTCCCAGAAAGCCATTTTTCTTACGTCACTTGCGTATAGTGACGTCACAAATGAGCGCTCGGTTTTTGCAACTATTACTAAATTCAACTCCTTATATCTCGAGAACGGAAAAAGTTAATAATACGAAATTTTAAGTGTATAATGAGAATATCGAGTACTATATGAAAAAGTATAAAAATCATATAAAAAGAATATCATGGAACAAGCCCATTAAAACATTAGGAATGCAAAATGTACATTCGTGGAATAATAAATGCTATCTGGGTTACTTATTAATCCCCATTAGGTAATATAATACAATGAAATGGATTACCTTATTACCACTTATACTTCCCTTTAGGAACAAAAAGTTATAAAGACGTAAGATTTCTTTAAGAAATAACTGATTCATTCTATTGAAGGGGGTAAATACATTTATAAAACTATAAAAATTGACTTTTAATTGCAAATACATATACGAAACAAAATCTTTTCTAATTGAGATACCACATCAAATCTAATCATCAATATTTATCTGGAATTACTTACGAGCTCTGTTACATACAATTTAAGTTATACCACATGCAAAGTGATCGAAACTTATAGGAAGTATTACTTATTCGTCTGCATTAGATAATATTATGCAGCAAAATGGATTACCGCCTTATTACCACCGATATACTTTCCTTAGAAATAAAATTTTATAGAGACTTATAAGATATTTTTAGAATTAACCGATTGATTCTAAAGAAGTGACTTTTAATTGGAAATACAAATATAAAACAATGCCTTTTCTTTGTGAGACACCACATCAAAGCTGATCAATATTTTTCTGGAATAGCTTATAAGTTCCATTACATACAAATTCAGGTATGCCTGATTGATACTTTTAACCACTATTACTTATTAATCCCCATTGGGTAATATAATACAATGAAATGGATTCCCACATAGCACGCGATATGAAATGAACATTCAAAACTCATTGTCTACATTCAAACGATATTCAGAACTTCTTTTACATATAGCCGTAATATACGTTTCGCGACGTACTTATATCAATATAGGAAAGATATTGCCAGTACGTTGTACGATATTCCTATATATACCTACAATATACATGAAATAATGTTGATTCTGCGGTATACAGAGAATATTGTACGAATCTTCTCAAAAATTTGCTGATGTGTCAAATATTATATAGATATACAATAGGCAATATTTATGCTACGTACTTAATTCAATCTCTTTACAATTTACAAATGGAATATTTTTACAACATGATATTTTTGTATACTGTAGATATATACAAAAAGCTATATTAATTTTGAAATCTTTAACAAATATCACATAAACATTTAATGGATAATATATGTGTACCATCATATATACCCTGATAATGTACCAGTCGAACATTTCTGCAACATGGAATTCATGTTTGTATTTTTAATATTCAAAACATTACATTCAAAAGTTGAACACATGTACACTACAGCTGTATGTAATAAAACCCAAATTGAATTTTAGAATGGGGTGTAAACATTTTGAGCCAATTGTTGGCACACGTAAATTATGTAAAGCCACCGACAAAGCAGTTTTAGCAACATTGCAACCGAAACTTGAAACAATATAGCCCTAGTAATATTGCACAGCAATGTTACATTTTGCAAAGTACCAACAAGATTTATGCGGTTTCTGATTGATTTTGACAGCATAATAATGCTGCATGCATTTGGGCCATATTACATAAAAAAATATGGTAAGTTAAATATTAATTCTACGGCAGTCTTGTTGAAATATTGCCTTGTGCGGTGTTGGTATAGTACCTATCTACCTCATAACAAAAACAAATAGATATTTCTCTATCTAGTTTTGGTTTAAGTACATTTATAATCATCCCCTGTGGTGAATGGCATACGTTTTATAAATTTTAAATCGTTGGTTAAAATTGTAGATATGAAATATGATTTAAATTTTGAATCCAGACTTTGGACTTGTGATCGTATATTAAATAATAATGAATAATAAAAATGATAACATATTCATCCCTTTTTCAATTTTCCTACTGTATTTAATTAATTAATAACTATCGGCATTTCTTAAGCAGGTAGTTCGTACTTGAGAAATGATTATTTAATTACATTTTATCGTTATATTTAGATTTCCGCTTTCCATGTCGTTACAATCATCCCCTTGTCGAATTTTTGAAATGCGCGCAACGGTCCTTAGATTAGTGCGCATGCTGTAATTTGCCACCACAGGCCACAAGCTGTCAAATGTCGATTTCAATTTGTTTGTGTTTTGTTTTCCCGTGATTATTAATTATTAGTCCAAGTGTAGGTACCTTAATTATTGTATTGCAGTAAGTATTTTACAATCGTACACAATGCAACTACCTACCACATAGTTCTAAGGATGGCCCCCCTTGTTGTCATTTTCAGATATTTTATATTCAGATACTAAAGTTTAATGTATCCCTTTGTACTTACCTATATTATAATTGTAGCATACTTTATTAGTTGTTATAATAATGACGGCGTTTGTAGGCACCAATTTCTTGAAAAGAAACGGAGGTAGTCTAATTCGGAATGGTAACACTCTTCGAAAAGGAAGTTTGGTGGTCACCATTCAAACGGAACCAATTTGACAAATCATTGAAAATCAGGAGAAATCCCAGATGAAACTTGGACACTTTACGGGGTGTTTAAATCTTATTTTTAAGAAGGTAGGTTCGATCTATTTCAATATTAAGATGCTTTTGTTTATTTAAATCACAACCATTGGTTCTAATTACAACATACGAGTTGTTATATTTATTCGTATTAATTTGCTTTATATCTATTTCAGAGGATTATAAAAAGCTGCAATTAGGTAAATGGAAAAGATCAGAAATCACATCTGATGTACAGAGTGAACAGAAACAAATCAAGGGACTATATGTACAAAAAGCATATTAGTCCTCCGAAAAGATTATTATTGTCAGATGAACATAGTGATATCGAAGAACGTATTGGAAGCCGGCGACTTCCCAAAGTGAAAGAAATGTTGTGCTTACTAGAAGCTGAAAGAGAATATGTTGTTCTTCTAATAACGCTGGTAGGCATTTAAAATCACAAACACAAACATTTCCGAATTCCAAAAAAATACATATACCTATGTTTTGTTTTATGATAATATCAATTTGTTTAATTTATTTTTGATTATTTTTATTTTTTTCTGTAAGATGTGTTTATATTTATTAATTTCATCAAGGACAGTTTTTAAAGTGAAATACCTATTCAAATATAATTAATTGTTTTTTCTTTTATAGTTGGAACTAGCTCGTGTATCCCCACCTCCTCTACTCAGGAAAAAAATACCTTCTCCCAAAAATTGGAAAAGCCAAAAGAAAGTATTCAGCCAATAGGAGCAATCACAGGTGATGTGTTAAGAATGCCAAATGGAGTTTCGCAATTACAAGTAGCACCATCGGCAACACCTGGACACTGGTTTTGAAAATGTAAGCCCTCCAGTTTTTACTATTTTTTACTTACTGGCAAAATATTTTTTATAGTAAAATACGACAGTTTATAAGTAACATTTTTTTTTGTTAAAAAAATATCGATCAGTTCATAAGTTGCAAAGCACATTTTTTTTGTTTAAAAAATGTCGATTTAAATTCTTGGCACAATTGTTATTTATTATTGCAATTGCATTTTGTAACAAAAAATAAAAATATATTTAAAGTAACACAACTGTTTTAATTATAACTCTTCCTATTTTATAATGTAAGATACATAATTGTTACGACGATGTAAAGTAGTTAATAGAATAAAGTCATCTTTTGCTCTGAACAATTTAAAACATGATTTGAATTAGATAAAACTTTAAGGCAACATAATATGATTATCAGACTTTCGTAAATAACATGTTAAATATGACTATTAAAGCTGAAGTTTTCAGAGTGATAAATGTGTGATTTTAAAATGGTTTCTAACAGATCTTATTATTAACGTAAAATTATTTTTTTTGCATATGATATTCTTGGGCCTTTGTAAAGTATTGTTATGGCAAATGCAGTTTTATTGTTAGGTTTATTTAGCATTTGTGTGCTCCATTCAACTAAATTTGATCAATAAAACATGCTCGAGTTTAACTGAAAAGTAATGGTAAAAACAAATTTTCCATGCAGTGTACATTGTGAGAAGCAAATATATATTTCGAAATATCTTTACAATATTTTTTCAGCATAAATGCAGATCTACAAGACGTATGTGTACGATATGCTGTGGGATGAGAACAACCATTAGTATACAGGGTGTCCCAGTAAAAAGTCTCAGGTCGGATATCTTCTAAACAAATAGAGACGTTTTAATTCTGTAAAAGCCAGTTTGTAGCACATAAATAGTGCTTCAGATTTGAATATAAATGAATGGTTTTTGAATATATCAATATGTAGATGGCGCTGGGCTCTAAATAAATCTTATTTCTTTGGGAGAAACTTTAAAATCTGGTTTCTGTGGAAGGGAAATACATTTCTAAGTAGATTTTGTTCTTAGGAAAAAAGGCAAATCTAGCCGTTTTTGAGATGTGTCCAAATATTGCCATTTGTTCCTATTGAATAGTTGTAATCTCTGAAAGATTTCTTTATTCTTTAAAGGCGACAATCTGTATTTCATAAACTATGAAATTTTTATTTATATGAAAGTGCCTTAAATATGCTTTTCTTTTAAAATCACTTAAATAGTGAAATGTTTCGGAAATAATTATTTAACAGGAGCAAATGGCAACGTTTGGATACAAATATCTCAAAAACAGTTGGATTTTTTTTTAAAACAATATTTACTTAGAAATGCATTTCCCTTTACACAAACAACATTTCAAAGTTCCTCCCGTCGAAATATTTCTTGCTCAGTGTAATATATGTATTAAAAATGATTTATATTTAATACTGAAGCACTCTTTATGTACTACAAACTGACTTTTACAGAATTAAAATATCTCTATTCATCTAGAAGATATCCAGCATGGGAGTTTTATGGGGACACCCTGTATAATCTATTTTGAATAAGTATTAAACATTTATTCAATATACTAATGTTTCCTTGCAATATTGAAAGTATACATGGATAATATTGCCTATATGTAGGGAACACATTTGTGTATATTATAACTATATTGTAAAATAAATGTTTATTTCAGAATATGTTTATGTGTCACCAACATGTGTGTGTATATTGCAGAAATATGTATAGTATGTGAAAACCTGTGACAAAACAACCAGTATACAACTTATTTTGAATCAGTATTAAATATTTATTCAATATACCATTGTTGTTTTGCAATATACATTGTATATTGAAAGTATACATGGATAATGTTGCATGTATGTACGGAAAAGGTTTGCGTATATTGTAACTATATTATAGAATAAATGTACATTTCAGAATATGTTTACAACGTGTCAGCAACATACATATGAATATTGCAGGAGTATGTATACAATGTGAAAACCTGTGACAAAACAACCAGTATACAACTTATTTTGAATTAGTTTCAAATATTTATGCAATATACTAATTTTATTTTGGAATATGTATAGTATATCGTAGGAATATGAAAATGCTAATTGGGTTACCTTATTACCACTGATATACTTTCCTTAGCAATACATTTTTATAGAGACTTATAAGATATTTTTAGAAATAGCCGATTGATTCTAAAGAAGTGACTTTTAATTGGAAATACAAATATAAAACAATACCTATTCTATGTGAGACACCACACCAAAGCTGATCAATATTTTTCTGGAATAGCTTATAAGTTCCATTACATACAAATTCAGGTATGCCTGATTGATACTTTTAACCACTATTACTTATTAATCCCCATTGGGTAATATAATACAATGAAATGGATTACCTTATTACCACTGATATACTTTCCTTAGCAATAAATTTTTATAGAGACTTATAAGATATTTTTAGAAATAACCGATTGATTCTAAAGAAGTGACTTTTAATTGGAAATACAAATATAAAACAATACCTTTTCTTTGTGAGACACCACATCAAAGCTGATCAATATTTTTCTGGAATAGCTTATAAGTTTCATAACATACAAATTCAGGTATGCCGGATTGGTACTTTTAACCACTATTACTTATTAATCCCCATTAGGCAATATAATACAATGAAATGGATTACCTTATTGCCACTTATACTTCCCTTTAGGAACAAAAATTTATAAAGACTCGTAAGATTTCTTTAAGAAATAACTGATTCGTTCTGTCGAAGAGGCCTTTAATTGTAAATACATTGATAAAACAGTATACTTTTCTATTTGAAATATCCCATTAAACCTAATCATAATAGAAACTCTTAGATTCACATATACGTGTTATGAGAATCTTTACCAGACCCTTATAGAAACTTAAGCAACTCATGGAACCTCTTAGGTTCGCATGGATCTTTATATTGGTTTGTAAATGTTTTGATTTGGAATTTTCGGCAGGGTAGCTATTCTGTAATTTCACTAATTTCAGTGAACGTGAGCATTTGTCGTGAGAGGAGAGACGAGAGAGCTCATATCACGATCCCTTCCCGGGGAAACAAAAATACTAGCAATATGTAACACCTTGTTGAATGGCGCTTTTGTGCTGACACCTATATTGGTGTATCACATGTGTTGAAACCATTGAATTAGAAGGTATCTAACTCAATGGTTGAAACAGCTTATATGACACAGTGTCACTTTTGTAAAACTCAAGATGGCGGGAGCTGGAGGGTTTACGTGCGGTATCACAGATCACAAATTTAAAAAATGTATTCAAAATAAAACTATTTCTTTCATCCATTTTGGATATAACAAAACTAGAAATTTGCATCAAGCTACACCAAAAATGAAAACGCACTAATCCTTATTGTTTAAATTGAGATTTATAAAAACCCCTTGAAATGTTTTATTTGTTTTTTGTCTCTTGTTTTTCATTTAACAATCAATAATGTACCACCCCGTATATATATGTCATACTGTACACCCCGTATACAGGTATCATACGATGGTTGGTCTGAAAATATGCAGAGCTTGCATTTTTATATCAACGGCCTATGCGCGGTTGAAAGTTAGAGAGTTCCCAAGTCAGCTTTCGTTCGGTGAAGTTGGGAACCCGAAATTTGTAATAGTTTGTCAATATTTACCCAAGTGAAGTTTAATACATACATAATCTTAAATAATTGTCAATTTTTCAACCTTCATTTGGAAGAACTTATTTTTGGATGTAGAGTAAAATACGCTAGTTTAATTTTTCTAATTACGTTAAAATAAAGTGATCGTTCGTCGAGGGACATGATGATATGAGTAAGAGATACTGTCCGCTATATTGTTTTATTGTTTGATATGTCGTATTACATGGTGTAATAATATGTGGGGGTGTTGAAATGCTCTCCACGATTAAGAGTACCTTTTATTGCCATTACATGGAATAGTGTTATATATATAAACATGTTTTTATTTTATTAACGTAAATTGTTTCGATATTTGTAAATTTCCGTTGTCATTTCCGGAAGAAGTTAATTAACTTTAGTAAACAAATTGCTTGTAAAATTTCGATAGGTCATTAAAAGTAACTAAATTCAGAGAACTAGTATTATTCTCTCTCTAAGGGAGTTCTGCCCACTTACCTTTAATATACAGGGCTCACGAATTCACAGCCCCGAAGAGCACTACCTATTAACTATTTATTTCTCTGTTAAATCAGAGTGGTGGCAGCGAAACTACCAACTATTTGGTTAATTTCTTTTATTATTAGTCTTTATTATAACTTACATTTCTAATTTCTGTGTGGTGTGTTGTGGGGTTAATAACCACCCCTCGTTCATTACAATGGCGACACGGTGGGATTAGATTAAAAGAGGAATAATTTCCCCTCACCCCTCTGGTCATTACAATGGTGGCTGTGGAGGGATTACAAGAAAAGTACCCCTTTTCTACCCCCACCCCTCAGGTCGTTACAATAACTATAATTTTTATTTCGCAAGCACACTTGTAGACAACAATCTCTAGCCGGCAAACTGTAACAAAACCGCCCCCTCTCCGAGGGTGCAATCCCCCCTCCGGAGCAGGTGGGCGAGTTATTGTTTTATGAATAGGGTAGCGATTTTTGCTGCCACCAGGTCAGGATATTTTGATTTCCGCCTGACCTCGGAAAATACGGAGTTTCACTGGTTTTCCACAAAGGCACCAACGTTCTCCTCGAGGGTGTAGACCCGGCCACGGTTTAAATACGTGGGCTTGGGGTACAAGGGCAACCAATAGCTTAGGGGTAACTTCAATAACGCCACAAAATTTCGAGTAATATAAGTATAATGTTTAAAAAAGTTAGTTATTACACAAGGACAATGAAGAGTTTACATTTAAATTAAATATACTGCTTATTACCACTGTAGTTAATAAATTATTGTATTCAAAGTTAAATTAAATTGTTACCACTTTAGACAATAACAGTCAATGTTCAAAAGTTAAATGATAAGTATACTAGATCAAATCTTAAGCAAAATTTTTAACAGTGATATGATTATCGGATACTGCTGAGCACCTCTTATACGGTTATATAAGAAAGGCTACTACTACAATAACAATTACTAGACCATATATGTGTACCTGAATAGTGTACCTAGGTATTTATAAAACATTTAACGAAACCCACCAAGGATTTGAGCTCCCACCTAAGACACCCTGCACGTGGAGCTATAAGAAAAGATTAACTAATAACTTACAATCTCTAGGAGAGTCGAATGCCTAGGAGTACCCCCTGCGGTAATTATAACCTGGAAGCAATAAAGCAATTCACTCGTAAAATGAACCGTCTTCGATCTATGTTTAAATGTTAGTAAGTAAACTATAAGCTCTATAGAAAAACCCGAGTACCCAAAATAGACTTACCCTAGCCACAAACTTCGCTCCGGTAAATATCGGTATCCTAGCTGCAATTAGCCACAGTACGCTCCTTTGTATTGTTGGAAGATTTCACACACGCCTCTTAGTGCAGCAAAGCCCTAAGCCAGAACCACCCTGAGTGGCTCTATACACCACTTTACAATACCTTACTTAACCACTTTAGAATTAAAAGAACTTCCAAAAGAGAACCCGCTAAAGAAATAATAACTTTTAACTTTCAAATTGTTCCCGCAATAAAACACATTACTTCCCATTAAGTAACCCTCTACTAAAACTTGGCTATTTCAAACTTCCCAATTGACTAACAAAATCTTCGCTAAAATTGCGGCGTACCGCCACTTCTCTGCCAACAGGATAATTCAACAAAAATCCCTAGTGACTCTAATAATACACTTTAACTTTATTTAACTCTGTATTAACAGTTAATATAAATCGTGACACCCGGCCTCCTTGCCGCCAACCGGATAGTTCAAACCGCCCCGCCTGATTGACTTTTTCTTCCCTCATAATTTCGCCATTTCTAAAACTGCCCTACTACTAAGGTAAAAAGTATTGATTTTTCAAAAATCCTTCAAGTCACTTTACATTTAACTAATTATTCCATTTAATACCGCGACCGCCATCTATCTAACCAACCGGAACCTTCCGTTTTCCCGCGCCGGTTTCTACATCTGGACGGCCATGCGGTCCATTCCCTATACTTATTCGTCATATGCATATACATATTAACTATATACTGGTAATACGCTATAAGCCAGTATGTACGGAATTGAGGCTAGAGAAGGAGATGATTTTCCATCTCTATGGAGGACTTTGGATCCAACGCGCACGCTCCCACGACACATCGCGCTTTTGTAATAGGTCAGTGGCCATGTGGCCAATTTCTTCGATTAGATTGTGACCATTTACCTTCTATATTCAGTTGAACGGTCACAATCTCGCGTCACTAAGGCATGCGCACCATACCCAAAGTCCTCTTAAAGGATAGGGAGACAGGCTTTCCTTGGCGTCAAGTTAAGAACGAAACTCATAGTATATAGTTAATATGTATATGGTCATATGACACTGGTATCCTCAAGTTATGGCTTCCGCCGACTCTCGACTTAATTCCTAGATGTCGCACCATATATTAAACCCTACAACTGGTCATGGGTAGAAACATATATAAGGTATGCTCGTCCGGGCTACCAGAATTTGACTTTTCTGCGAATGGAACCAACGGGAATCATATTGGATATATCATAGAATATTGACAGAGAATCGTAATATTCTGTGATATTACTGCACATTTCAAGTTTTTATAATATTATCCCTCAACATTGTACCCCTGCAACCAGGTGTAAAAGTAGCCGTGTTGGGGTGCGTAACTGCGTAATATCATTTTTGTGTTTGGTTTCTCTATGGTGTGATATTTTTGAGGTTAAAAAAGAAACGATTATTTATAATAAACTTAAGACATGGTTGGGTGCAGTATAAACAGTTGCAAAAATGAGAGTGGAACTTCAACTGAAAGAAATGTCTCTTTCGGTTCCCAAAAAATGAAGAATATCGAGAAAATGGTTAGAAATTTGTCCAGTAAAACCTGATCATATCAAACACGGTAATAATAAAAACAATAATTATTTAATACATTGGCTTATTTACAATTACAACTATATGTATTAGTAAAAGATGTACCTATTTACGATATAAAAGTTTGCATTTGTTATTTAACACAAATGTGGTCAGAAATAAAAATTGTTTTTTTTACAGCTCGCATTTGTTCAGTGCATTTTAAGAGGGCAGATTTTAAAGCGACTCCAGAGTAAGTATCTCAAAAATGTTGAAAACTATTCTCCAACGGATATCCGTGTCCTTCTGCCTCATGCAGTACCTATAGAACATTTGGCAAGAATCATTCTCCAAGATATAACGTACAAAGCAAAAAGTAAGAACAAGTAAACATATATTCATGCATATCGTTTAATTTCAAAGAAAAGTTAGTATGCAGTATGATACGTAAATCTAGGATATCTAAAACTGTACGAGTATTTAGATTTTATTCTGTATTTGATTAATGACGATTACATCTCTTGTCAAGATCTCTATAATATACCTACTCTATATGTTGTAAAAAGTCTCAGTATAATACTTATTTTAGTTATTAAGTATAGTATGTTTATTTTGTTATATAGAATAAAAGTATAAAATAAGACGAGTGTATGATATTTCTTGTGTGACTGTCCGGTATACCCTCACAAGGTGTCAATACAATTAGAAGTTATATTACCTGTGGTGTATGTATTTTTCGTAAATATTGGTTGAAATTTACTATGACGATAGCATTTGTAACTAAAAAGATTAATATTGTTGTACAAATAACTTATATATTACATATAATATATTCTTTATATTAAAAAATTGACATATCATAAAATCGTACTAAAAACTATATAGTATTCATGAGCCTTTTGATAAATATTGATTATATAGAACTATATATACAGGGTGATTCACGTAGGCCATTCATTAGAAGTTTTTCAACTTGTAGTTGGATTCGAAACTTGAAACTTGGTATGCAGCCATAATCGATCATGCCCGTTCTATCTAAAATATTTTCATTCCTCCAACTATACAGGGTGTGCCAAAAATTGGTACCAACTTTCTTATTTTAAATGGAAACCTATATTTTTCTTTACATGGTTCGATTGGTCTTCTAATTCTGAGTTTAGAGAACCCAAGTTATGTTAACTTATCTATTACAATTTTTGACATATGTCCAATTTTTTGAAAAAAATTGCCGCTGTAGTAGTTTACGAACAAATTTGTATCTCGCAAACCTTTCAAAATTGTGAAACCAAATTTGTGAAGCAGTTAGCTGGAAGTCCAGGCTAACTTTTAATGTCCCATCGGTGGTCCCATTTTGTACCATATGGGCGCAGTCGATTTTCAAATGTCGCAATCAAAAATTGTCAAAAAGTCAATTTTTTCAAATGGCACCTACTATTTTTTTTCACACCATTCGAAAGAAAATTGAATTTTAGGGTGAGTTACTTAAGCATTCCCTATACCTAACTTCACGACATATCGAATTATTCAATAAAAATCAAGAAATACCTTATCTTGCCAAGAGATTCCTTACTTCATCAAGTATGCCATGGAAACAAAAGACAGTTGTAATAATTTTTAAAGAAAAATATGGATTCTTATTTAATTACACACAACACCAACACATTATTATTAACGAACAAGAACAATGTTGACGAAATTCTGTCAGTGAAAACGGTGCACACATTGAGCATTTGTATTGAAATAATTATTTTGTTAATCTGTTTATTTGTTGTTATTTTGTTGTTATTATTTATTATTGCAATACGATTTTTGAATAAAAATTAAAATGAAATGATTGTTTCCAAAGCCTAGTGCCCTTGAGAAAAAAAAAACAATATTTTTTTCAAAAAATGGCAATAACTCAAAAACGACTGTAGATAGACACACACAATGTTAATAAAAGTGGCCCTAAAATTCAATTTTGCATTGATTTCTGGCGTCAGAAATGGTAGGCGCAATGTGCTACGCAATCTGTTGAAAGTAGAATAATAGAATATTTGAACAAAAATATGGTGGTCACATTGAACATTTACGTCAGAATTTCGTCAACATTGTTCTTGTTCATTAATAATAATTTGTTGGTGTTGTGTGTAATTAAATAACAATCCATATTTTTCTTTAAAAATTATTACAACTGTCTTTTGTTTCCATGGCATACTTGATGAAGTAAGGAATCTCTCGGCAAGACAAGGTATTTCTTGATTTTTATTGAATAACTCGATATGTGGTGAAGTTAGGTATAGGGAATGCTTAAGTAACTCACCCTAAAATTCAATTTTCTTTCGAATGGTGTGAAAAAAAATAGTAGGTGCCATATGAAAAAATTGACTTTTTGACAATTTTTAATTGCGACATTTGAAAATCGACTGCGCCCATATGGTACAAAATGGGACCACCGATGGGACATCAAAAGTTAGCCTGGACTTCCAGCTAACTGCTTCACAAATTTGGTTTCATAATTTTGAAAGGTTTGCGAGATACAAATTTGTTCGTAAACTACTACAGCGGCAATTTTTTTCAAACAATTGGACATATGTCAAAAATTGTAATAGATAAGTTAACATAACTTAGATTCTCTAAACTCAGAATTAGAAGACCAATCGAACCATGTAAAGAAAATATAGGTTTCCATTTAAAATAAGAAAGTTGGTACCAATTTTTGGCACACCCTGTATAGTTGGAGGACTGAAAATATTTTATATAGAACGGGCATGATTGATTATGGCTGCATACCAAATTTCAAGTTTTGAATCCAACTGCAAGTTGAAAAACTTCTAATGAATGACCTACGTGAATCACCCTGTATATGTACGTTAATTTTTTTAGTATTGATAACTTAACCTATAAACTCTTTAAATCGCCGAACTAAATCATATAAAATATATACCTATATACTGCATGAAAGAAGTACTTTTTTACCACATTTTTTACAAAGAATGTCTTGCATATCCATAACACGGTAGTAAAAATGCACTAAAATTACAATGAAAATTTGCTACATCAATGTTGAAATGTATGTATGTACAATCTTACATTATTATCCAAAACCATTCCAAAATGTTTCCAAATGAGTAATATTTCGTCAAATTTAAACCTTATTTCCAAAATGTTTTTAAATGGTGTGTGGAATCATCTCCTTTTGTACAAAAGAATAAACTACATTATTTGAAATATGCGCACGAAACGCTATTGGTCCGATTATCAATATGGTTCCCGTTGGTTCCAAAGCATATGATTGGTTACTGCAAAAGCTGCGCAACAGCATACCTGTATACATTTCTACCATGCAACTGGTGACTTGAATAAGGCCACTCAGCGGTATTTTCTTGGAGCTTTGGAACCCGAATTCGGAGAGGCTTCTCACGTTAGCCCGTACCGATAACGCGTTATCGCAGGAAGTCTCAAGTGTCCTTCCTGTAGCCCAGTCTAAACAATCCAAGGTAAATAGAACTTCATCGTACATGGTGTCTGGCGTACACAATTTTCCTCCATGGTGTATCTAATTATCTAACGAGTAACTAATATACTCTACCCCTTATTGACAATAGCGCTATACCCCAGAGGGGGGTAGTTTTTGCTACAAAACCGTTATGAAGCATTTTTTGTGTGGCTGTTAGTAGCTCTCTGGGAATCCGCGAATCCCGCATCGTATTATTAAACAGTTCTGCTGTGTTGCATTTTCAACACTGCTGATACTGATATACTGATAGATACTTTAGCGCCAATGACGTATGGTACTTGAAACCATTTTGCTCTATTATGACACAATTGTGTTGATACTTTGTGTTGACACGTATTGTTTCAACACAAGAAAATTTAGAGTGTTACCCATGACTAAAAAATACTATTCTTTAGCTTGGACTTTGCGACGGTAGTAGGCTCTTTGTCCTTGTCGCGCACCTCGTACCCTCTCTCATCTCCACTGTTTTACAAAGCAACACAGCCTTACCCGGTGCTCTTTGATTTCCAACAAATAACGTCAATTGTCGTTAATCGTCACCTCCCGTCATGTACTATGCGACAATAAAGAAGCTTTGTTTTGGTTCTAACAAGAACGGTTCTAGAACAGTTCCCATCATGCGCAGTAAAGAAACAGTAATGAGCAGTACACTAAAATTCATAATCTCTTAAACTGCGCCAGACGGGAACGGTTCTTGAATTCTGAAAATTTATAACCAAAACAAACCTAGAGAGAACGAACCGCGTGAGAGGGATGAGAAGCCTACAGCCCCCCGCTGCTTATACATTACGCTTATCGAGCTTGTCCAACACCATCTATAGACATCTATAGACGTCTATAGGTGGTGTTGGCTTGTCTCCTCTATTTGTTAAACTCTTTGATTCTGTAACTACAGTGACTACACGTGGACGTGAAGTGATCGTTCCAGCGTTGCCAACAGTTGTTCCTACATTTCAACCAATAGAATTGCCGCAACGCCATGATAGAAGGTCGTGCGTTGTATGATGGGAAATGTATCTTGTCAAAATACGAGTTTGCGAGTTTCTAACATTCAAAATGAGTGCAATATCTATTATTTTGTAAAAGTGACATAATTTTCTGTTAGGCTAGGAATTCGTTTCGACCCGATGAAAAGTACCATTTTTATTAAATGATATAATTGAATGATATAATTTTTATTAAATGAGTGGAAAACAACAAACAATTTTTATTAAATGAGTGGAAAACAACTACAGCTTCTGTGGAACATTTACAAATCAGTTCACAAAAAGATGCCAAAAAATGTAGTAACTGGGAAAGAGTAACAACCATTTTAAATGCTGTCCCTGGAAAGTAATAAAAATAATTCGGAGCAATGGAGGAAAGCAAATTTAAATTGTAATATAATAATTGGATTGTACATAATCTGACTTGTGTAATATATTGTATGATATCACCAAGCATGTTCTTTATTTAGGTACTTAATTATAAAAGCCCTATCTGCTAAGCCGAAGAGATTGCTCATGCAATGAAGTTGCCGTTCTTTTTGAGGATTTTCCCAGTAAACTGAAGGTCTCATAGTGCCTCATTGATAATTTAGTACATCGGCAATATTCATCGCCCTTTAATCCCTACAGTTTAAGTAACACAAAACTCATTGTATGATCTAATACGAAAATAACTTCAAATATACAAATATCATGCCACCGATATCCAAATAAAATGACAGTTTGCCCAAAAGTGAGGTTATCCCACTAAACATGAAATAATTACCGAAATAAAACAGTAATGTATCATCGTTACTTTGTAACATTATTCTATAGATAATTTTAACGTTTATATAACAAGTATGTTATAGATTATGTCCCAGTCAGCAAAGTTACAAAGTTATATTATTAAAAAAACAACATTAAAGCAATATCCTCTCAACATATCTACATTAATGTTTTAATGCTATATTTTAAAAACTACATTATGACTACATTTTGTAAATGTAACAAAATAAACGTTTTAATTTGATTACTACAATAATATTTCAGTAATATTAAAAGAAATATAATTTATATATATATATATATATATATATATATATATATATATATTTCCATTTTTTATCCATTCAATTTTAGAGTTGTGTAAATGTCATTCAGCCATCTCCAAACCAAAAGAAAGAACATAGAGGGGAAGCATCATTAAAGAATCTTGTAGCTATCATTTAAAGATCACCCTGTAAATATTTATAAAATATAAAATTGTAAAAATGTTAACAAACAGTACATCAAAAGAACATTATTTAAATATAATTTTCATAATTAAATTATATTTCTTTTAATATTACTGAAATATTATTGTAGTAATCAAATTAAAACGTTTATTTTGTTACATTTACAAAATGTAGTCATAATGTAGTTTTTAAAATATAGCATTAAAACATTAATGTAGATATGTTGAGAGGATATTGCTTTAATGTTGTTTTTTTAATAATATAACTTTGTAACATTGCTGACTGGGACATAATCTATAACATACTTGTTATATAAACGTTAAAATTATCTATAGAATAATGTTACAAAGTAACGATGATACATTACTGTTTTATTTCGGTAATTATTTCATGTTTAGTGGGATAACCTCACTTTTGGGCAAACTGTCATTTTATTTGGATATCGGTGGCATGATATTTGTATATTTGAAGTTATTTTCGTATTAGATCATACAATGAGTTTTGTGTTACTTAAACTGTAGGGATTAAAGGGCGATGAATATTGCCGATGTACTAAATTATCAATGAGGCACTATGAGACCTTCAGTTTACTGGGAAAATCCTCAAAAAGAACGGCAACTTCATTGCATGAGCAATCTCTTCGGCTTAGCAGATAGGGCTTTTATAATTAAGTACCTAAATAAAGAACATGCTTGGTGATATCATACAATATATTACACAAGTCAGATTATGTACAATCCAATTATTATATTACAATTTAAATTTGCTTTCCTCCATTGCTCCGAATTATTTTTATTACTTTCCAGGGACAGCATTTAAAATGGTTGTTACTCTTTCCCAGTTACTACATTTTTTGGCATCTTTTTGTGAACTGATTTGTAAATGTTCCACAGAAGCTGTAGTTGTTTTCCACTCATTTAATAAAAATTGTTTGTTGTTTTCCACTCATTTAATAAAAATTATATCATTCAATTATATCATTTAATAAAAATGGTACTTTTCATCGGGTCGAAACGAATTCCTAGCCTAACAGAAAATTATGTCACTTTTACAAAATAATAGATATTGCACTCATTTTGAATGTTAGAAACTCGCAAACTCGTATTTTGACAAGATACATTTCCCATCATACAACGCACGACCTTCTATCATGGCGTTGCGGCAATTCTATTGGTTGAAATGTAGGAACAACTGTTGGCAACGCTGGAACGATCACTTCACGTCCACGTGTAGTCACTGTAGTTACAGAATCAAAGAGTTTAACAAATAGAGGAGACAAGCCAACACCACCTATAGACGTCTATAGATGTCTATAGATGGTGTTGGACAAGCTCGATAAGCGTAATGTATAAGCAGCGGGGGGCTGTAGGCTTCTCATCCCTCTCACGCGGTTCGTTCTCTCTAGGTTTGTTTTGGTTATAAATTTTCAGAATTCAAGAACCGTTCCCGTCTGGCGCAGTTTAAGAGATTATGAATTTTAGTGTACTGCTCATTACTGTTTCTTTACTGCGCATGATGGGAACTGTTCTAGAACCGTTCTTGTTAGAACCAAAACAAAGCTTCTTTATTGTCGCATAGTACATGACGGGAGGTGACGATTAACGACAATTGACGTTATTTGTTGGAAATCAAAGAGCACCGGGTAAGGCTGTGTTGCTTTGTAAAACAGTGGAGATGAGAGAGGGTACGAGGTGCGCGACAAGGACAAAGAGCCTACTACCGTCGCAAAGTCCAAGCTAAAGAATAGTATTTTTTAGTCATGGGTAACACTCTAAATTTTCTTGTGTTGAAACAATACGTGTCAACACAAAGTATCAACACAATTGTGTCATAATAGAGCAAAATGGTTTCAAGTACCATACGTCATTGGCGCTAAAGTATCTATCAGTATATCAGTATCAGCAGTGTTGAAAATGCAACACAGCAGAACTGTTTAATAATACGATGCGGGATTCGCGGATTCCCAGAGAGCTACTAACAGCCACACAAAAAATGCTTCATAACGGTTTTGTAGCAAAAACTACCCCCCTCTGGGGTATAGCGCTATTGTCAATAAGGGGTAGAGTATATTAGTTACTCGTTAGATAATTAGATACACCATGGAGGAAAATTGTGTACGCCAGACACCATGTACGATGAAGTTCTATTTACCTTGGATTGTTTAGACTGGGCTACAGGAAGGACACTTGAGACTTCCTGCGATAACGCGTTATCGGTACGGGCTAACGTGAGAAGCCTCTCCGAATTCGGGTTCCAAAGCTCCAAGAAAATACCGCTGAGTGGCCTTATTCAAGTCACCAGTTGCATGGTAGAAATGTATACAGGTATGCTGTTGCGCAGCTTTTGCAGTAACCAATCATATGCTTTGGAACCAACGGGAACCATATTGATAATCGGACCAATAGCGTTTCGTGCGCATATTTCAAATAATGTAGTTTATTCTTTTGTACAAAAGGAGATGATTCCACACACCATTTAAAAACATTTTGGAAATAAGGTTTAAATTTGACGAAATAATATAATAAAACAAAATATTTCTGTCTATCACCTCTATGAATCCTTATTTTCATAAGGATAGTAAACCAAACTGCAACGAATTGCTAGTCTGGCCGCGTTAAGGATAAAAATCACATTTTATCACAAAACGCTTGGTTTTGATTGAAACAAATACCAGCCGAAAGATTTATACCTAATTAAAGGCATTTTGAGCTATTAAATATTTAAATGTGAGCCTATATATATATATATATATATTATATATATATATGTCGGATTGCGGAATGTGGGATCAGTTTTTGTATATACATGCGGAATGTGAGATCATGAGATCCGATGCCCGGATCTCAGATCGTAATGGTCTATTACTTGGTGTATTTAAGGTGTCAGGGTGCTATAGGCAACATATTATGCGGAGCTCATTTTCCTTGTTTTCTCTCATGTATAAAACCGTAGCAGTTCTGTGTTTGACAGTATGGTGGCGCTGTTGCTACTTATGTATTTAGCAAACAGGTACCTTTTAAGATCAAACGAGATCCGAAATTTGGCAATGCTGTTTGGATTTATTTGTAGCAGCAAATACCTTTGCTTTTATATAAGTACATCAGTTTTTAACCAAATAACATTAAACGCAACGGATTTTAAATTAGAACGAGTGCAATGATAATGGAAACTTGAACACGAAGTAAACAACATCTCGATTTAGCGTTAAAACAAGGAAGTAAAAGTTTGCATTATTAGGCAGAATAATTAATTTCTATATGACACCGAGCGTGTTAATTATTCAGTATTGTAAGGTGGTTTAAGTACTTTGTGGAGAAACTTGCGCGAAATCTCGAAAGAAGACCTCGTGTCCGTGACTTCCCTTGGATTTTATTGAAAAGATCTATTTAAAAAAATAAATGTTTACGTACCTAATTAATTTATTAAATTAGGGCAAAATTCTAACGGGAACGTATTTGAAAAATAATTACTATTTTTGGTTATATATGTGATTGCTTCGGGTTTGGGTACAAATAAAATCTAATTCTTCTATTACTTAGGTATAACACAAAATGATTTATTTTTTCTCTGCAATTTTAATACACTTATAATACGTAAGCTTTAAACATTGCAAAATCCGAAAAAATTAACCAAACTGACACCAAAAGTTTCAACCCCTTGGTAAAAAATATTGAATTTATCATTTCTGAGCATTAGTGGCATAAATATTTTAAAAAATCATAATAAAAGTTATACCCGAAACAAAGCATTACTTTTGCCCTTTCCAAGATTTGTTTGCCTAATATCGTCTTTTTATTTTATTTTAATGATAAAAATTGTATCTGGGACCTTGTGTATGAATTGCAATTGGGTACGGCGCTCTATAAAGTTTTAATATGGTAAAAGATATTTATTCTATAGATACATAGAAGGCAAAAACCATTGACTGATACATTCATTACAGTATCTCCATAATATACCGGGAGCTATGTGGTCTTTTTGAAAACTCATCGTTGCGTGAATTTTGTGTGCGTTAATTAATTTTATCGAACATAATTCATGTCAAAATAGACTTAATGCATATGTCAGACCCGTCAGTTTGGTTATAGTCCAAGATAACGTGCAATTCGCTATTTTTATTTTCATTCATTTTATTGTCATTCAAAATTTGTATTAACTCCTGTATCAGGTGAGATCGAACTCCCCTGATGTTAACATCTCTTCTAGTTGTCAGTTGGTGTATTATTTCCATATTTGTTGGTCTCCTTGTAAATCAAAATTTAATTTTTAATAAAGCTTTAATATATTTCATGTTTCGTTTGTGCTAATTATGGCCGAGTTTTCACCAATAAAAAATAGAAAAATTATTGATGAATTCCAGATATCACAATACCATATTCCCATATATTTTGAACTGCTGGACACGAATTTGAGGTGCTAATTGTTAAGTTTCTCACCATTTTTTTAAATCGCGAAAAACATTGTATTTAATGCCTAAATATGTTTGTCGCGATTTAAAAAAAATGTGCGAAATTTTGCAATTTAGATCTCAAATCGTGTTCAGCGGTTTAAAATACATGGGAATATGGTATTTTAATCTCTGGATTTTTTATGTACGTCTATGAATAAATCATTTAGATAATCGAGTACTTTCAAGTATTTTCTAACATTTTAAAGTAAATTATTTTCTGTTTGCATATAGGCATAAAACATATTCTTTATATATAGAATTTGGCAAATAGCAGAAAGTAATTCACGGAAAATAAAAAGAAACTCTATCTAAAAATATTAATTTCCAATCTTGGCATTTCATTGATATCTGCATTCAAAAATGAATTGGTCTATTTCTTATTTCACAATTCTTATTGTAACACTATATAGCATCCACATAGCCTCTCAATAGTGCAAGAATATAGCATTTCTAGTTTACTTCTGTTATTAAAAAAATAATAAAAATATGATTTTTTTTCAAATTGACACAATTTGGTTTTTAAGGATGGTGGTAACATTTTCTTAAATCCCTATTTACTTAAAAATTGACTCCATTTTTCCGCCAATTCTATGGAATAAATTAAATAGGTTTATGTGCTTTCAGTTATCGTGAAGAGATGCACAACTTACCTAAGTTTCAAATAAATCGATTAATTAATAACTGATTCACGAAGGTATGTAACCATGAAAAGTGTAGAACTAAGCAATTTAAAAAACCGCTGCCTAAGGTATCACTACTTCCACATCCAGATTTTCCATCCAAGTCTCTTTAAAGGAAAGTATTTTGACTATATTTGCACTTTAGCATGTAGAAATAATTGGTCATAAAACTTTAATAATATTTGAGGCAGATATCAAAAAAAATTTGAAATGTTGATTTCTAGGATATACGCCAAAAATTTTCTGGACTCTTATTAGCTTCCTCCACCTATTGTCCCCAATACACCCCCCCCTTTAACGGAATCATCACAATATATAATCTAGTTCCAGATGTCGTTATAATACCTACGCGTACCAAATTTCAAGTGAATATGTCAATTATATTTTATCAACCCCTTTAATAATGGTGTGGGGGTAGTGGAGGGGTTCAAATATGTTATAAAAAAATCTGAGGCCTTGGCTTCTAGTACATACATCAAACCCTAAGTTTCTGTACTCTTACCAGCTTGTTTCACTTATTTCTCCATATTCACCCCTATTTAACCCCCAACCCTTCAACGGAATCACATCAAAATGTAATCAAGTTCCAGATGTCGTTATAACATATGGACAGCATTAAACAGAAAGGAACCAACACCCTCAGCTAAAATCAAGAAACAAGCTTGCAAAGAAAGGTTTTGCATCTTAATTACAATATTTAAACTACACCATTAAATTCTTATAAGGAAAATGAGTTGGACTTTTTCAGCTGAACACACATTACGATATTCTACATTTAAATAAATTAAGAAACAAATTTTTTAAATTTTGTGGGTTGGCTTCTTTCTGTTTAATGCCGTCCATATATGTGTACCTACCAAATTTCAAGTCAATATCTAAATTTAATTTTATCAACCCACTTTAATAATGGAGTGGGGGCCGTGAGAGCGTTAAAAAATATTATTAAAAAATTAGAGGCTTTGACTTCTAGTATATACACCAAATTCCAAGTTTCTGTACTCTTACCAGCTTGCTTCACTTATTTTCGCCTATTTACCCCTATTTAACACTCAACCCCTCAACGTAATCATCTCATAATATAATCTAATTATAAATGTAATAATACATACATGCACCAAATTTTAAGTGAAAATCTCAATTTTATTTAATAAACCCTTTTAATAATGGAGTAGGGGTGGTGAGAGGAATTGAAAATATAAAAAAATCTGAGGCCTTGGCTTCTAGTATATACACCAAATCCCAACTTTTTGTACTCTTACCAGCTTGTTTTACTTATTTTGCCATATTCAACCCTATTTAATCCCCAACTCTTCAACGGTATTATTTCAAAATATAATCTAGTTCCAGGTGTCGTGTACCAAATTTCAAGTGAATATCTCAATTTTATTTTGTCAACCCCTTTTTTTGATGGCGTGGGGTGGTGAGGGCGGGTATGGAAATTTTATAAAAAAATCTGAGGCCTTAGCTTCTAGTATATACACCAAATTTCAAGTTTCTGTACTCTTACCAGCTTGCTTTAGTTATTTTCCCCTATATACCTCTATTCAACCCCCAACCTTTCAACAAAATCTTCTCAAAATATAAACTACTTCTAGATATCGCTATAATATATACGTGTACCAAATTTCAAGTGAATGTCTCAATTTTATTTTATTAACCCCTTTTATAATGGAGTGGGGGCGGTTGGTGATGGAAATATTAATAAAAACTCTGAGGCCTTGGCTTCTAGTATATACACCAAATCCAAATTTTGATGCTCTTACCAGGTTGCTTTACTTATTTTCTCCTATTTACCCCCCACTCTTCACCGGATAAGTTCAAAAAACAATTCAGTTCCAGATCTCGTTGTAGTACATATGTGTATAAAATTTCAAGTCAATATCTTTAACCCTTCCAGAGATATCTTGCGCACAAAAAAAAGTTACAGACCGACAGACAGAATTTTTTTTTCGCTCAAATTTAACATCTCGACACTTCATGATATTCCAAACCTATTTCAACAAAAAAAAATTGAAATTTTTGTTACGATTACTAACTATACTTCCACTCCACTATGTGGATGTGGAAGTAATTATATATTTCTACCCAAGGCAAACATATAATTTTCTAGCATAGAACGCTAACAACAATTTACTTACGTAGTTAGTAGTTCTTCATGCAATATAGATATTAGTTTTATATAATATATAATTTACACTACTTGTTAAGCCGATTTTTTCTTTTTGTTAAATCTAGTCCTCTCACAAGGCAATAGCTTAACACGCAACCGCGATTGATGGCGTGGTGCTGTTAAATGTACCATATAGTAAAAAGAGGCCGACTAGAATAATAATTACATGGGTCATAGAACGTCTGTCTTGATGTTGTGTTGATATACCGGATGGTCCACTTTTGTAACTTTTCAATTCACGAGGGAATTATTTTGAAATTTGGTACAGCGAGATATTTAACATTAATTGACGCAAACGACCGATTTCCGGTTTCGATGTAATTTACAACAAAATCAAATTTTTAAATCGTACAACCTTTATATTTTTGCAGCTGTGGATCCTACTGGCCTAAACACATATGATATATATTTCGATTTTATTTTTTTTTGTTTTAGTACCTACAAGTACAGCGATATTAATTTCTCATTAAAAACTATATTTATTTTTGAATGGAACTTTTGTGTCAAAATTTGTTATTCAATTAGACTATTAATTATTTTGAATTACTTGGCCCTGAGCAGGTTTAACTTATCAAACCCACTTAATATCACTACACTAAATCTGAAATAATCCACTGATCCATTCAAAAGTTACAAGAGTGTTCGTATGGTCTGTGCCACCTGGTATACAACTGCTTTGTATGAAGTATTTAGCAGACTCTTCTAAGTTTAACCAATATTTTATAACAGCACATCCCTGAAACAACTTATAGACAATATATACACTGAGTGTAAATAAGGTCATACTATAACAAAAAGAGATCCGTAAAGTGGGCAACATTGCAGGATCTCGCGTGTCGCAAAATTACGTAGATATATTTTTGTATTTCCCAACGGATCCCATATTATTCTATTTTACATGGATCTCGTATTGTTGCAATTCACCTGCAATTATAACTTTCACAATAATGGATAAATCTTACCCCTCTTATTAAATTCTAGAGACTATTTTTGCCGTAATTAAAAGCCCACATTGTCTTGTCTCTAACTAATTTTTAACGGGTGGATCTCAGGTTGTCCATGTATATCATGGATCTCGGATTACTCTTTTCGGAGTATATATATATATATATATATATATATATATATTATATATATATATATATATATATATATATATATATATATATATATATAATATAATATATATATATATATATATATATATATATATATATATATATATATATATATATATAGGCTCACATTTAAATATTTAATAGCTCAAAATGCAAGGAATATAATATGCTACTGTACAGTATAGTCGCCATTACATTCCTTGCACTTTGTGCTGTTAGATTTTTAAATGTGATCTTATATTTTCACTTTTATTCCCTTCAGTTTTAGAATTGTGTAAATGTGATTCAATCATTTACAAACAAAAAGTGAAAAAGCAGAAGAAACGTAGGTATTATGTGAAAGAACCTTGTACCTATCAATTAAAGACCACCCTGTAAATAATTATAAAATATAAAATTGTGTCATAGAATCATAAAAATTAATTTGAGAATATTAGGTGTTTTCACTATGTGCAAATTTACTTTTTTGATATTATTAAAATGAAGTACTTGTTATGCTAAATCACTTACTGATATTTAAACAGCATTCTATCGTCCATCAAATTAAAATTTCAACAAATAAATAACATAAAGTTTTAGTATTTGAACGAGTACGCAAAACACGCGGTGACGTCATCGGTTATATTAATTTCTTAAATCGCGTTTAAAAATTGTTAATCACAACATTTTATTCACTTTATTTACGTTTTACATGTGATTAAATAAGTAACGCCTACCTAATACGGGATTTGTAGAAGCTGCTTTAGGAAACAGCGTGTTTATAACACAAAATGACACTGACAATATAACTGATGGCGTCATGAGTGCGTAATGAATTGATGTAGTGTTTTGGCAAAAACAATTTCAATGCAAAATTAAAATGGCTTATTTAAAGGTATTATTCGACTGTTTCTCAAAATTCAAGTGTTTTTAACTATTATAAAGCATTATCTTCACAGTGAAAGTGAATTAGAAATTTGTGAGAACACCTAATTATATGTGCATGTATGACACAATACACTTTTAGCATTTCAAAACCGCTTGCATTTTACAAATTGTTCACAAATTATTAATAACAAAGCACCAAATATAACTTTTGTGCCTTTCAATGTTGTTTAGAATAGGTGAATTTAAAAAATTAGTTAATGATATATACTTGAAATCCAGAATTACTTAATATATTTAGTTATATTTATAAAAATAAGCGACTTCCAGCTTCCTTCTCTTATGGGCACACGTTTGTGTCTTTCCCGCACAGTAAGGTATCTCGGGGTAACCTTGGACTCCAAGCTGTCATGGAAGGACCACGTTGAAGCCCAAACGAGGAAAGCGTGCGCCTCCTTATGGATGTGCAAACGCATCTTCGGTCCAAAATGGGGAATAAGTCCGAAGATTGCTCTTTGGACATACACCACCATGGTGAAACCCCTAATAACATAAGCGGCACTAGTGTGGTGGCGCTGCCAGGAGCGTTCCACAATTAGGGCTCGCCTATGTCAAGTTCAAAGGCTAGCTTGCCTTGGAATTACAGGAGCTATCAGAACCACTCCAACGATAGCAATGGAGGCCATTCTTGGACTCACTCCCTTGCATATCGAGGTAGAACTAGAAGCTAAAAAGGCAGCAGCAAATAGACTGTTCAAAAATGGAATGTGGAATGGGACTGGCCGTGGATGGGGGCACACAAAGGCCCTTGATCTGCCGGTAAGGGACCGGGTCATCACCCAAGCGGAGGATGACCGGTGTCTCCCTGTCTATAATTTCACTATTCCATACTCAGCGGTGTTTCCCAGTTTAGAGGACTGGGAGCGCGATAAAAACCATCTTCTGAGTCCCAAAGGTCTCGAGTGGTACACAGACGGATCTAAGACTCAGGAGGGAACTGGTGCTGGTATACACGGCTGCAAACCAAGGGCTCGTATATCGGTGCCACTTGGAAGGTATCCTAGTGTATTCCAAGCAGAAGTATATGCCATATTGGTGTGTGCAAGCGAGAATCTCAGGAGAGGTATCGCCAACAAACATATTTATATATGTAGCGACAGCCAAGCAGCCTTGAGGGCTCTTGTGTCAAACAAAGTGACCTCAAGACTAGTTTTAAACTGTCGGAATATTTTGACAGAACTGTGTGAACACAACTCTGTCAAACTCATATGGGTGCCCGGTCACAGAGGTGTAGAGGGCAACGAAGAAGCAGACCGATTGGCGGGAGAAGGAGCAATAACTCCGTTCCCTGGTCCTGAGCCAGCCTTCGGTTTGCCAAGAAGTCTGATTCAATCAGAGTTACGAGACTGGGCCACTGCAAGGTTCAGCAACTATTGGACCCAGGCCCCTGGAATGAGGCAGTCGAGGCTCCATATAAAGGGGCCCTCGACTGACTCAACCATTAAGTGGCTGCTTGGGCTCGATAGAGAAAAAATGAGACGGATAGTAGGCTTGTTAACAGGACACTGTCCTCTGAACAAACATCTTCACACAATGGGGTTGAAAAACAGCCCTATTTGTAGGATGTGTGGAGTGGAGGATGAAACCACCACTCATATCCTATGCAATTGCGCACCCTTAGGTGCATTAAGGTATGGGCATCTCCAAAGGCAATTTTTACAGCCGGAGGAGTTACGGGATCAACCATGGAAGAGACTGCTATCCTTTGCGGAGAGCACTGGTCTCTTCTAGAAGATCCCACATGACGCGAATGCACAATGGGCCGACAGGCCTGAGTGCTGCGGATTCCACAGATCTGCTCGCGCGATAATAATAATAATAGTTATATTTCGAATTTTAAAATCAAATAAAGTGCATATGTATTAGAAACATCTTAGAGATGACTTGTGCGACAACTAAACAGAATTATTGTTACGATATTTTGAGAAATCGTAAAATAACAAGAGTTCCTGGACTATAAACAATTATTATATTACTTTTTGATACTCAGGAGACGTCTGTAAGCGAGCGTGCAAAGCCTTGTGTTTTGTTGCTCTTCATATGCGATAAGAAAATAAGTAAAAAACGATCAAGTTTTTAAAAAAAGAATGAGCGTTCTAGAGAGAAGTACGGAAGGCAAGGTAACGGCCGTGTGGTAGTTTTGATTAAGTATTTCGTAATTTGCGGATAAAATATACCCATAGTGCCACTAAGAGGGAGTCTAATTAAGGATTAGTTATTTGGTCAAAGATACCCTCTTTAGCATTTTATTTATATGTGTTTTTGGATATTAGATAACCTTGCATAATTGTATAAACGTCTCCTGTTGATGTTAGGGAAAATCGGCACGAGGAGGTAAGCGTTTTGCATTAAATAATCATAAAAAGTAATAACAATGTGTATATTTGTTAGTTATGGTTGATAAAATATTAAGACCGGTCATTATTATCTTTTTAGACGTTTTTGTTTGGTTCCACTTACTTTTAAGCAGTAAAAGTAATATTTTGGGAAAAATTAAGTATTACTAAGAATAACTTTTGACATAGTGGCGAATCCTAGGGAATCAGGACAGAAATCTTTAGTACGGAATTTTCCGGGAGAAGCTTGAAACCGACACCTAGTTTCACAATTAAAGGAAGTATATATATACCGGGTGAGTCACGAATTGCGCTCGCCCCGATATTTCCTAAAATATTTGGAATAGAAAATTGAAATTTGAAGGTCTTATTACACGTCTAAAATGCCATCTTTTCAATAAAAAATCAAGTTTGGTGCACATCCGGTTTGACCGGAAATGCCCACAACTTTCTATTTTTAAATGGAACACCCTATATATTTTTACATTTTTGGAATCTAGAGGAAATTTTGAATACAATACATCCATTTTGGTCACTTTTTGATAAACATGTTATTATAGGTTACCAGATTGACACAGAAATGTGCCATTTTAGTTTCCAAAGCCCACTAATCTATTATCTATTAGCCGCATGTTTCTAAAAGCTTGGTTGCATTGTATTTTGGCTGAAATCTCAAATATTTCTCAGCGGATTTTCAAAATTTTGCTATCATTAGATTCGTATGAAAATGAGGTATTTAAAAATGTTGGTGAACGATTAAATTCCCATTTAAAAAAACCGAGTTAGTGGGTAAAAATCACATTTAAAAATTTTAAACGCCTCTAGAGAATTAAGTAATGCAATCATATTGCTCTTTTTATTTTTATAGTAACGTAGCACACTAACTAAAATATATTTTGGGCACCACAGCACTCTGGATTCAGAAATAGATTTTTTAATACAATTTTTAATGTTTATCAAAACGTGACCAAAATGGATGTGTTGTATTCAAAATTTCCTCTAGATTCCAAAAATTTAAAAATATATAGGGTGTTCCATTTAAAAATCGAAAGTTGTGGGCATTTCCGATCAAACCGGATGTGCACCAAACTTGATTTTTCATTGAAAAGATGGCATTTTAGTCGTGTAATAAGGCCTCCAAATTTCAATTTTCTATTCCAATTATTTTAGGAAATATCGGGGCGAGCACAATTCGTGACTCACCCGGTATAGTTATAGTTCAGGGAGTATTTAAAGTAATGTAAAGATCCAATTGTTTATTATTTGTGATATTGATATCTTCATCAGAGTCTTACAGTTTTTAAAGTTTATAGTAAGGGTGTTTGGACAACTAGCTGTTTTGATTTCGCGGTGTCCAAAAACTCCGACTCTTGCAAGGCTAACGTGCACGTTATAGAAAAATATTTGTACACCACTGTTTTTGTAATTTAGGTATTTGTTGTTAATATATTTATTTATACACAATTAAGGTCCGTGTTCTTTAATTTTTACATCATTATAAATTTGCAACTCAGATTTATTTAGTGATTTTTGGCTGAGCTATCATAAATTTTGGTTAGGGTAATATGATTATGTAAATCACTTGGCGCCCATTAGTATTCACAATTTTTATTGGTCCATTAAGATCTTCGATCCACGACCCTTATCACGAGCAAGAACATTACTTGCCGAACTTAAACCTTAAAAAGAAAAAAGCATTAACGTTATCACCTGTAAACTAACAAACACCCAGGTGGGCATTATATTCTAGAGGTTTTTGTATTGAAAATAAAACAAAAATTTGAAAATGCACAATTATGTGTAATTGTGCGTTTATAAATGTCCTTTATTATTCAAACCCTGTTAAATTATTAGTACAGATGATATAATGTTCACCACACAAATTTTTTTCTGATGGAGTTTATCATAATCAATTTGGTTTGTATTATGTATTTTGAGATAATGTGCATTATTTAATATACAAAAAATAAACATTGATTTATAAATTGTGTGAAAATAGCATAAAATATTTTATGTAGACATTCTTTGCTTTGAAAATCGTAGACACTCGAAATTTCGAAACATTCTTTGGTGGTATTCGGGAAGCAACTCTAAACCGCATCTGAAATTAAAACAGAGCAAATTGTTAAAATTATTGATAGTATATGGAACATTCTAAATTCTGTGTTATGGGAAAGAGGAAGTTTAGAAACGAACGCTGGTTTAGGGGGGGGGGGGTTCATAAATGTTACAAGGGAGAAGGGGGGGGGGGGTGGGTTGCTTTTTGCAAACCTGTTTTTTTTTGGATAGTCTCTTAAATGTAAAATTTGTCACAACACAACCTATAAGTTTGACATATACTTATTAACAAATTGAATATTTAAAATTAAACCATGCAATAATAATACTGAACTAATGGAGTAGGTAGGTATATTAAAATAATGTGGAATACCATTCTTGCAATCAAAAAAGTTTTATTAAATTTGTTTTAGTAAATATTAATAGTCAATTTGTCAGTTGATCCGAACTAATTACTATACGCAGGAGCAATGAAGCAAAAAAAAATTACAATGAAGCACATATTTTCACCTAAATATCAAAATATTAATAGAGAAAAAAATACTTAAATAAAAGTTGCAACCTTTATTTCCTACAATATTGGTAATAAGTAATTTCAGGGTAGAACTAATGGGAAAGCAGAAAATCAAGAAAAAATTATTTTGACCTACAATTTTCCAATATAAAAACTTAAAATGATTGCTCCATGTATATATATAAAACCAAAATTTATTTTTAAACATTAAATACCCTAGTTTCACTTACCGATTCTCCATGTTATTATCTGTGTTTAGTTCTTTTACTAGCAGAAATTCATCGAGTCATAAGAGTTGCTTGATCTAGATTAATTGCTTCCTAAAATAGGGATTTAGAACATTAGTTCATTAATTTCAAATATACATAAAAATACATTTTTACATTTTCAATAAGTGTGAACCGTTATAGCTAGGTAAGTACCCCACTGAACATTTTCCTGTTTCTGATATGTTTCTGAAACGAATGTTCTGAAAAATGAAATGTTTCTAGCAGCGCAACAGAAACGTTCCAGAGACATCACAGAAACTAGAGTCTAGTGTCCTACCCAGAAACGTTTCAAAAGAAACATTTCCAAAGACACGTACCCAAAACATTTATGAATAGTTATAAAAATGTTTCTTACACATCTCTAGGAACGTACATACTGCAGAATATGACACGTTCCTGAAACCACAACAGAAACGTTTCCGACACATTGCAGAAACTAGAGATGTCCTACCCAAGAAACGTTTCAAAAGAAACATTTCATAAGACACGTACCCAAAACATTTATGAATAATTACAAAAATGTTTCTTACACATCTTCAGGAACGTACATACTGCAGAATATGACACGTTCCTGAAACCACAACAGAAACGTTTTCAACACATTGCAGAAACTAGAGATGTCCTACCCAAGAAACATTTCGAAGAAACATTTCATCTATTTGTGAATTTTTCCTCTTTATCGAGTATTTTACCACTTTTGTAAAAATATTTGAAATTTAGTGAGAGAAGCCTCTGTGCCGAATTAATCGGACAAAGGTTTTTTTTTCAATATACTTCTGATTACCACAAATATCTCGCCCAAAAATTAAAAAAATTTATCTCTATCACCGATATCAAAACTTTTGCTTCTAATACGTCAAACAACAATGGAAATAAGAGAGAAATTTTCCGAAACACTAACAAAGACAATTTACTTTTTAGTTATAACGGTATTTTCACAATTACATTTGTTTTTAGGAGTGAGACATTCTGCATTAAGTATTATAAAATCAACCTCTGCTCGATTCACTTGACGCGAGATTTCCTACAAATTTTTAAATATTTTTCAGAAGTGGCCAAATGCCCAATACAGAGCAAGAAATCAAGAATATGTCACAAATAAAGGATTATATAGAGAAACAAAAAAAATGGGGAATTTTTCAATTACTCCTCTTGAATACAAGAAGAGATAAATATTGCATTATTGGAAAAAGTTGTACCATATAGTTTTATAGAATAATAACGTTAGAAATTGTGCAGTTGGATAGGGGTCGATAGTTATACATCAAAACTGACACTAATTATTAAATTATTTGATGGCTATTTTGACAAAAAAATTAACTACAGTAGTTCGGTAGTAGCTCCAGCATAGTTGCCACTGATCTGGTTTTCTAGAAGTAAATTAAAGTTATACTCAACAGTGTAAAACAAAGTATATATTCAAATGTTTATAAAATATATACATTTGTAAAATATATAAAACCTAATATAAAAAATATAACATGTTTTCTGCATGCTTCCACTACACATACCCAGTCTTACAGACCAAAAATAAAAATAAAATATGAAGTTAAAGTGAAAACATTAACGGTGTGTACTTCAATATCAGCACCAACCAATCGTTTGTTCTTCTTTCTTCTATCGTAACTCAACTGTGCCTGGCAAAACCACGTTGAAACTAATGTTTCAAACAGTTTATCAGTAATGATATTGTCCCTTGTTCGCACAGTAGCTGAAAAAAAAAAAAATGTAAAAATCTGTAGATATTTACACAGACGTTCCTAGTTTCTTATTTTTTTACTTCCCAACGATGATTGCAATACCCTTTACAAATAATTATTTTTAACATGACCCCATATTTCCAAATATGTAATTAAATTAAAGTTATGTGGCAAATATACTTTTAAAGGTAAAAATTAAATATGGGTAGCACCAAATATTTCTTTTCAGTATGTTCCACCAGTTTGGTTGAAATATAATTTTTAGAAATAAAACAAGTATTCACTAACCCTTTTTTTAAATAAATCCGAAAGTGATCACTCTTACACACTGTGTTCCCAGATTGACTTTGCAATAAGTGTAACATACCAAAAAAAATTAGTACGGCTTTCATTTTCGACAGTCTCGGTATGCTGACCTTAAATAGATTTTTGACAAATTACAGTTCAAATGGGATCTAACTCTCAGAGGTAACTTAAGAAGAAAATAAACATTATAGGTAAACTGATCTTTCTGTTAATTTTACAGAAAAATTCTATTTGAATGAAATATTTTACATTGAAAGTTAGAGCCATATGCCAACTTTCATTGTAAAAAACAAATGAAAGCAAATAGTTTTTAGGTTTTTAATTAACGAATTCGAATAAAAACCTATTCAAATAGTGCCCCACCTAAATCACTACATAATTCCACACTTCTTCTAAATTCTTTGTGTGAGACACTTCTCTCCAATCCATAAATAAAAGTCCAATCGTTTTGCTTCCGTCGTTTGATTACAAAGTGCGACAGGTTTGTATGGCATTATCTTATTATTTATTTTAAATATTCTTTGCAAATGCGATTTGCTCACACCAAGTTGCCGTATCGTCTTCATCCAATCTTTTCTTTCTTTTTTGCGATTTTCAACGGTCCCAATTTTCTCGCAATATTTTTAGCGGTAACGTCGCTTATTGAAATTCCTGGAAACTGTTATTCAAATTGTCTGACCACCCATTTGTAGCAAATTTTCTCCAACTCATAACATTGTACAACAAATATCTTTTGCTCGAGGGTAAGCATTTAGATTGTCTAGCCGATTTACACCAACTAATACTGTCAAATTTTTGACATTTTACATGCAGTTTATAGTTTTGAATGCAACACACACGTGCTGAAAAATAGGAAGCTGTATTTGCTTTAATTTGTAGTATTATTTCTTGTTTAAATGCAATGAAAGTTGGCACATGGCTCCGATTTCCAATGCAAAATATTTTATTCAAATATAATTTTTCCGTAAAATTAACATAAAAACCCGTTTACCTACAATAATTTATTTTCTTCTTAGGTTACCTTCGCGGGTTTGATACCATTTGACCTGTAATTTGGTAAAAATCCATTTAAGGTCAAGCAAACCGAGACTCCAGAAAATGAAAGCCGTACTAATCTTCCTTTGGTATATTATCCCTATCGCGAAGTCAATATACGGACACACACCACTGAACTACACATAATAAAAGACTTCAGTTAGACACACTGTGTATAACTATCTGAAAATGGCGATTGAATATTTTTTTTTGTATTTTAAAATAGTATTTATTGATAATTTGAAGTGACAAAAATATATAATAAAGTACTAAATATTCTAAAAAAAATTCCTTTGATTTGGTCTCCTTATTATAGTTCACACAAAAAAGTTTTAAAAATAGCTTTATTTTTAGGTATTTTTTATGATCACTTGGCGAAATGTAAAGATCACGAGAAAATACCTACATACATATTTTATTTACTGCATACATATCGTTGGATTTGATTTCTTGGGCAAATCACCTATGGCAATGGTGGTAGACCCTTTATAACAGTTTGTTTCAATAGTTGAAAGTATACAAAAGTTCAGAAAAGTAAAAGAAAATCTGAAAAACTATAGAAAAAATTTACTAGCTACATTTAGGTTATGTGCGACGTGCATGCAATGTCGTCGACTTATTCATTGTAAACAATGAATTCACACTAACCTTCATTGAATAAGTATCGTCCATTGTCAGAAAACCAATGTAAATGTCACAAAAACCACATTATAAAATTAACAACTGGCAAAACGAACTAATTCCTTGTACTAAACGTGTCAATAGATTACACAAATGGCAATGGCAAATGGCGGGCACCACCAACAAACAACATCTCTCCCAGCTCTGTCTGTACTATCCCCACTCCATATAAGTATATATACCTATATGAACTGGTCCTGAAACATGGCAAAAATTATGAATTTCTAAAATGTGTCAGAAATATAACAGATACGTTCCTAGAAAATGTTTCATTTATTCCTGATTACAATTTTTTGGAAACGTTTCATACATATATTTCGTGTTTAGTGGGATATGTTAGAAACATAACAGATACGCTTCTACGATATGTTTCATTTATTACTCATTACTATTTTTTGGAAACGTTTCATACACATTTCGTGTTTAGTTGGACCAAATTAATTTTCATCCCTTCTCAGTGTAATTTGTCAATGTGAGCTTGATTTTTAAGGAAACCGAACTTTCGAAAAAATGTTAAATATTACTGAAGGTTAATTACAAAGTAGCCCTGTGCAGCACAGTACATCTTTAGGATGAAGGCAACCGTTTTGTAACAGAATATATGAAATTATATTTTCTTAAATCTAATATTAATATGTGTAATGAGCCTTTTTCACTAGGATTATCGAAAATTCCCACTTGTGAAAAGAAGTATCGCATTCGTTGCATAAATAAATAACTATCAAGTACGTGTACAATAAACACTTATTTACTTACCCTTTGTTTTCGGACATATTGAACACTAACCAAAGATAATCTTTGACTAAACTATTATATAAAGTCGTCTTCGCGAACAGGACTTCAACAATCAATTTGTTAATGATGAAATCAGGACAAAATATGCTTACTCTTTTGTTTTCGAACATATTGAACACTATTAACTATTAGGTATTATAATGCTATTTTTGCAAACAAATTCGAGGCAAAATGGCGTCTCGAATGCGTCCGTTACGTTCGGTCAAGAATGGCCAAAAAATAGTTCGGCGTATCACGTGACTATAGATGAAGGTTGGTTTAATAACATTTATAATTATAACCTATAAATGTAACTTTAATTTAACAACAACGTTAATGACAAGTGTTTTTAATATAATTTTATAAATATTACATATTAACGTTATGGAGCTAATAATATTGCATTATGTTACATTCCAGTAATATTATCAGAGTGTTTATGAATATGGCACAAGTGTTATATTTTAAACACAAAAATAATATTGATTTCTCGTAACATAGCTGTTTTAATACATAATGTGTAACATCAATTCCTGCCCCTGAGTGGAATAGGAACGATGAAACTACCCGGTTCTCATTTATTTTGTGGAGGCTGGGTCGTGGTTCGAAAATTAATAAAAATTTAGAATTGTTAGGCGCCAATAGCCAATTGCTCGATACCTATGCCTTACTGGTTTTCAAAAATGTAATACTGTGGCTATTCAGTGGCCTTAATGTTTACACAGGTATCATGAGTTTTTAGAGAATTTATTATGAAAAACACAAAGTAAGAAAAATAAGTTGTATATTAAAATTTTAAAGACAAAACTGGAAATGGTAAATATTTGATATAAATTTAGATATTTTATTAACAAAAAATTGAATTTAGAGGGTAGCTACCTTCCTTACATAAATTATATGTAGGAGTAAGAATGTTATAAGGCTGACGGCCGATGAAAAGTTAAAGATAAAAATTTACATTTGCTGAAGGCTAAAAATTATATGTTAATTGAAAATTTACAAGAAGTTGAGCGTGTTGATGTTCAAATGAGAATGACACTCTCACCACAGATCCTGTTCACGAGCTGCCAGAGCGCCTCGTCCCACTCAAATCTCTTCTTCCCCTTCCTCTGTTTGCTTCGTTTACTGATAAACGTTGAGACTAGACTGATTAATATGTTGTCGCTATTCAAGTTCCATATTCAGTGACATGTGTGGATATGGACAAACAATTTCCCTCCTGGGCTAAATAAGGTTATCCTCACAGGACCATCACCATCAAGCTGGTCACTTAAATTGACACCCAAGGCTTATTATTGGCTGGTCATTACCACCTCTTCAAGCTGGCACCTAATAGCTCATCAGGCTGGTACTTAATACCTCACAGGCTGGTACTTAATACCTCGCAGGCTGGTACTTACTACCTCACACCTAAAAGAGTCCATCGTGTTACTCTACCTTGCATTTACTTGTTTGAAAAGGCACTCTGGGTGCGTTAATACCCCACGTAATGCTTTAATACCTTATCGTTTCTTCTAAAAGTGCCCAAATATCCCCTACCAAATTCCAAGATATTTTTATAACCTTACAAAATTTAAAAAACCGCGTTCTACTATTGCCCAAACCTATATTTAAATCGCGTTTAAAACTTTAAATTCACAATTAATTCCCCTTAACAATAAGCAACAGAATTAAATGTAATTCCTTATCCAACATAGATTTTAGCTACTGACGCTGTTTTTTATGGCACGCGTGCATCTCTATCCAAGCACTTCAAAAATTAACCTATTAAATATCCCTTAACATCGGGTTGAATGCTGGCAATTTTACAAATTAAATACATATACATTAATCAATAAATGTCAATGATTATAATTTAGTAGATATTGGTTTATTTAATTACCTATCTCCAGGAATTTGAGGCTTTAAATCTGCGGTAAGTCAGCACAGACACGTCTTGTTTTTGGCTTCAAGAATCGGAAATGCCTAATTTATTGTCTCCTATAAAATAGCTTTCAATCGTTGCCAACCGCAAAATGATAAAAAGTGTTTACTTAAAATTCTGTTTTTATTATCAAATCTACTTAATTATTGCACTATTTTACTTCCCATTAATAATTCTTATTTGTTACTAAATTTCTATTGCCTCAAATTATTAATTAAAGTTTATTGTTTAATTTTTACCACTACTATCTAGGTTTCTAACTAGTAAGAGCCGGTGGTTTGCTGGTAGAATAACAGATGGCGCTCGGTGTATATTTTAAAGTTAATTCAAGTCTACTCGTTAAGAATCGGTTGGGTTTGCCTGTAAAGTACAGATGGCGCTCGGTGTATATTTTAAAGATAGATTTTCGAGTGGGGATGAGGACTTCGGCAGCTCTAGGTTTCTGTGAACAAAAAGTTAATAAATTTAAAGTATCTGCTATTATAGTGGTTTTAAGAACCCCATAATTAAATTATATATATTCTGTAGCGTCCTGGAACTTTAGGACGGTACACTTTCTCTCTCCCTCTACAAAAAAAAATATGTGTACTTCCATACATGTATTTTTTCCTATTAATTGAGACTTCAATTTCAACTTATCCGCTGATGGATATAACTAAAGCTAACTTAAAAGAATTGAGATATGGTTACTTAACCAAATTGTTATAAACCGAATTGTAACTAAATTAAGCTATAAGACAGCTACGGTTCCTAGACCTTAACTTCTTACTAAATAACTAAAAGTAAATATCTTACATACTAGTGAATGCTGCTATAAGAGAGGATTTAGTACTCAATAGTAGCTTCGCGTACTACACGCCTAATATTTCAGGGACAAAATCAGTAACGACAAATTCAATAAGGACAAAATTGGGAAAGACACAATCGGTAAAGTCAATGTAGTACTAATCCAAGCCATATTAGCATATACACTATACATATTTCACTTACTTCGAGACCGAGAGGCTCCAAAAACATAATCTATTCAATACCACATTCCACCAGATATAAAATATCCCCTGAATACTAATTATTCAGACACAAAATTGGAAGTAGAATTAAATCGATATAAAACTTGTATAGCATTTCACATACAAGAAACCCTTTGAAGAGAGTTCGGAAAGGAAACATAAAATGTTTTAGGAGAGGACCCAAACATCAGTCTCCACAGACACTGTGGTGTAGTGCCTGAGCAGCGTTGTAGCGGCTGCCAGTGCTGAAATTGGAGTAGACATAAGCACATCTAAACCACGATACAGGAACCAAGTTCTCTGCCTATCCTTAACAGTGGGATAAAATATCCAGACTGTTAATAAATCAAACAAATTTATTTTGGATGTAGCTCCAAAGGGCTGAAATTAGACGTACGTATCAACTAAAATACTTTGGATATAGCTCCAAGGGGCTGAACTAGTAATACGTGACGACTAAACAACAAAAAGGACCATTGTTCTGGAAAGCTCTTGCTTCAGGCGCGATGAACAGTGTTTCGATCGAGCGATTGGCCAAGGGCTGAGGTGAAGCGGGGAGGCTGAGATATGTCTCTCGAAGACCGTCAGACGACCTAGGTCACTCCTGACTGACAAGCTCCCTTACCCATGTTTACGCTCGACCCTCCTTAACCACCTGTCATTCAAGACAGCCCGGCCGAAACTAGTCCATCCCCATCCCGGAACAAGTTCCTTTAATGGCCGTTAAATATCCTACGAACTAGGATAATGATTACTTCTTACTTGTAAACATCTAGAAAATATAATACTAAAAGTAACTAAAGTTTAAACAAACAAAACTAGGACGAAGTTAGTCAGAACACTTAACCAAAATTAAGATACTAGAAGATTTCAAGTAGGATGTTCTCCAGAAACGTCAGAAATACAAAAGGAATCTACAAGCAAAGCATAATCTTTTTGAGTCAGGTTTGGTAAAGACATTACTCTGAACTAACGAAAGGAAAACTAACTCACTGTTTATCAAGGGGCAAATTGACCATCCAGGAAAAATATTCCCTCCAAACAAATTTCCCTTGACTTTCAAACCACAACTGAACAATTATATTTATTTACCAGACCACGAGAATGCCTTAGCAAGACTGGCAAATAGAATACAATAAATATAATAAAAACTAACAGGTAGAAGGTTTCCCTAACGAAATTCAGTCTGCCCTAACCCTTCCTCAAACATAAACCTAAGTAGAGTAACACAAAAGAATTATAGAAGTGGAGAAATAGAAAGTATAGATGAAAATAAGGACAACACAAAGAAGAATGACGTTGTTATGTCATTTATTGATATTTTCCAAGCGCATGAAAATCACCAAAATGTCGTATAATCACAAAAGGCTTAACCGTTACTACATCGGATTCCAAATCCTCGAGACAAATCTTGCTGAGTTTCACTTGCTTGGTTCACATCAACTGCGTGGCGTGCAGACGTTGAAGACGCTACACCCACTAAACGTGGCCCACCCTTCAACCCTTGGATAAAAGATATCCAGCCGGAAAAATATTTCCGAAGTTTACTGACAACAAACTACTCTACTAGAAAACTACTATCAACGCAAGACTAAACCTTCCAGGTATCTTAATTAAAATTAGTGCGCCTAATCTAAATTTATGGGTAATTATCTTAATAGAAAATGCATTATAAAAATGTTTACCCGACTGAAACGTCAGAGTTTGATCCATAGTACGTTTTTAAATCAGAAACATGCCAATGACCTGCATCAGATCCGTCTGCATGGTCTAGTGCATATACTAATTTAGAAATTTTCTGGCGAACTGTGCAAAGTACAAATTTGGGTGCTAACTTAGCTGAAAAATGTTTGGAAGCATCTGACAAAACCTTATTTTTCTTCCATACCTTATCACCTACTTCATATTTAACTTCCCGCCTACGCAAGTTATATGTTTTCTGATTTCTCTGGTAAGCATTATTTAACCGCTTTACTACATCTTTATATGTATCCGAAAGATTCGATATGTCATCACAATACCTATTCCTATCTCCCGGGGCTAGTTGAATGCCTGATGTTGACTCTACTTGCCCGTAAAAGTCTCCTGAAATGGGAACTTTACGGCCGAAATTCAAGAAAGCAGGAGGGAAACCAGTTACTTCGTGAGTAGCCGTTCTGATTGCGTGAGCAACCCTGAAAATTTCTACATCCCAATCCTGATGATTATCTTGGACATAACTGCGTATAGCTGTACCTATCGTAGCGTTCGATCGCTCGACTGGATTTACTTGTGGGTGATACAATGCATTAAACCAAATTTTTTGTACTTTGTACCGATCGGCCAGTTTCTTAAAAACTGATGAAGCAAACTGCTTCCCGTTGTCTACCATTATGAACTGTGGAACACCGTAAATCAAAAATACGTCATTCTCCATAAATTTAGATATAGTCTGAGCTGTGGCATTACGCATGGGATGTACGAGAACATATTTAGTAAACCAATCTAAAACTACTAAAAGATATGAAAAACCCCTTTTACTTCTTGTTACCGGGCCAAAAATATCTACGCTTATGACTTGCCATGGAAATTCTACTTTCTTTTCTTTCCCCATTAAACCGTAACGTGAAAATGACACTTTTTGCGAACCGCAAGTCTTGCATGACTTGACATATCTCAGTATATCCTTACGCATTTTAGGCCAATAGTAGTCTTCACAAATTCTCTTAAGTGTTTTAAAATACCCCAAATGTGCTGCTGTACTTTCATTGTGACATTGTTTTAGAACATTATTTCGTTGTGAAAGTGGTACCAAAAGTTTCCATTCTGTTAAATTAGTTTTCACCGGTAATTTATTAGCAACATGTTTAAAGATTAAATTATTCTCTACCTTAAAAAATGGATACAAATTTGGATTTGCCAAAATTTTTGTACGTAATTTAATATACCAATCATCTAGATTCTCCTGATTAAGTGATAATGAACCTACTGTAAAATTTTGTTCTTCATTATCTGACGGTTCGTCCCGCTGCACTCTAGATAAAGCGTCAGGAACTACATTTAAATTACCTTTACGGTGCACTAAATTAAAGTCATATTGTTGCAACTTAACCATCCAGCGAGCTAATCTGCCGGTAGGTGACTTTAACTTATGCAACCAGCTAACCGCTAAATTATCCGTTATGACTGTAAACTTCTGACCTTCCACGAAGGGCCGAAATCTCTCTAAACTAAATAATAAGGCTAATACTTCTAACTCGTAAATACTGTAGTTTCTTTCTGCCTTATTTAGTGAGCGACTGGCAAAAGCAATTACCTTTTCTTCTCCTCCCTGTACTTGTGTCAAACAACTACCTAATCCTGTACTAGACGCGTCGCACTGTATAACAAAATTATTTGTCTTAAAATCAGGACTAGTTAGGATTGGAGTAGAGATAAGCGCTTGCTTAAGTGCCAAGAATGCTTGTTCTGCATTTTCATTCCACTTAATTGGTTGTCTTTTACCACGTTTCCCTTTTAGCAAATCATTTAACGGAGCAACTAAAGTCGAAAAATGAGGTAAAAATCTCCGGTACCACGAACACATGCCTATAAATCGTTTAATCTGGGTTGTATTTGTAGGACGAGGATAACTGATCATCGCTTCTACCTTCTCAGGGTTTGTACGTAATCCACCTTCAGTATCAATTACATAACCTAAATATTTTAGAGATTTTCTAAAAAACTGACATTTTTCATAATTTACTGTTAGGCGAGCATCCTTCAACCTATCAAACACTTCTTTTAAAATTGATACGTGTTCCTCAAAACTAGAAGCGGTGACAATTATATCGTCTAGATAAACAAAAACTTTATTTTCTAATTTTGGTGTTATAACAATGTCCATTAGCCGTTGCATAGCCTGTGCAGCGTTTGCAAGACCAAATGGTAGTACTTTAAAACAAAATAAGCCCCTTCCCGGAACAGCAAATGCGGTTTTGGGTTTGGAAGTTTCAGAAAGTGGAATTTGCCAAAAAGCGCTTTTCAAATCTATGCTACTGATATATTTAGCGTCCCGTAACATACTCAATATACCGTCTACAAAAGGTAAAGGATATGAATCCTTAACAGTTACTGAATTTAAAGATCTACCATCAAAACAAAATCGATAATTTCCATTATCCTTTTTAACTAATAAAACTGGCGACCTCCATTCACTAAAAGTAGGTTCAACTACATCTTGTTCTAACATTTTGTCAAGTTCTTCATTTAAAATATTCATCATATGTGGTGATAAAAGATATTGGCGCTGCCTGATAGGTTCAGCATTTCCAGTGTCTATATGATATACCATCCTATCGGTAAGGCCTAACTTCCCACAACTAAGTCCCTTGAATAACTGCTTGACCTTTTCAACTTGCCGGAGCTGAACTCCAGTTAAGTCAGCCAAACCGCCATCATTGGTCTCAACTGTGTTCACACGACACAGAGCTGAAACTCTTATGCTACCAACTTTATTTACCCAAGTATTTGATTCAAAATCTAAATGAATGCCAAATAACCTACAAAAATCTATACCAAAAATAAAAGAACTAGGCAAAGATGGAACTATATAAACCTTAAGTATTCGAACTATGTTGTTAATCTTGAGCGGTAAGTGAGCTATACCTGTGACAGTTTGAGGAGTACCGTCTGCTGTCGTTACATATCTTAGATCTGACGTTACAAATTTACATTTAAATTGTTCTAAAATTTTCACACCATTGCTTCCAACTACAGAACGATTACAACCAGTATCCACTAAAGCTAAAAATTTCTTATCGTATAAAAAAACTGAAATGTAAGGTCTATCGTCACCATTTTTAGACAACAATAGAGGTGTTACTCGTACTTCATCACTAACTATACGGTAAGTTTTGTAAAAATTTTTTACTTTACTTAACCAAAAATTCCAATCTGATTTGTTAGTCACAATATTTTTAAACTTACTATAACTACGGGGATTTGGACGTTGACTAACTTTACGTGGCCCCCTTGTTAGTTTTTTGAACATTTTTTACACTCTTTAAATGTGACATTTGATTCACCACATTTAAAGCAAAATTTATTTCTTTTAGCCCTACATTGTTTAAAAACATGATTTTCACCTTTACAATTAAAACAGATTACTGGTGTCTTGGTAGTTTTGATTTCATTAACATTTGATTGCCCAGGTTGACTTCTACGATTAGGTTTAAAATTTGATTTTGGTGGTGATACAGACTTAACAGGCTTTTCATGAGATTCCCTAACATTATTCTTATCTAAAGAAGGCAACCCAACATATAAAAGATCCTTTTCCACTAAATTACTTCTCATAGGAGGCGGTATATATTTTTTGGTACTTTCTTCAGCGTATTCTACTTTTTTGCACTTTGAAATTAATTCTGAAATTGTATCTATAGTCAATAATGCTAAAGGAGTAGCAAAATATGGCAATAAATTCTTTCTAATTTGTTTAATGCGTTCTTCTAAACTTGGTTTTGTTTTTAGTCTATTATATAAAGCTTCCATGATTCTAATATAAATATGTACTGGCTCATCCACATGTTGTGTTCTCTTTTCAATGTAATCACTCATACTCTTATCAAAATCCTCATGTAAAAAATCATTTTTCAACTGTTCTACCAAATCTTCCCAAGTCCTAACCTCATTACTACCTCTAACAGATCGATACCACTGTAGAGCTGGTCCCGAAAAAAGATCTAACCCTGACTGGAATAATTCTCTTTTAGTGACGTTTCGAGCTATTGCTAACTCTTCAACTCGTTCAATAAATGAAATTACATTATTAGGCTGGCCATCAAACGTGACACCCCACTTATAGATAGGTACAAACTTAGTACTAGGACTAGTTGCTATATTTACACCAGTGCCTACTTGTAATGCTAAATCATCTACTACTTCTAAATTCAGTTTATCATAAAGATCTGCTTCTAGTAAGTAAATCGTAGCCCTCGACTCGTTTTGAAATGTTACCGTCTCCTCAGAATTCTGTTCTGGGATAGGCATTCTATTTATTCGTACCATAATATGTACTAACTGTGACTTAACCTGTTTTACTGGCAAATCATCCTCCGTAGGATTATCTAAATTGTTAATTATATTTCTGATGGAATCTAAAGTATTGTTTACTTGTACTTTCTCTGTATTAAAATTAAATAATGGATCTCTCAGAGATAAATCATTACATGGTTTGGCTATTAGAGCTCGTGTTAAAAGTCTACAGCATGTTTCTGTGTCCCTAACTGTAGTACAACCTCTTACGCGTAACTCATAATCAACCTGATCAGCTTGTAATAACGTAGGTATGAAAATTTCAGACATTTTGTTTACTTTTGATTAACTCGACTATTCAAATTTAACAAACTGCAAGGTATATCAAAATTCAATTCACTGGCTTACTAAGTATTTATAACCCCTGTGCCCCTGTATTATTTTTCTAGACTTTTTCAAAAATACTACGATAACTCGTATTTCACCCTACGATTATCTTATTCCTACAATAAGGACTCAAAAATTTTCCTGTAACTGTCTTACCGCAATGTTTAATCTTCTTTAATTTAACCCAAAAGTATACACGACTTTGCAAAACTAATCTAATCAAATCTTGAGGTCTCAACCATAAACAATACACATAATATCAGTAATACACACAAATATATAAACAGTAAGAAAATTCAAAAAATAGGACAAAATTAAAAATGTGACAATTTGTCTCAACAGCTCAAAGTTTTATTTTTTTTTTTTTTTTTAATAACACTCAACTTCTATACTCGCAAGCCCCACGTTGTGAATGCGTCACTTTGTAACATCAATTCCTGCCCCTGAGTGGAATAGGAACGATGAAACTACCCGGTTCTCATTTATTTTGTGGAGGCTGGGTCGTGGTTCGAAAATTAATAAAAATTTAGAATTGTTAGGCGCCAATAGCCAATTGCTCGATACCTATGCCTTACTGGTTTTCAAAAATGTAATACTGTGGCTATTCAGTGGCCTTAATGTTTACACAGGTATCATGAGTTTTTAGAGAATTTATTATGAAAAACACAAAGTAAGAAAAATAAGTTGTATATTAAAATTTTAAAGACAAAACTGGAAATGGTAAATATTTGATATAAATTTAGATATTTTATTAACAAAAAATTGAATTTAGAGGGTAGCTACCTTCCTTACATAAATTATATGTAGGAGTAAGAATGTTATAAGGCTGACGGCCGATGAAAAGTTAAAGATAAAAATTTACATTTGCTGAAGGCTAAAAATTATATGTTAATTGAAAATTTACAAGAAGTTGAGCGTGTTGATGTTCAAATGAGAATGACACTCTCACCACAGATCCTGTTCACGAGCTGCCAGAGCGCCTCGTCCCACTCAAATCTCTTCTTCCCCTTCCTCTGTTTGCTTCGTTTACTGATAAACGTTGAGACTAGACTGATTAATATGTTGTCGCTATTCAAGTTCCATATTCAGTGACATGTGTGGATATGGACAAACAATTTCCCTCCTGGGCTAAATAAGGTTATCCTCACAGGACCATCACCATCAAGCTGGTCACTTAAATTGACACCCAAGGCTTATTATTGGCTGGTCATTACCACCTCTTCAAGCTGGCACCTAATAGCTCATCAGGCTGGTACTTAATACCTCACAGGCTGGTACTTAATACCTCGCAGGCTGGTACTTACTACCTCACACCTAAAAGAGTCCATCGTGTTACTCTACCTTGCATTTACTTGTTTGAAAAGGCACTCTGGGTGCGTTAATACCCCACGTAATGCTTTAATACCTTATCGTTTCTTCTAAAAGTGCCCAAATATCCCCTACCAAATTCCAAGATATTTTTATAACCTTACAAAATTTAAAAAACCGCGTTCTACTATTGCCCAAACCTATATTTAAATCGCGTTTAAAACTTTAAATTCACAATTAATTCCCCTTAACAATAAGCAACAGAATTAAATGTAATTCCTTATCCAACATAGATTTTAGCTACTGACGCTGTTTTTTATGGCACGCGTGCATCTCTATCCAAGCACTTCAAAAATTAACCTATTAAATATCCCTTAACATCGGGTTGAATGCTGGCAATTTTACAAATTAAATACATATACATTAATCAATAAATGTCAATGATTATAATTTAGTAGATATTGGTTTGTTTAATTACCTATCTCCAGGAATTTGAGGCTTTAAATCTGCGGTAAGTCAGCACAGACACGTCTTGTTTTTGGCTTCAAGAATCGGAAATGCCTAATTTATTGTCTCCTATAAAATAGCTTTCAATCGTTGCCAACCGCAAAATGATAAAAAGTGTTTACTTAAAATTCTGTTTTTATTATCAAATCTACTTAATTATTGCACTATTTTACTTCCCATTAATAATTCTTATTTGTTACTAAATTTCTATTGCCTCAAATTATTAATTAAAGTTTATTGTTTAATTTTTACCACTACTATCTAGGTTTCTAACTAGTAAGAGCCGGTGGTTTGCTGGTAGAATAACAGATGGCGCTCGGTGTATATTTTAAAGTTAATTCAAGTCTACTCGTTAAGAATCGGTTGGGTTTGCTTGTAAAGTACAGATGGCGCTCGGTGTATATTTTAAAGATAGATTTTCGAGTGGGGATGAGGACTTCGGCAGCTCTAGGTTTCTGTGAACAAAAAGTTAATAAATTTAAAGTATCTGCTATTATAGTGGTTTTAAGAACCCCATAATTAAATTATATATATTCTGTAGCGTCCTGGAACTTTAGGACGGTACAAATGTTTTTTGTATATATTAAAATAAAATTATAATTACTTACATAAAAACAATATTACAAAAAAAGATTGACAAAGTAACTTTAAAAATATGTTTTTAATATTTTAGTTATGTTTCATGTTTAGTGGGAATACTTTCATCCTCTCACGCGTGAACGGTCCCGTTCCCAACAATTTACCAAGAGAAGCAAGTTCCCCGATTTTTGGCGTGATCAGATACAGAATACGCTATTTTGGTTTTCAAGAGAACTCCGCCCACTTTCTCATGAAAGCATGTGCTCACATCACATCACACCGATACAGAATAGCTACCCTGGAGTATGCACCGAAATGTGAAACAAGAAATTTTCCTCGCGAGTTACCGATTAATAAACGGCAATATGGGAACACATTCCTATCTTGGTTTTATAAATGCAATGCAAAAAGGAAAATTTTGAGACCAGAAAAACCTTGATTGGATAAACGGAACCGGAAATAAAAGTGACATTGCGTGAGAGGCTCTAATTTGTTTATTAATAATTTTCTGGACAGGAGGTTCGGTGCAAATGAAAGCTAACAAGTTTTTCCGTCAACCCCAAAAAGTTCTACAAAAAATATTCAATTCCTGAAGAGTTATACGCGTTTTTGATCCTTAGCAAAATCTCTTCCGCAACGTGAAAATAGTAAGATTTGACGCGCAATGGGGTGGCGGGTTCGATCTTCGGTGTGGGCAAATTTTTTTTTTGGTCTAATTTGCTTTTTTTCATGTAACCAAGTATTTTTTATGATAATGAATGTCTTTACTTTCTGAGAAATTTTTAAAAACGTAAATCATTTTTTTTTTACAATTTTCGTTAAATAAATGGCTATCTTGCAACAAACATATGATTGTTCTTGTCCAACATGGGTTTGTCGGTAGTTTTTGTTTTTCTTTTCACTACTTTTTGTGAAAGAGAAGGCTTGTTTTACTTTATTTGAGGGGGGGTGCCTGTCGAAAAAAGACCAAAAATAAAAAAGAAACAATTTTTTTCACATTTTTCTGATAATGAAAAAAAATTCACGTCTCAAGAAAAAACACACACTTTGTTATTTGTAAATGAGAAATAATCAAAAGATTTAACTATTTCAATGGCATTGTTATTTTATTGTTTTAATTACAAATATTTACATTTAATAACTATTACAGTATTCCACCGTTCCATGATTTCGACTATAAGAAATGTAGAGCATGCAAAGCAGGTGCACAGCATCAGCTCGAGAGTTACGGATTTAATGAGGTTCTCAAAAATAAACAAGCTAACCATTATACTCTACGCCGATTTACTACAGTTGTTATATAATTGTTGCACATTCTATAGGATACTCTTCGCAGTTTTTTTATAAATGATATTACTTTGGACCATTTTTTTGCTTAATTACAAAACAATTTTTTTTAATTTTAAAAATGTATAACTTTTTTATTTATCGATCGATTTTGTAGGGTTTCTTCCTCTTGCTAACTCTTGTCCAAATTTCAATACTATCGGACTTTTCGTTCTTAAGTTATTGTGCTTACAAGAAACGTGACGGACGGACATACCTACAGACAGACAGACAAACGGACATACGGACGGACATTTTGAAAGTCGTTCAGAGTTCGATTACCAACACAGCAATATGAAATTTTTTTCTCTACGAGCAATATTACCGGTTTTAGAAATGTGCCGATCGAATGCAATTTACTCTTCGTTTTGTATTTGCGAAGAGTATAATAATTATTTATAGCGTTTCTTACAATTTAAAAATGATTTTGTTATAGGAAATATTTTATTGCACGAAAAAAAGTGAATTTGGCAAAAAAAAAATTGCCCACACCGAGGATCGAACACGCCACCCCATTGCGTGTCAAAACTTACTATTTTCACGTTGCGGGAGAGATTTTTTAAGGGTCAGAAACGTGTATAACTCTTCAGGGATAGAATATTTTTTGTAGAACTTTTTGTGGTTGATGGAAAAACTTGTTAGCTTTCATGTGCACCAAACCTCCTGTCCCAAAAGTTGTTAATAAATAATTTAGAGCCTCTCACGCCATGTCACTTTTATTTCCAGTTCCGGTTATCCGATCAAAGTCTTTCTGGTCTCAAAATTTTCCTTTAGCTCAGTAAAAAAAGGCCAAAAAATGAGGAGATAGGTATAGTCTGGATACAGCAAGATTATGATTTTATCCTGTTTCGGGTATCACCGGGAGTATATTACTAAGTTTTGGACCTCTAAAACCTTGTGCTACTTTTTTGATAAACAATTAAATTTTTTGACTGCGCTTTTCGAGCTTATAATGTGAATAACTCCGGCTCTATAAGTCGGATCGGGGCAAACGAAAAACCAGTCTCTTTCTAATAAAATTGCCAATAAATCGTCGTTAACGTCAATTCTCTGAAGTACGTACACAACCTACAAAACTGAAAAAACGAGAAAAAAACAGTATTTTTTTTCAATTTGGTGCCCAAGACCGCCAACTGGACCAATTTGCATCAAATTTTTAGAAAATATACTTTTTGATGTAATAAAAAGACTGAAAAGTTGTTGTCAAAATATTGAACCCATTGGCCAAAATTGCATTTGTTATCTAAAATTTGAAATGCCCACTATTTTATGCCATTAAGTTCAAAATGAATTTTTTTTTTCAAAATGTAGCTTTCCAATGCAATTAAAAAGCATTTTTTAAATGTAATTTTGGTTACTTTTTTATATTTGTTTATACTCAAATAACAACAATTGCATATTTTCGGCCATTTTGAAAAACAAATTAAAGTTTTTTATCAGATCTGGTAGAAAATGTTGGGTTCTTTAATTTAAAAAAAAGAAAGTTCATTTTTGTTAACGTGAACTCGAGATATTTAACTTTTTGCATTTTGGTCAATTGTTAATTAACAAATGCATATTTTGAGCTAAAATTTGGACTGTATCATTTTGAAACCTATTAATTTCATATGATAAATTAAAAAAAAAGTTTTATAGAAACTTATTTACAAGCATTATAATGTAAATATTGTTAATTGAGCTAAAAAGTGTTTTTTTTACATTTTTTCATAAAGCTCAGTTGCAAAATGCAATAACTTCCTTTCTTAATTCTTAAAATACGGATGACTTTTTTTTAAATACGTAATTTTTTCCCTCGCAGTGCGATAATCAACTTAGCTTTTTGTTAATAATAATAATAATAATAATAAATATTTTATATTTTTGAATTTATGTACAACCAACGTTTGCAAATGTATAAACCTATTTTACCTGCGGAGCGAATAGTTGCTTATAAATGAGGAGAAATATTTACATTTTCTTTCTCTTTCTTATTCCCCACCAGTTCCATTCCTTACAGCTTAGAACGGTTGCCGTGCAGTATTGTCTGTTTACATTTTTATATTTGAGAAGCTGTAAATTAATTTAATATATGTGTGATACCAAGGAGGCAGGTTTAGGATTAGACCGCTTGGACATGTTAACAAGTACCACACTGATATTTCACTTAATACAAGTCTACAAATCTACAAAATCTAATTGTCCACACGAATGATGCAAGTAAATAATATAGTCTTAATATCACCGAATAAATTTAGTAAAATAAAGGAACTAACGATTCGCTACCCGCTAGCCCGCAATAATCAAATCTTAACTCTTTCACAGGTAATCATAGAATGCCTTTCTGTCCCCGGGCTAGCTGATTTCGTTTCGTTCGCCCTAAGCGTGTTGCTATGCCCATATAAGGAAATACATAGAATCTTAAACTGTTATTGGTTGGGATAAGTCAACTTGAATGTTTACATTAACAAAAATAATAAACAGTCATAAGTACTAGTGAAGGGTTCCTAAGAACCATAGGCGTGGAGAAATTATTTTCGGTGGCGACATATAAATTAAAAATGTCTTCTAGTGAAAGTGAGATTATTAGGTGTTTAAAATATCATGAAAGTTTTGTATGGGTGTAATCTAATAATTTAGGTGATTTAAGATTTCATTGTTTCCAAAAACTTACATTGAAAACCGGTTGTAATTTGAAAAACCTTCCTCCAATCGAAGAAGCTACAAATGAACATTTATTGAAAGTGTATCTTCAAATACAAACATGGCTGGGAGATGAAGAAGTAGATCCACGATTGGTTGGTGGGGAGGATACAATTAATGGTTTAATGCCTATTACAATGAGAAAACAGCCAATACCACAAGAAATTCTTGCAATTCTCGCTTGTGAATGTAAAGCCGGCTGTAAAGATCTGAGAAGTCTATGCAGGAAGTTCGGACTACAATGTACAAGTTTCTGTGAATATTGTGGAGGCAGGAGGCATTAATTGCAGGAATTGTACAGAATGCACTGTAGTCAGTGAAGAAGAAAATCGTGAAGTTGAAGAAGACAATATAGATGAATCAGACATACATTCAAGCTTAACCGATATATCAGAATCGGAACCCCAAAGCGACTGCGAACACTTGCAAGTTAATGTACCCGATCTTCGTGTTCAAATTCGCGATGAAGAAGAAAATGGTGAAAATTTCTTATTTGAAACAGATTCAGAGAGTGAAACTGAATTGTACACATTACCAAGTAAGAGATAGAAAATACATTAATTACGATTTTGTAAATTTATAAGAATAAAAATGTTTATTTTTAAGTAAATTTTTTTTACCATATTATTAATCCTCGCCTTTAAAACTTTTTCTAACAAGTATTTATATTACAATATTTACTATTTCCTTTTTTTAAATAAAACTTAAAACATTATGTTTATACGTTAGCAATCGTTGGTACATGTGTACATATGAATTTGGAAACAAAAAATACTCATTTTCATTATTAACAAAAAACTAAGTTGATGATCGCATTGCGAGGGAAAATATAACGTATTAAAAAAAAAGTCAGCCGAATTTTAAGAAACAAGGATGTTATTGCACTTTGCAACTGAGCTTTATGAAGAAATAAAAAAAATCACTTTTTAGCTCAATTAACAATACTTACATTATAATGTTTGTAAATAAGTTTCTATAAAACCTAATTTTTTTTTGAATTTATCATATAAAATGAATGCGTTTCAGAATGATACAGTCCAAATTTTAGCTCAAAATACGCATTTGGTAATTAACAATTTAACCAAAATGCAAAGAGTTAAATATCTCGAGTTCACGTTAACAAAAATGAACTTTCTTTTTTTAAAATTAAAGGACGCAAAATTCTCTACCAGATCTGATCAAAAACTTCAATTTGTTTTTCAAAATGGCCGAAAAAATGTAATTGTTGTTATTTGAGTTATAAACAAATGTAAAAAAAGTAGCCAAAATTACATTAAAAAAATTTCTTTTTAATTGCATTCGAAAGCTGACGTCGTGATCTACATTTTGAAATTAAAAAAATTCATTTTGGACTTGATGACATAAAATGGCGAGTATCTCAAATTTTAGATAACAAAAGCAGTTTTGGCCAATGGGTTCAATATTTTGACACCAACTTTTCAGTCTTTTTACATCCAAAAGTATATTCTCTCAAAGTTTGATGCAAATTGGTCTAGTTGCCGGCCTTGGGCACTAAAATGAAAAAAATACTGTTTTTTTTCTCGTTTTTTCAGTTTTGTAGGTTATGTACGTACTTCAGAGAATTGAAACCAGCGACAATTTATTGGCAATTTTATTACGAAGAGAATGGTTTTTAGTTTGCCCCGACTTATGGAACCGGAGTTATTCACATTTTAAGCTCGAAAGACGCAGTAAAAAAATGTTATTGTTTATAAAAAAAGTAGGACAAGGTTTTCGAGCTCCGAAACTTAGGAATATACTCCCGGTGATACCCGAAACAGGATAAAAGCATAATCTTGCTGTATCCAGACTGTGCAAATTAAAATGCTTTCATATACACAGAATCACAGTTCAATACGCTTACCCAGAGCCGAGATATTCCATTTGGTAATTTGCAAAATTAATTTAAACTTTAAATAAACAAAAGCAAAAGGCTGCATTCGTGCAGACTTCTATGGGGGTTATGCCCGACATCAGTATTTATCGTTTAAAGTTGGTTTGAAGTCGATAAAATTTTCGAAAAAAAAGTTATTTGCAAATTAACAAATTATGCCAATTGTTTAAGCAATGAAAAAGTATTGAAGATATCGGGCCAAAAAAAGTATGGTATATTCTTTGGTATAAAAGGCATATATTTTGAAAAAAACAATATTCTGACCTCATTGGTTTCGGAGTAATCAATTTGTTAATTATGAAATTTATTTTGGCTATAACAAATGAACGGGTTGACAAAATGAGTTGTGCCTGACGCTAAACGACGCGTATTGAAAATATCTTTCGATTGAATCAAGATTTATTCAGATCAGTCAAAACGTTTTTATTTTGTTAAAGTGTCAAAAATATTATTTTTATGGGATTTAAAAGTTATATATTATAATACCTAGTACAGTATAATATAGTTATATATACATTAAGTCATATTGAATATTATATTATAAGAAATAAGCCAAGTGCGCAGTAAAACGTAAGATAAATATATATCTCAACTTCTCTTAACGTTTTGCACACTTCGCCTTTTTATCATTATCTTAGTTTATATTATTCTCTAATATTCTCTCTTTTTTGACACCCTCTCTGTGCTTCCTTTTGCCCTCTTCAATCACGATACAATAGCCATTTCGGTGTCCTTCCAAGACTTTGAAGCGTTAGCGACTTCAGCAGTCCCTGTGCAAATAAAAGAAAAATTAACATTTCAGATGAAATCTTGGCAAAAAACATTAAGACTAATATGTGCCACCTGATGGCAAGCTTATATTTAAAATAAATTGTTGTAATTATCTTGGTGTCTTATTAAAAGAAAAAATCACAGTTTAAATCTGAACATTTTGGTGTTTAACTGACTTTTGCATTTGAAAGGTTCCCTTGTTCATTTAAAAATTTTGAGAACACCTCTTTATATGAATGATCGATTCTACAAATAATACCAAAGACCGAAAGAAGCAAAAATATATGTTGTGACTAATGCTACCAGATTAGTAACAATATTATAAGTTTAACGTTATATTTTTTGCCAATATTATTACAGAATTCAAGTAAAGAAAATGGCTATGGGTTAAGATGCATTAGGATTTACGGTTAGAAACAGGTTTATTAGGTTGAACATTGATGATGTATACAAGTTTTTGTAGGTACGTATGTAGGTACAGCGTAATTTCAGAAAAAATATAACAAATAGGGCATATAAGTTACAAAATTGTAAATTTTCCTCAAAAAGTACCTTTATTAGTTTTTTCCTTATATTAATTTACTGCTTTACAAGTTTGTTGATGTTTTCTGGCAACTGTTTTTATTACTCGATGTATGAAACCTTACCTATTACAAGTTTCATCACCTCCACTTGTTCATCAGATGTCGAACCATATTATTTAACACTTCGTTTAACACACTGAGTACTTCTTCTTTTCAATTTTTCATAATCAATCTTCTTTTAAGTGAATAAGTTCTCTCCATGATAAACAACTAAAAACTACATACGCAGGTTCACAGGTGATCTCCCATAGAATTTTAACAGAGCCAAATAAAGTGGGTGGTAGTATATTTATTATATATAGGCTATAACCTATAAATAAGAAGCACCAAATTTATTCAGAATAAAATATCGATCTAAATACTTAAATATTAATAAATCAATTAAATAGGCTTACCTATTTCTGGTACTTTCTTTTGTAGCCGTTAAAAGTGACTAGTTGGCGAACGAAATAAAAATGATGCAATGCAATAACCACAGGGCTGCCCATAGTTTGACTGCAACTAACCGAAATTCCTCCATCTCAAACAACACGACGTTTGTCGGGAATTTTAAAATAAAAGAGCTTTATAGGAACTTAAACATATTTTTGCTATTAATTCCAGTATTTCCATTTATTCTCATTGCGATATTTTCGTACTAAATTATAGCAACACACTAATATAGAGGATAGTAGTACACTAACTACACTGTACTGTCAAAAAGTAGAAATTAATGTGATTTCGCAAGATGAAAAAAATAGTTGAAACGAATACAAGATTTCTAAAATCAGAAAAATCAAATTGACAAAATTTAAATGGACCATGAAAAATGAAAATATTTTGTTATCAAAAGAAATTTTGTTAGTAAAACTTTTTAAGGATTTTAGTTTCATTTTTACAGTTTTGACTTTCCTTTTTTAATCATGTCCTTATCTGCTCAAAAAAAAACATCACTCCTAGAGGTTATGTCACAAATGTGTTTAGGTTTGTCTAGACTAGATTCTAGCAGGATGTCCTTAAAACGTTTATTCAGAACGTTTTAGGAACGATAGCAAACGGACATCTTTGGGGCGTACCATATAAACCCAGGACGTTCAAACCTAACGAGGACCTAAGTGTACGTCCTGGGGACGTTTGTTGTTATCAGCGACTTTAAAAGGGGAAGTTTTATTTTCCTATTACGTGAACACTAAGTACATTATGTTATTGAAATTCGGTTTCAGTGAGTTTTTGATAACAGCGAATAAGATTATGAGATTGTTTTACAGTTGAAACTGATTTTTTTTTTGGAAAATTGGGTACAATTCTCTTCATAACGACGGACGCCACTGGGGGATTTTACCGTACGATAATCTCCTGATGGATAAGGTCGTTCTACCCAAATTTTAAAAAAATCGCATTGTTGTTGAGAGAGCTGTGATATGGGAGTCATGAAAAGTGAGACACTGTACAAAATTCTCTTGTTACGTGACACTTACGGGGGAGGGTGGGGGGCTGGTGGCTATTGGACCGAACCGTTATACAGGGAGTGATTCGACCTATTTCCGCTACTATATGGAGATCTTGCCGAATCTCTTGTCTATCGGAGGGTTGGGATTTATTACTTGCCTAACATCTAATAGACAAAGAACCGACTGTTTTACATGCACACGCATGCGCTGATATACAAGTCTCTAGAAGATAAAGCGAGAACGCTGTATTTGCCTCGAGTGGATTACCCGTCCAAGCTACTAACCGCGCTTGATGTTTCTGCCTTTTCGTATCGAAATACGAGTGTAGGTACACGTATCTACACTCTCTCTCAGTTGTAGTAGTAAAAAAGTGTTTCAAAAAATTGTCAATGTCACCGTGGGCGTCAAACTTAAAAAAATTCTTTCGAAATAACTTTTAAAATATGAAAAATGCAAAAACTGTCTTAGGGATGAAAATTAAAGAGCAAAAAATTCAAGAAGAAAACACTAACAAAAAATTTCGTACATATAACCATTTTCGTGTAAAATAAGATTTTAAGTTACAGTTTGCCGGTCAACGCGCTAACGCCAAACTTAACGTTTCCGTTTGTGTCGGCACAGAAAGGACCACGCACTAATCTTATGGAAAGGCGGTCTCTATCGAATTGGCTGAAATTTTGGTATATTGTAGTTCAAATGACGCTGATTAAATGTCTCAATGGACACAAACCTCTGTTATGGCTAGTTTCGACACTACAGACACCCGAAGATTAAAGTATTATACTATACGAGATTTTAATAAAAACTAGAATGGGCTATCGCCCATTCTAGCTCCTCCGGAGGGGTGACAGCTAAAGCTGTCAATGCGAGTGCTCCGCACTCGGTTAGGTAACGCTTGAATCATTGTAGAAAGCTTGATTTTTAGTTTTCAATTTTCACTTTTTTTGGGTTTTTTAAATTTTAAGTTTTCAGTTTTTTAATTTTCAGATTTTTAGTTTTTCGGTTTTTCATCTTTCAGTGTTTCGGTTTTTAAGTTTTCAATTTTTAAATTTTTCAGTTTTTCAGTTTAGTTTTTCAGTTTTCAGTTTTTCAGTCTTCAGTTTTTAGTTTTTCAGTTTTTCAATTTTTCAATTTTCAGTTTTTCAATTTTTTAGTTTTCAGTTTTTCAATTTTTCAGTTTTCAGTTTTTGAGGTTTTCAGTTTTCAGTTTCATTTTTCAGTTTATCTGTTTTTCAGTATTTCAGTTTATCAGTCTTTCAGTCCTTTAGTCTTTCAGTGTTTCAGTTTTTCAGTTTCTCAGTTTCTCAATTTCTCAGTTTCCCAGTTTTTCAGTTTCAGTTTAAAAGTTTTAAAGTTTTAAAGTTTCGAAGTTTTTTATTTTCTAAGTTTTTAAGTTTTTAGGTTTATAAGTTTTTAAGTTTTGAAGATTTGAATTTTGAAGTTTTTAAGTTGTTTTTCAGGTTTGCAGGTTTTCAGTGTTTCAGTGTTTAAGTGTTTCAGTTTTTTAGTTTTTCAGTATTTCAGTTTTTCATTGTTCAGTTTTTCATTTTTCAGACTTTTATTTCAGTTTTTCAGTTTTCAGATTTTCAGTTTCTAGTTTTTCACCTTTCAATTTTTTAGTTTTCAAGTTTTCAAGATTTCAAGTTTGCAAGTTTGGAAGTTTTCAAGTATTCAAGTTTTCAAGTTGTCAAGATTTCAAGTTTTCAAGTTTTCAATTTTTCAAGTTTGCAAGTTTTCAAGTCAAGTCTTCAAGTTTTCAAGTTTATCAGTTTTTCAGTATTTCAGTTTTTCAGTTTTTCACTTTCATATTCGTAATTAGGTACTTCAGTAACCTTCACATTCCGAGTTTCAGCTGAATCGGACGGCAAATAAGAAAGTTACAACAAATAGCGGATATTGGGCTATGGGGACGCCGCCATTTTGAAGTTTTCAATTTCACAATCAGCTACTTCAGTAACTTCAAGATATCGAGTTTCATTTGAATCGGACGGTAAATAAGGAAGTTACAGTAAATGATGAATATTATGCTATGGAGACGCCGCCATTTTGAATTTTTGAGTTACGGTAACATATTCGTGATCTGTGACCTCGATAACATATACATACCTATTTTCAGACGAATGGCACCATAAATGGTAAAATGGGTCCTGCAACTCCGCCACCATTTTAAATTTTTCAATTTCGACGTCATATTCACAGTCAGCTACTTCAGTAACTTCAACATACCGAGTTTCATTTAAATCGATTGGAAAATATAGAAGTTACAATTGATGAATATTAGGCTATGGGGACGCCGCCATTTTGAATTTTTTAGTTACGATAACATATTCGTGATCCGTGACCTCGATAACATATACATACCTATTTTCAGACGAATTGCACCGTAAATGGTAAAATGGGTCCTGCAACTCTGCCGCCATTTTGAATTTTTCAATTTCGACGTCATATTCACAGTCAGCTACTTCAGTAACTTGAACATACCGAGTTTCATTTGAATCGATTGGAAAATATAGAAGTTACAGTAAATGATGAATATTAGGCTGTGGGGATGCCGCCATTTTGAATTTTTGAGTTACGATAACATATTCGTGATCTGTGACCTCGATAACACATACGTACTTATTTTCAGTCAAATGGCATCGTAAATGGCAAAATGTGTCCTGCAGCTCCGCCGCCATCTTGAATTTTTCAATTTCGATTTCTGATTCGTAATCGACGACCTCGAAAACCCTCACATACCGATTTTGAGCGGTGTGACGCCATAATAGACAAACATCGTCCGCCATTTTGGCGCCGCCATATTGAATTTTGCGATTCCGACGTCACATTCGTGAGCACCGTGGTAGATAATCCCCGAGTACCAAATTTCAGGCCAATCGGACGACAAATAAATTTAATTGCGATTTTCGAGATTTGTTTTGCGCACCCGTACTATTGCCATTCTATTTAATTTGTAAAAATGTAAAAATTTGACATCAAAACTTATTTCCGCGTTGCTGGCAACGCTTCCGCGTAGCTGACAACGCCTAACTTCACACAAATAATTTTTACCACCTATTTCAGAAATTTATGTCGGAATGGAAAACATGGATTTTAAAAACTGTGATTTTTCAGGAAATAATGGGAGTTGAGAGGCTTTCTAGGTCTCAAATTAATCGGAAAGGACGATATTTTGTTGTGATAGTGGAATGTGCGGGCCAAATCGGAAATTCGGCCCGACACGGGCGTGTGAAAGTTGGGTTTTTTGCGAGAAAGTGAAAAACGTCTACGTACAAAAAAATTCATAATTAAGCAAGTACATAGAATAGAAGCTCGTTCTGTGTCTCGATGGAAAGGGGGAGCTTGGCCCTTTCCCGTGATACCAAATTTTACAGGGAAAATCGAAAATTCGGCCTCACAGGGGCGAGACAAATGTGACAAATTTGAGTGTGTTAAAACGTAACCTAGAAAATTGTAAAACATGAAATCTTAAAACACTCATATTTTAGTTAATACTTGACGTAAAAGCTCGATCTTAGTCTCTATTTGAACACGGAGATTGGCATTTTATCCACGCACTACGTGCTCTGGGTTAAATAAAAAATTTAGTGTAGTTCTGTGCGAAATAAGAATGGATATTTTCGTAAAAATTGAAAACCGTAAGTACTTTAAAAATTCATAAGTAAATAAAAATCGGGAGTGAAACGGTGTTCGAAGTCTCTCTAGAAAGCAGAAGAACGTAGCTTTCTGGCAATACCAAGTTTGACCAGAAAAATGGAAAATTAGGCCCGCGGCGAGCGCGACAAAAGTAGCTTTTCTGGGATCTTTTAAATTTAAAATATCACGTAATTACGAAAAATTCTTCCACTTTGACCGCCCGTGGCTCGTTAATCTTTGGAGCTGGAGAAAAACAAAAAAAAAGACTTTTAGATAATTCATTTTTCTACATTTTCGTTAGGGCAAAGTATTTTGCTCTAGGAGGCCCCGTTTAGAAGTTATGGAGGTTTAAAGGTAAAAACGTCAAATTTTTCGCCTTTTTGCACCGCCGCACCTTCCGGCCGATATCTCCGAAACGAAGCGTCATACGGAATTTTGGAAGGTACCGGAGGGAGCGGAAAGAAACGCTCTTGTCCTTTGAGATTTTTTTATTTTGAGCTAGCTCCAGCCGTTTTCGAGTTATAGGCGAAAAACCGAAAAAATGAGTCTCGCTTCGGAAACGAAAAAGCGAAAAAACGTGCAATCCTAAAACGTCCGTATCTTTCGAAATACACATTTCGGAGCGCCGTACGGCGTCGCGGCGGAACGGGGAGAGATTCTAGTTATAGCTAGCCGCAAACTGCGAGGTCGAAATCGAAAATTAAGCCAGGCAGGAGCGAAAGGAAATCGTACATTTTTGACGTTTACGAAATACCAAATCGACTTCCCCTATTTTCTCTTTTACCCCTCGACTCCTCATTCCCCAAAAAAGCAGGCGAGAGAGATAGGTGACTTTCGTCCGATTGTAACGGAAAAACCCGGAAAAATACCGGAACCGAGTATAGCCTAAGCACTGTAGGATTCCGTCCCGATCACTTTCGAGGCGGGCACGAACCGGCGAAATGAAGCGCGTCTCGACAGCATGTACCTTAAGATCGCAAAGAGGAAGGGGCTCGCACCAACTGCTCTTTATTACTATGACTAGAATGGGCTATCGCCCATTCTAGCTCCTCCGGAGGGGTGACAGCTAAAGCTGTCAATGCGAGTGCTCCGCACTCGATTAGGTAACGCTTGAATCATTGTAGAAAGCTCGAATCAATGTAGAAAGCTTGATTTTTAGTTTAGATTTCAGATTCGTCATCAGCTACCTGAAAAACACCTAGGTATCGATTTTCAGTCGAATCGGTCCATAAATGACATATGTTGTCAGCCATTTTGGTTGCAGCCGTGTTGAATTTTGTAAATCTGATGTTATATTCGTTATTAGCTACACTAATAACCTGTACATACCGAGTTTCATTTCAATCGGACTGTAAATAAAAAAGTTAGAATAAATGGCTACGGGGACGCCACCATTTTGAATTCTTTAACGACGGTCACAGATTCGTGATCTGTAGCCTTGATAACACTCACATACCTATTTTTGGACGAATTCCACCTTAAATAACGGATAGTGTCCTGCAATTTGTGCCGCCATTTTGAATTTTTCAATTCCGTAGACATGATCGTTATCAGCTACCCTAATTACCTCTAAATACCGAGTTTCAGCCGAATCGGTTGGCAAATAAGAAAGTTACAGTATAATAGGCCATGGGGACGCCGCCATTTTGAATTTTTCAATTTCGATGTCATATTCACAATCAGCTACTTCAGTAACTTCATCATACCGAGTTTAATTGGAATTGGAGGGTAAATAAGAGAGTTACAGAAAAGATGGATATTAGGCTGTGGAGACGCCGCCATTTTGAATTTTTGAGTTACGATTAGATATTCGGGATCTGTGACCTCGATAACACATAGGTACTTATTTGCAGACAAATGGCACCGTAAATGGCAGAGCTGGGTAATTACTTGTAATTTAAAAATAATTACAATTACAAATTACTTTTTTTAAAAAGGAACTAATTACAATTACAAAGTACATGTCTTTAAAAAAGGAATTATATTCATTTAATTACAATTACGTGAAAAATGAACTTAGCAATTACTTTTCTAATTACTTTTATGATAAAGTAAATTATAGTGACTAAACAGACAAAAAGGTAAGTTAAAAATTTTAATTAAAAGTGTTGCATAATATTGCGTTTTAATATTTATTGGGCTCGTTATTAGAATGTGTAGATTTTCACGATCTTATCCTCATAACTATGAAAACATCTGTGATTGTTTTGAATATAAATTCTGGAACTCTTCGAATACATTAACAAATGTAAAAGGAATCCATAGTATATATATCTGAAATGTGGATAGGTGTACCTGTAATAAATACAATATAGTAAAGGCACGTAAAACTTCATGCAAGCGATTCAGAGGCTATGCATGGTGTGTGTGTATGCGTTCATAATTATACTCCATACTCACTATTTATCCTCCTATTCACTAAGAAAAATGTTAAAAATGTGTAATCAGAAAGAGAGAAAGGCTTTATTTTACTCGTTAGAACTGCTAAGAATGTTTAGGGGTTTCAGAGTGAAAAAATACTTCACTTTTTTTTTTTCAGGAAGCCATGGTAGGCTTTAGCGATACATGTTATTAAGACATCTTTTGTTCAGAAACACGTAGTCTATCCACCTGTATTTTTTATTTTTTCCTACCCTGAATTAATTTCCAAATTTTGAAAAAATTACTGAATAAAAAAATACTTTTTTTATGTTCTGCATCCGAGCGAAATGTAAACTTTTCAGGATATTATTCTATAATATATTTTCAGGAACTCATTAAAAAAAAATATTCAGTTTGCAACTTTTCGTGGGTTTCACTATAAAATGTACTCTGTCGTCTGGTATATTATTTCACAAAGTAGTAGGTAGGTAAAATTAAAATAAATTTTATAATAATATTAAAATAAATTAAATATAAAAAGTTTACTAAATAAACGCATTTTAAAGGAAAAATGCCTTTTATTTAGGAATATATATAAGTTTCATGTTTTAGGAAGTGATACACCAATATCTCGAAAACAATTGCTTTTGATTTTCCTTCATTTTATATTATAAAATGGTAAAGCATTATTATATTCGTGATAAAACATTAAAACATTTTTGTTGTTTATTTTTCCGTTTTAATCCTGAGAAAAGTCAATTTCAAGTTATTGTAGTAACAAAATTCCCTAGACACTCAGTAGACAGACAGGCACTCAAGCAGACAAACTGACAAAAATGTTTTGTTCGAAATTCATTTTGTTCTTTTACCTATAATGACTTAAAACGTAAAAAACAAAAATTACCATTTACTTTCTTTTTCACGAGCACAATGGTTTCTCTAATATGAGATGTTGGGACAGCAATAATTATTATTAAAAAAATTACGAATCAAAAAAGTATGACCGAAAGGCTGACTAACCGAACCAGAATAAGTTTTCTTAGCTCAAAATAAGAGCAGTAACACATAATATATATTTTTATTAATCTTGATGCTATAGACAACATATTTTCTAAATTAATAATAATTGTAATAAAATAAAATGTACTTATTTTATGCTAATTCCGAAGTTGCTTCACTAAATCACTTCTTAATGTTCACGCGGCACAACGCTTTCTTCAAATGGAATAGAAACAAATAGGATTATGCGATTTCCAGAGATGAAACTGCAAGTCTGTGCTTGTTTGTTAAACCACATATGCATGTTCTTAAAGTAATTGTAATTGGAAAAAGTAATTGTAATTGAAAAAAGTAATTGTACTTATAGAAGTAATTTGTAATTAGATAGTTCAAATAATATAATTACAAATTACAATTCCAATAAAAATTTTCCTGCAATTACAATTCCAAATTACTTTAATAAAAAAAAGTACTTAAATACAATTACAATTACACGAAAAAAAAAGGAATTGTAATTGCTAATTACTTTTTCACCAGGGCTTACCCAGCTCTGGTAAATGGTAAAATATGTCCCGCAACTCGGCCGCCATCTTGAATTTTTCAATTTTGATTCCGGATTCGTAATCGGCGACCTCGAAAACCCCCAAACACCGACTTTGAGCGTTGTGAGACAAAAAATGACCTAAGTCGCCGGCCATGTTGGCGCCGCCATTTTGAATTTTTAAATTTCAATGTCGTATTCGTGATCACCGCGGTCGACAATCCCCGGGTACCAAATTTCAGGCCAATCGGACGACAAATGGATTTAATTGCGAATTTGGCTCACCCTATATAGATTTATTTTGCTCACCCATACCGTTGACATTCTATTGATTTTTATTTAATGTTTATCATTTATTTCAGTGAACTGCATTGCCGGTCGAAATTTGTCTCGCAAGCGAAAACATGGACTTTTGAAACGGCGATATTTCAGGAAATAATGGGAGTGGAGAGGCTTTCTAGGTCTCGAATTAATCGGAAAGGACGATATTTTGTTGTGATAGTGGAGTGTGCGGGCCAAATCGGAAATTCGGTCCGGCACGGGCGTGTGAATGTTGGGTTTTTTGTGAGAAAGTGAAAAACATCTACGTACAAATAAATTCATAATTAAGCAATTACTTGGAGTAGAAGCTCGTTCTGTGTCTCAATGGAAAGGGGGAGCTTGGCCCTTTCCCGTGATACCAAATTGTATAGGGAAAATCGAAAATTCGGCCTCGCAGGGGCGAGACAAACGTGACAAATTTGACTGTGTTAAAACGTAACCTAGAAAATTGTAAAACATGAAATCTTAAAACGCTCATATTTCAGTTAATACTGGACATAGAGGCTCGATCTTGGTCTCTATTTGAACACGAAGATTCGCATTTTATTCGTGCAGTACGTGCCCCGGGTTAATTAAAAAATTTAGTGTAGTTCTGTGCGAAATAAGAATGGATATTTTCGTAAAAATCGAAAACCGTAAGTACTTTAAAAATACATAAGTGAATAAAAATCGGGAGTGGAACGGCGTTCGACGTCTCTCTGGAAAAAAGAGGAACGTAGCTTTCTGGCGATACCAAGTTTGACCGGAAAAATGGAAAATTAGGCCCGCGGCGAGCGCGACAAAATTAGCTTTTCTGGGATATTATAAATTTAAAATATCACATAATTTCCAAAAATTCTTCCACTTTGACCGCCCGTATCTCGTTGATTTTTGAAGCTGGAAAGAAAAAAAAAAAAAGACTTTTAGATAATTCATTTTTCTACATTTTCGTTAGGGCAAAGTATTTTGCTCTAGGAGGCCCCGTTTAGAAGTTATGGAGGCTTAAAGGTAAAAATGTCAAATTTCTCGCCTTTTTGCACCGCCGCACTTTTCGGCCGATATCTCCGAAACGAAGAGTCGTATGAAATTTTTGAAGATACCGGAGGAAGCGGAAAGAAACGCTCTTGTCCTTTGAGATTTTTTTATTTTGAGCTAGCTGCAGCCGTTTTCGAGTTATACGCGAAAAACCGAAAAAATGAGTCTCGCTTCGGATTCGAAACAGCGCAAAAACGTGCAATCTTAAAACGTCCGTATTTTTCGAAATACATATTTTTGAGCGCCGTACGGCGTCGAGGCGTAACGGGGAGAGGTTCTAGTTATAGCTAGCCGCAAGCTGCGAGGTCGAAATCGAAAATCGAGCCCGACAGGAACGAAAAGAAATCGAACATTTTTGACGTTTACGAAATACGAAAACGCCTTCCCCTATTTTCTCTCTTCTCCTCGGCTCCTCATTCCCAAAAAAAGCAGGCGAGAGAGATGGTGGACTTTTACTCGTTAATAACTAAAAAACCACGAAAAATACCCGCCCCGGATACGGCCTAAGCGACGTAAAATTCGCCGGCGAATCGAAAGACGCCGGACCCGCGCCGAAAAACCTCCTCCCCTCGGAGGAGTTCGTAGATCAAAATGGCAATTTTAGAGGGGTACATACCAACTCCCTTTTAATAATAACGCGGCCTGGCGGCCGTGTTGATGGTTCCGGTGTTTGAGTCTTCCCTAAAAGTTACTTTAGAATGTAATATTAAGATGTAACAAGAGCATACCCGAAATAGTGAAATGAAAAAATAATAATTGAGTAGTAAGTATACAAGGCGTTTCTTAATGACGTGCTAATATTTCAGGGTGTGATTCCTTAGGTCACTTTATGGAGAAAAGTTCATATGAACATATATCCGCACAGTCTAATTTTTTGCTACAGGGTGTTGAATTTTTGTTATAATCGTTATTTTTTAATATCTTAGAAAGTACCTACGTTAGATATTACTGTCAATGTTGGTATGTGTTAATAGAATATAAAACCACATGTTTGAGTTAGAAAAGTTATTTTATAACTCCACCAGTGGCGTTCCTGCAAATATGTCCTCTGATATTTTTTAACAAAAAAGTGGTAACCCACTGACATGTTTCCATGTGGATATATTTTCTAATTAGCCTGATGAACTCTACACGAAAACAGTCTCATGCTTTTTTTCTCGACAGGCGCTCACACTCAATATTAACACCTCATTAAGGAAGGGTGTTCCTTAATGAGGTGTATAATTATTACTCAATTATTAATATTATTTCTTTTCACTATTTCGGGTATGCTCTTGTTACACCTTAATAATACATTTTTAATGAACTTTTAAGTAAAACTCAAACACCGGAACCATTTTTATTTATAGTACAATACAATCTTCGGGCGACTGCAGTGACAAAACCAGCCATAGCAGAGGCTTGTGCCCTCTGAGACAGTTAATCAGCATCACGTGAACTACAAGTTACCAAAATTTCAGTCAATTCGATAGCGACCGCTTTTCCATAAGATTAGTGCGTGGCACTTTGAATAATTTTCAGAAAAATAATCGGACCAGCATTTTCCCTCTAGATAAATACTGGTGAAGTGGTTTTTTGCAAATACTTTTATTTCGACATTACCTACATACAACGGGCAAAAAGTCCATTTCTAAACTTTGTACGCTAAGCGACTTATATTCAACGTCAAAGATCGAGAAAATCAGATTTGTACGAATATCTTATCTCGCTTTCTATCGGTTCTACGCTAATTTTAGTTATTAGAAAAATTATTTATTGGAAAATTATCTATAAAAAATATATTGCATAAATTTTATGCACAACAATAGTTTTAGAGATATAGGGTTGAGAAAATATGAACTCCACAATGCATTTGTTTCTCTTCGTTTTTTTTCTTCATCTTCTTCATGATTATTTTCATCTTCAGATATCCCTTTCAGTCATAGCTGATGTTAAAATATCAATGAAATTGATCTCAACGTTGTTTATATTGTCGAAAGGGTACCTAGAATCACGAGAAGCGGCATTTAAGCATGATTGGCCACGATACTAACCACAAACTATGGAGCATGGCAATCCTATTATCCTACATCCATAATTTGAACCACAACCGTTTGTACAGTTGCAAAAAATAGAAATGAGTTCGTCCGGCGCAAGTGGAATGAATGTAGTAACTGGCGCCAAGATAGTGTTGTTGCATGTGCATTCCCATTGTGGAGGATCTTTCTCCCTTCCCAGTCGAATTTGTACCTCATAATATATACTATGCAAATGTTGTCGTGCGGTTGCTGTTGTGGGTGGAAGTGATGACAATTTTACTGGCTTGTTCAGTCTTCTACAAGACTCAACAAGTCAGACTTAGCAAAACTGAAGTACCGGTATCTTGTTTTTGGAGTTCTGTACAGTGCTAAAATAAAATGTGTTCCATTCTTGATAACAGTATATTGTGAACAATTTTCAAATGCTTAAATGTCTCTGCTAATTGATGCAAATCTGATTGTTTTTGAAATAACTTCACTGCATTTAGTTTTGCTTTGTTATTAATGACTGCACCTGTTTTATTGCATCCAGTCATGGCATGTAAAAATAAAACATGTTTCTTACAATGATTACATTTTTCAATATTATCTGAAGAATATTTTTTTGTCTCAATATTTCCTCTTCGAAGTAAAAAATAAGTTTTGGACAGGAGAATTACGTCCAATTAAAAGTACAAGAAGATATGCCTTTTCTCCAACAATAACTGCTGTCCCTGTGATGGATTTTTCCATAGATATTTCTATTCTTAAGACATCAACACCATCTCACGTGTAATATTATTTATTTATCCATCAGCATTGAGATTAATCTATTTTTATTTAATCTACTTGAAATACATTTGTCTTGATTTGAAACTACTGGCATTGTTTTATCGAAAAGAATTTCCACCTTAAGTTGTTCTAGCGTGTCGAAGCTACTGCATTGCTTTAATATTATCATCATCACAGTATAATCATCAAATACAACAACTACGTTCGCACCAACATATTTAGTAGATTATGAATACAATTATCGATAACAGAACCGAAACGAATTTTATTTTCCGCAAGTATAAATTTGAGTCAGCAATCACCAATAAAATCCGCATCATATGGGAAAATTTATTATTAATTAATTTAAGTTAATTTTGTTTTTGTTAATAGTTTTTACGTAAGAATTAATGCGAAATGATGTACACAGAAGCAATCCCGCGATTGTCTTTATCTGTCAGATTTGACATTTTTTTGAAAAATTTGCGTTATTTCCCAAAACTTCGAAGAATAGTAATGAAAACTGTTGTTTAATATTCTAATCTTACATATTTATGACAGTTTTCAATCTAGTAAAACTTTTATTGTTTGCAATTTTTTTAACCTAATACATTTTTAACTTAACATAATTTAACCAAACCTGCATAAAATCATTTAATTTTTTTAGTCATCGCTTAAATGCGTTTTGTCACTATCAATGTTTTAAATACATTTTTTATTTACGAATAATATACATGCGCTAATAAAAATTCATTAAACTTTATGCGAAGTTTATGTAGTTTCAACAATTTAGTTCAAGACCGACTTTAACTGAATTTTTATTACAGTAAACTTTTTTTTTATTATTTCTTTTTCTGTCCTACATCTTTTATTTTGTAGGCAAGTATGTAACGGGTAACGTTGTAATTATTTTTCCCTCTTTTTTATACAGGGTGGTCAGTCTATAGAGTTATTAATTAAAAAACGACATAGGAGAATAATAAGATATTCACACAAGAAACAATTGTTTTTCCAAAAAGAATGACTCCCCTACCCTTTTGCATTTTGAGCTCCTGAATCCAAATTTGGCATAAAAAATATAAGTTTCGTGGTTCGGTTTTTCGCTAAGTACTTAAAGACCACTTTTAAGAACCCTCAAAAGTGGTTAATGGTTAGCTAGCGAAACATTGAACAGTGAAACCTATATTTGATTGAGGAAGCCGTTACTCTGTGGTAATCCATAATTATAACGAAATTGAGTAAAACACTACTATGTTCTTTATCACTATATTTATATAGTGGTAAAGGACATAGTAGTGTTTTACTCAAACCTATATTTCTTATGTAAAATTTGGATTCGAGAAGTAAATACATAAGAGTAGGGTGACTCCCTACTTAAAAAAATTTTTGTTGAAAATCAGAAGTTTGTTCTTGGTTTCGTTACAATAGCAACATAGCAAATTTCCAGAAATTATTATCCTCCCTGAGCGAAATTAATAAGTGGAAATTTTTCTATCAAGTTTGTTATTTGGTTTTACATAAAAGACATATTGAGGTGTGAAATTTTCTTACCGAATATCCCACGAGCTTAAATTAATGTCCGGAAACTTTTCCTCGTTCATGAACAATTTGAGAAACTTATTATAATTCTAATTATAATAATTAATATTATAATTTTCAAAATATTTCGGAAATAATTTAAGCACTGGGGATATTAGTGAAAATATCCACTTTACGAAAAAAAGTTACCGAACATTTCTTGCGGAAATCAGTCAAAAAATATTTAAAAAATTGTTAAAATAATGTAATATTTCCTTTTTGTTATAAACAAAATTGTTTTAAACAATATCAAACCAGGACACCATCTGGTAATCTAAATTTGCATAGTTACTGTCTCTTAATGTCAAGTAGTTGTTTTTGGCAATTTTACAGGATAATTATTACGAACGGAGATCTCATATTATAGTTATATTTGTATAAATAAGTTATTATAACAATCAAAATTAAAATTGTATACAAATGTGAAACTTGTTGAAAAAATAACAATATATTTTTATTTTTAAGAAACTTGCCCCAAAAGCTAGGTGAGGTTTTGTTAGACTATGTTTCTCCACATCCTGAAGAACGTTTAAAAGAAATGAAGTTGGTCAAGTGACTTTCGATCCTCTCCCGACTGGCCTAAAATAGTGAAAAATATACACATGGATAATGATACGAAAACTGGTTTAAGTTTAATTACAAACACAAATTAACAAACCCAGATGATTAGTACATCATTAATACATTTAATGAGATTAAAATTACTAGATTTTTTCAGAATGTGCCATACTTTAATAGTTTTAGGATGGCCTTATTTTATGTTATACATTTATACAATATCATGCCACCTATCAAATGCAATAGATTCGCAGGTATTTAATGATTAATTTATCCGTAATCAGCACGGCAGACTGTCTACTATGTCAGTAAGTTTTATTTTCAACAACTTAATGATACGTTTTTAAACGTACCTGCCTATATATATTTATTACTTTATTATTTTTCACTCCTCATTTTCAACGCGATTTCCAACGTAAATGAATCTAATATGAATATGAGTTTAATACCAGTAGTAATTTTAGTTATTTTAATAAACTGTGTAATATCTGACGAATATATCGATGAAATATTAGAGAAGTGCCACAAAACAGGAAGATCCTCAGTTTGTGCTCAATATAAATTTTTAAAATACATCGAAAATTTCGATTTTCAATGGGGAAGCAACGCCAACGATGTAGGAAATATAATTAAAACTCCAGAAATGTATGATATTAAGAGTGCTATGCCAACGTACAGAAATAACGATTCGAAGCAAATGAAATTTTATAAATTTATTAAGAGGAAAGTTATTTCATTTTTGAATACTCACAGCTTGGTGATCCAACTACCCGTAGAAACAAATCTTCAGGAGCAAGGGAGAAGAGCAGAAGAGAGATCTTTTACAGAAATTATGGAAAATAGCCAAAAAACAGGTAATGCTTACAAATGTCCTTCACTTTACCGAAATTATATTAATGAATTGTGTTTAGATGTCAGTTTAATAGAACAAAAATAAACAAATTAACCATTATACTCTTCGACGATTTACTGCACTTTTTATATAATATAATTGTTGTACATTCTATTGGATACTCTTCGCATTTATTTTTGTAAATAATATTAGTTTTAGACATTTTTTGTTTAATTACAAAACAAACAAAAAAACACGTTTTTTAAAAATCTAAATAATTACTTAATATTTATATTTATTGATAGATTTTGTAAAAAAACCATAAGGTTCTCTATCTAACACTAACTTGCTGTCCAAATTAAAAACAAGTTTTTAAAAAATTTAAATAATTACTTAGTAACTTTATATTTATTGTTCGATTTTGTTCAAAGACCATAAGGTACTCTATCTAATACTAACTTCTGCATGGAAGGATTAAGGTCATTCAAGATCAAATTCGTTTTTTTAAAATGGGAATGCCTACTATTAATTCAAATTCGGATTGTCTGACTAAAAATAGACTACTTTTGTTCGAAACGTTTTTTCTAAACTTGTCATTTTTGTCAGTTATCCGGCGAGGAAAATCAAAATTTTTGAAATTTGCAATTTTTTTACTCGAAAAAGAAGTTTGGACAAAAATTGCAAGTAAAAAGAGTTTTGAAGCATCTCGGAAATATTACCAATTTTTTTTCGAAATTGTCCAATGCCCTTTGCAGAAAAGAGCATTGTGCAATTTTAAAGGGCATCAAAAAGGGCATTGGACAATTCCGAAAATAAAAAAAATGTTAATATTCCCGGGATGATTCCAAACTCTTTTTGCCTCTTGTAACTTTTGTTCAAACTTCTTCATTTTCGAGTAAATAGATCGCAAATTTCTAACATTTTAATTTTTCCTCGCCGGATACCTAAGGAAAATGACAATTTCAGAAAAAGTGTTTTGAACAAAAGTAGTCTATTGTCTATAATTGTTTATTTGTGGCATATTCAGATTTTCTTACTTTTCTTGGGTATTTTGCCGCTGAAAAATATTTTAAAAAATTAAAAAAATTTAATGAAAAAGCCTCTTCGCCAAACGGATCAGACAGAGGTTGGTTCTTGAATACTCGATTGTTTGAAAAAGTCTCCCAGCTACAAATATATAAATTAGAACAAAGTCATAAACTAAAAAATGAAAATGAAAGCTATAGGCAGTTAACATTTCGGAAGAATATTTACTTCCGTTCTCAAAAACTTCTTGACCGTCAATCATGACAGTCCGTTGTTTATGTATTTCCATAGTCACGTGAGACATTAAATTATATTAAATTTAAGTATCTTATTTTTACTTACTTCGTCTCTAAGGATGGGCAAGCAAGTAGTTCAAATATCTATTAAATAATTTGAAACGCATCCATCCTCGTTTAATAAAATAATCGCGGATTCTTTAAGTGTGAGGACGGAAGTAGATATTCTTCCGAAACGTTAACTGCCTATAGCTTTTATTTTCATTTTTTAGTTTATAACTTTGTTCTAGTTTATATATTTTTAGATGTGAGATTTTTTTAAACAATCAAGTATTCAAGAACTAACCTCTGTCTGACCCGTTTAGCACAGAGCTTTTTTCATTAATATTTTTATATATTTTTCAGTGGCAAAATACCTAACAAAAGGTAAGAATACTTTTCGTCTATTTTTAGTCAGACAATCCGAATTTCCAATAAAAATTAGGGGTTCCCATTAAAAAAAAAATGAATTTGACCTTGAATGACCTAAACCGTTCCATGTAAAACAAAAAAAAAATAAAATGCCGCAATGACCCACTACTCCCGACTCCTTTCCAAGTATTAAAAAAAAACAAGTCGATATTTCAAAAATTGAGCCTTAGAGCGAATTTTGTCCGTTCTGCCAACTGTGCGTCGCCGTCGTGTGAATGTTTGAAAAAAAGATGCTTTTTATTCCTTTATTTCGTGATATTTTTCTAGTATTCTCGAAGAATAAAATTAAGTTAAAATTTTGACATTTATATAGCTATCTTTACTACCAATCACTAAAGTGTATATGTTATTAGGAAGGGTCGGAATTTTTCAGCATTAACAGAGTCGGACACTTGACTTGATATTTAATTTTTCAAGAAACATTATAACATAAAACTGTTGTGTTTTGACAATTGTGACTTTGTTATTGTAATTTCACCTTTATGTTATCCCTATACAGGGTGAGCCACGGTGGGTGGAGTATTAAAAGTGTATGGAGAACGGATCAACCGATTGCTTTCAAATTTTGGTTACCAAAATAATTGAGTATGATCTCTCCAACTAAAGTATTTTCGAAAGTGTGGTGTTGCCACTTATACGTAAAACTGGCAACATCTTAGTTATTTTAAATGGAATACCCTGTATATTTTTACATTTTTTGGATCGTCGTCTCTTTCTGAGTAACTTTTGTTAATATTTCCCTATACCTATCTCAAGCCGTTTTCGAGATAATAATTCTTTTCTGAATTTATTTCCAAAAATTTGACTTTCAGTAAATCGTGTTTTCTCCTACCTACGCAGCAATTAAAAGATAATTTTTTAGTTGCTGCTAGGCAAGGCCTAGTGGCATCTCCTCCATTAATCAAATGTTTCGAATATCATACAGGGTGAGTTAGAGAAGGCTTCCTATAAGTGACTTAGAAAAGTGCACGAAAGTCAATTTTTTTAAATGGAATGCCCTGTATATTATTACTGATTCGGAAAGGTGATACATTTACCTATTTAAAAATTTAGCATACCCTATACCTAATGCGTACCGTTTTCGATTTATGGACACTTTTCTATAATCTTACCAAGAATATTAATCTTTTGGTATATCATAACGGGTGGGGCATGAAATTTTTATGTTGTCATTTTGTAATGACAGCTGACATACTACTTTTCTAAATAAATTTGACGTTAGTGATATTTGCACTTAATTTGAATAGCTGTAGCACAAATATGGCAGAAAATAATTATACAAACACAGTTTTAATGGATTTGTTTATTATCCATGGAGAGTGCAATAAGATTATCAGCAGAACTTGTAGAAGATTTAATGAGAAATATCTGGATTTTCTGCAGATGAACAACAGAAAGTTTCTACGAATTCAGAGGAATTTTATTAATTTTGGTTTGTCATTAACAGAACAATAAAAGTGTCATTAGGAAAAAATAATACCTAAGCAGCAATAACAGTAACAAAGTCTGAGTAGCAATAACAAATAAAATTAATAACAGTAATAAATAATAAAAATGTTAAAACTATTGTAATAATTGTTCGAAATGTAGACCGTTAACTTCCAGGTACTTTTGTATACGACGGTGGGCGGCGTTTGTTGTAGCAGCTCTTATTTCATCGGGGTTCAAGTTTTCAATCTCTTGAATCACTCGACGTTCTAATTCTTCCCTATTGTGGACTGAAGTTTTATAAACTCTATCTTTAAGAGTACCCCAAAGATACAAATCTAACGGGGTAAGGTCAGGGGACCTCGGAGGTCAATTCTACGGTCCAACTCCATACTAATTTCATGTGTACAATGTGGAGGAGCCCCGTCGAGTTGATACCAACAAGTTCTATATTTTCCAAGTGACAAATTATCAAGGAAGTATTCCACAATTGTTCTAATTATATCTAAATATTTTCTGGAATTCAATTTTCCGTCGTATATGTAATATTTTATTTTGTCATCCATTAACATACAAAACACATTGAAACTAAATTTGTCTTGAAAACCAGTCTCTCTAGTAACGTGGGGGTTTTCTGTGGCCCAATGGTGACGATTTCGTGCGTTATACATCCCTTCCCTAGAAAATTTGCATTCATCAGTCCAGATAATTTTCTTTAAAAAACTGGGGTCCTTTTGCGTACGTACAAGTATCATTTCACCAAATTCTGTTCTCTGTAGATAATCCTGAGGCATGAGAAACTGGACTCTTGTAAATTTATAATTATGCATTTCATGGTTTACTAGTATTCTTCGAATGGATGAATATGACAATCCTAAATCCCGTTTAGCACAATGTATGGAATACTGGGGATTTGCATGAAAATATGTTAGCACATTGATTTCATTTACCTCGTCCGATGTCACAGGTTTAGGTAAATATCTTGGTTTTCTTAATGACGAACCAAAATTAGTAAAATTCCTCTAAATTCGTAGAAGCTTTCTGTTGTTCATCTGCGGAAAATCCGGATATTCCTCATTAAATCTTCTACAAGTTCTGCTGATAATCTTATTGCACTCTCCTTGGATAATAAACAATTCCATTAAAACTGTGTTTGTATAACTATTTTCTGCCATATTTGTGCTACTCAAATTAAGTTCAAATATCACGAACGTCAAATTTATTTAGAAAAATAGCATGTCAGTTGTCATTACCAAATGACAACATAAAAATTTCATGGCCCATCCGTTATGATATACCAAAAGACTAATATTCTTGGTAAGGTTACAGGAAAGTGTCCATAAATCGAAAACGGTGCGCATTAGGTATAGGGTATAGTATACATTTTTAAATAGGTAAATGTATCACCTTTCCGAATCAGTAATAATATACAGGGCATTCCATTTAAAAAAAATTGACTTTCGTGCACTTTTCTAAGTCACTTATAGGAAGCGTTCTCTAACTCACCCTGTATGATATTCGAAACATTTCATTAATGGTGGAGATGCCCCCAGGCCTTGCCTAGCAGCAACTAAAAAATTATCTTTTAATTGCTGCGTAGGTAGGAGAAAAACGATTTACTGAAAACGATTTTCAGAAAAGAATTATTATCTCGAAAACGGCTTGAGATAGGTATAGGGAAATATTAACAAAAGTTACTCAGAAAGAGACGACGATCCAGAAAATGTAAAAATATACAGGGTATTCCATTTAAAATAACGAAGATGTTGCCAGTTTTACGTATAAGTGGCAACACCACACTTTCGAAAATATTTTAGTTGGAGAGATCATACTCAATTATTTTGGTAACCAAAATTTGAAAGCAATTGGTTGATCCGTTCTCCATATACTTTTAATATTCCACCCACCGTGGCTCACCCTGTATATAACATACTACTTTTCGTATTTCTGTAAAATTATTTTATTGAGTAGAGACATTTTTAATAACAATCAGTTGGAACTGATAAAATGTATTGGAAAAGTACTTACCCTGGATGTTTACCTCTTTGTGCTTAGATTTAGACGACATAAAAAAGATGCCAACAGCCAGCTTCAGATAGATACAGTAACACCATAATGGCCATCGAATGAAAGATGTAATAAAAATGTCTTATTCGTTTATTTTATTTATATATATATATTTATTTGCATGGTATAAAAGCATTATTCTTTCCAAATTGTCTACAGTCATTGTTTGACGCCTACTGTTAAATATCCACGTTAGTGCTAAAAAGGAGTGTTCTACATCGGCAGAAGTAAGCGGCGCGTACCTCATGGCTAAATATTTTGAATGTTCGATATTACCCAGATTATCTTCCAAAAGTCTGCTAATTGTTGCAATTTCTTCAAATCTGGGTTCTTTCGAGAACATTTGGTTCAATTTGAGGTATATTTTGAGACCTTTTATTCCCTCTGCTTCTTCGAGTTTGTCGAACACCGAACTAATTTTTTGCAGATTGATGAATTGATAGCTCAGGGCATTGTAGATATTCTATGACATTTACTATACATGTAAAATTAGTGTTTATATACTCAAGTTCTGTCTTTAGCGTTGCTTTTTCAAAAATATTTTGCGATTTACATACTGCAATAGATTCACGGAAATCGAACGTAACAGAAGGTTTCAGAGGCAGCGGTATAGCCCAATCAATATATAGAAAGGTAACCAAAATTCATACCAGGAAACAAGGAATACGGTTGTACAAAAAAAATCTAAGAAATATTTGTGATTTGATGGACGTGATCTGAAGTGGCGAACTTAACCTAAAAAATTTGAAAAAAACAGTTTTTCGTAAATAAAAAAAACTATGACTCCAGTCGAAAAAAGTTGAATGAGAAAGTTGTAGGTGCTAAAAAGATATTTCGATTGCTTTTCTTTAAGTATCAGTTGCGATAACACTATTCGAGATATACCGAAATAACCGTCAAAAATCGGCTTTGTTTTCACTGTATCATTTTCAAAGGACCCCGCACCAAATGTATGGGTAATTTTGTTGTCAACGAAATCGTTGCAAATTCAAGGCATGCAATCCTTAGGGCATTCTCAACTGTTATGGATAGAATTCCAAAATGTCTTTATTTTAAAAATACAGCAGGTCGAAGCTCCAAAAATTCAAAATTTTAAAAAATGCGATTTTACGTATTTTTGATCGAAAAGGTAAATCAGTATTTAATTTGCGCTAAGAATATAATACTGATGTACAGTATAACACAAGAAAATACATTATTCTAATATTCATATAAAATATTACTTAGGCAATTTTAAATAAAATTGACATTTTTATTGCATAATATTTAATAAACACAGGACAAATTCACATCACGTTGCTGTTGCTATAGCAATATAAATAAAGCATAATAATATTATTTATCCACAATCACATTATAATTGGATTTTTATCCACACTCAGTGCAGCATCTAGTGTTTTTTACTAGTGAAGCGAATAGCTAATTTTGCGCCTCTATTTTACCAAAAAATTAATTGTAATGAAAAAATATTAAATAAATTCGCACTTAAATAGAATAAACAAAAACAAACGAATTAGTAATAATATCTATATTTTGTATTTACAGGAAAGTACTATCGACTCATCAAAATACTAAAATACAATAATATAATATTAATAACTAGTAACACCATAAAAAATATCAGATCAAGTAATAAAATACTAGGAACATAAACCAACATAAATGATACAAATATCAGATTGTTTAAATGCTAAACGCCCGTTACATTTTTAAAAAATGTACTGCAACTAACGTTTTAAATCAAAATAAAGTAACAACTAACATTTGAAGAAATATTAAATTTAAACATTAACTATACTGAAGAAACTAGTACAATACGAAATATAAAAAATTACAGAGCAACTTTTCGAACTTTCTGTTTTGCAAATTCATCAATTATGTCATCCAAGCTTAATTTTTGAACTATGTCATATTCAATAGATAAAATTTTCAAATCAGTAACCTTTGCTGTGCCATTGTTGAACGAATAAAATTTTTAATTAATTTTAGTTTAGAGAATGATCGTTCTCCGCTTGCAAGTGAAACAGATAGGGTTAACAGGATCCGTAAACTTATTGATGATACATTTGGGAAATTACCTTTTAGATTGTTTTTTTTAAATAAAATTTAACATATTCAAAGGTGAACTATTGGTTTTTTAGATAAAATTTCCAAACCAGTTAACCTTTGCTGTGCCATTGTTGAACGAATAAAATTTTTAATTAATTTTAGTTTAGAGAATGATAGTTCTCCGCTTGCAAGTGAAACAGATACGGTTAACAAGATCCGTAAACTTATTGATGATACATTTGGGAAATTACCTTTTAGATTGTTTTTTTTTAAATAAAATTTAACATATCCAAAGGTGAACTATTGGTTTTTACCAAATTTCTTAATATAAGAACTTCACTATGCAATTCAAAACAGATGCAATATCAATGTGATATATCATGAATTTTATTAAAGATATTTTTACGTGAGAGCGAAATTTTTTAATTTTTCCTTTTTCTGCTGGCCTTAGATTTGTGCCCTCCTGAATCTGGCGCTGAAGCGGTCGCTTTACCGCATCGCGCTGGATCCGCCACAGTCCACACTTATGAAGCATATAAAGTACCACTTTATCTACTAGTGGAATAATGAAATTACTTTATTCCACTAGTAGAATGGAAAAATACAATCTTAAATCAATTACATTTTATTTAATTTTTATTAATATTAATATTAACATTTATATTAATATACATTTCCTTATTTGTTTTATCATGTTTCACTTCGTTTCCATTAATAACAAACTTGTAGTTGTCATCGGTTTCAGAACGCACAGGGCTTGTCGAAGTTTTTGATAAATCTGTAAAAACAGTGGATGTTTCTCTTGTAAGGAACGACTAGTACCAGAAGTACCTTAAATTTTCCTTGCGATATCAAGCTTATTTAATATAGAATCCTCGATATAACTTTCTGCTATTGCGGAACTTCTCCGCCAACCATGTCGTTAATTTGTTGTAAGGTCAGCACCTTTACTAACCAGTAAAGTTGTTCAAGTGCGCCTCATGCAATGACCGCTATAAGCTTCTGCGTTTGCCAGATTCAAAAATGAGGCAACTCTTGATTCCAACAGGTTGTGAAGTACATTTTTGATTAGTGTATCGTAAAAAGGACCTGTCGTTGGATAACTTCTTCTGACGTAAGGACATGTATTTTCTACACGTCTCCACAGTATTGATAGAGAATCCTTCTTCCATAATTGTGAATTCTCGTGAGACGCCGGTCTTGGTATCTGGTATAGAAACAAGCAGATATGCGCCCCTGTCTTCTACCTCATTGATTTTCAAATTCGTTAATTCACGGCAACGACAGGCACCAGACACCCCCATTATTAGTAAAACCTAAAATATTGCAAAGTTTATTATTTACAATGTCTAAAAGGTTAAGAGATATTACCTTAATCATCAAATATTCTTTATCGAAAGCCCTTGTCAAAAATTCTTCCACGTGTGCTCTTTCTAATACCGCAGCTTTCTTCACTTTGTACCCTCTCAACTCACTCTTCAGATAATTATGGCTATTTTAATTTGATGTACATTACGTAGCTGGTCGACTGTAAAAATTCGTTTTTCGTTTCTGATTCTGTCTTCCATGACATTTCAGATAGGCAGTGAGCTTACTATATTTTCCAGTGTCTGTTTTTATGGAGCTTTATAGCGGCCTTCAGCATCGAATACTTCGACCACATGGATGATATTGCATACTTCTTCAAATTTAAGAAATACGATAGCAGAACTTCCTCATTTATTCTCATTACCCCCCGTTCTTCTTTCCAATAATTAAATTCGGAAAATGCTTTTTCATAATGTTCCCAGGACTTCGCAGGCAATAATTGGAGAGTTGCTTCTTCAGCTTCCCGAAGGATTCTCTCAGGAACGAAATCGTTTTCTTGCATTTTTCACCAACTTTCACAAATTTTTACAAATGGAATCGATAAACAATCAAAACTAAATAGCAACCATTCAACACCTTCCAAGTTTTTTAAAATTAATTTCAATAACTTTTGACGTTACAGCCGCCGACAGAGCGAAATGCCGAATTATTTTTTGATGAAATCTGATTGAAAATTACCTTAATTATGGATAAAATGTTGTATAGCATTCATGTTTTAGTCGCGTTTTATCCACTCAAGAAAATTAAACTCTCGAACTTTGTTCTCGAGTTTAAACTTTCTTGCGTGGATAAAACGCTATCTAAAACACTTATACAATAAATGACTATTAATTTATATGACTTCCTAGTAAAAATGAGTTATTGAAATATAAAATAAAAATCTGAGTTATATTATACTTCTTTCAATTATTCAGGATGGCTTATCAAAATAGATTATTATGCTAATTTGTAAACAATAAACAGTTTAAAATAATTTAAAAAAATTACGTAAAATTTTGAGATTTGGAGCTTCGACCTGCTGTATTTCTAAAATAAAGACAATTTGGAACTTTATCATAACAGTTTGCATTGACAATGACCTAAGAATTCTATGCCTTGAATTTGCAACGATTCCGTTGACAACAGAATTACCCATGCATTTTGTGCTGGGTACCTTACGTTTAAATACTAACAACCGGGTAAGTATAGCTCATGGCAAACCGAAAAAGTAGGTTTTTGAAAAAAATTTCGATACCTATACCAATTTTTCAAAAAAAAATACGTTCTCGAAAATCGGATAGACTTGCTTCACGGAGGGTTCTCCAGTAACGATCTTGGGCTCATTCTCTATATAAAGAGTTGTACTATTATGCTGTGAAAGAATTGTAGTGGTTTTATTAATTTTAAGGGTAAATAAATGGCTTTAAAATAAATTTTTAGGTTAGGTTTTTTTTTAAATAATTTTGCCAATTTCAATTTTACAGAAATGTCATACAGGAATTGATTACTGACATTTTTTTACGAAGTGCAAAAAAATGTTTGTCCTACGACTTCCTGAAGCCCAGTAATTGGACACAAAATTTATAATTAATTGGCCGTGCCTTAGCTAGAGTCTATACCTATATCTACTCTCAAGGTGGATTCTGGTAACTCATAAGATTCCCAGGTGAAAGCGAAGAATATGATACTTATTGCGATTGATGCGGTCTGCCTTCCGTCGTATTTTGTTGTCTACCGGCGCACTTCTAATCAGATCTTATAAATTAGCATTTGAGAAACACTTCTTAGACTATAATGACCATGATTAGATTCTGTTAGTAATCGGAACACTAAAATTTGACGGGATCGGAGTCGATCCGTGAAAAATAGTTATCCGATTCACACAGGTCGTCAATCTTAGATCTAGTGGATTAAAAAAGTCGAATTCAAAATGTCTGCTCATTTATTGAGGGTAACTGCGATAAATACAAACATTTAAGTATTCAAGTCTAATTGAATACAAAGCAACTGGTTCAAAGAGCTAGTTGCAAGACGTTACGCTCCGAAGAAGCGTAACTCATACAAGGGAACTCATACAAGGGTGAGAGTATTGTAACAATCGACTGCGCAAAGAGATTCACACTTCTAGTCAGATATGTTAGTAAAGTGTATGTCTAACTTTTGAAAAATTATTTACTTTTTATAATGCACCGAAAATCTCAAATGGACCATTCGTCAAGTTGTTTCAACTTTAAATATTTCCTTATATAAATGTTTTTAAATATATATAGCATAGTAAATAATACTAATTTTATAACTTTCTATGTTTTTTCACGAGAAAAATTTTATTTCTTAGAGGAACAGCATACACAGCGGGTATTCGTCGCCCATCTGAAGTCGTCATATCTCAAATTGGCTCCTGTCAGTACGGAGGATAGATAATTGGATAACCCGTGTCCGTATTTGGCTGCTCCGCTGTGTTCAAATATAAAAACTGGAGGAAAAGAGGTTAATGCATTTGCTTTACCCTCTAGGTTTAGGAAAAATAAAATAATTTACATATGCAGTATTATATATATATATATATATATATATATGAAGTGTTGACGTGCTTCCGGGTGTTTTCCCGTGTAGTTGGTAGGCTCCTGTTGGAACCATGGTTGTCTGAACGACGTTTCGGCGGAATCTCATCTGCCATCTTCAGGTTCTAGCTGAAGGCTGTCTGCTGCTGCTGTTGCTGCTGCTGCTGCTACTGCTGCTCCTCGTTGCTCGAACTGAACTGACGTTCTCTCTGTTGTGCGGCTCCTTATGGAGTTTCGAGCAGATAATGATGTCACCTTCTGTACAGAGAAACAGAAGAGGAAATTTAACCGTCTTCAACTCCAACAGAAGCCAAGTAGGAAAGCCAAACCACTAGAACCGGCAAGTGTAGTCCATAACCTGTCCAACTACCCACTTGATGAGGCTTCCCTAAATGTCCTAGCCAAAGGATTTAATTTCGCCATCGCCCCAGCTAGTATTCCAGTAGAAGATATAATTTGTGGAGTAGAGTCAGCAATTTCCCAAATGGATAACAACATAGCTGAAACTATACGCCAAGACGCATCGCGTATACTAAGAACAGCAAAGGCACCAAAGAGAAACATACCGCAGGAAGAATTGAAGGCACTGAAGACGTTAAGACAAAACCGGGACATTATAATCTTACCAGCTGACAAAGGCAACGCTACGGTAGTGATGAATAGTGAAGACTACCACAGCAAAATAGAGGCGCTATTGGAAGACACTGCGTATGAAGCAATCACAACAGATCCCACTACGTACCTGGAGAAGACCACTAAAGCCAAAATCAAAGCTAGCCCCATAGACGATGAGGTAAAAAATCAGATTATACCGAGAGAGAAGTCCTCAAGATGTCCCAAACTATATGGCCTACCAAAGATTCATAAGGAAGGAGCCCCACTAAGACCTATTGTTAGCTCAGTAGGATCACCTGTGCAAGAATTAGCGAGATATCTAGCTAGGCAGTTGCAGCCACTCGCCGAAAAGGCTACATCCTATGTGAAAAACGCACAACATTTCATCGAGTTACTAAACAACGAGACTGTCCAACCAGAACATCTTCTAGTGAGCTTCGATGTTGTGTCACTGTTCACAAATGTACCAGTAGACGAATCACTCGAATTGATCAAGCGAAAGTACAATCCAGAGGAGCATATTCTTAGTCTAACTACACACTGCTTAAATAACACTTACTTCACATACAATGACCAGCGCTACAAACAGACGGAAGGAGCACCGATGGGTTCGCCTTTGTCTCCAGTCATCGCTAATCTTTTCATGGAGGACTTAGAAACGCGGGCCATACAAACTGCACCACTCAAACCAAAACTTTGGTTAAGATACGTCGACGACACATTCGTAATATGGACTCATGGAAGAGAACATCTAAATAGTTTCCTAGTCCACCTGAACAACATTCACGACAAAATCAAATTCACGATGGAGGTAGAAGCAGAAGGCCAGCTCCCATTCCTAGACGTATTAGTGAAGAAGAAACAAGACGGAACACTAGGTCACACAGTATACAGAAAACCCACTCACACAGACAGATATCTAAATGCAGCATCACATCACCATCCAGCGCAACTGAATTCAGTAGTGAAGACCTTAGTGACACGCTCCCAAAGGCTAGCAGACGGCGACCATATCAACGAAGAGATGTCATCACTTCAGAAAGCACTTATGAGAAATGGATTTTCAAGGTATACAATACAGAAGTCGCAAGAACCATCCAAACCACGAACCCAGGAAGAATCCGAATAACTAGTGGCAAAAGCATATCTACCTTACGTAAAAGGGACAACGGACAAAATCAGCAAACTTCTACGTAGACACAACATAGGGACAATATTCAAAACAGACCGAAAAATCAGCGCAGTTCTCCGTAACCCGAAATCAAGAATTGCCCTAGAAAACCAAGGAGTGTATGAAATTCCGTGCCAAGATTGCAATAAATCATACATAGGACAGACCAACAGACGTATAATTGTAAGAAGAGAAGAACATAGGAATGCAGTGCAAAAAGAGGAGAAAACATCGTCCCTAGCACAGCACGCAAAAACTACTGGACACAAAATAGACTTCGACAACACCAGGTCAGTAGCCAACATCGAGCATTGGAGATCAAGAATTACTAGGGAGGCAATTGAAATTGAAAAGAGACCGCAAAATCTTAACAAGAGAGATGACACCCAGAGATTACCCACCGCATGGAAGCCGGCACTGTCAGGAAGATATATAACGGAAAACACACGACGTCCCATGGTAAACGAACCGATCGCAACGAGGCACCATCGAATATCGACAATTCACGAGGAGACATCACAGCCGGCCACAAGGGGACCCATTACGAGGAGCCGGAGCCAAGCATTGACTAACCTAAGTGAAGCACGACAAGCGCTAGCGACGACTGGATACGAGGATACACGACCTTCAACGAGAAGTCACGTGAAACGTGACGTTTCAGTGAGGCCTCTTGTCGGGTTAGCTCAGGCGCCCGCTACGCCTCCAACAGAGAGAAGAGGGCCAGTAACACGCAGCCAAGTGCGCAGGTGCGCCCCACCCCACAACGTATATAAGGAGCCGCACAACAGAGAGAACGTCAGTATTTGTGAAGAATTGGTTTTGATACGGTAATTTGCAAATCTATCATATTGTTAATTTTTAAATATTTGTCATCTGTTTTACCTTCGGGACCCGCGAGTTGCGACAGTTTTCAGTTTTACGTGTATTTTTTAACCTACTGTGACTATGGGCCGACGGAAGAAAGAGCGGCACAAGGATCCACTAATGTCCACGAATCTGGCCCCCTGAATGGAGACCAAACCCTGCCTCTACGGGGACGCCGTGAAGCGACGCCGCCGTGAGAGGTGGAGCACAGCCGTGTGTGCTGGCATTGTATAGATAGCGGCCGGGGTTACCCAACTCATGCGCGGAGTGTTCCCACGTTGCTGGAAGCGGCGACTGAGAATGTGCCATTTCCTTAATTTAGATCTGAAAAATACTCAAAGCAAAAACACCTGGGTGTCGTCCGTAGACGAGATAATATCTGCAAGCAAGTTTTGTTGCGAGCAGCGACACAACTGCGAGCCAAAAGCAGTGTATCGATAAATAAAATAATTAAAATATTTCCCCCTGGGTGTCGTCCGTAGACGAGATAATATCTGCAAGCAAAGTTTGTTTGCGAGCAGCGACACAACTGCGAGCCAAAAGCAGTGTGTCGATAAATAAAATAATTAATATTTCAAGTCTAAGTTCTAGATAAACAGAGTGGCTAGGTCGGACGTTGCCGACGTGCAGCTAGGCACTCTGTGGTCAGCCCTAACTGAGAATTTGAATAAAATACCTTGTCTGAATTTAGGAAGCGTCTGTCATTCGCGTCTTGACAAGAGCAGGGGCCTAATTCCTTCTCAACACTCCGGTACGCTCGTTGAGTCGAAATGCGTCCCTTAGCTTGCCGAATTCCCGACGAGGCGAGTGGCTCAAGAGACCAATGTAGACAAGGACGTTGCCTACGTTGAAGTCGCCTGAGTCGGCCTTTCTCGAACAGTGCTGAATTACACAGCGGAAATCAGGAACAGAAATGTTTCGTGGAGATCAGGATGGACAGTGGCGTATGAACTGACTTGCCACTGGATGATTGGAGCATGCGGTGATATGATGTTGGATGCGGAGTACAGTTGATTCAGGAGCGGCTGATGTCTTGGAATCGGTGCCACGAGCAGGTAGAGGTATCTTTTTACTCTGCCGTGGTGAGGGGAACAGATCGAAGCGAAGCGAAGCGGAGCACTTTCGTTGACACTTACCTAGTCCCTGTACGGCGACGAACTCTCTCACTCTGTCTATAAAGTCTTGCGCGGTTGACCAGTCTATACGAGAGTTCGTATTTCGTAGTAACTATCGGAGTGTCAACTTGAAGTGTAGAATCCCTCGAAGACGTTGCTGTTCCTTATCTTCGTGATGGCGGCAACCTTGGAAAAGGCTATACCGACTACCTTGTTAATCGACTGTGTCGCTTAACGAAATCCTTCATAAAATGATTTTGGTGTGTCTAGTTGTCACACCAAAATCTCGAGAGTTTTGGGTCGTGTAAAATATTTAAAATATTTTGCCACGAAACTGGGTAAACTGGGCCGGTGCAGTGTATTGACGATACACCGCCGGAACTGGGGTTAAATGATAAATTAGTTAAATGAAATGCAGCCTGACAGAATGACAAAGTGGAATTAAATAAAAGTGAAAATTTGAAAACTGGTATGAGTGATGCCGCGGCGGCTGCTGGCGATCGACTAACTATCAAGTGCAAAACGTGTTATATTTATATGTTCGAGTCGCGCCAATGGAGAGCGCGCAAAGTTGCAAGCGCTAAGGGGTGGAGCCTAAGCGGGCTGCGCCGATTCACATAAATATGAATCGCAGATCTGTGCCTCTCCATTTGGCTGTCGACGTTCGACCTGTACACATCTATAATGTTTGCTCGGAGGGAGCTTATATCTCCTGGTGCACACCGGAGAGGATACTTATGACTTAAAATGAATGTTTATGATAATATGCACTTGTAATAGTAATGAAATCTTAAAGTTAAATAAAATTACTATGCTAAATTTGGCTGAGAGCCTGATATGAAATATTAGTGGTAAAGCTAGCCACATTTAGATATAATTTAATACTAGATTCAAAGGGGAGAATGTTTCTTAGGTCCTAAGTAAAATTAAGAAATTTTTATGGTTTCCTAGCTTGGGCTTAGGGCCCGATGACACGCCCCTCTCGAGATCTGTTGTGTGTGTAAGTGTGCAATAATTGTTTAAGTTCTCTTTATTCAAATAATTTTTTCAAAAAACGTTATAAGGTAGAATGGGACAATGGATGGGTACTTAAAACTAACAACAGATAGAACAATACAAAATTTCTTAAAACTAATCCTGGGCCTCATCATCTTCTTCGCCGCTTGTGGCACCGTCGTCGCGGAACGCGTCTCGCGGTTCACGAGCCGGCGGTAGCGGTCTAAGATCGTCTATATGAATGAGGGCCACACGATCGCCCTTTTGTATGCTGTACACCCCATCCCCGCGCACTGCGACAACTAAGTGAGGTCCTGACCAGGTTCTACCGAACTCGCGTCTTTCCTCATCGTGTGTTCGCGTTAGCACTCTTTGTCCGACGGTCAGTTGGACTGGGGCTGTACGTGGTTGCGGAAAAAGGTCTCTTTGAATAATGATTTGACGTCGTTGAGCTTGTTCGATGCGGCGCTCGCGTGTTACTCCGCGATTATCAACGGGCTCTCGTTCGGCCGGGTGTTGCCAAGAGCCGGGCATTGGTAAGTCGGCGCCAAGTAATGCCTCTGACGGAGACATTCCCATGGCGGCGTTTCTCCTGCGCCTGAGGGCGAAGAGAATTTCGTGCAGACGAGAGTCCCACGATGTGTGTGGAGCGCGCATGAGTTGGGCTCGCAGTGCTTTCTTCAATTCCTGGTTTCGCCTCTCCACCGGATTAGCTCTCTGGTGGTATATTGGACTAGTATAATGGGCGATATGATATTTTTGAATAAAACGGTCCCAAGCGTCACTGTAAAATTGTGAGACGTTGTCCGAGATGATGCTCTCCGGATAACCCCAGCGCGAGAAAGCCTGTTCTAAGCAATATATCATATCCGCGGCCGTCGCCGTTTCGGTCGGGATAGCCTCCACCCACTTACTAAATAGGTCTGAAATGACTATGATGTATCTGTTATGTTTAAGCGTTTCTGGGTAAGGACCCATTTGGTCAATGCTGACAGCTTGCCAAGGGCGTGTAGGCGGGCGAGGGCGCAAGGGAGCGGCCGGTTGCCGCGCGCTAGCCTTAGTCGAAGCGCAGATTAAACAATAACGTACGTGTATTTTGATTTGTCTCCACATGCCTGACCAGAAGTATCGTTGCCCCACCTGTCGATATGTTTCATCTCTGCCTGGATGTTCAGCGAGGACAGAGTCGTGATATGCGCTTATAACACGCTGCTGTAAACCTTTGGGTACCAGTAATAGCTTTTTGTCTGTTTCGATGTTGTAAAGAAGGCCGTCTTCTACAATGAATTTTTGTATAAAGTCCCAATTCCCCTGTTCCCCGGCGACATACTGGTGCCAGTGGACGACGAGCTCTTGACAGCGTAGGTCGGCGAGTTGGGCTTGCTTTATGGCCTCGAAGAGAGTCTGTTCGCCCGCATTGATTACACGGAGCTCTCCGGCCGCGTCTCGCTCGACTGGTGGCAAGAGGCGCTCCTCGTCCACGACGTCGGTGATATCCCGCTCAGGTTGGGCTGGGAAGCGTGAGAGCATGTCTGGCAGTTGGTTTTCGCGGCCAGGACAATGCACTACATCAAACGTGAATTCTTGTAATAGAAGTGCCCAGCGCGTGAGCTTTGCCCTATCATCTTTATACTTGTCTAACCAAACTAGAGCTTTACTGTCGGTGATAAGTGTGAAACGTTTATCGTCGAGGTGTTGTCGATACCTCTTACACGCATAAATAACGGCAAGTACCTCCTGCTCATTTATGTGATAACGTCGTTCGGTGGCATTAAATTTCGCACTACTACAGGAAATGATTTTTCGGTTGCCCTCTTCGTCCAACTGAAACAGAACACAGCCCATGCCCAGAGAACTTGCATCCGTCTGAAGGTAAAACCGTTCACTCTGGACTGGTCTGTGCAATTTCAGAGGGCGAGAGAGAGCTTCCTTTAATTTTGTGAAAGCCTCGTCGGCCTCTTTAGTCCAAACAAACCTATTCTTTCCTGTGAGGTCGGTCAGCGGGGCGGCGAGGATCGCGAAATCCTCAATGTATTCGCGGAGCCACCCTGCTGTGCCGAGGAAACCCCGCAGTTCTTTCATAGTTCGTGGAGTTGGATAATTTTGTGTCTGTAGTACGTGATGCTCCGTCGGTTCGTTATGTCGGGCCGTGATCCGGTGGCCAAGATAATCTAACGCATCCGCCCCAAAGATACATTTATCAAGCGCACACCTCAGGTCGTGAAGCCTGAGGCGTTCTAGTACCATCTGCAGATGGACCAGATGTTCTTCGTGGGTATCGCTATAAATTATAATGTCGTCCAGATAGACCTTGACGAAGTTGTCTAAGAAACCGGAGAGTACTTCTGCCATCATTTTCGTGAAAGTGCCAGGCGCGCCTTGTAAACCGAAAGGCATGACGGTAAATTCGTATGTGGCCCCTTCAGGAGTACTAAATGCTGTCAGCGGGATACTTTCAGCCGCCAAGGGTATTTGCCAATAGCCGCTTCGCAGGTCTAAACTCGAGAAGACTTGAGCGTCGCCGAGCTCTTTTATGGTCTCCCGCACTGGCGGTAGCTGTGCTACTTCGTCTTCTGTGATGGAGTTTAGTTGCCTGTAGTCCACACAAAAACGTGGCTTCCCGTTTTTCTTTGTCACAATAACAACCGGTGAACTGTATTGTGAGTGGCTGCGGCGAATAACACCCGCTGCTAGCATTTTAGTGACTTCCTCTTGTATGATCTGTCTCTTTGTCTGAGAAAATTGCGTCCGTCGAATTTTGAAGGGTTTGTCAGTTTTTAGTTTAATTTTGTGGGTGCAGACCCGAGTAGTGGGTTGACGAAGCCCCTCTGCAAAGACGTCTGAAAATTTGTTTAGCGCGGTTTGATAAACTTCACGTTCTTGTTGGGGAACCTGGGTGTCTGTCAAGACGACCGGTGTCTTGGCTACCTCGGCAGGCCGTCGCTGGGCGTGCCAGAACACGCTGTGTCTGGTGGTAGTTCCGAAATAGAGGCACCGGTTAATAAAATCAAGGACGGCACCTTCCTGTGCCATCCAGTCCCTGCCCAAGATAATGTCGTCTGTCATGTTGGCTAAAATGTGCAGAGAGACGTTCGTCTCCACCCCCATAATATTTAAGTTGCAAACGACTTTGCCTGTTGCCTCGACGGCGCATGCCGCGTCCGCGAGTTTGACGGTGAGGCTCGCTGCCTGCACCGGCAGGTCGTCTACAATGCGTGAATGAATAAAAGAGTGACTAGCCCCGCTGTCGAGGAGAGCTAGTGCGTGTTTGCCGTTGAGAAGCACGCTGAGAAGCGAAGGTTCGGTGTTCCCCAATGAGGCATGTTGCAGGCTGCTAATCTGCGCGTTTGGAGCAGCGAGGGGTGCTGGTGGAGCACGTGGAGACTGGGGCGAGGAGCGGAGTATGACTCGCCCCTCTTTTAGTTTTCCGACGATGGGCCGGCAATTTGATTATCTACAACTAAGTTACTGTTAGCTGAGGCGGTCGCTACTTGAGCGGGGCGGCCTGAGCTTTGTTGTTGGCTCTGATATGCATTACTAGTTTGTCTTCCCCTGTTAGGGCAGTCCCTATTAAAATGCCAGTGATCGCCACAGTGCCTGCAAGGCGACGGTGGCTTGTTGGGTTGTGAAGCAGAGGCCTGTTGTTGTTGGCCTGCCGCGGCGCGGTTCGCTGCCTGCGGCTGAGGTTCCCTGCGTTGGGATGTTTGCCCGCCCCTCTCTTGATTTGCAGTCATATTCTGACGCGGTTGTGATGGCCTGTCCGACACATCGCGTTCGATTTCCTCCGCAAACTGTACGAAGGAGTCTATGTCAGTATATGCCCGAGTCCTCAAGAAAGACCTAATCTGAGGTAGAGCGAGTTCTATTATTTGGCGAAACTTTACTGCCGGATCGTCCGTCAGTCCCAACCTTTTGCCTAGTTGATGTTTGTATAAAATGAACGATGCAATTCCCTCACTAGCTTTCTGTTTATCCCCATACCAGCGTGATTTTAAATTGCATAAAAGCGCAGGATCGTTAAATTTGTTTATAAGTCGCTGGCTAAAAGTGTTAAAATCGGAGCGTTCGTACCTATAAATATCGTGCCATGCTTTGGCTTTGCCCCCCAGGTAGCTCGCCGCTACATACCCCTGGTCAGCTTCTGGTATACGATTTCTATAAAAATATTGTCGAAGTTCAGCAATAAATTGGCAGGGATCTTCCCAATCTTTACCCTCGAAAGTAGGTGCAGGCTCTCGCGGCCTATCGGTAGTGCCTACCCTCGAAATTAACTCTGTTAAAGCATTCACAAGACCGGTGGTTGACACGGGCGCTTGTGACTGTGTTTGTTCAGGCGCGGGCGTTCGCCGATTGAGCACCGTCTCGGCAGTCCCCTGTTGGCTTGCATGAAAAGCCGGCGCATGAATTATTTCTATCCCTCCTGAATGTCCAAAAATTTCACAGTAATCCCCTTGACAAATATTACTGCAGTGTGCTGCAGACAAGTTTCTAATTTGGGTGCTATTTTGATGGTTTATTGGGCGCCAAGGAGTTTGGAAAGTACTCCTAATAAATTCGTTATTATTTTCTAAATTTGGAATGTTTACACAAGCCGGCTGGGTCGTTTGAAATTCGGTGAATACTTCTGTATTCGGTTGCCCCACGTTCCGGGCGACATGTCCACGAATCTGGCCCCCTGAATGGAGACCAAACCCTGCCTCTACGGGGACGCCGTGAAGCGACGCCGCCGTGAGAGGTGGAGCACAGCCGTGTGTGCTGGCATTGTATAGATAGCGGCCGGGGTTACCCAACTCATGCGCGGAGTGTTCCCACGTTGCTGGAAGCGGCGACTGAGAATGTGCCATTTCCTTAATTTAGATCTGAAAAATACTCAAAGCAAAAACACCTGGGTGTCGTCCGTAGACGAGATAATATCTGCAAGCAAGTTTTGTTGCGAGCAGCGACACAACTGCGAGCCAAAAGCAGTGTATCGATAAATAAAATAATTAAAATATTTCCCCCTGGGTGTCGTCCGTAGACGAGATAATATCTGCAAGCAAAGTTTGTTTGCGAGCAGCGACACAACTGCGAGCCAAAAGCAGTGTGTCGATAAATAAAATAATTAATATTTCAAGTCTAAGTCCTAGATAAACAGAGTGGCTAGGTCGGACGTTGCCGACGTGCAGCTAGGCACTCTGTGGTCAGCCCTAACTGAGAATTTGAATAAAATACCTTGTCTGAATTTAGGAAGCGTCTGTCATTCGCGTCTTGACAAGAGCAGGGGCCTAATTCCTTCTCAACACTCCGGTACGCTCGTTGAGTCGAAATGCGTCCCTTAGCTTGCCGAATTCCCGACGAGGCGAGTGGCTCAAGAGACCAATGTAGACAAGGACGTTGCCTACGTTGAAGTCGCCTGAGTCGGCCTTTCTCGAACAGTGCTGAATTACACAGCGGAAATCAGGAACAGAAATGTTTCGTGGAGATCAGGATGGACAGTGGCGTATGAACTGACTTGCCACTGGATGATTGGAGCATGCGGTGATATGATGTTGGATGCGGAGTACAGTTGATTCAGGAGCGGCTGATGTCTTGGAATCGGTGCCACGAGCAGGTAGAGGTATCTTTTTACTCTGCCGTGGTGAGGGGAACAGATCGAAGCGAAGCGAAGCGGAGCACTTTCGTTGACACTTACCTAGTCCCTGTACGGCGACGAACTCTCTCACTCTGTCTATAAAGTCTTGCGCGGTTGACCAGTCTATACGAGAGTTCGTATTTCGTAGTAACTATCGGAGTGTCAACTTGAAGTGTAGAATCCCTCGAAGACGTTGCTGTTCCTTATCTTCGTGATGGCGGCAACCTTGGAAAAGGCTATACCGACTACCTTGTTAATCGACTGTGTCGCTTAACGAAATCCTTCATAAAATGATTTTGGTGTGTCTAGTTGTCACACCAAAATCTCGAGAGTTTTGGGTCGTGTAAAATATTTAAAATATTTTGCCACGAAACTGGGTAAACTGGGCCGGTGCAGTGTATTGACGATACACCGCCGGAACTGGGGTTAAATGATAAATTAGTTAAATGAAATGCAGCCTGACAGAATGACAAAGTGGAATTAAATAAAAGTGAAAATTTGAAAACTGGTATGAGTGATGCCGCGGCGGCTGCTGGCGATCGACTAACTATCAAGTGCAAAACGTGTTATATTTATATGTTCGAGTCGCGCCAATGGAGAGCGCGCAAAGTTGCAAGCGCTAAGGGGTGGAGCCTAAGCGGGCTGCGCCGATTCACATAAATATGAATCGCAGATCTGTGCCTCTCCATTTGGCTGTCGACGTTCGACCTGTACACATCTATAATGTTTGCTCGGAGGGAGCTTATATCTCCTGGTGCACACCGGAGAGGATACTTATGACTTAAAATGAATGTTTATGATAATATGCACTTGTAATAGTAATGAAATCTTAAAGTTAAATAAAATTACTATGCTAAATTTGGCTGAGAGCCTGATATGAAATATTAGTGGTAAAGCTAGCCACATTTAGATATAATTTAATACTAGATTCAAAGGGGAGAATGTTTCTTAGGTCCTAAGTAAAATTAAGAAATTTTTATGGTTTCCTAGCTTGGGCTTAGGGCCCGATGACACTAAACCCGCTAAGATCAATCAGCTCGGACGGTATCCGAAATGCCACACCACAGTCAAGCGATATTTCAGACACAGAAACACAAACACACACATCTCCACAGGTAAACACTTTTAATACACCTGGGTATAACGATTCAAGCACTAACTCACTTCAAAACACACTAACACAGTCCACCTCCCCTCAAACTAACAACATTAACCCTAATAACATTAACACTTCAAATAGTTCTTCGATTAAATCCACATGTTCATTCAGTAACTCAGCACCTAATTCACCCTCGATTATAGCCACAAATAGCACTAGTCCACCAGTATATCCGTCCTATCTCAACTTAACCCTCACAGCCACCACAACTACCACAACATACACCACCACCACTTTTACTGAAATAGCATATATACATTCTCCTCCCAAATTTTCTTCATCTCCTATATGTTCTAATTTAATACCAAATTATGAACAAATCAGACAACCCGATGGCTCTGACGATGAACAGAGCATCTGCTCACAAATTTCAGCCACATCTGCCATGGAAATCACCCCTAACCCTAGTACAATCCCTATTATTCAAAATAAAAGAAAGATATCAACCCCAGATAATCCTGAAACACATACCGAAGAAGGTGAGTATAACTCAGACTATTCAATCATTTCATCTCATTCAACCCCCATGCCCTCCCCTAATTCTGTCATTTCACCCATTTCAACAACAAGTGTCCAAGTTCACCCAGGCAGAGACCCCAGTCAAGCCAGCACATCTAAACAACCTACTACATCAAATAACACTAATACTACTACCCCCAAGACTAAATCTAACCCCAATAAGCGTAAGAAAGTAATCCAAAAAATATCTCAACAGCAGAACTTCGACGCCATCGAACTAAGTTCACAACAACCCTCTCAACCCCCACTAATTATTCCAACCATGTCACAACAACAAACAACTAATACCTCACAGTCACCCTTAAATACAAATGCCACCAGCGCTACACAACCTCCACCTAAACGCAAACCTCCCCCTATACACATTTATACTGCCAATCACAAGGGCACCGTTTCTGCCATCAATTCACTTGTACAACCCCCACCAAGCTTTAAAATAAATAACACCTCTCTAATCTGCTATCCTAGCGAACCTCGAGACCATTTCCAGATTACTACATTACTTTCACGCAATAATATAGAATTTTTTACCCACGATATTGATTCACTAAAGCCGATTAAAATAGTAATTAAATATATCCCCATTGACACTACCACCCAGGAAATCCAGGATGAACTCAACCTTTTGGGTCTCCCATTCATACGCATTGCCCGCATTATGCTACCCAAAGATGGTAAAAAGACACCTTCTAATCTGCTTTTATTGACGGTCCCTAAGCAAGCACTTGAAGCATATCAAAAACTTACCAACTTATGTTATTACCGAGTTCGGGTTTCAATTTACAATCGGTACAACGTACCCCAATGCCATAAATGCCAGCACTTCGGACATTCGTCCGAAGTGTGCAACCGTCTCCCCAGGTGCCTAAGATGCGGCAAATCGCATCCAGGTTCCTCATGCATCGCAGAGGCATGTAAATGTGCAAACTGCGGTGCAGATCACCCTGCCAACTACAAGGGCTGCCCCGCCTACGTAGCAGCTAAGATTAGGTTCGCCCCCAAAACCACTACACAAAATAATACACAACTACCCACGGCAGCTCAGAGACAGCCCAATGCTAATAGGCAACCCCGCACTGGACCTTCACCACCCCCGACTGATATCAACCTTCCCCCACTATCCCAGGAAGCTGCGGATGCGATCTCCACGCAAAATGTTAGAGCCTGGCAGCAATTCCGCGCCAGAAAAGATCAAAATCAATCACAAACTAATGACCCGCCCAACCCTGAACCATCCGAAGATAATCCACTCAGAGAAATTTTCAATTTCATTAAAAATTTCAATTTGAAAAAAATATGGCTTGAGCTTAAACTTCTTATCACCAAACTTAAAAATACACCCGACTCTCTAGAAAAGATTTTCACCATACTAGAGTTCCTGACGTCGCTATTTTAAATGGCTACTTCTCACACCAAGTCCGTTAGTCATATTAATCTCCTACAATTTAATGCCAATGGCTTAATTAGGCAGAAAACTGAGCTCGAGTTATTACTCAAAACTCACAACATTGATTTATGCTGTCTCTGCGAGACTAACTTAAAGCCTAACAAAAATTTTAATATACCTGGATATTACATTTACCGCTCCGACAGAATTGGCAAACCAGGCGGTGGTACTGCTATTCTAATCAAGACCTATATTAAACACACCCAAATTCTGCTACCCCCTTTCATCTCGCTGGAAGCCTGCGCTATCAGCATTTCACTCAACAATATAAACACCACAGTCATTTCCGCTTATAGAAGCGCCTCTTCTCCACTTGACACCCTTGATTTCGATAAAATCGCACAGCTCAATAGCCATTATATTTTATCTGGTGATTTAAACGCCAAGCACCCAAGCTGGAATTTGGCCTCTTTACACCCTAATGCCTCTGGCACCACTCTACATAATTATATCAATAATTATCCTGATATGAATATAATTGCTCCACTCGAGCCAACTAGACCCCACCCTGCGCTTACAATTATCGATATCACTATCACCAAGAATTTAAATTTACCCTATGAGGTGCAAGTATTACACGCTCTTAATAGTGACCACTACCCGGTCAAAACCACTTTAACCTTAAACCAAAAATTACCAATCATCGACAAGAGACTATATGAAAGTGATTATAACTGGGAACTATTTACACAGCACATTAACACCAACATTACATATAACCCTGACTGCAATACCATTCAAGAGATCGACACATCTGTCGACCTTCTTACCGACCACATCTTAAATGCCTTAGCATTAAGCCAGAAAAGATTCCCGTCCACATCCAATTACTCAAAACTAATATCAATAAATTGAAAAAAGAAGTAGACTCTGAGATTAAACTTTTTCGACAATCATTTATCACTCAACTAGTTGTCTCCCATCCTAACGATCCCCATTTTGTCCCCCGCCTTTTCATTAAAAAATCTGCTAAACTACCACCCCTTGAAACTCCGCAGGGGGTAGTTCAAACTGACGCGGAAAAAGCTGATGCTTTTGCCCAACATTTACATTCTGTTTTTCAACCCAACTCTATACCTAACTCCACGCAACAACGTGTTAACTCTTTAATAGATAGACTCACTAAATTAAACCTACTCCCCGAAAATGATCCCCAGTTTTTTACCCCTTCAGAAGTTCGAGCTGCCATCCTCAAAGTCAATTCTAAGAAATCCCCGGGACTGGACAAAGTCCCTAATTTTGTCCTTAAATATTTACCACCCAAAACTTACCTATATTTAACTAAAATATTTAATTCCTGTCTACAATTCACTTATTACCCGATCAAATGGCGCTCTGCTAAAATTGTAAACATTCTTAAAGCCAACAAACCTGCTCATCAAATTACCAGCTATCGTCCCATCAGTATCCTACCAGCCCTGGCAAAGGTTCTAGATACACTCTTACTTCAAAAAATTCAAGTCCAACTTTCCCGAGCTGAATCTGAAAACCAGTTTCAGTTCGGGTTTCGACAGAGTCACTCTACTACTCAGCATTTATTCCGCGTCAGTGAAATATCCACCACCAACATCAACCGAGGTCTACTCACGGGGTTTGTCGCCCTAGACCTCGAGCGGGCCTTTGACAAAGTCTGGCACCCTGGACTGCTTTATAAACTCCTCATCTCGGGAATTTCCACTCGTATTGTTAAAACAATACAGTCATATCTAACCGACAGAACATTCCGAGTTGCGGTCAATCAGGCGTGCTCTCCAACTACCCCCATCTTTTCTGGCGTACCTCAAGGCTCTGCACTAGGGCCGGTGCTATTTACCACTTATATCCATGATCTCCCACCCCCTATCGACCACCGTATCACACAATGTCTCTACGCAGATGATACAGCTATCCTGGCCACTTCTAAAAATTCTAACATTCTCACTCAACTATTACAGGACCAAACTGACATAACCACAGAGTTCTATCGTGACTGGGGTCTCCTAGTCAATACAGATAAGACTCAAATTGTCTGCCTAACAACAAAATTCACCACACCGACTAACAAAATTAAAATTAATGATATTCAAATAGAATGGTCTAAAACCTTCCGATACCTCGGTCTAGTCATAGACCATATCGACCACATTAGTAGAAACTTTTATGCACGGCAAAGACAACTTTACTCTATTCTGAAAAATTCTCCCCCTGATATTGCTACATTTCTGTACAAGTCATATCTCCGTCCCATCATTACTTATGCCTCCCCTGCCTGGTATCCACTTCTCACCGATGCTCAGAAACACCGACTGCAGCTTTTACAAAATAAGGCCCTCAGAACCTGTGGTAACTTCTACCAGGGTACACATACTAGTGTTATTCATAACTTCACTGGCACTCCCACACTTAATAATTTCATTTATCGACGCCAGATCCCCAACTTTGCTGCATCTCTCCAACTATCCGAAAATCCAACTCTTAAAGATCCGCTTACTCCTAAATTTCTCGACCCTCCGAAACACCCGTCTATTAATTACCTTTATTCCCCGGCCATTACCTAACATGCTCTCACTAATTTGTTATTTGAAAAAATATGAAATTTAAACAGAAAAAATAAACAATACATCAAACAAAACATAAAAAAAAAAAATTCACACGCAACACAAAACTCAAAAATACACAAAACAAAAATTAAAACACACTATAAACATTAAAAATATACAAAACATTCAAAAAAATGTACAGTCTTTCAAAATCACATTCACAAGGAAAAAATTACAAACAAAAAAAAAACCAAATTCACGTGACAAAAGAGCCATCTGTCACCTAACCCTATTAACAACAACTGTTCAAAAGATGCCACTAAACAAAACGAGCAAACATGTGCACTACCTATTCCCCATTTACTAACCACTTTAAACAACGCCACCCAGGTGTATTTCCAAGCACAAACATGTTTCAACACACATTTCAGCCTGAGCAACATATAGCCCCATCAACAGTCAGCCCACGCCAGGGCAAGTGCAGTATCACGACAATACCAACCTACGGCAAGCGCCAAAGAGGCGGACGCCGAGTGCATCCCTCCCGAGGGGCACATACTGAAGTATCGAGAACGTCAGTTCAGTTCGAGCAACGAGGAGCAGCAGTAGCAGCAGCAGCAGCAGCAGCAGCAGCAACAGCAGCAGCAGCAGCAGGCAGCTTTCAGCTAGAACCTGAAGATGGCAGATGAGATTCCGCCGAAACGTCGTTCAGACAACCAATGGTTCCAACAGGAGCCTACCAACTACACGGGAAAACACCCGGAAGCACGTCAACACTTCATTTAATACCCGTGAAAACTTAAGAAACAACATATATATATATAGATTTTTATTCATCAGGAGAATTATATCATCAGAATATTTTAACGGAAATTCTAGAGGACAAACGAAAATGCAGTAAATTATGTCAGCTAAACAGCTAAACATTTGTATTGTTACTTGATCAAAATCCATAATAATAATTGAATGGTAAACATTTTAGTCTTGATTTTCACTTTATTTTGTCAACATGACCATTGTTCCTCCACACTACTATTAGTGAAGTCAATAGAGGCTGAAAATATGCATTATTTCGGACTAATTATGGGAAGCCTCGATTTTCCTAAAACCTTCTTATCACTTTTATATAGCTTAAAGTAAAAAGTTATAAACTTATAATTGTGAGGAAATTGTTTACTAATTAGGCATTCAAACATAAAAAAACTTTTTTTAAAGAAAAATTATTATAAGTTGAGAAATTTTAAGGCACTATAATTCAAATTGACATATTAGGGGTTTTCGAGGTCGCTGAACCAGATTTTGATGTCAAAATAGGTTACTCAAAGTGGCTGATCCAATTTGGTTGACTTTTCCCTAAAAACTTCATTAAAAACAACTTAAATTTTAAATAAATTTCGCTCAGATTGACACTGTGGATATTTTATAGGTCGCTGAAATAGATTATGATGTCAAAAAGTAATAATACTTAATTTTAGCAAAGTATCAATGGGGCGATTTTTCAAGTAAAAACCGTTAAACAGTTTTTTAATTCTGAAAGTAGTGGAGAATACTCCGAGTCCGAACCACAAGAACGTCCAATAAAATTAGCCTCAAAATTCAAAGTCGAGGGACCGATTCCAACGTACCCAAAGTACCTCATAAAAAGGCATAGGCGGGCATCGTCATATAGGGGTGGCTCGAACACGACTCGATGCCAAAAAGGTATCAATGCCGTTAACACATTTTTTTAAAGCTAGAAAACCATTGAACTCATATAGCTTCTCGTAGCACCCTGACAAAGATATCAAGCAAATTGAAAATTTAAATGCAAAATTAAAATTAAAATTATTTTTAAAAGTTCGATATATATTTTACGATCATATCTGACTGGGAGACTGAATATTTTTGTAGAATCGATTGTTACAATATTCTCGCCGCTCGGTGAGTTACGATTCCTTGGGACGTAACATCTTGCCAAGAGTGGTGCTCTTTGACAATTTGTTTTATATAACATTAGCTTAGACTTGAATTTTTCTATTTTATGTATTTGTTGAATTTTACTTCAACAAAATAAATGAACATATATTTTTAATTCGACTCTTTATTCATCCACTAAATCTAAGATTGACGACCTTCGTGCGATTCTGTGGCGTGAATAGGATAACTGTTTACCACGGGTCGACTTCAATCAAAATCGAGTCGATTTATCGAAAAAACTTGATTTTTTAAAAATATTTCGTGAAAATTATACTTACGTTTATATATGTTCCAAAAATTCTTTTCACATCAGGTTTAATTATTTTGAGGTCCTACTATAAATATATGCTGAACAGGTATGCTAATAATATTTTTCATGAAAGTTACTAACGTTAATTTTACCCCTATTTCACGAGTTTTGGAGCAAAATAACAATGTTTTCTTATTATCAAAATAAAGGGGTTAATTTAATTTTTAAGATAAATCCCATTGAAGCATCTTAAAGTACACGTTTCAAGCTTTAAAAATCGCACCTACAGAAATCCATTTACGCGATTTAAACCAGAAATAGGTGGTTAAAGTTAGTTATACATATCAAATTTTATCACTTTCTCAAAATTTTGAAATGTTGGAAGTGTACATCTTCAAAAATAAATTTTTTAGATTTTTCTCGCTCATCATATCTTTTTTTACATTACTTCAAGAGAAACATGTGAAAGTGCCAGGTTTCTATCTTAAAAATTGTAGAGATGGTAGAGCTATTACCGATTTCATCAGAAATCTCTTTATGTTCCGACTTCAATTCTGTACTATTCCTACATACATTCATTTTTATGTTTTAAAATATAATAATTCGATAGCCACATATTTCTTCTTTCTTTCCGAGTTCCATTTTCGCGCGTTAAATAAAAAAATCTGGAGCCTACATTTTTGATCTTACAAAAAAACTTCGTATACATTTTTTATGTGAAATTTCCCATACTTTCGAATAGCCAATTAGTTTTTTTAAGAAAAAAATATGTTAAGAGATATTTGACAGGAACTGGTATCTTGCAACTAATTTCTTTAATATAAATGAACCTCAAGGACTATTTGTTGGTAACTTTTGATATATTGTCCCTGACAGGTTTAGAGATGTATTCTCAAAAGTTATCTCTTCCGGGAATTTTTGAGAAGTGAAAATCTCTATTGACTCCACTATATACTGTATAGTAGTACTCAACATCCAAAGAAGCCACTGTATGGTGAGACAATTGTCATGTTGACAAATTAAAGTGAAAATCAAGGCTAAAATAGTTTTCTTTCCAATTGAAACAACTTTTTAATCTATAGCAGTTATAGTCTGGAGAGTAGTCTGAGAGGAAAGTAATTTGGCATCAAATGAAAAAAGAATTATAAAGAGTGAAAACATGTGATTATCTAATTTGTTGTTGTAATGAAACTTTAATTTCCTAAATAAAATTATTCGGATTATAATTGTTTCTTTAAAAATATTTATTATTTTTAGGTACGCGTGGAAAGATATCTCACAAAGACAAGAAGAAATTGAAGATAATATCGAAAATAATTCTCTTTAAATTATTGAAAACCAAAGTGATACTTTCCATGGCTTTATTTGTAATTTTAATAGTGAAAAAAATTTTACTATTTGCTGTGCTAGTGTACCCATCAATATATAATTCTATCGTAAATTCGTGTGATAAAGTTGATTATAGGTGGTGGGAGTCTGTTTATTTTTACTTACAGAATTTTTTAAAAATCATTGGAAATTTTATTACGTCGCCAAAGTAAAAGAATATATTTTCATGCTTCTGTGTTCTGTGTTAAACCTACCAATGTAATAGTACTATATTTGATATGGAAAATAAATGCGAATAAAACAGAATTTGCCATTTCGTATTAACTATATTAATATTTTACTTTCCTTTCCATAATATTCCATATTCCATATCATATGGAATAAGTTATGTCTGTAATGTTCTTTTAAATACTAATTTAATCACAAAAGTTCTAAGGAAAATTACTTGTTTTGAGAATTTTGAAGAGGTACCGTATTTTTAAAAGCCAATTTTACAACTCACTTTTTACCTACTTTCAGATGTCGCATTGATTTGAAATTTGGCATGTGTATATCACATGACAATACAATTCAACATTTTTTATAAATAAATCCGAGATGGAGTTTTAAAGATAGCGAGCAGTCTATTATCATTTAACATTCGATTCTACTAAAAATTGGTATCTGGGAATTCTTGAGATCGCAGATTACAAATATGTGATCAAAACTCAAAAAATCTAAATAGCGACGCCAATATGGCGGATAGTCATCCATCGTCTGATTCGACTGAAAATCGGTATCTGGGGATTATCGAGGTTGCAGATTACAATTATCTGTCTCAAATTTAACAATTCAAAATGACGGCATATGAAAATCGGTATTTTCAAGAATACAAAACGGCGGGCGGCTTCAGGATGACGAATTGGTTTTGACATTTAAAAGGAAGGAATTTTATCGAACACACTACCCTAATTGAAACCAAACTAAAAAGAAGAAAATAAATAAATAATTTAAAAAACAATTAAAAAACACTTTTACGTTCATTAACACAACTATTGTTATCATTATTAGCATTAGTCTATTCTTTTTAGTGCAGTTTTTAACAGTTTCAGTTTATTTTAAAACAAAAATTAAATTATTTATTTGTTACTTTATCAGCGATTATTCGTCATATTTGTTGAAGCTGTACATAATTTTGTTAGTGATTAATTTTTCTAATTTAAAGTTTTCATCATTTTGCTCTAACTTTTATATGCTTGCTGATTTATATCAGATCAATCAAAATCGAGTTACATATTAAATGAAACCTTAACATCAAATAAACAGTACGGCTATGTGGAACTTTCACACGTAACTATAAAAACAATGTTTATTGATCATGATCACTGAAGAACCCGTATCAACCTGTATGTGAGTTTTCCGGCCAAAAACCAATAACAGCATATTGTTATGCTTGTAATGTGCTATTAACATACAAAATTGAAATAAAATCTTTGAAGCTGCTTTCGACAAAATCGCGATATTCGATTTGCTAGCGCGATATTTTCCGCGGGTAAATATTGTAATGCTTTTTCTTCCACTTTTACGTACATGTTATGCGGGTATTAGTATAATTAACTTTAATACATAATAATTAGAGTGAATCATAGTGCAGAGCAGTATTCAGAGGAATCATTTTATAGAAAATTCAGGAAAAAGAGACAGTTTTTATTTGGCTGATTTCTCGATAAAATGACCTTACTGATGCAAAAACACAACAGGTATAGTTCTCTCCATATATTTAAAGCACATGAAAAGTGTCGGCGTCTTTGACTTTGCGGTAAAGATAAAAAACCCCGACATTTTTTATTTGCCTTACATATATGAAGAGAACCATACTTATTTTTTAAAGATTCGAGAATGTCGTATATAGATAAGTTGTTGTTTTCATATTGTTTCATCGAATTGAAGAGTATCAGGACAATTTGTTTAATATACTTGTAATTGCATTTAATTATTTTCAGTGTTATTAATTATCTGTAAATAAGCGATTTTAAGTAGATATCGAGTGGAAGTTATATTCAGATTAACATTTAAAATAACTTAACATCATGCAGTTTCCTTAACTTGAAAATGTTGTATATATAGAGTTCAATGTCAGTTTATAGTCTATTCTTTAACTTGAGGAAAGTGAAAAAAATTTGCTCCACATCTCCAAAAATGATGGAAATACCTATTTATCGTTTTATTTGCCCAAAGCTTGCGTGCTGCTGGAATATCGTGTGACGTTAGATGTCGGAAACGCTTGGTGAGAGCGGCCAACTATCAGTGCATGAGAGCGTGTTGATAGATTGGAGCGGACATCTATTTTAGTGTGCTTGTGAAAAATGGAGAAAGACTATGTTCGTGGCGATTCCAGTAATTTTCCCAAAGTTGATATTGGGATGATTATGAATTTCTTGCTAGTAATCCGTATTACAACAATGCCAAAATTCGAAGCTCAAAATTTTGAAAGTAAGTACTTACCGTTCATGTTGTATTATAGGTGGCAGGCACATATATTAGAGTATGTGTACATTTATGCGTGGCTATATAAATGGTTTTTATTTAGATTTTATTTGAAGTGAAACTTCTATACCTAGAGTAAACCCATTTGGTAGAGCGACAAAATCTGTAATGCCTGGAGTGGGGATTACACAAAACATAAGCAACCTGGAACCTTCACTACATGGATTAGTTATAGTCCAAGAGGCGACTGCAAATTTGTGAGGGAAACGAGTGGACGGAATTTAGCACTTTAGAATACTGCAATAGTATGCCCTAAACTCATAACCGCTGTTCGGCCGATCACGGTCCCTGGCGGTAATGAGTAATTACGGTAATTGTTTATTGGGGCAATGGGGCGATTGTGGTAACAAAGTGGACGTTTTTTTTGTAACTAATTTGTTTATTATGATCCAAAGAATGTAAAATGCTGGGTCGGCCGACTCCCACCCCTGGCGATAGCCTTGGCCGACCATTAACAACAATGTAATTTTTAATGCCTAGCCTCCCCCAAGGAGTGACCAGGTCGACCTTGGTCTATTCGAAAGAACAAAATGTTTCCTTTCATAAAACCCCGGTCGGCCGATCTCGGTCCCTGGCTTTAATGAGTAATTACAATAATTGTCGTGGGGTGCAGTGGGGGGGATTGTGGTGACAGAGTGGACGATTTTTTGTTTAAACTTTTTTTTTATTGTAATCTCGAGAGTCTAAAACGCCCAGTCGGCCGACTCCCACCCCTGGTGATGTCCTTGGCCGACCATTTGCAACATTGCCTTTCCTCACCCACGAATTTAGCAGATAGGTCTTGGAATATTTGAAAGGATGAATTATCAAAAGAATTTTTATTACCTAACTGTTTTCACTTTTATAACTTCTTCCCCTCCTTAAGGGGGGGGGGGTGATAAATGTTGTAGCAACTGCACTCAGAGAAAAAGTGTACTATATATAGTTTTAGATAAATTTCTATAGTTTTAAGAAAACATTCTAATTTAAATATGAACCTATAAAATATTTCTTTGTTTTAAGTAAATCATTTATTTAATTGTATAAAATTTTACTTAATTCAAGTAAATTATTTATTTGATTTTATGATTTTTTAAATTGTTTCTAAGATATTAAATTACGTAATATCAAATAAATCAATTTTCTTGAAGTAAATAAAGAATTGTTTGTTTTAAAGGAAAAAATAACTTTGATTCAATAAAATCTGATTCAAATAAATGGATTTACTTAAAACTAGTAATTTTTTCTGACTGTATGATCGGAATTTATCGCGTGTTTATGATGGAATTTTGCTTTTATAAAATTACATTTAAAAAAATATATTTACGATGTTAATTAAAAAAATGCATATACCATTTATTGAAATAAATATACGTGTTTCATTTTGAAGTTACGCTTTTAATAACTTTAAATTTGTATCGAAGAAAAAAATTGTCTGAATGAAAGTTGTTTGTTTTGGAAGGGCACATATGATGACATTTATCAAGGGCCTATTAAGGCCACCCTATGTAAGGTATGGTCACCAACTTTGGTTTTTTAAGAAACCCCTTTAGTGACTTTTACGAATCTTACCGAGGAAAAACTAGTCCTATTATTAATTTTTGTTTGTTTATAAAAGGACATGTAATGGCACTAACCAGGGGCCTACCAAGGCCACATTTGGTAAAATCTGGACACCAACAACACACCGAAGGAAAACGTGCTTCCTTATTATAACCTCATAAACGTAGATATTATTCGTTTCGGAAATCTGCAGAAAACAAATTATTCATATTTTGAGTAGAACATTTTTAAATTCCCTGTTTTATTCTGTTGTTGGAATAATACCCCCTTAAGTGGAATCAAATGAATTTGATAAAAAATAATAACCAAATTGATTTCTTTAAAAATGCGTTGAAATAAAAGGATTGTATTAAAGTCGAATATCGTAATATATTTATTGGAATAAAAAAAATCAGTACTTGAACTTCAAGTATTTAGTAGAAACAAATGTAATCAAATCTGATACTTTATTTATATTACATTAAAGACACTCTTATTAAAAAAATTGTTTACGGTTGTACAATAAATGTTATCACTTACTTTATTACGAAGGTTTTTATCGTCATCTAATAATCTGGCGCATCTGGTGACTTTCAGCATGGTATTTCTCAGGGTTCGTGTTGAAATCATAACTTAAGGAGATTCCAACGTCTTTTGGAATCTGATTTTTGAAAAATCATTTCAATATTATCTAGTCTGATTACATACAACATCATTATCGTGTTCAACACACAATATCTTCGACTTTATAACAAAAAATATGCGAGTTGATAATATTATAACATTTCTGAGTAATTGCAAAATGAAAAATTATACGGTTTGAAATGTAAAATTTTTGTAATTATTAATTAATTCAATTATTTATATACTTAAATTGTCTGCAAAAACACTTATGACAGTTTCACCATCGTAGATTTTTGAAATATTCATTACAACACAACTTCTGGGCATTTGCTTAATAACTTCTTTGAGCCTTGAGAAGCCGGCGAGCGTCATTGACGTCGCGCGCTGGTATAAAACTTTTTGAATTAGCTACGGCAGCCAATAGCCGAAAAGTTTCTTTGGCTGACCGGGGTTTTATGAAAGGAAAAATTTGGTTCTTTCGAATAGACCAAGGCCGACCTGGTCGCTCCTTGGGGGAGGCTAGGCATTAAAAATTGCATTGTTGTTAATGGTCGGCCAAGGCTACCGCCAGGGGTGGGGGTCGGCTAACCGAGCATTTTACATTCTTTGGATCATAATAAACAAATTAGTTACAAAAAAAAACGTCCACTTTATCACCACAATCGCCCCATTGCCCCAATAAACAATTACCGTAATTACTCATTACCGCCAGGGACCGTGATCGGCTGACCAGCGGTTATGAGTTTAGGGCATACTATTCCAGTATTCTAAACTGCTGAATCCCATCCACTGCTTCCTCACACAAATTTGCAGTCGCCTTGGACTATTAAGTCAGAACAGTAACCCAACATTAAACTGTATCAACATTACCTACTGTTTATTTAAATCCTAAAATACATGTTCAAGTATTGACACACAGATCTATCTATTATCGGTATCATCTCATACAAGGCAGCTGCCAAGAACATGCTATATTAAGAATATACTTTAACATAAAGAGGTAAAACAGTACAACTCAAGCTAATTTTGGAATATGTTATAAAAAATATTGAGGCTTTAATTTCTAGTATATACATCACATCCCAAGTTTCTGGACTCTTACTAGCTTGTTTTACTTATTTTCCCTATTTACCCCGCAACCGTTCAACGGAATCATCTCAAAATATAATATCTAGTTCCATATGTCGTTATAATATATACAATTACCAAATTTCAAGTGAATATCTCAATTTACTTTATTAACCCCTTTAATAATGGAATTGTGGTGGTGGTGGCGAGAGATGTCAAATGTATAAAAATTTGAGGCCTTGGTTTCTAATATTTCCACCAAATCCCAAGCTTCTGTACTCTTACTAGCTTGCCTTACTTATTTTTCCCTATTCATTTTACGCCCCAACCCAAGCCTTCACTTGAGTAAGCTCAAAATATATTCCAGTTCTAGATCTTTGTCATAATACAGAAATTTTGTATCGCTTAAATTTAAAATCTCGACATTTCATGACATTCTAAATCTATTTTAACAAAAAAGATTATTTGAAATTTTCTTGACTATACTTCCACTCCACTACGTGGATGAGGAAATGAGTTTCTAGAAACTACTAAGAGACACACTATAGTTGCAGTCAGGCGTTGCCGAATATTTATTGAAAAACAGTTATTGGCAGTGCTTAATTTCACACTTACACCGCGTAAAATTTTAACTTTAAAATTTTGAAAATGTTTATGTTTAAGAAAACTATTAACAGACGAATGAAAGTTGCAGTCGGAGGTTGCCGAATACTTATTTCAAAACGTTATTGGCAGTCATTTGTGTCATGCTGAGCGAAATTTTAATCGAATAGACATTTCCAGTCGATGGCGTCCGATTGCGACTTCTACTGATTAAAACTGATTTTGAAACTGCTCTATATAGTATGTCTTCCAAGTTCTAGCGAAATTTACGTAAATTAAATGGTTTATTAATTTTGCTTTAAAATGTTGAAACTGTTTATGTTTAATCAAACTATTAAGAGACAAATGAAAGTTGTAGTCGGGCGTTGCCGAATACTTATTTCAAGAACTTATTGCATTGAATGAGTGTTTATTTGACAATAAGTTCAATCATTGACTTTGATTTAAAAAATATTAGATTTAAATCTGCTTACATTTAGTAAATTGTTTTACTGTGAGGTAATAATTTAATTTGATCTGTTTGGCGTCATTGGAAGTTGAAACTGGAGTTTAATTACACTGAGGGAAAAATTTAATAATGATAAATAAAAATTTAACTGTAGCAAATAAAAAGTTGTGTACTATTTGGGACAAGAGGACACTTTAATTGTACTAGATAAAATGGAGATGTTGATCCTGTTTAGTTGTCATAAATAAAACATACCAAGTGAAAGTAGTTTCCTATTGTAAATAAATAATTTATTGGTGACAAATTAACATATACTTACTGTGGTAGGCAAACAGTATATTTACAGTAAGTACATCATTTAAGTACTATTAGTCGTTTTGCTAGCTGAAGTTTATAAATTATTTAAAGCTACATTTTCACTCGATCGCTAAAAATAAAAAGATTGGATTTTTTTTGTGGCATTCCGTAGAATCGTTGAAAGTCTAACAAAATTATTATCTTAATCAATTTTGATCAAATTTAGATAATTTTTTTGACTTTCGAAAAATTCTGGTGGGTGCCCCAAAAAAAATCGAATCTACAATTTTTGGACTATCAGCATAAATCTCTGTTAAACTCAATCTAAATATAATATGCAGATACATTTTATTATGATGAGCAGTATAAAAATTATTTATAGTTTTAAGTTACGTATCTATCCGGTGAAAATAAAGCCTCCAATGATTTATAAAATTTAGCTACTATAAACTATAAACTACTATATACAAGTAAAGCTGCAAGTATGCTATAGACTTACCTAATGTAGAAATGTATTTATAAGTAGGTAGTGCATGAACAGATTGGTCATTATGCGTATTATTATTATTATTATTATTATTATTACATTAAGTTAGGCAGCGAAGCTGTTTAAACTTTTAATTCGCACAGAGTATTAATGGGAAGAGTCATAACAGTTTTTAAATGAGTTCGTTGACACTGCACAAACACAGTCGTTCGATAGAGAGTTCCAATCCCTATTTACTCTGTTAGAGAGGAAGTGCTGGCGGCACAGTTTATGAAATTTATTCCTAACTAGTTTATAGTTGTGTCCCCTTAGTCTTCTATCTGTGTTTATGGAGAAAATTTGCAGATCAATTGAATAATGCCCATGCAGTATTTTGTAGGTTTCTATTAAGTCACCACGAAGCCTTCTATCTATTAGGGTTGTCAAGTGCAATTTTGAGAGGCGCTGTTCGTAAGTTAGATGACGAATTTCAGGAGAAAGTTTGGTAATCCGTCTTTGGGTTTGCTCTAGGGCATGAATGTCTTTTACGAAATATGGGTTCCATACTGGTGCTGCATATTCAAGCATGGGCCTAATATAGATTTTATATATTTTTTCAAGGAGTTCCGGCGAAATGTTCCTAAAAGCTCGTGAAACCATATAGGAGACTGAGTTTGCCTTTTTTATGATTTTTCCGATATGAGGTGCCCATTTTAGGTCTTGACTTATGGTGACTCCTAGGTCTTCATGTAGATCTACATTTTTAATTGGTGTGCTATTTAATAAAAACTGATGACGGGGGTTATTTGAACCCATATGAATAACAGAGCACTTGTTTTCGTTAAGAGCAAGCATCCAAAGAGTGCACCATTCTTCGATTCTCTGTAAGTCAGCAACTATCTCCTGGTAGTGAGTTTGTGGATTGTTATATATTTTAGTATCATCGGCAAACATGGATATCTCGGATTTTAGGCCTACTATAAGATCACTAATGTAGACATTAAATAGGATGGGACCCAGCACAGAACCTTGAGGAACTCCACTTGTCATTTGGTAGCTATCCGATGATTCTCCCTCAATTCTCACTCTACCGCTCCTGCCAGATAAAAAATCCTCGATCCAACTTAACAGATTTCCCCTTATGCCATAAAATTCCAACTTTTGAATCAGTCTATTGTGAGGAACCTGGTCAAAAGCTTTCTTGAAGTCGAGATAAATTATGTCTACTGCTTCATTTCTATCCACTGATAAAGTCCAGGAATTAACGCACTCCAGCAGATTAGATACTGTGGATCTACCGGGAAGAAACCCATGTTGTTTCTTGGATATCACTTCATTTTCAAGAAAAAATGTAGTAAGTTCCTCTACCAAAATTTTTTCAATCATCTTACAAGGTATGGAGGTTAAGCTTACTTGTCTGTAGTTTCCAGGATCGAATTTGCTGCCTTTTTTGTATATTGGGATGATAGTGGACGTTTTCCATTGGCTTGGTATTTTTCCTTCCTCTAATGACAGTCTCATAAGACCCGTTAAATGGCCCACTACTGAAGGGGTGTTCGCAAGGAATAATGGATGTATATCATCTGGTCCTGGACTACAGTCCAGTTTAATGCCCTTGAGAGCACTTACTACCTTGTTTTCTGTTATGTCTACCATAGTAAGAGAGTTTGCTACTTTTGGGCTGTGAAGAATATCGGGAAGATTGATCGTGGGTTCCACACCAAAGCTTTTCCTAAATTCCTTTGCAAAAATGTTAGCTACTGCTTCAGGATTACTTACTAATTCCCCGCTATCATCACGTAAGACATCCATGTTTCCGCAACTAATATCACCGTTGGATCTATGTCAATAACTACAGTTAGGAATTCTTGAAGTTTAGCTGGTAGTGATGCTATGTTGGTATAAAGGAATTTTAATACCAAGGCTGATTTGTTTTTGGACTGTTTTGTAGCATTCTGGTTAGGGACTGTTAAACTTTGGGTAAAAAATTTTCCTCTGTTGTAAAATTAGTATAGTGTCTATGTTTTTCCAACCTTTGGAGATAAGCAGGACATTTTCGGTCTCTGGCTGAGTGTCTTCTATCAACCAATCTTAATCTTTTACAATTTGGACAGTCTAGTTCATTGCTTTGGCATTGCCCCCCTTCATAGTCGTTTCCACATTTGTGACAGCAGCTCTTACTATTGCAATATTTGGCGACGTGACCAAAGTTGCAGCAGTTGAAACAAAGTGCTAAGTTTGTATATTCTTGTATATAGGCTTTTGTTAGATCAAAACTCATTCTGTCATTTCTTATAATCCATTTAAATATTTCCGGTTTAGTTTGTAGTACCCAATTTTCCTTCCTTTTGTTTATGCAGTCTTTCCTTGTTACATATTTTAATGATAGTTTTACTTCTTCTCCAAAAGTGTTAGTGATTTCAGGATTCTGTGCTATTAGCTCATCAATGAAGTCTTCCGGTTCATAGCCCTTTTCAATACCAGTTACTAAGAACATGGGGTCTGTATTCTGGATTACTTTTAACTGGAAATCAACTTTATCTACTAATGCTTCATTCAATTTCCTCTGTTGATTCTAATTTTGGCACTCTATAACTACTCCGCCTCTCTGTAACTTTCTCACACTTTTAAATGCTCCTTCCACCTGGTTTACATTGATTTTCTGCTTTAATTCACTAAGCACCTTATTTGAGTCAGTTTGGTCCTTGATTCTTATTACAGTTTCATGTTTTTTTATCTGAGGAGGTGTTTTCCATTCTTTTGTTTTGTCTTGATTGTCCTTATTGGAATTTAGTGTAGTGGCAGCAATATCGCTATAGGTTTTTTGTTTTGGTCTTTCTTGTAGTTGTTGGTTTACTGTTGTTATATCTGACGAGTTCTTATTTCTATCTAGTCCGGTATTTAATTTATTTCCCCTTGAGGGTTGATCGATTTTAACATTTTCTCTCTCCATTTGTCCTATATTGTAAGCCATAATGGTCACTATTTTACTGATATTAAAAGTTGCTAGTCTTATCTTTTTTAATTCTTCCTTAGTAATTGATTCTGGTTCATTGATAGTGGATTCCTGAATTTCTTCCAAGGACTTTAAAATGCCGTTCAACAGTGCCTCTGTCCCTGATTTCCTGTAGTTCTCCTCTATAATCCTAGGTTGATTCGATTTACCCTGTGACTCTCCCACCCCGTGGACGTTACTTTCTGCAGTCTTTGTACAACCCTGGCTTTTGTCTTCGACTATGCTTTGTTTTCTGATTTTTTGACGTTCAAGTGTCCCGGGACTAGAATTCGATCTTGATCTTGGTCTCTTTTGGGTATTTGTAACAGAGGAATTACACTCCATTTTATTTAATTCTTGATTCTCAGTTGTACTAGCTGTCTTGGTAGGAGTTCGAGAAACAGATTTCTTAGGTTTAAAAATTTCATCTGGACTTTCCCATACATCAGGTGATTCTGAGACAAATTTAGTGTTGTTCTGGATATTTTCACTATTAGTCATTGTTTTTGATTTTTCTAGGTCTCCCTGTAACATCGTATCCCTGCTGTTTATATTTAAGTCCCTTTTTACTTTAATTTCTTTCACAGTGTGTGTTTTTGCTTGTGCTACCTTTTTTGTGTCCTCACTAGATCCTGTGATAATTTTATTTATATCTTGCTTTGTTAGGTTAATAGCTCCAAGAGAAAAACTCCTTGTTTTTATTTGTTTGTTGCCTAATGGCGTATAACATGCATTTGATTTTTCTATATATTGATATCTTCCTTTAGCGAAAACTTTGTATACCTGAAAATGGTTAAGTAATCATGATGATTAAAACTATTTTACAGTTTAACAAAATTTATTAAAACTTTTTAAATGACAAAACACATGTTGCTTCAACACACAAAAGTAAACATGAATAAAACACATTTGCACCTTTACGTACCCCACCACATTAACAAATGATGAATCCTCTTTCTTATTCTGTATGATGGAAATATGCACTCACGTGTCGATACCGAACGAAACTCGAAGATGCATGAATCAAATGATTTAATAACCACAAGAAGTCGAGTATTTGGATTAAGAAAAATGTTGTTTTGTCACAAATAGTAGAGAAGTTCTTACTAATAGGTATACATTTTTAGAAAATTTGCTTTAATTGTGGTAGCCACATATTTAATTATTCCTAAACACAGTTTAATTGGAGCAATTATTATTAAACACATTTATTACCTGTTTATTAGTTGTAGAAGAGTACATTAATAGGAACAGTTATCTGTTTTTAGAAATGTCATTTTATTTATAAGAAATGTTACATCGACCAAATTAATAAAATATTTGTTATAATTAAATTATTGTTAGCAAGAAAAAGGTACCTAGCCGGCTTTTCTCAGTGTATATAATACATATGTTTATAGCGGCTTTTGCTTTTGGCAGCAATCTGTATCCGACGTTAATTATTAGTAATTAATTGATGTGATGATAAAGTAACCGGGTGGCATGTCAACGGTTAATTCGACTAGCTAGTGACAGAGTAAAAAAACCGTCAGCGGCACGCGCGTACAGATCTGCTACGAGGATTCATTACAAAGCCTGATGTGACAGAGTAAAAGCCGAAACCATTTATGAACAATATAAACGATATCCGTATACGAATATAGTTCACCAGATATGTTATGCGCTTACCTCAAACGATAGTAGTCGATTGTTTACCTGGCTCACCGTTACAAGCCCGCTGCCTTGTTTGGTTTATTCATATAATTTCCGGTAGCATAGTGTAGGTTAAATGATATTTATTTACTTTTATTAAATCATTTATGGAGTTGTTCATTAAACTAACATTATTTATTATGAATAAATAATTTACAGAATGCCTATCAATAGTAACAAAACAATATTTACAATAATTAAAAGATTGTTTTAAAAATTGCCGGTCGGCTCTTCTGGCATCATTGGTGTTATGGTATGATTATGAACTATTCCTTTGTCGTTTTTTTTTTATTAATTTCAAACTGACACTGGATAACCAATACCGTAAAGAGTAGTGATCCACTTCTTGTGATGCCGACGGTGAATACTGAGAGTTTCAGGCGCCGCGCCGCCGCGCTGCTGTAAAATTAGAAATGGATCAAGAGACGATACTATTTGCTGGAGCCAACCTGAACCGTGTGCAGTAATTGTGCTGGACGTGAGCTAGATATATTTCGAAAAAAAAAAACTCTGCATTTGTATAATTTCTGTTTATAAATCAAAAACTTCGAGTTATAGGACAAAATGTCAAGAGTAACAAATTATGGCTGAGATGAAAGTTTCTTGATGTATTTGTTTAAAGCAAAAAATGTTGATAAAGAGTAACTTTTTGTTAAAAAATTAACCATTTGTGGTTAGGTAACACCATCCTATGTTGGTGAGAACATTGAAAACACATAGTGATACGGGATGATCCAGATAGATTGAACGTGCGCTCATTTAAATATTTATTGTACCGCTTCCCTACAAAATTCTTTGCATAAGATTGTCAATCGGATTCTTCATCTTACGGGCAGTGGCATGGATTATTTTAAAATTTGAACATATTATGGATAATTTCCTAGCATTTAGGACGATAAGACAATGTTAAGTGTTATGAAAACACAAATGAAGGGAAGCGCGCCTACTGTATACGACAATACAACAATAGCTATGAGATGGCACTGAACCAGTGTTGCCGATGATATTAGCTGTAATTATCCGCCGACTGACATGAAAACATGAAAATGTCCGATTCGGTGGTCCTGCGGCCTTTCCGGCTATATAGATATATGTATTAAGGCAAATAGATTTCGTTGAAAATGTTTCCTTGCAAGTTTTGAAGAGCGGGGGGAGATTTTTCTGATACACATTTTTTTCCCCCCGCTCGAAATTTTTGAAGAGCGGTGGGGGGCGAGTTCTACACATTTTTCCCCTCTCTAGGAATTTTGAAGAGCGGGGGAGGGGGGGAGATTTTCGACGATTATTCGCTATTACACGAAACAAATCCGATCGACCACGCTGCAATGCTAACTTGAAATTATCCTTTTTTTATCCGATTTTTAACAGGGTGAGAAAAATATCCTCCACCATCCTAAATTATCCGCCAATCGGCAACACTGCACTGAACGATACGGACACCGGACACGCTATTCTTTTGAAATGAGGGAAATACATTTTGACAATATCATGACCAAGTGGAAATTAGTTTTGATGATTTTAATGCATATTTTTACATAATCATTCTGATGTTATTTTTTTAATTTAACGTCAGTCTATTTCCGCTACTAAGGCCTACCACCGACGACATGGGATAGGCTCATTAGTGTTTATGCAAACACTGGTACCTCTAACCTAGAAATTTTGCCGAACCCCCACTTTGTCGTAGGGTAGGGATATTTACAGTGCTCACACAGAAACACGGAACCCATTTTTACATTCCTATCGAAAGATAATGGTGTAAGCAGATCCGCTCGTCCATTATATCTGATCGACTCGGACGGGCAGGGATTTGAACCCGGGCCACCGTTCCTGTCACTATCGTGCCGACTCAAACTACTGATGCTGTTGCAGATGTAAGAGAAATATTAACCTTACACCACTCTAGAGCTTGGGTAGAATTTGAAAAGATTTTCTTATCAGTAAACATGATGAAATGGTTAAAATATGAAGGAAAATCAAACATTTAAAAAATAATATTTCACTATCCTTCAAATGAAATTTGACTTGTTGATTTATCTTTTTAAGGTGACCGGCACCGCACGGTGCTTAAAAAGTAGACGCATTTCAACATTCTCGCCTACCTCCCTAATCGATTTAATAATTTCTTTAATAGGCTTAGTAAGAACTCGATGGAATCTGACTCGATTATTGAAAACTAAATTACAAAAAAAAAAAAAATCTTTGAGAAAAGTAAATTTGGTGTCCGCAAATGAAAGTGTGACTATAGTTTTCAAATCAAATTAATTCTAATCGTGGAAAAAAATAAACCATATAAAAATTTACAGAAGTTGCAATTTAGCAAGTTTTGTTAAGACAATGAAAATGAACTTGCTAACTTTCAAGTCTGACATGATATTTACAAAATGTACCTACTGTTTATCCCAAACTTCTTGTCGGCATAAGAAATACCCGTGCCTTTGTCGGCGCGGTAAAGAACAAAGATCCCGACATATTTCATACAAGAAATTTAGGATAAAGCATACAGGTGATAGAAATAAAGAAAAGTTTTAGAAATCTTCAAACTTTTATTATGCTGCAGATAAAAAAGTACATAAGTTACACAGCTCGGAGTAATTGTAATAGGCTTTATGTTAATATTCCACAAATTTGGGTTTCGCAAAAAATGCAAGAACATGAATGTAGGTATAAAAATTTACCAAATACACAAGTTTTACAAAAACGATGCTAGGCGTCAGTAGGAGTCTAGACGCAAAAATGCAAGAATATTAATTTAGGTGTCAAAATTTATCAATTACGCAAGTTTTACGAAAACGACTCTAGGCGTCGGTCGGCGTCGCGAGACATAAAAATGCAAGAATATGAATCTAGGCATCAAAATTTATCAATTGCACAAGTTTTATAAAATCGACGCTAGGCGTCGGTCGGCGTCGAGACGTAAAAATGCAAAAACATAAATTTAAGTATCAAAATTGATTAAGTATACAAGTTATGCAAAATCGAGGCTAGACGTCGGTCGGCGTCAAGACGAAAAAATGGAAGAATATGAATCTAGGTATCAATATTTATCAAATGCAGAAGTTTTGCGAAAACGACGCTAGGCGTGGGTCGGCGTCGAGACGTAAAAAAGCAAGAACATAAATTTAGATATCAAAATGTATCAAATACACAAGTTTTACAAAAACGACGCTAGGCGTCGGTAGGCGACGACTTTTTTTCCATTTTTCAACCCCCAAATTCAACGCGGCCAGAAAATTCTTAATAACTTACAGATTCGCCAGCATACTATCAAAAACGCAATTCGACCCTTTTGCTCATCAAAACATCAACAACAAAAAATCACAGCCGACGGCCCGCGCCCCCACAACCGCATCTCGGATTTTCTTAAAGTCGACTAGCAAAATTCTCAAAACACCAAATTTCACACAAGTATAAATTTTCAGCTATCTCTGATAATTATTCAAAAAATCACCCCCGACCACCTCCGCAATCGCATCCCGGATTCTCTTTAAAATTACAGTCGCAGTAAAAGTCTAAAAGCACCTAATTTCACACAAATATAAATTTTCTGCTTTCTCTGATAATTATGACGTTTTCCGCTTTTCAACCTCCAAACCCAACCCGGCCAAAAAATTCTTAATAACCAACAGATTCATCCACATACTGCTAAAATCGCAACTTGACATTTACTTTCTCATCGAGACTTCATCAGGAAAAAACAAATTTTGTCGCCAACCTAACCTCCCCCTTATCCCAAGCACATCTCGTATTCTCTTATAAATTATAATCGACCCGTGAAAAGTTTCAAAACTCCGAATTTCAGCTTTTCGAATAATTAAAATTTTCCATTTTTCAACCCACAAATCCAACTCTTTCAGAAAATTTGGGAAAATCCACAGATTTGTCCACATAATACTTACTAAAAACCCAGATCGACATTTTTTTGCTAATCAAAACATTAACAAAAAATATCACCCGGTTAAAAACATACCTCAACATTTACACCCCTATAACTCCCCCCCCTGTGCATCGCAGACTCCAAAATCAGCCCGATGAGGGCTGGTTCATCCTCTTTCCAACTAAATCAAAATCAAATTTGGATCTTTCAAAAAGTATGCGATGTAACAGCAGCGAACGCATTCGTGTCCAAGAAAACGTCTCAAACCCCGCATTTTCGCCCACTCGAATTTTAAATTTTCTAAACTACAGGTCGACCATCCTAGAATGGCCAACGAGATTAGGATGCGTAGTACTTGAAACCACCCACCTTCACGGAGTTCACTTGTTTATGTTCCTTACTCGTGTAAACATCGAGTCTTGAGAAAAGTGCTTGTAGTGTATAACTTATATTTAACACATATGTACCTATTAGAAATATCTACTTATAAACATTAATGTTACGTGTACAAAGAACTGTTGTTCAATCGAAAACATCAATTGGCCTATGATATACCCGGATTGTTGGAAATAAGAGAGCACCTTTTACTTAAACTTCTTCCCCCGACTGCACTACGTTCATAGTTAAGAAACTTGTCTCTATTCAATAGCGACGATATTTCTTCTCTCTGAGCGGCTGTTGGCCATCCTACAATGGTTTACTTGTACTTACAATACTTTACATTTGACGAGATCTTCAAAATGACACCAAAAACATTCATCTAGCATACATAAAACTTGCAATAATTCGCAGAAACAGCGAAATTTCTAAGTGTTGCACAAATTGGTATTGCACAATCGTATTACCGTTATACTTTCGGTTTATTAACATTTTCAATGTTAAAATTTCACAAGCTTTGAAACAGGTCTAACCATTTTCCACTAAATTGCATAGTTTGAAAGTAGTGACCAAAAATCAATTTCTTTAGCATATTTGACCCATTTACTTAAAAATGCAAAAAGTTATTTTGTAGAGAATCATAGGATTGTTAAAGCGTGGGTAAATTTTTTTGAAGAAAAATCGCAACAAAGAATTATTTATTTGTTTAATTTTTTATCTAATTTTACTATAGTATTAACTGATATGTTAATGATTTTAATAAAATGTCGATTAATCTATTGATACGTTCAAATACGTACCATACAGTTAATACTAGAAATATTAATATCTACAATAATATTATATTCTCATGAAATTCAAGAATAAAAAACAAGATATTTCTTTACATGACTCATTCATCCATTTGCAAACTTTGCAAACGTCAATGGTTGTAGTAACTGAATGAAAAAGTCGGCGCGCTTGAAACACAAATACTCTTTGCGTTACCGATACGGAACTACAAAGATTTATAATTGTAGTATTAATTTCAAAGGCATTCGTTTAGAGGCAGCCGCCGGAGGTTAGAAGACTCAAACACAAACTGATATTCACGCAGGGAAAACTTGATAAAATACGCTATTCAGGTCGGAAACCTTTTCCTGGCCACGACTGTACAATACAATATTTGTAGTTTTTAAGTTTAGTATTGGTATACTTTTATCGCTGTGTCTAGGCTCCTGGTACCGGTAATCAATTTTGTCCCGGTATAAATGACAATGTCACAGCTATGACGTAACCGGGATTGAGCAGGATCCCGGTAGATGTTTCTATCTAGTAATGTATGAGAAATAATTAATTAAGATTTATAAATTGTCAAAAATATTTGTCATGTCTCAACTACGACACCTTCGAAATTACATTAGAAATTTTAAAATAGCCTGAAATATAACCAAAGAATTTTGCAATAAGACATGCAGAAATGTAGTATTTAATTTAATGGAATATATTTAGTTGGCAAACATGGTTTAAAGTATTAAATAAATCTGTATTATTCACTTTTAAGGTTTTTGAAGTGAATTTTGATAGGAATCTTGAGTTTTATTTATGTGATCTGAAACTGATTTAAATGAACAATCGTTTCTTTAATATTTAAGCCGATTATCGTGCAAATTTCCACAGAAAGGGTGTTCAAAATTACTGAAAATAGTTCACGATTGTCCAATAGGTTTTTTATAAAAATGTCTTTTTGCCATTATTAATTCCATTTAAAAAAGAAATGTAATATTTGTGGATTTTTCGCATTGTAATATTTCAAATTTTGTCAATTGTGAACCAAAAATAAAAAAGAAATTAAGTGTTAAGATTTTTGTAAAAAAAGAAAAAATAAAATAAAAACTAAAACATTGAAATTTTCAAACCAAACTTCACATTTAGATTCTTAATGTAATTGCAAACAAGTTTTAGTAAGCAAAAGCAGTGTAGTACCGGAATTTGTACAAATTCCGGTAATTGTTACGTCGCAACTATGACGGTGTCATTCATACGGGGATAAAATTGGGAACCGGTACCGGGAGCCTAGACATCTCAAAGTACCTTTCTTAAATCGGGTAATTTATATAGTCAAAATTAAGAATTAACGTCCCTCTGTCGCTCTGTAAAGCCCGCGAGTTAGAAAAAACAATTTTTACATTATTAGAATTATTCGAAAAGCAGGCCTTCGCTGCTGGAGAATATACACAAGCCACTCTCCCTGAACGAGGCGCTACTGATCGAATTTTCGGGAACGGCGAACAATCTGGAACGTCTAGAACGACTAGAACGCCTGGAATTTTCGATTCTCGAACACTTCCAGAAGCTTTGATTTATCTTATATAAACCGAGACGCGCTCAACGCAGGCAGTCAGTCGAGTAAGTAGTCGAGTAAAGAGAGTAGGGTCGAGTCAAGTCAGTCAGTAAGTCAGTTCGGGATCCAGCCACGCGACAAAACAACAACAACCAAAGGCAAATTTCTACTCTAAAGTGTTAATATTCAACATAATTAATTACATCAAACCTATTTAGTGATAAACAAATGTATTGTTAGGACGTAATTAGTAATATATCGCTATTTTGACTCCAGAAAATTTGACTTTTAATCATTCGTGTAAAATCGATACAGGGTGTTACTTTTTCGCCGAACCAAGTAACAATAAAATCATACCAAAATTAATTGTGCACAGTATATTGCCAAATATCATATCCTAGCTTCGCCTGGTGCCGCGTGACGTCACAGTGATTTTTGCGATGCGACTCGAAATCTTAAAGTTTGAGAAATCATGACTTATTTATGAAGATAATTTTTAAAACTTTTTGTTGCTGTTCTCATAATTCTTAAAGTTATTTTTACAGTGAGAAAAAAATGAAAATTTCCTAATTCACTTTTACATGGTCCACTGAGACTAAGTACACCACCAATATTATTCGTTTTTATTGGTTAAATAGGTATTCGCAGTTGGTAGCAAGTATAGCAAGTTTCTTTCTCGGCAATTGTGTCAGCTACGCCAGCACAATTGCGACAGACCTATACAGAGACAGGCCGATAGTATTAAGGTATCTTAATTTTTGTAATCTACACAGTCTAAAACGTGAAAACCCAACAAAATCTTGAGGAGATTACGATTACAATAATACTTCCCCTTAGCAATGGAAGGAAGTAAAAACACTAATTTCTAGCTTTAAAATTATAGTAAAATATAGTATATAAGGTTAATTACTAGTGCTTGGGCGGTAATATATCTCCTCAACCGTTTGAGGTTTTAAAGAGTGTCTCAGATAAAAATTATAGAGGTCAAGAACAAGATATTCTTAAATTATTTTAAAATTTATAGGGTGTTTCATAGAGTGATGGAAAGCTAATAGTTGAATTTTTTAAATGATTCGCTATTACTAAATTAATCGCAGATGGCAACGCTGAAACTTTCATTCATTTCAAAACAGTGTCAATAAAAATACCTCAATACTATTTTAAACTAAAATAGATATATCTATTAAACTGTATATAGGTTGTTCGAATTTGAGACACGCTGTTTATTGCACATTCCTATTCTTTCTACTCTTGTGCTCCAAAATGTAGCAACATTTTAATTCAAACCTATAATGAAATATAGTTTATATAAAACGCGGCTGTTTACGCCCTTCTGGCGATCATCCTGTACGATGGATATAGCCCGATTTTAGTAGTGAGTATTCTAATTTTGTACACGTTATACATTTTAAATAGAAATTTTAGGTCTAACAAAAAGTATCGTGAATAGGTATTCGCATTCTGCAATGTCCGACTTTAATTCGTTTCGGTATTCTTATTAAACATACTCCGACCGGGGTTTACTTGGAGTAGTCCCCAACGTGAAAAAAGTAGGAAATGACTTTCCCGATTGCTTAATATTTGCTAGATGCCCTGTCATCGCAGACCAACTGCGCCATGTACTCCAGATAAATTAGCGGAAAAGTCGAACAGTGCTGATACGGGGTTAAAAAACACATACCTCGATTCGATTGGATTGTCATGGGTCCGGGGTCGAGAAATTATGCCTTCACCCCATATTGGTCAAGAACTAGTCCCAAATGCGGGTTTCGGAATATACCGGATGATGGCGGGTTTAGGGAGGAAATTTTTTTATATAAAAGTTGTCAGTTGGGAGGACAATAAGTGGCGAAGGTTAGTGGCATGAAAGGGGTGGAAACTACCAACATGAGGCAAGAATATCGACCAAGGCCGATTTCTCTCTGTTCGTATCCACCTACCGCTCAAGTACCAGAAAACTACCTGAAGAGAATACCGGACTCGCTCGATATCTTTCGAATTTTTTCGAGAGAATGACTAGGGCTAGATTCGTGTACTCACTCCTTCCGCCTCTCTAGTGGATGAGAACTGCCCCATAAAGAATCTGACTCTAATAATCTCTTGGCCGGCTCCCAACCGGATCCTCTATAGAGTACGCTAAAGAAATTGTGCCAGACTGGTATTCTCTTCAGAGGGGTAGTTACCTGGTGCTCGAAGGGTGGATGAGTAGTGAGTCCACTCATCGATCTCGATCACCTCCCGGTCCGATTATCTCGAAAAGGGCCGAAATAAATTGGCTTAAGTCGATATTTGCCTCATTTGCTTCATAAATTTCGAAGATATCGCAATAATCTGCGCTCTTGAAATACGTCGGAAAAAATGAAACGCAAAAAACGACACTGTGTCACGTCACCCTCTTGTCACCGACATCTGAAACTTTTTGTCCCGTGATTTCTCGTCACCGAAGTGTGGGCGTTACCATGGAAGTGTGCTCACTAGGCAACTTTTTGTCACGTACTACATGTGAATTTTTGATGTATTGAAAATAAATAGGTTATTTTTGTGAATGATGGCTTCAACAATACAGCAAGAAGACACGAATAATGAAATACTGATTGAAAGTCCTTGTAGACTTGTTCATTATACAAAGTTTAACATTTTCCTTTAAATAATCTTTCACTCAGTATGGGATGTACCCAGTGTCATTTTTTTACGTTTAATTTTTTTTTCGACGTATTTCCAGAGTTCAGATTATTGCGATATTTTCGAAATTCATCACGGTACTAGAGTTTACAATGACAATTTGACGCCAATGAGCACACATATGATGACATCAAGTGACACCGCATCACGATGAAAAAATGTCACGGAGACAAGAAAAGTCTCTAGTCAGCGCCTAGCCTAACTTCTGTGTACTCTGAAACACGTACGGCTCTATTCTCTGATTAGTTTTATAAACTCTACTGTTAAATGCACTTTGAATTTTCACAGATAAAACTTAAAATGATACACCAACAAGCAAGCAATGTGGCCGCCCTTGCCCACCACTTTTAGCATAATTCTCCCACCGCGCAAGGGCGCCCATATTACCTGCCTGTGGCGCCGCTATATCTACTACACCGATAACGTAGTCCACCACACCGCCGCTACTTAAAGGTCCCAGTTTAATGAGTAGTGATCCCGCCTGGATCATAGATGTCGCCCGCCACACCTCAAATTATTTTGCTTGTTACAATCCTTATTAATTGCGCCTCACTTTCAAATGGATAAATTAGATCCTGACACCTAGATCTGCCAATTTCACTGTGATCGAAATCACAACTAACCTGTGTGCCCGCCATCCATGCGTCACCTCGATATTGTTTCAAAGCACCAACTGCCACTACCACTTATACCTTCGCACACCCTCGCACCCCAAATTCGCCAAATATCCACCGTAATCGATCAATTGCCTCAGCTGATTACAAAGTTCGTATGGGTTTAGCTATGGTGAACTTTGTGAACAGATACTACGCCATGTACTTTTGATAATGGACTCAAATGATCCACATGCGCGACGCCAATAAGAACTGTCCACCTTTCAATAGGGTACAAGAACCCCTCGCCTCCGCCATATTCACCATTTGCAAAAGCATACTACATACACGCCGCAGTGTATTTCTTGATGAATTTCCTCATTTTAGGAAAACGAAACTCCCACCTAATGAGCTCAAACATCCCTTGACTCCAAAATAACCTCTTTATTTATTTTTTTATTTATATCAGCTTATTTATATTAACGTCCTGGCGGAACTTAGCTAATGCTATTCTACCACTCAACCAGGACACTTACACATAAACATCGACACAACAACCATTTCCTGAGATTTTACCATTTACCGTAGCTGAGACTCGAACTCAGGATAGATAATGGCGACTACACATGTTATGCCACCCAACAGCGGCGCAGTTCACTGATACCATCTCAGTAACACACTAAAAATGCCACTAAACGTCCATACCCTCGCCAGGATTCGAACCTGGGACTCCGTGTTCGCAAGCCAAACGCCTTAGCATTGCGCCACCGGTTTCATAGTGGTGTCTCCGCATCAAATTGAATCTCACCATTGACGGTAGATATATCCGATCACCTTGTACTATTTTATGCCACAATTTCTTAACTCCTTGTCTGGTTTTCGCTGTCTCAACGCCTTGACAATCACCTGCGCCTTTTTACCATGCAACTCGACAACAACAAACCAGTTTGTTTCAGTCAGTAAACTGATCACATTTACGCCCACCGAATTCCTACTCGATGCATCTACATGCTTCATGCTATCGCCTAGCCTATACTCGTTCTCTGTATCAAACTCCTGTATCGTAAGCCACCATCTTACTACACGAGGCACCAAATCTCGTTTTAACAAGCTCTCCCTAACAACTGAACCATCTTACAACCTTAAAGTATGCCAATAAGAAAACGCCTGAATCCATGACCGCCAATGTCCCAGAAGAATTCTGCTGCTCTTCTCCCCGGTGCTACTCAACTCCCTTCGCCATTAGTTGAGTTAGTCGTCGCACCAAAAAGTACAAATCTTTTCACAAACTTCCTGAAATAACTAGTTGAACCAACAAACTGTCTCACCGAATGTACATTGCTTGAGGTGGGGAACTGCGCCACAATTTTACTTTCACCTGTACGAATGCCACCAGCACCTATTTCATGCCCCGAGTACTCAAGAGTGTCCTTGAGGAATTAACACTTCATCAAATTTAACTTAAAGCCCTCCTGCTGAATCAGTGATAACTGCTTCAATAGTTGCAGCCTTTCTTCTATTGTCACCGAAGGAAGCAAAATGTCGTGCATATATGCCGAGACCTTATGCTACAACCCTCCTAAAATCTTGTTGATGATTCTCTGAAACACCACAAGAGAATTTTCTAAAGCAAAAGGCACCCGCAGATATTCAACTGACCATCAGGTATAACAAACTTTGTTTTATGAACTGAATTAGGATGCATTGGCATCTGATGATACCCTTGTGGTGAAGTATTTTTCTCCCGCCAAATGATCTACATGGTCTGAAATTAGAAGCAACGGATACCTGTTCTTCACCGTCACTGCATTCAGGGCCCTGTAATCCACACACAGTCGGATACCGCCATCCAATTTCGCCACCAATACAATAGGACTTGCAAAGTCAGAGTTTGATTCCTTAGCAACACCGCTCTCTACTAGCCCTTCTGCCTCTCCGAATATGATAACCTGTAAGTTCTATAATAAACATTCGCCTCATTGTTGCTCTACGTCAGAAATTTTTGTTCTATACTCCTGTGATACGCCACCCACAGTAATTTCTTTCTCACCAGGTTGTGCATTCTCTACCATCTCCTCTACGCCTCATTTCACCATCATGTCGACGACACGTCGCCTTGCTTCAACTTCCTTCAGTGAAATGCTCCGTATCTCCGCCTCAACAGCACCTCTGAATTCCTCGACATTACTCCTGCACATTCTCGTCACATGTCCCTGCACGACAAGAGTTACACCAGCCTTCTCTAGTGCTGGTTGCCCTAAAACTAATTCTGTATCAGATATGTCACATATTATTACTAACACCTTAACATTAATATTAATATCGCCTATTATTGTTAGGTTAAATGAGCTATCGCCATGTGCTGCTCCTAGACTACCACCAAAGCCCTCTACGAATGTTCACTCCGGCAGCCCCATACATTCTGCGTCTTCAGCCGTCATCAATATAAGCCACCCACCGATAGGTTTTATCAAAATCGGTACTCACCAGCCTAATCTTGACGAATCACCCTCCAGAGCCACCTTCAGCGTCTATGCGTTGCCGCTTGACGCAGTCCATCTGCTTGTGACCCGCCTGGTTACACAACCGACACCAATCTGCCTTTGGTTCTCCGCATTCACTGCTAAAGTGCCCCAACTTCTGGCAGTTATAACACCGAGCTACATACTTTGGTTATGATCACCACCACTGGAGATGTACTACCAGTGCACCTTGGTTCACCTGACCCAGTCGAGCGGTCTCCTCTTTCCCTCTTCTGCGTCGTTGACATTGGTGTCTGGTGTCCTTCCAAGCCTGCCAGGAAGTCAGAATAGACTATCTTCGGGGTAGCACACCTGCATGCGCGTGCGTATGCCCTTAGGTCCACAGGCTACCCACATATAATGCAGAAGACGGCCTTCTCACCACTAACACCACACTGTACACACAACGCCAATTTTGAGAGGTAGTATGACGTCATCGATTCAGTTGACAGCTTTCATTGCGCTACCAACTCCTCCAGATACACAAAAAAGTCATTCTGCCTTGGAAACGCCTGACTAAGCTTCACTTTCCACTCGCACCATAAACAGGAAAAATCGTTCAGTCTATTCACACTCTCGCCGGGCTGCGCAGCTTGATTTGCATAAAATACGACTTCTCGTAGTCTGACCACCTATACACTTCACCTCAATGGTCAATCATAGACAGCCACCTGTCCACACTGTAAAATTTATTCTCCGGCTCAAATGGCACCAACATGTCGCTACCCATCTTCAGGTGGCTACCCATCTACCCGTCGCTACCAATCTACAGGTCGCAACCTACCCTTGATAAGCCGTCTTTTCGCCATTGGAAATACTGGCCACCACCAATTGGTCAATTGCCTTTTCGGTCCGTTTTTGGATGATAACCTCAATCCAGCCCGCCAATTTTCCTAAAAAATACGCCAAATTGCCCGTGGAATTATTTCGCTTCTGAATTGTTAAATGCACTTTGTACTTTCACAGACAAAACTTAAAATTATGCACAAGCAAGCAATGTGGCCGCCCTTACCCACCACTTTTAGCACAATGGTCCCACGCTATACCCTAATAGCACAACATTGTCCTATGGATATCCAAAGAACGTCCTCACTGGACATTTCGACGTCTCATGGACGTTTGTTTTTGGATCAAAGTACATCCGATTTACAACCGAGGGACGTCCAAATGTCACAACTTTGAACAATATTTATACGTCCCTGACGGATATTACAGGGACGTCCATAAAGGACGATACATGGACTACCTTCAAATAGAGATATATTATTCAGCAAAAAAGTACAAACACTTGACATGTAAGTACTTTAATTGACTAAAATGAAGTAGTAACACATTGTCCTATGCATATCCGAAGGACGTCCTCAGCAGAGATTGAAGACACGCGATGAACTTATTCTTTTTTTGCCCAGAGTACATCCAAGAAACGTCCAAATGCCAACTTTGAATAATATATCTGTCCATTCCGGGCATCATATGAACCTTTAAATTATTGTTTGGATGCTCTATTATGCACAATCATTTGACATAAACATTACAAAAATGAAGTACAATCTTTTAAAATTAGCCCTCCCCTACATCAAAATCTTGGCATCTATTTGGTTTCCACCCTTAGAAAGCCATTCCTTAAGGGGATCAAAGAAATTACCCCTTTTGATTTTCCAAATAACTTTTTGCTCCTTGCAAAAATTGTATAAACCACGGTTGATTAATAAAATACATTAAAAATATAAATAGCTTTTCTTAACAGTTAAAAGTGCCTGTTTGAAAATTCACAAAGAGAGGTTCATTTCAAACTTTTATTAAAAATAAAAAACAAGAAAAATTTACAACTTAGTTGTGATAGTACTAATTTCTGTACATGTGACGTTTTGTAGCCTTAAGTTTTCTCTTAAACATAATGCTATACCTTGTTTACACACACTAGAACTTTTATCATGAATAAAGACTAAAAAAATTTTTTATCTTTAGTCAGACTAACCTACAAATATATCTAAATTTAACTTCAAATGATATTAATAGCAGGTAGGTACAGAACACTTCTGAAAAATCGGCATTCACCATAAAACGTTTCACACACCACACCACGTGGTATTAACATTGTTTTGTTGTTATTGTTTACAATAGGTATATTATTATGCACTGTACTTTACGATACTTTCATTAGGTATTCCTTTTTATCAAGGAAGAATAACATTCACCACTATAAGTCACAAAATAATCGTGAACAAATTATCTCATCTAAAAAACAAAACAAAACTTTCAAGCGTCAACGCCATAGATAAAATAGAATGTTAACTGTCAACGCCGTCAACAGCAATCCCTAAGCCATTGCGTTGTCGCGCCAATATTCTTCACTAAAGATGACGGTCTCGGATGATTAGGGGTTGAGCTTGAGCTCTTTGCCCCAATCATCGCTGTAGACCTGGACCGGCGTCATAAGGGGTGGGCCTGCTTTTTCGCCTATCTCCCCGCAAATGCGGACGGTATTGGCGATGTTACCAAACCTCCCCTGGTCGTGGCTGTTGGACCCTGCCAGCTGGGTCGTTTCTTCTGGCGCCCTTCTGTTTTGGTCTTCTTTCTTCGCTGGCATGTATAGTCTCCCGGGAGCGTCTTTCGTCTGTCGTGAGAGGGAACGGCTGTTACCGAGCCCTCTCGGAGTTTGAAAGGGATTTGGGGGTGTTGACTAGTCGGAAGCCCAGGGTGCCAATTGGCATCATGTGCTCAGATTTCGTCGGAAGGAAGTGTGAACTGCGTAGGGCAGGATTGTGTTCGGCCAGAGACGCTTTCTTAGCGTTAGAGGCAGGCACGGGCTAGAGTAAGGGTACCGAGCTGGTTGTGTTTGCTTGGTACCCCCGGGATCGGGTAATTGGATGTTTTTGGTCATTGTCTACTTGCGGTGTGGCTTGCAGATGGGACTGAAACAGATAAAGGGTTAGTTATACTTACCCATTATCCAGGATTTGGAGCTTCGGCCTCTTGTGTCTCGGAGCGTCGTTGGGGTCATAGTCAGTCGCCTGTCTAACCAGCGGATTCCCATACTCTGCTACACGGGCGTATAGGTTCTTCGCTCTGTCCCGGATGACTTCAGTTACTGGGATGTATTCCAGATCTCTGAAGATGTCGGCGTTTCTGACAAACCATGGTGCATCCACGGCGCACCGAAGTGCGACGTTTTCCATGGCTTGTATCCTCTTCAGATGGGTGGCTGCTTGGTATTCCCCAGGCAACGTAGGTCAGAATAGGTGCAATGAGGATCCTGATAAGCATGAGCTTGTTTCTCAGGTTGAGTTGGCTCTGTCTACCTATCACAGGGTAAAGTAGAGTTCTCCTCGTCCTCGCTTTCTGTATTATCGCTTCCGTGTTCTGTCTCCACGTCAGGCTTCGATCCATGATAACGCCAAGGTACTTGACGGTATCGTGCCATTGAATGTTCTCGCCGTTCAAGGAGACGTGTCTTATAGGAGATTGCTTCCTGACTCTCTTGAAGAGGATGGCTTTGCTCTTCTCCGCGTTGATTTTGACTTTCCACTTGCTGCACCACTCTTCCAGAAGGGATGTTGCTTCCTGGAGGTTGCGGGTGGCAAGTCCTGCACTCCATGATCTTGCGATTATGGCCGTGTCATCTGCGTAGAGCGCCAAAGAGGTCCTTGCGGTTCTTGGCATGTCGGAGGTGTAGATGGTGAACAGATGGGGAGAGAGTACCGATCCCTGCGGTACACCTGCTTCCACGGGCCTATAGTTTGACAGCTTGTCGGAAATCTTCACACGGAGTTGCCTCCGATGAAGGTAGGATCTCAGAAGCTTGACTATGCCGACAGGGTAGCCCATCGACAACATCTTCGCCAGGAGACCTTCATGCCAAACCCTGTCGAAGGCCTTGGCTACATCTAAGAAGATGGCTCCTGTGACTTGACGGTGGTTGAAGCCCTCCGTGATGTACTCCGTTAGACGAAGTACTTGGAGCTCGGTGGAATGTTCTGTTCGGTAGGCGAACTGCTCATCTGGGATGATCTGGAGCTCATCGGTCAGGGTTTTTAGTCTCTTCAGGATGATCCTCTCTGCTACTTTACTCATTGCAGGTAGGAGACTGTTGGGCCTGTAATTTGAAGGAAAGGTTAGATTCTAACCTGGTTTGGGAATCATGATGACGTCTGCTTTCTTCCACTTGGTGGGGAAATAACGTAGTCTCAAGATGGCATTGATGATATTAACCATTGCTGCTACTCCTTTGAGGGGTAGTTTCTTGAGTACTATGTTTCCTATTCCGACGCACCCCGGCGCTTTGCGGGGTTTGAGGCTTTTCAAGATTTCCCTGACTTCTTCAAGAGAAGTCGGGGAGATTATTTCTTCATCCGGCATGCGTCGCAGCCTTCCGACTGCGAGTGTAGACAATACCATTCACTCCGTGGATGGGCTGGACTGATTTTCGCTTGGCAGGCAGAGTCTTTTGGATAGTCCACATGCTTCTGTCCTGAGGGTCTAGCGACTCTAGGTGACGTTGCCATCTGTTCTGCTTGTGTTCTTGCAGGGCTTCTTTAACTCTTCGAGTTAGTTTGTTGTATTCCCTTCGGTGTTCAGGGAGTCTTGTCCTCTGCACCAGTTTCTTAACCCGCCTTCTGTCTCAAATGAGTTGCATGGTATCTTCAGGGAGATCTCCCATCGGCATTGCAACTCTTCTCGTTACAGTTTCCGCCGTGCTTTCCGTTAGCGCTGCCTGGATGTGGTTTTCCAGAGATGATAGTTTCTTCTAATTCTTTCTCACTATCGATTCTGGGAACGTGTGCAATGTTCCTTTGCAAAATTGCTCGGAACTGTTCACAGTTCGTTCTTCTCTTAGTGAAAGTTTCCTCTTCAGGGACATCATCACCTAGTTTTAGGAAGATGGGATTGTGATCCGAGGAGCCTTCAGCTTGTGTTTGAAGTTCGGCAGTGAAGGTCATCTCGTTGAGCAGGACTATATCCAGCACGTCGGGCCTATGTCTTCCGTTGTCAAATGTCGGTTCTTCTGGACCTAACGCCTCTACGTCATGATGATCCTCTAGGAATTGCAGCATCGCCCGTCCACGAGCGTTAGTGAGCCTGCAATTCCAAGCTGGTGATTTGGCGTTGAAGTCTTCTATAGCCAACGTCTGGATACCCCGTGTTATGAGGGCCTCCAGGTCATGGTTTAGGAGAGGACGTTGAGGTGCTTGGTAACAGGAAGTTATCTTGAGTGGGCCGTCTCGTTCCGTTGAAACTACTATGGCGATGGCTTCCATGTTTTCCAGTTCCGGCGTGTCGATGAGATGATGGTCTATAGACTTCTTGACGAGCAGAGCAACTCCTCCTGCGTTTGCTCTTCGTTGTTCTCTATAGACTTCGTAGCTTGGGATTCGAAATTCCGTATTATCCTGGCGAAGTTTGTTTTCTTGCAGGGCCATCACGACGATGTTGTACCTCTCCAAGATTTCTTCTGTTTCTAGCTTCCTCCCTCGGAGGCCGTTTACATTCCATGAGGCGATCTGAAAGATTTTCGGCTTCACCAGCGTAGTAGCCATCTACTCTCGGAGCATATTTGGCATTTGGGCGAAAAATGCACTCATTGCTGAGCACATCTGCTGCATCTGTGCCAGCGCAGCTGTGAAGTTATGGGCCACAGCAGAATTTGGAGATTTGACGCCCTTCTTCGGCGCTCTTTTGACCCTGTTTGCAGGTGCGGCCTTGGCGCTTGCTGCATCTGCATAACTTCTTCCAGCAGTGAAATTTCTGGTCTCTGCTGTGGCCGTCTTCGCCCTAGGTCCCTGGTTGTTGGCCTTCGGGGGACCTACTGGTTTCTTGGGGTAGCTGGGGCATCCCCTGTAGCTCGCTGGGTGGGCCTCTTGACAGTTTGCACATTTGGCGGGACTCTCCTTTTTCTTTTGGCACTCAGCCGAATGGTGGGCCTGACCGCACTTCACGCACTTTGGTTGTGCAGTGCGCCTACCCTGTGCGTGGCCAAAGCGCTCGCAACGGTGGCACTGGGTGATGGCAGGGGAGGCTCTCTGTTTCTCTACCCTGACGACCAGGGAGCAACATCTTTTTACTTCCAGGATCTTTTCCTGGGGGACCTGTAGGAGGACGAGGGGCATCTCCCTCTTAGTCCTTCTGGATGTCATCCCTCGGACTGACTCTGGTGCGAGTCCTTGTGTCTTGAGGTCCTCCTTTATGTCCTCGTTTCTCACTCCGGTAGGAATACCTCTCACCACAACTCTCAGGAGCTTCTCCTCTGGCAGGACATACGTGAGATGTTCCCACTTTTCGGTGGCGAACAACCTCGTCATCTTCCTGTAATCGTTGGCGGTTTGAGGCTCGATTGCGATTCCCTCTCCGACGACTTTCGGTTTAGTATACTTCACTTGAGCATCCCGTAGCCTAAGGCTTACAGAGGTCCATATTTCCTTCTTTCTAAGGATGACAGGAGGGATTTTCTCTTCTTCTCCTTGCTGGTTGTGACCTCTTGGGGGCCCAGTGCAGAGGTCGTGGTGGCCACGTGGAGTGCCTGACCTGAACAGTCTTTGTTTTGGGCTGTTTAGGCTCCTCTTCGTCGGTGTCCATTTGATGAGTGGCCGACTTCTTTCTCTTAGGGGCTGTTGCTTCATTGCTAGTAGCCGGGGGGGGGGTTGAAGTTGCTCCCTGAATGAATGGCCCTCAGGAGCTCCTGGTTCTGGATATTTTGAGCCTCCAGCGCTTCTCGGGCTTGGGCGCCCATTTGTTTTTGCATTTGGGCCATTTTTTCGGTGAGGTCCTGGATTTGGGTCCTTAGGGCCTTATTTTCCTCTAGGAGCCGGTGTATTATACGGTCCTTTTCGTCTTGGATGACGGTACCGCCCCGGGAGCTTCCGTAGTAGTCATCCATATTGCTGTCCTCCTCAGCAAATGACATTTTTCTTTCCTGTAAGGGAATACCTAGAATATTATAGGAGAGAAAAAGTACATGTAAAATAAAAGAAAAAAGATATTCGTCTCCAAAGGGAGACTCTTACTTATCTGTTTGTTCTATTGTCTTGAAAAGAACATATAGAACTCCTCTTAGTAAAAACTTGGGTGTGGTCACTATTAGTCACTACTACTAACACTGCGGCGCTGGCGCTGGTACGTAAACTCTCCGTAAACACGTCCGCACGCTTCGGTAGACACCGCTCGACTGTGATTGCGTTGCCAAGCCACATAATCAAGCAGTTTCGGTGACGTCACATATTCAAATAATAAGTTAATTTTTAAAATTTTTTGTGAAATTTACCCCTTTATATTTTGTGGAGCAAATATGAAACGGTATTTGATTAAGATTATTTAAATACCTCGTAAATGATTCTCTTATACTTTTTATATAGTTGGGATAAAGAATTGAAGTTTTAAGGTTAAGGTATAAGTACAAACCTGGGAAACGTCTAGGAAAAGACGGTATAAGAATATCATTATCTGCTACAAAAATAGAATATTAAAATCTGAGGGAATATTAAATGGACGTTTTCTGCTGTGCCTACATATAGAATATAGATCTAAAATATGTGCACTTGCTGTACATAAAGAGGACATCCAGAGGATGTCCGTTATTGAACGTTCTGTGTGGTATTTTATATACATGTATCTCTCGAAGACACGTCGGAGGGAAAACGGTATGGAAATACTATTATTTATTACAAAAATATAATATTTAAATCAGCGGATATGAAATAGACGTCCATCTACTGTCTCTCTATGGACGTAAAATGTGCACTTCCAGTGCATAAAATGGACATCCAGGAGGCGTCCTTTCCGAACAATTTCAAAGTATGTTCGAACATAGACGTCCAGTGGACGTCCTGTTTATGTCCATGGACGTTAGTACATTAAATGGACATAAGACGGACGTCCAGCGGACATCGTGTGCTATTAGGATATCTACTACACCGATAAGGTAGTCCACCACACCGCCGGAGCCGCTACTTAAAGGTCCCAGCTGAACGAGTAGTGATCCCGCCTAGATCACAGATGTCGCCCGACACACATCATTGCTGCCTTAGCCGAAGTGCGATTCTTATATAAAGTAGCCTAGCAGAAAAACACTATGAGTACTTTTTTTAGAAAGAATATCCACCGGGAGGAAAAAATTATACGGAGACAGAAAGACTAATGACGCCTTAGCGTAATACCTTAGTATTAAATATCTAATCATTATTTTGTCAACATCATACTCGCCTATGCCACTACTCTTGACGCGGATGCTGAGACACAGAAATCATTTTACAGTCAACTAGAAGACACTCTCAGCAATATACCTAGAGCTGAGCATATCATATTGCTATAGGTGACTTTAACGGAAGAGTTGGGAGAGAGTTCGAGATATGACCTGGACTTATAGGAAACATGGAATAGGCAATACGAATGAAAAACTACTAGTTACAAAATGTATCGAGAACAACTTGTGACACGAATCCCTGCTTTGCCTAAATGATGAATTTAAAGACACTTGGCGTTACTAGATACCACTGACAAATGCTGGACATAACATAGTCCAGCATGCAGTATGCACACGTGATTTCCAAAATTAAAGTCAACCTGGCACCCACATTCCACTCACGACTTAGGCCGAATTATAAGCAAAATTACAAGTACAAATGCCTGTTGAGAAATTACAAGGAGTGAGAAATACATTTCAGGCCATCAAAATGGATAATAGGCCAGAAATGTGTCGGAGGCAAATTATGCCAGCAAGTCAGTCCTAGGAGAAAGTAGACGGAAATAACAAGATGGTTTAAACAACTCGAAAAATATAAAAATCTAGTCAGATCTCAACGAAATTAAAAGAGACTGAGAAATGGGTTGTGGGCAAGCAAACAAGTCCAACGAGATACATAATTTTGTCGATATATGTAATAAGGTCGAGATTGAAGGAGCACTACGCTACCACCCATAAGCAAGATAACAATGTTGATCAGGCAATATTCCAAGCAATCCCTCTATATTCAATCCCAGAAAGCCTCAATGATGCCATTTCTCAAGAGGAATTACGATCTGCTATTAGCCGAATTAAGAATGGTACAGCAGGTGTTTCAGACGGCATAACGGCTAAGGTATTACTGAAGAGGTGAATAATCATCTCTGCGTCTGCCTCAACTTCTGCTGGTAGCAAGACCGAGTTCTTCAAAACTTCAGAGAATCAACTATTACCAACATCTTTAAAAACAAAGGCAGTGCCTCGGATTGTAATAGTTATAGAGGAATATCGTTACTCTCAGGAGGAACATACTCACCAGAATTATGAGCAACCGCTTAATACCGAACATGAAGATATTGCCAGAATTTTTCAGAGGAACCAGTGGCTTCATATTCACCTTGCGCCAACTTCAGGAGAAAACTAAAGAACAGCAAGCAAAAATGTAAATTGCGTAAACTTAACTAAAGCACTTAATTCTGTAAACCTAGATGCACTTTGGACCATCATGAGAAAAGCTTTGGTATTTCATCCAAATTATACTAAAGTTCTGCACTATTGGGAACTTTCTGAGAAACTTTTTATTCGAACGGGCGTCAGACAGGAGTGTGTAATGACACCAACATTGTTCAACATCTTCATGACTGCCCTAGTTCTCATCGTGGACGGAAAGTTACTTGGATGCGGTATTGGCATTCGTTATAGAACAGACAGTGGCCTCTTCAACGTTAGTCATCTACGTGCCAAAACTAGAGTACGTTTCATTAGAGACCGCTGATAATTGTGTTGTCGTAGCCGACTCTATCCACAAGCTACAGTAGATTCCTAATACATATCGTTGGAATTATTAGGCACTTGGCTTGAAGTGGATATGTGGACACGTTTAGTTATCTCGGAGCTGTGTTCAATGCAAAAGGCACCATAGATGAAAAAGTACAAAACAGAATAAGCGCCACTTCAAGAGCATTCTGGAAACTTAAAGACAAAGTCTCCTGAAAAATCATGACGACATTAAGACAAAAAAGTTGTATACCGTGCGGTAACACCTCCGACATTGTTGTATGGATGCGAGTCATAGGATCCGTAGAGACGATGTGCAAAACAACAGGAGAAATGACTGCGTACATCGCTTATGGGAATCCGGGATACGTTAAATGTGTCCAATTCTCGATACTATGTTGCTCTACTGATCCAGTGGATCAAAAAACTCAATGGGCATGAATCCCAAAAACTCACCTTTCTACCCTTTTTGACCCTCTATGAGGTAAAAATCTCTCATTTACATTTATCTACATTTATTTAAAAAAAATATGTGTATCCCTCAGCAAAGAAACTGTGTCGAAGGATCTGACTTTTCCGCTTCTTCCGGGAGGGGAAAATTGATTTCACGGCCATACAACAGTATCTTCGGCCCAAGAAAATTATGGAACCGCTCAGTAGATTATAAAACTTTAGAAGCTGGTGCAAACATCACTCTGAAGTACCCCCTAATGCTTTTTCGCCCCGTTATGGGGTGGTACATCTCAAGAAAAGGTGCAAAAATGACTCTGCGTCAATCCTCCATTTTCCAATCCATCCGAGGGGTAAAAATCACGTTCACTGCTATACAGTGGCATCTTTCTTAAAAGAAATTATGGAACTGGTCCACTGAGTAGCAGGCCTCAAAAGATGTAGCAATTAATATGAGCTACCCCATAATGCTTTTCCTCCCCGAACGGAGGATAAAAGTGGCTTTCACTTCTGCACAGCGGTATCTTTCTGGCAAGAAAGTGATGGATCCACTCAGGTGAGTGCTACATCCCAAAAAATGTGTAGCATTTACTCTGACCCAGTACTAGAAGAACGTCAATTTAGATATTTTTTTATCTTTGCATCCATGCATCTCAGAGCAGTCATACTTATGCTCAGTCACGTACCTACTTTAGATGTCTTTTTATATATCTTTTTGCATCTCCTACAGGAATAAAAATTGCGAAAGGTGTAATTTGCCATGGCTTCTGTGTTAACCAGAGTATGGTCAGGGATTGACTCAGAGTCATTGTTGTACCTTTTTTTTGAGAGTGGTTCCATAATTTTATTGAAATAAAGATACCGCTGGGCAGCCGTTGCATTGAAAATCACCATTTAAAGGGATAGAAAAGCATTGTAGGTCACCTCAGAGTGATTTCTGCACCATATCTTAAAATTTTCTGCTCAACTGATTAGTTTCATAATTTTCTCGGAACAAAGATACCCCTGTAAAAGTGAATTTAACCTCCCGGAAGGGGTGGGAAATGGTGCCTAAATGTAAGTCATATCCTTCGACTGAGGTTCTTTACCGTGCTTCAAGATATACACTATTTTATATAGAAATAGAGTTGTTAAATGATACAACAGCTTTTTACCTTTATAGAGGGTAAAAAAGGGCAGATGGGTGTGTTTTTGGTACTCGTGACCATTGAGACTTTTAATCTACTGAATCGGTAGAACAACTGTAACATCAATTCCTGCCCCTGAGTGGAATAGGAACGATGAAACTACCCGGTTCTCATTTATTTTGTGGAGGCTGGGTCGTGGTTCGAAAATTAATTAAAATTTAGAATTGTTAGGCGCCAATAGCCAATTGCTCGATACCTATGCCTTACTGGTTTTCAAAATGTAATACTGTGGCTATTCAGTGGCCTTATTGTTTACATAGGTATCATGAGTTTTTAGAAAGTTTATTATGAAAAACACAAAGTAAGAAAAATAAGTTGTATATTAAAATTTTAAAGACAAAACTGGAAATGGTAAATATTTGATATAAATTTAGATATTTTATTAACAAAAATTGAATTTAGAGGGTAGCTACCTTCCTTACATAAATTATATGTAGGAGTAAGAATGTTATAAGGCTGACGGCCGATGAAAAGTTAAAGATAAAAATTTACATTTGCTGAAGGCTAAAAATTATATGTTAATTGAAAATTCCACAAGAAGTTGAGCGTGTTGATGTTCAAATGAGAATGACACTCTCACCACAGATCCTGTCCACAAGCTGCCAGAGCGCCTCGTCCCACTCAAATCTCTTCTTCCCCTTCCTCTGTTTGCTTCGTTTACTGATAAAAGTTGAAACTTAGATTGATTACCATATAGTCGCTATTCAAGCTCCATATCCAGTGACATGTGTGGATATGGACAAACAAATTTCCTCCTGGGCTAACAAGGTTATCCTCACAGGACCATCACCATCAAGCTGGTCACTTAAATTGACACCCAAGGCTTATTATTGGCTGGTCATTACCACCTCTTCAAGCTGGCACTTAATAGCTCATCAGGCTGGTACTTAATACCTCGCAGGCTGGTACTTACTACCTCACACCTAAAAGAGTCCATCGTGTTACTCTACCTTGCATTTACCTGTTTGAAAAGGCACTCTGGGTGCGTTAATACCCCACGTAATGCTTTAAAACCTTAACGTTTCTTCTAAAAATGCCCTACCAAATTCCAAGATATTTTTATAACCTTACAAAATTTAAAAAAACCGCGTTCTACTATTGCCCAAACCTATATTTAAATCGCGTTTAAAACTTTAAATTCACAATTAATTCCCCTTAACAATAAGCAACAGAATTAAATGTAATTCCTTATCCAACATAGATTTTAGCTACTGACGCTGTTTTTTATGGCACGCGTGCATCTCTATCCAAGCGCTTCAAAAATTAACCTATTAAATATCCCTTAACATCGGGTTGAATGCTGGCAATTTTACAAATTAAATACATATACATTAATCAATAAATGTCAATGATTATAATTTAGTAGATATTGGTTTATTTAATTACCTATCTCCAGGAATTTGAGGCTTTAAATCTGCGGCAAGACAGCACAGACACGTCTTGTTCTTGGCTTCAAGAATCGGAAATGCCTAATTTATTGTCTCCTTTAAATAGCTCTCAATCGTTGCCAACCGCAAAATGATAAAAAGTATTTACTTAAAATTCTGTTTTTATTATCAAATCTACTTAATTATTGCACTATTTTACTTCCCATTAGTAATTCTTATTTGTTACTAAATTTCTATTGCTTCAAATTATTAATTAAAGTTTATTGTTTAATTTTTTCCAATACTATCTAGATTTCTAACTAGTAAGAGCCGGTGGTTTGCTGGTAGAATAACAGATGGCGCTCGGTGTATATTTTAAAGTTAATTCAAGTCTACTCGTTAAGAATCGGTTGGGTTTGCTTGTAAAGTACAGATGGCGCTCGGTGTATATTTTAAAGATAGATCTTTGAGTAGGAATGAGGACTTGGCAGCTCTAGGATTCTGTAAACAAAATGTTAATAAATTTAAAGTATCTGCTATTATAGTGGTTTTAAGAACCCCATAATTAAATTATATATATTGTAGCGTCCTGGAACTTTAGGACGGTACACTTTCTCTCTCCCTCTACAAAAAATATGTGTACTTCCATACATGTATTTTTTCTTATAAATTGAGACTTCAATTTCTACTTATCCGCTGATGGATATAACTAAAGCTAACTTAAAATAATTGAGATATGGTTACTTAACCATAAATGATTATAAACCGAATTGTGACTAAATTAAGCTATAAGACAGCTACGGTTCCTAGACCTTAACTTCTTACTAAATAACTAAAAGTAAATATCTTACATACTAGTGAATGCTGCTATAAGAGAGGATTTAGTACTCAATAGTAGCTTCGCGTACTACACGCCTAATATTTCAGGGACAAAATCAGTAACGACAAATTCAATAAGGACAAAATTGGGAAAGACACAATCGGTAAAGTCAATGTAGTACTAATCCAAGCCATATTAGCATATACACTATACATATTTCACTTACTACAGAGACCGAGAGGCTCCAAAAACATAATCTATTCAATACCACATTCCACCAGATATAAAATATCCCCTGAATACTAATTATTCAGACACAAATTTGGAAGTAGAATTAAATCGATATAAAACTTGTATAGCATTTCACATACAAGAAACCCTTTGAAGAGAGTTCGGAAAGGAAACATAAAATGTTTTAGGAGAGGACCCAAACATCAGTCTCCACAGACACTGTGGTGTAGTGCCTGAGCAGCGTTGTAGCGGCTGCCAGTGCTGAAATTGGAGTAGACATAAGCACATCTAAACCACGAAACAGGAACCAAGTTCTCTGCCTATCCTTAACATTGGGATAAAATATCCAGACTGTTAATAAATCAAACAAATTTATTTTGGATGTAGCTCCAAAGGGCTGAAATTAGACGTACGTATCAACTAAAATACTTTGGATATAGCTCCAAGGGGCTGAACTAGAAATACGTGACGACTAAACAACAAAAAGGACCATTGTTCTGGAAAGCTCTTGCTTCAGGCGCGATGAACAGTGTTTCGATCGAGCGATTGGCCAAGGGCTGAGGTGAAGCGGGGAGGCTGAGATATGTCTCTCGAAGACCGTCAGACGACCTAGGTCACTCCTGACTGACAAGCTCCCTTACCCATGTTTACGCTCGACCCTCCTTAACCACCTGTCATTCAAGACAGCCCGGCCGAAACTAGTCCATCCCCATCCCGGAACAAGTTTCTTTAATGGCCGTTAAATATCCTACGAACTAGGATAATGATTACTTCTTACCTGTAAACATCTAGAAAATATAATACTAAAAGTAACTAAAGTTTAAACAAACAAAACTAGGACGAAGTTAGTCAGAACACTTAACCAAAATTAAGATACTAGAAGATTTCAAGTAGGATGTTCTCCAGAAACGTCAGAAATACAAAAGGAATATACAAGCAAAGCATAATCTTTTTGAGTCAGGTTTGGTAAAGACATTACTCTGAACTAACGAAAGGAAAACTAACTCACTGTTTATCAAGGGGCAAATTGACCATCCAGGAAAAATATTCCCTCCTAACAAATTTCCCTTGACTTTCAAACCACAACTGAACAATTATATTTATTTACCAGACCACGAGAATGCATTAGCAAGACTGGCAAATAGAATACAATAAATATAATAAAAACCAACAGGTAGAAGGTTTCCTTAACGAAATTCAGTTTGCCCTAACCCTTCCTCAAACATAAACCTAAGTAGAGTAACACAAAAGAATTATAGAAGTGGAAAAATAGAAAGTATAGATGAAAATAAGAACAACACAAAGAAGAATGACGATGTTCTGTCATTTATTGATATTTTCCAAGCGCATGAAAATCACCAAAATGTCGTATAATCACAAAAGGCTTAACCGTTACTACATCGGATTCTATATCCTCGAGACAAATCTTGCTGAGTTTCACTTGCTTGGTTCACATCAACTGCGTGGCGTGCAGACGTTGAAGACGCTACACCCACTAAACGTGGCCCACCCTTCAACCCTTGGATAAAAGATATCCAGCCGGAAAAATATTTCCGAAGTTTACTGACAACAAACTACACTACTAGAAAACTACTATCAACGCAAGACAAAACCTTCCAGGTATCTTAATTAAAATTAGTGCGCCTAATCTAAATTTATGGGTAATTAACTTAATAGAAAATGCATCATAAAAATGTTTACCCGACTGAAACGTCAGAGTTTGATCCATAGTACGTTTTTAAATCAGAAACATGCCAGTGACCTGCATCAGATCCGTCTGCATGGTCTAATGCATATACTAATTTAGAAATTTTCTGGCGAACTGTGCAAAGTACAAATTTGGGTGCTAACTTAGCTGAAAAATGTTTGGAAGCATCTGACAAAACCTTATTTTTCTTCCATACCTTATCACCTACTTCATATTTAACTTCCCGCCTACGCAAGTTATATGTTTTCTGATTTCTCTGGTAAGCATTATTTAACCGCTTTACTACATCTTTATATGTATCCGAAAGATTCGATATGTCATCACAATACCTATTCCTATCTCCCGGGGCTAGTTGAATGCCTGATGTTGACTCTACTTGCCCGTAAAAGTCTCCTGAAATGGGAACTTTACGGCCGAAATTCAAGAAAGCAGGAGGGAAACCAGTTACTTCGTGAGTAGCCGTTCTGATTGCGTGAGCAACTCTGAAAATTTCTACATCCCAATCCTGATGATTATCTTGGATATAACTGCGTATAGCTGTACCTATCGTAGCGTTCGATCGCTCGACTGGATTTACTTGTGGGTGATACAATGCATTAAACCAAATTTTTTGTACTTTGTACCGATCGGCCAGTTTCTTAAAAACTGATGAAGCAAACTGCTTCCCGTTGTCTACCATTATGAACTGTGGAACACCGTAAATCAAAAATACGTCATTCTCCATAAATTTAGATATAGTCTGAGCTGTGGCATTACGCATGGGATGTACGAGAACATATTTAGTAAACCAATCTAAAACTACTAAAAGATATGAAAAACCCCTTTTACTTCTTGTTACCGGACCAAAAATATCTACGCTTATGACTTGCCATGGAAATTCTACTTTCTTTTCTTTCCCCATTAAACCGTAACGTGAAAATGACACTTTTTGTGAACCGCAAGTCTTGCATGACTTGACATATCTCAGTATATCCTTACGCATTTTAGGCCAATAGTAGTCTTCACAAATTCTCTTAAGTGTTTTAAAATACCCCAAATGTGCTGCTGTACTTTCATTGTGACATTGTTTTAGAACATTATTTCGTTGTGAAAGTGGTACCAAAAGTTTCCATTCTGTCAAATTAGTTTTCACCGGTAATTTATTAGCAACATGTTTAAAGATTAAATTATTCTCTACCTTAAAAAATGGATACAAATTTGGATTTGCCAAAATTTTTGTACGTAATTTAATATACCAATCATCTAGATTCTCCTGATTAAGTGATAATGAACCTACTGTGAAATTTTGTTCTTCATTATCTGACGGTTCGTCCCGCTGCACTCTAGATAAAGCGTCAGGAACTACATTTAAATGACCTTTACGGTGCACTAAATTAAAGTCATATTGTTGCAACTTAACCATCCAGCGAGCTAATCTGCCGGTAGGTGACTTTAACTTATGCAACCAGCTAACCGCTAAATTATCCGTTATGACTGTAAACTTCTGACCTTCCACGAAGGGCCGAAATCTCTCTAAACTAAATAATAAGGCTAATACTTCTAACTCGTAAATACTGTAGTTTCTTTCTGCCTTATTTAGTGAGCGACTGGCAAAAGCAATTACCTTTTCTTCTCCTCCCTGTACTTGTGTCAAACAACAACCTAATCCTGTACTAGACGCGTCGCACTGTATAACAAAATTATTTGACTTAAAATCAGGACTAGTTAGGATTGGAGTAGAGATAAGCGCTTGCTTAAGTGCCAAGAATGCTTGTTCTGCATTTTCATTCCACTTAATTGGTTGTCTTTTACCACGTTTCCCTTTTAGCAAATCATTTAACGGAGCAACTAAAGTCGAAAAATGAGGTAAAAATCTCCGGTACCACGAACACATGCCTATAAATCGTTTAATCTGGGTTGTATTTGTAGGACGAGGATAACTGATCATCGCTTCTACCTTCTCAGGGTTTGTACGTAATCCACCTTCAGTATCAATTACATAACCTAAATATTTTAGAGATTTCCTAAAAAACTGACATTTTTCATAATTTACTGTTAGGCGAGCATCCTTCAACCTATCAAACACTTCCTTTAAAATTGATACGTGTTCCTTAAAACTAGAAGCGGTGACAATTATATCGTCTAGATAAACAAAAACTTTATTTTCTAATTTTGGTGTTATAACAATGTCCATTAGCCGTTGCATAGCCTGTGCAGCGTTTGCAAGACCAAATGGTAGTACTTTAAAACAAAATAAGCCCCTTCCCGGAACAGCAAATGCGGTTTTGGGTTTGGAAGTTTCAGAAAGTGGAATTTGCCAAAAAGCGCTTTTCAAATCTATGCTACTGATATATTTAGCGTCCCGTAACATACTCAATATACCGTCTACAAAAGGTAAAGGATATGAATCCTTAACAGTTACTGAATTTAAAGATCTACCATCAAAACAAAATCGATAATTTCCATTATCCTTTTTAACTAATAAAACTGGCGACCTCCATTCACTAAAAGTAGGTTCAACTACATCTTGTTCTAACATTTTGTCAAGTTCTTCATTTAAAATATTCATCATATGTGGTGATAAAAGATATTGGCGCTGCCTGATAGGTTCAGCATTACCAGTGTCTATATGATATACCATCCTATCGGTAAGGCCTAACTTCCCACAACTAAGTCCCTTGAATAACTGCTTGACCTTTTCAACTTGCCGGAGCTGAACTCCAGTTAAGTCAGCCAAACCGCCATCATTGGTCTCAACTGTGCTCACACGACACAGAGCTGAAACTCTTATGCTACCAACTTTATTTACCCAAGTATTTGATTCAAAATCTAAATGAATGCCAAATAACCTACAAAAATCTATACCAAAAATAAAAGAACTAGGCAAAGATGGAACTATATAAACCTTAAGTATTCGAACTATGTTGTTAATCTTGAGCGGTAAGTGAGCTATACCTGTGACAGTTTGAGGAGTACCGTCTGCTGTCGTTACATATCTTAGATCTGACGTTACAAATTTACATTTAAATTGTTCTAAAATTTTCACACCATTGCTTCCAACTACAGAACGATTACAACCAGTATCCACTAAAGCTAAAAATTTCTTATCGTATAAAAAAACTGAAATGTAAGGTCTATCGTCACCATTTTTAGACAACAATAGAGGTGTTACTTGTACTTCATCACTAACTCTATGGTAAGTTTTGTAAAAATTTCTTACTTTACTCAACCAAAAATTCCAATCTGATTTGTTAGTCACAACATTTTTAAACTTACTATAACTACGGGGGTTTGGACGTTGACTAACTTTACGTGGCCCCCTTGTTAGTTTTTTGAACATTTTTTACACTCTTTAAATGTGACATTTGACTCACCACATTTAAAGCAAAATTTATTTCTTTTAGCCCTACATTGTTTAAAAACATGATTTTCACCTTTACAATTAAAACAGATTACTGGTGTCTTGGTAGTTTTGATTTCATTAACATTTGATTGCCCAGGTTGACTTCTACGATTAGGTTTAAAATTTGACTTTGGTGGTGATACAGACTTAACAGACTTTTCATGAGATTCCCTAACATTATTCTTATCTAAAGAAGGCAACCCAACATACAAAAGATCCTTTTCCACTAAATTACTTCTCATAGGAGGCGGTATATATTTTTTGGTACTTTCCTCAGCGTATTCTACTTTTTTGCACTTTGAAATTAATTCTGAAATTGTATCTATAGTCAATAATGCTAAAGGAGTAGCAAAATATGGCAATAAATTCTTTCTAATTTGTTTAATGCGTTCTTCTAAACTGGGTTTTGTTTTTAGTCTATTATATAAAGCTTCCATGATTCTAATATAAATATGTACTGGCTCATCCACATGTTGTGTTCTCTTTTCAATGTAATCACTCATACTCTTATCAAAATCCTCATGTAAAAAATCATTTTTCAACTGTTCTACCAAATCTTCCCAAGTTCTAACCTCATTACTACCTCTAACAGATCGATACCACTGTAGAGCTGGTCCCGAAAAAAGATCTAACCCTGACTGGAATAATTCTCTTTTAGTGACGTTTCGAGCTATTGCTAACTCTTCAACTCGTTCAATAAATGAAATTACATTATTAGGCTGGCCATCAAACGTGACACCCCACTTATAGATAGGTACAAACTTAGTACTAGGACTAGTTGCTATATTTACACCAGTGCCTACTTGTAATGCTAAATCATCTACTACTTCTAAATTCAGTTTATCATAAAGATCTGCTTCTAGTAAGTAAATCGTAGCCCTCGACTCGTTTTGAAATGTTACCGTCTCCTCAGAATTTTGTTCTGGGATAGGCATTCTATTTATTCGTACCATAATATGTACTAACTGTGACTTAACCTGTTTTACTGGCAAATCATCCTCCGTAGGATTATCTAAATTGTTAATTATGTTTCTGATGGAATCTAAAGTATTGTTTACTTGTACTTTCTCTGTATTAAAATTAAATAATGGATCTCTCAGAGATAAATCATTACATGGTTTGGCTATTAGAGCTCGTGTTAAAAGTCTACAGCATGTTTCTGTGTCCCTAACTGTAGTACAACCTCTTACGCGTAACTCATAATCAACCTGATCAGCTTGTAATAACGTAGGTATGAAAATTTCAGACATTTTGTTTACTTTTGATTAACTCAACTATTCAAATTCAACAAACTGCAAGGTATATCAAAATTCAATTCACTGGCTTACTAAGTATTTATAACCCCTGTGCCCCTGTATTATTTTTCTAGACTTCTTAAAAATACTACGATAACTCGTATTTCACCCTACGATTATCTTATTCCTACAATAAGGACTCAAAAATTTTCCTGTAACTGTCTTACCGCAATGTTAACCTTCTTTAATTTAACCCAAAAGTATTCACGACTTTGCAAAACTAATCTAATCAAATCTTGAGGTCTCAACCATAAACAATACACATAATATCAGTAATACACACAAATATATATACAGTAAGAAAATTCAAAAAATAGGACAAAATTAAAAATGTGACAATTTGTCTCAACAGCTCAAAGTTTATTTTTTATTTTGATAACACTCAACTTCTATACTCGCAAGCCCCACGTTGGGCGCCACTTTGTAACATCAATTCCTGCCCCTGAGTGGAATAGGAACGATGAAACTACCCGGTTCTCATTTATTTTGTGGAGGCTGGGTCGTGGTTCGAAAATTAATTAAAATTTAGAATTGTTAGGCGCCAATAGCCAATTGCTCGATACCTATGCCTTACTGGTTTTCAAAATGTAATACTGTGGCTATTCAGTGGCCTTATTGTTTACATAGGTATCATGAGTTTTTAGAAAGTTTATTATGAAAAACACAAAGTAAGAAAAATAAGTTGTATATTAAAATTTTAAAGACAAAACTGGAAATGGTAAATATTTGATATAAATTTAGATATTTTATTAACAAAAATTGAATTTAGAGGGTAGCTACCTTCCTTACATAAATTATATGTAGGAGTAAGAATGTTATAAGGCTGACGGCCGATGAAAAGTTAAAGATAAAAATTTACATTTGCTGAAGGCTAAAAATTATATGTTAATTGAAAATTCCACAAGAAGTTGAGCGTGTTGATGTTCAAATGAGAATGACACTCTCACCACAGATCCTGTCCACAAGCTGCCAGAGCGCCTCGTCCCACTCAAATCTCTTCTTCCCCTTCCTCTGTTTGCTTCGTTTACTGATAAAAGTTGAAACTTAGATTGATTACCATATAGTCGCTATTCAAGCTCCATATCCAGTGACATGTGTGGATATGGACAAACAAATTTCCTCCTGGGCTAACAAGGTTATCCTCACAGGACCATCACCATCAAGCTGGTCACTTAAATTGACACCCAAGGCTTATTATTGGCTGGTCATTACCACCTCTTCAAGCTGGCACTTAATAGCTCATCAGGCTGGTACTTAATACCTCGCAGGCTGGTACTTACTACCTCACACCTAAAAGAGTCCATCGTGTTACTCTACCTTGCATTTACCTGTTTGAAAAGGCACTCTGGGTGCGTTAATACCCCACGTAATGCTTTAAAACCTTAACGTTTCTTCTAAAAATGCCCTACCAAATTCCAAGATATTTTTATAACCTTACAAAATTTAAAAAAACCGCGTTCTACTATTGCCCAAACCTATATTTAAATCGCGTTTAAAACTTTAAATTCACAATTAATTCCCCTTAACAATAAGCAACAGAATTAAATGTAATTCCTTATCCAACATAGATTTTAGCTACTGACGCTGTTTTTTATGGCACGCGTGCATCTCTATCCAAGCGCTTCAAAAATTAACCTATTAAATATCCCTTAACATCGGGTTGAATGCTGGCAATTTTACAAATTAAATACATATACATTAATCAATAAATGTCAATGATTATAATTTAGTAGATATTGGTTTATTTAATTACCTATCTCCAGGAATTTGAGGCTTTAAATCTGCGGCAAGACAGCACAGACACGTCTTGTTCTTGGCTTCAAGAATCGGAAATGCCTAATTTATTGTCTCCTTTAAATAGCTCTCAATCGTTGCCAACCGCAAAATGATAAAAAGTATTTACTTAAAATTCTGTTTTTATTATCAAATCTACTTAATTATTGCACTATTTTACTTCCCATTAGTAATTATTATTTGTTACTAAATTTCTATTGCTTCAAATTATTAATTAAAGTTTATTGTTTAATTTTTTCCAATACTATCTAGATTTCTAACTAGTAAGAGCCGGTGGTTTGCTGGTAGAATAACAGATGGCGCTCGGTGTATATTTTAAAGTTAATTCAAGTCTACTCGTTAAGAATCGGTTGGGTTTGCTTGTAAAGTACAGATGGCGCTCGGTGTATATTTTAAAGATAGATCTTTGAGTAGGAATGAGGACTTGGCAGCTCTAGGATTCTGTAAACAAAATGTTAATAAATTTAAAGTATCTGCTATTATAGTGGTTTTAAGAACCCCATAATTAAATTATATATATTGTAGCGTCCTGGAACTTTAGGACGGTACACAACATATCAGAAATTGTAGAAATTCAACGGATCCTGGGTTTCCGTTATCGGTGGGCGTGGTAATTTCAACAAAAACAGTTGAGGCAACTCATACAAATTAGATGGTACCATCGAGAAACTAACTCTGAAGTCCATAAGAGAACGGGAGCGAAAGTATAGAAGCGTTAATAACGATAGCCTGCCTACGCTGGCTTAGACATATAACGCGAATCGACTGCTCGACTGTTTATTATACGGAGAACTGACTGACGATCGAAGCAGACATGGAGAGTAGAGAAAATGATATAAGGACATTATTCACAAAGGCCTTAAACAGCTAGGAGTCCAAGCCAACTGGGAGAAACTTGCGATTGATAGAGTAGAATGGCTGAGAAGTACTGCAAACTTTAACGGAACACCCAAACAGAAAGGAGGGGCGGGAATTTAGAGGGGAAATTTGCGTGTCCCGATTGTGGCAAAATATGCGCATCCCAAATAGGTCTCTTCAGACACCAACACATAATTCTTATAGCAAGGTAATGTTTCTCTTCGCGAGTGCGAAGAAGTCGATGACATACATCGCCTTGTTTTCGTGGTCGAAGAGTATTATGTCAGGCTTATTGGCGTGGATTTGCCTGATCGTTGGGAATCAGTAATACAATGAATTAGGCATTTCGCGTTCTCGACAACGCACTCAATATCTTCAGAGATGTATGGCAGCACTGGCTTTGATCCATATCATACGAGTGCCATAAATGATAATACAGCACCCGCAATGCCTCGTTGTGTCTGTTAATATAGGCCGAACTAGCATTCGCGGGACACGTAGATAACAGAGGCGTGAGCGATTCCTACACCTGACAGCAGATTCTACAATTAATGATATTAGTGCCAGGGACTTCTAAACCTATCCCGCGACTTCGATAGACGAGGGTGTTTATTATACTATTGACAGATCACAATAAATTCTTTGGTCTCTAACTTAAGCCCAGTTGACCGTAAGAACGCGAAGGTTAGTTTTGTTGATAAACACAGTGCTTCTGTTATTGTAGAATACATCGTGCAGGGGTTTATCGACATGCTGCCGGAACAGATTCCTATGTTCGGCAGCTTTGATCTGGACTGTGAGACTATTTGGGACTGGAGAGTTAAATACGAGACTAAGTTCATCTGGGGCTAGTTTCGCTGCTTTGAACAATCCTGCGCAAACTCCTGCGACTTCGTGTTGTCTCTCAAAACGCATGAGTAGGTCGGAGCTCCTGAGGTTGTCACGTGTCATACCATGCTATGCATACACTCTTGACTGAAAAGTCCTCAGCGTTCCGTTTGTTATGGAAGGTATTCTTCAGCGGACAATAGTTTTCAGCAGCTATTTTGTACAATATTTATAGATGACGATTTTTCATTGTTCCAAAAATTTCACTCGTAATGCGATTAGGTGGTGGATAGGTACAGTGTGAATATTTTTCAAAGTACCTATTGGATTTCAAGAAATCGAACATATATAATGATTCTGTGAAAATAGTTAATTAATATAACTTTTTAATTGAGATTATCTAATATTACAAATATAAAACAAAGCCAAATTGATAACTGACGAGAAATTGTGTATACAGTGTACTGATAAATATTTATTAGAAGCTAACTCAAAAAATTTGCTGTTATTCTATTTATTAAGTCCCATTAATTTTTTTAAGGTGAATGGAATACCGAAGCTAGAAAGAAAAAAAATAAATTATACATTATACCTATTTTAATTTTTGCTAAAATGTTAAAAGTTATGGTTCTGTTGGGATTTGTATTATCTGCATTTCTGATAATAAAGAAGGTTTTAGTTTTGGGTGCATTCATTCTACCGAGCGTACTGAAGAAAATTAAAAGTGCGTGTCATAAAGAGGATCATCGTTATCCTTTGGAAAATGTAGAAGGTCCTGGATATTGGGGGTAAGGAGAACTATCACTAATTATTATTACATTTTTGAGGAACAGAATTGTGCACTATATACAAAACCGCTGCATAAGGAATCACTACTTCCACATCCAGATTTACCATCTATATATCTTTAAAGGAAAAAGTCTTGACTATAGTTGTACTCTAGTATGTGGAAATAATTGATCATCGAATTTTAATGTAATATTTGAGGCAGATGTCATAAAAAAATGAGGTGTTGGCTTTTAGCACATACGCCAAAAATGAAGTTTCTAGACTTGCATTAGCTTGCTTTATTTATTTTCCCCTATTTACCCCCCCCCCCTTTCAACGGAATCATTCCAATCAGATGTCATTACAATACATATCTGTACCAAATTTCAAGTGAATATCTCAATTTTATTTTATCAACCCCTTTAATAATGAAGTGTAGGTGGTAGGGGGGGATGAAAAATATTATAAATAAATCTGAGACTTCTAGTACACCAAATTTCAAGTTTCTGTATTCTTACCAGATTGCTTTGTTTATTTTTCCTTACTTGCCCCTACTTACCCCCTCCTCTTCAACGGAATTATCTAAAATATAATCTAGTTCCAAATGTCGTTATAGTGTATACGCGTACCTTTACCAGCCCCTTTAGTAATGACGTGGATGGTGGAGGGGTTAAAAAATGTTATAAAAAAACTGAGGCTTTGGCTTCTGCTCCACTGTTAGTTGGGTAATAGATAGGTGAAGATCAGTTGTTTATATCAGTCAATGTAAAACATTTAATGTCTAATTTAAAAACTTCACATTTGTTGAAATTTAAGAAAACTTTTTAAAACTATTGTGTTGGTATTTTAATGAAACGTCTTATGAGTGACTTTATGTCCTTCTGAAGAGCTCCAGAACAAGGGCGAAAAACGTTTCAAAAGCTAGGCATTTCCAAGAGGCAGAATGATAGATAACCAATCCTTCATGAAAATGTATTCCATTAGAATGGATTTTTTTTTAAACAAGGTATGTAAATAAATTTAGTTCAGGGCTTTCTGCTCTCTGTAGGATATCAGGGGAACAGAAACTTTTTCTTTTCACTAGATTTTATTTCTTCATAGAATAGATAGGCTTTTGTTCTCATATTTAACTGAATTTTCATGGCCGTCAGGGGTTATGTAGATACTAGTTTACTCTGTATGGCAATAGGGGACTATGTGGATACTAGTGTTACAATGTCAAATAAGAAATAGACAAATTCATTTTAGAGTTTCAATTCTTAGCATAATCAGAACACAGGTTACTTAAAGAATGTAAAAATTAGAAATTATATTTTTACACATAGTTTTTCTTCTTAGTTCTCATAGAAAGTAATTTCTGCTGTTTGCCAAATCCCATAAATAATATGTTTTATCACAATTCTTTCATCGCTTTTTAGTGATCCGTTTTACTCTTACGTTACGCTAATATTATTAATATTTAAGACAACTTGAAACTTCCTAATTCTTAGGCATATTACAGCTTTCATCAACACGTATATGCAACCTGCCACTCCTTTCCTGCCACCATGTTGCATTTATATTTTATGGAAAACCATTATTGGAGATCGTGGAGATCGTTCTGCGAATGGATAGATGAGTTAATTACCCCCAGCAGTATGTCTAAATAAAGTTTTTGCCAAAGACCACTTAAATGAAATTGGGCTACTTAAAGATCCTAACGGCAATTACGTAAAGAGTCAGCAGGAAAATATAAGAGTACGTTGAGGTACTCACTTCCCTAGCTCCTGCATTATTGACGGTGAACTAACACAGATCCCTCTGCATGCATATCGCTCCACGAAAGAAGGAAAAAGGTTGGGCAACAAGATTTTCACCTCCAATAAAATTAAATGAGCCGTGATCAGCCTCGTGAACTTTAAATCACCGGACAAGAATGGCCCTGCTTCAACAAACCACAGAGGAGCTCATCCCATGCCTGAGAAGCATATTTAGAATAAACTATTCTCTAGTATATATTCCGCAGGTTTGGAGAGAAATAAAGGTAGCACTTATTCCAATAATAAGAAGGTTTCGCCTCATTAACTTAACCTATTTTCTCTTGAAAACAATGGAGAAAATATTAGACGAACATGTTAGAAGTGAAACTCGTACACGGGGTCTGCTTCATCAGAAACAGAAACAGAAACATGGCCTGGCTAGTTGTTGAAAATACTTTTCCTGCACAGGAAGTGGCTATGTGTACGTTCATAGACATAGAGGGTTTATTTGATAACACCTCGTATGAATCTGGATAATGAGCCGCGTAGAAAAGAGGAATATAGTCCCCAACAATCAAATGGATACAGTCTATGCTCGTTAGAAGGCTCCAGTGTTAATCCGAGCAAGGCAGTTAATGTTCTGTTTACCAAAAGGAAAAAACTCAATTTATGAGCTCATATGCTAAATCGAACAGTACTGAAGTTTTCTAATAAAGTTAAATATGTAGGAGAGATTTTGGATCAAAAACTTATCTGGGACTCACATTTAGGAAGCACACTTACTAAAGCCACCGCGGTTAATTCGACGTGTCGCAGGCTGTTTGGCAAGACTTGGGGTCAAAAACAGAAAACGATCTACTGGTATTATCTTGTGAGAAACATGTTAACCCATTTTACATGTGTAGAAAAAGAAAAATACGAGACAAAAAAGTAACAATGGAGGTAGATCCTTCAATGGTCAAGGGTATAAGGGACGTAATTTACAATAAATACCAAATGAAATACCGATACTAAAAACAATGTACAGCGAATTGCGAAAAAATGATTTGATTACTATTAACCAGGTAATATTAGCAAGGTGGATTTCGAAATTGGGTTTTAAATTTAAAATGATAAATAAGCTAGCCAGCATCAAGGAAACTGAAAGAATTGTGAAATGGCGTATGGACTACTTGGACAGTATTACAATATATAGAGAAGAAAGCAGACCTATTTATTATTTGGACGAGATCTGGTATGACACCCTATGATACTCCTTAAAAAGGATGAACTGATGGGTCCAAAAAATGCATGGTACACATACCTCCGAATAAAGGAAGCTGACAGATATTTATACACTGCGGTGAACAGGTGGGTGGATAATTGCCTAAAATTACATGAGCAAAAATAAAAGATTCAGGTGTTGATTATCATCGATGCATGTCGGCGGAAATATTTAAAGAATGGTTTGAGAATACAATAATACCAAAACTGGACAAGAGTAGTGTCATCGTAATGGACACTACCACTTATCACTCAAAATACCAAATAAGTAAGAAAGATATACAGATATTTCTCATATCACATAAAATAGAATTTGATAAAAAATTAGCAAAAAAAGGATGATCGGATATAGATAAGAAGTATAATTTTAAGAAAAGATATGTCGTCGACGAGATGACAGAATTACACGGACACACCGTTTTGCGTGTAGTACCATATTTTTGCGTATTTAATCCAAAATAGTTATTACTGAATCAGCTAAAGAGAGCTGTGCGATGAAACAACACATTTCCAAAATGTCACTCAAAATGAGTAGACCTTAATCAGGCCAAAGTGCAGAAAATTACTTCATAAAATCGGAAACAAATTTATAGAAAATGTAAAACAAATAGAAAATGAGTAGTACATTTAATTACAGGAACTACATAATAGGGACGGACAGAGATTCATCATACATGTTGGGGGCGACCTGTGATGAATCGAATAGTGAGTAGTGACCTCGGTAGTAATCGACAGATATCGAATAGAGTTCTTTAATGGAAAGTGTTGTTTAGTGAAAATTGATTAGTGAAAGAAATGATGTTTAGTGACAACTGTTATTTAGTGGAAGGTGCTGTTTTGTGTTAGTGAATATAAAAGTAGTTTAGTGAAAAATGATGTTTAGTAAAAAGTTTTTGTTTCATTGCAAAGTAATTCGTATGGTTATTTAGTAAGAATTTTCCGTTAATCTATTTCGTTAAAAGTCAAATTTTTGATTATTTTACTTTTCTTATCAAATAGTTTATTTATTTATTTTCACTTATTTACAATATTGAGAATTAAATACGTGTTAAGTTCAGTTACAAGAAATATTTATTTTTTCTTATATCTATAGAAATTGAATTTTTATTTTTGTTAATATTTGAGAAATTATATGTTATTAATGCTCTTTCCTTTACTAACAGTATTTCTATCTCCTTTTCTGTCAAGAAATACACACACCTCCACACGGTTCTTGCTGGGCAGTATATAGATAAGAAAAACTATAATATACGTCAGACCACGCGATCTACTGGACATTTAAGGATCTTGGAGTTAATCCCATTGATATCCAATACCAAACCCACTAAGTCAATGCCAGTTAAACTGGATTTTGACTGTCGGTTTGATGTGTAAATTGAGAACCGCCAAATGAGCAGACTCGAAGGCCTGCGGCTGAAGGAAGAGTAATTCATCGGGTACACAGATGGATCAAGAATGGCTGAATGGGTTGGCGTGGGTGCCTAATTGCAGACTATCCAGAACCCTATTTAAAACCCCAACCATCTTCCAAGCAAAAATTTATGCTATAGATCTATGTGCTCAGGAATGCTTAAAAAAAAGGTATTCGAAGGGCAAATATGCATATGCTTTCAGATAGCCAGGCAACGTTAAAGGCTCTTAGGTCTTGCACATTTGACACTAAAATTGCAATGGATAATTCCTGAAGTAACTAGCAAAAAATAACAAGGTTACCTTGATCTGGGTGCCAGGGTATGAGGAAATAGAAGAAAATGAATTAGCTGATGCCCTTGCAAATAAGCTGCTGAAGCCGCAGTTTTTGGGCCCGAATCGTTTTGTAAGCCGCACATAACAGAGGAGATCCTAAAATGGGAAAAGGATCAAGAAAAGTCCTACTGGAGGAATGCTTCGGGCCAAAGACAAGCGAAAAAGTTCATAACTTACGAAGAATGCCATAAGGCTTCTGGAACTCGAAAAGTTAGACTAAAGGCTGACCATAGACCTTTTAATAGGCCACTGACCCTCGAGATACCATCTTGAGAATATGAACCTGGTAGATCATAATACTTGCAGATATTTTGATACTATAATAGAGACAGCGGAACATATTCTTTGCGATTGCAAAATGCTAGTCCACCTAGAAAAGTGGAATTAATGCCTGAAGACATAGGGAAATTAGCCCCCAGGAAAATTACAAACTTTGCAAATAGCTTTCCTGGGCAACAGATTATTGTAGGACAATTCACAAAATATCTTTTAGGTCGATGTGAAAAGGTCTGAAAGAGCCGAGTGATCTCTTAAACAATCTACAATTTAGCCTTCTTATTGCTAGATCTCAGAGTGGATGCATTTGGTTGATCATTGACTCAAGGGATGTCCTGTGACCACAATGGGTACCTCTTTGCACCTTCGGAGACTATTCCACTATGCCGGATGAGTTTTGACTCCAAGAGGGTAATTCCTTACAGAAGACGTTAGCTCTTAATCCCCAGAGGGTATCTTTTAGTCGAAGGGTGTGTTCATTACCCCAGAAGGGTGATTTATTACCCAAGCATTCAAAGTTACCAACTTAAACGTAATTTTGCAGTAAAAGAATGAAAACATTTAATTTTAGGCCTAACACGGTTTGTGAGGTACTTTTGTCCAGTTGCCTAGCGCAGTCAAGTGAAAGCGTCACTTTATCGCTGAGCTCTATTTCGGTTATATTCTGTATTTCTCAAGATCCATCTTTACAATTTTTACACTAGCCTCTTAACAACTTGTTGCAGTACGGCCGAGATAACTACAGTGAAGAAACGGATATGTCCACTGGACATTGTCCAGGGGTCCTGGACGACAGATTAGATTTTCACTCACATTCAACAGTAAAACGCATACGTCGGTAAATAAGAAAGTTTATTAAATATAATAAAATTTACAATAACAATTTAAAATGGTCTAGTACCAAAAATACCCCTGTGGAGTTAATTATAAATAATATCGAAACTTAAGATGTTATTTTATTTTATTTTACATGCAAAACTACGAGAACGAGGAACCAGGCGGTGAGAAGATGGTTAATTACTAATTACTACTAGTCATTTGGAAACTTGTTGGCCAATTACTTGCAGTGACAAGCAAGCGTTTTACCAAGCGGTAGCTGTACGGGCGTTAAAGCGGTAGGGCGGTAAGCACTAAGAAACAAGTTAAGCGGTAAAGCAGTTTACAGGAAAACAGTAAACACGAAAGCAGTGGATGGTAAAGCAGGCAGTGCGTAAATACCAGGTACTAGTAAGCAATTGTTTACAGTAACTAGCATGCAAATGTAAGTCTGAAGAACTGGACAAAACTGAATAAAACTGATACCAAATAAATAAAACGGTTATCGGCATTCGTATGCCTTGGAAAAAATCCAAAGAATACACGAGTTCGGTTCGGCTTGTAGAATAAAAAAACGGTAAAAAACTAAAGGAAAAACAAAAAAAATTCGGATCGGATAATTTCTTTAGCTTATCATTGATGTCAGTTTACGGCGGAGATTATTTGTTAGACAGAAAATAATCGCAATACTCTTATTTCGGTTAGGCTATGAAATGTTAAAATTATGTTAAACATGATTACTATAAAGTCTTTCAAACTTCGTAGTTAAATTATTTAAAGTCACTTACTATATACTGTTTGTTGAACATACGGCTGAATCGGTCTTGAAACAGCTGAATTGAAGGCGGTTTAGATAGGGGATAGGTACACAGCGGGATGCGGATTGAGGCTACCAGCCACGTGGTATTTTCTCAGAGTTGTCACGGAAAATGTATCAAAAAGTATCAAAATATTGAGATAGTTCATTTTTCATTATTTATAGTTTTTGCACTAAGTCTCCGGACTATGACAAATTTACAAAAGTTATTTAAACTAACAGGTTTTATTTTAATTCGTAAAAGTACGGAAAACTTAAAATAAAATAAAAGGAAAACTAGTTTCTACCACTCCGGCAAAATGGCGGGTATTATTTTAACTCATTAAATTGGAAAAGTGGTCTAAGTTAAAATAACAGGAACGGAGACGATTTACTGGTATTCTCTCGAAATATCATCTATATTCCTTTTTGCACGGTATGGGCCTGAGAAAATTCTGGAACGTAGTTATTTGGACAGGCTTTTAACAGAGCACAATTACTTTGATAATAATTTATATTTGCTATGAACTTTACCTTGATAGTTCGGAAATCGGTAATTATAATTTGATACAGTGAATCGGAATTATTTTAAATCATCACTTTTATACACGTATTTCAGTAAAGTAATATTATCTCGTAAATGTAAAAAACTCTGACAAGAGATGGTGGCTATCTGTGGCCCCCTGAAATCGGTATGTACTTACTGGGCGCGGCGGTCGGAATATACTAAACTGCGTGGTGGTCTTGTTGTTGGTTCAGTACGGAGTGTCAAATCTGTTTCAAACGAAAACTTATTTGCTCTGAGGTGCCAGCGCCGTTAGTGTTAATTTTCGTTACTATCCCAATATTTCAAGTGATCTTCTCATAGCCGGGCTTATTACATTTTCTACATAAGGTAGAATCCTACATCGCGGTTAAAATATTTAATCTATGAGCAATATATAATTGCTGTTTGTAGTACATTTATGTTTCCCTGGATGTCGGCGGTAACATAACACGCATATAAACATGATATGAAATATGAAATATATTGCACTTAAATAATTATCGCAGACACGGTTTAATCCTGCAACAAAAAGATGTAAAATAAAGACATTTGACGGTAAGCGGAGCAAGTAATGAAGGATACTATTTATTTAAATGCCTCTTGACAACGGGAAAAGCACTTCGTTACAGGTTTGAAAATTTCTAAACTGTCTTAAAAGTTGCGTATATTGCTCACTGCTCACAAATAATATGATTAAATAAAATTTCCCGCACCTCTTTATCGTAAACAAATATTCAACTTAAAATAATTTTAAACAATTTTTAGGGGTCTCAGTGGGGCTCAATGCTGCCCAAAGAATTTGGGTTAAAGATCTTTGGGACCATTATATGTATGATTTTTCATAATTTTAAATTGTTCCCATGTTTGTAAAGAAGAATACAAACAAAAAATGGGCCCTATTTTGGCTACAGAGGGCAGGGGGCAATTTTGATGTACGGACCCTGCAGATCTTATTTTCTGGATCCAAAAACAATCTTATTAAGTTTATTCCGAAATACGTGATCGAGGGCATTATTTGGCCTAATACCTGTTGTCATTATCATCGTGATGGATGTTCATTATCAACATCATCATGCTCATCATCACTATCATTACTACTATTGTCACTATCATTATCACTGTTACTGGGTCTTTCACTATCATTATTATTACGTAATATATAGTTAGTGTAAAATTCAAATATACTTAGTTCATCTGCATTTTTTTAGGTAAGAAAAATCATCGTCTACACAAACTCCCAAAATGGTTAACACATGCGTTTATTTGGATAATGCCGATTACAATATTAACTCAAATCTACATTATCTGGAAGGCAGCTGGGGCACTATTGATTGGTGTAACTGTTCTAAAAGCAATTATTTTATTTGGTTCACTATATATTCCAGTTTTGATGTGGACCATAAAAAGTGAATGCAAGAAAAGTAGTTTTCTCTTTGGTTAGATCTATACGAGTAGCATAAATATAAGTTGCGAACATTTCTCTGTATATCTAGTTATAATTTAATAAAAATTTTTTAGTAAATAGCGCATTTAATTACGTATTGTGCTTGTGTCCATCGGGAGAGATCAATACGTCGGTGAAGACGTCACTGAAGAGCTTCTGAAGAGCTTCTGGTTATTATCGTTCAAGATGGGATATGAGAACGACATGAGGATATAGAAAATATAACTTGTCGCTATAGACAAGCACGCACAATTTGGTTACAGAGAAAAATATATTCGGTGAGGGTATATCATGGTCACCATAGATAAGAATGTGCAGTGAGGTTTTGGTTTTTCATTGTCATCGATGAAGAGCTCTTGGTGATTGTTGTTCGATCTAACGACAACATAAAACAATACATAATTTAGAAAAAATAATATGTTGCATGCGCAGTGGTGTTTTTGTTTATTTCTGCTTATAAGTTGAGAACCGAAAACGACATTTGAAATCTGTTCAGCGAGGTAAATGGATTTTACAGCAGGAAGAGATAAAAAAACCCCAGAGCATGATAACAGGTGTACCTAATACTTGCGATATATCATTGACGTCGAATAAAAATATTTATTATTGTGATTTTATAACATTTTCTTTACAATGAAATTTAAAGTGTAGTATATTGCTGTGAATACTTAGTCATGCCCCATAAGTAAGGTATAGGTGAACAAAATTGTAATTTCACAATGTTACAGTAAAGATTAAAATTACAAAAAGCTTGTACGTTCGGTGGCAGTAACCAGTCACATAAGATATTACTTAAATTTCAAACTTCTAGTAAGGACGCAAGCCAGAATTCAAGTGAAACGCTCTTGAAAAGCTTAAATACTTATAATTGTAACAAAAACTTCGAATATCATTAACATAATAATTTAGTGGAACATACCTCCACATAAGTACATCGTACTATGTATAAGTGACTTTAAAAAGAATCATTTGACTGTTACACTTCCTCAAATAGGACTACATTGAAATTAGAGGTGACCAGAGACACGACTCATCCGAGGTAATACTGCAGCGTTCAACCTGTAATCATAACAAAAACATTATTATAAATGTAATGCCTAAAAACTGAAAAGTTAGTAAATTATCTACCTAATTGAACATTAATAAACTATAAGTACAAGAACAAAATCAATACACACACCCTTGGTGGTGTACATAAAGTAACTTTCAACATTTGTGGTAAGTTACACCGCAGATTTGAATTATGAAAATTATAGGACTAAAATACATCGTGTTAACTTTTGAGTTGTACAAAAGTGATGAATACTCACATGAATTCTTATAAGAAACAAGAGAGCTCTCAACTACCAGGACTATAATGGGGCCCACGTATCATAATAAAGTGTAGAAAGGTATACCTGTACTTCTTATGTCCATATTTTGTAAATTATGAACTTTTAATAAGTAAATTCTATCCATGGTGTTTAAAGATGACTCACACAGTTTAAGATATTTCAGTTTAAATTATCAACGGGGTATTTAGCATATAATGCTGATGAACATGACTCGCTATACCTGAAGACGTTTTATGAGTTAATATGTTATAAAAATTGTTAGGATAGGTGTTAGGGACATAGAACTGTTCGAATTTATCTGATAATCAACATGAGGTGCGATATTAACAGTTTAAAATAGTTTTAATTTTTTGTAGGTACTTAATATTTTAGGTGTGACTAGAAACATTTTTAATTTCCATAAAAGCCCTACATAATGCCTATCAGGGGATTCAGAAAAAGGTTTAAAACTAAAATATAAAATTAGTTTCTCAACATTTATTGTACAATAAGCCTTTAAATTCAAAATTAAAGTTTACAAAATTTGAAAAGTCAACTCTAGTTATCCAATTGAGGCAAACTGTCAGGTGGAGACAATAGACTATGTTCGGTTGACGCATGCTGGTGGCGTGGAGGGCACTCAACTCACTGTTTTGTTTTGTAGAGATGGGTAAAAGCTGTTATTTTTTAATAACATGTTTAAATTGCTTCTGCTAGCAACTCATCTCTAATTGTTTTCAATTACATTCCTCTGTGATTGGATGAGGTTTGTATGTCCTCCAGACTGTGTCAAAATCAAGTGTTAAAATCAGCTGATCGAAAATGGTTAATAGGATAGGAGATTTTTGAATTCAGTATCATATCAGCCACCAAAGCGTCAATATTTTTAAGAAGTCGTTAACCTCACATTATTTTGAAAAGTATCAGTTTGAGTCGAAGTGTCAGTACACGTACATTTTTAAAGACAGTTAACCTCATAAAGTTAAAAAAGGGTAATCAACCCAAAATATACGAATTTAAAGTTTTCATGGTAATGAAATAGTGTCTAAGTGGATTTTATATCATATTTAATAAGTAAAAAGACAGTACCTATAAATAACTTAGAATTTTTTAATTCCAAGTCGACGTTTAAACGATACACGTGCGAGATCGGTAGTGAACTAGTTAAAGCAAGGCATAATAGAAAACTTAATTATCTTGTGTGTAAATTTCGAATATAACGATATAGTGTAAAAAATAAGTGATGTTCCCCTCCCCGAAAGGGGGAGGTAATATTCCTGGGACGGTTAATATCGCCCAAGTTATTCTATCAGACTAGGAAGAGTTTTATAGCAATGTACATAATCAAAAAGAAGTGGATGTGAACGCGATGGATGTTAACATAGAAAAGACTATTAGTATAAGTGAAGCGAGCCGCTCCGATAAGATACCGACAGGGGCTATGGAGAAAAACAATAACCCTAAACTTTTTAATTTATTATCAGAAAAGTACAATTCTAGCAATATTCATGTTTACCTATATAGAAAAAACTAACGATCAACATATGGGCCGTCTGCACCCCTTATTAGTCGGCTCGGTGGCGCAATGCTAAGGCGTTTGGCTTGCGACCACGGGGTCCCGCGTTCGAATCCTGGCCAGGGTGTGAATGTTTAGTGGCGTTTTTCATGTGTTACCGAGATGGTAGCAGTGTACTAGACCGCTGTTGGGTGGCACAACATGTCTAGTCCCTGATATCTATCCTGAGTTCGAGTCTCAGCTGCGGTAGATGGCAATATCGCAGGGAATGGTCGTTGTGTTGATGTCTATGTGTACGTGTCCTGGTTGAGTGGTGGAATAGCATTAGCTAAACCCCGCCAGGACGTTAATAAAAATAAGACGATTAAAAAAAAAAATATCCTCCACAAGAAATCGTCGGTTAAAAATATTGTTAACATTAAAAGTTCCGACAAAAACAGAATAAAAGTCCAAGTCAAATCAGCTAAGGATGCGAACGAATTAGTAAACAATAAACTACTAGAAACTGAAAACCTTAGAGCATTTATGCCAAATCATATCTTAGAAAACAAGGGTCTGATACGAGGTATAGATACATCTTTTGATACTGACTACTTAAGAGAAAATATAATATCTGATTATAAAGTGGTCGACATCTATAGAATGCAACGTAAAGTAGAAATAGATAATAAAACTACTTATATCCCAAAACAGACTGTTATAATTACTTTTGAAGGTAATACTTTGCCTAATAAAATTGAAATTAACAGTGTAATCTTCTTAGTAGAGCCTTTTCTGGGCAGAGTTACACAGTGTTTTAAGTGTTTAAGATACGGTCATGTCTCCGGACAGTGTCGTGCTACTAGCTGCTTGTGTATCAATTGTGGTAAAACAAAGTCAGTCGATCATACATGCTTAGAAATAGAATCCTACTGCATACACTGTAAAACAAATGGTCATAAGTCCAACTCATGAAATTGCCCGTTTTATGAAGAGCAGAAGAAAATTAAAAAGGTTATGGCCGAAAATAACTTTACTTTCTTTGAAGCTAAAGAATATTGTAACAATTCATTTGCGAATTGCGTAACTTCCAATAGATATAGTGTTTTGTCTAATGATAATTATGATGTGGAATTCCCTCTACCTAATAACAATGCATATTTATCCCAACACTGTGTACCGAATAGATTAACAAGTAATAGAATTGCTGCAAGTCTTTCTCAACCTAGCACAAGTCGTGGAAATGCAGCTTCCTACCAAAATAAAAAAAGAAAAATTGCCCCGTCTTCGCCAAACGCGAAATAAATTTGATACTGGAGGATACCTTATCCAGGAAATAACATTCGCTAACATTAACAATAAAATAAATATTATGCAGTGGAACGCACGTTCTGCTGTAAGCAATAAACACAGTCTTGTTTTCTTTTTATCCCAATACAAAATTGACATTGCTCTCATAAGTGAAACATGGTTTAAACCAAACATGAATATCAACTTTAGTGGTTATCACATAATAAGAAAAGACAGGTTCGATGGTAAAGCCGGTGTTGCCATTTTAATTAGTAAAAAACTTCCGTTTAAAGAAATTAATCTAATAAATAATTTTAATGAAGATGTTTATGCCTGTGGAGCAAATATCCATATAGATAAAAAGAACATATCATTTCTATCTGTTTATAGACCCCCTAACGTGGTCACTAGCGCCAGTGATTGGAATAATATTTTTAATCAGTTATCGTCTTCGTGTCTCATAGGTGGCGATTTTAACGCTCACAATAACTTATGGGGTTCACACAGAAATGACAATTTTGGTAATCAAATCTTAAATATTGTAGATGACCTTGGACTAATAATACTAAATAATGGAGCTAGTACAAGAAGGGAATACCCAGGCCAAAACAAATCAGTTGTAGATATAATTATGCATTCAAGCGATGTTGCTAGTAAAATAACATGGTCCATAGGCGGGGATATCCTTAGGTCGGATCATTTCCCGATAACGATGGGTATGCTCACTTGTAATCACACTAATGGAAAAAACTTACCCAAGTCTAAGTGGAATATTGAGAAGGCAAATTGGACCTCATACACCATCTTAATCGAAAAAAACTTTATAAGCTTACCATGTTTTACTGACACCCAAGAAAAATATGATTTCCTGATAGAATCTATAAATAAAGCTGCAACACAAAGTATTCCTATTTATAAGCCTTTAAAAAGAAAAAACGCGTCCCACCCCCCTCCTTGGTGGGACGCCAATTGTAATGCAGCAGTCCTTGATAGGAAAAAAGCATTAAAAAGCAATCAACAAAACCCAACCGAATATAATTATATCAAATGTAAAGAAAATGACGCACGAACAAAAAAATTTTTGAGGCAAACAGCAAAAAATAATTGGATAAAATGGTGCACCAATCTCAACAAAAACACTCCCGCTTCTCTCCTATGGACCCAAGCAAAGAGAATCCAAAGATCATCTGCCAACCAACCAGTGGCGGAAAATGATCTTTGGTTACAAGAATTTTTTAATCAAATTGCACCCCCATCTGTAAGCAATGCGATAGATAACAATTTTGATAACTCACAAGATCAAAACCATTTTCTATGTAAACCTTTTAATATAAAAGAGTTAAAATCATCGCTGAAAATTCCCTCAAATACCTCTCCAGGATTTGAAGACATTAAATACCCTATGCTTACTAACTTACCTAAAAACGCTAAAAAAATTTTACTAGAAATTTTCAACGACATTACCTATTCCGGTAGGACATTCAACAATTTAAAAATGTAATCGTTATTGTTATGTATCGATCAGCCCAAGACGCCACCTAGAGGCCACACGGCAAGGTGTGGGGACTTCCGGGTATGGACGAGTAGCCAGTCGACATGTGACCACGCTTGGTAATGTTCAATGTCTCATGTTTTATGTCTGTATGGTTATCCTGTAAATAAATGTTTTATACACAATGCTCTAAGTTCTTTACGTACCCGTTAACCCGAAACCACCGGACACACAAATTGGCGACGAGTGATTAAAAATAAAAGGTGAAATAGACTTTGAAAGCACCTGTCGGTAAAAAGTGAGGAAAATATGGCCGCAAGTGCGAGGAAGTTCGAATTTGATCCGTCTACGATGGACTATGCTCTATTTTCGGAAATGTTAAACGAACATTTTATGTGTAACGGCACAAAAGAGGAGCTGAAAGTGTCAGTGCTACTAAGCAGTTTAGGTATGGAGACATTTAAGCTGCTAAAAGACTTATGTTTCCCGGTGCACCCGAACACTAAAACGTTTCAAGAGATAAATGATTTGCTTAAAAACTTTTACGGAGTTTCCACATCCGTGTGGGTATGCAGAAACAAGTTCAACGAGGCCAAGCAAGAAGAATCTGAAACTGTAATGAAATGGTACTCCAGAGTGAGAGGCATTGCCGTTAATTGTAACTTCAACCAAAACCTCGAGGCGTTCCTTAGCTTTAAATTTGTAACAGGTATGCTGAAAAATAAGATTTACGAAAGGGTCTGCGAAGAAGAAGCATCAGCAAAGCTTGAAAAATTATTAGAGTGTGCGAGGAAACAAGAGGTAAGCTTGGAAAAAGGTGAAGGGGAAGTGAACTTCATAAAGAAAAAGGGAGGTTCGTTCAAATATGGCGGTAAAAGAAGCGTGCACGGAAACGAAATCGGACAAGGAGCAAAAGTGCGCAATACAGAAAAGTCAGGACCAATCAGGAAAAGTTTCGCACCGGAAACGAGGAGGGCACCGACCAAACCAATGAAATGTTCTTGTTGCGGCAAGGCGCACAAGGACAAATGCAAATTCAGAGGGTACGAGTGCAATGAGTGCAGGCAAACAGGACATCTGGCGAGGATCTGCCCAAATAAGAGAAGGAAATTTAACTACCTGAACGCGGAGGAAGAAGAAGAAGACGAGGAAGCCCAGGAAGAGTTTGACATATGGCATGTAAATAAGGTTGTAACAGATATTTTTAATATCGATAAAAATGTTGATAATAAATTTAAAGCACAAGTAAAGATCAATAATGTAAACTTAACAATGGACATTGACTCAGGTGCGTCAATATCTGCAATTAGTCATGATACTTACAGGGAACATTTTAAAATCATCCCACTAAAAAAACGACAATGTTGTATTAAAATCGTATAATAATTCAACCTTTCAGCCCTTGGGTTATTTCAACGCAAGCGTGGAGTATAATAATATATTTAAAACTATTAAATTTTATGTTGTAGATAACGGAGGTCCAGGAATTCTAGGACGCTGCTGGTTGAGGGCATTTAACATCAAATTTAAGATGGTAAACGCGATTGAAGCAAAAGGTGAAGTGAAAGAATTGGCTAATCGTTTTCCTGAAGTTTTCTCAGACAATATTGGTAAGTTCAGACATGCAAAAGTAAATATTTATCTTAATGGAAACGCGAAACCGGTATTTTGTAAACCCCGATCTATTCCTTTGGCATGCAAGGAAAAAGTGGATATAGAATTGGAGAGACTAACAAAGGAGGGCATAATATCACCTATAGAAACATCTGAGTGGGCAACTTCACTGGTATGCATTACTAAAAAAGATCAGAGTTTGAGGTTATGTGGCGATTATTCGGTAACCGTGAACCGACATCTAGCAGAAATGCAATACGGCATTCCAAAAGTAGAAGAATTGTTTGCATGTTAAGCGGGAGGCGAACAATTTTAAAAAATAGACTTATCTGCTGCTTATAACCAACTTGAATTGGCTGACGAAGCCAAGTTAATTCTCGCGTGGACAACGCACAGAGGAATTTTTGCTGTAAATAGGTTACCTTTTGGAATTAAGACGGCGAGTTTCATTTTTCAGAAATTTATGGAAAATTTGTTCCGAGGTCTGAAAAACGTAGTCGTGTTCATTTACGACATTTTGGTCACGGGCAAAAACAAAAGAGAACACATGGAAAGTCTCGAATCTGTGTTCGAAAAGCTCAAAGAGGCAGGATTAACCATAAAGTTGGAAAAATGTAAATTCTTGAAAGATGAAGTCGAATTTTTAGGGCATGTGGTCTCAAAAGAAGGATTGAAGAAGTCAAAACAAAAAGTGGAAGCCATAGTCGCCGCACCAGATCCTAAAAACATAACGGAGGTTCGATCGTTATTGGGTATGGTCACGTATTATGGGAAATTCATACCAAACGTGTCGACTATCTTTAAACTCATATACAACCTGCTAAAGAAGGACACCAAGATTGTTTGGAACGACGAATGCAAACAGGCATTTAAAAAAATCAAGGAAATTTTATCGTCGGATCAAGTACTAGTACACTTTGATCCTAACTTGCCAATCATATTATCTACCGATGCATCGAATGCGGGGGTATCTGGAATTCTAAGTCATGTTACCAAATCAGGTGAGGAAAAACCTATTTGTTATACATCGAGAACATATACTAAAGCGGAAGAGAATTATCCCATTTTGCATAGAGAGGCTTTAGCAATTTATTACTCGTTGAATAAATTCTATCAATATCTGTATGGGGTAAAGTTTACGCTAAGAACAGACCACAAACCATTGTGTACAATTTTCGGAGAAAACAAAGGTGTGCCTCAAATGTACGCCAGTCGATTGCAACGTTGGGCTATATTTTTGTCAAGTTTTAATTATAAAATTGAGTATATCAAGGGCAAAAACAATGTGCCAGCAGATTATTTATCTAGGGCACCAATGCAGGTAAAGAATACTTTAAACAATTATAAAGATGAATTTTTGTACTTTACCAGGGAGAACACCGAGTGGCCCATCAATAACGAGGATATCAAGGAACACACAGAAAAAGACGAAATGCTGAGCAGGGCATAGAAAATGATCGTAACAGGAAAATGGGAAAAAGGAGGTGGTGCAGAAGTTCAACAACTTTATAATAGGCGGCACGAACTATCGGTGGAAGAGGATATATTACTAAGAGGACATCGAATAGTTATACCAAGTAAGTTGAGAAATCAAATTCTAGATGAGTTGCATTCCCACCATTTCGGTATCGTGAAAACTAAAATTTTAGCTAGATCATATGTTTATTGGCCCGGTATAGACAAAGCAATAGAAAACATATCTAAATCTTCCATTTATTGTCTCGAGAATCATCAAGCCCCACCAAAATGCGATTTAACGCCGTGGAGAGAGGAAGAGGAACCTTGGCAACGCATCCATATGGACTACCTAGGGCCAATAGAGGGAAAGAAATTTCTGCTCATCACGGACAGTTATAGCAAGTGGTTAGAAGTGTATCCAGTAAGTGGTTTTTCTTCTAAGGAACTGGAGGAAAAGTTAAAAGATAGTATAGCTCGGTTCGGAATCCCCAAGATATGTGTAACTGACAACGCTCAAACATTTATGGCAGAAAGCATTCAAAAATTTTTCCGCAGGAACGGGATTATCCACAAAACCAGTCCGGTAAAGAAGCCGTCGGCAAATGGATGTGCAGAAGCAAATGTCAAGATAGCAAAAAGAGGTATCAACACCCGTGTTAAGGATCCCTGTAACAAAAACAAATCCATGAATGAAATCGTATCAGAATTTTTGTTTTCGTGGCGAACTACACCACACACAATCACAAAGCAAACACCAGCTGGAATGATGCTAAACAGAAATATACGTACCAGGATGGACATCCTAAAAGAAAAAGAAGACATCATCACCCAAAATGAATACACGGAACGACAAAAAAAGAAATAACAAAATTCGGAGGACGCCGAAGAAATTTTAAAGTAGGAGAACTCATTATGGTGGCCGACTATAGAACAGAAAACAAAAGACGGTGGACAAAAGCAACAATAGAGAAGATAATAGGTAAAACAACGTATATATGTAGACTTGAAGATGGAAAAAGATGGAAAAGATATGCCAACCAAATATTAAGACGAGAAACACGAATAAATCCGGATTTTCAAGAGCCAAGGGAAAGGAGAGGGGAGCAAAATACAAACGCTACTGATTTTAGAACCAAAAACGTAATAGACATGTCTGAAGCCGACAATATTGTCAGCGATGAGAATGTAGTATTAAACAGTAACACCAACAACATTGTAAATGCCACTAATTCTAACATAAACACTAACGATATTAGTATTTCAGCCCAAACGACAGCACCAAGACCAGCAGTAGTACCCCGAATCCCTGGAACCTCAAGTAAAACCACTAACTCAGACGACAGCAAGGTGACTTGTGTTAAAAATACGCAGGTAGAAAGTAAGACAAGGTCAGGCAGAATATGTAAAAGACCGATCAAGTTTAACGACTTTAAGATAGATTGAGGGACAGTGTAAAATTTTAAATAATTTTAAGCAAGGACAAGGTGACGATTCATGTAAAATAATATTTTTGTATTTATATTTTGTTGACAATGTAATCTACATTACCTAAAGAATAAATTTATTTTATGATACTTAGCTAGAATATATATTGTGCAAAAGTAGTGATAGGAATCGATGACCACATATTTCCATTTCATTATTAAAGTAGTGAGGTATTTCCCACAAGGGGTAATGTAAACTCAAAGAGTTAGCAAATAAGTTATACATATAACAAGTTTCTCATTATCTAATGGAAAGAAAGTAGGAGGGGAGAGAATAGTTGTCAGGTGCACTAAAGTGCAAGAATTCTTTCAAAGGTCATATTAAAATTATTTTTGTAATACAAACCACAATATTTAAGTAGTACACATATTGATAACTTCAATGTAAGGGTACAAATCCTATTAAAAGGAAAATAATATAAAATGTTTGTAAAAGAAAACTCTTTTAGAATCAGGTAAATTGTTCAAGATTAAATAAGTCAAAAATAGCAGGGGGATGTTATGTATCGATCAGCCCAAGACGCCACCTAGAGGCCACACGGCAAGGTGTGGGGACTTCCGGGTATGGACGAGTAGCCAGTCGACATGTGACCACGCTTGGTAATGTTCAATGTCCCACGTTTTATGTCTGTATGGTTATCCTGTAAATAAATGTTTTATACACAGTGCTCTAAGTTCTTTACGTACCCGTTAACCCGAAACCACCGGACACACCAGTTATCCCAATACCTAACCCAGGAAAAGATCCTAACAACCCTGATTCGTATCGTCCAATCTCCTTGTTATCATGCATTCTTAAAACTCTTGAAAGGATGATTAAATTTAGATTAGAATGGTGGCTTCTTCATCAGAGTTCGCTACCTGACAAACAGTTTGAATTTAGAAAAGGTTTTGGTACCATCGATGCTGCATTCACCTTATCGGTGGATATTCAAAATTGTTTCTCCAGAAATAATTATCTCTGCGCCTTATTTTTGGATGTCCAAGGAGCATATGATTCCGTCGATTTAATGACGTTGGAAAAAAAAAATGAGTGAATGCTTTGTTATACCTAAGGGAATCGCCAGGTCTATTGTAAAACTTTACACATGTCGTATAATATATTTAAGAAATAGCAGAAATGAAAAGGTTGGACCTCGGACTAACAACTCCGTGTTGAGCCCACTACTTTTTAATTTATATACAGCTGATCTTCACCAAATCTGTAACGTAAAACTAAATATTGTGCAATATGCGGATGATTTCTGCCTATACGTAGAAAATAGTAAGTATAACAAAGCAGTAGAATTGTTAGATTTAGGCTTCAATGACGTAAATCAATGTTTTTTTTCTAATGGCTTTGAGCTTTCTCAAGATAAATCTGTATACTCCATTTTTTCACGACACAGGTTTAAATTTTCTAAAAATGATAATGAAAACCTGGCGGGGTGCAGACGTTAAAACGACTTTGGTTTTCAATAAATCATACATAAGTTCCATAATTGATTATGGCTCCGTCATATATGGATCCGCGAGTACAGCTGCTTTAAAACGTCTAGACAACATACAGCATAAAGCACTTAGAATTTACCTCGGCGCAATTAAATCTTCGCCAATTGATGCACTACATGTAGAAGCCCTAGAACCGCCTCTTTCGTTACGAAGTCCTCACATCTGCTCCAATACTTACTGTACTAAATCAATTTCAGAATCCAGAACTGGTTTATACAGATGCCTCGAAAAATAGTACTGATACCGGCGGAGCTTTCATCGTCCCATCCCAAAATATCGAATTTAAGTTTAAACAAAACTCACTTTTTTCTATTTTTACTGCAGAAGCCATGTCAATCTACCATGCTTTAAAATATGTCGAAACAACCAGTTCTAGTGTGTCAATAATTTTATCCGATTCCCTCTCTGTCCTCCAAAGTATTAAAGGCATTCTTCACCCTTCTCACAAAACAAACCCGTACGCGTACATATTTAAAATAAAACAGTTGGTTTACCAAATAAAAACGTCAGGAAGGGATGTTATTTTCGTTTGGGTGAGGGCCCACATTGGGCTACAGTATAATGAACGAGTGGACCTGCTAGCTAAGGAAGCTACTAACTCAGGACAGCCCCTGAACGAAGCGTTATGTTTAGGAGACCGATACGTAATTTTGAAAACTAATATTAAACACAAATGGTCCTATTCGTGGAAACAATTTTGTTTTACCAACCCCACTAGGTACACTTTTATTCACAATGACGTCCCCAGCCAATTTTGGCATAAAGATTTCGCTTGTTCGAGGAAATACATTACAACACTGATACGTCTTAAACTGGGCCATGCCTGCTATCCTGCCCATCTGTTTAAAATTGGAGTTTTTAGCTCAAATAAATGTGAAGAATGTGACGCCCTAGGCGACCTTGATCATATCTTTTTCGGCTGTTCAAAATATAGAGCAGCCTCTGACAGGCTAATACAAAGTATTACTGAAGAGTGCAATACTCTCTCGCGCCTTTCAATTTGCTAAGCTTGCTTACAATTGGAACAAGGGAAATATATAAAAATATTATGATTTTTATTAAAGGAACTAATATTAAGCTATAGGTTAATCTCGTAATCCCTGTGTTTTTCCGCATGTTTTTTTTTACCTCACTTACCGTGGTCTACCTTGTATTGTCTAAGCTATAAAAATGTCCTGATCGACCCCAGGATGAGAAGCGTGTGTCCCCGTATTTCCTCGACGTTTTCTTTTAATTCCCTCTCCCTGAGTATGTATCTGGGTTTAGGCTCTTGTTTTAAATATAAATAAGTTTTTCCTTTTTATTAATTTTGTTAGATTTAGGTTAGGTCATTCTTAATTTTAAAACTTAGGTAACTGGCTGCATGGTCAATGACCTAATGCCATTAAAAAAAAAAATTCAAATTAAAGTTGTTCCAATCACCTTATAAAAGTAAACAAATTTGTAATTTACATTAAGTCGTCGAAATTAAAATGTGTGCTTTGTAATTTTGGAAATTAATGCTAGAGTAGGTAGTTACTAAACTTACCTTACTAACTATAAACCAAGTGTGCGCATAAATTAAGTTTTTTTGTCCTGAAAAATCACCAAGAGCGCCAGTTGATCACCGAGAACAGCAGCTATTCGAATCGCCATTTGAAAAGAAGAGAAGGAGTGCGTGCGCATACAACACAATATCGATCGCAAAGATAGAACCACGTTCAACAGGTACACGCTTTTATTACACAGTAAATCCATGGTATGGATATATTTACAATTTGAAAAGTAAATAATTTAAAATTTTAGATTCAGTTAACAAAAGGCCATTAAATACATTTTTATTTTAATTCTAAGAATCATTGTTAATATTTTTACATTTCATGATACTGTTTAATATCCATCAATGTTAATCATATTTTTATACAATAAATTTCCTGAAAAAAGTACTTCTATAAGCAGAAACTGATGTTAAAGTTTGTGTAAGTGAGTGTGCTGCTGAAATCAATAACTTTGGTAGTCCTCCAGCTACCTGACGCGCCGAAAATATTAGTTTAGAATCTCAAATTTTCAAATTCAGTAAAATCTTTTCAACATTTTATGTTCAGATCCATTTGTTTCATTTCTTCTAACAGCACAGCTCAACTTAACATTACAATATATTTATGTTTTAAATTTATCATTAAACCATGATTACACTATAATGTGTTCTTGCTTGGGTAGGTAAACTGGTTTGGAGATGTTAGTCCAGCGTTCAGTTAGTAAATAAATAGTCCAAATACAAATAAATAGCAACAGGTAGATAAAAGCAGTGTGACATAACATAGAAGTTTGCGTATTTTTTTACGGTTGTAACTCGTCGCATGGCGTCGATAGCATGCGTTGGATAACTTTTTGCTACGCACCGGCGCGGCGTCCGATAAATAACTAGACGACGTAGTAGGTCCCAGCGCAGCACGCTGCAGGAGTCTTATATTAAGCTAGAAGAGCACTGGTTCCAATTAAATTTCATCGTGCTTTTATATCCGAAATCATACACATGTGACCCACTTCGGGAGCGAGGGCAACCTTCGGTCCCTGTGCAAATTTCGAGTACATAGGCGATTTATTATTAGGTACGTGTGCAAAATGCTGGATAAACGGAAATCTAGTAATGTGACATGAATTTATAAATGCCTTATTAAAACATATTCTTCTTGAATACATATAGCTAACTTTATTAATGCAAAGCTGTAACAGGATGTCACAACAGACCCACATGATAACGTAACTAGTTAAAATTTATCGTCGTCGATTTCTACTATCATTACTTGAATATCATAGACTGATATGCCAAATTTGTTGAGGCAACATGCCTCTAGAAATTCACGTTAAAACTTGAAAGAAACAAAATAGCAAAATTTAATTATTGTTATTTAATATTCACCTACTATATTATATTTAATTATATATATTTTTGTTAGTTTTTCATATCAGCAGTAAACATTTCTTCACAAAATTTATGAATGTTGAGGTTACCATCAAGAAATTTGTGACACAAATCTAAGGCTTTATTGTACATCCACACTTGTTTCTTACATTTGTTCATTGCAGGCATCATCATCTTGTAAGGAATTGCAGTAAATATTGTCGTGTTGCTCGCTAAATATTACCGCCGAAATTTCATCACATAGTCGATCAATATCACTTTGCAAGTCTTCAGCTTTAGCCCATTTCGTTTCAATGTAAGACATCTACATTTTTTACATTTTTCTGTAAAATTCTAATGATGTACTTTATTGCTATGAGCGTGGAACAATCTGCAATTTGTACAGAAATGCTGATTTGCGGGAGGAAGTTGCTAAAAGCTGAAAATAATTCAAGGAAATAAATCCAACGAAGCATCACAACGGAAATATGCGTTCCTCATCGAGGGTTTGTTGACATCCTCGTACATAATGCCCCATAATGTGTGCGTGCGTGCGTGAGCGCGCGCGTGTGTGTGGGCGCGCGCAGGTGCGTATGTGGGTTAGCACGATAGCGGCGAAACTACTAAACGGATTTAGATGAAACTTTGCACGAAGGTTTCTTTAGTGCACCAGAAGATACGAAAAGGTATTGGTTGAGATCGGATTACGTTTAGTGCCTATTTGGCACGATAAGTTGTTTATTTTATAATTACATACAATTTTTAATCGAACCATTAAAAAGTATATAAATTCCGATTTCAGCGATATATCACACTTGCACCTCAATTTTCCGTGAAAAAAAAATTGAAAGCAAAGCAAATGTGAAGCATAAGATCGCTTTTCGTTACGCCACGTGCATTCCTATTCAACAGGATTTACCACCGCGGCGCTAGTAACACTGGCAATATGGCCTCAAACTAGCACAAAGTCATTTGTTTACAAAACATAGTGTTATCGAATGAATAATCGCTTTTTTTTCTAAAATTACATAAGCACATTTATTAAATGGCTGTAACGCTCGATAAACTTATGAGCTACGTTCAGTGTGCAATCTCCAATATTGTTTTTGACAGTATTCACCTACCTGCCTACTAAGCGCATTATTTTATTAATCAAAGCGTAATTTGGTTATTAATTTGAAACGTCAAAATTTGTGCGATTTAAACCCCAGAGTTATTTACAACAATTTAACATATTACTCAGAAAGAGTAATACAATTAAATAAATGAATACTGACAGTGAAAACGAGATTTCCGTCACCGTCAGAGGTAAGGAAAGCTACAGAAATCGCCTCATTAAACCTGTTGCCTGAATAATCTAGAAAATTATATATTATGATGGTGTATGAATCTCTCTCAAATTGGAAAATCAAAATAAATGAAAATTAATTAAGTATATATTTAATAGTCGTGGACAAAGTACAGTGTTCTACTCACATCATTATACGTGCAGTGCAACCCAATGTCCCGAAACATAAGAGAAGAACAGATATTAATAAATTTCAGTATGTTGATATTGTGTGGTACAAGTGGGAAAAAGTGCAGAAGTTTGCATGAGGGTTTCTTTAGTGCTCCAGAAGATCTGAAAGAGTTATGGTTGAGATAGGATTACGTTTAGTGTCGTTATGGCACATAATTTAGTGCTCTATTCGACTTGAAAAGTCCACCGGGAAGCTGTCCACTTTTTAATACCTTTACAACCTCTTCTATGGACGTATTTTCGTAAAACCTAAAGATACATTTTTACAAGCCAAAAACTTGCTTCTCGTAACTTTCTTGGTAATTAAACATAGACGCAATAATTCTCGGTTGTTTTATTTTAGATACAATAGTTATACATACTGAGAAGTACACATTTCCACTGAAAAACCCCGGTTGGCATTTTTTTTAAACAGGCCTCTGGCTCTTTTCCCTAGGTTAGTCATATATATATATATCTCGTCTGAACGACGTTTCGGCGAAAGCTGCCTGCTACCGCTGCTGCTGCTGCTACCGCTGCTGCTGCTACTGCTGCTCCTAGTTGGTCGAACTGAACTGACGTTCTGTGTGTGGTGCGGCTCCTTTTGTACGTAGTGGGGTGGGGCGCACCTGCGCACTTGGCTGCGTGTTACTGGCCCTCTACTCTCTGTTGGAGACGTAGCGGTCGCCTGAGCTAACCCAACAAGAGGCCTCACCGAAACGTCACGCTTCACGTGACTTCTCGTTGATGGTCGTGTATCCTCGAGTCCAGTCGTCGCTAGCGCTTGTCGTGTTTCACTTAGGTTAGTCAGTGCTTGGCTACGGCTCCTCGTGATCGGTCCCCTTGTGGCCGGCTGTGGTGTCTCCTCGTGTATTGTCGATATGCGACGGTGCCTCATTGCGATTGGTTCGTTTATCATGGGACCTTGTGTGTTTTCCGTTATATATCTTTCTGACAGTGCGGGCTTCCATGCATTGGGTAATCTCTGAGTATCGTCTCGCTTGTTAAGATTTTGCGGTCTTTTTTCAATTTCAATTGCCTCCCTGGTAATTCTTGATCTCCAAGCTCGATGTTGGCTACTGTCCTGGTGTTGTCGAAGTCCATTTTGTGTCCTGTAGATTTTGCGTGCTGTGCTACGGACGATGTTTTCTCCTCTTTTTGCACTGCATTCCTATGTTCTTCTCTTCTTACACTTATACGTCTGTTGGTCTGTCCTATGTATGATTGTCCGCCATTTTGCCGCCGCCATATTGAATTTTGTCTAATGTCATAATCGTTATCAGCTACATCAGTAACCTCTACATACCTAGCTTCATTTGAATCGGACGGTAAATAAGAAAGTTACAGTAAATGATGAATATTAGGCTATGGGGACGCCGCCATTTTGAATTCTTGAGTTAGGAACACATATTCGTGATCTGTGACCTCAATGACACATACGTACTTATTTTCAGACGAATGGCACCCTAAATGGCAAAATGTGTCCTGCAACTCTGTCGCCATTTTGAATTTTTCAATTTAGATTTCGGATTCGTAATCAGCGACCTCGAAAACCCCCACATACCAATTTTGAGCGGTGTGACGCCACAATCGACAAACATCGTCCGTCATTTTGGTGCCGCCATTTTGAAGTTTGCGATTCTGACGTCATATTCGTGATGAGCGTGGTCGATAATCCCCGAGTACCAAATTTCAGGTCAATCGGACGACAAATAAATTTAATTTTCGATGAATTTGGCTCACCCTATACCAAGCATTATTTTTCGCAACCTGTACTGCTACCAATTACGCAGAATTCCTAGTATATTACTTCCACATCCACGTAGTGGATTGGAAGTATAGTAATCGCAAAAAAAATTTTCAAAAATTTTTATTCGTGAAATAGGTTTAGAATGTCATGAAACGTCGAGATTTTAAATTTGAGCGAAAAAAAATTTTCTGTCTGTCTGTCGGTCTGTCGGTCTGTCTGTCTGTCTGTAACTTTTCTTGTCCGCACGCTTTCTCCGGAACGGTTTAAGATATTGACCTGAAATTTTGTACACGTATATATTATAACGAGATCTGGAACTGGATTGTTTTTTGAGGAAATCCGGTGAAGGGTTGGGGGTTAAATAGGGGTAAATAGGGGGAAATAAGTAAAGCAAGCTTGTAAGAGTACAGAAACTTGAAATTCGGTGTATGTACTAGAAGTTAATATATTTCAACCCCCCCACCACCCCTGCCCCATTAAAGGGATAAAATAAAGTTGAGATATTCATTTGAAATTTCGTACACGTATGTATTATAACGATGTCTAGAATTAGATTATATTTTGGGATGATTCCGTTGAAGGGTTGGGGGTTAATTTGGGGTAAATAGAGGAATATAAGTAAAACGAGTTGGTAAGAGTACAGAAACTTGAAATTCGGTGTATGTACTAGAAGCCAAAGCGTCAGATTTTTTAATAATATTTTTCAACCCCCACCACCCCTACTCCAAAGGGAAAAGGGTTGATAAAATAAAATTGAGATATTCATTTGAAATTTTCTACACGTATGTATTATAACGACGTCTGAAACTAGATCATAATTTGAGATGATGCCGTTGAAGGGTTGCGGGTTAAATAGGGGCAAATAGGGGAAAATAAGTAAAGCAAGCTGGTAAGACTACAGAAATTTGGGATTCGGTGTATATACTAGAAACCAAGGCCTCAGATTTCTTTCTAATATTTTTCAAACTCTACCACCTCCGCTTCATTATTAATGGGATTGATAACATCAAATTGAGATATTCACTTGAAAGTTAGTACACGTATGTATTGTAGTGACATCTGATTGAGATGACTCCATTGAGGTGGTAGGTTGTAAATAGTGAAAAATAAGTACGGTAAACTAGAAACTTCATTTTTAACGTATATGGTAGAAACCAACTCCTCAAACTTTTCTATGACATCTACCCCAAATATTATTAAAATTCTATGACCAATAATTTCCACATACTAGAGTGCAAATATAGTCAAGATGTTTCCTTTAAAGTGACTTGGACGAATAATCTGGATGTGGAAGTAGTGATTCCTTATAGTGCAGTAAAAAAAGCATTTTAATTTGCACAGTCTGGATACAGCAAGATTATGATTTTATCCTGTTTCGGGTATCACCAGGAGTATATTCCTAAGTTTTGGACCTCGAAAACCTTGTGCTACTTTTTTTATAAACAATTGAATTTTTTTTACTGCGTTTTTCGAGCTTAAAATGTGAATAACTCCGGTTCTATAAGCCGGATCGGGGCAAACTAAAAACCAGTCTCTTCATAATAAAATTGCCAATAAATTGTCGTTAGTTTCAATTCTCTGAAATACGTACATAACCTACAAAACTGAAAAAACGGGAAAAAAACAGTGTTTTTTTCATTTTAGTGCCCAAGACCGGCAACTCTACCAATTTGCATCAAACTTTCAGAAAATATACTTTTTGATGTAATAAAAAGACGCTGAAAAATTGGTGTCAAAATATTGAACCCATTGGCCAAAATTGCATTTGTTATCTAAAATTTGAAATGCCCGCCATTTTATGCCGTTAAGTCCAAAATGAATTTTTTTTATTTCAAAATGTAGATCACGACGTCGGCTTTCGAATGCAATTAAAAATAATTTTTTTAAATGTAATTTTGGCTACTTTTCTTACATTTGTTTATAACTCAAATAACAACAATTACATTTTTTCGGCCATTTTGAAAAACAAATTAAAGTTTTTTATCAGATCTGGTAGAGAATTTTGGGTCCTTTAATTTAAAAAGAAGAAAGTTCATTTTTGTTAACGTGAACTCGAGATATTTAACTTTTTGCATTTGGGCTAATTGTTAATTATCAAATGCCTATTTTGAGCTAAAATTTGGACTGTATCATTCTGAAACGTATTCATTTCATACGATAAATTCAAAAAAAAAATAAGTTTTATAGAAATTTATTTACAAACATTATAATGTAAGTATTGTTAATTGAGCTAAAAAGTGGTTTTCTTGATTTTTTCATAAAGCTCAATTGCAAAATGCAATAACTTCCTTGTTTCTTAAAATTCGACTGACTTTATTTTTTTAAATACGTTATATTTTCCCTCGCAATGCGACCATCAACTTAGTTTTTTGTTAATAATGCAAATGAGTATTTTTTATTTCCAAATTCATATGTACACATGTACCGATTGCTAACGTATAAACCTGTATAATTTTTTTTTAAATCTTTCTATATAAATATGAATACTTAGATTAAATTTATATTGTCTTCTAAATATAATGTTTTAAGTTTTATTTAAAAAAGGAAATAGTAAATATTGTAATATAAATACCTGTTAGAAAAAGTTTTAAAGGTGAGGATTAATAATATGGTAAAAACATTTTATTTAAAAATAAACATTTTTATTCTTATAAATTTACAAAATCGTAATTAATGTATTTTATATCTCTTGCTTCGTAATGTGTACAATTCAGTTTCACTCTCTAAATCTGTTTCAAATAAAATTTTTTCACCATTTTCTTCTTCATCACGAATTTGAACACGAAGATCGGGTACATTAACTTGCAAGCGTTCGCAGTCACTTTGGGGTTCCGATTCTGATATATCGGTACAGCTTGAATGTATGTCTGATTCATCTATATTGTCTTCTTCAACTTTACGATTTTCTTCTTCATTGACTACAGTGCATTCTGTACAATTCTTGCAATTGATGTCTCCACAATATTCACACAAACTTGTACATTATAGTCCGAACTTCCTGCATCGACATCTCAGGTCTTTACAGCCGGCTTTACATTCACAAGCGAGAATTTCAAGAATTTCTTGTGGTATTGGCTGTTTTCTCATTGTAATAGGCATTGAACCATTAATTGTATCCTCCCAACCAAACAATCGTGGATCTATTTCTTCATATTCCAGCCATTTGTGTATTTGAAGATACACTCTCAACAAATGTTCATTTGTAGCTTCCTCGATCGGTGGAAGGTTTTCAATGTAAGTTTTTGGAAACAATGAAATCTTAAATCACCTAAATCCATAGGTTTTATTAGATTACACCCATACAAAACTTTCATGATATTTTAAACACCTAATAATCTCACTTTCACTTGAAGACATTTTTAATTTATATGTCGGCGGCATCGAAAATAATTTCTCCACGCCTATGATTCTTAGGAACCCTTCACTAGTACTTATGACTGTTTATTATTTTTGTTAATGTAAACATTCAGGTTGACTTATCCCAACCAATAATAGTTTAAGATTCTATGTATTTCCTTATATGGGCATAGGAACACGCTTAGGGCGAACGAAACGAAATCAGCTAGCCCAGGGCAGAAAGGCATTCTATGATTACCTGTGAAAGAGTTAAGATTTGATTATTGAGGGCTAGCGGATAGCGGATCGTTAGTTCCTTTATTTTACTAAATTTATTCGGTGATATTAAGACTGTATTATTTACTTGCATCATTCGTATGGACAATTAGACTTTGTTATTAAATTTTGTATTAAGTGAAATATCAGTGTCGTACTTGTTAACATGTCCAAGCGGTCTAACCCTAAACGTGCCCCCTTAGTATCACACATGTATTAAATTAATTTACAGCTTCTCAAATATAAAAATGTAAACAAACAATACTGCACGGCAACCGATCTAAGCTGTAAGGAAGGGAACTGGTGGGGAATAAGAAAGAGAAAGAAAATGTAAACATTTCTCCTCATTTATAAGCAACTCTTCGCTCCGCAGGTAAAATAGGTTTGTACATTAGCAAACGTTGGTTGTATATAAATTTAAACATTTAAAATTTTTATTATTATTATTATTAACAAAAAGCTAAGTTGATATCGCACTGCGAGGGAAAAAATAACGTATTTAAAAAAAAGTCCTCCGAATTTTAAGAAACAAGGAAGTTATTGCATTTTGCAACTAAGCTTTATGAAAAATTTTAAAAAATCACTTTTTAGCTCAATTAACAATACTTACATTATAATGTTTGTAAATAAATTTCTATAAAACTTAATTTTTTCTTGAATTTATCGTATGAAATGAATACATTTCACAATGATACAGTCCAAATTTTAGCTCAAAATATGCATTTGATAATTAACAATTAGCCAAAATGCAAAAAGTTAAATATTTTGAGTTCACGTTAACAAAAATGAACTTTCTTTTTTTTAAATTAAAGGGCCCAAAATTCTCTACCAGATCTGATAAAAAACTTTAATTTGTTTTTCAAAATGGCCGAAAAAATGTAATTGTTGTTATTTGAGTTATAAACAAATGTAAGAAAAGTAGCCAAAATTACATTTAAAAAAATTATTTTTAATTGCATTCGAAAGCTGACGTCGTGATCTACATTTTGAAATAAAAAAATTTCATTTTGGACTTAACGGCATAAAATGGCGGGCATTTCAAATTTTAGATAACAAATGCAATTATGGCCAATGGGTTCAATATTTTGACAACAATTTTTGAGCGTCTTTTTATTACATCAAAAAGTATATTTTCTGAAAGTTTGATGCAAATTGGTCGAGTTGCCGGTCTTGGGCACTAAAATGAAAAAAATACTGTTTTTTCCCCGTTTTTTCAGTTTTGTAGGTTATGTACGTATTTCAGAGAATTGAAACCAACCACAATTTATTGGCAATTTTATTACGAAGAGACTGGTTTTTAGTTTGCCCCGATCCGGCTTATAGAACCGGAGTTATTCACATTTTAAGCTCGAAAAACGCAGTAAAAAAAATTCAATTGTTTATAAAAAAAGTAGCACAAGGTTTTCGAGGTCCAAAACTTAGTAATATACTCACAGTGATACCCCAAACAGGATAAAATTATAATCTTGCTGTATCCAGACTATACCTATCTCCTAATTTTTTTGGCCTTTTTTTACTGCACTATTAGGCAGCGGTTTTGTTATGTACGTTAGTTAAAATGGCGGATGAAAAACATGGACTTTAAAAACGGTGATTTCTCAGGAAATAAGTGGAGTTGAAAGGCGTTCTATGTCTCAAATTAATCGGGAAGGACGATATTTTGTTGTGATAGTGGAGTGAAAGGGCCAAACCGGAAATCCGGCTAGGCACGGGCGCATGAAAGTTGGGTTTTCCGTGAAAAAGTGAAAAACATCTATGTACAAAAAAAATCATAATTAAGCAAGTACATGGAATAGGAGCCCGTTCTGTGTCTCGATGGAAAGGGGAAGCTTGGTCCTTTCCTGTGATACCAAATTGTACTGGGATAATCGAAAATTCGGCCTCGCAGAGGCGAAAAAATGTGACAAATTTGAATGTGTTAAAACGTAACCTAAAAAATTCTAAAACATGAAATCTTAAAACACACATATTTTGGTTAATACTTAACGTAGAGGCTCGATCTTAGTGTCTATTTGAACACGGAGATTGGTATTTTATCTACGCAGTACGTGCTCTGGGTTAATAAAAAAAATTAGTGTAGTCCGTAAAAATGGAAAGCCGTAAGTACTAAAAAAATTCATAAGTAAATAAAAATCGGGAGTGAAACGGCGTTCGACGTCTCTCTGGAAAGCAGAAGAACGTAGGTTTCCGACGATACCAAGTGTGACCGGAAAAATGGAAAATTAGGCCCGCGGCGAGCGCGACAAAAGTAGCCTTTCTGGGATCTTTTAAATTTAAAATATCACGTAATTTCGAAAAATTCTTCCACTTTGACCGCCCGTATCTCGTTAATGTTTGAAGCTGGAGAAAAATAAAAAAAGGACTTGTAGATAATTTAATTAAAAATGTCAAATTTTTCGCCTTTTTGCACCGCCGCGCATTTCGGGCGATATCTCCGAAACGAAAAATCGTACGGAAATTTTGAAGGTACCGGAAGAAGTGGAAAGACACGCTCTTGCCCACCAATTTTCGATTATTTCATAATATTTTACGTTACTTGAAGAAAATAGGCAAAAGGAATAAACAAACAGCGGGATATTGCATTTAAAGGGATTATCCAAAATACGACTTTCGTCAAAAAAATTAGAGCAATCTATTTACGAAAATCGGACCCTCAAAGTTGGTCGATTTACGAAAAATGCACTTTGACTTTCTAACTTTGATTGTAAATATTTATATTATTATAAGTTTTTTTGATGAAAAAGGAAGAACATTTTTTTACACTCTAAAAGTCTGGAAATTGAATTATAAATAAACTGCTGTTACAAAAAAAAATAACACTCTGACCACATGGAAGTGGTAGCTGAGATATAAACCTTGAAGGAGGAGCTATATAGTAATTTTTTTTGTAAAAACAATTGGGAAACAAAATGAGCGGTAAATAGTTAAAATATAGATGTTCTCAGTACGGCTACAACTAGCGCATGCAAGTCAATGGAAGCTGGCCTGACCCGTGTTTGTAGGATAGGATGTATACTTTTGATGTATATTCTGGGAAGGGAGAAAGCCATCTGTTCTTTTGTATCTAGAGTAGGCAAGCTTTATAATTCAGCTCAAAACAATACATTTTCTTTCGGCAAGTAGCTGCGTAATAACACGTTGCTCTTAACATTTCCAGTTTTTTGGAAAATAGTCGGTTAAATAATTTAGTATATTATTATATGAGCGATTATGATAGCCATTATTCACGAAGATGATGTTTGAGCCCACGAGCCGTCAGGCGAGTGGCGCAATTTCTTGAATATGTGTACAGTTTTATTCATGGTTTAATTTTTTCACTTTTACTCCATAAAAATATGTTGTAAATTTATTAAAATCCATCTTTACCCAATAATTTTATACTTCTTAAATAGATACATCAACGATATTACAAGGTAATTTTTTTCCCCTAAAAATGCTAGAAATGTAATTATAATACAATAGTAGTATATATTTTATGTTAGACAAGCCATCGCAAATTTCGGTTATCTAACGTTAAATTAAGTTATGAATTTAACGTTAGATAACCGAAATTTGCGATGCTTGGAAATTGTGAAAAAGTAAGTATTTGAAATTTTTTAAATCAATGTTATATATACAGGGTGACTCATTTAAAAGCGGGGCACCTTTATAACTTTTTCCTTTTTGTCTGACTTTTCTTTTTGTAGATTCCCGAGCACCGCTTAAAAAGTCAAAATACATGTGGCAGGAAGTACAAAAAAATTTTAGAAAAAAAAAAGATAATGTCACAAATAACATTTAGACAACGTAGTGGATGTAGAAGTATAGTAATCGTAAAAAAATATTCAAAGGTTTTTTTCTTGAAATAGGTTTAGAATGTCATGGATCGTCGAGATTTTAATTTGAGACAAAAAAAAAATTCTGTCTGTCTGTCTGTCTGTCGGTCGGTCTGTCTGTCTGTCTGTCTGTCTGTAACTTTTTTTTGTTCGCGCGTTTTCTCTGGAATGGTTTAAGATATTGACTTGAAATTTTGTACACATGTATATTATAACGAGATCTGGAACTGGATTGTTTTTGAACATATCCGGTGAAGGGTTGGGGAGCAAATAGGGGGAAATAAGTATAACAAGCTGGTAAGAGTACAGAAACTTGAAATTTGGTGTACGTACTAGAAGCCAAGGCCTCAAAATTAAAAAAAATATTTTTCATCCCCCCACCACCACCCTTCACTCCATTATTAAAGGGGTTGATATCAAAAATTGAGACATTCACTTGATATATTTAGTATACGTATATATTGTTATGAATTACACCCCCTTAGAACTGGAGATGATACGCTTATGCCTACTGATAGTGACTGGAAAGACTCTAGAAAGAGCCAAGGACTTTTCTAGAGTGTGGTGGAAGAAGATTCTGGTTCAATCTAGAGGTAATTTCAGAGTATATAAGGCGCGATTACCAGCGCGGAAGAAGAAGTTTATTAAAGAGGAAGTTTATAGAAGTGACGTTCGGTTAAAAGTGAGGTTAAATAAGAAGTAAATAAAGTTTATTTTGAAGTATTGTATAGACAGTAAATTATTAAATAAAGTGTTAGTGTTTATCTCTAGTTGAAATTATTTAGAACCCACGGATTCACACAGGGTGTTTCCAAAAAGGTGAATAAACGTAAAACTGGTGTCAGACGCTGACTTTTAACAAGGGGATTTTTCAGAAGACTGGGACAGTATTCTCGGAGTTAGTGCTAATACAGGAAGGACTAATTTACTGGACATTGTTCAAGTATTATTTTCGAACAGGAAAATACTGTTAAGTGCGTTTTTAGACATTGTAGATCATTTTTGTTAGGACATTAGTGATAGTGACTAAATCCGTTGAACTAAGAAGAGATAAAGACTGAACAAGACTTTCGTGTATTTATTAAGTGCATTTTCGTGAACTTTCTAGAACTTTTCTATTAGGACAGTACTTTACATAAAAGACTTTCTCGTGCCGTTTTGCGATCTCTCTGGACAATTCCATTACCGATATTGACGTGATTATTAAATTTTGTTGATAATTATATGCCGGTAACAACCAGAAGCATGGCATCCGAACAACAAATGCAGGACTTTATGGCCCAAATGCAAAAGATGATGATGGATCAGGAAAGGAAGCGCCAGGAAGAGAAAGAAGAACGGAAAAAAACGACAAGAAAAAGAACAAAAAAGTCAAGAGGAAAAACAAGAGCAAGAGAAACGACATCAAGAAGAAGAAAAACGACGTCAGGAAGAATTGAGAAAAATCGTGCAAGACTTGGACATTAAACAACAAGAAGAAAGAGACGAACTAAGGAAAATTATAGAAGGCCAACAGAGAGCTATATTTGCCGTCACTGAAGAACTCAAAAATAAGGTAGCGGAGGAAGTCAGTGGAGTCAAACAAGAGGTAAGCGAAGTCAAAGGAGAAGTAAATGAAGTCAAAGAGAAAATGCACCAGGCAGAGGGAGAAGTAGACCCTTAAACAACAATTGAGGGATAGAATGAACCAGCAAGTGGTATCATCAGGCCAGCGATTAAAAATTTCCTCCTTTGATGGTCAAAGTTCCTGGATGACTTACAAGACACAGTTTGAGGCAGCAGCGAGCGCAAACAACTGGAATGATGAAGAGAAGGCTAATGCATTAATCGTAACTTTAAGAGGCCAAGCATTGGAATTGCTCCAGACAATTCCAGTAGACCAACAACGGAACTTTAGAGTTTTAGAAGCTGCCTTAGATCTACGATGTGGCGATCAACACCTTGCTCAAGTATACCAGACCCAGCTGAAATGGCGCGTTCAGAAAGCTGGAGAGAGTCTGCAAGAATTTGAAGCTGCGGTGGAAAGACTGGCACATTTGGCATATCCTAATGCGCCAAGAGAATTTAAAGAACAATTGGCAGTGTGGGCATTCCTAGACGGGATAAGGGACGAGGAGATCAGGCGAGTCCTCAGGCTGTCCCGAGTTACGTTGTTGGCCGTAACAACCGTATTTTTAAAAACAATTTACAACTGTACAGGCTAACTTAGCCAACAAGGAATACGCAAAATGCTTTTAAAAGTAGACTTTATTACAACGAAATTATAATAGAAGTGAGAACAATTAATCTAGGACATATATTTATAAACTATGCTATCAGAGTTGAATAAGCAATTCCTTATCCTCTATTGGGCGCCTGGACAGTGCTAACTCCTCCTGGGCCGAACTTGAGCATAACTTCATGTTATGCGAAAGGACACATTTTGTGTTTGGGTATCCTCTTTATTTTCTTCTAATTGATTTTTTCTTGAAGTCATTCTGAGATACAATAATTTCAGTCTAGGGAACATAACATAAATTATTATCAAAGCAATCACAACATAAATAGAAAGAGTTTCAAAATCAAAATATGACGTCTGTTCAATTTCTAAATTTTTCACAAGTTGTTTATTTAAATTTAATTCATCGTTTAGTTTATTTATATCGTCTAAGTCAATATGTGAAATTTCTAGTGCTTTACTTTTGAAAGATAATTTCTCAATGTCATATTGCACATTCGGCAGGTAGCTACTAATTTGTTTAATTTTTAAATCAGTTTTAAAAATCTTTATTACATGGTTATTAAACTGAATAAAGCACTCTGGTAAAAGCGAGATAATATAGGTTCCAAGAACGTCCTTTGTTTCTAAATGATTATTACAATTTATTTTTAATACGTTTCTCGTTGGAGAAATGATTATATATTGGTTTTTATCGATTTCTTGTACTTTAGATTCGATAAGTTTTATTTTACTCTGACTACAGTTTAGAGTTTGCTCTTTAAGTATGATTTGAATTTCACAAACTTTATTATTTACATGATGTAATTCTGACAGTTTACAAAAATAATTTTCGTTATTTATTTCTATACAGGGTTCATCAAATAGTGTGTATGATTGCTCGGACAGAACTAGGAATTTGGATCTTGGGATTATAATATTAAAACTATTATCAGACGTTAACGTAGGTAGGGCCCATAGGTGAAAAATATTGTACATCTCATCTTGGATGATAGGAACTTCTATGATAAATTTTATTACGTTATTTTTTTTGATAAGCTTTAATTTCTATAATTTTTTCAAATGATATAAGATCATCTATGGAGAATGGCAGTTTATTTGGTTCACTGATTAATTCGATTATTTTATGTAGTTCATACTGCAAATCCTCTGGATCGATTATAGAAGGGTGCATTAATCCTATTCTAGCGAAGGTAATCGACGTTTCTATTTCTTCCAGGATTCTTATAATTTCGTTCATGGCAATAATTAGTTGGCTGTGCGTAGTATGCAAGAGTGATATGGCTCAATTTTCATTGGCGTAGATATCTTGTTTTTCCATATGTGCTTGAATTTGCATTATTCTACTTGTTATAATTAATTCGTTGTTTTCTAGAGTCTTCATAGATTTGTTGAATGTTTTAATAGTATTTTCCAGTATCGAAATTTGATTTCAACTCATGTGTGACAGTTTATTTTGGCTTTCTTGTAGTTTTTGAATTTCTTTTTCATATCGTTCACCATCATCTGCGTCTAGATTTCCAGATATTAATTTCACTGCTTTTCCCAGAATATTAAGAAGTCCTCGTTTTGTTCTTTTATGGATTAGCAATTGCTTAAATTTTCGTTCTATTACATCTAGCATATGTTCACTTGTGGCTAAATATATCTTATTTTCTAATATATACGTCTTTCCGTCTTTGGTATTATTATAGGAGTCTCTTAGTTTAGTGTACATTTTCCTAAGTGCGTCATAGTTGTCGTACAAAGGGTCTAAGCTAATTTCTTTGATTAAGGTCCATTTAGATTTTTGGATTTTTGCAGTTCCTATATGTTGTGGGAGAAGTCCTGCTTTCTCGGTGACCTTTTCTATTTTTAGTCCTCCGATTCCTCCGCTGACGAGTAGTCCGATTCCGTATCTGGAATAAGATAGGAATGTCTTAATTTATCCATGTGTATTTTTCTAGTATTTTTTGTTTGGTTGTTTAATAAGACACAGGTTTTATCTGGGTTTATTTCTTGAATTACATAAGGACCTATAAACGGATTCGTTGTTTTTGATCTTCCCCTGGGATTTCGCATGTAAACTTTATCTCCGACTTTATATTGATCTGTCGAATCTTGCGTTTTCCTTAGGTTATGTTGGTATGCCGCTTGTTTTGTTGTTATTAGGTTTTGTTTTACTAGCTCGTATTGAGCTTGGGTGGTCTTTTTTAGTTCGTCAACGAAAACTTGGTAGTTTTTATGTTGTACATTTATAGAGTAGGGGTTTGCTGCATTGGTTTGTCCAAATAGCAATTCCTGTGGTGTGAAGTTCGTTGCCGAATGTATGGTGTTATTGTAGGCAATTACACATTGTTTCATTCTAACGACAGGCCTCATATTTGGGCTTGCTAATTTGGCTACTCTGTAGTGTTCAATCAAAGTTGAATGCAGTCTTTCTGCCGCTCCGTTCGACCTTGGGTTGTAGGGTGTAGTCAAGTGGTGGTCAATTTCATATAATGTGGTTAGATCTTTAATTAGGTTGTTTTCAAATTCGGTCCCACTGTCTGTAGTAATTTTTCTTGGTATCCCATAGTGCATGAAGTAGTCCAAAAGAGCATTGCAGATTTCTGTTGCGTTTTTGGTTTCTATTTCGTAAGCAATAGCGTATTTTGTAAAAGAGTCTAACATAGTTACGAACTTAAGTTTTTCAATTACGAACGTGTCCACAAATACATGGTCTAATGGTTTGCTTGCTGTAGGCGTTAAGTTGATGGTTGCTATGGGTGGTAATCGGTCATATTTGGCTCTATTGCATATTACGCAATTTTTTATATAATCCGATATCATTCTGTCCATCGACGGCCAGTAATAGGTTCTTTTAATTTGTAGTGAAGTGGGTAGGATTCCGCGATGATTAAGACTTTCATGGATTCTTTTCGTAATATTTAATTTTTTGTTATCCTCAAGCACGTATGTTTTGTGGCCCATGCATCTAATTAATTTCGGTTTATAGCTCATAAAAACATTTAAATAAGCTCGGCATAGCGTGGGATAAAAATCATCTGTGCAATTAACATAGTATGTTTCTTTTGGAGCTAGATATTCTTTTAGCCAGTTTTGTATTTGTATTTTATCCTTTGCAATAAAGGTTAGGAACACCTTCTTTTTGTCAAACTGTGCAATTTTCGTGGTATATTCGCTTGGATCTTGGGTTGTAACAAACCATATTTGTTTTGTTTTTGTTTCTATAGCGTCTTCTGCTATGGGTATACTAGGTGCGTTATCTCTATGGGAGTGCACAGTTATATTGTCTTCTGCTTGTTCAGGTATCTCTATATTGATTTCGGGTATTTCTAGGTCGATTTCGGGTATTTCTGGGTCATTGTCCATCTGATTTCGTTGATCGTTTTCATTTCGTAGGTTGTCGTTTACTTCACTAGGTGTTGGTGTGTTAAGGTCCCTTGAGGTTCCTGCGGTGGCAATGATTGAATGTTCAAGGGGGTAGATTTTTATTCTTGATAGGGCGTCGGCATTTAGGTTATGTTTTCCTTTCTTATGTACGATTTCGTAGTCAAATTCCTCTAACTTTAATTTCCAACGTGTTAATCGGGAGTTACATTCTTTTAGGTTCATCAGCCATTGCAGAGGTTTATGGTCTGTAACTATTTTTATTTTTCTGCCAAATATGTATGGCCTAAAGTACTTCGTTGCGAATACTATGGCCATAAGCTCCCGCTCGCAAGTACTGTACTTTCTCTCAGTCTCGTTTAGGGTTTTTGAAGCGTAACAGATGGGTAAATCATCCCCTGACTTCATTTGTGATAACACTGCTTCTAGGGCGACATCTGAGGCGTCAGTTGTTATAATAAACGTTTTATTAAAGTCCGGGTATTGTAGTATGGGTGCATTACTCAAAATTTCCTTGCATTTTTCGAAAGATTCTATAAAGTTTTTGTCATGGACTATTTTTGAATTTTTCTTCAAACTTTTTGTCAATGGTTTTGTTAGGTGTGCAAAGTCTTTAATAAACTTCCTATAGTAGCCTACCAGGCCAAGGAATTGTTTTATTTCTTTTGTAGTGGTTGGTATTGGGAATTTTTGGATTGCTCGTACTTTGTCCGGATTGGGATGAACTCCATTCGGTGTAATAACGTGACCAAGGTATTCTGCTTCATGTTTTAAAAACTCAGACTTGTCTAGCTGGATTTTCAAATTTGCATCTCTAAGTCGTTCGAATATTTTGTTTAGACGTGAAATATGTTCATCTAGAGATGAAGAAAATACGACGATGTCGTCCATATAGACTAAACATATCTCATTTTGTAAACCTCTGAGTATATGGTCCATTACAGATTGGAAAGTGGCTGGAGCGTTCTTTAGCCCAAAAGGCATTCTTTTGAATTCGTAATGCCCGTTTTCGGTGGAGAATGCAGTTTTTTCTATGTCATCAGGGGCCATCTCTATCTGATAGAAACCGTTAGCCAAATCCAGGGTTGTAAAATAAGTGCTGTTGCCTAATTTGCTTAACAGGTCGTCAATATTTGAGATAGGGTATTTGTTATCCACTGTTTTCTCGTTAAGCCGCCTGTAATCTATTACTATCCTCCATTTTGCTTTTCCACTTGCATCTTGTTTTTTCGGCACGACCCATATTGGTGAAGACCAAGGCGATATACTATATTGTATAATATCGTCTTTCAACATTTTGTCCATTTGTCTCCTAACTTCTTCCCTATGTATTTGGGGGTAACGATAGCTTTTTGTATATATCGGATTGTCGTCCTTTGTCTTAATGTGATGTTTGATTTTACTTGTGAATGTAAGAGGTAGATCTTCGTGATAAAATATGTCTTTATATTCCAAACAAAGTTGCTGTATTTTCTCTCTTTCTTCCGTATTCATGTGATTTGTTCTTAAGTTTTTCTCCAGATTTTCTACTAGTTTCTCGTCTATTTGTGGGTTATTCCATACTTCGGGTGTCTCCATGTTAGTGTTGTTTATTTCCATAAAATCCTGAATCTTGATTGGTTTGTCTAGTTTAAAATTTTGTGGTTCATCGGAATTATTTTTTATTGTTGTAATTATATGGTTATTTTCGATGGTGACTATCGATGGCGGAATTTCTAAGTCCTTTTTGAATTTATGTTGGGAAATTAGTCCTTGTTTTAGTTTTGTTTCTTCTACTGGTAACTTAACTATTACCTCTGTTCTAGGTGGAATGATTTTTATGTCTTCTTCTTGTTCTATTTCAGTGCAAATTAAATTTAATGGAATTGATGTTCTCTTGGTAATAAGTACATTTTTATATGTATTAATTTGTGCTTTAATTTCTCGCAACAAGTCTATGCCTATTAGTCCTCCAAATTCATTATTAAAATTAAATAAATAGAATTTATACGGTGTTGAGTGTTTCAGTGTTTTGGGTAGGCTGACCATGATACTTCCTGTATGTATAGTGCGTCCATGAGCCGTCTGAATTGAGAATTTTTCCGGTTTGATATTATCCTTAAAGTGTTTAATAGCTAATTCCGGGTTTATTAGGCTTTTTGCAGAACCAGTGTCGATTAAAAAGTTAGGTTGAAGTTCTGGAATATAAATATAGGGTAGATGAGTGTCGATTTGTGCATTAATATTCACTAAGTTTTCTCCTTGTTTGTGCTGGTATCTTGAAAATTTGTCGCTTCGTCAATTAATTGATTACAAGGTGGTTGTTCGATATTTATATTTTCTTGACAAGCTTCTTCGTAATATTGGGGATGATTTTGATATTGATTAATATCAGGCTGATAATATTCGGCTTGTTCGGTTTGATATTGTTCTTCGTAGTTTACGTAGTTTTCAGCATAGTCTTCAGGTTGCTGGTAAAAGTCGTTTATATCGGTGTAGTGTGGTTCGTTAGATGCAAGGTTTGGTTTCCTAAAGGTGGTATTGCCAGAAGAAGTATCCATTGGTGTGGGTTTATAAAAGTTTTGCCTTGTACTAGGTTGAAAACGGGGTTGAAAAACATTGCTTACCGGTCTTTGTGGCATTTGAATGTTATTTCTGTTGCTGAAGGTCTGCGGTGTATTATTTTGCATCCAGTTTCTTGGTTGAAAATTATTTGGCTGCCAATTATTTGATTGCCAATTATTTTGTCTAGCAGGTGATTGGTAAAATTGGTTATTTTGGTTCAAATTTTGATACCGTGTAGGTCGTATAAATGTTTGTTGAGGTCTGATGAAAGGTGCGGGCCTCCTTATTTGTGGAAACTGCATATGTGGAAGCGGTGTTTGCGGCAAGTTCCTGGGAGGGAATTGGCTCGTTTTTCTTATGTAATTTAGGTTATCTTCGTCATTTATTATATTTAAACCTTCTACTATCGTTTTGGGATTTCGGCAGCGCACGATCAGGCTATATGGTTCTTTTAATCCTTTCATGAATGTTTTTATAGTCATATTATTATACATTTTAATTTTTTCGGTTTTTAGTGCATCATCGTCATCAGACGAATTTACCTTCGACGTTAAAAGGCTATTTATATCCTGGCATTTCTCTCCGAACTTTGTTGCTGATTCATTATTTTCTTGCTTGGCCATCAGAAGGTCGCGAATTAGTGCATCTTCGTCACGTAGGTCTTCGAATGTGAGTTGTATAGCTTCCTTTAACTTAGGCCAGCTCACGATATTTCTTACAGCGATCAGCTGTGCTGCTCTGCCTATTAACTTGCTTATAATATGTGCCATTAAGAATGAATTAAAAACATTATCGTCGGCTCGTCCTAATGTATTAAGGACATTCTCACATGCCATGATGAAGTTTGATATTGTAACAGGATTTCCATCGAACCTCGGGATGGTTTCTAGTACATCCCTGATAGTAGGCTGTTGGCGATGTTGTTGTAGTTGGGGTTGTTGTTGTTGTGGTTGTTGCTGCTGTGATTGTTGTTGTTGTGGTTGTTGTTGTTGGGTTGCCATTTTCTTCGCTTTTTTTGATACTTTTAATTTCGAAAATTCTTCTAGTAAGTTGTCAATTTTGTTTATTTTTTGGTATTATATTATTAAGTAATTTTTTGCTTGCTCGATTTGAACGTCGAGACTCATATAGAATATTATGGTTAAATAATTTTAGTTTGCTCGATTAGGACGTCGAGACTTATATAGAATATTTTATTGCTGAGTAACAAGAGGGTAGAATAAGGTAGGGGGTAAATTTGATTTTAAAAGCGGGAATGAGCAATCATACTTACAAAAATAGCATCACTAAAGATGGTTTCATTTTTCGGCACGTTGGCGAGGGAGGTATAACGATACAAGTGACCTTTCTAGCTATGTAGAAACCGTAGCCTGCCTCGTATTTCCCTCCGTTTTTTTGCTCGCTTTGGTTCCTTAGATGACACCTGGGATGAGACGATTTCGTTTTTCGGCACGTTGGCGAGGAAGGTATAACGATACGAGTGACCTTTCTAGCTATGTAGAAACCGTAGCCTGCCTCGTATTTCCCTTCGTTTTTTTGCTCGCTATGGTTCCTTTGATGATTCCTGGGATGAGATGAAACGATGTGGAATGTAGGTTTGATGTACGAAGTTGGAAGGGCTTTGAATTTTCTTTGCTTGAATTTTCTCGGTTTTGCTTCTCTTAATTAAGGACTACTGTTCGCTGTCGTCGGGTTTGTGTGCCCTCGGCTACTATCTTCGTCCTTTCAGGGTGGATTCTGCTTTGGCAAATGGTTGGAACCAACGTTTTCTTTAATTTTCGAAAGAAAACTCCTCTACAGCATCACGCTTCTGACACCAGTTACGTTGTTGGCCGTAACAACCGTATTTTTAAAAACAATTTACAACTGTACAGACTAACTTACTAACTACTTACTAACTTACTAACTTAGTCAACAAGGAATACGCAAAATGCTTTTAAAAGTAGACTTTATTACAACGAAATTATAATAGAAGTGAGAACAATTAATCTAGGACATATATTTATAAACTATGCTATCAGAGTTGAATAAGCAATTCCTTATCCTCTATTGGGCGCCTGGACAGTGCTAACTCCCGGCATAACAGTAGTAGTGAAGCCTTGGTGCATGCACTAGAAATAGAAGCCGTCTATAGGGATACTCCAAAGTCAAGAGTGCGGGCTATGGCACTCGAAGAATCGCAGTCAGAAAAGAAGAACCAGAACCCTATGTTGGCCGATATACATAAAATATTCAGTCAGTTACTGGCTCAATTGGATGCTGCAGAAAGACAAGGCACACCAAGCGGTGGTATTAAATGTTGCAACTGCGGCAGAGCAGGGCATATCAAACGAGACTGTCGACATCGGGTCTCGAGGAATGTGAATACTGGAAACATGGAAGGGACACAGAATAATAGAAGTAGTGGAAGGCCATGTGGACGGCGTATGAAATGTTACAGGTGCGGAGAACTAGGACATATCCAGCTTGAATGTCCACGGAGAAGATTGGAGAGAGTGAAGGCCGGAGATGCTGTGAAGCTGAGGGAAAAATCAGAGGAAGCTGGTACCAGAGAGACTGTGACAGATAGGGAACGTGGTACCCCGAGAGAAGTAAAGATTTCCCAGCTTCGAAACATTCCAAGAAGTCCACTACTACCAGGACGTGGAAGTAAAGTGAAACCCAAGGAAATTGCTGATACTTCATCCGGAACAAGGTGCAAGGAAGATTGCAAGTACTGTCACCAGGAGAAACTGCAGGTCACGGGAGCAGTCAACACTGTCAAGGTGGAGGTGCCGGATGACAGGACAGATGAGGCGCTCAGACAAGAGCAACTGAACGATGAGAAAATTGGGCCTATATTGAGAGCCAAAGAAAGGGGAACTCGTCCAAAATGGAAGGATGTTTCAGGCAAAAGAGTGGGACTGAAGGCACTATGGGCGCAGTGGGACTCACTGAAAGTCGTGAACGGGCTGTTGCGGAGAGCATGGGAAAGCCCGGATGGAAAGCAGGTGGTTATGCGTCTAGTGATTCCTAGGTGTCGAGTAGCGAAGGTGCTTCAGGAAATGCACAATGGAACATGGACACTTCGGTGTTAACAAGACCCTGAAGAAAATACGAGAACAATTTTATTGGATAAGAAGTCGTCAGGATGTGGAGGCTTGGTGTCGCAAATGCAAGATTTGTGCAGCCAGTAAGGGACCACAGACTGGGAGTAAGGGTGAAAAGAAACAGTTCAACGCCGGAGCTCCTTTCAAGAGGTTGGCTAACGATATAGCGGAACCATCACCAGCCAGTGACCGAATGAAGGCTCGATATGACCTGAAGGGTAGTTCAGAAGGGTTCAAGACAGGAGACCTGGTTTGGCTGTACAACCTACAGCGAAAGACAGGAAGGTCACCGAAACTTCAACCACCTTGGGATGGACCGTATACTGTTATTACCCGAATTAATGACGTCGTCTATCGGATTCAACGAAGCAAAAAGTCCAAGATGAAGATCGTGCATTTTGACAGGCTGGCGAAATACATCGATGATTCTGAGTTGCCTGATTGGGACGATCTAGGCTTAAGGAGGGGGCAGTGTTATGAATTACACCCCCTTGGAACTGGAGATGATACGCCTATGCCTACTGATAGTGACTGGAAAGACTCTAGAAAGAGCCAAGGACTTTTATAGAGTGTGGTGGAAGAAGATTCTGGTTTCAGTAAATTATTAAATAAAGTGTTAGTGTTTATCTCTTGTTGAAATTATTTAGAACCCACGGATTCACACAGGGTGTTTCCTAAAAGGTGAATAAACGCAACAATATTATATTGACATCAGGAACTAGATTATATTTTGAAACTATTCCGTTGAAGGCCCCAACCCTCCAACGGTTAAATTAGAGGTAAATAGTGGAAAATAAATATAGCAAGCTGGTAAGTGTACAGAAACTTGAAATTCGGTGTATGTAGTAGAAACCAAGGCATCAGATTTTTTAATATTATTTTCAACCCCTCACCACCCCTATTCTATTATTGAAGGGCTTATAAAATAGAATTGAGATATTCACTTGAAACTGAATACACGTATGTATTATAACGACATCCGGCACTAGATTATATTTTGAGACGATTCTGTTGAAGGGTTGGGGATTAAATAAGTGTAAATAGGGGAAAATAAATAAAGTAAGCTGGTAAGAGTACAGAAACATGGAATTAGGTGTATATACTAGAAGCGAAGGCCTCAGATTCTTTAAATAATATTTTCCATACCCCACCACCCCCACTCCCTTATTAAAAGATATGATAAAATTAAATTGAGATTTTCACTTGAAATTCTGTACACGTATGTATTATAACGACATCTGAAACTAGATTATATTTTGTCATTATTACCGTTGAAGGAGTGGGTAACTGGAAGTAAATGGGAAAAAATAAGTAAAGCAAGCTGGTAAGAGTACAGAAACTTGGGATTTGGTGTATTATTAGAAACCGAGGCATCAGATTTCTTTCCAATATTTTTCATCCCCTCTATCCCCACCACCTCTACTCCATTATTAAAAGGATTGATAATGTAAAATTGAGATATTCGCTTGAAAGTTAGTACACGTATGTATAGTAATGACATCTGATTTATATGACTCCGTTGAAGGGGTGAGGTGGTAGGTTGTGAATAGCGCAAAATAAGTAGACCAAGCTAGAAACTTAATTTTTGACGTATATGGTAGAAACCAACGCCTCACATTTTTCTGTGATATCTGCCCCAAATATTATTAATATTCTATTACCAATAATTTCCACATGCTAGAGTGCAAATATAGTCAAAGATGTTGCCTTTAAAGTGACTTGGACGAGAAATCTAGATGTGGAAGTAGAGATTCCTTAGGCAGCGGTTCTTTATACAATATCAAGATGGTTGCTTCCCATCTACTTGCTTATAATTTAACGATAGGATTTTCTAGTACATCCAGTAGGTATGTAGATTTACCTTACAAGAAGAGGATTATTCGACATTACATGTTTTACATGTAATTAATTAGAAACAATTTCATTCAATACGATGAATAATGAATAATTAAATATTTAAATATGTGCAGAGATATTCAGCTTAATAAGAATTACTAAGCAGATATTTATCACAAAGGATGCGTCTTTTTCGCTACAGTTTTCATCAATAAATTGCCTAAACCATTCCATTTAATGCACTATCATGATTATGATAACTTTTAACGTTTATTAATGAAACAAAAATCGATTGGCGCAGATGGTGGTCAAGCTGTATAGATGTATAAAAATGCAAAAAAATATAATCCAAGTTGTGAAAGCAGCTAGAGTATAATTATTAAAATTATTCAAAAACATATAGTACAGTGAAGCTTTTTAGTTTAAAATTCTCGAAATCTAGTAAATGGATTTTCATCATTTAAAATTACCTAAAATAATGTTAAAAAACTTCCAATGCCGGTTTTTATTTGGAGAGGTTCCCATCTCTTCTCTCAAGGGGAGGGGGGAGGCAGAAGAACACAACAAAAAATTAAAAAAACTAATAGATTGCTCTGATGAGAATTAAATTATAAGATTATATAGAACATTTCATGCAAGTTGATATTTTTCAAGTTATAATGGTTTGAAAACTGCGATTTCACTATTGAAAAATTCGTAGTTTGAGACTGTTTCTTTTGAATATCTCAAAAAGTGTTACACATCATGGGAAAGTGATGTATGTAGTACAAAATGAAGGCTGTAATATGAAAACACTCTTTTTTTTAAGTTTGTATCGTGATTTGTTCTAAAAGTATAGCAGTTTAAAGATGGAGCTAGGACTGCTCATAAGTCGAGATTTAATATTTCTTAATATAATTAGTCCGATGCGACGTTAGAAATACATGTCGTGGAAACTAAAGGTTTTGAAATTTTCTTTGAGGTGTTTTTTATTTCTATAGCTTTAAAAATTACTAAGCTATGTGCGAAGTACTTTGTAAATATTTTTTTAGTTCGGCTGCTAATGGCCATAGAATAAGAAAAATAAAAAACCGTTTTTGGTTTTTATTAATATTGAGTATTACTAACGTGCTCTAACATTTCATTATTTTTGAGGCACTCATTTTAGAAAATACATTAAACTTCGAAATCGAAAAAACAGTAGCATACAAAAATTGCCATAATTAACCAAAAGGTTAAGACAATATGGTTGTTCCGTTATTTGCAGTAGAGTCTCGAAATGTTTCTATAATTTAAAGTACAATCTTTTCTAAAATGCCTGCTTCAAGATTACCTACTACAAATTTAAAACATATTAATATTACTGTATATTAATATAAAAACTAATAAAGGTTTTTAAAATTTGTATCCTACGACCAATAGCCGTAATGAAACTTCAAGCTTAAACAAAAAATTCAAAACATTCATTGTTTCGTATATAACTTCGTTATTACTTTCACATCCATGTAGTGGATTGGAAGTATAGTAATCGCAAAAAAAATTATTTATTTTTCTTGATATAGGTTTAGAATGTCATGGAACGTTGAGATTTTAAATTTGAGTGAAAGAAATTTCTGTCTGTGTGTCTGTCTGTCGGATAGACGTCTGTCGGTATATCTGTCTGTCGGCCTGTCTGTAACTTTTTTCCGCACGTTTTCTCTGGAACGGTAAGATACTGACTTGAAATTTTGTACACATATTATCACGTGATCTGGAACTGGATTATTTTTTTGAACATAGCCGGTGAAGGGTTGGGGTGGTAAATAGGGGGAAATAGGGGGAAATAAGTAAAACAAGCTGGTAAGAGTGCAGAAACTTGAAATTTGGTGTATGTACTAGAAGCCAAGGCCTCACATTTTTTCATAATATTTTTTATCACCCCCCACCACCCTGTAACTCCATTATTAAAGGGGTTGATAAAATAAAATTGAGATATTCACTTGAAATTCGGTACACGTATGTATTATAACGACATCTGGGATTAGATTATATTTTGAGATGGTTCCGTTGAAGGGTTGGGGGTTAAATGGGGTAAATAGGGGAAAATAAGTAAGGCAATTTGGGAAGAGTACAGAAATTTGGGATACTAGAAGAGAAGGCCTCAGGTTTTTTAATGATATTTTCCTTCCCCCCACCATCCCCACTCCCTTATTAAAAGAATTGGTGAAATTAAATTGAGATTTGCATTTGAAAGTTACACGTATATTCTATAACGACATCTGAAACTAGATTATATTTTGACATGATTCTGTTGAAGGGTTGATGGTTAAATAGGGAAAAATAAGTAAAGCAAGCTTTTAAGAATACATAAACTTAAAATTTGGTGTATGTACTAGAAGCCAAGGCCCTAGATTTTATTATAACATTTTTCAACCCCTCCACTCCATTATTAGAAAGATATATCAAACAAAATTGAGATTTTCACATAAAATTTGGTATAGGTATGTATGTATTATAACGACGTCATTAATTAGATTATGTTTTGAGATGATTCCGTTGAAGGGTTGGGGGTTAAATAGGGAAAAATAAGTAAAGCAAGCCGATAAAAGTACAGAAACTTGGGATTTGGTGTATATACTAGATGTAAAGTCCTCAGATTTTTATAAGATTTTTCAACCCCTTCACTACACCCACACCATTATTAAAGCTAATAAAATTAAATTGAGGTAATTGAGATTTGGTACACGTATGTATTATAACGACATTTGGAACTAGATTAGATTTTCAAATGATTCCGTTGAAGGGGTGGGGATGTAAGTATAGATAAATAGGGGAAAATTAGTAAAGCAAGCTGTATAGAGTACAAAAACTTGAGGTACGGTACGTATACTCTCAGATTTCTTAATAATATTTTTCAATACCCCCCCCCCAACCACTCTATTAATAGAGGAATATTATGAAATAAACTTGTGTATTTGATAAACTTTGATATCTAAATTTATGTTCTTGCGTGTTTACGTCTGGACGCTGACCCACGCCTAGCGTCGTTTTTGTAAAACTAGTGTATTTGATAAATTTTGATACCTAGATTCATATTTTTGCATTTTTACGTCTCGACCCCCACCGACGCCTAGCGTCGTTTTTGTAAAACTTGTGTATTTAATAGACTTTGATATCTAAGTACATATTCTTGCACTTTTACGTCTCGACGCCGACCGACGCCTAGCGTCGTTTCTGTAAAGCTTGTATTTGATTCATTTTGATATCTAAATTCATGTTCTTGCATTTTTACCGTCTTGACGCCGACCGACGCCTAGCGTCGTTTTTGTAAAACTTGTGCATTGGATGAGTTTTGATACCTAAATTCATGAACTTTCATTTTTACGACTCTTCGCTGACAGACGCCTAGAATTTGATAAATTTTGATACCTTAATTCATATTCTTCCATTTTTTCGTCTCGATGCCGACCGACGCCTAGCCTCGATTTTGTAAAACTTGTGTAATTTTGATACGCCGATTCACATTGTATTTTTACGTCTCGACGCCGACCTGCGTCTTGCATCGTTTCTGTAAAACTTGTATATTTGATAAATTTTAATATCTAAATTCATGTTCTTGCATTTTTACGTCACGACGCTGACCAACGCATAGCGTCGTTTTCGTAAAGCAAACGCAGAATAGTGGTTCAAGTCAAGTAAATACAATAAATAGAGACAAAACAGTGCATATGATCTTTTTACTGCGTAATAAAATAGGGCACTATGTTTCCGACCCCCAGAAATCAACAAAGTTCTTAGGAGTTTACCTAGATGATAAATTGATCTGGCAGGTACAGAAGTTTAGTAAATGAAGTAGGTGAAGAAGCCTTGAAAAATGCATAATTTGCACTATGCCACTCTTTACTTTCTTAAGCTGTTTTAGTTTGGAGGCAAGCATCAAATTGGCCTAGACTCTTTGCTCCACAAAAAAGAGCAATACGTATAATATCTGGGTGAAATTATAAATCTGACTGTAGAGAACAATTCCGTAGGCTAAACGTTCTCACATTACTATAGATATATATTTATGAGTTGCTTTTGTATGCTAGAGAGAACTTGTATCCTCAAAATATAAACAAGTAATGTGACTATCATTACATGACAAGACACAAAAATATGTTAGCAGCACCTTATGTAAGATTAACTAAGAGTTAAAAGGGAATCCAATTTTTAGCATCCAAATTTTATAATATATTACCAATGAATATAATAAACCTACCAGATTGGGCATTCAAGAAAAAGATAAGTGCCATCTTGCTCGAGAAAACTTTCTATTCATATGACTAATTTTTATCGCATAATTTTAGTATATAAGAAAATGTCCCTTTGTTTCATTTCCTGATGTTTGTCTTATACTATATATGATTACAAGATATGTATATGTATATGTATATGTATATATCTGAAATCGAAATATTGACTTGTGCAAATACGATCATTGTATATAGCACCAATAAAATTATTTGATTTGATTTGAAACTTGTATATTTGATACATTTTGATACCTAGATTTATACTCCTGCATTTCTACGTCTCGACGCTGACGGACGCCCATCGTCGATTTGGTATAACTTGTATTTGACCAATTTTCATACCCAAATTAATGTTCTTGCATTTTTACGTCTCGATGTCGACCGGTGCCTAGCGTCGATCTTGTAAAACTTGTGTATTTGATAAATTTCAATATCTAAATTCGTATTCTTACATTTTTACGTCTCGACGCTGACCGAGGCCTAACGTCGTTTTTTTGTAAAATTTGTCTTTTTGATATATTTAGATACCTAGACACATATTCTTGCATTTTTAATTCTCGATGCCCACCGACACATAGCGTCGCTTTGTGAAACTTCTGAATTTGATTAATTTTGATCCGTAGATTCATATTCTTGAATTTTTACGTCTCGACGCAGACCGACGCCTAGTCCCGCTTTTGTAAAACTTGAATATTTGATAAATTTTGATGCCTAGATCTTTATTCTTGCATTCTTGCGTCTCGACGTCGACCAATGCCTAGCATCGTTTTAGTAAAACTAGTATATTTGATAAATTTTGATATTTAGATTCTTACTCTTTTATTTTTACTTCTCATTCTGATACCTAGATTCATATTCTTGCATTCTTATGAAACGATCCCACAGGACCCTTAAAGCTGCATTAATAGCTATGGTAACACTACACATTGGGTAGATGAACTTCCTATAGTATTATTAGTCTTTAGGTCTATACCCAAAGACGATCTGCCGACCTTATTTACGGTCAGACTTTGCGACTACCAGGTGAATTTTTTGCCAAATCATATGATTCTACTGATATTCCATATTTTCTTGATAGATTGCGGACATATTTTGCGAATTTAAATTTTGTATCTCCTGTTTCTCACGTTAAATACAAATCGTTTGTCAGTTTTAACGTTTTAATCTGCGATTTTGTTTTTGTTCGCAAAAAACGTATTAGAGCTACTTTTGCATTTTCGTACGAAAGCCCTTTTAAGGTGTTATCTCGTACAGATAAATTACCTTTTTGAAAGGAACTAAAATTTTATCTGTCAATATTGACAGAGTCAAACCCGCGTTCATGCTGGACAGAAAGTGTGATATCATCCTGCTGCCCAAAAGAGTTCGATTCGCCATTGACAATTTTACAAAATTAAATCCTTTATCTTTTGACGAGAGAGTGTGTGTGGTAGCTCACTTGTCAAAAAAGTTCAAATTTCCTTATTATTAACTATGAAAGAAAAAAAAAAAATTATTATTATTATTGAAAATTGAATTGGCTGAAATGTTATTTTTTGATATACAAAAATTTATAACGAATATTTAATCTATTAAAGAATAGATCATGAAATTCCTTTGGAATATTTACTTATTATCGGGAATACGAGAGATATAAGAAACCCTATACACGACTGTATGCAAAATATTTTAAAATATTAAATGAAAATTTATATTTATACCCCATATTTCCGAGCTTGTCGTCCGATGAGACTACATTCGTATTATTCGCATCTATCAATGCGCTTTGAAAGCAAACCAATTTTTTTCATACTGCTGTAATAATCCCACTTACCCTGTTTACACTACTTTGGGGGTTATTATATTTATTGATTATGACAGTGAAAATTAATGTACCCCTTTCAAATGAGATCAAGTTTATACTATATGCGACTACCAAGGAATACTTATTCATCTCCCAGCGGGTCTTTCTCTGAGGTTATACTCACAGTCCCTCTGTTTAAGGGGGCCACGTATATATCTCAATGCATGAATCTCGTCTATACGTGGTCCTTTCGCAGAGATATGTGTGTACACTTAAAAAGATATAGTTCAAACTTACCCCAATTTTCTTTGTTACGCCTGCTAGTTCACCCCGATAATATAACTTTGATGACTATAGTTTCCACTATTTCAGTAATTAAATAAAACACGTAACTGTAACCACACTTAATCTATTTATATACAAAAGAAACACGAAAATAATCGGTTTGGAAATTATAACAATAATTAACATTTAAATTAGAACAAAAGAAAATACATTTAATGTTAACAAATGAGAGAATAGGCCAATTGGACCGTAGTCCTATTCTTAACAAAAAAAAGCGACTTCGTTAATGGAAAAACCGTTTATCATAAACACAAACTGATTGCCGGAAGGGCCAAAAATACAATAACATTAACGAGCATGACTCTAAATTAATTTTGAAGACAATAATTTATAAAATCGTGCAGAAAACGCCAGTTGCCAGCAACAATTCGAATGAGGTGATGTTTAATTTGAACTCTAATGATGATAAGCTAATATTTAGTACAAAAACTTGAATACATACATAAACCCGGTGACACAAAAAAAGATTACCACTACGTAGAAAATAGGACACGTTTACTGTACTCGAAAGCCGAACCAAAAGTGTTTTTCTTAAATTGACCGCTTCTCTTGGTAAGTTTTTTGGGCGAAATAGGGCGTGGTACTTTGGGGTTATCTTAACCAATGGCATGCAAACCGCCCGTATCTATTACTTAATCGCCTTCTGGAATTTGGCGTCCTCTACTGGCAAAAATGAGGTACCGAAATAATACCCGTCTGGCAAATGGCGCCCTCTATAGTAAATATGGCCAAATAATGATTTTACCCTAATTATACAACATTATTCTAACAACTTAAACTATTTTATATCTAGGCTAGCTAAATTATTCCAACGAGATGAAAAAACCCTTTTTGTATTTAGATTCTTTTTCATCATATTCATAAAATAAAGGGAAAAATCTCGTCGTTCCTATCTAGTGTACAATTTGGGGAATTTTGGCATCATTTATCCCATTTATGGTTTGATTCGCGTCCTGATGAATTTAAATATACTTCTCGTTTAATTTCCCGCGTGTTTGTTACATTTCTAATAAAAAGCAATTTATCGATGACGTTGATTGTAACGGATTTTCTCAGGCCGAGCTTTATGAGTTTATAGAAGGCCCTTAAACGGTAATAAACTATTTCAAATTTAGGAAATGTGCTACAATATACTTTATAATGTGGAAGAAAAGTACTTTTGTATCTAGCATGAAACTGTTGTTAGAAATTATAAACTTTTTACAATCTTGTTTTTTCAATCCTCTAATATTACATTAAGCCGCCTTGTTCAACTTTTATAGTCTGGGAACGAATGTCTTAAATTTCTACACATATCGTGTTATTTAATGCCGAACAATTATAATTTCTTAACCCCTTTTATTGCATTTGTTACACTGCTGCCAATATCCACAGTAGGAAAATACTGCTATGGAATGTAGTATAGTGTATAAATATACAATGAAGGAGTCATATTATATTATGTGGCTTAAAATTAAACACTAAAATTTTGATGAAGGATATATTTTAGCACATTTTGAAAACACCAAGAGTTAAATAAAATAAATAAAATAGCTGAACAAATTTGGTCCCACCGCAAAGGCTAACTTTCGCTTCTGTATAGTTCCTGTCTTCTGTGATTTCATATATTATTTTGCATACACTCTTAATATTTAATATGAGGATTAACAATTAACTTATTCATTAAAAGTATTACATGGAGTATACGAATATACTCATAGAATGTTTTTCTTAATGAAGTCTGAATAGTCCACCGGAATTAGGGTTTGAGGTCGAATAAATGGTACAGTAATGTGACCTATACCAAATTGAAGGTAATTGCCATGCAGAATAAATCTGTGAAAACCGGAGGTAGGAAAAAAGTGAGATTTCCGAGAAATACATGTATATATGTTATATTAAAAATTCACCGTACTGTAAGTAAGCTTCTCAGTAGTATCAAGTTACATAAGTTGATAACGACTTCTCTTGGTAATTGCTTATCTCACATATCATATTTCACACATTGTTATACTTCCATTCTCACAGTAATGCCAAATTGCAAATTTGCTTTTCCTTTGCTTAACGTCTAGCTGACAAAGCTTTTGAAATATTATAAATATGACCAGCAGACGATTTTGTATTTAGTATTATACTCACAATTGTATTAAACGTTTAAACTTATAATTTTATTTTTCATTTAAGAGTCATCGATGACTCTATGTAAAAAATATATATATTTTTAAAAACTCAATATCAAAGTATCAAATATAACAGTGGCGTAGTCGTAACGGATCTAGAAACATGCACAAGTTCGAAAACCTAACTTCTGGTAAACGTGTCCAAGAGGAACAAGGAGTTCATCTGCAGAAGGTGCCTAACCCGTGGAAAAGAGCCAGAAGAACAATGAGATCTTCCTAGCTGTGACGGTGGATCTCAATCCTTCAACTAGAGAAAGAACCTACCAATGAAGATATTAATGTAAGTCATTTTAAGAATCAACTCGTTTTATTTTATTATTTTTCACAATTATTTTATAAAAGTGCTATATACACTCAACGAAAAAAATACAGTTCTCTTATCAAATATAATTATTCGCAACAAGCCTAATTTAATTTTTAGTAACATAAGAAACGTATTATACTGCTAATACGCCACCGTGTATTATACAGTTAATACACAAACTACCTAAATAATTAAAAAAAACAACTAATTTCCTTTTTTCAAAAAAAGAGGTAATTTTTAACAATTTCAAGTTAACATATAATTTAATTTTTGTAATCTCTAAATAAAAGCAACAAAAATGCCTGAAACATCGCAAGCTACACGAACAGAGCGAAAGAGCGAAATGCAGCAATAGAGCAAATTGAGCCTTACAAGCTCTCTGAAATTTTTTCAATTATACCAGAATTCGATGACAATGCCATTAATTTACAAACCTTTTTAAATTCTTGCATTTATGCACAAGGTATGGCAATTAACGACCAGAAAATATTATTAACACTTCATATAAAAAATAAATTGCGCGGCAAAGCTGCCGAATTAATAAACTCTCGTAACCCTGCTACATGGGCAGAAATTAGAGTTCTCCTAGAAACTCATTTTGGCGACTCTCGTGACTTGATATCGCTTATCCAAGACTTAGAGGTGTTTTAAAACCTCATGAGCTGTGACCTTCATATGCGCAGAGACATATTCCGTCCTGTTGACTCAGTTACACTTCCTAAAAATATTATATTTATTGTTTACAATTTATCCCGAGCTCTTGTTTATGTATACAGCAAGGCAGCCTCCAGTGTCTTCAAAAACATACTTATCAGATTAAACTTTGCCTTTTGCGCATTTCGCGGCTCATGAGATTCTGAAACACCTCTACAGCGCATTCACCAAATGCCAAGTGAACTTGCATTAACTTTTGTTGCACGTCTACAGACGCATAATGCGAAAATGCACGCGGCTATCCATAAACAACGCCTATCCGGTGAACAGAAACAATCTGAGTCAGAATTAATTAAGGGCCATTACTTTCGGTTTCTGTTAAACTTTAACCGTGGGCTAAATCAATTAAAGTACAATTGTTTCCATGGAAACTAAATCAGTCTAACAATGATTTGGCCGATGGTTAAAGTTTAACGGAGACCAAAAGTAATGGCCCTAAAACGATGACACTAAACGCTTTGTTAGCGGGCCTTGAAACAAAATTAGGGCAGATAGTACGTGCTGGAGATCCAACATGTATGTTACAGGCCATCAATAGGATTAGAAGAGAATTACAACTCTCTTGTTTTGAATCCCAAGAATTTTCCAATAATAATAATAATAATAATGTTAGAAATTCAGTGCCTCCCCAACAAAAAAGGCCGGCCCCAAACTTTCAATAGAAATTTTGTACATTTTGCAAACGTAATGGACATATAATAAACGAATGTCGCACGAGGCAACAACAACAATTTATGCCACCGACTTCACAAAATGTTCAAAGACCAAACTTTCAAAGCAATCAAAGTTTTCAAAATTTTGCACAACA